>OZ026526.1:54491290-56891290 GCA_964019695.1 Loripinus fragilis | reverse complement strand
ACATTTTAGATTTAATGTCATTGCCGAAAAACAGTGTTCCATTTGAAGGGCTATACTACAGTAGATATGCTGAGACTGTATACCATGTTGTAGATAAAGGAAGTAACAGATAATGTGTAAGTAATACAAATAATAATAAATAATGTTAATCATGAAGTAACATCGAACCTTATTGAATCAGTACTCTTAGTACACGCAAGTTACATGTAAAACTTTCTAACATGTTACATATTTGCAAATTCAATTAAGCATCTTAATATCAATCCTTGATAAAGATCATAGCTTAATGAAACGGCTTTATTTCAACGAGCAATTTTATAAGACTATGACAGGAAAAGTATGTCTTAAGACATTTATAATCACGTTCATAACTGAAAAGGAATTGCAACAGCGAAAGAGCATTAGGAAATACACGATGCTATTACAAAATCTCTGCTGGAACCAGAAGTGAACGATCAAAAATAGATTCATCTATACACTTTAGCCTTATATCACAGTAGGATATTTTCAATGAAATGCAAACATACTACAACAAGGTTAATCTAATCTATAAAGGTGAGAGAGGAACATGCTATCATTCAAATACATTATATGGGCCTCGACGTGACAAAACCTGTCTTCGGTGGGTTGCGACAAAGCGAGACTCAAACCAGTCTCCTCAGCTACAGAGACTAGCTAGAAAATTGAAAGTTCGTTTGAAGCAAGTTTAGATATCATACTTTTACATAAGCGAATAACAAAGGCGCTGATCAGACTGCGCGGATGCGCCGGCTGGTCTGCGCCTTTGTTCTTCGCAAACCACCGGAGACCGGTTTTCTCGTGTCAAGGCCCAATTATGAGAAAATATGTGCGCGCTCCTGAGACGATAATACTTATCGCCTATGAATATAAATATGTTTGAATAGAATGTGTAGCTACATGTAGAACACTTATGTCCGGTGAGTGAGTACCATGCAATCATCCAAATATAATTCCAACTGCATCCAAATCATGCCTTCTGATTGGTTGATATGAGCCTTTTTTATACTTAGTTAAATCCTCGCGTAAGAATATGAACAACCTAATCCGTATGGTGATGCCTCGACAGTGCAACGGGGGAACTCTAAAAACTGAGCTGAATGGCGAGAAGTAATGTGACGTTACATAGCAAACAGCAAAGCCATTGTAAAGAAACGTCATCAAAGCAATGTATACATGAACAACAAACGGGTTCAACGCAGTTGACGACATCACAAACAACTTTTTAAATTTAGATCTACTTGAATACTTGTGGAGAATTAGTCAGGACTTTTAAAAAGGTACATCATTTCTAAAACCGAGTTATTTGTTAGTTGATCCGCGGTAAGGCCCAAATCTAAAATAGTGCTCTTCAATGAGCTTAGTATTTGCCAAAAGAAAACCGTTCCACAAAAAAAGTTGTTATTAGCTCATACTCACATAATCGCGTCCTATAATACCATGAGTTATTAATTGTATGGCATATCAAAGTGTTGAACTGTCAAAATATTCAAGATGGCTGCCCCATCTTCCATGGACTGTGGTTTCGAAATATTTTATTTCGGCAAGCTGTACACTTTAAAATATTGTCAACATCCTCTTACAAATGGGCTATTTTGTTTCAGAGTTAAAATCATAAGAAATGCTTTTTTGTGTGGATTTTATCGATGTGTAAGCTGGCTAATCACTCAAAAAAGCTATTCGGGCTTAACAACAGCATAAACTAGGGCGAAGATTTGTTACCAGTAAAATGCATTTAATCCCCCGGTGGCTTAGGCTGCTGTCCGCTCTAAGGCGTAGGTTCTGTCGTTGTTGACGTTTTGTTTATTCTTACTCCCATTGTGGGAGTCTGTAGTTGGTCTATGTTTTGTTGTACGTTACTTCATATCCCTTCTAGTATTGCAATCATCTTTATGGGGAAGAGAGAGCTGGTTGCTTTGCCTAATTTGTCTTGCTGGTGTCTCGTGATGGTTGAGTGGCTCTTCCTCGCGGTGCCACGGGGTTGTCTGCGGTTTGTGATTGTGGTATTATCTGATCATAATCACTTACTAGTTTGTTTTTTCACCAATTTGTTCTTATTAGTCTATTAGAACATTAACCAAAGTGTAAATGTCTCAAGATACATTGACTTTTACTGTTACTATGGTAACAAAAAGGACTGCCAAAATAGGAAATTGACTTTTTAGAGCAAAATTGAGAGGTTTGACAAAGCAATTAATATAGAGCACAAGCAAATACCCGAAAAAAGATATTTAATAGAAGATGAGAATTAGCATGGCAAACAACATATTAAAATATTTGTTTAGTATTTAGTTGCGCTGATATCTAATTCTTAAAAACTCGATCTTCAAAAGCCTTACATTTGGTCCACAATGGCAATTTCTCTGTTTTAAGCCAATTTTTGCGGCAATGTTTGTTACCAAAGTAACGGTAGCATTTAAATAAATGCCGAAATTTTACACTAGTTATTCTTCTAATAAGCCATTCAAAGAAACTGATAAAAGCAATTTTCAGTTTTTGGCTCTAGAGGGGCCAAACTATCCCCTTAATGCACGTACCCCTTTGACCTTTAGGTACTGAGATATGTTTCGGACAATCGACCACACGGACGACGCGAAAGAAGTATGTGGTGGCAATATCCAGGCATTCCGTGCCAATATGTCACTAATGCGGCATTTGTAACTTTTTATGTTCTATATTTTTGATGCTAGGTATAAATAGGTTTACATTCAAAGCTAAAAAAACTAAATTTTACAGCCAGGCATTGACAAGACCAACAAAATGATTTGTTACTTAAATCAGCCTTATTATCAACCAATTCGGAATAGAATAGTATCCTAACGTATTATGTGCAGCTTAAGTCCAACTTTATATTCGGGCAGACAGCAAAAACTCTGAACAGACTGACAGCAGATGCATTGATCAGAATCTTCGTTGGATGCACATGTTGTTTATGTCATGGATCGGCTCATTTGTATTCCATTGAGATCTGGATTGTGACATATATAAATAAAATTCACATAAAAAAAATAATATGCTAAAGCCTAAATGTTTTATTTTATTCTGAGCGAGTCTGAGCTGTATTTAACATGCTTTCTGATTTTTCAAAAATAGATATATTGTATATAGTTGTTTCCCAATGGACTCGTTTTCATGTCTGGGCCTATTCCGCCAGTTCAGATGAAATTGGTACTGATCGCAGCGACATCTAAAAAGACTCAGGCCAGAGGGACGTGCGCATATATGTATTCTAAGCAGAACTTCCGCTGCTTAAGTACAAGGCTGATCTAAGCACTTAATATATACAGTTTTATCCCTGTTGAAGAGCTGTACATGTACATTTGAGGAATTAATTTGTGCGATCATGGCCATTGTGTCTGTCCTACTGTTATAACTCCAGCGTTAAAAGCTACGAAATGTATGAGATAACCTTTGATATTGTTCAACGCTTACAAGACCTTATCAAATCTAGACATGACCAAATAGTCCTTAATCACGGTCATCCAGTAAAGACATGATTTGAGAATAACCGCTGCCAAAATAGCTGAAACTGATGAGACCCTGGAAGGTTTGTTAGGGATACAGGGATATTGACCAAAAACGTAAAGGGATACAATATATTTTTTGTAAAAATTTAAAGGGATATGGGATACTTTATCAATTTTAGGGATATGGGGATACAATGCTTTCTGAAATTTGGGGATATTTGCCATATGTATTTTAGGGATATGAGATATTTTTCAAAATAATTAAAGGGATATGGGATACTGGGACCCGCTTCCAGGGCCTCACCGATGTCATTCAGAAGCAATTAAAACCATAATTGGAAAGGGGTGTCAATATATAGACCGACATGACATACGGAGCCTTTGGCTTAGCACTGTTAAATAATCATTGGAATTTATTGAGCATTTAAATTGATCAAAGTCAGTTGTGATTGGAAATATCTATCTTAATTTCAAGCTATAGTGTAGTCATTTTGTGTGTTATGTATATAATACTTTTCACATTTAAGAAATAAACATCAAAGCAAAAGTTTAAACCATATTTACAAATAAAGTCAGGAGGCTATTTAAGGCACTGTCACTTTACAACTTTTTAACCAAATTATACGGATGTATGCAAATTGACATACGCTATTTAAGTCGAATTGAAAACATCAGAGGAAGTCTCTTTCTGTGTATGCTTAAACGAGCTGAACGAATATATAACGTATGTCTAACGTATGGGTAACTTATTCATACATTATCTCAATAAACAATTGGGAGCAGAACAATTCCACTGGGCTTATGGGATACCAAAATGCTACTTTTGACCATCAAACTGACTAAATTGGTAGATGTGATAGATTACCTCTGACGTGGGACTAATAGACTATGATAAACATGATCTTGACAATAACGCCACCATTTAGGGTATGTGCGTTTACTATCTCTTAAAAAAAACTCTGCCCCAATCCACGCTAGAATTAATTCCTAAAGGCCTATAAGCCTAGCTTCCTTTTTATGGAGTGACAGTGCCTTAAATAGCCTCCTGACTTTATTTGTAAATATGGTTTAAACTTTTGCTTTGATGTTTATTTCTTTTTATGGGACAAAGACAAACAGTGCGGGCCCGGCTCAGACACCGCAAATGCGGCGTCTGATCAGGGTCACTACTGTTTGCTCTCAGAATGTTTTACTAAAATTCGAATAAAAATGAAAAGCACCACCCAACAACCCTAAAATTGGAAAATGGACTCGTCCAATTGAAAAGGAATGGAAAATACATCCAGCATAAATGGTTTAAGGTCGACTGTAGCTTTTTTTTCAGCTTTTCTCTATATGACCAGTATATCAAATGCATAATATCCCTTTGCTCTTGTCTATAATCTCTGATAAAGGTACCATTTATAATCATCATTCTTGTCAGATAGTGTCTGAGTGGCCATTATTATAAAAGTTTTGCTTTGTCTCATCCCGTGTCGCAACTAAACAAAAAGGTCTAATTTGAGTGTGACTAGTGACAATGCTTTTTGATTATCTTCAAAACATTACGTTGGATTCCCATTTAGGAACAAGGACACGATAAAGACACAATACTAGCGTTCAATCTTAATCATTCACAGACAGTATTTGTCAAGTCATGAGAAAACAAACGCTTTGTTTGCTCCTTGACTTAGATTGTGTGTGCTTTGATAAACTTGTTTGACTATTATTTTGCATGCGCTTGCTGCCTAGCACATATACGCCATAACATATCCAGTATTGTATCTTTCCAATGGTATATACTGCGTTTGCGAGTATGAACAATGCAATTTAGCGGCAAAGTAAGTAAGGGTGCAAAGATCAGGAATCGATACAATCAATTACCACACCTGACCCAGGATACCAATGGGAAAGTAACAAACTCACAGCTAGACACCACATACGAGAGTCAAGAGGTCAGCACTCTCCCAGCAGGTGACCACAAGGCACATACAAACAGACGCATACAAATGCATAGCAAACACAAGACAGAAAAAACATAAAAGATCCACAAAAGAAGTACTGCCTTGGAACGGTCAGTAAAATATTTTACTGGAGGGCTTAAACCGGTTTAACGGTTGCACAAACCTCACCCTTAGTTTAGATGTGGATCAAGAAAAATAGATGTTTGTTTTGCATGAAAGACCCCTAACTTATCAATGCATCATCTCCTATAACATATAAATCAAGATATAAAAAGGAGATAAAGCAAAGCTAAGGACTCAACAGTAAATAAAACTGAACTACCGGAGCAAAAGAAATCCAACAGCTAAACCCCGATGGGCCCGACAAACAGCCTAAGCATCAGGCCCCTACCATCCAATCAATAAGTAAGTCTTTAAGTCGGAACCGTCAAAGAGTCTGAAGTCCGACCCACCCGCGTGCAATTAAAGAGGAAAGCAAAGTTGCCAACCGTGATTGGGTTGACCTCCAAGCATGCAGTCTGTTGTAATACATTAATGTTATAGCCAATCTTTTTATAATGGGACATTATTTTAATGAACTGCGCTGAAAAATTATTAGAGCCCACAATCTTCTTCAATTTATACACCAAGTCACCATAGAATTCAAGTTCCGAAAGTCCTTTGCGCAAGAGAGATTAAAGTCAAATTTTGAATTTAGATATTATCAAATCATAGTATCGTCTATAAAATTTAGAAAATGTCTAGCGAACTTTATGATATCGATAGCATTGTTTAAGGAGTTTCTGAGTTTACAATTCATTGTGTTATTGTGAGTGTTGAAGTCAGTAAGATAGCTAGATGCTCTAGCAAACCGAATGAGTTGAGATATATAGACTCTATAGGATGTAGAGCGAGGAACATCACCATCAAAAATGGGAACTTGACAATTTCAAAATCAAAGTCGTCACGTTTATCATAAATGTTGGTAGACACTATATCATAAGCAATAGACAAATGCAAATCTAAATACGCAGCTTCGGTATCAGAGGCATTGGCTTTATTAAGTTGGAGCTCTGAAAGGTATATTTGACTTACCATATTTTCAAAACAAATATTGTTAATGCTTAAAATATCGTGCAAATATCTGGATGTAGTATTAAACGCATTTCTGTCATTTCATGCAGGGTAAGGAGAGCCTTCTCTCTGGAAGGTTCTTTCAATAAGATCAATAAGTTTATCTTTAATCAAATTATGAGGTACAAGAGTGAAAAGAGTAGAAAATAATCATAAGTAGACAAGCTGGTCGCATTGACATCTCTAGCTTTAAGTTTATATAAAATTTCACTTGAATTTTTTAATAGAACAAAATAGGTTTTAACCGGATCTCTTATATACCTTTTCACAGTACTTGATAACATGTTTTAACAGCTGTAAGACACGAGGTTAACAATTGAGAAAGTTCTGTTGTCGTACAAGAACTAGAATTAGCAATAAATATTGCTTTATAGGTTTTTATGGAGTTTAGGTAACCAGTACAACGTAGGAGCTTTGTTTTGATTTTCTTTAGCTTTGACACCAACATGTAGGGCTGTATGACAACCATGCTCATCGACAATCACCCTCTCACTCAAAGAAGGCTGTAGTTTATAGACATTAGTGTCAACAAGCTCACGCTTAAGAGCATTAATATAGTAACTACAACGTTAGCAGCTTTATCTGCTGGAACCAAAACATAGTTCACATGAAAATTCAGTATACCTTGCTTAAGATAACGAAAAGAAGATTTAGGTTTAGGGGGTATAAGATGTGTATTACGAAAGTAAAATGAAATACAATTATCAATAATTTTCAAAATTTTAATCTTCCATTCCTTCAAGGCATCAGGTTCAATATTTTCCCGTTTGCACCAACGACTACTGAAGTCATTTAAAGAAGCAGCGATCTCTCTACGACATTAAGGGAAATCAATATTAGAGGGAAATCTATATTAAGGACCTTTAAAAATAATATTGCCAACTCTAGCGTCAGGAATGATATTTAGTTTACCTGTAATCACATAACATGCAGAGGGATATAGATAATTAGAATTTAGACAATCTCAGTAGTCAGGAGTATTGGAATCTATACTTTTATCAGTTAAAATTTTATTAAAGTTAAATATAGTAGACCTAATTGGTTTGTTATATTTAATACAAATGATAGGAGTTACAGAATTATTAAAGGGGACATATCAAGGTTTTTCATTTTTCATTGCAAATTCCTTTTATATGTCGGATTTTATGTATTTATTAAGAACCCAGATCATTTTCCACAATGTTCAGTGATAAAATGAGTATAATCATCATTTTCTTTAAGCTTGAGCGCTTTGTCAATAAGATATCGACTCGCTTACTTCCCTTGAATCAGTTACTTCCCTTTGCTATCGGAGTGTCCTGATGACGTCACAGAGGCAGTTTATGAAGGACTGTAAGCATAGAATCGTGTTGGATTCCGATATCTTTTTTCAATATTCTCGGATAAAGAAGGGTTTATGTGTTGCAAAAAAACCCATTGCAATGCGCATTCTCATCAGTGGGCCCGCTCTGAATGAAATTGTGGATAGATTTTTTGTGTTTTAGTGAATTGAATGCCCTACGATAATCTATTTTAGCGGCTCAGAGAAAATGGAAATCTCGGAGACAATTCAAGCGATTACGCGTCAATACGCACGAAAAAGTCGTGAAAGCATTTGTAAACCTGAACATCGAGCTATCGTCAATTCAAGCAATAAAAACGGCAGTTTAATTTTGCAATGAAATGAGACATAAATATTATTTCAGTCTTCCGTTGCATATGTGTTAAACAAATTTTGTTTATTTGAATTGATTCTTTTCGTCTTTGAGTCATGTCAGGTTGGTCTTCCTGGGTTGAAACAATAGAGATTAATGTGTCTTGCTCAATGACACAAACCGTAGCAGTGCCGCAGGTGAGGCTCGAGCCCGTAGCCCTTCGATCTCGAGTCAAGCACTCTTCCATTAAGTCACTGTGCTCCCTAACGAATTTTGCATCGTGGGTTAAACTCCAGTGGGGATTCATCAGTCTGTACACATGGCTCTAAAATTGCCTAGTCTTTAACATGCGCAGATCCAGAACGTTTTGTCATAGGGGGTCCAAATTTGACTTCTTGTTTTATAAACATTTTTAGTTGACGAGGGGACAGAGGATCCAAATACCACGATAAGCGGGTCATTATCGGCCCGCCAGCGAAACTGGCGTGCCGATGATGGTTCAACCGTGAATGCTGGCTTTGTAGCCTTGTGATTTTTTCAGGGGATCCAGACCAGTGTTGCTTAGAAGTTCTATATTTTTGTGATTTTATTCAAGGGGGGGGGGGGGTCCGGACCCCCTGTCCCTCCTCTGGGTCCGCCCATGTTTAATCACCGAAAATTAAAACATTCATGCATGGCGCACAAAGATAATGTAGGCTATCTCGTTGAGATGAGTGTTCATTACGGCATCAGTTAATTGGAAGAGAGAGAAAGAGAGAGAGTTCAAAGCCGGCACTTACCGCATATCTTTAGACATTATTTATATATGCATAAGCAGCCATCTTAAATGGGGCTAGAGCCTAGCAGAGCGGCTAAATTTTGCTCTGCTTCTGCATCACCGACTATGCTCCTGAGTTATCTGTGTGTGAGAGTGGCAGAGACTGTCAAGACTGTGCGCAATTAAGTGCTTTGGACTTTATTGGTACATTGTAGTACTAAAATCTCACGAGCTCGCGAGACGCTTACAATGAACGAATAAATAGTTTATATTCTTGTAGAAAATATAAAAAAAACAGGATTCGTGTTGCATCAGGATTTGAACTTCTCAGATGCTTACGCAATATGCTCTTTGAATTCGCTGACTAAATGGCGAGTCTATATCTCCCTTCTCGATATGACATGCATTTTGTCATGTAGAATTCCTGGACCACGTGCAGAAACAGCAACTAAAATCAATAGGTTGTCAATCTGCATGTACAATCCTCGGGTCGACATGCGCCAAAAGCCACAAAGCTTTGGTATTCGTAAAGGAATCCTTCATACATGGATGCGCAGCCATCTAGCGGGGCTAGGGGCCTGATGTGTCATCGACGCCCCCAGTAAGCAGTAGAATTGGGCCGATAGTGGCCCGATCTTGGATACTGGATGGGTCTCTATTTTATGTCTATATTGTTGGTGGAGGCCCTTTCGATACTGCATGTGCGCAAGCTCGTCTGATCCTTCGGTGCAAGAATACAATCGCATAAGCTTGCTATAATTTGCCAATGGGCTCATTGGAAGCGTCTTGTCTCAAGAAATGCGTAAAATGATTCCAATGGGCAAGAGGTCAAAAATAGAAAAAAAAACGGATGCGACATAAGACAATAATAAATTCAACAAACAAAAAAAACTAATCGGTACTTACTGAGTAGGCTCGTACATAGCCGGGCGATCCTGATTCCAAATTCTTAAAAAAACGCAAAACTGCGTTTCCGACAGTCAAAATTATCGTTTTCGATCGCAAAGTTACATTTTTTTTGCAATCGATAGCAATATATTTTGCGGAACACGATCATCGTTGGAAAATAGAAAACGTTGTTCGTCGCCGATCGAGTTTAAACCAATGCGTTCGCCATTGTCGCATGCATGTATGATACGACAACGTCACCCGTTTTTTTTATATACTTGAGCATTTTGTCATGAAGATAAATAGTAGACCTAGAATTTATATAAAATTCATTAGGCCCTGTAGGCGGATGCCGATGTGAGCTTACGATATGTTTTCAAAGGGTCTTCAACTTTCGAGGAACTCGTTGGAATATTGATAAGTGTGTTACAGTAGCCTATTGGTCTAGACTCGTCAATGTCTACCCCGAAACATCATTTAAATCGCTATCAATGGCGATATCTGTGCTGCATTATTCACTGCGACAATACAGCCAATACACAGTCATCGGACGAACTGCCCTTGTGACGTCACAAATCCAAGGGAAGTGACTCGCCGCTACAGAAATCAAGGGAGATAAGCAGGATAATAAATTATCGGCACTAATTAATCAACGGTCTAATTAACGAAGATATTCTTATTTTTTTTACCACAAAAATGATATGCTTAGCTCTTAGTACCATTTTCTTCCACATTTTACTGGATTTAGAACTTTAATGATATTTGGAATAGATGAAATCACTGAATTATCCTTAAAGATACTATGTAATTCAATAAACTCCATACCTTTGTTATGAATGGAATGTTGATAAAATGTCGTTTATGGTTGACCACAGAATGGATATAAGGACTAAGGAAATGTTGAACATAGCACCTTGTAAGAAGTGCTGCTTTATATAATTTGTTTGCTGTATTGTAAAGTTTATTAGCCTCTAACTCTAAATTACGTAAAACGTGACAGGCAAGGAACTTAAAAATGAAAATAAGCCATGCCGACCATGATTATTTAAAGCTATAGAAAGATCCCTTAGAGAAGTATTTAAGTGTTTTATTTTGCGCTTAATGTTGCCATTGTTACGTTTACCATGAGATCTACTTTTACTTTTTTTACAAGCCAACACAGGAAAAACATCAAAATTTTGCATTTTAGAAATATAACCTTCATGGTATATATATTATCATTAAAGCCTAAAGGAAAAGTTGATTGCAAAAATGTAATCCATTTTAGTTCAGTTTCATGTCTCTTTATATTTTTTAATCTGGTTGAGGAATTTGGATCATAAATTATTTTTTCACTGGCAGAATTACAATTTTACAAGGTGAATGACCAGTACTTTTGAAATGGCGATAAAGAAATGTGTCAAATTATTTAGGCTTTTTCATTTTACGAAAGTGCTCACGAAACCTAGTCTTAAGGGATCGGCCAGTTTGTCCAACATTTTGCATTCCACAATTAATTTCAGTTCAAGTGATAACATAAATCAGATCAGATGAAGTTCAGTCCATATCATTATTATTGATTATGGAAAATTGTCTACCATTTACAGATGATGTAATGGTAGTTTTAGTACATAAATGTGTGCAAAAGATACACCTCTTTGCATTGCACTTAGAAATATTAGGATACATTCCGCGTCTTTTGAATACATTAAATGGTTTGGAATACTTCCTGATAATAGGTGACCCAAGAGGAGATAACCTAGTGGTAGGAAGTATATCCCGAAAATTGTTAACTGAACTAGGAATACGTACAGAAGATACCTAATGTAAACTAATGGGAGATAAATGTAATTTTGTTAGGTAAGTTCTTATCATAAAAGTCTGTGGGTAAGTACCGTCCCAAGACACGCAATCAACACAACGGTTATGAAAATAACAAACCAGTATTAATATGCGTCCTTAAAAGCAAAGGAAGGCATAATAAATGCAAGGGATAATCCAAATAGCTTATACAAGTCCACAGGTATATTAAGCAGAAGTTATACAACGGGGTATGCAAATCGGTCATCTAGTGATCTTAAATGCGGTACAAGACATAGAGGATATCCAGGGACAAGAATAATGGAAAGAGATTGTACACACAATCCTGAAATTAAATGAAAGTATGGGGAGACTTTTAGGGCCTTCACGCAGCACAGGCAAAACAACTCTGATAATCAAAGTAAGTAAGGGTGCAAAGATCAGAAATCGATACAATCAAGGCCTTTTTTATAACTCGGATATAAGCTTATAAAATCCACTCGAATTTCTTTCATGCTGATAATGTCAAAACAGCTCTCATAAATCCACGTATTTTTTTGTGTTAGCTTCTGTTTTTGTAACTTTTCTGTCCTAAGATGCATTTTGTTTCTTTTATTAGTTTAAGATATGTCTGTACTGGAAATGTTGCAATATGTCAGAGTAATGAAAGTACGCTGAGACTAGACTGGTCCAGCAAATGATTAGATATTGTACATAGAAGTATATATTTCAAGCAGCACATTTTAAGTATATGACTCTATCAAACCAAGTGCACCAATGTAAGGATATATTGTAAATCAATGATAGTATCTTGTTTTTGCAGAGGAACTTAATATTTAATAATAAGAGACGTCAAGTGAGTTTGATATATATGGGTTTTTGGCACTTCGTTCCAGAGTGCATGCTAATCAATATACACATTAATGACCATTGGTATCAATGAGACTTAAAGCAAAAGGACAGTAACACAGCTGCGTTCATGTATTCTTGGAAGCAAGGGTATTTTACTTCCTTGTTAGCAAGTAAAAGCCTGTTATGTACGTTACCATTATATCAAATCAGAAAAAAGGTAAAATAAAATATTGAGCTACGGAAAGAAGGCATTAAACTGTATTTTTTACGGATATAGACTGCTTCCTGGATGCCTTATGTACACATGAAAGGTTTTGGAACACAATTATTACTTCCTATGGTTTTAGGGGTGTTACTTAAATTAAATTACCCATTGACAATCATAATTGTGACTAATCTCATTTACTTTTGCAACTAAATTCTCTCCATTTTGTCAAAATGCTTCTATTATTGTACTTATTTACTTATTTGGCTTATCGAAAAAAAAAAGTTTGCTTTTCTATCTTAGATATATTGTCTTAAATGAGCTATTAAGAAAACCTAACCCCCTGTTTTAAAAGTCCATGTTATTAGGTATTATTTACGTAAAATATATGAATATATTTGCTGCTGCTGAATTTCTTACATACTAAGGCTCGTTTTGTTGAGATGATAAAGAATCATAGATTTGCAGGTTTAGCAACAAGAGCAGAGCACTTATTTAAAGGATGGCACATACATTACATGACATGATAATTGAACAAGGACATTATCTTGATATAAGAGATGATAATTTAGAAATAATTACGTTTTTAAGAAAGCCTCTACCCTCTGGTGTCTGTATCTTAGAAATTATATCAATGACTATGTATTGCTCGTATGTTACAAATTAACATTTTACACATATTTCCTAAAAGGTATAATACTAAATTATAATAAAGATAAAGGGACATAAAGATACTACGACTTCTGTGGGGGTTAAATAATTCTGTGCCTACTGATTGAAAGAAATATCATAATTCTGCACATAGAAAATAGTTTCACATTTGAACAAGACAATTAAGTAAATGTTCCAGTTAAATGTAATTATTCTTAACTACTCCTCATCTAAGTCTTATTCATATAAAATGTTTCGACAGCATGTCTGCTCCTGTGGCAAATTCATTGTTCACCACATCACACCGAATATAATCATCACAACATATTGTGCCTGCAAAGTGAGTAAGGTTCTGTTGAACCCGAAACCCTTTGGAACTTTGCAGAAATATCCTATCTTAAAGTACAATTCTAGCTGCACTGAATAGATGTTCGGAATCTGTAATCCGGTGTGGTAGTCTGTAATAACTTGTTACATGTGTTACTGTATAAAATTAAGAATATTTAAATTGAAAGTTCAAGCTACAGAAAGACATTAACACTATTTTATATTTCACATTCTAATAGAGTTTGCATACTGGATGTTTTTAATTTACTATATATGAACGTTTGTTTTTCAACAATAATACGCCTTCCTATGGTGTCATGTGCGTTACATGAATTTAATTAAAATTTAAATGTGGCAATTGGGCTATAATCATTTAGTTTAAGAACTGCCCTGTGTATTTTTTTTCAAACCATTTTAGATTAGGTCTTACTACTATACTCAATTGACTAATAGAAAAACAACGAAGTTTGCTTTAATATCTAAAATATTAATATCTAAAATATATTGTCTAAAATAAGCTAATATACAACCCAACCCCTGTTTCACTGAGGAGCAAATTTTGGCATTACATGTAAGTAAAACACATAAATGAAAAACAATTGCAGCTGGTAAATATTTTACATTTATATATGTTCTTTCTCAAATAACTCTCTACAAGTTAATCCAAGTTCTAAGATCAGAGCACATGTTAGAGAGGTACCACATATAACTTGATGTAATAAGTAAGCAGGTCATTGTCTGACGATATAGATGATATTTTAGAATAAATGAATATATTTTACACGTGTACCTAAAAATCGTGTGTCTTTGGTACTGAAACATTTGGAAATATATATTCATTTCTGATTATCATGCCCATGAACTGTTGTTACAGATGTTATTAATATATCCTAATTCTGAATGTATTATGCTAAATATAGAGCCTCGAATAGAGAAGATAGAATTAGATTTATTTTAGCCAACTCAATAAATGTTCCTGTTTAATGTAAATATTCAAAATTAATCTTCATCCAAGTAACTCACATACCAAGTATTATCATTGTGTTAGACTGGCTCCAGTCCTTAAAAACAATTTTCCATCAATGTGTCATATCATATACGTGTAGCCAGTCTAACTCTGACAGCTCCGTTTTAAAAAAAAAAGTGTTGGTGGTTACAAACTGGTCTACTCTACTTGAAAAACATCAAACAATTGAAATTTTGCTTATGGTAGATATTTTATGCATTTTTTTTTAAATATTGCATTTTTCGAATGTTTCAAGATTTTTTTTAATTTATCAGTAGCTCATGCTAAAATTGTTAAATGCACTTTATTTTATCTGAACAACGTAGGCCAAACACAGTAGAACATGATTAGTCCATTTTTGCCAATTAAAGTTTTGCGACAACGGCACATCTCCGGTTTCAATGTGAAAGTTTAAAAATCAATTTGATGGCATTACGTTTTTTTCTATCAATTATCAAAGAAGAACGGTGACGCCTAGTAATAATAATTAATCGCTAAAAATTTCAATGTCGTGTCGCTGATAATAAAGCGTACAGAGCAGTGCACATTGTGTATGCAAATTGCATGCTTAAAGCTAAATTTGTATGATTAAGCTGTTATAAGTCTTTGTCTTATGTTATTGTATAGGAAAAACGAACAGTCGTATCGAAACAAAACTTGTGAGGTTTATATTCATTTTACATTCCAGGTTAAACAAACAAAAACGTATATTGATAACGTTTCTGTTGAATGTCTTATATCGTAGAAAATGTGTGATTTTTTTTAAATGAGGGTACCTTTACTCTAACTTCGTCCGTGCAAGAAGTACAAATCAGTTTTGAATAAAATAACTTGCTGAGTCTCTGCAAAGTATTGCTTCATTTATAAAAGCATGACTTTTGTATAGCCTATGATTTACTTTCTGAACTAGCGTAACATGTAAGGCGGCCAATTAGAACTTGGTCTCAGTATAGGTCACTGCGCAAAGTCATGCGTTAGATAGTGCCTTAACGTAGTGTATGAGGTACGTACCATTTGTTCATGGGTGGGTCTATTTTATATATGTGACAATAAGGTAGATTTCGCTTTCAGTAAGATTCGTTAATGTCCTTACATCCATTAAATCACTGACTTAAATGATACTTTATGTGGCATGATCGTATGTAATTTTGTCTAGTCTCGCAACTAGATGAAACAATTTGAATTAAATTGTGATTTAAACTGCATCTAGTATAGTGTTTTAGAATTTATTAACACGATCAATACATGGTTGGTTATACGTATTGCAATTTCTCATACACCTAAGATCTTGACTTTAATGTTAATGGGCCTATGCTATGTAAGTTTAATGCAAGTCTATAACGATTGAAGCAAACAACGTGCGTGGTTGGTCTTAAGACATCTAAAATTAGGTAGCCTGCACTATTTCCACTTTTTAAGCAGGCATTTGATTGATCTTTCCATCTATTTTCATTAAGAAACAACTGTTTAGATACTCGAACAAGTGTTCTAATGACATTATTGTAAAACTAGTTTAAATTGATTAGTGGCAAATGTACTAATTACTTTCTATTTTTGTGTTTTTTGCTTGTAAGAACCAGTAAGTTCCCATAAGGAACTGGATTTTTTGTAAATGAGCCAATAATGCTGCGGTGAAACCATATGATTTAAGGATCTTTCACATGTAGTCAGTTGATAGCCTCGCAGCCAAAATGAGTTAAATTTACACATTAGGTCAGTTTGTGTTCCATCCATATAATATCGAATAAACAATGCCCTTTTCATCTGCTGTAACGTTTGCTCAATTAGGTTAGGGTTACAGCTACACAGTCATTCAAAAGTAAAGCATCTGAAGGGGCTAGCAGCCTTTCTTTAAGAGTTTAACCAATAGCAAACGACTCAAATAAAACGTCGTAAAAGGCGGTCCCGTCGACATAGTATGTTATTTAAGATTGTGTTATTCCAAAACCATTGATTGGATGAGCAGTTTCTAATCATATTTTGATGACATACAGTGAGCCACTTTAGTTACGCACCACCTTTTCAGGGCCCACATTTTTTGACGATAATGCTGGAATCAAACATTCCCTATGATAATTTACTTATTGACATTTTATCTGTTTGATGACATCGAAAAAATATCGAAATCACTCATGCGAATCAATCTGCAACGTCAAATGCAATTATGACAAAAATGCTCGTGCAACTTGAACGTCTATATTTTTTTGCGTTTTGCGCTAGGAATTATCAATGATGATCGTTGTGACAGAAAAACACCAAAAACAATTGTTTTATTCAAGTAAAACCTCCTTTTTTGGTCGTTGAAGTTAGTAACACTGTTACTTTTTAAAGAAATGCTCTTTTTGACGTCATATTAACGTCAGTTACAATAATTAAGCAGGTATTCTTTTGCAAATTGTTTTGTTATGAGTCACTTGTTGACATAGAAGTATCAAAACACAAAAACATCTTATCATTGACACGTCTTATAGTTTTGGTAGTAGTGACGTCATCACTAACGTCAACACCATGACGCCAATTAATCCATTTATTTTTTTACGAAAATAAACGGCGGATACATGGGTGTTTAAAATGAAATTATAAAAGAAGTGTTTTAATAATTAGTTTACTCAGAATCATACGAAATTTTAACTAACTTTTAAAAAAGTCATAAAATGAACTTTTTTCAAACCTTGCTCAGCTGGGAACCAAAATAGTTAAACGTTTAAAAAACTGATAAAGTTAACAAACACATTCCAGTCTTAGATACTGCCAATAATTAATCAGCTCTTATCTCTGGCATTGCAGAATTCGACCCTGAAAAAAGTGCAATGTGATCTGAGTTTCATTCGAATAATGCAATGTGAAATGGTGTTTTGAGGGTAATGTCCTTCAAGATCCATTTCCCCACTTGTTTCTCATCTGATCACAATACACTTTCAATGGCTAATGCAAATATAGATGTGCTTTACGCTGGTAGTCTCAGAATAAGAATAGCATATTTCGTTTTAGAGTATTTTTCATTTTATAAGTGGTGCGTAACTAAAGTGGCTCACTGTAGTACATATATACACGTACCTTTCATTTAATGCATCTCGCTTAATTTTAAAGTGAATAAACACAAATTTGGGTCTCGATACGAAATGTCCCAAATTCGTATGTGAAATACGTTACCAATTTCACTACCTCACACAATACTTTGTATGTTCCATTCACAGACATATATCTTTGACATGCGTTTTATATTGACATTGAAAATAAATCCAAACTTGGAGTAGCGTTTGTTGGTTTCGTGCAGATAAAGTGACATCTAAAATTATTGACAAATATATGCAGTATTACGAATTACGTTACCCCATGACTAGATTTCGTTTGAGATGATGTTTTAATCTTCAAAGCGAAGACAGTGTAAAATATACGACCTCTGTTCCTCCCATTGGTTTGTGTGTGTGTGTGTGTGGGGGGGGGGGGTTCTGTGTTTTGTCAGTGTTTTGTTGCACATTACTTAGTGTCCTTTCTGGTTTTCAATCTAATTGACGGGGCAGAAAGAGCTGGTTGCCTTATTTTAATTGTCTTTTGACTGTTAGTGTTCCTTGGCTCTTCCTCACGGTGCCGTTGGTTAGAATGCAGTGTGTGATTTTTTATGTATTTCTTGATCATACTCAATTGATTTTGTGTCGCCTGCGAAGCATGGCAGACACATAGAAATCATTTTTCCGTCGGCGTCTTCGGCGTCACACTTTTGGTTTCGGATCAATATTTTTTGAAGGAATGTACATGTATCAAGTTCATTCAAAGTTTATAGAAGGGTAAAGCATTGTTTAATATAGATCAAGTTGGAATTTGGAGATCATCGGCGAAATTTTTGTCGGAGTTTTGGCCCTTTTTTACTTAAGGTTTGTCGCACTTTTGGTAACCAATCAATATTTTTGTATTGATGCATCAATTTTACTCAAAGTTTACAGAATGGTAACAGGTCAAAGTCGAATTAGTAGATCATCGGCAAAACTGTGACTGAGTTATGGTCCTTTCACTTAGGTTTTGCCACACCTTTGGTTCTCAATAAGTTTTGAAGGGGTGCATCACATGCACCAGTCCATTAAAGATACAGCATTGTTTAATACAGGTCAAATTTGTATTTAAAGATCATCGGCAAACTTTTAATCGAATTATGGCTTTTTTGCCTTGGTTTTCGGGCTTAAAACGCTACACAAGGATAACAGCGTTATTATATGTCTAAAAAGAATGAAAAGCAATCAGTTTGATTGTATATTAAAGAGTGTGCCATTGTGAGTAACACGTGAAAAATATATCCACTTCAAATTAATTCAAAGCATTGAACATGTAAGCAAATCGAGATAGGGTCAACTCTTTTATTTGACAAAAAATAAAAGGTGGAACATCTTCTACTTCTTTAAATCTAGAAACATCAAATGTGTGTCATGAACTTTGACGTTTGACGCTAATCTGTGTGTACCCGTTCATCATATGACTAACAAACTCCGCTATTTAAGAAAAAGTTCACTGACTAAAACTTTACGAAGCAATACCGTCGTCTAGTTTAGTTGTACAAATAAAACTTAAGTGTTGCAAGAATAAGCCACTTTATGATGACACCTTCGAAGCAAAGGGGTTAACATTCAACTGTCGTTTGAAAGATATAACAGGAAGCTAGTGTTACAGTAGCGTTTTTAAACCCGTCAGACTAGATAAAATAACAGAAAACAAACGATGCCATTTTTACCAGCCTTATGAGGTCCGTTTCGGTAAAATCAAGAACATTTACGACTATCGAGACAACATGTTCACTACATTGCTTTTACGCGTGCCAGATCATTCGGAAAATGTTTGATCACTAGGCAAAGTGGCAAAATGATCAAATGACTTCCAAAGGACGTAATTGCGTTATCAAATCCATCTGATTTAAAAAATGCTCATAACACCACCTGTATATATCAAAACGAGATCCTCATGAAATAGAGTGTATCTACCAAGGTTTTTTTAGGAGTGTAAAATATACTATTTTAGTTAGAACATTGTTTTTAATAGGGTTTGTCCATTTTATGCTTTTTCTGGTATCTTAGGACTGTCAACAATTGTGGTAAGCTCGGCGTGGCCAATCACGTTCAAAGCGCAGTGTCTCAACAGTCCTCAAATTAAGTGATCGTTTTAGCTCTCCTAAGCCGTATGCTCAAAGCAAGCTATTTTGATCATACGATGTCGGGCGTCTGTCGCCCATCGTCCACTCTGTCTATGAACAATTTCATTTAAATATGTCCTCCTAAACTACTATTTGTAATATCACCAAGCTTCACAAGAATGATTTTAGGGTAGTCCCCTTTCAAAGCTCAAATATATCCATTCCATTAATTTTCTAATTCTAGTTGTCGTGACAACCAAAATGATCACACTATTATTGTGTTGTTAAAACAACATGCTTGATTTGAAAATAAGTTGGCACATATGTTCCTGTGGTACAAATGTAACCTCTATCAAGATATATTGCTAAAAGTATGTTGACTGATGCAAAGCATGAATGTCAGGGAACAGGTCCAGTGTTTCATACAAAAAATAATTAGGTACAACAGTTTCTTAAGTGACCTCCTACCAGAATTGCTCAAATAATTCGATTTGTTGAAAACATGACCGCCAGAGGTCGGGCCAGTTTACTATGTATATATAGAGTGTATCAAAGAAAGTATAAACTAAATATATGTGTCAAAAACTGTTGGGCCGGTTTGAGAATAATTTTGCACATCATTGGCTGACCTTCTACCAAGATTGCTCAAATTAATTTGATTTGTGAAAAAAAACATGGCCACCATGGGCCTGATTTGTATATGTATACATGTATATACGAGTATAAGGGGAATAATATTAAAAATATTCTCGTCATAAACTACTCAGCCGATTTAGAAACGATTGGGACCAAACGCACATATTATCCTGATTCATTGGAAGACAATGCCACCAGGTTAAATGTAAGCGTTTGTTATTTATATATAGAAAAAAAAACAATAAAAAAAGTAAAAATAAAAACTACTGACCCGATTTAGAACTAGTTCGACACAAACGTTATTTGGGTGACTGTCTACTAGGATAAGTCAAGATATTTTGATTCGTTGAAAAACGTGACCGCATTGCATCTGTATCCCCTTAGCCATTGATCAGATTTTATTCCCATATTTTTGGTTTAATTTGCGGTTCTTCTTCCTTTTTTCCTCAGCATTACTTTTCCATGTAAAGTCATATTGAAAATGCTGATCCATAAAATATTCATAGTTGGATGTTGGTCGGGATAGTTCACACCGTACAACCGGCTGTTTGATGACAGGTTACTAACAAGGATGACAGATACGGGAATTTTGGTCGCATGAAGGGTAGGTTATAATTTTCGAGTCATACGGTGTGTAGTTATTTACCCTGATCTTATAAACAGTCATTCTCAGAGGAGCGACGCATGGCACAATGACTCTTTTGTCGATTTTGCACAAGTTCTAGTTCCATTTGTACATGTATATGACAAAAAGAGACAAATAATTTATGAAATTACATGTACATTGTTGATGAAGCTCGAACCTAGGCATAATTGAAGCAATAACCCAATTTTCGTATCAAATAATAAACGAAAAACGCACGAAATAATATAATCGGAGTGGCTGCTGCCAGCTAACTGGTAGGGAGCGCAGTGGCGTAGTGGTAGAGTACTTGACTCGAGACCGAAGGGCCGCGGGTTCGAGCCTCACCGGCGTCACAGCTTTTTGGTCTTTGAGCAAGACACATTTATCCTAGCTTAGTACTGGTTCAACCCAGGAAGACCCGTCCTTATATTTTGTTTGTTTTGTTTGTTTGTTTTATTGCTTTACATCCCAAGTCAACAGCTATGGTCATTGCAGGATGGTCAGTTCACCTAACCACACCTTTTTCCTGGGCAAGCTTGAACAAGCAGTTAACCAGTAATCGTGCACATACTTTCGCTTGTAACTGACAACAACCCTTCAAGAATGATTCAGCGGAAGGGAGGAGAATGACCGTAGAAAGTATTTCATGATCAATCTCCACGAAAGTATGGGACCGGGCCGGGATCGAACTCGCGACCCCTGGATCTGCAGTCAGCTTCGCATCTGTAACCAGACACGTTACCGACTGCGCTGAAAGATTGTTGATGGGACGTAAAAATAAAATCAAATAAACAAACCAGCTAACTGATAGCTTAAATGACTACCGCCAGTCAACTGGTTGCATCGATTTTACGTTAAAATGGCTGATGCCAGTTAACTGTATAGTCGTCTTAACGTATTTCGCTGTAACCAGTTAGATTTAGTAGTTATAATTTTAGCCTGTATAAACATGATAAATACTTAGTGTAACGAACTTTATTAGGTGTATCACATGTATGCGGGAAGTTGCCAAAAAGCGTAAAATTACAAAGAGTGGCAGTGCCAGTTTAAATCATTTTAAATAACACACATCTTAGTATGAGAAACAAAATCCAGTTTATTTGCTTGTGATGCCTATTTGAATCGTCTGGTCAATTTACATTAACACACATCTTAGTACGGACAACACAATCCAATATTTGCTAGCGGTACATGTACCTATTTGAATCGTCTGGTCAATTTAAATTAATTCACATCTTAGTATAGAAAACAAAATCCAGTTTTTTGCTAGTGATACCTACATTGTATTTAAATCGTCTGGTCAATTTTAAAGGCTCTACCTAATTTACAGATTCAACCTAAATACCCTCTTCGGAACTTATTCGATGTTCAATAATAGCATTTTTTATGTTTCGCATCTTATTTTGCGCACCTTAGATTAATATCGAATAATTTCTATAACAATGACGAGAAGGGGAATTGAGGCTGTTTCTCCCCATAAGAGAAAATTTTATCTCGCATACCCCGTGCCAACCCATGAGAAATATTCAAATACAACAGTCGCACGTCGATAGACAATTGACGTCATTGTTATGTTAAAGTGACGTCATCATGTTATGTCGCATCCCAGCGTGCTCATAAACTTCTGAGAGATTTTTTTAAACATATATACACGTGGTAGTTAAAAGTGAGCAAGAAAAAAACAAACATTATTTTGTGTGAGGGTAGAATAGAAAACTCTGACAAACGGTAATCCTCGGGACCAATTTTTCTATCCCACCCTCACACCCATGATAAATTATTATACTCTTCTTGTCCTTGAACACATGCCGATCCTGTATTCACGGATGCGTAAATGTACTTTTATCAGTAATAGTTTCATTTCAATAGCATCATTTCATTCTTAAATCTAATTAGGAAGGGTCACACGAAAAGCTATCTTGACACAGTCGCCACCAGCAAGGGTAGAGTGTATCTGACAAGCACTTGAGATATTACATAGAGGATCTTACATGATTGCTCATGTTTTATTGAATTTATTAAACGAGTTGGGGAAAAGAGATAAAATGCGAGGCTTGCCGAGTATTAAACGAGTTGGGGAAAACAGATAAAATGCGAGGCTTAACGAGCATTTTATCTCTTTTTCGCAACGAGTTTAATAAATTCAATAATACAAGAGCACGAATGTTAGATTCTATTTATCATATGACAAAGACTTTGAAATCTCATTTCTGGCGTAAAAAAACGTTATAATTTTGTCATTATGTACGCAACGTTGTTAGGGACGTCATAACGTTTCCAGTAAATCTATAAACCACTAGTGGTTTATCGATGTTATTGCATGGCGTTATTTCACTCCGTGACGCGACGTCATATGATAAATGTAGTTAAAGGTTGTGCGCATACGCTGGCTGTCATGTTATTTCACCTTTTCATGTGGACAAGCGGCGATCCTAAGAAGAATGTGTGGTTTTGCAAGCTGTTCTTGGGTTTCGCTGTTCGCACAATCTTACTTTAACTGAAACGAATGCGCTACACCTGATTCATGTTATTATGTGCACTACTTAGAAAATCTATAGACTTCTCCGCATCAACTAATTCCAGATTATATATTCCAACACAACATTATGAAACTCCAATTTGTTTTAGGCTTGATAGTTATCAACGGTTATTTGGAAATAATCTCTAGGTATCAAGAGACGTGTAACACTGATAGAAGACCTAATTAGATACAAAATATGATATAAAGCATCAGAAACATAACGTTTCTATGTTTTACTAGAATTTAGAAAGTGCATATACATGCATGACCTATATCAACCGGCAGGCCACAATGTGTTTATTGCTACACGCTCATTTTCAGTGCAATACAAGCAGGTCGTCTTTGATAGAAACCAGCATTAATCAAAATAGTAACACTATAAAGCTTTGGCGCCAGGGCACAACAATCATTGCCACTTCTGGTTCATTGGTTCTTGATCTCAATCCTAATGCTCCACAATGTGTCTACTTTGACTTCTCGATGGTAATGCTAAGCATGATCTGAGCATTTGTTGTTAGACATGCGCGGATCCAGAGGGGGGGGCAGGGTGTCAGGCCCACCACTGCCTGATAAATCACAAAAATATAGGGTTTTTAGCAAGCGTTAGTGGTATTTGGATCCTACCTCCCCTTATCAACTTGTATTAAACACTGCGAGAAAACGGTTTACTTTCGTCGCCGCAACGATCGAAACCGACAAGGTTGTTATAAGAAACAAGGTCCATTAATTTACACTCATCGCCATCGACTTCCAACAATAAATACTCTGTTATCAGTCTTGAAAAAGGATATCAACTACCCAGGGAGCAGAGAGCACCCGAGTCAAACACTTTGAAAGTTCGGATTCACAGGGTAGAGAACTTCCGACTACAGAAAGGTACTTAGAGAGAAACCACCCGTCATAGCACAGCACTTAGCTTTTTTATGGAAGGATGAAGTAACTAGAAGACAAACGATACAATGTACAGTATTGTGTAGGTGGACGAGACCTGGTTCGGTACTGCATATACCGTAAAAAGATGTTGTCAGGAATTTTCTGAGTTCGTATTTATACCACAAACGTAGGAATCCATAAGTTTTTGTATGTCACTCCCAGAAGCTTTATTCTCTACACAGAGCAATTTGTTTTTTTTTATATTTAACCAGCTATTGAGCATCAACGCGTTTGGTAGGCGTGGTATTTTTTGTTATTATTTTTCCAGGAATGGCTTCAGAGGCATGGGGTTTCCTTTAATAATGGCATGGTGAAGTCTAAATTCTTATAATTGGTTAGATTGCATAAGCCTTCGCCGACGTTTGTCATAGAAGAGATGGTAAGACAGCAAGGTCATGTGGTGCTGCGCCTTCCAACTTATCACCCCGAATTAAATGCTATTGTTCGCCAACGGAAGTTTACATTCAGGTTTGTGTTATAAAACTTTAAAGTGAAATAATTATTAAAGGGGACGGTAACCCTGATGATTACTATGTTTTATATTAAAGATATTAATAAACCATGAATTTTGATACTAGTTTCATCTAAATCGGTTGCAATACGTAGCAGTTGTGGGCGTTTGAATATTTTGCAAATGGACTGTAATGGAAGAAGCCATATTGTAGGCTTAGTGACGTCACACAGCCTAATTAAATATGCGTAATCAAAATAAAAGACAACCAATGGATTACTTGCAATTATCTTGAATAAAACATTTTCCTTATGTATATATCTGCTAGAATTCAGATGCTGTGATAGTATTTATAACTAAAAATTAAGCAGTTGAATACATTCCAAAAACTAATTAAATATTCAAAATGGCGGCTAAATTGTGCCTATATTTAATTCTTTAAATGCCCATTAACTTTCCCATTTTTAACCGATTTTGATTATTCTTGTATAAAAAATCATGGTTTATAGAGTTCTTTCTGATAAAAGATACTTATCATTAGGGTTGCTGTCCCCTTTAATAAAAAGGCTGATGCAATTAAATGTAATATCATTTATAAAATAAAATTTATAACCAACTTTATTACATTACAACATTCCTTACATGTAGCTATCTAAGAAGAAAATATCATGCTTCGTCACTTTTGAAGATGAATGATGTACAATGTTTTTAGGAGAGATGGCAAAATGCTTGTGACAACGTTAAGAAAGTTATCAAAAAGATGATGACATGCGACAATTATTTTGGTAAAAAAGGAGAGAATCATTATAAACCTAGCTGATGACAAGACTGATTCAGAAGATGTAAACAGCACTGAAAAACAGCGAATATGGGCAGTACTACAGCCTGATACAATTACTGAAACAGAATGCAATGTATCGTCATTGTATTGCATTTTAAGACAGTAAATTTCATTTAATATGATTTAAACAGCAAACATAAAAAATATAAAATACGTGTATACGAAAAATGTTGCATTAAAACATATCATAACTTAAAAAAAATATTAATTTAAAAATGATGACTAAAATGTTATTATAGCATTATTCGGAATTGAACCCTAACAATCCGGATTATGATTTTAATCTTACCACTACGCCACTGCCTCTGCATTGTTTTATATACTTTTTCTATGCATTTTTAAAATAAAAACGAATACACACCTAACGTGACCTAATGATGTCGACGTTTAATGAGTGCCACGTTAATATTGTAGACCTATAACAGTTTCTCCTGATGATTCAAGGATACATGAGAATCGTTGTAAACAAAATATGAGCTAATCCAGGTATTGGGTAATTTATACGCTCAGGTATGTGCATGTATCATAAATTGACTCTGAATGCAGTAAGGTATATAGAGTTTATTAATCGTGTCCATTTGAAATATGGGATTTACAAACCAAGGGAGGTGAAATATCCGATAAATAAACGAGTGCACAAGCACGAGTATCTTTATATGATTTTTCACCTTCGAGGATTATTTATCCCATATTTAAATAGAATGATTCATTAAACTGTATATTACATGTATTCTGCTTGAACTGCTTGCTCAAATCAAGAAAATACTACGGTATGCGATGTGGCAAAACTGGCGGGATCATGACATGTCTAATTCATACACGAGTAGTAATACATTAGCTAGCTGTTCCCCAGAAGTCCGCCATTTTGGAAATCTTCTTCATCGAGTCGACCTCTGAATTCTAAACGTCTGTTACTTTTTATAAGTGAACGAAAACATAAAGGGTGGGTAGTCATGTTCTTAACTAGATCGTAACAAACATTTTGGTACTAAATTTATTGCGATTTTCTAGAATTTTTCGTTTTGTTCTTAGATCCTCCATTTTCAGTGCTGGAAGACAGAAACGTTATGCAACGTCATTATATGTGTAAATGACGTCATTTGTTAATGTTTGTGACGTCAAAAGTGCAGAGAAGCGTTATGCTTGTTTAAAAATTGTAAATAATGAAAAGAAAATGAATATGACATGACATCTCATTGATGCCTTGGGTCACTTGTGGTCAGGAAAAGGGAGTTCCGGCTAAAGGGATTTATTTCCCTAGAAGAAATAAATCTTTCTAGGCTAGAACATAATTATCGATTGTATTTGTTTGATAAATCATGGTATTTTCTCGCCAAACATGTAATATTTACAGTTATTTACCATTTTCTATGAAACGTAGTGTACATGCATTATTATTATTATTATTATTATTATTATTATTATTATTATTATTATTATTATGCATCATTGAATCATCAGTCAATCTAATAAAATAATAATATACAAATCAATCAAATCAAATAAATTGATTCAGCATAAAACATTTACAATATGTTTATCGCCTACAAACAAAATAAACATGAGAACACTACATTCAGACATATAACACAACCTGAATATAGATACATTGTGCATCATAATACTAATCTTGGTTTAACCCATGCATGTCAATAAGGTTTGAAAGACGTTTCGCGGCGAAAAGGATCATCGTAACCTGAATATGAAACGCCAACAACAGGTAAAATAAACTTACTTTTTGTGGCGAAATTGAGATTATTGAAACGTGAAATTCTTTCTGTTCCGACGCATAAAATGGCCGCC
This sequence comes from Loripinus fragilis, assembly GCA_964019695.1. NCBI lineage: Eukaryota > Metazoa > Mollusca > Bivalvia > Lucinida > Lucinidae > Loripinus > Loripinus fragilis. Next base: position 56,863,721 of record OZ026526.1, on the reverse strand, counting down.
GATCGCGGAGAAAGTGAAACATGTTTTTTTTTCATTACAACTTCTGTATAAATGTACGTTTTACAACGACCTAAAATGAAACGCCTAGTATGTGGTTTTTTTTCAAAGTCGAATATTATTATTAATCGAGGGTTGTTTTCTTTTTCCAGCTGTTGTTTGTATCAGGATTACGTTGTCACGTTTGCAGACTGCTTAGGGCCAACTTGACTTCTGGAAAATTGATTATTTTCTACTATAAAAATTTCAATCTGCAATAGTAATTTTAAACATAATGTGTTTATAATTGATGTCGCTTTGACTCTGTTCAGACCTTCTAAATGTATGTCGGTCTAACACCATGTATCACATACCGCTTTAATGTTTTGTACATAACGACACAATTTTAACCGTCCGGTGCCAAAACTGCGATTGAAAATGACTATTAATATCACACAATATAAATAATTCAACATTCGAGTTCCTGTATCATTAAATTAATTAAATCTGTTTAAAAAGTGATTCACATGCTCGACAAGAATTGCATTTATCTATGTTCCTACATTCGATCAATACATAAGCACTCGTGTTAGATCCCCTATTTAAAGCATAGCTAGTTTACTGTACTCATTGTGCTGTATTGTTTTATACATCTCAACTATGTACTGACAGAGATTTGACCTTGGATGGAAAAACACTTTGAAAACCGGCGGGTAATTTACATTAGCTCTGAAATCTCTCTAGATATCACGTATGAGCGTGCTACAATTAATATGACACAATGTCTGCTTATAACGCCAGAAGGCCGTTGTAGTTTTAGGAAGGATAACAAGCTTATTTTCATTTCACCACAACAAGACAATCTCTCATTAAAAGTAGCGTACCTTGATTAATTGCTGCCTTACATATATGACTAGTCAGCATGAAAACCCTGGCATCAGAAGAGTGTTCACTTTTTTCTTGATGCTAGAATAACGCTTCCAAACGTGATAAATGTATATTTGTAGTCCCATTCAGCAGGAAATGAGACTGATTTTAAAATGCTATAAATAGCACTATAATGTGTTCTAAATTTATATTTTGACGGCTGAGCCATAGTCTCAGACACATCTATTCTAGGTATTGTCCTATTTACCTAAAACGTTTGTTGGTCAATAATAAAATATCTAGCCCTATGATAGACATGTCATTATTTCATTGGATAAATAATTTGCAAATTCAAATTAAGATGCAATCAACCTAATGACCTTAACAGACGAAGCTATTATGAAAATGCCTTCTACCGCAGTGGAAACACCCTTTCATTTCGACTTTCGGATTTATCAATAATAACCTGCCATTGATTTATAAACTTGAGCCCCAGACTAATAGAAAGGGTCGTACTTTTGCAGCAGTCTACATTTTTTGTTACAACAGACTGTGAGGTGACACCAGTGTAGGAATGCTATCCAATATTTTCTAGGGTGGCGTTTGGTGATAGCATAGATCTATATGATATTATTTCTGTTTACAAACAAGTAATAGCCAACGCTTTGTTGTCAACATGGTAAACCCGCTTTCATTTAACTTCAGCTGATTATCTGTTTAAACGTTATTTCTTGTAAGCGGTGGCCCAACACTGTATACCAGGGATATAGCATATAAAATACAAGTAAGTTTGACCAGGAAGTGCAACAATCACTGATTAGAGACTAACCGATGACACCATGAGGACGAGACATTATACCACAGACAAACACAGACACACACACACGAATACTGCTATCAAAGTAAATCAACTAGTTATTCAGTGAGTTTTTTTAAAGACAAAGAGGGACAAAAATATATCGCAATAGAGGATCAAACACAGTCTAAACACAAAATGGAGATTGGCAAAACGCTGGTCGATCGGCGTAATGTCCAGGCTTGCGTTCAATACTGGTTTTAACCTGTACTTACTGGTCATTAATGTTTGATAGGCTGTTATAACTGGTCATTTTCCGCCCTGCACAACCTGTGTATGAAAACATCAGCGTTTTAAGTACGTACTGAGATCAGATTTATTTTGTCTCCCGACGTTTGTCGAAGGGGACTATTAACATGGGTTCATCTGTACGTCCATCCGTCTGTTGGTCCGTCTGTAGACGCAATGAGGGGTTACTTTGTGAGCCAAACTTCTACAGTTTGTGACTGTGGTATTGCCATATCATATTCACCTACTATTTTTTAGTTCAGTCTTTTTGAAACTTGCTTATGGACTAAAGATGTGGATGTGGTTGGACATTCTTGTCTTATTTTTTATTACTTGTTTCAAATTGACGTGAACTTAGTCATTTTTCGGCATCTCAGATGCATTGAGTGGGTGACTTAGTGAGCACAACTCCCCTACCATTGTATACTGATCTTTCTGAAACTGTGCATACTGTTTTCTTCATGGTCTGAATATGTGTATGTTGATTGGACAGTATCATTATTTTTGTCCTATTTTTTAACGTGTAAACTTCATCATTTAACTTGTAAACTTAGTCATTTTTGGCATCTCATACACAATGAGTGTATACATTGTCAGCACAACTCATCCCACCGTTTTAATCTGATCTTTCTGAAAATTTGCAGGTTATTGTATATGTTATGAAGATATACATGAAGTTTGGACATTATTGTAACTTTATTTGTTTTCATTTTTACAACTTTGTCAGTTTGCGGCATCACAATTAGATACTGATATACACAGTGAGCTCGTTAAATTATCAAGCTATGTCACAAGAACCTAAATGGTATCAAAAAGACCAAATGTCTACTAAGTTGTATATTTTCCACATAGAGAGAGTGCTAGGTAGCACAGCATCATTAACCATAGCAGATATGTTTAGAATTACACTTGATTTAGTGCACTGTGAAGTAAAACAAACCAGTAAATTAGTTTGTATAACATCAACCCATTTACCTTCAGTTACTTTCGAGTTAAACTGTCCAAATTGTATCCAGTCCATATACACCCTTGTTTTTAATGAAAGATTAAGGTGGTGATTATGTTTATCATACAGGTGAGTGTAAGGACTTAGTTCAAATATAAATTGCAAGGAATGATGACAACAGAAAATATTAATGAGTATTTGAATACAAACATGTCTTGTCTGTAGACGTATCTGGTCCGTAGACACTAACACTTAATCACATTAGAAGAAAAGCTACAAAAGTACTGGTTTATTATACATCAGATTCGATTTTCTTCTGATTTAATAACGATAACTTTAAATAAAACCTAGAATTTGTAAAGAAACAGCATTATTTTTAAAATAACTATTTCTCTTTGTCTATAGAGAAGTCATGCATTGTGTTCTTTTCAAATTCTAGTGTAAATCAAAGTAATTATTATAAAATAAGAAGATAAACAGATGCTATTAAGATTGAATCGGTACTTTTGTTATATATTATTTAAAGGTTAGTGTCTACTTCTACGTGAACAGACAGTACATTTTTGCATTCAAATACTCTTAAATCCTTCTGTTTTGAACAATCCTTCTAGTTTATATGTGAACTTAGTTGTTACACCCACTTGTACCACATCCGTTAACATCACCTTAATCTTTCGAAGTCTTCAATAAATAGCAAGCGTGTCTACTGACTGGACATTTTTTGGACCAATTCAAACCGTTCCAGTCGATACAAATTAAAATGTGTTTGTTTCCTGACATACTTAATATTATACAAACTCATTAGCTTATTCACAATACACTAATTTATAAACAAATTGTAATTTGAACAAGTATCTGCTATGGCTAAGGGTGTTATGTTCTCTGATACTTCCTAAATTTGAAAAAGATATAACAAAATAGGCATTTGGTCTTTTCAGTGTCACTTACATAGTTTATGTACTATTTGACATAGCTGGATAAAACAGCCACGGGGAAATATTTGCCAAACAACATACACCTAGTACTTTAAACTGACATATATACCTCCACTGACTTTTATATCTGTAAGAATATACTATACTGAGTAATTTCTATAAATTTTTGACTTAAACTATATAATGACCTAAAAACTGTTGCATGACAATGGTCAAAATCCCCGCGGGGATTTGCAAATCCCTACAGCGAAAGTAAACCCTCACAGGGATCTTTAAGCTTCCCCATGGGGATGTATCCCTATGTGAAGAATGCTCATCAGAATTCAAGTGCTCATCGTTTTGTTCAAAAAAGAAAAAAAATCTCATGACAAAGGCATGTAAAAATGAACGCGAACCAGAAAAAAAAATGTTTGATATTATGTACATTTAGAGAATTGGGTACGAAATTAATTGTAATAAACAGTTGTTTTTTTCAAATGATACAGCACTACAGTATTTTTCAAGCATATTTATGCACCCATACTTTAGGCCTGTCCGCCCGTCTGTCTGTCTTCTCGAACAACATTTAAGATAGGGCGAAAAATTGGTACCAGTAAAGTGCATTTAAGCCCACCCCCCACCCGGTGGCTTAGGCTGTTGTCTGCAGGCTTGTGTTTATTGTTATTCCCATTTTAGGAGTCTGTAATTGTTTTATGTTTTGTGATACGTTGCTTTATGTCCATTCTAGTTTTGCAATCATCTTGATGGGGAATAGAGAGATGGTTGCTTCGCTTAGTTTGTCTTCCTGGTGTCGCGTGATGGTTGTGTGGCTCTTCCTTGCGGTGTCATGGGTTTGTCTGCGGTTTGTGATTGTGTTATTTCCTGATCATACTCACTTGCTTTTTTGAAATTTCAAAGATTTATTCCTCACAAAAAATAACTTACCCGTACTTATTAAGCCTGTATCATCTCCCTTTGTGGAGTTATGCCCTTTGAAAGGGCCATAATGAAATTTTGCAATCATAATGTCTAAAAAAACTATTAAAGCTAGGAGCTTCAAACTTGGTCAACATATTGGAGATAATGAGTAAATAACCTGGTGAAAAATTAAAAAAAAAAACATATTTATTTAATTATTGACCTTTGCATGTTTTGGCATTTAAAACTTGTAATCAAGATATCAGAAAAACTTTTACAGCTAGTAGATTTAATCATGGTCTACTGATAGAGGAAAATGAGTAAGTTATCTGGTGTAAATTAAAACAAAATGTTATTTATTTTTTTGAGTCATTACCCTTTGCAAATTTGGCAATTGAAAATTTGTAATCGAGATATTTAAAAAACTATTATAGCTAGCAGCTTCAAACATGGTCAGTTGACAGAAGATGATAAGTAGATTGCCTGATGAACATTAAAAATGTTATTTTATTTTTTTCAAGTGAATTGCCCTTTGCAAATGTTGGCATTGAAACCCTGTAATAAAGATATCTCAAAATTATTAGAGCCAGTGGTTTCAAACTTTGTCAGCTGATATTGTATGATGAGAAGATTACCTCAAGAAAATTAAAAAAAAGTTATCTTATTTTTTGAGTTATTGCCTTTGCTACTTTGGGCATTGAAAACTTGTAATCAAGATATCTCAAAAAATATAATAACTAGCAACTTCAAACATGGTCAGTTAATAGATTATGATAAATATATTACCTGTTGAAATGTTTTAAAAAAAACATTCTATATTTTCTAGTTATTGTCTTTTGAAAATTTGGGTATTGAAAACTTTAATAAAGATACATGTATCTCAAAACATTTTATAGCTAGCACCTTCAAACTTTATCAGCTGATTACTTGGTGGAAGTATTTCTTATTGTAGTTCAAATTAGGTAAGCTGATAGAGGATGATGAGTAGTATAGCTAGAAGCTCAAAACGTAAGATGATCCTTGTGTTATAAACCCTTCTTGACAAGCGAAGGGTTTGGGGCATAGTGTTTCATAGGCATCGTTTCTAGTTTGACTATTGTATGCGCTGATGTAAAAAACATGTTCTGTCAATGATGTTCAGTGCTACTTGTCCTTTTGGTGAAGTCCCTCAGCACTTCTCTGAAACAAGAATAAAAGGGGTGTATACTATTTTCTGTATTACAAGAGCATAGAACAAGCTTTGAGTAAAAATGTGCTGAGCCGATTGTGTTTAAGCCCCCCCCCCCCCCCGGTGGCTTAGGCTGTTGTCCATTCTAAGGCGGTGCTTCTGTTGTTGTTGATCTATTGTTTATGTATAGTCCGTCCAGATAAGTGACGTTGGGCGGTTCTTAGCTAAGTTCAACCCCTGGTCAAATACATTTGCAAATCGGCTAGTTTAGTTGCATTGTTCGCGTATTCACCCATCTGTGAAACGCTTCACACCAAAATATATACGTAGGCTTATAGTTGCCGTATCGTGGAAAATAAGCGTTTCACCTGATTGAAGACGAATCTGATCAGCCCAGATACCTTGTTTGAAATATGTACATACATGTATCTTTAACATGTAAGTGTATCTTAAACTATACAACCAAAACATCAATCTTCGACAATGAAATCTACAATCGCACAACTTTTATTGTTTTATAAAAGATATTTATACCCTTTCCCTGTGATCCATTTATTGAACCCTAATCATGCTGAATTTTAGTATGTGTGTGTGTGGGGGGGGGAGGGGGGGCAGAAGGCTATTTTTATGTTGTTGTTTTATATAATGCTATTTTTTCGAATTCAGAGTTAAACACCAGACCAACTTCTTGCCAAACAAACAGAATTTGGAAGAATATTTTCATCGACAACATTTTAACGCGAATATTTTCATATAGCATACTAAAGGTAAACCAGTGTACAAGTAGACGCACACAACTGCAGCAAAAATTAGAGATGAGTGTCTCTTTAGTTATTTTGAGTTGATTTTGTTTGTTTGTATTGATGTTTTGCGTCGCTGCCATTATTTTTGCAGCCATGACGCGACGTTTCCTGTCCACCTAGGTTAAACCAGTACTTAGCAGAGAATAAAGTGTCTTGCTTAGGACATTTTGAAGTGCTTTCATTGAACCTTCTCAAAATAGCGATTCTTTAATCACAGGTCTTACACACTAGCACTGAGCAACTGTGGACTTCGATTATTTGAGTTGATTACATCCCAGTCATGCGCGGATCCAGAAACTTTTGTCAGAGTGGGTCCAACTTTGACAACGTTTTCTATTTTGCTTCTGAGGAGAGATGATCAAAATACCTGCACTATAAGCGGGCAATCATCGTTCCGCCAGCAAAACCACATTTGAATGGCGTTTCGCTGGCGTCCTGACGATGGCCTAGCATTGAATTCTGGCCTAGTAGCTATGCGATTTTCACTGGATCCGGACCGGTATTGCTAAGAAAACCTATTTTTTATGATCTTTCAGGGGGGGGGGGTGGGGGGTGTCACCCTGTCCCCTCCTCTGGATCCGCCCATGCAAGTCAAGAAATTTTCAGTCATGTCGGGACGTTTTCTGGATTGAACCAGTACTAAATAGAGTATAACATGTCATGCACAAGGAAACAATATGGTGCCTCCAGAGAGACTCAAACCAACTGTTCCCTTATCTCAAGTCACGCACTCTACCACTGGTTGACTCTACAGGTATTATAAAGCTATTTGGTCACTGTATCGCCAAGTGGTATGCGATGTCCCAGTCTCATTTAAAGCCAACAGAAATAGGAACCAGTTGTGGGCATGGCTAGACAGTGACCCCAAATCTGATTAATAACTACAGTTTTTGTAGACGTCATTCATGCCAGCCTGTTTGTTGGGTTAGTTCAATAATGTGTAATCACTAAACCTATATTACATGCATGCCGTTTATATCTGTATATCATTTGTAAAACATTTCGACCTCCGTACCAGTGTATGCAGCTTTAGATGGTTACTTGAGACATGGCTGTATAGTAAATACACTACCAAAAGAAATTACAGATTTGAGCACGCTACATGCAATCATATCTTCATTACACTGTGCAACCAGACTCAAAATCTTTGTAGCAGCAACAGCCGTTCTAACGTAGACCTGATCTTGACTAAAATCCACATAGGATATAGGAGGCCCTGACCAGTGAGCAATAGTATATACCAATGTGCCTGTAAACAATAAAGACTTAAGTTATTTTCTGCGAACGTTTACCGGGCATACTTATATATACGTATAAAGCTGGTCGCCTTTGTCGCCTGCGGTTCAGTTGTTTTGCACGATTAGCCCTTAATAAAGCGCCAATCACAACAAAATTCGACTGTATTTGTCGTCTGCTGAAATGTTTTAGAAGCCTTTTCAGCAAACAGTGTTGACTCAGATCAGATTGCTCTTATAGGAGCAGTCTGATCTGGGTCCACACTGTTTGTCTCTATACTTAGCTTTGTAAAATAATGTAGCAAAAATATACAGCAGACGACAAATGCAGACGGAATTTTCGGATGATTTTTTTCTGGCGTTTTAAGGGTTAAAGCGTACCTATGCTGTTTTGCCCAATTCACTGTAGACCAGTCTAAATTGACAGTGAATGGCAGTGTTCTGCCAAACACGCCCAACGTCCGTTACCTGTTCTCACTATACTTCCGATTGTTTGTGGGAGTTATGTGTTTGCCTTTGTTGTGTCATGCATTACTTTGTGTTCATTCTAATTTTGCAATCATCTTGAAGAGGAAGAGAAAGCTAGTTGCTTTGCTTTTATTGTCTTACAGATGTATTGTGTACAGACACTACTCAAACTATTTAAAGGAACACTTCGTGTTTTGCCATTGATCACAATACAAATGCACTCATAGTCCGACTCATAACAAGAGTTGGATCAATGAGGCGAAAACATGTTTGTCCTGTGATAAGTTAGGTTACCGATCAAGGATGATGTTTCTTGATAAAACTGAAGTCATCCCTTTCCAGAAATGTCCATGGAACGCTTTATGTAAAAATGTTTTTTTGTTTGTTTTTTTGTTGAAAATACCCAATGCATTTTTTTTCAAAAACAAATAAAAAGACAGTTTTGTTCAATCAAACACCACAACACAATAATTTCTGTGCGCTCAGTAGCATTTTAATGTTGTAGAAATCATTAGGTTAGGCTTTTAAAAATTCCTAAGATTCTACAGTTACAGAAAAATATCGCCATTTTCAAGAAAATCAAAGATTACAAAATTTGAGCCATGAAATTTAGCAGTGAATGTTTTGTCAAAAACTTTTTTGACTCTCTTTGCAAATAGATCAAAATAAACTGAGATTTTACCTTATTGGTCAGTGAAATGTACGGCTTGTCTTTAGGACAGGGGTTTACATTATCACCTATGGAATATATTCAGATGTTCCTTAAATATTTTGAGCAGTGTATAAATATTCTGTGGCTCTTCCTCACGGTGCTGTGGGTTAGTCTGCAGTATGTGATTGTGGTATTTGCTGACCTAACTCACTAACATTTTGGTTGTGATGTAGTTTAGGTGCCATTACAACATTTGCAATAATCTCGCTAAGGATAAGAGCTTGCCTCAAGGTTATAAAACTTGAGTCCGCAAGCAAAGTGAGTAAGGGTGCAAAGATCAGGAATCGATACAATCAAGAACCACACCTGACCCAGGATACCAATCATTGCGCTTTCTTTTCCGTTTGAGACTCTACTCAAGTTTTATAGTCTCGAGCCATTGTTGTTTCACCTCATTTGAATTCATGCTGTCATGTTGGTATCTGTTACTTGCTTCTAACTTGCAGTGCCATGGGTCGGTCTGTGGTCTGTGATTGTGGCATGACCCAGTCATACAAACTTGTTTTCTCATAGGACACAGCGCAATTTGTATTTCAAGATAATGACCATTTTGATACCATTTAATGCCATTCTAGTGTAGGAAGGGGGCATTATGGTGACGGAATATTTTTTATTTTCATGAAAAAACAGTTTGTTATCTTTGTATTCAAAAAAAATCTTACTGGTTCACGGGAAAAAGGAAAATACAAATTATCGTGCAAGTGCGTAATAAACTATGGCAATTATTGAGCAACTTTTGTGAGCGAACTGCTTAGGGCTTACGTCAATCGATTGAAGTCGTATCGAAATTCCATCGTTATCGCAGTTATTAGTTTTGAGTGGTCTATTATTCATGTATGGTTTGGTTCTTAAGCGTTTACTTAATTACAGCATTTCCATAATATGTTTAGCTATAGGAAACTTTGCAGTCCGAAACAATATGCTGCATTGGACGGCATCTGATATATGTTTATAATGTTTAAATGTTTATATACGCCCCAATTATGGGCCAATATGCTTACGAGTAAACGTGTACATGTACATTCTTTATAAACCATATTCAAAACTCATAGCAGTTTTTTTACGCGGCGTGAATATAGCTGTTAGGTTCAAAACACTGAGTCTCATAATTACAAATAGAGAGAGCTAAACGAGATAGCGACTCGGTTTAAAGGTTTCATCCTAGTAAATTTTCTTTCAAATTAATTCGCCAGAGTGAAAACCCTAATGATTTCCTGTCCTTGAGACGTGACGGTTGTTTAGGACTGAGTACATATACTGATCGTCCAACCTAATTGTCTAAGAATGTACAAAACTAACGAGTGTATTCAAAGGAGTCTAATTAACCCGATTTTATGGCGTTCGCAGCTACGTGCGTACGTTCAATCCTTTACCTTTTAATACGTTTTGCAAACAGAGCAGACCCATATCAGGCAGCTCTTGTAAGAGCTGCTTGATCAGGGTCTACTTTGTTACAAGAGTCGCCTGATATTGATCTGCTCTGTTTGCTTATGGAAACATGATTAGATATGATCCTACGCTATTGGACCTAACAAGTAATTTCTGTGTGTATGTACATACTTGAAAGTTTATTTATATAAATATTGATAGTGGGTGGAGCTTAGCACAAATATTCATGAAGGAAAGGTTAAAGACTGACATAATGCGATGCGTACCATTGTCCCAATTGCTGACCTTTTTATTTTGTTTTTGCGTAGGTCCAGATAAGCTAACGTTACTTTATGTCCTTTCTAGTTTTGCAATCATATTTACGATGAAGAGGGAGCTGGTTACTTTGCTTTTAGTGTCTTTTGATTTATTGTTACTGTAAATGTCCTGTAGCTCTTCCTCACCGTGCCGTGGATTGGTCTGCAGTTTGTGATTGTGGCATTTCCTGATATACTCTCTTACTTTTTCATGAGACTAATATTGGATTGTTTTCTTACCTTTCAGTTTAAACATGTGTTTTTGATATTCATTGAGACGGTACATGTAATTTTGACAACCCATAACTTATGTTTTTTGCTGAAAAATAAGAAAGCTCATTTTTAATTACGCATGCATATTTGACGGCCTGCTAGCGTCTAACAAAGTACATGTACTCGGAAAACTATCAACATTATCTCTCAAAATATTTCTTCCGAGACTGTCAGCCAGATATGACAAGCATCAAATGGAAAATGTGAATTAATAAGGCTTATCGTGGCTTCCTACTGTCAAATATTATGGCGTCTAATCAATCAGTTGAGAAAATAGATTCCATTACATATTTGCATGTACCTTATATAAACATGAATGCGTGGATCAAGAACATTTCGTCAGCGGGGTCGTGACAACGTTTGTTTAGTCATCAGCGTATTTCACAGAGGGGTTCAGTTGCTTCTCAGTATTTCTAAGGAAACATATACCCATTTGTGATTTTTGGGGGGTCTGGACCCCCTGCCCCCTCTGTATCCGCCCATGCATTGACTAACTATCATGTTTGGCCCCTTGGTCCCTACGCCAACCATAATATGTTTGTAGGTGGGCCTAGAGCACGATATGTAAATTGCTAAATTTGGCTACTATGAACTGCTTGCAAAGCGAGGGCATTTTATCCTGGATGTGATGTCTGCCTGGCTTCATGCATTCCCCAGACATTGTCACATAGTCCAGTGCACACATACCATGTACAAGCAACTATAATCAATTGATAATATTGAGATATTTCGCACCATTGCATTATCTATAATATGCGTACATTTCTATTTCGTGGAGCTGCCGTGTTGTAGTGGATAAGCGGCATGCCTTGTAAACCAGGGATTGCAGGTTCGATTTCCGGCTTCACCAGTCCGTCGGATGAGACTTTAAGTCATGGCCCCGTCTCCATATGACCTTATCTGTTGGTTGGACATTAAACGCCAACACAAAAATATTTTTATTTCCATCTTACCATCCCATTTGTGTCGAAAAGGATATATCGCATTTACCTTCACAATCGAGTTGGTTGGGGGTTGGGGAGGGGAGGGTGGGGGGCAGGAAAATATAAAGTCTTTGTTTCTGAACATAGCATAAAAAAGCAAAAATGTAGACCCTGTTAAGATCGGCGAATCGATGAATTGCACCTGGTACTGCATTGCATACTAAAATCCCATTTAGGTTGTTTTTAGACGCAAATTATGATTCAATGATTTGTTGACCATATAATTTACAGATCAATGTAGACCCAGCTGTTTTACACTGGGCGTGGTGTCTCATCTGAGTATATTCTAATGCAAATGTCCCACTTTTTGGGACTGTATCTCTACTTGGATATATCACTTTTTGTATGTTCTTTGGTCTCAATGAGACTTTTGCTTAGCTTCCAAACAAGGGCTTAAATTAAAGGACAATACAAGGCGGCTGTTCAAATATGAATGCAAGTAGCGTCATAACTTTCTTCACATATATGCTACGACAAACTATCATACCTTTCTTATAAGAACTATTTGTCGCCTTTAAAATGGCACCAAACATAAAGAAGCACTTACTATTTTTCACGAGTTACAGACCTTTATATAAAAGCCGCTCCAGTATATTGAAGTTTTTCTGAAGCAAACTGCAACACACGTTTTGGTGCATGTGCGGATATAGTGTCATATCTTTGTAGGTTTGAGACAAAATGACACCAAATTTTAGATGCAAGTTTAAGTAACAATCCCAAAGTCGCTTGTAGGAAAATTTTGTATAATCCTGTTTCTATTTCGAGTTAACAGGCACGCTTGTGACGTCATTAATTTTATGATAAACGTCATTTTGAGTTATCTACTGGTGATGCAATAATGAACATAGCTGTGTATTTTTCTTTGCATTTTGCTGAAAACATGCTAAATATGTCATAAGGGAATTTTCATAACGCGCCATCCTCTATTTACAGAATTATCGTATTTTAAATCATTTTTCAAACATTTTTCTGTTTCTTAATGACATGTTTACATTAATTCAAATATGTTCAATCTCTCTTGTCCTCAAGACCAGGTGAGTAATGTTATTGTAAATAACGCCTATAGTGGTCAAGCTTAAAGTTTACGTTCAAATTCGGAATAAAGTCGCACTATAATGAAAACAAAATTAAGTATAAATTCTATACCCCCTTCACTTTAGGCATTTTTGACTTAATAAAAATGCTTTTCAGCGTTTAAAAATTACCCACCTTCCATCAATAATTTGTCGCAACAACTCAGTATGAGCGATCAACATATTGTCTTTCAGTTAAGACTAGTTTAAATGTTGCTTCGTGCATTGTATTAAGGATAACTTTAACTGAAAACTGCAAGGTGGTATTTTGTTTACCATTTATTAGCAAACATAAAGAGACTATAGTGAAAACGATTCGTTGTAATTTAACAAAAGCATGTCGGATTTTCGCAACCTTCACAGAATCATTATATAAGACTATGGTGATACTTTCTTAAAAATTTCAAGAAATTTCACCTGTTTATTGAAGAATTATACGCTTGTCTAGATCACTGGTATATGTTAAAGCATTGAGTTTGTTAGTATACTAACGTGACCCTTATTCAAAGGGCTGTAACTCGATAAGTATACTGTATGCTTCTTCAGATTTGGTGCCAGTTTAAAGATGACATACAGTCCTTTATAGAAACGTTTACCATTTTGTCGTAGCATTTATGTGAAGAAAGTTATGAAGCTACTTGCATTCATATTTGAACAGCCCTCGTAACAAATATCACATACATCAGGCCCCCAGATAAGAGTGCGTAACTGAAAATTATTTATTTTAATTGACAACCAAAACATATGTGGTGGGTAACTGGCCCCATGAATTGCATATTTTAGCTTAAAGTGTTTCATTATACCACCCTTACCATATTTAGCACGAAATATCTCACGATGTGCAAGGTCTACGCTGATGTAGGTGGTATAAAATAGTTATAACATGTTTGTCCATCTGTACGTAAGATAATCCACTCGCTTAAGCTCGTGGATTATCTCCACGTACTGACGGACAACCCATGATATAACTATTACGCCTTAAGACAATAACAACACACGCCTTGCAAAATTACACTTCGTGCTGCACAGAAATAGTTGCGTGGTTAATGTGGTTTGAGAAAACATTGATGTAAGATACTTAAAAGCCACTAAGTTTGTTGTGGAATTGCATCACGCAATGCTTCGATCAACTCACAATTTGAATGACAGAAATACCCGAGTATATATCCGCTTTTGATTCTAAAACTATCTTTCTATGCACGGCGTTTGAAGTAGCAGTTACTTGTTCAAACGCACTGCAAATTAATTCCTTTAAAACTATTGCCATATACATTATGAGCTGCTAAAGAAAGTTTTACCTTAGTGTTTTGTTTGTCATCACAGGAGGATTGCGTGTCACCATGATAGACAAGAAACATCCTGTTTAATGTATCCAATCAAATATCTGGACTCGCACTCATATAAGACAAAGTTCCTACGCTGTAGTTGTTACCTAAACTCCATGAAAAAAAACCTATAAAGCAAGATTTATTGTTCATTCTATTTCTTATCTTACAGCAGATAAAAACATGTAAAAGGTGTATGTATCCAGTAAATATCTATTTTAATCTATTTAAAACTCAGGCGAAAATTTAGATAAACTTAAAGCTAGAGATTTCAATGCGACCAGTTTGTCTCCAAAGTAGTTGGGAGTCCCATGGGGGCTAATTGTGCTCCCCATGTTGCCGATTTGTTCCTGTTTGGTTATGAGAGGGACTTTATGGTGTCTCTTTCTGGTGATAAGCAGGCTGATGTTACTAATGCCTGATAATGTTTATTTTGATAATATGGTAAGTCAAATATACCATTCAGAGCTTCACCTTAATAAAGCTATTACCTCTGATACCAAACCCGCGTTTTTAGACTTGCATTTGTCAATTTCTAATAATATTGCTTCTATCAATATGTATGGTAAACGCGACGACTTTGATTTTGAAATTATTTAATTTTCGAGACCCGGTCATAACGTTACTAAGCATTCATTGGTCTGTATTATTGTTTTACCCTAATAAGTAGTTACGGTCGAAAGTTACACAGAACTGTCAGTCCAACTGGCCTTGGGAAAAGGTTCCTGGCTAAACATATGATATATCCACATATATTACATGTAACACTGAAATCCGACAATTGTCTTTTGGGACATTGGCGTCTTGGTTTGGATATCTTTTGGTCTGAGTTTTAAAATTCAATGCAAAATTAACTTATTACAACCACTTTTATCAAAACACAGACCAGCCATCCAAGTAAAGGGTACTGATAAAACGTATTAATTTGATACGGCGACCCAAGTTTTACACACAAAGCGAAATACTCTTTGCATGCTGGTAATTTCGTAGTGCGGAAAAATGTGTGGTAATGATTTAAACCTAGTCAACATTTTTCAGTTATGTTGGGATAGATTGAACCAGCACTTAGTAAAACGTGGCTGTTTCTACTAGTATCGTCTGCTGATAACCTTTGCAAACATTTTAGATCCAGATCAGACCCTAACAAAACGTCGTACCTGATCTTGATTCAAACTGTTTTCCACTTTGATGCCCGTTTGGTGCTTCTCCAATAGCGCTTGTTGTTTTCTTACGTTTATATGAGCGCGGAAATTTGAAGTTTTGCCTATTTCAAAAACTCCATTATGTCTGAAATAATTCAAAATATCTGGAAACCCAGCCATGTTAGGTGAAAATTGATATGGATACTTGATTGATAATATGAAATATAAATACAGTCGAATCTCATATAATTCAAAGTCCAAAGGACTGGAGATTTAATTTCAAACTATCGAACATTCGAAATATAGAAAGCTTGTGATAATTACAAATGATATAAGCTTTTTACGGAATTTCTTCATCAATCCTGGCATTCCCTTACACTTTTATAAAAACTTGTATGAACATTTGTTGATGCAGTCAAATCAATTTTAATTTCCATCACTTCAATGAGGTCGGGTCTTTGATAAGGCAGTTCACTGTCATATCTTTTTTGGTAAATGGTATGTTCCTCGCTCTACATCCTATGTAATCTAAATCTCTCGACTCATCCGTTTTGCTAGAGCATTTAGCCATGTTGCTGACTTCAACACTCGCAATAAATTGTTAATTTAGATACTTCATAAACAAGACTATCTGTATCATAAACTTCGCAAAACCTTTTCTAAATTTTATAGACGATACTTTGATTTGACATCTAAACTCAAAATTGGACTTAAATCTCTCTTGCGCCAAGGACTTTCGGAACCTGAAATCTCTGGTAACTTTGTGTAAAATGTTGAAGAAAATGTTGGCTCTTATAATTTTCAGCGCGCAGAGTTCATTAAAATGATTTCCTATTATAAAAAAAAATGGCTATAACATTAATGTATTGCGACAGACTGCATGATGGTGGTCATCACCAATCACGGTTGGCAACTTTGCTTTCCTTTAAAATGCATGTCTGTGGGTCCGACTTAAAGACTTATCTATTGATGAGTTGGTAGGGGCCTGATGCTTTGGCTGTTGTTATGCCCACCTGGGTTAGCTGTTGGAATTATTTTGCTCCGGTATTCAGTTTTACTTGCTGTTGAATCCTTATCTTTGCTTTATCTCCCTTTTATATCTTGATTTGTATGTTCTAGGAGATGATGCATTGATACGTTAGGGGTATTTCATGCAAACCAAACATCTATGCGTCTTGATCCACATCTTAACTAAGGGTGAGTTTGAACTGGTTTAAGCCATCCAGTAAGCTATTTTACTGACCGTTCCAAGGCGGTGCTTCTTTTGTGGACCATTTTTGTTGTATGTGTCTTGTTGTTGTTATGCTTTCGTGCGCGTCTGTTTATTGATGCATTGTGGTCACCTAAGGGCTGAACTCTTGGCTCTCATTTGTGATGTCTAGTTGTGAAGTTGTCACTTTCTCATTGTTATCCTGGGTCAGGTGTGTTGCTTAATTGTATCGATTCCTGACATTTGCCCATTTTCGTATTTTAAAGATGCATGTACATATCACAAAAATGATCCAGAATGAAGATATGACACCAAAATGATGGATGTCATATACATACATGAACACATCATTAAATCCATTATAAATATCATTTTTATCACCTGACGTTGCGCGTGGGAGTTATATAACACCATGTTTTATAATCGATGCACCACTAATGGATTACTGATTAGTGTCGCTAATAACAACGTTGGATACATAATTACTAAATCGAAAGCTTTTCTCGCCAAAATCTGTGATTTCAAAGTATAGGTAATGTCATATTGATTAATAAAATCTAACATCTGTGTTCTTGTATTATTGAATTTATTAAACTAAGCATTTTATCACTTTTCCCCAACTCGTTTTATCAATCAAATAATACATGAGTACTCATGTTAGATCCCCTATATACGCTGTTTTTAGTTGGCCTTTCCAGGGTTCACTCAGATGTTAATGCCGTGAGCGTTGTTGCGTTCTAAGACAGCACCTTTGAAATATATTAAGGGTTCATATTACTTGGTTCATACATTTACTGTGGAGTTGCTTGCTTTGATCAGTGTGCTCATGATTGCATAACTTTATGTATTTTATTAGTTTACCCGTTTTTGTGAGTGTGTTTTTTTTGCATTTCCGAAAATTATCTTTTCCCAAGCCTTCCCCTAGCCCACTGACCCAACAATTTCTTTAAACTATATTTGAAAAATAAATTTCTCTTCTTCTGGTATTCAGTTTTTATGTACTGTTGAGTCCTTATCCTTGCTTTATCTCATTTTTATATCTTGATTTATATGTTCTAGGAGATGGTGCATTGATAAGTTAGGGGTCTTTCATGCAAACCAAACATCCATGTGTCTTGATCCACATTTGAACTAAGGGTGAGGTTGGTGCACCGTTAAATATGTTCTTAAAAGGGTATCCTTTGGAGCAAAGACTGGATCAAAGACCTGAAACTAGAGTGTGCATATTTTCTGGGCCAGATTAGCTAGTTTCTGCCCTTTAGGCGTCATCAGAGACCCTCTAACAGTTTCAAAGTTCCATAATGAAACCAATGATCCCAAAGGACAATAAAATAAAATCTACACTAATGTGAAGGGCAGGGAGACGTTCTACCGCCGCTACACAGTCCCAGTCACCAGCTGTAGTGAAGTCAAATATGTTCTCAAAATGGTATCCTTTGGACGCAAAGACTGCACCAAACAACTGAAACTAGAGTGTGCATATTTCCTGGGCCAGATTAGCTAGTTTCTGCCCTTTAGGCTCATCAGTGACCCTCTAATAGTTTCAAAGTTCCATAATGAAACCAATGATCCCCAAGGATAAAAAAAAATATACACTACAGTGAAGGGCAGGGAGACGTTCTACCGCCGCCTCACAGTCACAGTCACCAGCTGTAGTGAAGTCAAATATGTTCTTAAAAGGGTATGCTTTGGAAGCAAAGACTGCACCAAAGAACTGAAACTAGAGTGTGCATATTTCCTGGGACAGACTAGCTAGTTTCTGCCCTTTAGGCGTCATCAGTGACCCTCTTATAGTTTCATTGTTCCATAATAAAACCCATAATTCCAAAGGACAAGAAAATAAAATCTACACTAAAACGGTTTAAGCCCTCCAGTAAAATAATTGTACTGACCGTTCCAAGTGGTACTTCTTTTGTGGATCAATTGTGTTATTTATTGTTTGTGTTTGTCATGCCTTCGCGTCTGTTCCATGTTGCCCTTTGGTCACCTGAAGGGAAGGGCTGACCTCTTGGCTCTTGTTTGTGACCTTTATTGTAATTTTGTTACTTTCCCATTTGGTATCCTGAGACAGGTGTGGTACTTGATTGTATCGAATCCTGATCTTAGCTGTCTTCTATACTTTTAATAATCATTTACGGAATAAACCTCTTTTTGCATATTAAGAGAGTTTATAAAGTCAAGATGATGTTTATTTCGTAAGCTTGAATGGTAATTGTTCGGTACTTTTTACCTTGTTGGCTACCATTTCTAACATAGAAAATACACAACAAGAATCTTTTTTGTGAGAACGTCCGTGTTTACTGTTAGACCCATTCCCATGCTTTCTCAACTATATAATGTAGTTGTACAGAGGACAAAGGAAATTGAGATTGAATGATAAAACAATGCAAACTCCTCATAATCTACAGATAGCTTGGGGTACTATAATTTCGCTGAGCTGGATTGTATCCGTCGGGTTCTGACACACATACTATAAAATTAGGTCAAGATCAACTTGAAACACCTTTGTGCAATTATAAAGGGAACGATACCGCAATGCAATTATCGGGTTTAAGACGATCAATACAGACACTTACGCTATATGCGTTCTTTTACAACGCTTAATTATCCTTTTGAATTGGTAGAGAAACGGGTTTTTTTATGCCTCTTATAGAATTTATAAAAGTAAGAAAGACGGCAAAGATCAGGAATCGATACAATTTAGTACATGTACCACACCTGACCCAGGATACCACATGGGAATGTGACAAAATTACAACTAAACATCACAAACAAGAGCCAAGAGGTCGGCTCTTTCCCAGCAGGTGACCACAAAGCAGCAACAACAGACTTGAAAGATGACAAACGCAAAACAGAAATAACACAAATGATCCACAAAAGAAGTACCGCCTTGGAACGGTCAGTAAAATAGTGTACTGCAGGGCTTGAGTGTCTGCAATAAAATATGGAGAGCCTAAATTTATGAAGCTAAGGGTGAATCTAGAGACATCCCCGTTTATGTATTTGTAGCTAAGCAGTCAACACAATTCTCTTCAACCTTTGTATTCTGGAAACCAGTAATTGGGTACTTTTTCAAACAGTGAAGCCCCAGATAGAATGGCACATATTGCGGCATTTCATCAGGGTCTACACATTTTGCCGAGATCAAAACAATATCCAAAAAATGCGACAGATGGACATTCTGAACATTTCTTAATTATCTTGAAAAAACAAAAAAAAAATACAGTTATTCTGTATATATATATACTGAGCTCATGTTTGTTAATTGAACAGTGTATCCTATAAATTTAAAAATATAGATTGATCACATTTTTAATAAAAGCGTAGGAGGCATCTTATAAATGTCACATAATGTTTTATTAGAGATATAGCCTCCGTCAGGCCACATATAGGCAGTGCATCGGCGATGCATACACCCAGTAATGATTCTGATTTAACTCTGGGGGTCGACGTTTAGGACGTGTTCTAACATCAAGGTGGCACCTGACGCTACGCCTAAAATGTGATCAGGACTTCTAGCTCACCACGATAGTGCAACGATGTTGTAATTTTTTGGGCCCAGACCTGTAAATGTTTTCCATAGACCTCCTTTATAGCTTTTAAGTAAGCTGCGGTCCTCTCAACTCTTAACCCACATTGAGACTGCCATAAAAGCTCAGACTGACCCTAGTTCAATCAATAAAAAGGAATAAGATACCCTGGTGACCGCCATGTTTCACCACTGTTTGCCCTCTGAAGGTGGGCACCCTACATGAGAGGAAAAATTAATTGAGAAAAATACCAAAATGCAAGGTCCTTTTTTCTAAGCCACACCAGTAAACTTAATCAACAAAATCAGTGAGTTGTGGTTTCAAAAAGTGCAGCAAATATATACAGTCAGACAGAAGTTAAGCGTCGCCTCAATAATTTCCTAGAAAACGAAGGAAGCTTTCCAGTCATGAATATTTTCTTGTTTAATTTATGAAATTAGATAAAGTGGTGACAATTTACTGTGGCAGCTAATTTCGATTCAATTTCCACAACGGTAGACTACCAGGTATGGTAAATGCACACTTACCCCCTAAAGATGTCCCTATTCTTTAACCAATTATGGTATTTTCAAAACCATTATACATGTAAAAGTATTAGTGTCATATTGTTACAATATCAAAGACAAATATTGTCTGAAAATTTCAGATTCATATCTCAAAGAGAATAAAAGTTATGGATGTGTAAAGAATGGCATGTTATACTTATACTGCTCAACAAAAGTTTAGCACGGATTTTAATACGAAGTCTCACTTTGAAGGAACATGAACCATTTTATTAAATGAAATCATCATGCATGGGGATATTGAATTTTACGATTTTTTCGGGTCCGCTAGACAAAATGTAATCTGGTTAGGCGTCAGTAGATCGACGTTAAATTTGATGACATGGGCATGCAAAGGATACACGTCTGCATCTGAAATTAAAATTTTTGATTCTAGAGTAAAGCCAAAGATTCTTAATGATGAAAAACGTTAAGAATGTCAAAGTTTGATACCCGTTTATGCCACGTTTAACCGTTCCATTATGACGTTAAAATGACAATTTTACTTTTCTGGACTTTTCAGCGAACTAAATCAAGAGATCAAGTAATCTGTTTGATGTAAGATTGGCACAAACACCCGGAACATGTCTGTTAGTTGGTCATTTGAAAACGTTATCTTTAGATAGCGTTTTCGCCTTAATTTAGTTCCACTTCAGATCACAGGAGCTTGAAGTTCGATCCTTAAATCACCCCAATAGCCTCAAAACCAAAAGTTCACAATGTCATTACGTAGTAATGACCAGGAGTGAAACTAAATTTCAGGCACCTTTGAATCGCCGTTACCAGGAGGTTTTGGCGAAAACTTAACATCTAACCATAAAAACTATGTCAACAGGTCATGCGAGGCATGGATAACCTTTTCTGACATATCACTGAGTCAAAATAATGAGCGTTTGAAAATAAGGAAAAAATAACGGTAGCCATTCCGGCTCCAGTATCCAGTTTGACGCAGTGAATCTGAGCCTTCGTCACACTTGGAGAAAATACATTAAATTTTCAAAACTTACAAACTCTTTAACCAAAAAATGAAACAATAAGTTAAATGTGTTCAGAATATTAAATAAATCAAGCTCTTACATTTACTTATCACGAAAAGTTTTGTTTTTCATAAACCTTGTGGAAATTCAAAACTGAAACAGTTGTTTTTCAAACATCGTGTGACGTTGACGTCGCACACGATTTGGCGTACAAAGCGTAACGTCAATTAATAGCGTCTTGGAGCTTATTCCGTAGATGAAAACGTCATTGTCTCATTGTTTATGTCCTAACAAATAGGTTTCCAGGTACTATATCGACTTAAAGTATATTTGAGACATTGTCCTGTTTTGTCTTAACGTCGCCATCTTGATCATAAGGTAGAAGAAAAGTTATCGAACACTTTGGCGTTGCCGTCGCAACATTCACTGCCGATTGACCAGAAACTGGAGCCGGAATGGCTACCAAGAGCTTAGTTTCACTCCTGGTCATTACTATACGTAATGACACCGTGAGCTTTAGGTTTTGAGGCTATATAGGTGATATATGCCGTGATATAAGGACCGAACGTCAAGCTCCTGTGTTCAGATTAACTTCACTTTTTATGAATAAAAGAGCATGAGACAAAATTTTATTAATTTGCCTTTCCTTAAACTGTCTCTCTTTAGGAATCCCCTTAAACACGAAAATCTTTTCAATTAAGCATGCATACACAGCGAAAAAATAGTCCGGCAGTATTTGGGTGAATTTTAGGAGGACCTTGAACTTGATTTTAAACTTTTTTTCTTTATGGATTCTGGTAGTGCATATATTGTCCTTGACAAATCCGCGTGATGCCACTCTGGCATCATTGAGCATTTCGATATATTCAAGATGGCGTCCAAGATGGAGGCCAATAATAAGTTAAAAAATTGTGTGATATGGAAAAATGTCTCAAACCCATTTTTTTCCTTAAATTGTTAGCTATAACCTTGGAATCTATTTAGAGACACTTAGCTTAGAACAAAAATATAAAACAAAATAAGAATTTAGGCAAAATGGCCGCCAAAATGGCAGTTTATTACCAAAAATATAAGAAAATTTCCCCCCAGACCGGCAAACTCCAGGGATTTGCATGTAAAATGCTGATTTTACTCAGTCTTGAGTTACAGACATCACCCCTGTAATATCCCAGTGATGCAGTGAATGCATCACTTAGAATTTGATATATTCAAGATGGCGCCCAGGATGGTAGCCGATACGTTTTACAAACCCGTTAGAGCCCCACCTTACCTGAAGACATGTCTGGTGGATTTGTAACATGCCATTTTTCTCGCCTGATTGAGAAGCACTTTACAAACCCGTGTATATGAATAAATGAACTCAGCATGCATGTCTGATAGAGTTTCACTCTACAAGCAGGCATATCTGAGCGTGGCACAGGATCAGCCAACATGTCTGCTGTAATGGCACCTCTGTAAGAGTAGCATCAGACTTGTAGCCATCCTTCTGACATCTGCACTAAACTAGTCAAAATGTCGGCTGAAGTGCAAAACGGACCAACAGGCATGGCCTATAGTGAGGTACCACGCCGATAGGCATGGCATATAGTGAGGCACCACACCAGAAGACATTACCTACAGTGAGGCACCACTCCAGAAGGCATGACCTATAGTGAGGCACCACACCAACAGGCATGGCTGATAGTGATGAACCAAACCAAAAGGCATGACCTATAATGATTCACCACACCATCAGGCACGGCTGATAGTGAGACACTATACCAGCAGGCACGGCTGATAATGAGACACCATACCAGCAGGCACGGCTGAAAGTGAGACACCATACCAGCTGGTATAGCAGATAGAGAAGCACAACGCCAACAGACATGCAATTTTGAGTGACAAAAGGTCAGCAGGCATGTTGATTGAGTGGCCACAGTCCAGCAAGCATCCATCTTGCAGCAGTACTCAACCAGTAGGCATGTTTGAATAAGCAGCCGTGTTTGTGATAGTAATACTAGGCCATCAGGCATATAAGTTGCAGCTGCAGCGACATAACAACTCTCTACACGGCATGTATGTTGTATTGACAATGTAGCAGTCTTGGCTGATAAAGTTTCATAGTATTAGTTAGCATGTCTGATGGAGGGGCACCAGTCAAGTGGCTTTTCTCTTTGATTTCCAATGGATCAGGAGGTATGTTCGATTGAATAGTTCTAAGTCTGCAGGCATATCTGTTGAAGTTTCACTAAACAGCGACCATGTAATGCCATCAGCGCATCATATCCGACACCCTCAACATCATAAGTGTTTAAATATGTTGTACTGAACCAGCAGACATGCCATTTCTTGAGACTCGGGGCCAGGAGTCATGCATGTAAGTAACATCGCACCAGCAATAATGTATGTTACATTTGAATCCAACTAACATGAATGCTGGGTACTGTTGCACTGGATCAGCGGGCATGTCTGTTCAAGTTACATCCGGCCAATGTGCATGTCTGTTCTACTTTCTCTCGACCAGCTGCCCACAGGGTCAGCAGACATATTTACCATTACGCATGTTTGATTATGTGGCACTGGGACCAACAGTTATGACTGTAACAGCTACAGGAGACTAGCAGGCATGTTGCAGTACCCATGTTTTAAATGTTGCTTTGAACCAACAGGCATGTTTGTTGCAGTTGCACCCGACCACCTGGCACGTCGGTTACAATTAAACTCAACCTGCATGCGTGTCTGTTAGAGTTGCATCTACCAACAGATATCTTTGAATCAGTTGCAACTGACTTACAAGAACAAATGTAGTTGTGTGGCTGAACCAGCAGGTATATATGTTACACCTGCCTCAGACCCGCAGCTATGTCTTTATGCTCGTACCCAACTAACAAGCTGGTAAGCACAATTGCACCAGACCATCATGCATGCATTTTACAGTTGCACCTGACTAGAAGCCATGTCTTTATAAGTTACATACTATCAGCATGCATGTCTGTTACAGTTTCATCTTATCAGGGTCTAAGTATATTTTATTTGCACTGGACCATCAGCCATGTCTACAACAATTACATCTGGCAAATTCCCATGTCTTTAACATTTGCATCTAACCAACAGTCATTTGTGTAAATTTGTGCATACTAGCATGCACGTCTTTTACACTTGCTCCAGACCAGTATTCATATTTGTTATAGCAATATCCAACCATCTGTGCTGTCTGTTGCACTTACAACAGACCAGAAAAGTAGCAATAGTTGTTACAATTGCACTGGGCAAGCAGGCCCATACCAACGAGCAGTCAAGATGGTAACGAACATCTGCAGCATGCAGATACCTTACTCAAGGGTTGTTTTTGTGTTTATACACTACACTCCATAAGTATCTTTTTTTTGTAAATTTCATCCATCCATCCAGCTGACTATTTCCGCATATTGATTCAAAAAAGGTTTGTACTTGTCACAAAGTTTTCAATGATATTGTCTGTTCAGTATACCCTGTCATTTATCACTTCATTTTTAAGAAATGTTTTCCCAAAGTAGGAATTTTTATGAGAATAATATGATATAATGGTATCATCAGATCTGGCCAAAAGTGGTCTGGAAAGTGCATGTTCGATTGATGGATACCAATCCCAGAACAAACACAAAAACAATACCATTACGAAAAATAAGAGTCTGTTATTTTTTCCATGCAGTGTATCGTAGCAAAAACCATGTGATTCCCCATCGTGTTACTGCTGCCATCTTGGACGTCATCTTAAACATTTTACAACGCTGAAAAACAACAATAACATGCTAGTCAAATTTTATAAATACAACTTGATTTCAGGTTGAACTTTGCTTTAAATGGTGGCCATCTTGGACACCATCTTTAATATTTCAACCTTGTGAATCAAACCTGTGAATGCTTCATTTTAATCTTTGTATTAATAGGCCTCTAAACATCGATGAAAAGTCAAAATTGAAATGCTTTATATCGAGTTTTTTGGTCAGATAGGTCTAAGGAACCTAACTGACGGCCATCTTCGACGCCATCTTTAAATTTCAAACTTCTTAATCAAAACCATGTTCTTATTTGATCGTTTGTATCACTTAGCCTCTAAAATCCATTAAAAGTCAAAATTAAAGTATTTCTATCGAGTATGTCAGTCATATAGGTCTTAGAAGCCTAACTGACGGCCATTTGGACGCCATCTTTAATATTTCAAGCGTCTGAATCAAAATAATGTTCCATTGTAATTGGTTGTAACATATAGCCTCTGAAAAATCCATGAAAAGTCAAACATAAAATGCTTTTGATCGAGTATGTTGGTCATATAGGTCTTAGGAGCCTAACTGACGGCCATCTTGGACGCCATCTTGAATATTGCAAAATGCTCAATGATGCCAGAGTGGCATCAGTTGGATTCATCAAGTACAATGCCTCAACAACAAGAATCAACAAAGAAAAAAACTTTAAAATGAAGTTCCAGGTCATTCTGGTTTTCTACCGGACTAAAAGCACTGTTTTCGACTTGTAAACGTCATTATAACAACGAAGTTAGTTGTTTTCAAGACTCAACGTTTGCTACTTATGCTCAATGGAGACGACCCTAATCTTTTTTTCAGAATGGCCAATTCGACCAAGCTGGAAAACAAAAGACTTTATAAACCGATGCTGTATCAATTTTGTATTGCCATTAATGGAGTTGAAGCGCGTTTTTGACCCCTCTCTTGTTAAAGCAACGAACGACGCAGTAGAAATCAAATTAAAGTACACCAATTGTTTCCTCAACTTAATCACATACAAAACCATCATTTCAGCAGATATTTTATAACTTTAAACCATTTGTTCAAATAAAAATTGATTTTTTTTATCCGTGCTAAACTTTTGTTGAGCAGTATATTAATAGTGATAATGCAAAAATAATAAACAGGCGATTAACTATCTCTATGATCCATTATAACTAACATGAAACTTTGAGTTCGAGAGAATTAGTTTGGCACAAGTTTGTAAAGTATGTCTAGATAATTTCTGCGTTTATTTGATTTCAAAGTAAGCACTTTGGGTTAAGCTGTGACACTTTTTAAAGGCACACCCACAACTAGTGGTTGGTGTTTACAGACCACCGTAGAAATTCAGCAAAATGACAAAATGACATTCCGATATGTTCAACAGACCAAAGGAAGACTAGTGTAACAACGTTTGGTTGATGCTTAACTTATGTCTGACTGTGTATATCCATCTAATAAATATGATTTCTTTCCCGTAATTTTATTATTGACCAGTCACAAAACACTTTACAACTTAAATTTTGTGCTTGAGCTACCACCCACCTTTTGAGCCAATCACTGTCCTTTTTACAATTACAGGTATGTGGCATTTTGAGTAAGTCTCTGGACAAGCGTACTACGTCGTGACATAGGACAGTTTGAATTATTTACAGATGCCAGAAAGCACATAAACAATATCCAGATACAGTGTATAGTCGAAATGCCAAGTGAACAGCAGGGTAGATTAAGTGCGTGCAAAAAATACTTACCGGTTGATGTTGTCCAAATTTATCGTATGGATATTCATCGATGCCATATTGAAAGTGAGAAAGGTGGCAAAGATCAGGAATCGATACAATCAAGTACCACACCTGACACAGGATACCATACCAAATGGGAAAGTGACAAATCACGAATGAGAGCCAAGAGGTCAGCCCTTTCCCAGCAGGTGACCACAAGGCAGCAATGGACAGACGTGAAAGCATGACGAACGCAAGACATAAATAACACAAATGATCCACAAAAGAAGTACCGCCTTGGAACAGTCAGTAAACATACGTTACTGGAGGGCTTAAACCAGTTTAACGGTGCCAACCTCGTCCTTAATTGAAGTCTCATTACCAACTGAAAAGTAGTAACGATTATCCACCAGCGCGTCAGCGCTAGTGATATACGTTAGTAAACTTCCATTGGGCGCGTGTTCGATTCGGGCCTGTTCCATTAGCAAGTTGCGGAAATTGATCAGGTGTTAACTTCCCAACAGCAGTGTCTTTTACAGTTCTTTCTCAACCACTGAGCGAGAATCCTGATCAAACATGGGCCCTTCGGATATTCTAGACTAAATGTGACGAAATATCTAGATGTAGATGGGTCAGTTTCAATATGCCCCCTAGGCATTATGTGCATTGACTTCGATTGAGGAATACGGTTGAATGACCTAATACAATGTACATACTGCTGGGGAGGGGGTTAACTCTACAAATATTCAGTGTGTTCATGAGTAGAGTCTTACTGGAATGTGCATATTTCCTGTCTTTTATTTGCTTCTAATGGATCACCTATGTACAAATCGTTAACTAAAACAAAAAATACTCAGAGCTTGAAGCCCTCGAAACACTGAAAAGAGTTGCTTCAGCAAATAAAATGATAAAACACTATAAAAGTTCTTCTTTAATAACTGTAAAACGCCATGCGATGGTTCTAAGCTATTTTTAAAAGCTAACCTTGTATTGATTAAATTACATGAAACTAAAAAGGTAAACTGGACAGGAAAACGTTACTGTATGGGTTTCATTAGTGTTGGGTATACATAAATGGAATAAGTTGTAAACACAGAGGTCCTAACACCCAACCCCCCTGGAATATCACAGATGGCTATATGTTTCCTTGGAAATACTGGTACTGACCCCCTCGAGAGGGGTCCAATTTCTTCACAGGGAACGTCCATACGGTCATCAATAAATTTCGCTGATGACTAAAACAAACAAACGCAAACAAATACAAGTAAAACTGAAAAACAAATGAGATCAGAACGCCCCCCTCTCTGATTGTTTTTTTCTGGGTCCGCGCATGAAATGCTTACATGTATCCACCAGATAACTCGATCAGAAACTCGATGCAGATGCCATTACAGAACTAAGACAAGACAACATTTGAGCCGCGACATGAGATTTCAAACAATGTGGTATGTGCGATCAGCAAAGCCTCAGATCAGCCTGCGCATACGCGCAGTCTGATCAGAGTCATTGCTAGTCACTTGAATATTTCATGATTGCTAAGCTACTGATTGAACACCATTTGGAGTTTCTATGCTTAAAAGGAGGCGTATGCGCAGGCTGATCTGATGCTTTGCTGGTCGCACATAACACATTGTTGGAATCGCATGCGCTGGCTCAATTATAATTGGCATGTTTATCGACAACATATGAGCCGTGACTTGTGGTTTCCAACAACGTGGCAGCTTGACAAGTGTAGACTCAGACGAGCCTGTGCAGCCTTCTTTTTAGCTTAGACAATTCCAAATGATGTTCGGCCGGTAGCCTTAGTCATAGAATATTCAAG
Source organism: Loripinus fragilis (assembly GCA_964019695.1). Lineage (NCBI taxonomy): Eukaryota > Metazoa > Mollusca > Bivalvia > Lucinida > Lucinidae > Loripinus > Loripinus fragilis. The sequence goes on along the minus strand of OZ026526.1, from coordinate 56,834,601 downwards.
CAACTGGCAAAGACTCTGATCAGACTGCGCGTATGTGCAGGCTGCTGGTGGCACATACAACATTGTTGGAAAGCTCATGTTGTGGTTCATATTACAATGTAATATACAGTAAAACTAGACAATTCGAATTCCGCTTGTTCAAAATACTCGCTTAATCGTATTAAATTTAGGCCAATCTTGATTCAGAAAGTAGTGTCTACATGTTTTTATGAAGTATCTTTATTAATACGTGTCTATAAAATAACTATTTTCGGGGTACGTTTCTGTTAAAATGTACGTAACAAAGCATACGTTGTATAGGGATAAATGATAAATAACATTTTGGGCGCTACATAAGTTATATCTACATTTGCGTTGTACATACCTACATGTATTTTGCAAACAACTGATGATTAGAAATAAAATATGTAGTCTCAAGGACTTCGAATTTACGAGATGCGACTGTATTTTTTCCAGACATATACATTGTAATATAGCTGTTACCATAATCATGATAATCAGGTATTATCATTATAATGAAAAGATCGCAAAAACATCCGTTTTTTGAAAGCTTACCATGCATCTTCCGTCGGGCCTGATTTGGATCCAAACTGTTTGACGCTATGATGGTATTCCTGAAAGCATTGTTCGAAAAAAATAATTTTAAAAAAGTCAGCAGGCGATAACAAAAGCATGTAAAATTACCCAGTAGACAAAGAGTTTAATTTAGATGGACGGATCCTACATAATTGACATGTTACACAGATTTTTGTCGATTTACATGTATTAAGTACATTAAATTGTAACTTTTTGACGTTTATAATGTTTTTAAAATGGTTAGTTTCTATCCTGTAAATGGGAATTTGAATAATAGTTTCTACAGTAAAATCTTGAAAATTCGAACTTCGATTTTTCGAAATACTCGTTAATTCGAAATATATTTGGGACACACTGAATTCAGAAAATAGGACCTAATCAATATCTAACTATCTACACATTGTTACAATAATAACTACGTTTTTGGTGCATAAGACGTTTCTTTTTCGCGGCCAAAACTTATGTTTGATAAAAAAAAGTTTTTGAGTTTTGTATATTTGTTTGTTTACCTCCTTACAAATAGAACCACTGATAATTCAAAATTAACATCTAGCCCCGAGGACTTCAAATTTACGAGATTCGACTGTATTATGTGTATTGTCCAGCTGACGAAATCAATATAGACAGGAGATGTAGCTGGTACATTTCGCGTTATGTAACTCTTTAAACGTGCGCAGCTAGCAAGTGGGATATAGTATATCAATGATTAATTTGAGTCTACTTCCATACATTGTGCATGGGACCAGCGAATACTTTGTTAAGATACACGGATGCCAGGGCTAGTATGTTCGCCATTGTGATATGTTCCAAATTCTTATTTTCTGGTTTATAATATATACCCATTGACGTAGCTCCCATTACGTAGTTAAGCACGTGCGTAATAAAAAATATTTACATTCAAGGGAAGTCACCCAACGTGTTAAAAGTGATTTCTCACACCATAAGGAACTGCTCTTAAATGAATTAATTCTCTCCCTCTGGAAGCAAAATATTTCCTTTGAGAGAAGTTCCCATTTTAAAAAAGGGACGTTATTAAGGATAATCATTGCTTGATCCAGTAGTCTCCCTTTGATGTGCGTATTTTTGAGCGTTCTGGCTACGCCATTGTATACCTACTGATGTTTTCAGCCAGTTGAGTTGTATTGTTCCGTTGCTAACTATTGAATAACAGGCATAGTGGAGCAATCTAGATCCAGACCTTATAGACGATTTCAACAGAGGTCAGCTCCTTCTGGTCTACAGTGCTCTAGCTCTGGGTGTCATAGGTTAGTATTTCTCCAGCGACATGACGGCATCAATGACATTTTACAAATATCAGAAAGCTAATGATAACTGCAGACAGTTTCAACTGATCGTCACATAATTAAATTGAAAAGTCTCTCTGGCAACAATTGACTGACATAAGATAAGGTTAGAATAAAACCATCAATCGGTGGTAATTTATTGACAATTTGGCAGTGACATCTCGGCAATGAACTGTATGCAAAAATACACTATTTCAATGCATGTAGTAGTTTAGCCTCGCAGACTTTCGCCAACGTATACCTGCTAATGTGTGTAACCATGGAATTTGTCAGTGAAGGTTAGTGCCTGTTTTGAAAGTGACCCAGTCCGGAATTAAACTGGATTTACCCTCTCAACATATCAATAGTGAATAATAAATATCAAATTTAGCAGAGGTATGAACATTCTAATACTTTTTTTCAAAACATGATACTTTGTCATACCTAAATTTAATTTGAAACGTTAATATCACGAAAACTGGTTCAACCAGCATATTATGGGTTTTATGGATACGGATTTGGGCTGCACACACACACACACGCACGCGCGTGCACCCCCACCCCCTACACACACATAACTACATGGTTGTATGTACAATTCAATGTAAGGCCCGTGGTGATTCCGTTGCTGTTTGTATTGTGAGCCAAATATTGGGTTGATCCAGTACTATGCAAGGATTAATGTGGCAAGCTCAAGGACATAACACAATGAAGCCGGTGAGGCTCGAGCCCTCAAGCCCTCGGTCTCGAATCAAGCACGCTACCACTGAGCCTGGCTGCGCTCCCATGCACATTTAATGCAGCAATGTGGACGTGTTTATATACATGGCTGTAGCAAAACACTTGTAATATAAGTGTTGACTATAAGGATATCGGTTTTATCATACAATGTCGTTAGCAGATACATTGCCAGATAATTGAACGATCCATTATATCATTAGTGGTAACCATAAAACGAAATAAATAGTCAATAATGTCTATAAACATTATGTTTATATGGCTGTCTTTCATGAAAATATATCGCTTCTCAATGAATAGGATATAAGAATCCATCATGAGTGTAAGGGTGGGATAGATCGCGAGGGACGACTTTTTCTTTCCCATCCTCGCACGTATAATGTATTTTTTCTTGCGCATCACTAAATCATTACATGATGACGCCACTTTGACATAACAATGATTTAATTTAACGACCATGCGCCTGAGTTCCATTTCAACCAATCTACAACCCTCAAGCGACAGCCTGGGTAAGATAACATGGGTAAGATGAGATTTTCCATCACAGGATAACATCTCAGATGTCCCTATCCGGTGAGCAAGAAAATGCACACTTTGATGGGGAGGTGGCAAATAAAGAAAAAACTTACTGCTAATATGAAGGGCATAATTTCAACTGAACAATAAGGCTGAAAAAGATTTAAAAAACGAACCGCTTTTCCATCTTACACTTTTTTCTGCAGTTAAAGCACATAACTGTATTCATTGTATGATTTTCGCAGTTGTATGTACTGTTGAGTCCTTAGCTTTGCTTTATCTCCTTTTTTATATCTCGGTTTATATGTTCTAGGAGATGATGCATGATTAAGTTAGGGGTCTTTCATGCAATTAAAAAATCCATGTGTCTCGATCCACATCTGAACTAAGGATGAGGTTTTCGCCGTGAAACAGATTTATGCCCGCCAATAAAATATGTTTTACTAACCCCTCCAAAGTGGTACTTCTTTTGTGGATCATTTGTGCTATTTCTGTCGTGTGTTTGTTATAATTTGGCGTCTGTTTATTGCTGCCTTGTTGTCAACTGCTGGGAAAGGGTTGACCTCTTGCTTCTTGTTTGCGATGTTTAACTGTTTTTTGTCACTTTTTTATGTGGTATCCTGGCTCCGGTGTGGTACTTGATTTTATTGATTCCTGATCTTTGCCACCTTTCTTACTTCACAATGACAAGCACTGTGTGAGATTTGTCTGTCCTACATAGACATCAGGGTGATTTTTTGTATTTGTCCATAAGCAGTCAGAAAATGTGATGCTATGAATGTCCTTGCATGATTTATACAATGTTTACGACAGTGCTAGTGGTAGCTGACTTCGCCAATGATCAGAATTATAAGCCAGTTATGTTTTAATGACATCGTACGGCGAGTTAGCAGAGACAGCATGCCTCTAGGCGCTCATTATCTTAGCTGTGTTAACTCGCACCGATCGAACTATTTCAGGCCTCAGGTGTTCTATTTTCTAGGAAAAACATCGATGGATAAATAACAACTTGGTTTAAATGTTGCAGATCTGATGCATTATTTCGAGAGTCAAAAATAAACCATCTAATCAAGGCAATCATGTTTATTAATGGTGGTAGTGTTAGCTTAAATCACAGCAAAGACAAGGCGATTACAAACACAAACATGTTTGGTATCATGTTTGAGGTCAGTTTGCTTATTGTATATTTCATATTATTCACATGCGTGAACAAACCTCTGTATATAAACATTAGTGAGAAACTTTAATTTATGTGTTTGTATAAGCCGTCGTTAAATTAAAAGCATGTTCATGTGAAAGGGCAAAGATCAAATTACCTTAGATTTAAATATTAGTCAAATCTATTGTGGACACAAAAAACGGCCAAACTGTTACACGTTCTTTTCCATTTGGAGTAATATGCATCACCATGGACTTAAACTGTTGGATTGATTTTACTCCGATGTTCAATTGTATAAACTACTGTTGAGTCCTTATCTTTATTTAATCTCCTTTTTATATCTCGATTTGTATTTTCTAGGATATGATGCATCAATAATGCGGAAATCATTCATGCGAAAATAACATAATATTTGTCATGACTCACGTCAGATATAAGGGTTAGGTTGGTACCGTCAAAAATGTTTAAGCCCTCCCGTATATTATTTTATTGACCGTTCCGAGGCGGTGCATCTTTTGTGGATTTTTTTTTGTTATTTGTGTTTTGTGTCTGTCATGCTGTCTTGTCTGCTATTGCAGTTAGTGGTCACCTGCTGGGAGAGGGCTGACCTCTTGGCTCTCTTGTATGTGACGTTTTATTAAATTTCTGTAGCTTTGTCATGTGGTGTCCTGGGTCAGGTGTGGTACTTGATTGTATCGATTCCTGATCTTGCCTTTTTCCTTACTTAAATGCTAGAGCTACCGCTTCTATTCATTGTGATTACATGCATGTAGCTGTGAATATGTCTATTTACACTTATCAGACTTGTTATCAAGTAAAGTTGTAGACAATATTTTCTTAAAGTAAAAAACAAAGTCGCGAAGTCATAGTGTTTTAACCAAGTTTAAGCATGCAAAGTTTATGTCCCAAATACTCGTATTTTGTATAACGCTACTCTATGACAAAATCAAGTAAACCAAGCATTTTGGGGGAAAACTTTGAACAGTATTGTCAGCTGTCAAACAGAATAATGTTTGAGCGGATTAGAACCTAATAGCACACCGGGTAGGCGGCGACCGCGAATTCACGAATACTGCATTTTTGGTTTACAAAGCAGCATTTGATTATTGATCAAAAATAGGTGTATTTCCGCAATCATAAAATTTATGCGGAAACGTAGATGTTTTAAACAAATATGCGTTATGGTCTCCACCTGCATGGTTTAGGTAGGGTGGTCAATAATATCCCAAATGTTTGGAGTAATGTGAAACACCCAGTGGGCTTGTGTGTCCCGTTACAGTTACTATACTACACTGCTCAAAATGTTTAAAGGAACACTGTGTTTCTTTGCCATTGATCACAATACACTCATAGTCTGACTCATAGCGAGAGGTGGGTTAACATCTAATTAACATTTTCAGCAAAATTTAGTAATTTTAGGTTTTATTGTTCTTAACATATTATCTACATTTTGTATCATCTCACAAATTATCCCAGTCAGCATTCCAACAGTGGGTGCCGGTGGCCCGCTCTTCTATGGATAGGGGCCCGCCAGCATAATTTTTTGGCGGTTCGCCGTCGGATATGAAATGCGGCAACTAAGCGGCCCGACATATTTGTGCCATCAGTGGGCCGATATCTAGTTTTGGGTTTCACTGTAAGCCCATTAGGATTTCTTCTGTATTTATCATTTTCTTCTTTTTTTTAAACCCCTTTCAGTGTAAGGACTGGCGCTGCATGCCAAATTATGGTATGGAGCATAAGCGTTTTTGTGGCCATGTTCCTTGGCTGTACCAGTAGTGGTCGGGTGGGTTTATACTTTTTGTGGTTCTATGTCCAGGAACTCCCGAAGGCTCAACCGGAGGTGTTCTGGTTTTAAAGCGTCTCAGAAGATGGGGCAACTGCTTAAAGTCTCATCCGACAGACTGGGAAAAGCCAGAAATCAAACCTGTGACCCCTGGTTTTCAAGACATAGGTTTATCCCCCTACACCACGGCGGCTTCCCTTTATGGAGGATAAGCGATACAAAAAGTATCCTTAACATAACACGATGGGAATTATTATGATCTTATATACAGACATCTTAAAAAGTGGAGATTTTCACTTACAAACTAGTAAATATGAAACAAAATGCAAATCATTAATTATAATCTGGAATATTTCTGATGTAAAATATCCCTTCACATAAATATTAGTTCACTGTTTTGTTTTTTATATAAAAAAAACGTTTCATATGCACATTTTTAAATAATTGTTTAATTTATACAGTTGTCTCCCTTATTTAAAATTTAGAGCTACTTTTAAGGTAATGGGCCGCTGGCGGTCCGCTATCAGTTTCGTGGAAACGAAAGTAAGTATAAAATGACAGCAATAAAAGATATGAACAAAATTTTAGCAATCAAAAAACGAAATAGAGAGAATATAATCCTTATAATCACATTTTTTTTAAAATTTGATTGACAGCCGGCTGATGGCGGGCCACTAACGGTTAGTATTGCCAAAAAGCCAGCGGGCTGATATTGCAATGCTGACTGGGATCATGGCTGTATTCCTTGAACACAAGTTATGATAACAAAATTCCATTTAGTCCTATGTGCATATCTATATTATTGTTAGCGGCAAAAAGAGTTATTTGCTGTCAACTTTGCAGCAGAAGGTGCTATGTGTCACATAACACCTTATAGTTGGAAGAAAAGTGCTGTTATTTTTAAAGTTGTTTAGAGTTAAAAGGTGTTACATGACAAATAATACCTTTTGTATTTACCAAAATGATTTACAACAATACAGTATTGGGTGACAAAAGGTACCATTTGACAGATAGCACCTTTTTATTTGTTTTGAAAAAGGTACTATTTGTCAAATAACACATTTTTTCATTTAACACATACCTTATTCTTTTATAAAAATGTCGATTTGGTACATATAAAATTATGCAATATTCTTACATGCAGATATCACATCCTTTCATTGAATTGTTCTATTCTTACAAAGTTATATTGTATTACTTACATATATGTCACATTCTTACATACATGTGTCACATTATTACATACATATGTCAAATTTTACATAACGAAGTCACATCCTTACAGACAAATAAGAGATTACTACATGTCACATTCTGGCATACATAATGTTGTATTCTTACATAGAGATATCACATTCTTAAATAGAGAGATGCCACATTCTTATAAAATGATGTCATATCGCCTTACATAGAAATGCCACATTCTTACATACAGATGCAACATTCTTCCATTTGGGTATCACATTCTTACATTAGACAACTGAAATGTTCTTCTGTGGTTAACTTGTCAAGGTAGATAGGAATGCGTAGTGTGTCCATCTTGGATTTGAAGGAAAACATAGATTGTTTTGTTAAATAACCATGCTTTATTTTCTCCATTTTTATTTAAAACTGTTCTCGTTACTGCCAAAAAATAGTTTTTAATAACTGGCTTTAATAAACTTCGAGTTTAGTAACAAACCGCATTTAATACCTTTACTCATCAAAAATCAAATGATGAAATCAAGAAATTTAAAGAAATATCATAGTCTTACAAATAAATGTCACATCCTTACACAGAGATGTCTTATTCCTACATATAGATGTCAAATTCCTAAAAAGAGCTGTCACATTCTTACATAAAGATGTGGCATTGTCACATTCTTACATAAATATGCCACATAATCGCAATGTGCCATCACAATCCTGCATACAACTATTATTATTATTCTTACTTAGAGATGTTACATTCATATGTACAAATGTCACATTCTTGCATACATATTATGTTACATTTTTGTATATACCTGTCATATTATTTCATAGACATGCCACATCCTTACATAGACATGTAACAATTTTTATAGAGTTGCATTCTTAAATGTAGAGATAACACATTGTGATATAGTGATGCAAAAGAATCTAACATACAGATGACACAATCTTATATAAAGATGGCACATTCTTACATAGGGATGAAACAGTCTTACATAAAGATGATACATGCGAGCTGAACATTTCCTGTTCTTCAACAACAGCTGAATCTAGGGCGAAGAATTGGTACCTGTAAAATGCATTGAAGCCCTCCCCCCCCCCCTGATGACTTAGGCTGCTGTCCGTTCTACGCCGGTAGTTCTGTTGTTGTTGACTTTTTGTGTATTGTTACTCCCATTGTAGGAGTTTGTATTTGTTCTATGTTTTGTTGTACGTTACTGTTTGTCCATTCTAGTTTTGCAATCATCTTTGATTGGGAAGAGAGAACTGATTGTTTTGTTTAGTTTGTCTCTCTGGTGTCTCATGATTGTTGTGTGGCTCTTCCTTGTGGTGCCATTTGTTTGTCTGCAGTTTTTGATCGTGGTATTTCCTGATCATACTCACTTACTATTTCCATATATATATATATTTACATTATTACATTAAGATGTCACATTCTTGTAAAAAGAGTTTTACATTCTTAAATAGAAATATTGCATTCTCACCCAGAGATTAACATTCTTACATAGAAATGTCATATGGTAAATATTGCTGTCACTTTCTTACATAAAGACGTCTAGTTCTTACAAAAGGTTGTAATATGTTTACAAAGATGTGTTTGATTTTCACATAGAGGCATAACATTTTAAAAAAGTGCTGTCACATTCTTACACAGAGATGTCACATTCGTACATATAGTGCATTCTTATATAGAGAAAGCTGCACATTCTTTAATAGATATGTCTCATTTTTACATAGAAATGTCACATTCTTACATTTAGAATGTCATATTCTTACCTTGAAATGTCATATATTTATATATGTGTATAAACAGATGTCACATTCTCACATAACTAACAAATACCACATTTTGCTTTAACCAAAATGATTACAGCAATACATTATTTGGTGACAAAAGGTACCATTTGACAGATAACACCTTTTCTTTCTAGATATAATATAACTCACTTTTGACAACAGGTGTCATTTGTCAAATAACACCTTTTCAATCGACATATGACTAAAATTATATTGGTTACAAAAGGTGCGATGTGACATATGACACTTTTTCCATCTAAACGAATTGAGAGTTTGCTGTGCTGTGAGTTATCTCCAAAAAGGGGGACTAACTCTTTATTTCTAAACTAAATTGTTTTAAACTTGTTTGGTTTGAAACTATACACTCTTACATTATTTTCAATATCATCATCAAACATTAATATTGCAAATCTGATTTTTAGGAGGCTGCAAATCTTTAAACATGTTTTTCTAAAAAAGTATGAAAGTGCACATAGCACCTTCTGCCGCTAAGAGGGCAACATGTTTGTCCTGTGATTTGTTTAGATACCTATCGAGGACGATGCTTGTTGATAAAGATAAAATAATCCCTTTCCTAGAAATCTCCATGAAAGGTGCTATGTAAAAATGAAATTTTGTTAAAAATACCCCTTTTTCAAAACTAAATTTGCAGACGATTTTTCAATCCAGCGCCACATCAGCATTATTTTTGTACATTCAATAGCACTTTAATGTTGCAGAAATCATTAGGTTCCGCTGTTAACAAATTCGGAAGATTCTGCAGAGTTCAAGAAAAAAAATCGTCATTTCAATAAAATTACAAAGTTTAGGCCATGTACTTAAACAGCGATTGTCTTATCAAAACTTTTATTGATCCAAGACTTTGACTATCGTAGCAAAAATGGCAAAAGAAGCTGGGTTTCTACCTTATTGTCTAGTGAAATGCATTACTTGTCTATTGGACAGGGGTTAGCATTATCACCTAAGAAAAATATCAGGTGTTCCTTTAAATATTTTGAGCAGTGCAATGTATAGAAATGATGTGTTTTGTATGACCATGGACTTACACTTGATACACTTAATATTTAGAGCAGTTTCAATACAAACGCCTCATTGTAACAGTACAGTTATGCCAAAACGGTCCATAACCCAAACCTCATATACTCATACAAAAAAGTTAGGTCCGCTTGACGTTTAGGTCTGTTAGTTCCAAACGTATGAACGCATTTCATTCAAATTTTCACCTTACAAACTTTAATTATTTAGAAATGATTTGCATTTAAGGGTAATCCATTTGACAATCAGAGTAGCCGCTGACAAAGCTGTGAACACGAGTACCCTTAAAATGAAAAGTCACAACATCAATAGCTTGTTTGTACGTCATAGGCCCGAACCGTTTAAGCACATTTAAACGTCACTGAGCAAACAAACAGTAAGATAAGCTGGCTAGTTGTATGCATTGCTTTTACGGTCACATCCATTAGTCTGTAACATATTCTTACGTCATAAAACATTGATCACGAGCATGCGTGAAAACACTCAGAAATTCATTATTTGGCCAGCATTTTGGTAATCAACAAAATCGAACAAATTTGATGTTTTTTTGTCACCACAAGCATTTGAACATTAATTAAGACTAATCAGCATCAAAACAATTGATAATGGAAATTTTCTAATGATTTTATAGTAACGGGTAGGGTATAAAACACAGATTTAGTTAACCTTTGATGCCCAACATCAGCCAGAGTTTTTGTTTTTCTCTATCGTGTAATTGTTGTCGTAAACAGACACAACAAATTAAAACAAAAATGGCCTCAAAGTGATGTTAGGTTAAGGAGATTTGAGAGTTCTTAAATTGTTATTTGTTTAATTCAAAGGGAGGTAATTTTAGTTAATTTCGTAAGTGAAAGATTTGACACTGCAATTTCGCTAGTTCAATCAGCAGACTTGGAATTTTAAGATGTTTTTTTAACGTCGGACGCTTCTGGTTGCCATTTAACGTAAAATGTGATGACAATTGAACGTCAACTACAACAACATTTGAATAAGATTAAAAGTTGGGCAACAAGCAATGGCTTTAAGTTTTCCAAATCAAAAACACAGTGTGTACATTTCTGTCAGTTGCGCAAGCAACAAGTTGATCCGGTTTTACATTTATATGGATCACCTATTCCAGTTGCTGAGGAATCTAAATTCCTTGGCATTTTATTTGATAGAAAACTCAGTTTTATACCCCATATTAAATATCTCAAAGCTTAATGTTTAAAAGCATTGAATCTTTTAAAAGTGCTTTCCAATACTTCTTGGGTGCAGACCGAACTACACTTCTAAAGCTGTATTGGACTATAGTCTGGTCAAAATTAGACTATGGCTGTATTATATATGGCTCTACACGAAAATCATATCTTCAAATGCTTGATCCTATACATAACCAAGGACTAAGATTAGCTTTAGGGGCTTTTAGAACTTCTCCTGTTGCTAGTCTCTATGTGGAAGCAGATGAACCATCACTATACTCACGAAGAGAGAAACTCACTTTGCAATATGCTATAAGACTTGCTGCTAACCCACCAAATCCTGCTCATGAAGTTACATTCCCACCAAAATATGTTAATTTATATGAACAAAAATCTAAAGCTATTAAATCATTTGGCATCAGAATTTCACCACTCTTAGAATCAACCAATATCAAACCACAAAATATTGAAAAACATTTTACACCAAATATCCCAGCTTGGTGTATGAAACCACCTGAAATACTTTTTGATTTACATTCTGGGAAAATATCTGAATCAAATCCACACATATTAAAAGATGATTTCAGAAAAATGCAAAGTCGTTATAAGAGTTACCAACACATTTATACTGATGGGTCAAAGGAAGACTCAAAGGTTGGTTGTGCTGTTATATCAGACAACCATAGTAATATGCAACGTATACCCGGCGATTCATCAATTTTCACTGCTGAAGCCAAAGCAATTGATCTAGCTTTAGATTTCATTAGCACTTGTGATGCTAACAATAAATTTATCATATTTTCTGACTCGCTTTCTGTATTGAAAGCAACGAACCATACCAGTTCAAAGAATCCACAGATGCAGAAACTTTTAGAAAAATGTCATGAACGTTTAACTTATAAATAAATTGCTCTCTGTTGGATTCCTAGTCATATAGGTATCCAAGGGAATGAGATGGTAGATAAGCAAGCAAAAACATCGCTTTCATTAGAACCAACTTCTTTTAAAATTCCATTTTCCAATTTTAAGCCATCTATCAATAAATATATCTTGGAAGAATGGCAAACTTCATGGAATAACAATAATAAACTTCTTGACATCAAACCAACTATTGGTGAATATCAATCAGTTGTTCGAAACATTAGAAGAGAAGAAGTAGTTTTAGCTCGACTCCGCTTAGGTCATACAAGAGTCACTCATTCATACTTACTACAAGGTTAAGAGCACCCACAATGTGTTGGTTGCGACGCACCATTCACTGTACGTCACTTCCTTTTGGAATGTGGCGGTTTTGCACAAGTAAGAAATAATTGCTTCCATGTTGATAACATGAAAGAATTATTTCAAGATATACATATTGATAGTATTATGACATTTTTAAGACAAATAAATCTTTTTAATAAAATCTAATTGCTATTTTTAAAATCATGTTTCAGACCATAATACAGATTTTTTAATGTTGTATTCTGTTCAGTTAAAGAACATGTACAGTTATCTGAATAGCTCTTTGAAACTGGCAGATATTGTACATGGTCTCTCCTGTCAACAATCGTATTGCAACTTATTATCATTATACAAACAAACTTTTTGATGATTAACTTCCTGATGATAATGGGAAAAGCTGTATGCACATTAGGTTTAATAACTCTTCAACATCAGAAGATAAAATCAAATAATTACCATGTTTTCGAGTGTCGGACGTTTGATAAACATTTTGGTTTTATTTTTGTTGCAACGTCTTAACTGGATCGAAAGATACAGTACCATGATAATCGGACGTTTCTTTTTCGTTTGAGTATATATTTGTAGAGCCATGCATTATAAAACAAGTTCAAATCAACTATTAATCATGTTGATTAGGTTCGAATGTTCTACGACATCATAACAGCTAATCCTATACTTTATCTGTAAGTACATTCCTTATAGGAACACCTACACTCACTTCTTATTACAAAAACACAAGCGGATATGACACAATGTCAATGACAAGAAGTCTCAAGATCACTTTTGATACTCAGTCTGATTAATCTGTCTCTTCATATTATCCACATTTAAATACGTCTTGAAGCGACACCGCTTCTTCTGAGTATCACCAATAGAAATACGTGATGAGAAATTCATAAATAAGCTCGTGCCTGTCAACACCAACAACCCAGCCAGCATGTAGTATCTGCTTTTAGCTATTTCATGGGTGGATCCATTGGGGTAGGGGACAGGAGCCAAGACCCACCTCTTGCAAATCACACGTGGCTATAGGTTTTCTTAGAAATGTTGACACTACATTACAGACTCACCCTTTTGGGTCCAATCGCTTCTCAAGGGAGGTCCGTAGGGGCCTCTGTGAAATACGTTGAGGACAAAAATTTCTCGCTCACCAGATCGGAATTTTCGTTGATTTTACCCATGTGAGATCCGTACCAGCCCTAGGGAAAGATAAAAAACGAACAGCCGCATGCTGGCCGCACGCTGTTCCGTGACGTCATTGCAATGATAAAATGACGTCACCAGGTAGCATCTCAGCGTATTCAGGACTTTCTGGAAGCCTTTTTCATGTTTATCCAATATAAAATGAGGTATTTAGTGGTGAGCAAGAAAAATAATCCATTATTCGTGTGAGGACGGGATAGAAAAAAATCTGTCCCTCGCGATCACCGTTTGTCATCACTCGGCAAGCCTCGTGATGCCAATCTGTGATCCTCGGGACAGATTTTTCTATCCCTACCTCATACTTATGATAGATTCTTATATAACAAAACATTAATGTTGTCAGGACCCCCTCCTTTGACTGCAATATTGTGATTTGCCCATGCTTTTATTTAAACACATACCCTGTGACCCATTCTGACTCTCTAACACATCCTTTATGTTAAAGCTGCATAGTCTGTACCTTTTGGTCTTTTAGTTTTTGAAATAATTTTCTATTTTTCAAGAACACAGTAAAAAATAAAATTCAGGTATACATTTTACCAATTTCATAAATCTTTACAAATTATCAGTATGAAAACAACAGCATTTATGTTAAAACTTGACTGTCTATAATTATTGGAGGGACGCAAAATATTACCAACAAGAGAAAAAAACACCTGTTTGTATAAGATAATTCACTTGTCCATGCAGTTTTCAGCTATAGTGAACAGATAAATCGTGAAAACTAAACTTAATTCTGCTTTTAAAAATGATTTAAAAAGAAAATATTTTTTTCGAAAAATGTCCATAGTTGCAGACTTAGTCTCTTTAAATGTACACCACCTTAGAGTGTTTGAAACCATGTATCTACTCCATGGAACATTTAAACTGCTGTACATTGAGTTAACTGAGTGGTTGGATGGATATGTCTAAATTCAAGAGTGGCCATGCAAAGTAAGAAAGGCGACAAATATCAGAAATAGATACAATCAAGTACCACACCTGACCCATGATACCACATAAGAAAGTGACAAAAACACAAGTAAACAGCACGAGCAAGTGTCCGGAGCTCAGCCCTTTCCCAGCAGATGACCACAAGGCAGTAATGAGCAGACGCGAAAGCTTTACAACCCCAAGACATACGAGGGTTGTCCCAGAAAGTCGTAGACGTTTTATATAACAAGAAAAGGATATGGTCTATTGCAATCAAATTTTACTTGTGAACTCTTCAATTATTTCTGCATTACCATGCAACTTTTTAAGGAGAAATATCTAATAATGAAGTTTGTGCACTCATTTTTCCAGCTACAGGTCTGACCCACCGGCGCACGTCATTTGAATTACTAAGGACGTCGGAAAGTTTACAATTGTAACTAGCTAACTTATGTCCACAATCATGTTCCAATAGTAAATGCGCAATGCATCTTGCAGATGCCTGTGCCATTTTCAAGTCTGATTTTAATATCATATGCACCGTAGGGTTCCCTCAATGTGTTATCTCAGCTAGGTAGCGCACCGTTTGTCTTCTGTCGTTGCTGACGACTAATTTCAACTTCCGTACATTTGCCAGTATTTCTAAGTGGCGGTCTTCCCATACGCTTGGCTGCAGCTGTCCCCTCGCGAAATCTCGATAGTAATTTGTATACTAAAGTCTGTGATATATTCAGGTGATATTCGTCTTGTTTTACTTAGTTTAAAGTATCGAGTGGTGCCATTCTGGACTCAAAACATAACTGTATTACTCTCTGCTGCTCCGCCCGTACGTAAGATGTTGCCATTTTTCACTGATCGAGCTCGCCCCGACTTGTTTTGATCGTTTGCCGTCAGTTCGCTAATTATGCAATCGCTTTGAAATTCTGTGACAATACGTGCAATTCAATGACGTTTCCCCCAATATGAATGATTAATGGGTATCATCTCGAGTTTAGATAGAACTGCTTATCGAAAATGAATTATACTATTTTATTTCTTTCATTTTTTACGTGCGCCCGTGACGCGTACCTTACTGAAATAGAATGACCATAAAAATACTTCCTTTTTTTTTCATTAATACACTCAAAATGTTAAAAAAAGATAGTCAAATATTTCTACAAATTATAAACATGCTTTCGCGTTAACTTTTCTTGCTATTTAAGAAGTCTACGACTTTCTGGGACAACCCTCGTAGATAACACACATCGAGTTGTTGTGTGAATTTGGTGCTTTTTTTGTGTAGTTCTTAGTCTCTTTGCTCTAGTCTAGCAATCAAGTTGCTGATGAAGAGAGAGCTGGATACTTTACTTAAATTATGTTGTGGCTATCTTTGTTCCATATCTCGTCCTCACGCTGCTGTTTACATCTGTGCTTGTGGTATTTTCTGTTCATTTTCCCTAGGTATTGTTGTATTATAATCAAGACATTGTGCTCCTTGAAAATGCATATAAAGTTTCATGTTTAAGAACACTATGCACTTATACTATATATTTATATTGGAGATAGTATCCTTTACATTTTAAACACAACGCATATTAAGCGGATAATTACAGCATGCACGATTTGTAGTGTTAATAATATTTTAATAGTCTATGAATTATAGATTTTGATTGCGTGCTAAAGGGAATTCAGATAGAAAAAGTTTGAACTTAAAAAAAGAAATACAATTCATACAAAGACATCAGTTCTTTCTTCCTCAACAATATTATTGTTAATCTTGAAAGAACACTAGTCAAGGAACTAGATCAACGATATAAGAATCTATCATGAATGTAAGGGTAGGATAGACAAATCCGTCCCGAGGATCCCCGTTTGGCATCACGAGGCTTGTCGAGGGACAGATTTTTCTATCCTACCTTTACATGAATAATGGATTCTTTTTCTTGCTCGCCACTGTTTATATATACTTATTAATTCATTAGAAAAAAAGCTTCCAGAAGTCCCTGATTACGCTTAGATGCAATTTCACATGATGACGTTACTTGACGTCTTGGCTCAGACAGCATGGGTAAGATAAGGGTAAAATCTCAGATATCCTTATCCGGTGTGCAAATAATACGAATCTGATACGAATCGCCCACACAGTTAGACCGTGCAATCACCATCTGGAAACGTTCAGTATTATATGCTGGTGGTGCACCCAGGTAAACCGCATGTCCAAATCTCGGAGGGTGTTGGGTATCGAAGGTAAACAAAGAAGTTTTGGGCTGCACATGGTCTGCTTTGGGATGGTTTTATATCATAATGAACCACATTAAGGAATAAAATCAACATATAAGCCGTTAGTATATAGAATGACAAGAATTCTGAAAGCAATGCATGTTTTTGAACTGAATCTGTTTGAGTTTAAATCGCATTTGAATTCGGAAATGCGGTGATTTGAACGAATATTTCGAATTCATCAGTTAATATTTATATGTATTATCTTATTTTTTCTTGATTCATAACTACCGCTGCAATGTTTAATCTCTCTTTGGAATTTATCAGTCCAATATAATTCAAACAGACGTGTACAACACTTATTTATTTGCAATTTTATGACGATGGTGTCATGTTTATGGATAGCGTTCCATTCGGAGGTAAGTCCTCTGAACATTTTGCTAACCATCAAAACGATAGCAACTTTAGCGATTTTCAAAATTTGAAGTTTTAATAGCAGTTTTGGACATGCCACTTACAAGCCTTGCAGGAGAATGATATAGAATGGTAGCGGCACAAACAATTAGTGTCAAAGGTTGATATAAGTCCAGCAATGATCAAACCACTAGCTTTTTTTCATTGAAAAATTCACATTTGCCGTTTGAAAAGTCGCTCTGAATCCTACAGACATGGATCAAAAGTATTTAACAGATTCTGAGTCCTTATCACTCAATATAGAAGCAACATGTTTGCTGCTCTCGTCCCCAAGAAACTTTCCATATGAAATAAAAATGGATAAATACAGACCCTATCCATCCATGATCTCAATGTTTACCTCCGATAGCCAACACCCTCCGAGATTTAGACATGCGGTTCACCTGGGTGTGGTGTGTCTGCGTGTGTGTGTGTGTGTGTGGGGGGGGGGTAATATTATTTTAGAGGCCGATTTTGTTGGTCGTGATTTTGTAGTTATTTAAAAGCACTACACCAGAAGTAAAACAATTTAAACACGAATGCTTAAAAAAGAATACATTACAGAGAGTAAATCAATCAGCTCATTCTGTTTATCAAGAGTGTTAATGTTACTGGTTAGTAGCCTGGAAACTCTTGGATTGTTACATAAACTTGCATCTGAAATTTGGTGACATTTTGTCTCAAACTTATAAAGATATGCCACTATATCCGCACATGTACCAAAACGTGTGTTGCAATTTGCTTCAGAACAACTTCAGTATACCGGAGTGGCCTTTATATAAGGGTTTATAACTGGAGAAAAATAGTGACTGTTTCTTTATGGTTGGTGCCATTTTAAAGGCTTTCCAGAAAGATATAACATTTTGTCGTAGCATATATGAAGCTACATGCATTCATATTTGAACAGCCCTCGTACATTACAAACATTTAATCTCGTAGTTTAATTTAATATTACGTGTACATGTATGTATGATATGGGGCCTTTTTGCTGCCATTTTTACTAGTATATTCCGCTGAATTGTCTTAGGATTCCGTCTCTATTATCACACGTGAATGTTTATCTATATTTCTTTACTCCTTTGGGATAACTTTATATCAGCTATATAGCATCTATATAGCAAAATATAAGCGGTTTCCGATAGAGATCCCGCTCAATGTGTGAAATTTCATTCTAGAGACTGAGAGATCCACAAATATTATAAATGAGCCAGCCGTTGAGACTCCAGTACTTATCGCATACGCGATCAGTGAAGGTTCAAACGAGCATGCGCATCTGCGCAGTCTCGCTTGACCCTTCACTGATCGCATACTCAAAGTATGAGCATCGTGAATTGTTCAGACCGAGAACTAGATATCAATCCCTACTGGGTAGCTTGACATGTATATATATTAGATGACTCTACACGTATGTGAGAAGTACCATTAGTTGATGGACTGTTCCAAATAAACGTGCTGGGAAAACTTGAACTAAATCTGATTTCTTGAATCACTAATGTATAGCTTTCGTGCTGTCGTACACTAAAGAAAGTATAGAAAACCATTACAGATAGTGATTTGCATATTCCATTATCACTAAAGATTAAAAGTGTCTGTTAAAAAAGACAAACTGGAATAGTTCACTAACCAACGAACGATTACTAGCTTACCAAATGAGCATCACCGCGAGAAAACCTGACTTTGATGTATGCGAACAACAAAGCACTGATCAGACTGCGCAGATGCATCTGCGCAGTCTGATCAGGGCTTTTTGGGTCGCTCTCTTTTTAGTATGGTACACATGTAGCTAACTGTGCCACATGCATCATTTCAATTTTTATTTTTATCTCTGTAGCTGATAGTAGAGGAGCCAGGTTTCAAATATGTCAAAAATAAGCATTTAGGTATGTCCCCTTTTTAGCAGAATTTTCACTTGTTTTATCCTTTAGTACATAGTATAGGCAGTATGAAACCAGATATTGCACTCCATTTAAATCTTGCAATCATACCTGTAACAGTGTGTTTAATACGTTACCCCTCATTTTCTTAAAACCAAAACTTTGTAATTAAGTCTATTTAGGTAGAAGTTGAAATGTTTAAATGAACAAAACATTTATGCAATCTGTAAGAACATGCTATTCTCTACACATATTGATGTTTTTAAAGTTGTTTGGGTCCATTATAATGTCATTTACGTTACATTTTCAACTATACCCTTAACATTATTGATATTTTGTTAAAAAGTTTCACCTCACAAAATGTTCAATAGGTTTTTAACTTCAGGATAACATGTATTTAAAGAACTGTTAACTGCCCATTACAAAACTGCAAACAGATACGGTCTAACATAAATACTTTGTCAGTTATAAGCTGTTTGATTAGGTGACCATAGATAAAACTATATATTAGTTTAGAACCTCTTAAGTTTGAAAATAAACATGCATTTTTTTCTGTTAGCTTTTAAACACCTTATGATAATTGTTTTGATATCACCGACTTTAGAGTAATACTTAACAGCAATTCTGAGGTAAAATATCAATTTGTTGTTCGATTTTCAATATGTAACGTATAAAACAAAGTTGAAGACAAACAGATATTGCTTAATAGCTTAAATCATACACCACTGGAAAGTTTATTTCATTAAAAAGGGGGGGGGAGGCTGTGTATGATAGGCACAAAAAGAGCATTTGTTCCAAAAGAAGAATTTACCAGTACTAATTAGGAGACAGTGTATATGGTTGTATTTATTTCTTTTAAGAAATGGTATACTTCTTGACTTAAAAACAAAACACATTGTTTGCTAATTTTCTATGTTATGTTATGCAATTTATAAACTTATAGAATGATAAGTCTAATGCAACATCTCAACTAGGATACATTCCCTTAAGCTTGTTCAGTCAAATTTGCTAAAGTAACATATATAACTATAAATAAACGAAATATATATCATGATTATATATTTGTCTCAACCGTTTTCCATATACAACTGAGCCTGAAAACCTAAAACAAATTTAGATATTTGCACATTTTTTTCATTTAATTGAACAAAACAATCTAATAAGCTATCTATCTCAGAAGCAGCCAAAGCTTTGTGTCGAACCTGTTCATACTCATCACAATATATAAAATAGTAAATAACATATCTGTTCTATCAAATCAGCTTCATTTATGATAAAATACCTAGGAAATTCTGAAAGATGTGTGGATGTTGGAAACTTTGTTTGTTGTTGTTCCTATTGGTTGTGGAATTATGTATCGGGCCTTTGTTTTCTAATTTGTTTCTAGTTCAGCAATCATCTTGACAACGAAGAGAGAGCTGGTCGCTTCACTTTAATTATATTGTAGATATCTGTGTTCCGTGTCCCTTCCTTAAGGTGCAGTGGGTCATTCAGGAGTCTGTGATTGTGATATTTCCTAGTCATGTTCACTTATAGAAAGAATACGTTTGCTGGCAATCTAGACAGCATCACTCCTTTTTGAATGTATAAAATAAAATGTTGTTTACGTTACATTAAATTTAAGGAAACATAAGTGTTTGTTGTCGTTTATTCTTTAAGAGAGTGGCTCTGTTATGCAAATTGTTTAAGCCATATCTATTTATGCATATATCAAAACTCAGAAGGTGATTTTTGAACTTATTCTAGCTATGAGCTTTAATTTCAGCTCATTTTTAACTTGGCTTTCATTGTTTGATTAATGAAACGGATAGTCCTTTTAACTTAACACTACTAATCATTTGTCAAAGTAATGCAAACTTTAAAACTATATGGGTTATTCAAAATGAATTATTACCGTTGAAATTGGGGAAATCATCCATAAGGATGGGTTTTACATGGCAAGGTAGTGATCATATCCAAGAAATCTAGATTTCATCAGTTGAAATTTACGATACCAAATTGACTTTATAATATTTCAACAGAGAGAAAATGTTTAAGAAAAATTAAACTAGAACGCATTAAAATTACCGTTTAAAAAGATTAGTGACGTTGATCAGAATCGTGATAGGAATAGCAATATCTAAGAGTAAAAATAGCAGTCATAAGATCAAACTTAGCTTTAGCAATTAGTGCTAATATAGCTGATGTTAAGTTCAATCATAAGACCATAGCAGTCATTTGACCCCATTTTAAACAAACTATTGCAGGAATCCTGTCAGTCGATTCCTTTTATGTGCGTTTAATAATAGATGAGTTGTAAACACATCAGGGTATAGAGCCAAAAAGGACATACATTAAATTATTTACTGTACTAATAAAATAATTATCATATGGACAATACAGAAGGCACAATAATTAGTATCATTACTTACACAAATAATAGATTTACATGTTATGCTAAGAAAGTATGCATAAACTTAAAAAATAGTATGTAAGCATGTTTAATATGTCTGTCGCTCTTTTTTATTAATCGTCTACATAAGAAATTGTATTTCTTTCGATTTGTAAAAGTATCATGATACATTCCAGATAGTGATAACATTGTCTCTATTGCATATTGCACTATATGTAAGTATGATACAGTATGATACTATCTGAAAGTATTCTTTGAAAGTAGCATATGTATGGATTTTGTTTCTATTACATGAACTATCAATATACCAAAAATATAGCATCGTTTAACAAGTTGGTACATGTTTTATGGGTATTAATTAGCTAGTTTTAAGGACTGAATGATGGTTGTTATGATAACTTATTGTGAGTGTAAAAAATAAATAGTGTCCTGCTGAATAAAACAAAGGTTAAAGCAGATTCTATCACGTATGCTGATAAGCTATATAGCTAAAAGCAAACGTTTGCAAACATTCTGGAATATATGACCAATCAAGTCCTATTCTAGAAAGTTGTTTGCTAAAGGTCCTGATTATCGAAGTCTAAACATTTAGAAATGTCTACAATACTAACAATGCAGGGGAGCTTTTCCATCTTATTAACAGACATGTGTCTTTTTCTAAAGTATTAAAATGGTAATTTAGAAAAATGATGTCCTGTTTAATTGCTTCACAAATGTGTAGAACAAGGTAACACAATGATTAAAGTAATGATCTTTATATTTTTGTTATATACGTTACCAACATAAATAATGCTCTTTTTCCAAAGCGGACACGCTGAAGATACTAAAATATTATAACCCCAAGGATAGCTAAGGCGGGTGCTTAATCAGATACAGAAATCATCACGATTTCCACAAACTTCAGTTTTGTTTCATACGACACCGATGAATGTATTTTTAACGTTTCACATCTTGATTTGGACTTCTGCTTGGAATATCTTACATTTTTAGAGTTTTAAGGTGTATTTTGTGCCTTATTGTTTTAAATATCGCTGTTGTAATGAATA
This sequence comes from Loripinus fragilis, assembly GCA_964019695.1. NCBI lineage: Eukaryota > Metazoa > Mollusca > Bivalvia > Lucinida > Lucinidae > Loripinus > Loripinus fragilis. Next base: position 56,812,033 of record OZ026526.1, on the reverse strand, counting down.
ACTGTTTATAAATGCATATATTTGATGGCTTTTACAATGTGTGATGGATCTGACTATGTTACTGCGTGCTTTTTTATTTATTCATTGAGCTGTTGACAGTAAAAGAAAATGTATTGTATATGTCATTTAACGCCATTTAATGCATTAGAAGAAGCAAATACATGGTAGTGGCACAGATTTTAAAGAATCATTTAAGTTTTTTTTAAACAATTCAGTTATGAATAATAAATAGGTATCAATCATCATATTTACATGATTCCTGAAACATACACTTAATGACATTTATGTGCTTTATTTTCATGTTTATCCCTTTAACCCAAATATGATTTTGTCGATGGTGCATCTCATTTATATTAAATGTTTAAAAATACAATATTTCCAGTCTAATTTTGAGCAATAAGATTGTAGTCAGTTTCATTTTCACCTACTAGCTGTTTGAACGCATATACACATAACATTGCACAAAAAATATTGTTTTAAAAGAAAGTAACGTATATTACAGAGCTTCCAGGTGCCTAAGCTAATATTATTATTCTGCTATTAAGCTGCAACTAATTTAAATACCAATCATAACTATATGTAAGAAAACGATGCAAATGATAATAACACTATACTAGGAGTTTCCTTATTATCTAATAGTAACGTATTAGATTTAGCTATTGCATGGTAAATGTGCACATGTTCATCAAAAGCAAACATACATTTTATAATATATAAAGTAGCTAAAAAAATCTTAATGTACAAAAATCTCCCTCCACAAGTTTTTTGGCAGCCCAAGGCCAAGTAAACAATAGTAATATATTTGAATGTAAGTAACGTATATAACAATTACGTAAGCGTAAGTCATTTAAACTTATTGTCAGGTTGGTGCTTTTAATTAAGTTACTGTAAAGCAATATGCAGATAGTAGGAAATGTGACCTATCTGGTCTAGATAACTTTCTTTTCAGTAATGTAGAGAATAGCCTACTACATGAAGCCTGCATTAGGATAGCTATGGGTACCCCATAAATAAACATCTTTTGCAAGACTTAAAATTTGTGCAATATCTGTTTTCACACTTCTGAAACACCATACTAACTGAGGATATAGTCTAAAATTCTGCTACTTTCTCCACTTTTTTCCAATTTTTGAATCTCTGGCTCCCCTACTATGAGCAGACTGGTTTGAGTCTTATATGGTCAGAAACCCCGGGTTTCTCATGATGAAGCCAGAATGATTATTGTCTGCATCGGATCACTTGTGAAATTTTGGTACACGTCACATAGGCGATTAAATGTAGCACAGACGCACACCTGTCTTTGCATCCAGAAAGTCTCACCAGAACCTTCGCCGACCACAAACACAATACAAGGGCTTTGCGTCTGGCCAAACAAGATAGCTTTACGTGTACATGTACGAGTATATACGCTTAAATGTAACTAGTGGTTTGGTGCATATATTCGTGCTGGTCCATTTATTAATTCCAATGTACTTGTAATCAACTGGCTTAGATTAAGTGGCGTTTTGTACGTGGATTCAATCCCTCTTCTCTAACACAATACATGTAGGCATATGGCTTTCCTATAGTTTTTTTCCCAAACTTTGCCGGTATTTTTAGCATGGTTTAAAATGATAAATGGAAATTACACATTACATTAAGTTACATAACATTATATAAGAGGACTATTGTGTGTCTTTATGTAATTCGCAGATGTAGTTATCACCGGTTTGCATCATGTTAATTTAGACACGTACTACTAACGCTTTGACGCGTAGTGCCATGTGTTCACAACTCCCCTGTAAATTTATGGCAGATATTTGTATTTCCATGTGCTTGTTCCATGGTCTCAAGATTTACAGGTAGATTATAAATAACTCTCAGAAAATATATTTTTTCTATGATGATCTTCAAAACCATCACAGCGCAATATTTACTTAATATATATGTATATACATTGTGCTATGTCCAATTAAAACGCACCACTCTTCAGACACATGAGCGCTTAGTTGTGGTCAAGCTGACCAAATTTGTGTTATTTATATTTATTATATAGGAAAAAATGCAATATTTTTTTCGCAGAAATTTTAATTCGGGTGACGCCTTTAACACATGGCGTAACGTCAGCCTCAGAATTGCGCTACTCGCCATTTGGGCGAATACAACAAGAAACAGAAATAGTAAGTGAGTATGATCAGGAAATACCACAATCACGTACTGCAGACAAACCCGAGGAAGATCCACACAATAATCATGAGACACCAGAGAGCCAAACTAAGCAGAGCAACCAGCTCTCTCTTCCCAAACAAGATTCTTGCAAAACTAGAATGGACGAATAGTAACGTATAACAGACTCCATCGTGGCAGACTCCCACGATGGGAGTAACAATACACAACAAGTCAACAACATCAGAACCACCGCCTTACAACGGACAGCTGCCTAAGCCATCGGAGGGCTTAATGCATTTTACTGGTACCAAATTTTCGCCCTAGATTCTGATGTTGTTGAAGTATAAGAAATGCGAAACTCGCAGGAAACCTTCTAAATATTGCAATGTATCAGAAGTCTCGTTCAAATATTTTCTGTTTGTCAGTAGATCCACTGTCATTTCTTCACAAATTTGAAATTTGTGACGCAACACCTAACACTATATTAACGCGAACCACGGCACTATGTAAGCTTAAAATTTACTTGGACTGACAAAACTCGACGTAAACTATTTAATTGCGGCTTCTACAGTCCTAGTGCTCTACACGATGCTGATTTCGGTCGAACAAACCCACACACATGCAAAACGTCATCGATTTCATCTAAACTATTACGTTTGTAATCATACCGTATAATGTGTAATCATTGCGTAGAACGTAACATTATACCGTAAAATACTCTTAGTTTCTGTGTTGGCATTATCATCTCTCGGGTGTACATTATAAGCAGCTTGAAATATACAATAGCTAAATATCAAAACACCCGAGCCCTTATACATGTACATGTTTATACATGTACATGTATATGTATAAACTCAAATAAAATACTGTAGTGTACCTTGTACATGTACTCTCTCTCTCTCTCTCTCTCTCTCTCTCTTGCAGCTGTTCACACACGTCAATCTACCATTCTAATGCACTTGCAAATGCAACGCGACGTCTGATTGGATAACGTCATAAATTTGCGACAGTATATCCTGCGATATACTGTCGGAAACCCGACGTCATTACGTAACGTCGCTCTTTATTGGTTGACAAGTGAATATATGCAGCTGGCAAGCGGTTTTATGCAGCTGGCGTCGCTAGACGTTTAGGCGCAACAAAGTACATTTTCACTGTCTTTTTGAAGGGAAAATTTTAATAGTGCATTAGAATGGGGATAGCCATATTCAAAATTTTTATTTTGGTAGGTATATCGTCGGATATACGTTCGGAAATCACGTCTTTCTTGAAATATAATAGACGGTAAAAAGGTTTCTTGCACAAACACTGCAAAGATAGCTAAATCATGCGCAATCTTGGAAAATTTATCTTTGGTGATAAAAGGTACGTGTTGTTTTAAATTTTTGTGATACATTAAATGCAGACAGCCTATAATTTGTCAGAATTCCGACGATCAGATATGCAGAAGCGAAAATAATCTAGTCGCCAATGCAATTATTGACATTTCCCTTCTCAGTCGGAAAATCTAGGCCCAATTCGGGAATCAAGCCTCGGATGTATATAAGGCGTAGCAGTATGTATGAAAAAGCTGTATTTTGTTAGCAGGAGCATTAGTTCTATAGCATGTGGGTTCAGCTCTATACATGCGAATCCATTATTCTGCCCAAAGAATAAATTTAATTTAGGGGTTTTCAATACAAATATCGCTAAGCTATAACTTATTGAAAAAATCAAAACTTGTGGAATGTTGCAACCGATTGTTTCGCTGCAGTCGAACTTGTTATTGTATTGGCATGGTTTCTGTACCGTCAGCGTCACGTTATGCGACGTTAGCGTCACGTTACGAGTATCAAAGTGAACCCTCGACGTACATCTGAGGTCTGATTCGACGGAATTGGCCGAGTCTTTTCCGCTTGTTCCCTTCTCTGTATTAATACCCATAAGCGCAAGTTTCTGCCGCTTCAGCTAAAAGCTCTCCACGCACCCTAGTCTCAATGAGTTCCATTTTTCCTGTCGCGGGAAAAGCTCAACTTGTTTAATGCGGAGAACAAATGAGGAGATCAGAGTGCGCACTCGCGCAGTCTGACCAGTGCCTGTTTTGTTCGTTCTATGGAAAATGATAGCAAAGCTTGTATTATTGCTCCATGAAAAAGTTCGATATTCTATCTACACTTGTAATCTATGTAGCTGAGCAGGCTGGATTGAGCATGACCTTTTCACAAACATTAAATGCATGTATTCTCGAAAGGAGGCCCATTAAGTCACATTACTTAACAAACAACATGGCAGGTTCCTTTTTCGAGGGTTCGTATCAGTCCGAAAATGCACGGTTCTCGTATTAGTAATATATCAGATAACTAGACTTTACCTGCGTCGGTTAAGTGAAAGTAGGTCTAGTAGTGGGCCCACTCCTTACGTCCGTCCGTCTGTCAGTCCGTCTGCAACGCGTTTGGGGTGCCAAGGTTGTATAATCTGTAACATCCAATTTTTTCATTCCTTTTTATTCAAACTTTGCATAATAATTGTTCACATATTGAAAATGTGCACCTACTATTTTGCGCACATTTCATAAATATTTCACATTTTTGAGGGGTGTTGAACTTAGACATGTCTTCCGTCCAAAATTCTAAGATGGTGTCTGATTTGTGTAATCTGTAACTCCAACACTTTTCATTCCTTTATATATTTAAACTTCGCATAATGATTTTTCACACATTGAATATGTGCATCTCTTATTTTGTTCACATTTGAAAAAAAAAATCTCTTCGTATTTTAATGGGTGTTAGACTTAGACATTTTTTTTTATCTAAAATGCCTAGGGGGTGTCTAATTTGTGTATTTGTAACTTCAACAGTTTTCATTCTTTGTACCTAAACTTTGCATATTAAGTGTTCACATTTTGAAGATGTGCACCACCTATTTTGTGCTATTTTCATCAAATTTTTTTTTTTTGGGGGGGGGGGAGCATGCCCTCGGACCCCCTTGCACGAGTGTGAATCCATATCATTAGAGGTCTACCTACGCACCTGGTATGTAATTTTCTCTCTAGTTAAATAGATGATTTCTGATCAGATATATACTTACTTAATGGAACTGACGTTAAACTAGCGTATTGGGCCAAATAGCAATTTCCAAAATATTTTTTGTGTTTATAAAAAACAAATGCTTTCGCTTTGTCTAGCACTAATCTAGTGTCACCGCCACTCCCACCCCCACCAACCAGAAAAACAAATCGTTTGTCCCTCATTTAAAAAAAAATCCAACTAGAGAGCAGGTACAGTACAGCATTTTAAGGATAGCCTCATACATTGAGCTTTATATAGTGTATTTCATAAAAATTATTATATGTCATGCATTCCATGCTTTAGATGTATAACACAAAATATTAAGTGAACATGCGCTCGTGTATAGCTTCATACTTCTTCATTATGTGCAGTTAATCCTACGGAAAAATGCATTTTATGGAGAATTGGGCTTGTATTTTTGGGGATTTGGGGGAGAAGCTGACTTTGGCTTAAAGACTTTGAGAGCAAAGGCAAAATACTTTCAGAAAGCTGAGGAATTTTCGTTCAGGGAATTGGGGAGATCAATGCATTATTTTTTAGGGAGCAAGGGAGCATAGGCCCTCCAGAGGTGCCTCGTTTATATATTCAGCAATGATTGAACAGTATCGAATACTTGTACTTCTAGTGTCCTTGTGCTGGTATTCTGTTTGGGAGCCAATGTAAGAAAGAAGGCAAAGATCAGGAATCGATACAATGAAGTACAGGGCACTTTATGGGAAAGTAAAAAAAACACATAAAACACCACACACAAGAGCGCCAAGAGGTCAACCCTTTCCCAATAGGTGACCACAAGGCTGCAAGAAACAAACATGTCAGTATTGCAAAGACACACGCGAAAATATAATAAGATCCACAAAAGAAGCATCGCCTTGGAACGGTCAGTAATAAACGTATTTGTTGTCTCATAAGATGTCTTCACATGCTTACACCTTTCCGTTTACATTCTGTAAATCAAGTTAGAGAAGGAAAACCTGGAAGACGCGCACATATCATGAATCGATATAATCAAATATCACACCTGTCCCAGGACACCATATGGGAAGGTGACAAAAACACAAGAAAGCATCACATACAAGAGAGTCAAGAGGTCATTCCTTTCTCATCAGGTGACCACAAGGCTGCACGAAACAGACAAAACAGCATGACAAATACGAAACACAAATAACATAAAGGATCCACAAAAGTAGCACTGGGAGCACAGTGGCTCAGTGGTAGAGTTTTTGACTTGAGACCGAGGGGCCGTGGCTTCGAGACTCACAGGTGTCACTGTGTTGTGTCCTTGAGCAAAACACATTTATCCTTGCTTAGAACTGGTTCAACCCAGGAAGACCCGTCCCGACATAACTGAAAAATTGTTGACAGGGACGGAAAGAATCAAATCAAACAAACAAACAAACAAAAGAAGCATCGCCTTGGAAGAGTCGGTAATTCTTTGTTTACTGTCTGGCTTAAACATGTTTGACGGCGCCAACCTTATCCTTATTTCTGATGTAGATCAAGACAAATATATGTTTGTTTTGCATGAAAGATCCCTAGCTTATCGATGTATTATCTCCTAGCAAATATAAATCTGATATAAAGAGGGATGAAACAAAGATAAAAGCTCAACAATATATGATATAACTTAGGGTGTTTCATTTTTGGACTTTTTCTCTGATCACCTATATAATTAAACCAACTGTTCTCTAGTATAAACAATATACCTAGACCAAATTTCAGCTCAATCCATCAATGTTTGAGCCTCCCCCTACCTGGTTGAGTTTTTGACCCTACGGACATCTGTAGGCAATTTTCACTACAATAAGGGTATCATTTGGAACATATTCCACCAATATTCTTTTACTGTAACTGTGCAATACCAATAATTTGAAGCTGTTTTAACTCATTTATGCCCATAATTTATAATAGAAATACTGAATAAATGTAATAATTGAGTTAATTAACATTGCCAAAAAGGTGTTTTTTCCTGAAAATTGAAAAAAAGATTATTTTGGATTGTTTTTCCTTATTTCAAAGATTCAAGGCAAAAAGCAAAGGGCTCTTATCAGTCATCTGGTCTAGATCTTAACTGTTATGTTTTAGTACTTAATGATATACATGTACTAATTTGATTGTAATTATAACAATACCATATATATTTCAGATTGTTAAGTCTTAATGCAATACTCACTGTATTGTTCCAATAGATATAAAGTGATTTGTTAAGTGAGACATCACTGTGATATTTTGGATATGCCAAAAAGTAAGTGAGTATGAGCAGGAAATGCCACGATCACACACTATAGACCAACCCATAGTACCGTGAGGAAGAGGCAAAGAACAATGACGGAGTATTGACTTTCAGGAAACAATAAATGTAAAGCATCCAGCTCTCTCTTTCACAGCGCAATGATCACAAAACTAGAAAGGACACAAAGTTCTGCAAAACTAAAGGACCCCACTCAAAACCCCCACAATGAATGGGACTCAGCATCAACAAATAGTCATCAAATAGGAATACAATCAAAGACTCAGAGAATCATCCCAACAGGCTAATATATGGGAGAATACGATTGGTCCATCTTTAAGTGTAATTCCAGGCCATTCAACTTCCTCAGGTCAATTTTCTCCACTATGACGGAAAGATAAAGTATGCAAACAACCAAGAAGCTGATGAGCAGCTCGTGATAACTGGAACACCATATACAATGTCTGGCAGCTGAGTAAGAAAAGTACTTTGATGACCAATCTCAGTGTAAGGCACATGCAAACCAGTGAACATCATCATTCATATGAGTTAGGACTCAAAAGCTTTTAACACTGGACAGAATCATGGCTCCACAACACTTTTCGAATAAGAGCTTGGTAAATACATCAGGTGGCTAGCATGTTGTCATGGGGAGTTGCTAGACTAGCTACTAGTCTGATATCATATTCTTTTTTATAAATGATAATTTCATTTTGAAATAATAATTTCTTTAATCTCCCTCTTTTCTCTATGATAGCAATATTTGTGATTAGGTGTGGATATCTTGATGTCAAAGAGAGAAAGAGATGAGATTGGCTATATGAAATCAATTTATAATGAATGAAACGTAAAGTAAAATTGACAAACACATCAAGGTCTAGGAGCTAGACTAGGGAGTTGCATATTCAACATTCTTGAAGCTCCTGGTCCTGTGACAGATACTTGAACTTAAATGGGTGCTTTGTTTAGTTCATTGTTTACAACTCTATCCGTCAGCTACATATACCTAACAAATACCCTATTCATGAAATTCCGACAGACTGGGTGGTTTGAAAGAGGTTTCCTCACAAAAGTTGACCAAGTACAGCTTAGACAGATATGGGCAAGACGTTTCTAGCCCTCATGCCTTTCTGATAGCAAGAGCATTCATTAGATGTTCATAACTGCTTACAGCGGCACCTACCTGAAGATGACTTCAGAAGAGACGTCTACAGAGAACAGTGAGCTTGTCATCAAGAGTATGTGTGGTCAGGTTATTTGCCTGAGACTTTTAATGAAACTCTTGGTGCATTACACCATGCCAGATTTCTTGGCTCCTGCTTGTATATCATGAAGCTTGTTATGTTGTCGTTCAATGTAACACCCCCTGGACTTCTCACACCAAACATGCTTGCCAAAATATATGACCATGAGTATAGGACCAGGGTTCCTTCAACCCAGAGTTGGTTGCTGAGGCACCATGATTGGACTTCAATGTACACTGTGTGGGAGCAGATGTGTACATATCAGGACATTGATGCCTCAATTGTACATGTAGTTAGACAGTCTCTTCTACAACCCCTATGGTACCTTCTAATCCCTGTCTGTGGTTATTGGTTTGAAGGATGTTATGGCTACACAGTACACAAGTTCATTTGTATCCTTCAATACTTGATGCTCTCAAGATTTCATGAGAGATCCATGGGGAAGCTTCCTCGGAGCATGCTGAGTATTTGGTTTTCATTTGGATGACTTGTAATATCAAAAGTTACTCTTTGATGACTTTGAATGTAACTATCACTCAACCAATCACTTTATACCTTTTAGAACAATACAGTATTATATGAGCCATCATTAGTACATCACTAAGACAAAAATATCTTAGAAATATATGGTAAAGTATTGTTATAATGATCTCTGTAAAATCAAATTGGTACATCGCTAGGTATTAAAAAATATTACAGTTGAGACCAGGACCAGATGACTATTATAAGAGCCTTCTCGAGACTGCAAATGGAAAAATATCCAAAATTGTCTTTTTTTCAATTTTCAGGAAAAACGCACCTTTTTGGCAATGTGAATTAACTGAATCATTATATTAATTCAGTATTTCTATTTTAAGATATGGGCATAAATGAGTGGAAACCACTTCATATTATTGGTATTGCACAATTACAGCAAAAGATTGTAGGTGGAATACGTTCAAAATGATACCCTTATTGTAGGGAAATCTGCCTACAGACAGCCGTAGGGTCAAAAATTCTACCAGGTAGGGGGAGGTTCAAACATTGATGGATTGAGCTGAAATTTGGTCTGGATATATCCTTTATACTAGAGAAAAGTTGGTTTAATTATATAGGTGATCAGAGAAAAAGTCCGAAAAATGAAACACCCTAATATAACTGTATACCGGAGTAACATAAATCCAACAGTTAAACCCCAGTGGACCCTACCATAGACACAACTTACTATATCTGATAAACTACTTAATTACATTGACATATGTTCTTTTGTGAAAAGAAGAAAATCACAAATAAGGATCAAAATGTCCTCATTTGGTGACAAATTGCAAGCTGTGCCAGGGAGATCCCTGATTGGGGTCAAAAATGTTAAACTCCCCAATTGGGGACATGACCAGATTTTCTGGCAAAAAGGAAAATCAATCAATTTCAGTGATCAATAGCTTTTTTCCAGATCATTTAAAAAAGGACGTTAGAAAGATAAATTATATATACTAAAGGGTTTGGATTAATTATGTATATGCTTGAATTTTACACACATACCCAAAATAGTCCTTTAGCCCTACCCCTGACCAGGGTACTAATTTCCTTATATGAAAATAAATTGCACCAGGTTGAAGAGGATTCCCACCCCCAAACAGAGGAGTGTCACCTACTGTATAGAGATGAAACTATTAGTCTATATGTAAGTGGTGCCCTGCTCTCTGGTATAGAGAAACGTTTATTAGATGGTTGTATTTGTATAAAATGAATGTTTCAACCCCACATTTAATTCAACAGTTTTTACAATTATTTTACTGATTCCGCCAGGTTTTTACTGTTTACAGATTTTTGGGCCTAATAAACGATTACTGATTTTTGAGCTTAAATTTTAAAATGATTAAAGACTTTTGGGCCTACCATTAATTAACGAATTTTGGCCCTATATTTTATTACTGATAACAGATTTCCGGGGCTATTTTTTTACTTATAACTGATTTGTAATTATGTCCGTAATAACTTCGCGTACATATGGCAAAGTCTAAGCGTTTTTTTTTTCACGCAAAAACGTGATTTTAAAAGTAATTGCAGGGTCATACGATAAACAGAAGCTAAATTCGTGCTCCTGTTTAATTGAATGTATCAAACGCACTGTGAAACAAGAGATATCTTTAAAGTATTCGGCTGCCTTTCAATTGTGGAAATATTTTTTAGACCTATATGTATTGCTCTTTCTTTACCCCACAGGAAATGCTGATTGGAATTCTAGTGGATTCCATTTGAAAAAAATATACACTGGAATAGATTAAATTCCACTGGAATCCACTGGAATTATTTAAGGTGATAACATTCCATTGAAATTCCTCTGGAATCATGACTGCAATCCAAATATCTATGTGTCGTGATCCACATCTGAATTAAGGGTGAGTTTGGCGCCGTGAAACCGGTTTAAGCCCTCCAGTAAAATATTTTACAGAGGCGGTACTTCTTTTGTGGATATTTTTATGGGTTTTCTGTCTTGTGTTTGCTATGCCTCTGTGCCTGTCTGTTTATATGTGCCTTGTTGTCACCTGCTGGGAAAGGGTTGACCTCTTGGCTCTAGTATGTGGTGTCTAACTGTGAGTTTGTCATTTTCCCATAATCATCCTGGGTCAGGTGTGGTACTTGACTGCATCGATTCCTGATCTTTGCACCCTTACTCTTCACAAAATCTTTTTTATTCACAGGATTTTTTCCACTGAATCGTTTTTCCACTGGCCTATTTTACTGCTCTTTTTCCAATGGATTTTTGAGCAAATACATGACACAGCCAACAAGCAATGAAAGCTATTCATTTGGCAAAGACTAAGTTCAGGCTGAGCATAGACTAAGTAATGTCAGTCTGTACAATCATGTGTAGCTATATGTCATTGTTTATTATAAACCATGCGGACAGTGAAGACTCTGATCAGACTGGACGAATGTAAAGCTAGCTCAAGCTCTAATTGAATTATAGCTTACCATTCAGTCCATATAGTAGGGTAGAATTGAGGTTGGGGTGGGATGGGGTGGTGGGAATATTGGTAGGGTAGGCAGGTATGTTTGTAGGTACTAAAACGCTTATGCCGCCATTGAACAGAATTGGACAAAAAGCAGACGACATACTTAGAAGCATGCTCTTTGACAACAACAATTATAAGTTTTAATTATTTGGCAATATTTTGCTTCAATGCAGTTATTACAGAAATAATCAGAATATACAGGTTTCAATCGATATAGAAAGTCAAAAATCGCTAAATGCCAGGAACAAATGAAACTGAAATGTATGCTGTCATTACAAGTGAAGTGGAGGAGTATGCAATAATTTTTAGCATTACAGCAAAAAGTGTGCTGTTATTTTTCTTGTCAAATAAAGTGTATGCTATGAAGGTACCAAGGTGCTCTCTTAACACATAGTAAACAGTTGTGATATGGAATTTTAGGGCATAATTGGAACCAAGAGCAGTGTGTGTGGAAGTGGGGGCAGGGGGATGAGGAGGTCAGAATGTATTTAAGGGCCTAAGAGAGGGAAGGGAATTTAATGCTGTTGCTTGGGGAGGCGGTAAGTATTAGATTAGAGATCAAACAACAAAACACTTGTGCTGGGAGTGGGTGGGGAGAAGGAGTATTGAAGGGGCTCAACAAATATTCCTGTCATCTTAGGACGGGCTTTGGTTAATAGTAGAAGACACTGGAAACATATCATGTTCAGTGTTGCATATTATATTTCTTGCATTTTAACCAACACATATGATGTAGGTACATTGTATTTAGCCTAGCTAGTTGCAGCTACTCATTATAACTCATTGAGACCCCTTTTAAACACGCAAACACAGGAATTGACTATAATTTCCACTGGAATACCACTGGAAGCGAGTAGAAATTCCACTAAAACCAAGTGCAAATTCCACTGGAATTCACTGGAATTTCAGTTGAATTACAATTTTCCAGTGGAAAATTGTATTTTATTCCATGGAAACTCTAGTGAAATTCATTAGATATGGAATTACTCTTTTCCAGTGGAAAAAGTGTTTTTTTCTTCTTCTGGAATTTTACTGGATTCCACTGGAATTCCTTTCGGTTTTACAGTATGGTGCACATGGTCATCTGACTTGGGAAACTATAATTGATATTGTTACAATGCAAATAGTATTGTAAGTGTTTTGAACCAATTCAGGGTACTATTGTTTGAATACGAAATCACTGCTTAATTCCCCTAAGAACTGTGCAGACGACTTTTTGAATGCTGATATGAAATCTAGGACATAAAACGTCAACTCAAACGAACAAATTGAATGCTGCTTTCTAAACAAACTCTTGCTTATGAATGTCTACCTTCATGGACATATAAACATACAGTAAATAGGTATGACAACCCATAGCTGTCTCATTTAAGGGGTAAAAGAATGAAAAGAACATAAAAAAGGAAAACGAGCACGGTGACATACGCTAAATTAATCATTATAAGTTTCTTCGAATAATTCCCCTCAACATAATAGGTCTACTATTATTGTAGTAACATTGTGTGATTTATTTCTCGTAGATATAAACGACTTTTTTGGCCTTAATATTTTTTTTAGAAAAAGTAGGGTTAATCTTAAAATATAAGGGATATGCCTATTTGTCGATGTTTTTTTTTGTTGTTGTTGTTTTAATTTATTAGCAAATAACAAGTAGCGTATTTACAGAAAACAATGATGTTAGTTTTCTTGTTCAATTTTTGAAAATATGATAGATTGTTTTTTAAAAGAATTCCAATTTTTCATTATTAAAATCAAATAGTTTTTTTAAAAAGGCTCGTATGGTCATAAAAATATGAGTTTTGAGCTATATTTTAACATATTAAAAGAAGATAATTTTTTGACACATGCCAATCAGTAAGCCACCACCTTAAAAACAACCATTATAACTACATAATCCATAAATGGTAGATAACATGAAACAGGTTATATTCCAGTTAATGGCGGATTACCGGTAAATTATGATTTAGTGAAATAAGATATCGGTGCTTGTGAAAGGTTTGACTGGTGCTAACTTTAGAAACTAGCATGAAAGCGAAATATAAGAAAATAAACCCTGATAGCATGAAACGTGTTGTTAATGTCTCATTAGAGGTAATAAATGATAGAATGTTATACGATCTCGGTACTATTTATGATATCAGAAGGGTTAAAAGGTATCAGGTAATAACAAAAATCGTGACTACGAAAGCCTGACAGCATGGGGAAGGTCATATACAGGTTATTAACAAATTAGCGGTTGAAGATGGTAAAGAGAAATAAGATACCAGTACTATACAAAGGCTTCACCAGTGCTTTGTGTTGCAATAAGAATGACAAGGAACTATATAAAAAAGAAGTTTAAGTTTTCCATTAAGCTACCAATTTACGTGCATTCTTTAATTAATGTACCCTCGCTGAGCACACAACTGATTGTCTCTCACCTGATTGGATGTGTATACTTTGTAGAGGGGAATACTAGCCTGAAGCATAACGTCATCATTTTTGTTATTATGTTTCATGTTTGTCGTTGTTATGCTGTCTTGTCTGTTCCTTGCAGCCTTGTGATCACATGCTGGGGAAGGGCTGACCTCTTGACACTTGTGTGGTGTTTTTTTTTTGGTTTGGTTTAATTACTTTCTATTATGGTGTCCTGGGTCAGGTGTGTTACTTTAGTGGATCGAGCCCTGATCTTTGCCTTCCTCTCTACTGTAGCTTCCATGTCACATTTTTTTTTGTTCTCGTGTTTGGGTTTAACAGCTCTATGGTATTATGTTTAGTCCTTTATAGCATAGTCAGCAGTCTTAATACATCCAAGTTAGTGTATCACTAGACCATAAGCTCCAATTAGTTCAGCACTATTATTTGCTGGTAACAGACCTTCAGGGTACGCAAGAATGCCCGTAGATATGCATCAATGCAAATATGTTACCTCTTGGTTTGCAGTCTGTCACTCTACGGACTAGGTAAGGCATATTTTATCATGAAACTGGGGATGTCAATCTTATACCAGAGAAGAAGGTAATTCATATACATTCCGAGCTATCACGCAGGTTAAAAGGATTTATGTTAAAAGGAATAAAACAGCGATTTGTATGTGGACAGAAGTTGTTTGAAGAAATAAAAAACAACAAACTTTAGGCATTTTCACTCCATATATGTAGTACATGTTATACAAACTGTTACAAAACATTAATCAAATAACATTAAACAATACCTTGTTGAGTAAATAGATATGCTACATTTACATATGTTATTCTTTTCTATTAAGTTACATGTAAGTTCAACTTATGATCAAATTTATATTTGCTTAATTGTGTAATTGTATGTACGAGGAGTGATAAGAATGTTCGCGGAAAATAGTTGCCATTTCTACATCGTTTGACATAAAGAGCTGAAATTACAGCACATATACTAGAGGATTTCAAAAACGCATCACCATATTTTTACATTTCTTGCAAACCGTATATGCGATTGACAGTTACTCGCAGGTTTTAATATGCACCCCAGATTTGGTATGAATCAGTAGTTAATTTGACTGCACTATCACGCGATGCTGCTGATGACGTATCATGGTTATATACAGCATCCAGTACCTTTCTGCACAGCTAAATGAAGCTTTTTGATTATTTTTTATGTTTAAACTGTGGCCTGTATGATACCATATTACTAAAAGAGTTTATATACTTTTTCTAATTAAAAGTAATTAATAGCTTCAATATTTCGAAAATAAACGTCAAATTTGAACACCAGTTTATAGCTCTTTTCTTTTAGAAACATCTCCATAAGCTACCTTTATGCACGCTTTCATTACTGATATTGACTACATACACTGGCAGTCATGTAGGGAAGACGTTTTGATGTAAATCATGGCAGGAGATCTGCTGTCATGTGATAAAGAACGTTTTAAAATGCGTTAACGTCACTTGCACAATACAAAAGACACACGAGACATGTACAAGCGTAATTAATGCATAATCTGTCAGTTGTGTATGCCCTTAGCCTATTCCAATAAAAACAGAACGTAAAAAATCGAAACTTTGAAAGGCCCAAGACTTTGAATGTTATAACTAGACTATAGTAATCAGGGTGGGTGGGGTGTGTCGGTATTTTTAAAGGGGTATAATTTTGAGCAAACGGAACTGTCAATTATTTCTAATCGTTCAATGATGAATGTGCAATCGCGAAAGAAGCAAATGACGCAAATCCGTTGAGTCAGAAATCGAAACTGACGCGTGTTAACTTGCAGCTGAATTTGTGTCCTTCAAAATCGACCACCCCTGTCTGAAAACGGATACTTTTCTACTACCTTAAAGTAAATTTACAACCATGAATTTTCTAGGACACACTAAAAGCTGGTCAGACTATGATATACAATACAAATTATCTCGTTGACATTCTCAGGGTTTGTGAAATAAAGGATTTAATCTGGGTGATGCGTTTTCAAAGTCTTTAAGTATATTACAGCAATACATACATGTATGCAGTTTGCTGTTAGCCGTTTTCGTGCGTTACAGCTGTCGTCAAGGCAACGCTATTTCGCGCGAACCGGTATACTTCACGTTGCAGTTTGACGTTTTACTGCACAACCAATTAAACTTCAACGTTTTGTAAAATTTTGTTATGCAGTGATAGCCCATATTGCGTTTCATGCATATATAACGACATATTTACTCCTCTTCTATGCAAACTTTCAAAGATTTATATCTAACGGATGGTGTTCTAAATCGAAACGAATAACAGTTCTGTCAAAAGACAAAGCATTCAACTTCTATGAACCTATTGCCTGTTTTGGCATGTCAATTCTTTAAAATAAACTATTTACACACTTCAAAAAAAACCAATATTTCAGGATAGTAGATCTAAGTTTGATAGTTAAGTCCGATATTATAATTATTGTGATGAACATAGACAAAGAAAATAAGTTTTTTATTTCTAATTTTCAAAAACTCGAAAAATTGTCGCATTTTTGGCCTGCCCTTCACACTGAAACCTATTAATTTGAACACATAGTACAGCGGGATAACATAAAAACTCATATTTTGTTCCATTTATGACGGAACATTACTTTCCGTTAAAAATACCAATCAATTCAAACGCAACTACGAGTTTTAGCCCCTAGAAGCAACACAGTGGTACATATGGGCACGTTCCAGGGAAGTGACGTCACAGCGGCGTCTCGTGCTCATACGTCTGACATCACATTTTCTAAATTTCAATTTCAGTCAACTTGCTATGAACGGTAGTTTATATCAAAGAATTTGCATTGCAATCGATAAAAGCAATGCGATTTAATGGACTACTGTTTTACAAAACCATGATACAGAAGGACAAAATGTTATGAAGTTTGTGTAATTAAATTGCAATCGTCGCGAGAAGACCTGTCCTTGTGGACAATATCATGCTCGAACCAGCCTGCTAAGCTTCATAGACTAGCTAGAAAAGTAAACTTATGCATGTGTCGAGCTTAGCTATCGTACAATGTGCTATCCATAAAATTAACAACACATTTGCTGGTCATACTGCACGGTTGCTGTTCTCGTGCATCAAAATCAGGTTTTATCGCGACAATGCACAAATACAAACTGAAGAGCTCTTGAGGTTTTCTCAAACAAGTTATTACTTTGGCCTAAACACATCGATAACAAGTATCTTGCACAAAGTTGTTGGTGAAACTAAATGCGTTCCATTAATCTTTGATTGCACAACTAATTTGCGCCGCCAAGAGCATTACATCAGTCTGATCATAAGCGTTGGGCTTTGTTCATTGCAATAAAAATTAAGCCCTTTAAGCATGATAAAAGTATTGAAGCTTTGTCACGCAAAGGCAGAGATTAATGTATCGGTGCATATTAGCATTTAGAGATGATCATAAGACGCTGCAAGTTTGCTAAACCATCGTCTAAAAAGAAAATTGCTCTGCGACATGAGATTTCCAAGAATGTGGTATGTGCGACCAGCAAAGCCTCAGATCAGCCTGCGCATACATGTACGCGCAGTCTGATCAGAGCCTTATCTAGTCGCTTAAATATTTTATGATTGTGAAGCTGCTGACCCAACATTATTTGGTGTTTCTAAGCTTAAAAGGAGGATGCACAGGTTCGTCTGAGTCTACACTTGTCAAAATGCCATATTGTTGGAAATATCATGTAATGGCACAAACAAGCAACATCAGTGCGATGCAAAAGTATTAAATGTAATCCATTTTAAAGGCTAAACCCGAATAGTCATCACCATCAAAGTCATCATAACCATCATCATCATCATCATCATCATCATCATCATCACCAAATTATCATCATCATTATAAGCATAGCCAATCAGGGACAATGGGCACCTTGGGCAATGGGCGACTTCGATAGAAATCCAAATATTATGTATCTCGCTTTTATTGCAAAAGTGGTGGACAAAAAACTGACCATATAAGTAAGAAATTATAATGTTTGCCCTACCATTTAAGAAACACATATTCAACCTGTTTGTATACACCGAATTGAGTCTCCACGGTTTGCACATAATCAGTGTGAAATGCACAAACATTGGATACTTTGATCAGCTTATTCATCTGTGCCATGAGCTCAGGGTTATGGATCCAATGTAGCAACCGTGCACTCTGAACACGTCTGAGGCAAGTGAAAATGATATTACGATAAAGGGAAAATTCTGAAAGATAATGCAGACAATGTAGATTTCTTGAACTTCAACTGGCATGTCAGCAACAAAGGAAATAACATGGTGATAAAAGAATACACTCAGTGGCTCCACCCACTGGTATATGTACACAGTATATATTCCATAGCCAATGCAACACACAGTGTAACATGTACATATCATGCTTCTGGACCTTTTCTGGTAACAACTTTTCATGAATGTCTAGCATAATTTCACATATCTGCAGGATTCATACTCTATGCATGGTAAGTCAGTTAACAGCTGCATGTTTTAATCATGATGTTACCTGTTTTCTAATCTTGCATGACTTATTGGATCATATTATGTCAGACGGGTGTACCTAGCAGCTAATAGAAGTCTAAATAATTGAAAGTCATTCCTAACGGACCTATAAAAATAAGTACAACCTCCCATTAAACTGGTATAATAATCTCTTTTAATGGGTACATTGAAAGCCAACACGATACTTTAGGGTATAAATGTCACGACGTAGTTTGTTTATTTAATACAATAATGCACGCAATGCGTGTGTATTATCTCTTCGTGGATACAGAATTAATACTTGTATGTTCTTGCACAGCAGACCAGGATATCTGGATGGGCCTTTTTATATCTATCAAGAGAGAAAATCTTGTGAATCGTCACGAAGCGTTGCCGATTTCTGTTAATTTGTGCCCAATTCATGCTGCATTTGGCATATTCTTAACTAATTCGTGATCGATTCTTTATTTTTTTGCAGTTTCTGCAGGTTGTCTGCGGTTTGTGATTGTGGTATTTCCTGATCATACTCACTTACTATTTCCAGATAGGTTATTGCACATCGTAGTGAATTCGGCACAGTATCGTGGCAACTCCGGCCGAATCCAGCCGAATCCCGTGAATATTCGTAACTGTTTCTTACCTGTTTCGTAACTGAATGGTAGAACAGCACGAATGGATTAAAAGTGTAAATTGTACAATTCTCCACGAATCCTAACATTTATCGATTCTTGATGATTCGGGGGATTCGTGGTCTGTGTGGAATAGGGGCAATAGATGAGCAAATACTGGTATATCTATCTGAGGTGTATTGCACCGACAGTACACAAATTGGTACTGAAGGGGTATTTTCATACTAACAAAAACTAAGTTATTTATTTTCCAAGGTATCAGAGCAGTAAGATTGATATCATTCTCTGCCAAAATTTAAATCTAGTTAGGGTTTTGCTATATCTATAAGCATGCAAACTTTTAGTGTGAAGTAACTTGTATTTAAAATTTTAAAAATGAAAAACTGTGTTCCATTTGAGGTGCAATACTACAGTAGCGTTGTGTGTCTCTTAATCACTGTGCCGTGAGTTGGTCTTTGGTATGTGGTTGTGACTTTCCTGGTCATACTCACTTGCTTTTTGCACCTGTGTGCAATAATAGTATTGATACAGGGTACATGTATTATAATATGACAAAAAAAGACTATAAAGGAATACTTAAACACAATCTTAACCAATCTTATAATTTGCATTTAAAAACACTATTGTCACGGCAAAAAACACACCAACAGTACATTTAATGTCTTCAGTGGCAGGTAGATCGATAGAATATGAATATCACCCGACTAAATAGTGGTTCACTCATCCTGGAAAAAGTAACACAATTAGTTAAAATATCATCAGAGCCAACGATGTGACATTATCACGGGCATTGTATATTAATAAAGTTGTTTACAGAAGGAGTTCAGGTGAATATACATTTGTACGCCTAATCTTCCCCGGGAGCCTTCTGCCAAACATATAAACTGAAGCCAAGGTTTAAGTCTCATTATATCTGACCAAGCTCTAAGAATGAAATGAGTGCATTTTAATGGGCAAAAGTTTAGCGATGTTTTGGAACAGATATCCTTTTCTACAATATTTTAGGGTTAAAACGCAAAATGCGACCTAATTTAAAAAGGAGGTTTTGGGTGTATTTTTTTTAATTTAAGTGTAGGTGGTTACAAACTAGTCTATCCGACTTAAAAAACATCAAACAATTGAATTTTTGTTTAGGGTAGATTATTTACGCATTTTTTTTTTTTGCATTTTTTGAGATGTTTCAAGGTTTTTGTAATTCATCAAAAGCTCATGCTAAAATGGTTTAATGCACTTTTTTTTTGTCTAAACCCTGTAGGCCAAACGCAATAAAACTTGATTAGTCCATTTTTGACGATAGAAGTTTCACGACTGCTGCACACTTCCGGTTTCAATGTCGAAGTTTTTATGTAATTATGTTTATTTTCAAATCTCAAAAAAGAACTTTGACGTAGAGTGATAAAGAATAATTGCTGAAAATTTCAATGCTGTGTCGCTGATAATAAAGCGTACAGAGCAGTGCGAATCGTGTAAAGCTGAATTTCTATGATCAAGTTTCTCATAGTGTTCATCATGTCCACACCATGTTCAATGGAGAATTACCCTTGCTCGTACAACCCATCCCGTATGTACTGACCCTTATGTGTGTCCCGTACAAAGACTTTATTCTCTCATATAATGTTCTTGGATGTGGGCACTTGTGTCACACAGACTCATTTCTAGTTTACTGCTAGTTAACAATTATATACCTATATTACCTTAAGATAGGATGTTTGCTGCGCTCATACGTCCTACTCACTTATCCTGGTGTTTAATGGATATGTTAGGTATGCTGATCGCTAAATATAAGCTATTGTCTATGCATTTTACCCAAATTGTGCACTTAGATGACCTTTAAACCTGGTCTGTCATGTAGTGGCATTATTATGTCAATATGCATTGCTTCTAAACCATCACATGTAGTTTTATGATAATTTTGTATTGTTGGGTGTGTATGATACTGACATAAGAATGCTGCACATAACATATTGATCATACTTTTATTTATGAAATTTGCACTTGAATGACATTAAACCTTGCACAGGCTTACCCTCACTTCTTTTCTAGGTTATATATTAAATACAACTCGTATCTCCAGTACATTATGAATTATGTCAGTGAATTAAACGGATGCTTTACAGGCAGAAGATGACATAGAAAGGAGTGTTTTGTCCAATATTTTGTTATTTTGCACCCATTTGACCTTTGACCTAATTCTGAGTCATAGGGACATTTCAAACTTGGCATACATCCCTATCGGTTTTACTACACATATTGGAACATATTTAGCATCAATGTCCGCTTCTACCCCATTTTGCCATCAGAAGTTGTTTTTGTGATATGGACTGCCAACTATTGGTCCTTTGAATACCATGTCGCAGGGGGTTGGGGGCTTTCTTCTTCCACTGAAATGTTTTAGAAGCCTATTGGTCAGACAGTGTGAACCCAGATCAGACTGCTCCTATAGGAGCAGCCTGAATTGGGTCCACACTGTTTGTCTCTATACCTAACTATGTCAAATAATGTTAGCAAAAATTTGCAGCATACAACAAAAGCAGACGGAATTTGCAGATGATATTTGCTGACGTTTTAAGGGTTAAAATATTTGAGCCATATTGTTAAAACCAAACTAAGTATCGATGCCTTACTGAATGAACTTGTGATAAGGCAAACCAATAGGCACAGTATATGCGTTCAGACAAAGATATTACCAAAAAATCAGTTGTGCTACACTATCTCTTTCTTACATACTAATACTACCCATTCATTTGCATGGTGTGACCAAACTAAAAGTTTGCATTACATGTTTTAGCTATGTTCTTTTAAATCTAGTTATCAAATGACGCCGCGTCTGGGAATGAAATAACGCCAAACAATAAAATCGATAAACCACTAGTGGTTCATAGATTTACGGAAAACGTTATGACGTCCATAACAACGTTGCGTACATAATGACAAAATTTTAACGTTTTTACGCCAGAAATCAGATTTCGAAGTATTTGTTATATGATAAAAAGAATCTAACATTCATGCTCTTGTATTATTGAATTTTTTAAACTCGTTGCGAAAAAGAGATAAAATGCGAGGCTTGCCGAGCATTTTATCTCTTTTCCTTTACTCGTTTAATAAATTCAATAAAACATGAGCACTCATGTAAGATCCTCTATATAAAGTACTAGGTAAAGTATGTTGAAAAGGTTCGAACCATGGGACACTTTCCGGCAATATTTTGATTTCTTCCACACCAAATCGGGATATCCGCTGTTTTACCTGTGTGAAAAATTCTATCTCACAAACCCCATACCAACCAGCGTGAAGGATAAAAATCGAACAGCCGCACGTGAAATACATGTGACATCATTGTTATGTTAATGCGACGTCATTATGTTACGTCATATCTTAGCGTATCTAGGAACTTTCTGGGAGCCTTTTTAAATATATATAAAAAATCGGTATTTAATGGTAAGCATAAAAAAGATATTTTATGCGTGTGAGGATGGGATAGAATAATCCATCCCTCTCAGTCAGCGTTTTTATCACTCCGCAAGCATCGTGATGCCAAATGGTGATCCTCGGGACAGATTGTTCTATCCCACCTTCATACTTCTTTTATTCTCTAAAATAGAAAAAACAACGTTCAAAAAATATCCCATTATTGGTATCATTGTATTGCTAATGTTGTCCTTCTAGACAATAGTATGTAGTGGAAATTCAGATGTAATACTGACCGCACAAATTAAATAGAAAAATCTAATTTAGATGCATAATATTATCTGCTTTACTGTTACAAAAAAAAAATATGTGCAAAGTATGAAAGGTTTCATAGTCTGTACAATTCACGCGGTTATACAAGTAAAAATATACAAGTTTATCATATGACGTGACCGTTATTCAGTAGATAGCGTCATGGTGTAAATAATGTTATGACCACACGTTACATAACACCTTAGGTGGGAAAACGTAACGTCATGACGAATGTCGTTACAACAATGCAAATTTTCTTAAAATAAAAATCACTTTTCAAAATTCATATGATAAACTGAATGTTACACTCGTGATCATTTCATAATAAACTTATTAACCTCACACAAGGCTCGTTCACTAATTTTCATATGAAATGATCACTCGTGTAAGAACCTCTATTTATCGCGTGACGCCACGTCTGAGTGTGACATAACGACATGCATTAAGATAGATAGACCCCTTATCTAATTGAGCCAGTGCGTGAGTTTTTCAACAATGTGATATGTGCGACCAGCAAAGCCTCAGATCAGCCTGCGCATACGCGCAGTCTGATCAGAGCCTTTGCTGGTCGCTTGAGTATTCTATGATTGTTAAGCTACAGACTGAACACTATTTGGATTTTCTAAGCTTAAAAGGAGACTTCACAGGCTTGTCTGAGTCTACACTTGACGAATTACCACATTGTTGGAAATTCTATGTCTAGTGGTTTACAGATTTTGAAAAGCCAGGTAATTGCGTCCATTATAACATGCGTTAAAGATGACAAGTATTGACGGTTCATGCCGAAAATGCGATTTTAATTTAATGTCGTGTGACAAAAAATAATTCAACATGCACGCTCCTGTGTTACTGACTTTATTTAACTCATAGCACTAAAGCGATAAAATGCTCGGCAAGCCTCGCATTGTATCGCTTGTCCTCAACTTGTTTAATAATAGAATTTAATTCCTATCAGTAGTTAAATTTGTTTATTATAGGGAAGACTTATCATTGTATCTTTGAGAGCAGTGGTCGTTATATTCACGCTATAAAAAACTTAATTCTATCAAGAGTTGTTTCGCTTGCTAGTCGACCTTCCTTGAAAATAACATGCGCAATTCCTTTCTGAAGGTGACCGCTGTATATTTATACATATTGCAGTTTCAACGAAGAGAAGATAGAAATTCAAAGTCTTCCAGCGTTCTTTTTGTTATCAGATGAGTATAATTTTGTTGTTTAGTTTCTTCATTTGTCTTTTATAAAGTTAATACAGTTAAATGCGCGTCCTCCGAAATTATATATGTATGTTGCATTTTCCTATGAAGATAAAGCGTACTATCATGTTGTTACTGTGTCCGATCTGAACCGAAAATGGCTTTGTCGTCTGTAAAATGTAGCTTGGCGTCCTCTATAAGTTTCAAATATTTTGGAATTCGCATTTCTTGAATGCGTATTGTAAGGTTAAAGTTAAAAATAGATCATTATATGAGCTTAAGAATGCAAAGGGTATTCCCCTTTGGTGTAAAATACGCTTGCTGCGGCAGAGACGTAAATAGGTCGTGTGTACTCAGATTATCAGGACTACAGATAATTTATAGTTGTGTAGTTTACAGAAGTTTATCATGACTTATTCGGAGTAATAAGGCTTCAGATAATTGATAGTTGTGACATTATATTTGCTGTGTTCTTTTACGTCCCAGTCAACAGCTATGGTAATGTCGAGACAGTCAGTTAACTATAACCAAATCTTTCCAGGAGCTGTTAGCCAGTTCTTTGTGAACTGACTTTCGCTTTCAACGTTATATTCTTTGGAGCCAATCACGTCGCACTGATAATATGGTTACATTAATTGTGCTGTGCAGCAATTTTGCATTTTCACTTGTACCAAATATTTATAAAATTATATGAATAAATTAATTGAAATAAATTGATTGATAATCATCATTGTCTGTACAGGGGCGATACTAAAGAATCAACCTATCTGCTAGGGCACATCACGACTTAAAAGTCGGGTGTGCATTACCCGAAACACTACGTTAAAAAAAGTAGCGAGCACTGAATGGCTATAAATAATCCGTTCATGGGAACATTAAGTACCTTTGGTAGCTAAACAATAACAATGATTGGTATTATAGTAGATAAGATTTTCTACACTAAAACAGTTTTTGGTCAAAAAAGTGGTTTCAGTGACGCTTGATGACACAGATTAATAACAAGTTTGAATCAACCAATCAGGTGGGTCACATTCGGTAAACAAATATTTCACATGTACCCCAAATGCTCAAATCAGACAGGTTAGTATTGGAAAAATGCTTCCCAGCTGAGACAATGTGATAATCATTGTACACCATTTCGCCATCACAGGGCCCATGAGAACATACCGCTGGTTAGCAAATGAGTATTGCTTAATTTATTTAAGTTGTGTAATTAAGAATAAACCAAGCAAAAACAGTGATAAAAATAAAAATAATATTGATAACTGACAAAATAAAATGCATCAAAACAATAATACATAAACCTAGAACTGCGTAAATACTGTGACTCCAAACTTTTATAACTTTTATATTATTGTCATTATAAGCCGCTTTGTTGTTTCTCGTTGTGAGGTGATGACACTGAGCAAACGAACATCGCATAGGAAGGCAGTTGAGATTGAGTCAGTGAACAAGATGGGCCATGATGCACCAATAGAACAGGTGACTTCTATAGAGGACACGTCCTTACACTTTACTAAGGCAACAGTGATACCAGGCCATACAGCCCACCTGCATCACAGCCACCCTAAAGCAAACCAAGCCTCAGGTCAGCGACGCTCCTGCTGTTCTTCAGTTTGCATTCAAATATTTCTTCGGTGTCACGTGACGGTGAGTTTGATTATGATCTTTTGGCCAATATGTACATTCAATGATTTAGTTATTTTTTATATAAGAAGCATCTAAACAAACATAAAATGGAGTTTAAAGAAATAGATTTGGTCTATTTACTGTGTAAAAGTGTATGTCCAAACGCAGAAACGCAGAAACCATGGAACCTTAGCAGTCAATACCAATCAGCAGACTGTCAAAATTTGGTCTTGTGGGCGTTTAGGCGAATTGTCTGTCACTGCCATATCTTCTGCCCATTGTTACGAATATAATTTTAAGGGATTTGTGGTAGGATTAATTGTGGGTATTCTCTTGCTTTATTTATGTAAGGTAATCGCTCACCAAATCCAAGCTGGGTTCATAAATAAAACACTACTTTTCAGTTCGTAGGATGAATGTCCATTATAATTATAATTTTCAATTTGCAGTACCATGGGCTTCCTCGTGCAACGTTTCTTTCAGCGGTGCACACAGCAAAATTATCAGTTTCAACCAATGCAGCAGTCAGGCCGATAGTTTAAACCTGAAAAATTTCGTTCCCAAAAAATACAAAAGGATCCTATGGCAAAGGCAAATTAATGTTCGTACACTACAACATATATTAGAGATTTATCCATGCAAATCAGACAGACGGTTTCAGATTGGGATTAAATCGCATTGCAAAGGTTTTTTGTTTGTTTGTGTGTTTGTTTTTTCCAAGAGAATGTAATACTTAAAACTTCTTTTGCAAAATGAGGCTATGTGCATGGAAAAACTTGATCAAGAAGAAGCGCTTGGTCGAATGGTAGGTCTTTCCCCTATAAATCTATTTCAAACCTACGCCGTCCTCTCACCATGTTATACTGTGAAATGGCATATTAGAAGATCTCGAAATAAGGCAACAATTTTCTTTCAGAAATCATTTGTATTTATTACATGCAAGATATGAAAGTACGGCTACTTCATTGAAATTGCAGACAGATAGTGTGGGTGGTTCTGATTTTGGCTGTGGAGTTACTTTGTTGGATATTGGCATCATTAATATTGGTCTGACCTGTGATACAAATCTAATATTTTAAAAGTCATAACATTTTAGAACTAATTCCAATTGCTTTGGCAATTGCATACGGTAGAACAGTTTTTAGAAAAAAAGGCTATTCAGTTTACTTACGATCACATAGCATTTGTCCACATTTTGAACTCCAAGACTGCTAAGGATGAGTGTTTTCTGAATCTTGTCAGAGCCATAGTTCAATAGTCATTAAGTCATAATTTCAATATCAATACCGTGCATATCATTTCTGAGAAAGTGGTATAGCAGATTCCATTTCTCGAAAAACAGTGACAGGGATTAAGGCTCTTCGCGCCAGCAGCGGGCCAACTATCAATTGCTGTTTCCACAGAGTTCTTGAACCTTTTGCCAGCGAAGTGCATCGTTTGTTTTTCAATGCATCACTGTGAGTGGATACGTTTAAGTTAAATAAAGGGGGAATTTTGAAGTTTGATGCTTTCTGTGAGCAGTCAAACTGTAATACATTATGGCTACCCAATATGGATAAAAAATTTACTTTTATTGCTATCTGTTTCCAGACAGCTACTCTTTTTCATGGCAAAAACATACATCTCTGGTATATCCTTTTATACCAAACAAGTGATAATTTGCAGATAATACATGTGCATGTTTCACATTTTGTCATATATGAGAAAAATATCCTAATTACTTTGCGTTTTGTTGCAAAAAAAAAAAAAAAAAAAAAAAAAAAAAAAAATGTTAGCAAATCAGCCAAGTTGTTATTTTATTCAAGTCAAGAAAAGCATATTTGCCCTATTTCATTAGCTAACAGCTTTTCAAGTCAGACCAAAAGTTCTAGGCCCTCTTTTTTGTCATTTAGATGGTCAGCCTGTTTTAAATGTTATCAGTTTTCAACCATCCTTGACAAGGTTAAGAACTTCATGGAGTCCCCAGTGTCCCACTTCCACATTCGTATTAACTGACATTCTTTCAGAATTGAAGCTGTCATGATGGCTACCTCTCAACGTGTAGCAGATTCAGGTATCAAATTTATGGGAAGGTGGCCAGAGTAAAGTACATCCTACAATTTATACTTTATAATAAAAACATAACGTGTTGGTTCGTGAACATATGCCACCCCCATTTTGACAAAATGTTATTTTAATGTTGTTTAGAGTTGTTTGTTCTTCATATCAAAGCTTTGCATATGCTGCAAGGATCTGGATTGTTTCTTTATCGCTTATAAAGAAGGCATTTACACATGTCAATTCAATACCTCATTATGGCGACCTGAGTGACGAAGTTGTGGCTGCAACGTCATTTAGCCTTGACAAATTGTAGTTGAAACAATTATCCTTGTTACCTTCTATCTCATGCAGGGGCGGATAAGAGCACGTGCACTTAAGAAGTTCATTGAGAAGACTATGAGCAACTAATTACCTTTTTCCTAACACTTGTTTAGTTTGGTCTAATATTATATCCATACTTCAGTTGTTGTATTCTGAAAATACTATACTGACTCCATAATAAAATATCCGTGCAAGAACTAATCATGCTATTATTTAGCACTTGACAATGCCATAAAATACCCGGATTTTAATGACAAACTCACAAGTTTGTGCGAAGATTATTGCCACCTATTTTTATTGGAAATTATATTTTTT
The DNA here is from genome assembly GCA_964019695.1 of Loripinus fragilis. Classification (NCBI taxonomy): domain Eukaryota; kingdom Metazoa; phylum Mollusca; class Bivalvia; order Lucinida; family Lucinidae; genus Loripinus; species Loripinus fragilis. The sequence goes on along the minus strand of OZ026526.1, from coordinate 56,783,615 downwards.
TTTGAATACCTTTTATTGAGCTTTTTGCGCATTTATTAACCATCAAGAAATAGGGGTCTATTCAGTGGTTTAGATATGATGTTGTTGGACCGGTTGCATTCATAGGTGTTGGCGGCCATGGCGGTAGTTTTTTCAACTTGATGGCGGTGGTCTTGTAGATTCAGTTATATGAATCTGCTCGACCAGTGGCGAAAGTTGAAAAATCTTTTGATAAAACTCTTAATGTGTTAATAGTTATACTCAGATAGCAGATATTAATAACAGTAAAATTATTATAACGTTGGCTTGCATGTCAACTGCTGTGTAGCAGTTTTGATCGTCTGTTGCCAAATTCATGATTTGGTTGCGTACCCCACCGAATCATGCAGTTATAAGATGTTGGTTTGTTGTGATTGTTGATAGTTGGAATATGAAGTGCAAACTTTATGTTGAAACGTTGAGTCCAACATTGAGATGAAATATTTGCTAACAGTTGAAAAACGGTTGATAGCTGGTCTATAGCTGATGTTTAAACATTTAGTTGAAATACTTGTTCACAGTTGGTGATCATTTGATAAGATGAAATATTTGCTAACAGTTTAAAAACGGTTGATAAATACTTGTTCACAGTTGGTGATCAATTGATAAGAGTTTATAGTTGGTGTGGAAAGTTGGTTTAAAATAGTTGTTTTCAGTTGAACTTGTCAATATAAATCATACATTGAATTCATTAATTAACAATATAACAAAATGACCGTCATGGCCAATATATAGCCAACATTGAATTATAACAGTTAAGCTTCATTTGCGTTGGTTTTGTTTAGTTATGGTTCTCAGAAGAGAATCATTATTGCTTCCGCTTGGTTCGTTCATCTATAATAATAGAATTTAATTCCTATCAGTAGTTAAATTTGTTTATTATAGGGAAGACTTATCATTGTATCTTTGAGAGCAGTGGTCGTTATATTCACGCTATAAAAAACTTAATTCTATCAAGAGTTGTTTCGCTTGCTAGTCGACCTTCCTTGAAAATAACATGCGCAATTCCTTTCTGAAGGTGACCGCTGTATATTTATACATATTGCAGTTTCAACGAACCCTCCCCTTAAAACCCTCCCATTGGGTATGAAACGTACCAGGTGGGTAAGAATTATTTAGGATAGGCCTGTGGGTTTTGCGTGCTGCTGTTTTTCTTTCTATTACAGGTGTTATCAAACATTCTCAGCAGACGTTTCTTTCTGTCATGACGGTTATACAGATCCTGACATATGGATGGATTTATCAAGTTCTGCCTCGCCGAGTAGCACATATTATTAACAGTATAATTATTTCTTCTGTTGCCGAATTCATGATTTGGAAGCTGACGTTAGAGTCCGAGCTTGATAAGAGTAGAGTTACGTAGTTGGTCACGTTAAGGTACTTTGTTCACCTGGTTGGACAAGTATAGGGGTTTCTTTCATACTTCTAGCTGTAAATCTGCTTAGTCACCCTACTCTTATCGAGCATGGACTATACATTGATTTGTTGTGATTCCGTGAAGTGTTAATTTTGAGTTGACAGATAGCAAATATTAATATCAGTGTAATTATTATAGCGTGGGCGTGCGTGCCGTATCAACTGTTGTGTTGCAGTTTTGATCGTCTGTTGCCAAATTCATGATTTGGTTGTGTACCCCACCGAATCATGGCGAAAGTTGAAAAATCTTTTGATAAAACTCTTAATGTGTTAATAGTTATACTCAGATAGCAGATATTAATAACAGTAAAATTATTATAACGTTGGCTTGCATGTCAACTGCTGTGTAGCAGTTTTGATCGTCTGTTGCCAAATTCATGATTTGGTTGCGTACCCCACCGAATCATGCAGTTATAAGATGTTGGTTTGTTGTGATTGTTGATAGTTGGAATATGAAGTGCAAACTTTATGTTGAAACGTTGAGTCCAACATTGAGATGAAATATTTGCTAACAGTTGAAAAACGGTTGATAGCTGGTCTATAGCTGATGTTTAAACATTTAGTTGAAATACTTGTTCACAGTTGGTGATCATTTGATAAGATGTAATATTTGCTAACAGTTTAAAAACGGTTGATAAATACTTGTTCACAGTTGGTGATCAATTGATAAGAGTTTATAGTTGGTGTGGAAAGTTGGTTTAAAATAGTTGTTTTCAGTTGAACTTGTCAATATAAATCATACATTGAATTCATTAATTAACAATATAACAAAATGACCGTCATGGCCAATATATAGCCAACATTGAATTATAACAGTTAAGCTTCATTTGCGTTGGTTTTGTTTAGTTATGGTTCTCAGAAGAGAATCATTATTGCTTCCGCTTGGTTCGTTCATCTATAATAATTCAATAAAACATGACAACTTTTGTAAGATCCTCTATAAAAAGAAAATATGATACTACAAACCTTGCTCTTTATCATTCGTTTACTGGAAGGTAAGGCATCTAAAATTTCCTTATTGTATTTATACGGTGGTTCTTTCAATTTCAAATCCCTGTCATGCTTATGTTTCATCCTTTTAATTAGTTTCAAGGGCAGCCCGTAAAGCCCTCTAACATTCGCATCAGCATGCTGCACAACTGTAAACAAAAAAGGTATACATTTAGTGGACTATCCTATTAGATTAGGGTATCTGTCGCATATACGAAAAGTCATAGTTAAAACATTCTTATGCACGTGCAAAAATAAAGTGACGTCAGTTTGGATAACGTCATAAATCTGCGACATTATATCCCACGATAAGCTGTCTGAAACTCAAGGTCAATACGTAACGTCACTTTTCAATTGCTTGCAAGTTATTTTAAGCAGCAGGTAGCCGCTGACTAAAGACGCACTATACTATATAGATCACACAATGTCATGTTTTTTTTTTCATGAATTAACATTTGCCGGATCCTGAGGAAAGTGCTTTAACACGAGGCCGGTAGGCCAAGTGCTCGAACATCTCCAAATGGACCCAGCAAGTGTTAATGCAATGAAACATACATGTGTAATCGTTATTCTTGCCTATTTTATCTTATTCCAACAAAATTCGCACTGAAAGCGCTGTAGAAACATAAAAACATCCCTTTTCTTACACTGACTTTCTCTAAACAAAATGGCGTCAACGATAAACGTTCGAACGTCATAACGTCGTTACAACGTCATGGCCGTGCGCAAAACTTTTGCGAACAAAAGCATCGGCAAAATGATCAGTCTGGTGCGCAGCGTTTCCTGTATATAACGTCATGTAAATATCTCGGGCTTATTTGAAGTGTTCTAAAGTTCAAACCCATGTTCAAACAGCATGTGAATCTCTTGATTTGAACATGGATTTTCGTTCATTTGACAATGGGTTAAAACAGCTATACGAATAGGTTTTTATGCAATTATACATTTTGGTGTTATTTTGAAGGAAAATGCAACTTAAATCTTAGACTAGAACATTAGTTGGGGATAATAATATTCAAAATGGTCAGTATGTTTGTCAGATGACTGATGTCTTCCGTGGCTTGTACCACCCTTCCCGCCTAAGACCCAAGACACCATTGACTTATGATGTATATGTATGCAGCGACATTTCATCGTCTAAAGGGCAGGAAAGCATCTAAACACAAATTCGAATGCACTTGGTTTTGTAACGCTAGTTCTGATTGGACAATGTCAAAAAAAATGCAACAGCATATCCTGCGATATACTGTAGGAAACAGTGTGACGTCATTAATTATGTCACATTTCATTAGATGACGTGCGGCATTATGCGGCTTGGAACGCTCCAATTTGAGACAAAACTGCAAAAGTGCATTAGAAGAGGGATAACCATATTCATTTTTTCATTTGGGGAGGTATATCGTCGTATATTTACATTTCCACTGCGAGTCTTTAGTTGAACCTTTACATTTGAGATGTGGTTCATACCTTCATGAACAAATCGATTTAAGCCACACCCACATACGCGCCATTTGAGCGGGCTAACGTCAAGTCCATCCAATAACGTTGCTTGTTTACTGACATTTGCGTGACGTTGAACACGTATCGCCATGACGTTAAGCGCGGCAAATCGGCGTTTTGGCTATTCCAAACCCTACGTTATGTCTGATTTAATTCAAAATATCTGGAAAACCAGCCAAGTTAGGTGAAAATTGAAAATTGATGCTTGACTGATAATATAAAATGTAAATATAAGTAATAAATTCAATTTTTGGAATGTTCATGGAATCATGAATACTTCGGGTCTCTTGCAAAGTTAACGTGACCCGAACTATTCATGATTCCATGAACATTCCAAAAATTGAATTCATTTCTTAAATATACGTTCGGAAATCACGTTTTACGGCTCCGCTCGCGTGTCGCCGTAAAACTAAATTTCCGACCGTATATCCGACGATATACCTCCCCAAATGAAAAATTTGAATACAGTTATCCCCTAGACGCAAATTTTAACTTTCCTATGACAAACGTGACTCTTTTAAGTATTTTTCGTACGCATGCACATGAAGAATACTTTGATGAGCACTTCTATCCATACTTTTTAGCACTTTTACTTTTCGAAATATTACATAGAGGATCTTACATGAGTGCTCATGTTTTATTGAATTTATTAAACGAGTTGGGTAAAAGAGATAAAATGCGAGGCTTGCCGAGCGTTTTATCTCTTTTTCGCAACGAGTTTAATAAATTCAATAATACAAGAGCACGAATGGTAGATCCTTTATTTATCATATGACAAATACTTTGAAATCTGATTTCTGGGGTAAAAACGTTATAATTCTTTCATTATGTACGCAACGTTGTTATGGGCGTCATAACGTTTCCCGTAAATCTATAAACCACTAGTGGTTTATCGATTTTATTGCATGGCGTTATTTCACTCCCAGACACGACGTCATATGATAAAATGCATTTACTCATAGTCTGGTCCAAACGGTACCCAGGTTAAAGAGTATTAAAGACGTAAACTGAGGGGTTTGAATAGAAAACGCAAGTTTGTATGGCTTTGAATCGTTTTGAATCGCTTTGAAACGTAGGTTGATGCTTAGTATGAACACATGTTTATGATACTGCCGAACCATGTCAGTTTTTAACTAAAATATAAGGGCTATTTTATGATTTGGTGTTTGTAATTATGTCAACTAAGGAAACTGTACGCCGTATCGCTAGAACTCCTTAAATAACAAAGGTTTTAACTTTCCAGTACATGTACAATAATTGAACCACCGCATGTGCTTTCCATCAATGTGGCATTTTGACAAGTGTAGACTCAGACGAGCCTGTGCATCCCCCTTTTAATCTTAGAAACTCCAAATTATGTTTAGTAAGTAGCTTAACACTCACAGAATATTCAAGCGACTAGCAAAGACTCTGATCAGACTGCGCGTATGCGCAGGCTGATCTGAGGCTTTGCAAGTCGCATATACCACATTGTTGGAAATTCCATGCCACGGCTCAATTATTTAAATCTCACTTACGTGCAACACAAGCAAGGAGCATCAGTATTACTCGACAACTTGTCATCTTCTGTACGTTTCACCTTATCGCGTAAACAACACCTTGCACGTTTGCTGAGGACGAATTTAGCCGAGCTACCAAATAACACAATGATATATATTTGCATATATACATGTAGGTGTCATGTCATACGACTTGGGTCATATTACTCAAATGTAATGGCTTGAATACTTTTGCACACTATCGAATATCCTCACACATAACTGTACCGTTATGAACACGTACTACTAAAACTAAAAGGATAAGCTGTCAATAACATAGCATTAGAATCTATCATGAGTGTGAAGGTAGGATAGAAAAATCCGTCCCGAGTCTGCCGAGTGATGACAAACAGTGATCTCGAGGGACGGATTTTTCTATCCTGCCCTCACTCGAAAAATGGCTTCTTTTTCTTGCTCACCACTGTTTTTATGTATTTGTTTTTATTTTAATTTAAGAAGTCCTTGAATACGCAAAGATGCTATTTCACATGATGATGTTACTTGACGTCCTGTGTAAGATAGCATGGGTAAGATAAGATTTTCTATCCCAGGGTAAAATCTCAGATATCCTTATCCAGTGGGCAATAAATTTGCATACTAGGTGAATGTCAGTTTACCATGGATTTGGGAAAAGAGCCTGGTATACTTGATATCAAAAGACGCGAAGCTGTTCAATTTATCAGTTTACCAAGTCGATCCACTCTTCAGACTAGCGATTATTGATAAGACGTAATTATCGAGTTTCGTGTCGATTCAATGTCATCGATGACGTCATTCAAAGTGTAACGTGACGCTGACCTGATAAAGGTACATGCCGTGAGATAGGTAACGTTTATCAGGTCAACAAGCAGCAATGTAGGTAATACGAAAGGTAGCTGAAAATATTAGCTCTCAGGTTTGTACCAAACTACATGAGACCCCGTTCATTTCAACATTCTTATATCACAGAAACCATGAAGGTAATTGAGAAGTTTGTGAAAAGAAAGTGTATGATGAAAAACTATTTATCATAGAAAAAAAACTTATTTTGTTGCAGGTTCACTTTGGAATTGCATCTTAGAAGTAATTACAATTTGCACCAACAACGTATTTTACTAAACAAATAATAGAAGTAAGAAAGGAGGCAACGATCTGGAATCGATACAATCAAGTACCACACCTGACCCAGGATACCAAAAGGTAAAGTGACAAAAACACAATTAAATTCCAGCAGATGACCACAAGGCAGCAAATATAAATACGAGAAGTAAACATGAACATGACGTAGCTTGGAACATACCATTTTAAAGGCGAGCAGGATATAAATGTTTCATATTTGTGTATTTATTATATAATTTAAACGAATAAATGAGCATTGTATGAATAGATAAAGCGGTGGTGGTATAGGTAAGGGCGTTTCATACCAACAATACCGACATTTTTTACACAGATGGTTGAGAGTTCGAATCCCACATACATGTATGCATTTTCTTTTCTTTCTTTTTTGTTACTGTTGATTTTGTATTGTCTTGAATACACGTGCGTGTTTTATCCGCAGATCACTATAGGTTAGAAAAGTCTCTGAAACTGTTGCTCTTTACAAATAGGGAGGAGAAATGGGTTTTTGTTTTAGGCTCAAATTTATGAAAGCATGTATTGTCCTTTGCACATTAGTAATTGGTTATTTTGATTAGACATTCACCTAGATCTAAGGCCGAAATAATCTGGAAAAAAAAACGGAAGCCTGAATGGGTTATCATACATAAAGCGAAATGAGATGGTGCGTTCATTATTATTCGTTACGGATAACTTAACATTCACTGTTTTCAAAGAGCTGAAATCGACAAGTTAACAAGGAAAAGATGGAATAACTCACAGAAAATTCAAAATGTTTTAGAACCACAGTTGGATTTAAAAAAGCGACGGGCATGTGATAGATATCGATCTAGAATTCTGGAGGAGAGACATGCCTGGAGATATTAATACCAAGTCATTCAAGTAGACTCAGAAATGACGTTGAGTGATTCATGGTACTCGTGCACAGCCTTTAAAAGCGACAGGTATTCGGACACTGATTGTTCTTGTGAGCTGTTTTCTAGTTGTAATTCAGCAATACGAAAATTTAAAAATTTTATGTGGCAAAATCATGATGCATTCGCTGTATCACATAACAATTGGAAAATTCAGAAATACTGAATGTTGCATTAAACCCTATCAAATGTATAAAGAAAAATAATATACATGTATAATTTAGAAATCATAAAATCTCAACGTCACAAAGAAATTAAACTTAAATAATAATAAAATATATATATAATTTGGACGTGCTTTCAGGAGGTGATCTAGTCTCCGTTTAGAAAACCAGTCCTTCTGAGTCGTAGCAGCGTAACCACTCGACCACCGAATCGTCTTGTTAATCAACTGATATTACACAAGTTATACATGTAATACTGCCACTAACATACATTGAAATGTGCTTTTCAAACAAACAATTGTTGTTGTTTTTTCCATTTCCGACTTATTTGTGCATGAACGTTTAGTGGATGATCTTATATTTCTATCAAATAAATCATTTTCTTCTATTTTGGAAAACGCTCAGTTTGAAATAACGAAATTGGCACATGTTTTGAATGCTAACCACCCTTATTATCAACTATTCCGTGAGACGTCATATTCATGTTTACATCACGTATTTATAACAGACGTGAAAGCATGACAAACACAAGACATACATAGCACAAATGATCCTAAACTTCTTCTCACATAAATTTTATAAATATCAAGTACCATATCCATTGCCTTTGCTTCTTTACATCATACCAAGCTGTCAATCATTTAAAAAGAAACTGTCACTATATGGCACGCTGTGTACATTAACTAAAAAGCTACAAAAAATCCGGAAATGTTCGCGATAATTTTATTTTCGCGAATAGCGTCAAAGGATATAATTGTGACGTTAAAAATTCGCGACTAGGGCATGAATTACCTTTATCAGTAATTGACAGAGTGTTTTCGCCATTTCGCGAGGATTTTGCTTTAACAACATTTCGCATATGTGAAGTTTCGCGAAAATATATTCCTCACGATTTTTTTCGAATTTACAGTATATCAACAAATATGATTTCCATAACTAGTTTATCGTCTAGCCTGGTACTTAGGCATGTGTTCAATGGCGATGATTCTATTGCTGTTTATTTATTGTAAAATATTTTTCACACCGTTTGTGGAGGTTTTTTGTTTGATCCTTGTTCTGTTATGCTTTACTAAGTGTTAATGTCCTTTCCAGTTCTAGATTAGCTATCATCTTGGCGAGAGCTGGTTGCTTTTCTTTAATTGCGTTCCTGATCTTTTTTTACTGTTTGCGTGAATTTGATTAGTGTGTGTGTGTGTGCGTGTGTGTGACTTAGGTTCTGTTGCAGAGATAACTAGAGCCGGGTGTTTTTTATTTTTATTTTTGGCTGCATATATGAGACTTGCTTGCCTAACTGTGTTTTATCGTGGTTTTACCTTTGTGCCAAGCGCTATTTAGTGTCAGGTTATTTGTATAAAGGATCTTACATGAATGTTCATGCTTTATTAAATTATTAAACGATGTGGTGAAAAGAGAGGCTTGATCTCTTTTTCGCAACGACTTTAATAAATACAATAACGAAAGAGCACGAATGTTAGTTTAAGATTACCTTGAAGTCTCATTTCTGACGTAAAAATGTTATAATTTTGTCATTACATTATGTACGCAACGTTGTTAAGGACGTCATAATGTTTCCAGTAAATTTATAACCCACTAATGATTTATCGATTGTATTGCATGGCGTTATTTCACTCTTAGACGCAACGTCATTTAATAAAAAATCATACTTTGAAAACAGGTACATTCAGTTGAGGCTATTACACTGTAAATGGATTGATACAAAAAAAGAGGGAACTATTTTTACTAATATCTTTGCTCTTTGACACGCTGCCATCGATTTATGCAGCATCAGGTATTACAAAAGATTGATATAAATACCGTACTTTTCAATTGAAGTGAGATACATTTTAACATGTTTGTGCTTCAACAAACAACATAATCTAGGGGGGAAGATTGGGTACCAGTTAAATGCATTTAAGCCACTCCCTCCCTCCCAATGGATTTGGCTGCTGTCCGTTCTAAGGCGGTGCTTCTGATGTTGTTGACCCGTTTTTTTTATTGATACTCCCATTGTGAGATTCTGCAATTGTTCTATGTTTTTTGTGCGTTACTTTGTGTCCATTCTAGTTGTGCAATCATCTTGATGGGGGAGAGAGCTGATTAGAGAGCGTTTCTTTGCTAACGTCAGTCTTAAATTTTCAAACAGCAATAACAAGCGGATGACGTTCGCGCATATTGCAATACTTTTGTCTATAATGCATCTGATAGAGGAGTATCTGTTAGCAATAAAAAAAATATTATTCCTGATCCTTAGGATATAAACGGCCAATTACCTAAACACGTAATGACTTTGTGTAGACGAAATGAACGTTGCCAGAGGCCTTAAACTTCATGATTTGATTTTGTCTTTCCTTTTGCTTTCGAGAACGAACATCGGTTCGAAAACTTTTTTTACGGCGGCTTCGTCGACGTTCTATTATCACTTTGGACCTAAATTTTATGTAAATTTTCACCAATCAGAAGTATTCTTAAGTTGTAATATTCATCACACCAGCTAGAAAACAATGCCCTCATTGGTAAATACTCAGACTGACCACACGATCTTATTATAGATGCAATTAAACTTGAAAACTTCCATGTTAATGGCTGAGAACTAGTCTGTGCACTACTCCTAACAATGCAAATGTATTTCCTGACATTGATCTCGAATATGGGTCAACCCCCGCTGTACAGCATTTCTAATTTGCTTTGTTACCATTCTTTGCATGCCTTGCATAATTGCACATGGTAAATAAGTGCAATATAAAATAACTCACTTAATCCTAAAGGACTTTAACAGCATTATATAAAGCAATATCTGTGTGTGTTTTTCAAGCCATAATGGTTTCTCACACGATTATAGTTTGTTTCATAAATTTCGACAATAGGTCTAGTCTATTAACAAGTGTATTTAATGTGTTACACTACAATGGCGTAAAGCTCATCACGCATTAGAGAGTAACCTTTGGGTTCAGGCGAGTAAATACCTGCAAAGCTTGCTCTGTTCGGCAAATGCATTTTCTTACAAGGACAGTGTAGCTATCGGCAGTCTCTTGGTACTTTATAAATGGACAGCCAAAAAAACCCACGTTGTTATGTCTATTAATAGCGCTTAACAAGCTACATGTATCTTAAAAAAGAGGTTATAATGGGGATGGATTTTTAATGTAAATAACGGCACATAATTTCCTACAATTTGAATGTGCCCGTAACCCCCAAACCATCCACTTAGACTCAGATCAACCTGCGCAGTTGAACATGTATCGGCGTATTTTGCTTTTTCCTTTAGGAAGATGACAGTTTCTTTAACTACGTTTAATTGCTGTCATCAGACGAACATGTATCATATAAGGCTAACTTGCAAACAGCCAGTACCAAATCTCGGGCCACTATCAGCCCGCCAGCGAAACGCTTTTCGGATGGTGTTTTTCTGGCAGGCCGATAGTGGCCCGATTTTACGTGCTTACTGAGAGCTAGTCGATCAGTTTTTGAGTCTTTAAGTTATTTATTCCCCGACTCAGGCTATGGCGATATGCCAGAGGAAATAGAAACGTTATAGGAGTTAGTCCAACACAAAAGCGATTTGATATATCAGCATTTTCTGTAAATAGAGACATTCCTTATATGTAAGTGTAAACCATTTACTCCAAGTTGAGATTCGAGACGGGCAGAATCTAGTCTATGTGACAACAACAACAATATTAGGACTAATAACATTGTTCCCGTGAAGTGCCTAAAATTTGGAAAGATTCAGATGCATAATCGCTCAGCGAAAAAAGCACCAAGCAAAAGAGTGACCAGAAACATAACCACAACTTCCAAATTCGCTGGTTTTAGATGGAACATCCTTTTCCAGCGAGTATAAGGGGATTTCGTCATTTGGTTGTGTTAAATTTGTCAGTTTTTGAGAGCCGCGGAATATGTTTTTTAAAGATATTTCTTGTTTCGTTCATTACGGAAGGTATTGGTCATCTGTGACTTTTTGGATTTGAGTTGTCTAAGAATTATCGCGACGTCACAGCAATAATAAGCCACAGCGTTTCGATTTTCTTATTGAATGCAAGCTGAATGACAGAACTTGTCAATTTCATTGTTAACATAATGAAAATATTAAATTTTTGGCATAAATTATCATTTAAGCAGATGGTGCGTTTCTAAAGTCCTTCAGTATATGAGACGTTAAGACAAATGTATGCATTGCGCATATGCTTAGATAAAGATAATTTTCTTATCAAATAGTTTTAACATTTGTTTAACTTTCTCAGAAGAATCGTCTCATTGAGAAGATATGTGTGTCGCAATGGCTATTGTCATCGCCAATAAATTCTAAAAAAAAAACAAATCTGAAGTTTGAGCGGTGCCCAAAAAACTGAAGGTAATTTCAAGTACTTTCAGTATTTACCAATGCCAAATATAAGAAGACTGAAAAACGAAACGCTCTTTCTTAATTCAAAGTCTTATTATATAGATGCTTATTCATGAGAAATTAAATGAGCCATGGCATGTGATTTCCAACAATGTGGCATTTTGACATGTGTAGACTCGGACGAGCCTCTGCAGCCTCCTTTTAAGCTTAGAAACTCCAAATGGTGTTCAGTCAGTAGCTTAACAATCATAGAATGCTCAAGAGACTAGCAAAGGCTATGATCAGACTGCGCATATGCGCAGACTGATCTGAGACTTTGCTGGCCGCACATACCACATTGTTGGAAATCTCATGCACTGGCTCAAATGAAAACATGGAACGTTTCCATGTTTAATAGTATGTGTGTTGTACCCCAAAATGTACTGTCTAAGAAAATTTAATGGCGGAAATCAAAACTTTGAAAATTGATGTAGTTCTTTTTTCTGAGTTTCTGTTAAGAGTTCAAAAATACATATACATGATATGGAATTCCGGAAAAAAACAATATTAAAGTAAAACTTGAATCCAGAGAGTTGGATTTGTAGCCTGGCAACACCAAAGTCAAATAAAGCAAATTCGTTGAGATTATATCTCCTGACAAATACAGTCAGACATAAGTTAAGTTCCTTGAAAAACGAAGGAAGCTTTCCAGTTATGAATTTTTTCTTGTTTTATGTATTAGAATAGATAAATTTGGTGACAATGTACAGCTAATTTTGATTAGATTATCATTTAGGTGACTAACCAGGCATGGTAAATGAACACTTACCCCTAAACCTGTCCCTATAATCTACCACATTATGGTGTTTTCAAAACGCTAAGACATGTTAAGTGTAAGTGTCATATTGCTACAATTTCAAAGACAAGTTATGTCTGAAAATTTCAGATTCATATCTCTAAAATAATAAAGGCTATGCATGTGTAAAGAATGGCATGTTATATAGTGACAAAATTAAATGCAAAAATACAAACACGCGATTAACTATCTCAGTCGATAACCTCTATAACTGACATGTAACCTAGAGTTCGACAGCATCAGTTTGGCATAATTTTGAAAAATAGGTCCAGATTATTGTTGCGTTAATTTGAATTCAAAGTCAGCACTTAGGTTAAGCTGTGACACTTTAAAGGTTAAACCCCAAAATAGGGGTTGGTGTATACAGGACCCATGGAAATTTAGCAAAATGACCAAATGGCATTCTGATATATGTTCAGCAAACCAAGAAAAGACTAGGGTAACAAAATGTTACACACTGGTTGTTCTTCTGAAGAAATTTGCACACGAAAACGTCTCTGAAATAATATTTGGTTGATGCTTAACCTATATCTGACTGTATATTAGAGAAACAAGTAAATCACAACACATTAATCCCATTTCTCCAGCCCTAAGTTAATGCGTCATTCTCTTTAATTTGATATGCTACATGACCATATTCTGAAAAAAGTTGAATTTAGGCCTCTGCCCCATCCCCTATTCCACTCAAGAGGCGTGAAGAAGGACTTCGAACTCAAATACCGTTGGATATGTTTCATTACTCGTGTACCTTTGTCTGCATGTGTAATTTAGGTAAAATATTAACAACTGATTTAGTTATTGCAAAATGTCAAATATTTTGCTTTTGACCCTACCTTAGGGGTCAGGTGGTTAGGTAAAATGTGTGTCGCGTTTGTGCTTATCTAAGGGCACTGGGCAATTATTGTCTTTAGTGAGAAGTTGATAGATATGATAGTTTTGGGGAAAATGTGAAGTTCACTATACTAAAAAGCCACATTTTATTACAGCTTTGTAGAAAAATTAAGTAAGGATGCAAATATCAGGAATAAATACAACCGAGTACCACACCTGACCCAGGATACCAATAGGAAAGTGACAAACTCACATTTAGACACCATAAGCGAGAGCCAAGAGAGGTCAGCCCTTTCCAAGCAGGTGACCACAAGGCACAAATAAACAGACGCGCACAAAGGCATAACAAACACAAGACAGAAAAAACATAAATAATATACCAAAGAAATACCGCCTTGGAACGGTCAGTAATAATATTTTACTGGAGGGCTAAAACTGGTTTCACTGTGCCAACCTCACTATTAATTGAGATGTGGATCAAAACACATATATATTTGGTATGACAGACCTTATAAAGAAACTTATCAATGCATCACCAATCATTGTATTTTCCAAACTTCAAGTCAAGAAGAACCATATCTCAGTCAAAATTTTGCAGCAGATCTCCAAATTCGAACTTTGAATGAAACTGATGCATCCCTTCAAACGTTATTGACCAGAAACTAACATTTAGCAAACAACTGAAGTCACAAGAGGGCTATAACCCATTTAAAATTTTGCGGACGATCTCAAAATTTGAACTTGACCTGTATTTAAGCATACTTCTCCCTTCTATAAACTGAGATTGGAATTGATGTATCCTATCAAATGTTATTACTCTGAAATCAAAAGTATGACAACATAGACGACAACGCCGCCAACGGCGATAACACCGACGACGACGGATACATTATCCCTATGTGTCGACCATACTTTGCAGGCAACACGAAAATCTGATCAATAATCCATTTATCTTTCCGCATTTTGAGGTATACATGAAAAATCCAGAAACGTCAGTTTTGGCAATTTTTAATTTTTTGAAGACATAAATTGGCAATGATATGGTGCACTTTTTCACGTTTGGTCACTCACTCAAGCCTGCTACAATGCCTACCTTCGTAATAGTTACCTGTTACGTAGGGTGGCTGTACAATCTATTTGGTCACAGACCTGTAATGTTTAAAAGGGCAGTGATTGGCTCAAAAGGTGAGTGGAAGCTCGGCACAATATTTGTTTGTGGTAAGGTGTTTCAAAATTGGTTGATAATAAAACTAGGAATTATATTGTATATATTTTTTTGTTTTGTTTTTGTTGCTTTACGTCCCATGTCAACAGCTATGGTCATTGCGGGACGGTCAGTTCACTAGACCACACTTTTTCCTGGGCAGGCTTGAGCAAGCGGTTAACCAGTAATTTGTGCACATACTTTCGCTTGTAACTGACAACAACCCTTCTTGAATAAATCAGCGGAAGGGAGGAGAATGACCGTAGAAATTATTTCATGATCAATCTCCACGAAAGTATGGTACCGGGCCGGGATCGAACTCGCGACCCCTGGATCTGCAGTCAGACACGCATCTGTAGCCAGACACGTTACCGACTGCGCTACGCGGCCCGGTATATTGTATATATTAGACTGGTATATCTTTGCTGTACTTTTTGAATCGACATCTCATTGCTTTTGTTGATTCAGTTTACTGGTGTAGCTTAGAAAAAAAACCTTGTATTCTGGTATTTTTTTCAGTAGAATTTTAGAAAATTGCAAAGTGACCTTGACCTTTGACCTCTATGACGTTTGACCTCTATGACCTTGATATTTCCCTTTCACTTACCTTGACCTTGCAGCATCCTGGCTGTAGTAATTTTTTTCTCCAGCTAGGTCTTCAGAAAAAAATGTAAACGGTTAAAATGCCATGTCGGTGAGCATAGCCCCTCTGCATGGAAACTAATTTTGCTCTTCATTCCCTCTTGCTGTTACATAATATTAGCTTTTGTCACCTAAATTATCAGAAATTGCTTTGTTTTGCACAAATGAACTTTTTTATGTGATGAGAAGTTGATTTAATGTGTAAAGAAAGGGTTATATGTCCCATAGCTAGGAGCAAGTAATTTTGGCCTTGTCAATTGGGGGATGGGTGGGGAAGCTCAACATTAGACTCATGCTGGTAAAACACATGCATCTTTTCGGTATAGTAAATTGTAAAGTGGTGTTATAAGCTTATATGAGTGAAATTTTAAGCATTTCTGATATATAATGAAAGAGAGATAAGAAAATGAATATGTTCACTTTTCCTTTTTATTATTTTGCTAAACAATGAGTTTACCAGTAATATGTGTAGGGGGTAGGGTTGTTTAAAGGGTTTCCTAGAATAACTCTAGGGTAAATTATGCAAACAAACAATGCTAATGTGCTTTAAAATGTTTATTGGTTTGAATTTAACTATTTTCTTGGCCCTTTATCTGAAATGTATTAGGTCTGTAGGTCACAGACCTGTAATTGTAAAAAAGCAGTGATTAGCTCAAAAGGACGGTGGAAGCTCAGCACTAAATTTTTAAGTTGTAGGGTGTTTCATGATTGATTGATAATAAAACTAGGAAATATATTTTATTTATTAGATGGGTATGTCTTTGCTGTACTTTTTGAATCAACATATCTTTGCGTTTGTTGATTAAATTTACTAGTGTGGCTTAGAAAAAAGGAGCTTGCATTCTGGTATTTTTTTTGTGGAATTTTCCTCTTATGTAGGGTGCCCACCTTCAGGGGCCAAAAAGTGGTAAAACATGTTGGTCACCGGGGTATCTCATTCTTGTTTATTGATTTAACTAGGTCAAATCTGTAACTATATGGCAGCCTCATTGTGATTGAAGTGTCGTGAGGACCACAGTCTACTTAAAAATAGTAAGTGAGTATGATCAGGAAATACCACAATCACAAACCGCAGACAACCCCATGGCGCCCCGAGGAAGAGGCGCAAACACATCACGAGCCAGATAAGCATCAGGCACCAACCCACCGATTAAAGTTTTACGTCAGAGCTATCAAAGAGTCTGAGGCCTGACCCACCGTCGTGCAATTAAAGAGGAAACCATAGCTATAAACCGTGATTGGGTTTAAAACTAGGCATGCAGACTGTCGCATGATATCTAAATTATATCCAACCCTTAAATAACGTTTTACTATCTTTTTGAATTGATCACATAAATTAGGTTTTCCAACAATTCGTTTGAATTTATTAACTCAATTACCATAAAATATAGGTTCTGATATGCCCTGTTGCAGAAGTTTTTTTTCAGTAGAATTTTCCTCTAATGTAGGGTGCTCACATTTAGGGGTTAAAAGGTGGTAAAACATGTTGGTCACCAGGGTATCTCATTCTTATTTATTGATTCATTGTTCTTGTTATATAAGTTTCCTTTGCTGTGTTGAAAACTGTAATGGAGGTCTATGGAAAAACAATAACAGGTCTGGGCCCATATAGCAAATGAAATCATGCCGTCAAGCATCAAGTATAAATTGCAATAATAATAACACTAAATATTACCTAGACTCTAGTCTACTTACTTCACTTATGAATACAGCCTGTTTCCAGCTTTTCACAAGTATTACAAAATCAGAGAGTATATAGCGTATCTTTTTCAGTCTGTATAGTTTCATATCGACTGAGTGTGTGAAGCTTATTGAAGACGAGCTGTAAAGATCCTAAGCTTTTACACTACAAGCCATTACAAATGTCGTCAGGACGTTCACAAAATAATCTGGTTGTATCTCAGGCTGGCTGTTTTACTTCGGTTCCACCTACAGCTATCTGATGACCCTGATAATGACAAATTAGCCATCTCGATTCCTAATAATAGACCTTCTGCTGGACCTATTCTTCGCCTATCCGTGTTTTATGATAAATTTGTCGTTCATACTAGAATGAATCACCACATGTACATTATAATTTTCTTAAGAATGTATGTGCGTTTACAATTATAGCAATTTTTTGCAGCACACATATCTTTTAAAGATCTTACATAACAGGATATAATATAAATAGATACTTAAACTCAATGTTTATAATAATATGCATTCACGATTGTCCAATTAAAGCACGCCCTCACAAATTGGTGTATCATCAGTGCTAGGTAGATCTAAGGGGTACGAATATCATTCTATTGGAAACCAGCTCAGCCACTCTGGAAAGCAATAAACAAAGCTTGTTTAGTATTACAAGAACCAACAATTGTCAGTGACTTTATCAATTTAGGGCGAGGAAATTCAGTTAGATATACATCCGATCTTCCCTGAGTGTCCTTTATAAAACATATACCCTGAAATAACATCTTATATTTTTCACAAGGGATCATGCTAACCCCCAGACAATACAAGAGGTGTTTCATGTTTATTTGAACAAATTTGAAAATGCCGTTACTCATTTATTTCTCGTTATATTGGGTAATAGTTGATTTCCATGGGTTAGTCTGATCTCCAGAAATACACAGTCACCAAGAAAATAGTTCTTAATCTTTATTTTCTGGTATGAAACAGTCTTTGAAGATGAGTAGTCAAAATTTAAGCGTTTAAAAATGCTGTCTGAAAGGAAATGTACTAAATCTTTCTCGAACAATTTCTCTAAAAGATATGACCTTTCTTTCTTGGAACCTTTACATACTGTACATAGATAATTAAAGTATGTTCTATTAGAAAATAAAGCATTCCAGTTGGATATTTACTGTTTGGAAGCGACTTTTACATCAAATTTTAGGGGTTACAGTTTCCATAGCAGCACTAGATTTTATGCAAAATACTCAAATGCAGTATTTGGTGATCAGTTTTATCGGTAATAGATACTTAAAATATCTAAGGAATTAAGTCGGCTGTGAGTTTTGAGAATTTGCTTTTCAAACTTCTTTCAAGACACATTTTATACATGACATACCCATTTGGGCACTTTTATGGAAGAACTCATTAAGTCCAGTTTCCAAGTAAAAATAGGCAAATATAGGCTGTTTCTTATCTTAATAACAGACTGAGTGTGCCTCTAAACTTAAAAGAAAATTTCACACTTAAATACGTATTTTCTTAGAAGATACACCCGTTTTAGCTCTTAAAATCAGTAAAAAGGGGGTGGGGATGTATTTAGGGCCGCCATGTTATGGCTATGCTATAAATTGCCATCTGGTCGTTTTTGGCAATACCAGGGACAGGTCTGTTATGCACGAAAAAGCAAAATTTATTTATTTTGATTATATGCAACCGCATAAAGTGAAATTCAAATATTTTCAAATAAACATGAAACATGTCACGAAGACACACACTATACTTCACTAGATAATTTAGCAGAACGCCAGTTTCCTTTGCTGCGTTGTTAAAGAAAGTCAAAATATTGAGTCCAAAATGTTTTTGCCAAAACAATCGCTGCTCAAGTCCGTGGCTTAAATTTTGTATGTTTTTTTAATTTCTTAGAAATGACAACTTTTTCCGGAAATCTGTAGAATCATGGAATTCATGCATAACGTTATCTAATGAATGATTCCTGCTACA
This sequence comes from Loripinus fragilis, assembly GCA_964019695.1. Classification (NCBI taxonomy): domain Eukaryota; kingdom Metazoa; phylum Mollusca; class Bivalvia; order Lucinida; family Lucinidae; genus Loripinus; species Loripinus fragilis. The sequence continues at coordinate 56,764,466 of OZ026526.1, read as the reverse complement.
TTGAAATGGAATGGAATATAGAGAAACGATCCTTCTTCAGTGTTTGATTAAAATGTTCGCCTACAAATTTAGCTTTGAAAAAAATTAACAAAATTTAATTTTTGCATAAAGCATTCTATAAATTTTTTGAGATTGGATTTCTTCATCTTTATCAACACGCATCATCAATAAATGGGTCACCAAACTAATTGCAAGACAACCATGTTCTTATCTTTTATAACTAACCCTAGCTAAGGGCTGGGCTATTAGTTAATTTGTATAGTAATAAATGGCAAACATGTAGTGTTCCTTTAAATACTGAAAATTCGGAAATTTTCGAGAGGGTTTTATTTTCGCAGATGCGAAGTTTCGTGAAAACTAAACCCTCGCGAAATGGCGAAAATACTCTACCGTTTATTGGTGTGGGAAAATTAGACCATAGTTGCGAATTTTAACGTCACAAATACGTCTTTTAACGCTATTCGCGGAAATAAAATTCTCGCAAAAACCTCCGAATATACAGTATTATGAGCAGTGTACATTTAAAACATAACTAAAGACAAAAACACACAACTGCATTGCTGAGTCTATTTGGGTTCATACCGTCAACTGCCAGGCCAGCTGACTCAACATGTGCAATCTATTATACTACAGAACAATTGATCGTCGCTATCATCTCTGTAAATTTGTCATCATGCATCGTGGCACTGAGAAATATGGGTTGGACATGCTTTCTTGTCTGTTTATTGCAGCCTTGTGGTCACCTGCCGGGAAAGGGCTGGCCTCTTGGATCTCTTTTATGTTATGTTGTATTGCATTTTTGTCTCTTTCCCATGTGGTATCTATGGTCAGGTGTGGTACTTGATTGTATCGATTCCTGATAATGAGACTTACTTTGCAAACAATGTTGATGTTATTTAAGTTACAAGAAACAGAAAGGCATATTTAATAGATTGTCGCCATTTTTAAGCATGTAATTCCTCTTTTGCTTGCGTATGAGTGACATTCATTGGGAATTAATCTATTTATCTGTCTATTCATAAATGGGCACAAATAAACAGACGACCACAGCGGAATAACAAACACAAGACAGAAAAAATATAAAAGATCCACAAAGAAGTACCGCCTTGGAACGGTCAGTAAAATATTTTACTTGAGGGCTTAAACCAACCTCACCCTTAAGTTATTTTCATAAATGTAAATGCTCATTTATCAGTTTTACGTCTAGATTTTCATTGTATTAGCATGACCAAATGCTGCTAAATGTTTTATACGCTCGTTTATACTTAACATATTCTATGTTTTATCATTTTTAACGTGTTTATATATGTAAATATGTTTTAGAGGGACGCATGGTAGACCCGCGTTGATCGCTAAATGTGCCGTCCTCTTTAAATAAAGATAAATACAATCGTGATCTGATAAAGACACTTTGTTGCTTTACGTCTCAAGTCAACATCTATGGTCATGGCGGGACGGCCAGTTCATGCTACATGTAACCACACTTCTTCCTGGGCAAGCTTGAATACGCGTTTACACTGTAACCGGTACTTCGTGCACATACTTTCGCTTGTAACTGACAATAACCCTTCTTGAATGATTCAGCGGAAGGGAGGAGAATGACCGTAGTAATTATTTCATGATCCATCTCCATAAAATTTTACAACTTGGCTGGGATCGAACTCGCGACCCATGCATCTGCAGTCAGACACGCATATATGTTTATATGGAGGGTGCAACTAAAGGAAGAGAAAGTTCCAGTTGTAGGTTCTGTTTTTCTGGGTGAAATACATGTACGTAGATACAAAACATGGTAAAGAATCAAAGGCATGTCACGATTCCCGCCATTATTTGTATTTCTCTACAGTAGAAAATTGGCACATTACCACATTCAAATGTACATGTTCATGTAAATACGACAATACGAACCTGGCGTTTCTTATTTTTTCTACTTGGTGCTCGATCATTCTTTGTCCGCATAACGTCTAAAATTTCCCTGTTGTATTTAGCTGGGTCTTCATTCTTGATCAAATCCCTGTCATATTTATGTCGCATCTTTCTAATTAGTCTAAACGGCAGTCCGTAAAGCCCTAACGACCCTGCATCGACATTCTGCACAACTGTAAACAAATAGAGGTATACATTAAATGGGTTAACCTATTAGATGAAAGTATCTGCCGCGTATACGTACATAATTTAACACACTAATGCGCTTGCATAAATAAAGAGACTTCTCAACGGATAACGTCAAAAAGTTGCAATTATAGTATTAATTGACTTTTCGCTTACTGTTAAGGCGGCAACTTTAATATTCATATCTGGGCGTGGTTCGGCTATTTCATCTGCTAAGGAAGGGAAATCAGGTTCTATTTATAATTTGGTAAAGAGTTAATAAGCTTTTTGAGCCGCTTAAACGTGCGTGCATTTCATGAAAATCCTAACTGTATACACACTGAACTCAAATTTATTAACCCAAAGAGCGCATCATCACAAACTGTATGTTTTTTGTCGTCCATTAACTATTTGAAGCCTCATAGATAATAGTGTGGACCCAGATCAGACTGCTCCTGTAGGAGCAGTCTGATCTGGGTCCACAATGTTTACCTCTATGCTTATGTTAAATAGACATTTTCAGATGCAGTTATTTTGCCGGTGTTTTAATGACTAAATAATGAATGAGGTTACGGCGCAGCGCGAGATGATACAATTACTTTTGAATAAAACCACGCCTCATTTTTCAGCTTTTACCTATGTCTAAGGTTGACCAGTCCTAATTACGCATTCATGAGATGCCGCCTTTACAGTAAGCGAAAAGTCAAAGAATATATCCGACGATAACCGATCAGAAACTCACGTCACTACGTAACGCCGCTGTACACGCAATATAATACCTTTTATGTTGTATCTGTAAAGGGAATAATTACCAATAATTATTGGTATATAGTGATCAAATATTAAAGCTGCATACTCTGTAACTATGAACATTTTTCGAAAATTTTTATTTTTTCTTAAAATCATTTGTAAAAGTAGAATTAAGCTATGTTTTCACAATAAAAATGTTCAGTACAGCTGAAAACTGCATGGAAAAATGAATTATCTTATCAAAAAGGTGTATTTTTCTCTTATTGGTAATTATTTGCGTCCCTCCAATAATTATAGACCGTTGAATTTTAACGTAAATGCAGTTGTTTTGATAGTGATGACTTGTTAAGATTTACGAAAATGGTAAAATGTTTACCTGAATTTGAGTATTTTTACTGTGTTCTTGAAAAATAAAAACATTATTTTTAAAATCTGAAGATCAAAAGTTACAGACTATGCAGCTTTAAGTCTGAATTTTAGATTTACGGCTTCACTGATGCGTAGCCGTAAGACTTAATATAGATGTACATATCCAAAGAATCAATGCAATCGAAGCTTATTTTAGAATTACATGTAGCCCATGACCCGCCCTCTTCTTTAATTTTTGATTTCAGCCAATCAGTTGCGAGAAACGGGCCATATTCAGTCTGGTATATTTTCCATACCTCATTCTTTTTTGAGAGCATTCCCATAACTTGATGAGAGGAAATTGCTGTCCGAAATGTTAATTTAACCAAAGGACCTCGGACAGTCTTAATGAAGGATTGCCCATAAAAATGGCCAGAAAAAAGTTCCAAAGAAAACGATAGTTTTTCATTCAAAAAGATAGTACCTTCAACTCGCGAATTATCTGCAATTTTTTTTCTTATTGGACAAGTTCCTATTAAAAATATGGGTTGAAACCCTTGTTTTTGCTATTTAACATATAGAAAATAGAAAAGGATTTACTGTAGTGCTTCCCCCACCCCCCCCCCCCCCGTGACCAAACTAATCCTTTTGCATACTGTTGTAGTTTTACATTGCAGACATCATATATAAATGGCATGATTGGTCACGGGGGGGGGGAACGATGTCAAAATGCTCAAAAACTATTTATTATAAAACCTTATTAGGAACTTATTTTGTACAAACCTGTAGGTAAATATCAATTTACAATGGCATGTATCAGGGCTTAAGTCATGATTGCATACCAAGTCATTAATTGTCTTATTTCTCTACCAAAACATATGTTGTGGGTACTCAAAAGAAACGTTGCAATGAGACGGTTCTTTTAAGCACCATATTATAGGTTAAATCTGATGAGTAAGAAACTATTTATAATTATAAGCACAAAAAGTGTGTTTATCTAGACTCTGATGTATACAGTATGCAGGTATGATACACCTGAGTGAATATATGTCAAACTGGCTGAACTTGAAACACAACAGGTTACTGTCAAAAGTTATGGACAACATACTTATTCAAAAGAAGTGATGAAATCTTCTAAACCTGAATTTTATGGAACGCAACCCTTTCGTCTCAAGTTTTATGCCCCAAACATTATATTTCCACTTATTTAGATGAATACCCGGCGAATCTTTGACTTTCTGTGAAATAAAATTTGGTCACAAAAAATACCCCCACCCCCTAAACCCTAATGTTCTGGCATAATTATGCAATATTTTCAAAATATTTTTATTTTCCTGGGTACACAAAATTTAAGGGTTTGATTAAAGCACAAAAATATTGTTGTCAAATATAAATTATCGTAGCCACAGGCTGTCAAAATTTGGGCAGATTGAATAGCTGACTGTCCAAGGTCCTTTAGTTTTAATTTCAGAACCCAAAAGAAAACTGTGATAAGAACATGACACAAAATGGTGAAAATTTGAAATTTCAGCCGTTCTACAGGAAATTGGCAACTGCAGAAAACACTGACCAGGAGGCTGCATGTGTATATTGAAGCCTAGTGAGAAATTACACTGCTTGTCCAAAAATGCTACTTGATAAAGACACACAATCAAACGGCATATATATATATACACGCTGATCTGAGTGTATCAACTGTTTGTAGAATGCACATCTGTAACGTTTAATCAGCGATCAATGATTGCTAGATAATTTTGAAACAAAAAAATGCTACTAATAAAATCCATTTGCCCCATGTGAACGCATCCATGGCTAAAACAGAAATGAGAGATTCCTAACAGAAATGCAGCAAAATGCTACATAACGTGTATATTTCACGATGTGTGATCTGCTTGTCACAAAGACAGGAAACAGCTGGATCAGGGCTAAATAGGTTATATAATGTTTTGTGTTGATTATGAAATATATACTCGAGAGCTCCGCTCCCTCGTATATATTCCAGAACTAACACAAAACATTGAATAACCTGCACATATTGCCCTGTGCGCGCATGTATTTGACAAATAGTTTGATAAAAAACGAAATGCCAAGTTACATTTGTGTCCCGTTGATTAGTTATTATTACCATAAGTATCGTAGAGCTTGAGGTAGCAAGCCGTTTTATCGAGGTATAGTATCTGTGAAAACGAAATGCATGGGATTTGCCGGTACTCGGCATGTGCCATTTTTTGTACAAAAGGAAAAAATGTAAACTTTGATTTAAAAACACCCGCGCTTCAAACATGAAAATGAAAGTGTCATGAAATACATGCTTTCCCGATGATATACTGTAATATTCATCCCAAATATCTCAATATCATCTGCCTGCTAAAATCGAAAATCCACAAATAGAATTTCCATAATATTGCTGCATACGATATTATATAGTAATGATAAAATATCAACGTGTACACAAGCGTATCATGTTATCTCTTTTCACCAACTCGTTTAAAAATTCAATGATACGTGTACCCTCATGTATATGAACATTGTAAGATCACTTATGTTTTTTTTAACAAACTGTTGAATACGTTCACATTTGATTCAGATTGTATTCCATAGTACTGAATTATTATAAAATAGAAGGCCTTACCTGAACAGATTTACAACGTTTGTGAATTACCCTGTGGTGGTCTCAGTATTTGTGAAAGCTTAAAGCTGCATAATCTGTAACTATGAACTTTTTTCGAAAATTTTTATTTTCTTTTTAAATCATTTGTAAAAGTAGAATTAAGCTATGTTTTCACAATAAAAGTGTTCAGTACAGCTGAAAACTGCATGGAAACTTTTAAAGTGAATTATCTTATCAAATAGGTGTATTTTTCTCTTGTTGGTAATTATTTGCGTCCCTCCAATAATTATAGACCGTTGAATTTTAACATAAATGCAGTTGTTTTGATAGTGATAACTTGTTAAGATTTACGAATTTGGTAAAATGTTTACCTGAATTTGAGTATTTTTACTGTGTTCTTGAAAAAATAAAAACATCATTTTTAAAATTAGAAGATAAAAAGTTACAGACTATGCAGCTTTAATTTAGTTTGGTCGCAGGTGTTCATCCTAGGTTCACTGTTGGCATTTGTGATTTACATGTTTATGTTTCGTTAGGGTATTCTGGCACCTATAATAGATGACCATTATGGACCTTTAAGGTGTTTTCCATGTATATATGAGACGCGACATGGGATTTCCATCAATGTGACATTTAGACATGTGTAGACTCAGACGAGCCTGTGCAGCCTCCTTTTCAGCTTAAAAGCTCCAAATGAAGTTCAGTCAGTAGCTTAATGTTCATATATTATACAGGCGACCCACAAAGCCTCTGATCAGACTGCGCTTCTGCACAGGCTAATCTGAGGCGCTGCTGGTCGAACATACCACATTGCTGGAAATATCATGTTGCCGCTCATATTATAAAACTGGTTCTTCTAAGTACTCCCTAAGGAAGAAGGCAACGATCAGGAACAAATACAAACAATTTCCACACCTGACCCAGGACACCATATAGGAAAGTGACAAAATACAAGAAAATATTCCACATAAGAGAGCCAAGAGGTCATCCCTTTCCTAGCAGGGGACCACAAGGCTTCGAAGAACAGACAGAACAGTATGACCAAGTTTAAGACGAAACAAAAATAACAAAAAACGATCATAAAAAGAAGCAACTGTTCGGAACGGTCAGCAAGAAAATTACTGAGGGCTTAAACATGTTTGGCGGTACTAACCACACCCTTACTTTTGACGTGGACCAAGACATACAGTCCTACATTTCGGCACCAAAGCTAAAGAAACCATTGGCAGGTACTTCATACTCCCTGTCCCGAATTCTGTCTCAGGCATATGCCTATGCAATATACTATGACACAAAGTATCTCAGCATAATTTTCACAATATTCATCTATTAAACGTAGACAGTAAATTTCGGGACACGGAGTATGAAGTACGTAGCCCACAGGAGTCCCCATGTATTTCTATAGACCAAATAATTTCGGGACAAAAATGACTGAAATGATTAGACTGTACATATATTCTATTGAGATATCACATACATATGGAAGGTCCCGATTTTAAGTTCTAAGTTAAGTAAGTTGCCATAGCTGTCCATTATAACAGATGAGTTCGGTAAGTTAGGCCTTTAAACAACGGCAATGTTACAAGAGAGCCCTGAGCTAAGTTTGATGAGTTACAATAGCTACATGTATATATTATGATACACTGTGTGTCTACCCTCCCTCCACCCCTTTTATTTCTTTCATATGACTTACAACTCAGCTCAGCTTACTCAACTCATCAAGCTGAGCAAAATAAGCAATTTTTGCCACTTTTTCCGGACAAGATACCTATACCACTCAGCTCAGCTTACTCAACTCATCCAGCTCAGCTTACAACTTATGCTACTTAACTTACCTAAGTTGAGTTGGATAGGTTGAACTATAAGTCAGCGGTCAGTATATTTATAAAGTATATACACCTAAGGAATCTTCTAACGCATACACTTTTGTTTTGGCATTTTCTTGAAAACTAGAACTTCGAATTAAAAAATACTTTGGAATAAATAAGAACAATGTTTTCCGGTAATGCATGGCTATTTTCAGAGAAAACTGTTTAAGAGTATTTAAAATATTGAAGTTTAAGTTGAAAACTTGAAAAAACGAAAGTCGCAAATTACTATTTTTCAAACAAATCAATACGGAAAACATAAAATGCATTCCATTTAGAAGCATGGATTAATGATACATTAATCATTTTCAAAGGTAAGTCAGTCTCTATTCTATTATTCATAAAATAAGAAAAAAAACATCCAACTTCTATCTTCTACATCTATAAAAGTAAACGAACAATGCGCACACACAAGCAATTAAATTATTCCTGACAATCGCACCGCAAATCTGTTCGATTGACTTTAGATCAGGGGAGCAGGATAGCCATGGTTAACTATTTATTCTGCTAGTTAGCAATAGAGTCCTGCTGGTGATACTTACAGTGTGGACTTTTTATATTTCACCTGTTCAAAATCGCATGAAAAAAGTCGGTAGAATATGGCCAGGAAATATCAGAATCACACACTGCAGTCCAACCTATTGCACTGCGAGGAAGAGACACATAGCACTAACAGTCCCATGACATTAAAAGCAATTTTTAAGCAGCCATCTCTCTCTTCCCAAGCGAGATGATTGCAAAACTAGAAATGACACAAAGTACTGCACAACAAAACAAGAACCAAATACAAAAATAAAACAAACAATAGAAGCAACAATAATAATTAACCAACAACAACATACACATCACGTTAGAACGCTCAGTCCAAGTTACTGGGGGCTTAAATTAATTTTACTGGCCAAATCTTCGCCCTAGATTATGCTGTTGCCAAAACCAAAAAAAAAACGTAAAGCTCGCGTGACGGCTTCCTTACTTATCCAATATATCATCACGGGGAAACAATCAGATTATTACTGTGATGAAACAAAGAAAATGGCTCTGAACTCACAGACAGTCTGAGCTAAAATAAGCCCTCCCCCAGTTGAGCCACAGTGGGTCCATCCAAAGACAAACACCAGGCAGTGACCCACCAATGAAAATTTTCTGCCAAGGTCGTCATTGTGTCTGACGCCTTAACCACCGTGAATTTCATGCATTTCTTATTACACAATGACGTTTTCCATTGTTCAGCATGCCAAATGAAATTAAAATTGCCTCACTGAAATGCAGACTTGAGCCTAAATCCCAATGTTTGTGACTTCCGATTTTGACCCTTTCAGATTAAATTAGCTGTATTTTGCATAATACCCAAGGTATTGTTTTGAAATTTTTACACATTATGTGAATAATATTGATTTTTTGTTTGACAACAGAATATTGAATGTTATTAACATTATTAAGCGTTTGTAGTAAATTGTTTACTGTATGCGTTAGAAGATTCCTTAAGTATATATATATATATATATATAAATATATATATATATATATATATATATATATATATATATATATATATATATATATATATATACTACAACAAACATACATATGATAGGTCCCTATATTCTAAGTTCTAAGTTGAGTAAGTTGCCATAGCTGTTTAATTTTATAGAAAAAAAATTGTAAGATTTTATTTTATTTTATGAATAATAGATTGCAAACTGACCTACGTTTGAAAATAATCCAGAATCATATCTCATAAAAATGGAAAACAGTGACAAATTGCTATTCTGTTTTCCATATTGATTTGTTTGAAAAATGGTAAATTTGCGGCTTTCGTTTTTTGAAGTTTTCAACTCAAACTTCCATATTTTAAAAGTTCTGAGTTAGTTGTCTCTGAAAACAATCATGCGTTACCAGATAACATTGTTCTAATGTATTCCAAAATATTTTTAAATTCAAAATTCAAGTTTCTAAGAAAATGCCAAAACAAAAGTATATGCGTTAGAAGATTCCTTAGGTGTATATTTTATAGAAATAAAGTTGTTGGACTTTAACTGACAACTTGTAATGTACAGTCTCCAGATAAGAAATTATATTTAAATGATCTCTAAATGGCGCTGACTATCAACTATTAAGGCTTTGATCCAGTGTAATACACAAGTTGATGTGTTAAGTTTCCTATGCAAAACATGATACCGCGAGTTGGGCCAATTTTGGCCACGTGGTCATAATTTGAACAAGCTAGTAGTTATGCATGTGACAAAAAATGCTGCATTCATGTTCTAAAAAAAGAAAACTTTAGCCCTTAAAATTTGAGACAGTGCGAATTGATAATCTTTAAAAGTACAATCCTAATTTCAAACATGTATTATCCAGGTGCAATCACTGCTTACCACATGGTCGTGGCTTTAACAAAATTGAGCCAGTGCATGAGATTTCCAAAAATGTGGTATGTGCGACCAGCAAAGCCTCAGATCAGCCTGCGCATACGCGCAGTCTGATCAGAGCCTTTGCTAGTCGCTTGAGTATTTCATGACTGTTGAGCTACTGACTGAACACCATTTGGAAATTCTGAGCTTAAAAGTAGGCTGTAGAGGCTCGTCCGAATCTACACATGTCAAAATGTCCAATTGTTGGAAATCTCATGCACCGGCTCAAATAAGATTTGGAATTAGTAGGTGATGGTATTTACTAAATACAACTCCTATTAATGTCTTCCCAATATAAGCTTTAATAAAACATATGACACCAGTTAAATGCCAATAATGGCCATAATGAACAGTGCTTAAACAAGAAAACCTCCAGTTGGTGCTATTTTACGCATGCCAGGACGCTGTACCTAGCGTTTTTAAACCAGATGATTGGTTATTGCTTCCACATGGGCATTGACACGAGAAAACCTGTATTCGGGGGTTTGCGAACAAGAAAGGCGCATCCCCGAAAGTATTATATTATAACTTGCTACGGAAGAATTTTCTATTCTCTAGCTAGACTCTGTAGCTGAAGAGATTAGTTTGAGTATCACTTTGTCGGAAACCCCGAAGACTGAGACCCAATTTTATAATCCTACAATTAAATCCAAATAATGTGACCCATGGAATAGAGCCATTAATGGCCAAGGCTTTATATTTTGAACAAACATGGAAGAGGATAACTCGGCTCAGTAATATTATAATAAATTATCAAGGCTCTTGAAACACCGGTGTGTCCTTGGGTAATTAGACGGACCAGTATTAGCTCTTCCGGTTCGGTTGTCAACAGTTTATGAAGTTACGATCAGTTGTCTAACTTTAGATTATAAGTATAACTTGCGGATCATTATGGATTAGTATTGCATTAGTTAGGAAGCCTCAATTTTGTGTTTTAACAACAACGGAATCTAGGGCGAAGATTTAGCGCTAGTAAAACGCACGTAAGTTCACTGGTGGCTTAGGCTGATGTCCGTTCTAAGGCGGCTGTTCTGTTTTTGTTGATCTATTGTTTAATGTATTTCCCATTGTTTGTGGGAGTTCTGTTTAAAATGGAAGTTCTCTGTGTGTCTTTGTTTTTTTTATTACGTTGTGTCCATTCTAGCTTTGCAACTATCTTGAAGAGAAAGGGAGTGCTTGTTACTTATTGCTTAATATTATTGTCTTACAAATGTATTGTTACTATAAATGATTTGTGGCTCTTCCTCGTGATGCCATGGGCTGATCTGCAGTGTGTGATTGTGGTATTTACTGGTCATACTCACTTACTTTTGGTAACTCACTCGTATTACGGCTGCTAATGAGAAATATATCAAGCGCGGTGCGAGGGTTTGCTCTATATCTGAAATCAATGTGTCATTGCATGAAGTTTATATATATATAAGTGGCCGGCCGCTCATGGCCAACCGTGATAAAATAATTATGCAATGCAATAATAAATGAGTCGCGACATGAGATTTCCGACAATGTGGTTTGTGCGACCAGCAAAGCCTCAGATCAGCCTGCGCATACACGCAGTCTGATCAGAGCCTTTGCTAGTCGATTGAATATTCTATGACTGTTAAGCTACTGACCAAACCTCATTTGGAGTTTCTAAGCTTTAAAAGAGGCTGCACAGGTCCGTCTGAGTATACACTTGTCAAAATGCTAAATTCTTGGAAATCACTTGTCACGGCTCAAATATATTTGAGTTTGCGGTCTCATGCTTATTTGAGGCAACAATGGTTTAATTATCATTACAGTTCAAATAAAATCCCACTTACGTGTGATACAAGCAAGGAGCAGCACTATTACTCGCCAACTTGTCATCTTCCGAATGTTTCACCTATGGCTTAACACGAACTCTCAAATTTACCGAAGACACTGTGAACTGAGCTATCAATTAACACAAAGGGTGTCTATTTGCATATGAAATGAATGTCAAGTTATACGACTGTGATCAAATAACTCCAACCGAAAAAACAATTCTAGAATCAAATCCAGCCTCGGATGTATGTTAGGCGTATTACTATGTTTGTAAAGGCTGCATTTTGTTGGACGTAAGAAAATTTAGATCTGTAGCATGTGGGTTCAGCTCTATCAAAATCAATTATTCTGTCAACAGAATAAATGAAGTTTATGTGTGTTTTTTTTTTCAATAAAATATCGATATTTTGTTGTAAAATCATTATATTATTTCTTTTGTCATTTTATTTGCTTGGTTTCTGTGACGTCAGCGTCACGCTATTTGACGTCAGCGTCACGTTATCAATGTAGACCCTCGATGTATATCCGAGGTCTGATTCCAAGGAATTACCCGATGTAGTTTTGATAGATAACTCCATTGCACTGACCGAAATACCATTTGCACAATGCACATGTAGAGCACTCTCACACAATGCTGTGCAGTATAAGTAATGGAACAACTCCATAAAATACCATCTTAGTATTTTATCCTACTGAAACCTTACTGGATAAGCTGTCAGTGTAGTGTGTGTCATGACACAACCACACGAAAACTATCCTAGCATTTTATTCTAATAAAACCAATCTGGATATGCTGTCAGTACCATAAACTTGCAGTATGCAATTTGCGTCCTAGTGTGCACCATACTTCGTGAATTATTTATGGGGTGTGATCAGGAAATACCACAATCACACACTGCAGACCTACCCGCGGCACCACGAGGAATAGCCACAGAATACTAACAATCAAAATACACCAATAAGTCAATTCACGTAAAGCAACCAGCTCTCTCCTCCCCATGAAAATGATTGCAAAACTAGAAGGACTCAAGTTACTGAATAACAAGCCATGGACTAAACTCCAAACACACACAAACAATGATGGTCACAATAAACAATGATTGCACAACAGCAGAACCTGTTTCAACTGTTATACATGTATGCTAATATCTCTGAAACCATGCGTAAAGATGGGCTGAGCAGTTTGATAAAAATGTTAATGGTGAAAAATTAAAAAAAAAGATTTTTAATTTCTGCATGAAATTTGATGTCTCCCTCTTGTTAATGCTATACATAATGTACTTAACAATATGTGAAGTATGGAAAACTACCTAAAGCAGTGTTATAACATCGGTTCAAAAGGTGTAATTTATAAGTTTAATTATCGTTAAATCTACATTTAGCAAACAAGAATGGTCACCAGTATACATACATTTGTATATACACTTTAAGTGGCATACCATGTGTAAGTTGTTGCATGGTATGTGCTAATGTATGGAAACTAATCCACGAGCTATAGCGAGCGGTTTTCTCCCGTACATACAAAAACCAGCCAATAACATGTATTTCTTATTACATCGGCATGCATGTGCATTTCGTACATTGTGATATATTTTATGTTAAAGTAAGACATACAGCAACGACTAGGAATCGATGCAATCAAGTACCACACCTGTCCCAGGATACCAAATGGGAAAGTGATAAAATCACAATAAACATCACCAACACGAGCCAAGAGAGCAGCCCTTTCCCTTCATGTAAACATTGGAATACCACTCAGAGGTGCAATAAATAGAGACTACTAGGAAAGTGTCTTTTGATATCAAGTTTACCAGGCGAGGTTTCGAGAACGCTTGTTGACATCGCGAGACTTGCCGAGTGATTCAACAAGCGTTCTCAAAGCCGAGCCTGGTAAACTGTATATCAAAAGACGCGAACCTGGTATTCTATTTATCAGTTTACTAATTGGTTCACTCTTCAAACTATCGAGTATGACGTAATTTTAGATTTTTGTGTTAATTCAGCGTCATTAGCAAAGTCGCTCAAAAAGAGCAACGTCATAATGACATGATAAAGGCACATGCCGTGAGATAGACAAGGTTTATCAGGCAACGCGCAACAGTGCAGTTAATTTGAGAGGTAACTGATAAACCACGATATGGTTACGTCTCTGTCAGAATAACTGAGTAAACAGAATAAGATAATTTTATTTAGCCACGACATGTGATTTCCGACAATATGGCATTTTGACAAGTGTAGACTCAGACGAGCCTGCGCAGCCCCTTTTAAGCTTAGAAACTCCAAATTGTGTTCTGTCAGTAGCTTAACACTCAAAGAATATTCAAGTGACTAGCAAAGGCTCTGATCAGACTGCGCGTATGCGCAGGCTGATCTGAGGATTTGCTGGTCTGCACATACCACATTGTTGGAAATCTCGTGTCATGGCTCATTTGGGAAAACATTTAGTAAATAGTTTCACATTATATATCAAGCGTTCAGACATAGTGATGTTTTGTAACATTTTGGCTGTCAGCGTCAATTTCTTTTTTCTGCTAATCACATTAAAACAAGGTTCGGCTGGTTTATATAATAATTGCTGATTTTCATGATTGTTTATCTTGTTTTCTCATTCATAATATTTCTACAATATTTTCACAGTATGAAATCTAAATGCTTACAAGGCATATGATTAAGCTATGGACACAAAAGAACCAACTATCCATGACGAAATTATTATTTTTCATCTTGAGCAGTTAATATGCACTGCTAATATATACTTAACACACACGTAATAGAAAAGTTGAGATTATACATGTATGTACTGGCTCGGCACGGTAGATAAAGCATCATGTATATTATTCTGGTTTAACCACATGTATCCACATTCTACTTGACAATAACAAAGGACCTCTGACACTTTGATAAGGTATCTGCCTTTTTTTCAGATGCTTCCCAAAATTTCCCTAGGCATAAGATATCTCTGGCATCTTTTTGAATAGGACACTTGATGTATTAGGAACGATTTTAGGTTATAATAAGACAAGCAGATCCCTACGACAAAACAGGAGACGCTACCAAAGGGGTTGCAAAATATGACTTCACCAAAACATTAATAAATCAATTGTTTTCACGTGTAAGGGTATTATATCATCAATACTCGAATACAAACCACAGTGAATGTATTTTACAGTCCAAAATCATGAGCATTCTAATTATTATTGTTGTTGTTGTTTTTCTCTATCTGATTTGTTAAGAAATATTTTCAAGTGCAACTGTAGTCCATATTCAACCTCAATGACAATGTATTTACGTGGTGCAATATTATGCAGCAATGTACTTTAACCATTCAGCCATGCGTAAAGTACACCTAGTCAATGGCCATGTAGTTTATGTGTATTGGATAGATACAGCATATGTGCAAAATAATCTACCAACTGAATTTAGTAAAATGACAATTTTCATAATCTAAAGAAACTTATGCCAAAACGTTGTAATATGTCATTACAAATGGGTTATGAAAAGGAAGCTCACTTGTACTAATTATTTCATTATACTGGAAAAAAATTTTTTTCAAGAAAGCACAACAAATATCTAAATGCTAACGTTCTGGCTCGCCCAGACGTCACATTTTGGGCTGTGGGATATCTTTCCCCCCGAGTTCCAACTAGCGTTTCACATATATTATGTAAAATATGAGAACACACTTACGTGCAAAAGGATAAGTTGGAACTCGGGGGAGGGGGGGGGAGATATTTAAAAAAAATATCTATTTCCAATATGTATGATACAAAAAGTGACCATTTTAGCCCAAACATAAAGCAGTACATTTATGGAATTAGGACATCAAATGAAAAACCATAAAATAGAGATAAACAGCGAGCTTATATACGAAGATGGAAGCATTTGATCGACTTTATTTTTTTATCAAAATTATAGGCAGCGATACACTGTGATTCCCATTACCACCGGAATCTCGAACAATTCAGTACCATTTGTAGGTCAACTGACTTTTGAGACTCATTAGTTTGTACCTAAGCATAATACAACACAATATCAACTCTGAGGTTTGGATACTACAATGGATTATTTATAAAATACTTTTATAAGCTTCAAAGTACAATAGCGTAGCAAACAATACGTGATATTGCAAACTGCACATGACAAAACAGACAGTACATTTCTATAAAACGCGCACATTAAAGCAATGCACACTTGATGGAGTAAAATCTACCATTAAAGCAATACACACTTGATGGGGTAAAATCTGCCTCAACAGAACGTACATGTCTAGAAAACATCCACATCAAAGCAATACACACTTAAGTGCACATGACAAACATACTGTACAATTGCAGAAATGCCAACATTAAAACAATGATCACTTGATGGAAATTATGGGAGGAGGAGAGGAGGAGGCGGAACAAAAACACTTGCGCACAATGAATCCAGCTCGCAGAAACCCCTTAAGTAAACTGTTGCTGCTAATACTGAATCAATAATGAGAACACAAAGGTTATGGCACCCTGCAGAAGAGTACTATATGATGTTGGTAAGGCTTGAAGAGGGTACCAGTATAATAGTGGAAAAAGTGACCAAATCTCTCGAGAACCACATAGATAGCAAATGAACAATACAGAACACAAGCAGCTTAGTGCGGTATGATAAAATACGATATGGTGCATAACGTGCATTTATCAACCTTCTACTTGACATTAACAAATTCAAAAACTCGCACGATTCAGCACCATTTGTAGGTCAACTAACTTGTGACACTCATTGGTTTGTATCTAAGCATAATACAACATACTGTCAATTCTGAGGTTTGGATACTACAATGTATCATTTATAAAATACTTTCGTAAGCCTCAAAGTACAATGGCCTAGCAAACAAGACGTGATATTGCAAACTGCACATGGCAAAACAGACAGTACATATCTAGAAAACGACATTTAGCTTGACAATACCAACTCTTTACCGTTTGCTTACATCAGAAAGATAAGAAAATGGACGAGTCTGCTTGATAGCACGTTAAAGGTTTAACATATAAATACAACGCCGTCCAACCCGATTCGTCTAACACGGATGATGCGTTTAGTATAGACGTCTCGGGTGTAGGGCGGTTTTACATGTAGTAGAAAGTAAGTATTGACCTGATTCAAACAGTTCCACCAGGATTTGATCCTAACCGATTGTGCATCTCATTTACTTATTAGTCTACCACTATACGACACTAGGCTCCGGTCAGCCTTTTGACCAAACAAATCAAAATGAGGTACATAGGAAACGTACAAATACAGTCAACCCTCTTTACAACGACAGCGTTTGTAACCAAATAATTTGAAATTGATATGAATTTCTGTTGTAATGAATTAAAATTCGAGCCAAATTGTTCATTTGTGCAAATACTTTGTTGTTAGTATAAAGAGGTTTCACACGTACCAATTTAGAGATGATACAGCTTTAACTTTATGCACCATTGTGCATAATACAATCTTCATTCCACTTATATTCCTTCGTTTTTTCATTGCTGGAGGCTACTAACGCTATGGATTGCCGAAAGCTTATACAATCAGCACAATCTAATTTCCATAATTCAATTTCCACGTATTCGAACTCTTACTGAGTGCGACGTCAAAAATCAACCTTAAAATAAAGTGTCCATCGTGAGTGTGGCTGACCAAATGTGCATTCGTGACGTCTGCTAGACAGCTGTTTTAAATTATTTAATTTTTTGATCGTTCGACCATCACATACAAGGACATGACTGGTGTTCTTAAAACTAATCACTTACAGCAAAACACGAATGTCAGATTGAAGTCGCTTTCGAATGTTACATATTGAATTGTGCGTTTATAGAATACAGAAGGGGACGCTTGAAAACATTCAGAGAAATAACAATCGTTTGACAAATGTATGTTTGCAGTGCAATAAATCATGCAAAACTTCGTAATGCTAACAAATTGCTTTCTATTACTGAAAGAATAAAGAAATGTTATTTACAGTTAGAAGTGCAGTGCAAGTGTTCTGATACACCAAGCCGATCTAAAATACATGTACCGTACTGATAATATCTTCAGCTTCAGAGGCTAGCTAGAAAATTGAAATTTCACCTGGCTCAAGTTTAGATATGCTTATTTCTGAAAAGCGAATGACAAAGGCGTTGATCAGACTGCGCGGATGCGCAGGCTGGTCTGCGCATTTTTGGTTCGCAAACCTTCGAAGGCAGGGTTTCTGGCGTAGAGGCCCAATTTTTAACGTCACAGGCGCATAAACATAAATTGTGCTCAGATGGCTTCGTTAAAAGCCACCTAAATTGAACATAGAGTGTTTAAAATGGATGAGTCTGGTACTCCGGGCCTGTGGATTACCACAAATACATATATTTAAACTCACTACATCTTTATTTCTTAATAAAATGCATAAATATGCATAAAGGTCGGAACTTTTGGCCCAGTGGGATTTTGTCTTAGTGGGCTTATGTCCTTGTGGGCTTTTGTCCTTCACCCCCTGAAGACGTACATGTACACATACATTCAATAGAGGATTTAACACAAGTGTTCATGTTTTATTGAAGGACCTCTGACGGTGGTAATGGGAATCACAGTGTATCGCTGCTTATTATTTTGATAAAAATTAAAGTCGATCAAATGCTTCCATCTTCAAATATAAGCTTGCTTTTGGTCTCTATTTTATGATTTTGCATTTGATTTCCTATTGCCATAAATGTACGGCTTTATTTTGGGGATAAAATGGTCACTTTTTGTATTATACATATAGGAAATAGAAAAATAATTTTAAAACATCATTCCCCCCCCCCCCCGAGTCCCAACTAATCCTTTTGCACGTAAGTGTGTTCTCATATTTTTTCATAATATATGTGAAAAGCTGGCTGGGACTCGGGGGGGGGGGGAATGATATCCCACAGGCCAAAATGTGACGTCTGGGCGAGCCCGATCATTAGCATTTGGATTTTTGGAGTGCTCTCTTGAATTTTTTTTTCCAGTATAATGAAAAAATAAGTACAAGTAAGCTTCCTTTTCATAACCCATAAGTCGTGAAATATAACAACGTTTTAGCATATTTTTCTTTAGATTATGGAAATTGTCCTTTTACTAAATTCAGTTGGTATATTATTTTGCACATATACTGTATCTATCCAATACACATAAACTACATGGCCATTGACTAGATGTACTTTATGCATGGATGAATGGCTATAGCACATTGCTGCATAATATTGCACCAGGTAAATACATTGTCATCAAGGTTAAATATGGACTACAGTTGCACTTCAAAATATTTCTTCACAAATGAGATAGATAAAACAACAACAAAAATAATCATTAAAATGCTCATGATTTTGAACTTTAAAATACTTTCACTCTGATTTGTAATCGAGGATTGATGATATAATACCCTTACACGTGAAAATAATTGATTTCTAAATGTTTTGGTGAAGTCAAATTTTGCAACCCCTACCCTCTTTGGTAGCGTCTCCTGTTTTGTCGTAGGGATCTGCCTGTCTAATTATAACCTTAATTCGTTCCTAATACATCAAGCGTCCTATTCAAAAGGATACCAGCGATATCTTATGCACAGGGAAAATTTGGGAAGCATCTGAAAAATATGCAGATATCCTATCAAAGTGTCAGAGGTCCTTTATCAAACGGGTTAAGGGAAAACGATAAAATACGAGACTTGCCAAGCATTTTATTACGTTTTCGCAACCAGTTTAATAAATTCAATATTCCAGGAGGGCAAATTTTAGATTCTATTTACATATATCATGTGATGTAAAAATATTTTTGTGTGAAAACGTCAATAATTTGCTATATATGGTAAATGCTGTTATGGGCGTCATTTCAAAACGTTACCAAAATCTGTATGCCACATGTGGTTTATTGATTTTAAAACATGACGTTATATCCTCCCAGACGCGACGTCATATGATAAACATCAAATTGAATCAACATCAGCATTAGAACAAATATGTCATGGCACTTGACATTCACCGAAGCCATTCCCCTGTTTAGAACTAAATCCAGAACAATCAATTAATTCTGTAAAGAGCACTCGATATTTTATACAACTGTTCTCCTTAGACACGATCTCAATCAATTATCCAACTGTCACATAAAAGAGAAAATATGTTCTTAACAACTTTGCAAAACTCTACTTATTCTAAATTGTCGGCAAACGTGCCATAGAGCACATGCAATTCATAACTCCTTTGGTCATAGTTTGTTATAGTACTGTGGTTCTGATAGTGCTTGTATTGTGTTTTTGTATCATTTCAATTTTATATCAGTGATTCGAAAAAGGTCCAGGCCCCAATGTTATGAATCGTTTTTCATGCCCAACTCAAACGGATTAGCTGCAGACATATTACGTAGCTTTACTTATAAAAGAATGGCTCTTTTATGAAATAATGGAGCTATTATGATATGGTTTTGTGTTCATGATTTTTTGCTGAATCCTTATCATTCATACCCGGAGACAGAGGAACCTCATAATAGCATTCACCAAAAACATAGGTAGTGGAGGTGTTCTCAGAAGTGTTGATGAATTGCAAATTTAGTTTACTGCTATAAGCACATGTGATCGGGTGTGCAAGAATTAATGATTGTGTTATGTGTGTGCCACAGTAAAGCCGGTTCGACTTTGATATTAGGTCAGATTGTTTGTCATCATGTGACATGTAGCTTAGTTGGCAATTGCTACAGACGTATGCTCTGATCTTTGTGATAGACACTTTACCCATATTTATTATATATATTTCGGCAAGAAGGTGACTACGCGTTTTGCCAGACTAAAATAATGCGGAACATCGTGAGTTATCGAATGCATGACCTCTATATGAAATTGTTAAATGAATAAATATGATGTTTTAAAATGACATACTTGATCAATCACAATGACTCCCAATGGCATGGTGACATAACAAATTTGATTTTCTGCAACAGCCTTTATTAAAAATGTACAACCGCAAGATAACTTCCGTGCATGCTGCACATTGTCAGGTATCATATTTCGTACATTTCAGCGATTGCAGCTGTTATATCAAAATATAACTACTACAGAAAATTTATGTAGATTATATTTTTAAAATGTTGTACGAATATTCTTGAATGGAATATATAGTAAAGTGAACCTGGATTACCAAAGCATATTCGTATTAGAATGTTGGCAAATATCGAAAACAAGTTAATATTGAGCAATTTTGAACAGTACGTATTTGAATTAGAACGACCGCAATTATGGACGGGAAACGCGGTCTGCAAATCGACTATTTTCAAATGCATTCAGCTTGGCCAAGATACGAAACACTTTCCACATTAGATATTCATCAACCCTTAATATGTTACCACAGTCTCACTTACACTATTATAGTATAGCCCTTCAAATGGAACACTTTGGCAATAACATTAAATCTAAAATACGAATTTTATATTTAATTGGAAATAAATATTTTAACTAAAAAAACCCTGATCAAAATTATTTTTTGGAAGTTTGCATGCATTCTCATAAATGCTGTGATAGGATGGAATTTTAACATTCATAATGTTTTAGGCCAAATAATATTCCCAAGCGCAACGGATCAATGACTAATAGTTGAACAAAACCACATGTACATGTAAATCCTAATATAAGACAATTCACAACAATGCTTCAGTCGTTTTAAATGAAGCTACATATCGGCTTGCGTTGCCGTTTATCAGCCTAGTCAATACAGTGAGCCACTTTAGCTACGCACCACTTATAAAATGTAAAATTGTTAAAAAAAGAAATAAGATATTTTTAATCTGAGACTACCAGCGTAAAGCGCATTTATAGTTGCATTAGCCATTGCAATTTTATTGTGATCAGGTCAGAAGCAAACGAGAAAATTGATCTTGAAGGGCACTACCCTCAAAACACCATTTCACATTATATTTTTTCGAATGAAACTCATATCACATTGCACTTTTTTCAGGGTCGTATTCCTGCTATGCAAGAGAAAAAAAAACAATTTATTCTTGGCAACATCTAAGACTGGAATGTGTTTGTTAACGTTGTAATTTTTTTAACGTTTTACTAGTTTGGTTCCCAGCTGGCCAAGGTTTGAAAAAAGTTGATTTTAGTACTTTTTTTAAAGTTAGATATAATTTCGTATGATTCTTAGTAAACCAGTTATTAAGTACAGCTCTTGCTAAGAACCATGCAAAACCTGCATAAGGTGATACATCGCATGTTACAAAAATGAACATTTTTTGTTTTTCCCAATTGATTATGTCCTAAAATAAGTCAAATGACCCCTTCTACTGGTAAACGATTTTGTAGAAGAATGCTAGCGATGGATTAAAAATCATCATTTGAGATGAAATTCCCATAGGGTTCCATTATGAAAGTTGAAGTTAAGTTTTCTCTCATGATGGTCCTGTTACTATTATGAAACTGGGTCTATTATATGGCAACAGCCTTTGTTTTCTTATTTCAAAATTCAAACCCGTGTGTTTTTTAGGTTATCTATGGTAAAAAGGCTAAAATGCAGTTGTCATGGAGATACCTCCCTTAATATTCGGGAGAAATCGTCAATTTGAAATGAAAACATTATAATTTCTATAACTATTTTAAAATAATTTCTTTGATCTATGCTAAAAACAACAGTTTATTTTTCTAATTATTTGTAACACTGTAATATAGGTTTTAACTCCTTAATTATCCAAAATTTGAATTATTTTATATTACTCCTGATTTATTTAATGAGGGATCCCTAACAAGTATGGCAGCTTTTTTAAAAGAGTATTTTTGTGGTGTACCAGTACTGGTCGGGTGGGTTTATGCTTTTTGTGGTTCTATGTCCAGGAACTCCGGAAGGTGGTTCTGAAAATGTCCAATTTAGAAATCATTTACTAGATCTATCATATCTATATATATTTTTTATTATATTATAGAGGGTGATCTTCCCTCTTTTCAAATACATAACAAATGATTTAAAAATTCTTCCCTAATACTGCAAATCATCCATTACAAATAATTATGAGGCAAAAGCGGTTAACCAGTAATTCATGCACATACTTTCAAGTAAGAACTCAAGTAAAGAAAATATCGGTAAAAATTTATGCAATTGCCCTCCCTTGCCGTTTTTGAATTAGCTCCCTTGTTGAAATTAATTTAGCAAGTTTTGTAATTCCAAGGTGATTATTTGCTTGTTTTAATATATATATTTATTCCAAATTACAATAATTTTATTTTAAATATTTTATAATTTTATATTCTACCAAAGATGCCATTGACTGCAAGCCTTTAATCACTAAAAACAATAATAAAATATAAGAAGTAAAAAACCCATAATATTTTAAATTGGTGTCATATTTATGCATTATAAAAATAGATGTAGGCTAAAATAATTACTGTAGTGACAGTGCCATTCCTAACAGCCTCGCTGTTGGGTTAACTCTTTAGCGACATGGTTAGAGTGGTCGACTGTTACGCAGGAGTTCTGGGTTCAAATCCTGGCGGACCCAAAGATTTTTCCCTTTGGAATTGCTTTAATGGTGTCAGAAGTAATTCAGTAACGCCTGGGGCGGCCTCTGAGAGCGGTAGCGGGCTATACTCCGTTGTATGTCTGTAGGAACGGTTGATGCCTGGCTCTCAAGAAATAAAAGGGGGAAGAATGTAGTGACAGTGCCATTCCTAACAGCCTCGCTGTTGGGTTAACTCTTTAGCGACATGGTTAGAGTGGTCGACTGTCACGCAGGAGTTCTGGGTTCGAATCCTGGCGGACCCAAAGATTTTTCCCTTTGGAATTGCTTTATTACCTTATCACGTTCAGGCGATTTATACTGAATGTAGGTGTTCCACACATGGGAAAGGTTGACTATCTCTCAAACTGGACCATTAAATGGATCCAGCCAAAAAAAACGGAAGCCTGAACAATATGAGCTCTGTTTGAACATTGACCACATCATCATTCATGTGCAAAAATACAGTGATAAACACACATATCTACTATAGGGATACTTGACCTTTTCATTCTGGGTACTGGAAACAGGTACTTAGGCAAACAGTGAAGACCCAAACAGTGGCATTTCATCAGTGTCTGCACTGTTTATTAAGATATTTTACCAATTTTCGGGTAACTAACAAATTATAAGGCGGAAACAGAAATGACTTACTTTGCATACATGCAAACAGTCTTGACCAAGATCAAACTGCTCTGAAAAAGATCCACAATGTGTGCTACAGAGACACTAAAACTGGATCTATAATGGTTGCAAGACTCGATCGCTAGCAAACTGTTATATGGGTCTGCTAAGTCAATAGTTAATTTTGGCAAATACAAGTTTATGTATTGTCTAAAAATCGGCCCATCCCACCAGTACGGCATTCCTCTGGCGGGTCGACAGTAGCAACTCTTGAGTCTTATGCTTAGCCTTGACATAGCTCACCATTAAGGGGAGCGGCAAACTTAAACAAACGATAACAAAACTCCTTGCCCTTCCAAGCGGAATAAAAAACTTACACTTTCAGGAACAGTGGGGGTGACACTGTGCAGACAAATTGTCACGTCAATCCCCACAAGATTGAAACCTGTTTTAGAGCATTTCAAAAATTCAAACTTATTAATGCCCCATACCTTTACTTAACGCAGATAGGCGTAGGATAAGGGCAGGATACAGCCCGAATTCCTTTTTTGAAGCCAAAGTGGGTGCATAAAACTGGGTGTGCCTATGTAGCTTTGACATAGCTTTTGGGTGCTCGAAAGAACTGTCTCATTGACGGGCGGAACATATTATTAAAAGTACAATGATTTAGGTATATGCAACAAACTGAAGCATTACTGTAATCATGCTGTTCGGTATGCTGTGAATAAATTCTTATCCAGCTTTTGGGTGCTCAAAAGAACAATTTCATTGGTTGGGAATAAAGAAAAATATCTCAATCACGCAATCTGATCTAGGTTCCTGGCAGACGGACGGACGGAGTGGCAGACAGACGGACGATCAAATTTACCTGTTTTTTTCCTTTCATATCCATCTGGATTTCATGTTCATGCCGCCGCTAATACAGTGTTAAGATACTTCATGATATCGTAGAGCTTGTCTTGTTAGAAACTCTGCCCTTTGCAGCTTTCTATGACTGCGCGTTTCACTCGAAAAATTGCACAGCTTCAAGGATGATTGGTCGTGAATTGTGTATAATTGTACTGTTCGCGAAAATCGTATCACAGCTTTAGGATTATCTTTGTCGGGTACGATAGCAATTAAACAATGTGCCTGCAATCGCTTTTTGCTAACTATTGAAAGTGCAATGTGGCAAAGACAAAAAAAATACGACAAGTCCGTGGGTTGAGCAAGTTATTCAACAATGTGCTGGACAATGCACATACTACCAGACCCTGGGTCACTCCTTATAGGTGGGGCTCGGGGTCTGGCATCTGACTCTGAGACTCTGTGTCTAGGTGTCCGATACCGAACTCAAAGAATGCCCGGTACCAGACCCAGAGACACTGAGTATTATTTATTTATTTTATTTATCTTTTGCGTCAAACTTCAATATTCTAGATGTAGCCCCCCTAACATACTCCCTAACAGGCCTGCCAAAAAACACATGCACAACTCATTAAACACAAAAATTCCGTTCTTCATGGCTTTTTTCAGCTATGTCAAGACTTACCACAACGGGTTAGGGCGACCTCCAAGACACGGATTTATCAAAACTACGTTTTCGATCGCCGAAAATAGGGTTTTCGATTGTCATAACAGTAGTATAGTAGAATGCAATTATAGTGTTATCGATCGCCAATATGAAACAGTGTGATTCTGTTCAACGTTCAACCAACAGTTAAGCAATAACGGTCATGGAAAGACTGGAGAAGCCAAGAATCAAACCAACAACCCCTGGTTTATAACCGAGTGGTTTATCCACTATGGGAGAAAAAATATCTTGAAATGTGCCTTTTCCTCCATTTCTTAGATTTTGAAAGTGGTTTAATACATATTCCTTAAATTTAATACAATTGCACACAAAATGCATGCATGCTTTTAAAGGACATCGGACAGTCTTAATGAAGGATTGCCCATAAAATGGCCGGATAAAAGTTTCAAAGAAAATGATTTTTTTCCATGAAAAAGATAGAAGGTTCAACTCTCGAATTTTCCACAAAAGTGTTTTTCTCATTGGACAAATAACAATTTAAAGATATGGGTAAAAACTCTGTTTTTGCTACACATATTCAACATATAGAAAATATCAAAAAAATTACTGAAGTGCTCCCCCGCCCCTCACCGTGGTCAAACTATTCATTTTGTTTACACTTGTACTTTAACATTTCACACATCATAGAAATTTTATGTTAAAATGTGTCATTTTGCTGATTTCTTCTATTCTGAAAAAGATTGCTGTTACCTTAACACAATTGCACGCAAGAGAAGAAAAAAAAACATGGGTTTCTTGCATTTTTGTTTAAGAACATACATTACTTTATTGGTTTTAAAACATCATTGTCTTACATAAGTATGGTCATGGGAGAAAAATTATGTTAAAATGTGCCATTTTTTGCCGATTTCTTAGATTTTGAAAACGGTTGCTGCTACCTTAACACAATTGCACGCAAGAGAAGAAAGAACACATGGGTTTCTTGCATTTTTGCTTAAGATCGTACATTATTTTATTGGTTTAAATACATCATTGTTTTACATTAGGATGGTCATGGGAGAAAAATTATGTTAAAAAATGCCATTTTGGCAGATTTCTTAGATTTTGAAAACGTTTGCTGCTACCTTAACACAATTGCACGCAAGAAAGGAAAAAACACACGGGTTTCTGGCATTTTTGCTTAAGAACAGACATTACTTTATTGGTTCTAAAACATCACTGTCTTACATTAGGGTGGTCATGTGAGAAAAAATATGTTAAAATGTGCCCATTTTTGCAGATTTCTTAGATTTTGAAAATGGTTGCTGCTACCTTAACACAAATGCACGCAAGAGAAGAAAAACACATGGGTTTCTTGCATTTTTACTTAAGAACAGACATTACTTTATTGGTTCTAAAACATCACTGTCTTACATTAGGGTGGTCATGGGAGAAAAATTATGTTAAAATGTGCCCATTTTTGCAGATTTCTTAGATTTTGAAAATGGTTGCTGCTACCTTAACACAATTGCACGCAAGAGAGGAAAAACACATGGGTTTCTTGCATTTTTGCTTAAGGTTATACATTACTTGATTGGTTTAAATACATCATAGTCTTACATTAGGATGGTCATGGGAGAAAAAATATGTTAAAATGTGCCATTTTGGCAGATTTCTTAGATTTTGAAAGCGGTTGCTGCTACCTTAACACAATTGCACGCAAGAGAAGAAAAAACACATGGGTTTCTTGCATTTTTGCTTACGAACATACATTACTTTATTGGTTTAAATACATTATTGTCTTACATTAGGATGGTCATGGGAGAAAAATTATGTTTAAATGTGCCTTTTTGGTCGATTTCTAAGATTTTGAAAAGGGTTGCTGCTACCTTAACACAATTGCATGTTAGAGAAGAAAAAACACACGGGTTTCTTCCATTTTTGTTTGAGAACATATATCACTTTATTGATTTAAATACATCATTGTCTTACATTAGGATGGTCATGGGAGAAAAATTATGTTAAAATGTGCCATTTTGGCAGATTTCTTAGATTTTGGAAACGGTTGCTGCTACCTTAACACAATTGCACGCAAGAGAAGAAAAAACACATGGGTTTCTTGCATTTTTGCTTAAGAACATACATTACTTTATTGGTTTAAATACATCATTGTCTTACATTAGGATGGTCATGGGAAAAAATTATGTTTAAATGTGCCTTTTTGGTCGATTTCTAAGATTTTGAAACGGGTTGCTGCTACCTTAACACAATTGCATGTTAGAGAAGAAAAAACACACGGGTTTCTTCCATTTTTGTTTGAGAACATATATCACTTTATTGATTTAAATACATCATTGTCTTACATTAGGATGGTCATGGGAGAAAAATTATCTTGAAATTTGCTGATTTTTCATAATTTTGCTAAAATCCAGATTATAAGTACCCCACCCCCCAATACTAGTTTGATTTTCGTGTACGAGTTATCATAATACAATATTGTTAGTATATCATTTATTAAAGCCAAGATCAATCTACAGAACTGATATACCAAATTAACTATTCTACTACCACGGCACAAACTCTTGGTAAATCAAAATAACCAAAAATCAGCTTTTTTGTAGCATTTACACTGGAAAATGAGGTAAAATTGAAAATTTTTGGTTGCCATGGCAACGAGCTTCCAATCAAAGAAATATTGTACCAGTCTGTGTTTGGTGACAAGTACTACATGATAGGACACAAATTTACCATTTCTGTACCCATGGATGTATCGCCATTTGCATGGTGCTTAGCAAGAGCTGTACTTAAAACACTTCTTTTATAATTTCATTTTAAACAACCATGTATCCGCCATTTATTTTCGTAAAAAAATAATGGTTTTATTGGCGTATCGGTGTTGACGTTAGTGATGACGTCATTACTACCAAGGCTATAAGACGTGTCAATGATAAGATGTTTAAGTGTTTTGATACTTCTATGTCAACAACTGACTCATAACAAGACAATTTACGAAAATCTGTTTGATTATTGTAACTCACGTTAATATGACGTAAAAACGAGCATTTTTTCAAACAGTAACAGTGTTACTGATTTCAACGACCGAAAAAAGGGGATTTACTTGAATAAAATAATTGTTTTTGGTGTTTTTCTGTCTTAACGATCACCATGGATAATGCCTAGCGCAAAACGCAAATAGAAAATATAGACGTTCAGATTGCACGTGCAGTCGTGCACTTTTGTCAAAATTGCCTTTGGCGTAGCAGAATGATTCACATTGAGTGATTCCGATACTGTTTTTCGATGGCATCAAACAGATAAAATGTAAATAAGTAAATCATCATAGAGAATGTTCGATTCCAGCATTTTTGTGAAAAATGTGGGCCCTTAAAAAGTGGTGCGTAACTAAAGTGGCTCACTGTAATGTCTTAGTTATTATTTCCAACCTTGTCACAAAAATGCTGACCCCCCCCCCCCCCCCAAAAAAAAAAAAAAAAAGATTATTCGTAAACCTATAAAAGCAGCTTGGACTGCATCGTAAGCCGCACAATTTGATGCCTCCAACAAGATAATCGTCTGCTGTAATCTCTAAGGGATATTTTATAGATGAGCAAATATTGGTATATCTACCCCAGGTGCACCGACAGTACAACAATTGGTACTGAAAGGGTATTTTATGCTAACAAAAACTAAGTAATTTATTGTTACAAGATATCAGAGCCGTAAATAAGATATCAGCCTCTGCCAAAATTTAAATCTTGTTAGGGTTTTTAATGTACTATTTATATGCGCATGCAAACTTTCAGTGTGAAGTAACTTTTGTGTAAAATTTTAAAAACGAAAAACCGTGTTCCATTTGAGGTGCAATATACCAGTAGTGACATATTCGACTTTCATACCTTTAATCGGAGGGTCATACTGTCAAATAACACGAAATACACAACAAATGTATTGTGTTTGTCAAATGAAGTTATAAAATGATAAACGAAAAACACTGATCTATGTTCGTGAGATGTTCCGGTTGCTTCATGTCATACAACGTTGTTTATACAACGATCCTGGAAGATCGATTACATCGGCAGAGCTACTTTTTAGCACATGTTTGTTCTATAAAATATTTGTCTTGTCAACTTACAAAAAACGTTAGAATAAAGATTTATTATATACCTATAATTGATACGACTTTAGAACTGTCCGTTTTCTGGCCATCTGATACAGAAAGCCGGATCAACGAACTGAGGTTTTCTGAATCCATATCACTATCCTTTAAAACGAGGCTAACGTCGGTTACCTGCTTTCGCGGCGACGTTACGTAAAGTAAATTACAAGCATGGAACCAGAGACGGAAAACATGTTGACGTGACGTCAAGAAACGTAACGTTATGGCAAACGTTCCCGCAATTTTTCGGGATTAAAGACCAAAACAGGTTTTAAAATCAGAAATGATGTCAGAAAAAAAGGCATATAACAAACATATTATCATAATTGTAACTTGATCTGGCGTACTGTATCGCGTCTCGTGGATGAGGCCATACAATTTGATCACCCTCGACGCTACGCGTCTCGGGTGATCCGATGGTATGACCTCATCCACTCGACGTGATACAGTTCGCCAGATCAAGTTACTATTATGATAATGTGTATTTATCAGTCACATCACACGAATCCTGCTAAAACCCGGTTGCTGAGTAAGCTTTATTCAGTTTGCTCAGCACCACAGACAAGTTAGAGCAATGAAACGCTATGCATGTATGCACTGTGATAGTTCTTCTTAGAGAGCGAACTACAAAGGCATATTAGATTGCTTGGATGCACAGTCTGTTCTGCGCCGTTGATGTTCGGATCCATCAAACGTTGGATGTCTTGCTATGAGGTACATTTATTTCTTTCAGGATTTTTTATGAGTATTCCTTCAAAAGGGAAATCGTGGACATGATAATGCATAACTCGTGTAAATATTCTCCAAACAGTTTTGTGTCATTATATTAGCACGGTCACGCAATCAGTCACATACACAAGTAATGTGATAATGGTACACACTCCTTTAAACGCCCATGCTCACGTAGACAGTGAGACTTGAGGTCAGAATTCCAGTCTGAGTCTTCACCGACATCCAATCTTAGTATATACCGAAACTGCGAATATGTGCAGGCTTGTCTGGGCCTTGGCTGCTCGTCGATTAGATGAGTACCAAAATAGTATATTGTTGACCCATATTGCATTACACGTACTTGGGCAGCTCAGATCAACACAACGGTATGTTGCTCCGCTGTGTATCACGGCGAGGCAACCTGCCTTTGCATTGATCTGAGACTCCAATACCTTCCTTACTGTGCATGCGAGCAGCTAATACTCTGGTCGGTTTTGCGCATGCGCGGGCTGCATAGTCTCCGAACATTAGGTGCGCATGCGCGTGACAACTTTTAAAATAATCTCAAATTTATACAATGTCAGCTAGGTCCGTAGGAATCCTGTCAATGACGGATTCAATTATAGCTGGTACATTATGATAATAAAGCGCGGGTACAAAAATACAATGATTTCAGTAGCACCATTGGCCAGAATATGTTTGGGATCATGTACAGCAAACATTAAATAGGTCATCTGGAGACTCTTATATCATTGAATACGTCCAGAGACGTATCATGCTTGGAACAAACCAATGACCTATACATAAAAAAAACGGACATTTATAATTCTAATGCACTTGCAAACGCAACGCAACGTGTGAATCGATAACGTTTTCGACAATATAGCTGCAACCCCGAAGTCATTACACAGCGTCGCTGTTCATTGGCTGACAAGTAGTTTTATGCAGCTGTCAAGCGGTAATGCAGCTTATATACTTCTACCACGACCTCTAAGGCATGACCCTCGATTTATTCAATGCATTTACCGTTACAGTCACGCCTCAAAGCGTTTGGTGGAAGTGTACATGTAGGCAGGTTTGGACTATAAAAGGCAAACTAAGCTTATCCTTGTCACTTTCTCAATTGTATTTACATGTAACCTGATAACATGTACTCTAGTTATTTGCTTCTGGACTACGGGGTTTCCCAACTTATTGACGCATGACTAATGTTTAGATGGGAAACGTCCATGTCTTTCAACATAAATCTAATTAGTTAGGGTTCTAGGTCTTTCAAATATAAAAGCTTTGTGTGAAATAAATATAGAGAATGAAATATTTTACTGCTGTTTTTGCATTGTCGGAAATGTAGAAATATTCAGTGGAAAGTCTCCTTCAGGGTTACACGGATGATCCCAACAATGTGGTATGTGCGACCAGCAAAGGCTCAGACCAGCCTTGCGCATACGCGCGGTCTGATCAGAGCGTTTGCTAGTCGCTTGAATATTCTAGGGGAGTTAAGCTACTGACTGAACATCAGTTGGAGTTTCTAAGCTTAGTGGGAGGCTGCAGAGGCTCGTCTGAGTCTACACTTGTCAAAATGCCACATTGTTGGAAATCACATGTCGTGGCTCAAATGTTGTT
Source organism: Loripinus fragilis (assembly GCA_964019695.1). Lineage (NCBI taxonomy): Eukaryota > Metazoa > Mollusca > Bivalvia > Lucinida > Lucinidae > Loripinus > Loripinus fragilis. Next base: position 56,732,512 of record OZ026526.1, on the reverse strand, counting down.
TCACTGTTCATGCCCCTCCATTCATTCCAGATGTCAGGTTGCTCTCCTTTCATGAATTTATTTCGACTGCTTATAAGACCTTGGTACTAATAACATACACGGAAAAAAACATCTTTAAATGGACATGTAGGGCTGAAGTCTAATTTGTTTGCAGGATGAATCTTCATCTACATTCATACTCTTTTTTATGCAAGCAGCGACGGCTCTGGCTAGTCTGTGCATATGGATAAGCAGGGATATTTAAGCTTTCGTTGCTTAACAATGCGATATATTCAAAATTCGTATGTGCCCATTAAATATCACTTTAGTGAACTGTACGTGAACGGCACAATTTCTCCTAGTCATCCTTTTACACACAAAGTGTCTAGTTTACACGACCCTGGTGTTTTTGTTTAAGATGCAACAGCTATAAACGAGGCCCCAGGGGGTATGTGCTCCCTTGATCCCTGAAAATAATGCATTGATCTCCCAAATCCCTGAAAGAAAATTCCTGAGCTCCCTGTTTTTTTCCTTTGCTCCCCAAATCCTTTACATTAATTCAGCTTCTTGTGTATTAATCCTATCCTGCAAAATATGACGTCACTGTCACTCTTGGCTGGCAGGACAGTACATTAAGGTCATTTTACAGTGCACTCATACTTCAAACTTGCAACCCAAACAAGTGTGAAATACCATGACGCGATTATTTAAATAATCTGGTTAAACGGAAATTCATAGCCAAGCTTTCCTGCTCAAAGTAATCCTATGTCTGTCTCGACAACTTAATAGGCTGAGGGACAGAAATATCGAAAACCTAATTCTACCAAACAATAAACTGGCTACAGACAATGAATGACCGAAGCAAAACAATTACTTTTTATGTTGGCATATCTTTTCTACGGCGTTACTTATTAATGCATAAGTAACTAATATTAGTTCATTTATGAAACAGTGGTTACTTAGCCTATAATTGTAATTGGTTTTGAAATGGACTTTTCCGAAGAGGGGTGTGATCAAAGTTATTGTTCAATGAATAACGTTTTGATTAAATTTTTCGTTTTTCCAAGGGTAAAGTAAAAACAAATGTAGACTTCTCTTATTAAAAGAGTATTTAAAACGTTTAAAATCGGGTGTCTTTTCAGTGTAAATGTCGGATGTTCAATATCTGTTCTCCCCACGGGCTGTACCTATTTATCACTCTCGCCAGCTGGTTAAATGGTCTAACTTAGAATAACTTAGAATTGTAATTAATATTTCTACCAAGAAAATATTTCCAATTATGTGTTATCAGCGGTTTCTGTGCGAACTTATTGATAAATTCATTACTGTATTAAATAAGTATATTAAATAAGTATTCTGTAAATAATTGTTACGTCATTCATTCTATAATTAGCCGTGTGCGTGGTTAAATTATTTTGTGCCACGATAAAACAGAAACGAACTTTTCATTTTAATAGAAAATAGGAGCAAGAAAATGTTAAACAAACAAACAGAACAGACAACGGGCATACAAGCAGAAAATATGAATAAGCAAAGAAAATAACCTTTGAAAGATTAAAGGCAAAACGCGGAAAATAGGTCATTCGATTGGTTTGACCTGAGGTTCAAAACGCGAATCATGTTAGTAGATTTTTCCTATCACCCTCAAATTCATGACTGGGTTTGGATTTATTTCTATCTGAAGGAGGAAAATGCATGGGATATCATTTTGGAACTCACAAAAGTTGACTTTTTCTTAGATTTTTTCTTTCTTAAATACTGTCTATCAAGGGACGTAATGCAGTCTAACTTTTTCTTTCCCTGCGGACAAGTATTGGTTTTCATAAAAGACTGAAGATAGCAAGTATTCACAAAAGCTTGCTTCCCCATCACCGTCTGATTGAATAGTTTATTAGCGAAACGTCAAGCATTTAATGACTCATTTCAAAGCCGCTTTAGTGTATATCTCATTGCGAAAAAAAAAACTTCATTATTATCCTTCATCTATTATTACTCATAAGAACCTTTCAACAACGCCGTTTATAACATGTAACACATGTAATAGTTTTTCTTGTTATTACAATTTACGCCACATGTGATACCAACCGACGTCTTTATAACTGTACGCTGTTTTATTTTATCACAAGCAGTGAATTCAATGCATATACAATGTGAGTAAAATTGGTATTTTTCTACAGTGAAAAAATATCGTATTTTTTCACTAGTGACTGATACGATTTATATTTTCACTGTAGAATAGAATAGAACTGTAGCAAAACATGGCTTGCTTGGCAAATTTGTGACTGGGATTTTTTAACATAAGGTTTTAAGTGAAGTATATTTGTCAAAAATAACGCTTCGCATGTTGTGACGTCAACATCAAACATAATGACGTCACGGTTTCACATGGCGTAGCGCCAGTTAGCACGTGACGCCTACCGTAAGGCACACTCAATATACTTTCTTTAAATGCTGATTTCTTGCGTTTCATTCGTTAAAATATGATTCTAAGCCATTTTTTAGGTACAAACTACGTTTACACCCATTGCTATAACCAATAAACACACTGCAAAAGTCAAATCGAACGAGAAACGACTAAGTAAAAAGTAAGGTTGTGATTTGTGTATTTCCGTTGAGTGTAAAATAAAAAGAAAATTTACTTTTTTACGGCAAATACAAAATGTATTTCATCTCGTGTGGTGAAAATATCAACATTTTCACGAGTGCGTAGTGCGAATACTGATTTTTTCACCGCACTCGATGAAATATATCTGGTATTCACCTCAAAAAAGTAAATATCCTCTATATATTATGAAATTACACTCTGAATCAAGGTAAAATTAACCTTATTTTTTCTAGAGTGAGTGGTTATGCTGGGCTCCATTGCAAGCAGAGTCCTTACCGAAACGAAATGCAAGCGATTAACGATTGAGATAAGCATAACACTCAACCAGCAAAAGAATTTTTTTTAAAAAAAATACCAGAACAGTGAGTTATTATCCCTGTGAACAGCTTCTGGTTAGTATATCATAGCAGAAAAACAATACCTTCAAAATATTCGTCAGGTATATGTCAGACATACACAGGCAGACATATTGATGGCACGTTTCAACGCCTGAAAGACTCTCATAGAAACCGCTCTCAAAGGTATAACTCACCGAATCACACGACCACGTAATGATATCTCAACCATATTAGTATGTAAAGCTGGCATACAAAGATACCAAAATAGAACGAGGTATTCTGACCGTAATTCTACTTAGTCTACCACGGCTTCGCCCAGGAAACATTTGCCAGTGTTTTTATTTTATCTAGGCCCCTTAGCAAAATATATTACATTTGTATGTACAATGAATTTAGCAATTGTTTTGTATGGGTGAGCCCATCCACATCAGATCTCGAGTTTCATTTGATTTTATGAGGATACAAGCGCCGATCCTCTGACAAGAATTTCCATTAAGAAATAAAGAATTACCAAACCCAGCGGCCTTACTAAAGTGACGTTAAATTTTAAGACTAGCAGGAAGTGTGGGTATTTCTGATCATTGGGGGAGCCACAACCATTTCCAAGCGATTGTTTGGTCACTGAAAACCGAAAAAGCATAGCAAATGTTGCACTTTTCTGAACTTTCTCAGAGAAATACAGGACCAAGTTTTCACAATTTGACGTTTGTAATGCTATTACGTTATAGCCTTTAAATGATGTTTCTAGTCGGGGTTTTCTTGAATCACATTAATATGTACGAGGGTCAGTCAAAAATAACTGAGAGTTGATTCATACCTCTTACGTAGGCTAACGTACACTAGTGAAATTTGGCACACGCATGAGATGAACTGTCATGCGTCAGAATATGCAATATACAAGACCATGCAAAGTATAGATCGTTGTTGCTTAGCAACCGAAGAACGTGAAATAACGCCATGCGTTCACGCTGGAATATAGCGTTGCTATGGAAACACTATGCAAAATTTAAGGTACACCAACTTGTGCATTTGTTGCCAATACATTATGTGAATATATTTTGTGAAAAGCAACAACTGAGATTGGGGCGTTGCAATTTTATTACATAAGTAAGAGGAAAATTAACTAAATTTTCTGAAAATTTCACCCAAAAATAAACCCCACCCACCAGTTACGGTTCATTTTAGAGTAATATTATCAACTACGTATCATATCATATGACAATTTCATTGTATTTAGTAAATGGTTTTAACATCTGAATGCATATCTTGAATATTCCCAGGAATAAACGGTTGTCATAGCAACTAAATCTGATCTTTTAGTTAAAAATGGAATTTCCATCGATTTTGGTTGCTAGGCAACGAACATTGCATGTATTGTATTTACTATCTATTACACTACTTCAAAACATTGCTAACACATTGTTTGATATAATTTAATAGATAAAAGGTCCGTAATTATACTGTTTTAGATTCAAAATGATTTTAAATTCATGGCTGCTTAGTCAAAATTGTCGTCAGCGCGAACGCTAATCGCTGAGAGACGGTCTTGGGTTGTCTAGCAACAGCGCATTGAAGATGATAAGACGTCATCTTTTATATGTATCGAAGCCCGAAGGTTTATTCTATATGTGTATAAAGTGTCAGCCAAAACTGCCAACCCAGTAAAAAGATATTAACCAACTCTCAGTTATTTTTGACTGACCCTCGTATAACTGGTTGATGCCTTCCAACAAATTCAGACAAATACTGTTGAATTTAACATCCTCACTGCTACGGAGTACGAGCCGAAAGATAAATCTAACATCAACGTTATTTGGCAAATGCGTCGCACCATATTTCTGTAGTTTAAGATTATCAACCATAATATGTGTTACATTGTAAGCCTAAGGTATCTTTGTAAACTGATTCTCTGTTGAGTTGAAACACCAATTAACATTAGAAGTTTAATCAAATGATGACTACATGTTAACGTCATTGATGGCAGCTGATTTTTTTCAGCATGAATTCTCTATCACATCTGTCACGTAACTAATAGTTTTATAGGAGTGTGCTGCATGAGGAAGATGAAAGACCACCAAACGAAAAATCACATGCTTATCATTCTAGCATTACTTACGACGGATCTGAATTTTGCTTACTGACCCCTCCTGCAGTTCTTGCTCTCCCCAAATGCTTATTTATAGGATGGCGTCTGTAAATCCATGGTTCAAATTGCCTAAGATCCTGTTCTCGTCATTGCAATTGCAATTGTTCGATATTGCACACAAGATGAACACAAAAAGATGCGAAACATAAGAAATTGCTAAACTTTTTGTATATTTTAAATATACGTCTGTTTTGAACTGATTTTTTTAATCCAAGAGAGAAACCCTTTCCAAGTGCACGCAATGGCATTCACTTAGACAGTGCTCTACAATATCGACATAATTCGTATTGCATTTGCAGCACAGACTGGCATTGTCAGCATCAATCGCCAGGGATTTGGACAGTGATCTACAATATTTACATAATTCGTATTGCACTTGCAACAAAGACTGGCATTGTCAGCATCAATCGCCAGTAATATGGATTTTGAGTACATAATCGAGATTCACCACATTACGTCACTTCTGGAAGGGATGCTATATACAGAGAATACTAGGTGAGTTTCTTTTGAAAATCAATTCTACCAGGCAAGGTTTCGAGAATGCTTGTTGAATTGCGAGGCTTGCGTTCTTAAAGCCGAGGCTGGTAAGCTTGATATAAAAAGACTCAAACCTGGTATTTTATTAATATCAGTTTACAAGTTGTTTCACTCTTCAAACTAGCGATTACTGACATATTTATTGAGTTTTGTGTCCATTCAGTGTCATTGGCGACTTCATTCAAAATATGAACTGAAAAAGACACATGTCGTAAGATAAACAATGTTTATTAGGTCAACTTACAACATTACAGTTTTACGAGAGGGATTGTAACTGATAAAACGGAAAATAACACCATGTCAACATTACTGTTGAGTCCTTATCTTTGCTTTATCTCCTTTTTATATCTTGTTTTATATGTTCTAGGAATGATGCATTGATGAGTTAGGGGTCTTTCATGCACACCAAACATCTATGTGTCTTGATCACCATCTGACTTAAGGGTGAGGTTCGCGCGCCGTGAAACCTGTTCAAGCCCTCCAGTAAAATATTTTACTGACCGTTCCAAGGCGGTGCTTCTTTTGTTGATCATTTATGTTATTTCTGTCTTGGTTTTGTTATGCTTTAGTGTTTGTCTGCTTATTGATGTCTTGTTGTCACCTGCTGGGAAAGGGCTGACCTCTTGGCTCTCGTTTATGATGTCTTATTGTGAAGTTGTCACTTACCCATTGGTATCCTGGGTCAGGTGTGGTGCTGGATAGTATCGATTCCTGATCTTTGGCCTTTTATCTTACATTTATTTTGTTGTTGCGATAAGGTGTTTCAGTCCTTGGCATAACCTCATTTTTATCTATTATCAATATGTCATTTAATATGTTCGATAACACGTGAGCTCTCATTACATGTCATATAATATTTTATCATTGACGAAAGCATTTATGAAATTCCTACACGTAACTATGTTAGAAGATACATTGTCAATGTACATGACTGTATGAACTGTGAATATATAGCTTCTCAAATAGCAGTATGTGGTTAATATCAGTTTGAAAAAAAGTTTGAAAAAAATTAATGTCTTATGTGTATTCTATACATACAGATTTCAATCATTGTTCGCTTAGTTGCGACCATTGTTTATCCCTGGAAGTAAGGTTGAACTTGGCAGGGGCTTGCAATTGAAAGTCTCCCTCTTCACGTCCAGGCAGTATTCGGGACGTAAATGGCAATGCATTCTGCGGTATACCAATGCTACTACATATACTAGTCAAAAGTTCTAACTGGCAACGTGTGTTTTTTATCAATTTTCCAAAAAGTTTTAAGTACAACATGGATTTCATTTTCACCCCCGATTAGGCCAGCCTGTATGTAAATGATACCGGAAAACGGCTTAACAAAATTCTTAAAATTGTATCCAGGAGGCTTTGCCGAATACACATACCTCAATATTAAAATTCATAAGAATGTGCATTGGATGGTGGGGTAATTTACGACACTTTACCAAATAACAACGAGTCTCGTGCAGATGGAGTGTTCATTTTAGCACTATAGTTCCATAATTTATCTTTATGTACAATCACAATTTTGGAATTGACTACATACACTTGCAATTATAAGGCGATTACGATTCAAAGTAAAGCATGTCAGAAAATATTTTGTTACGTGATTGAGAACGTCTTCCAAACATACGTTATTGTCATTTGTACAATGCAGAAGAAACGTGATGCACGGCATAATTTAATCAAAATCTGGCATGTGCAAATGACCTTTGCCCCTGAAATCAAAACCGAACGGAAATTGATTAAACTTAGAAAGACTCAATATGTTCAATTGTATCGCTAGCCTATAGTAATCAGAGTGGATGGGGTATTTCGGTATCTTTTAATGGGCAACAATTTGTGAATAACGTAGTGCCAATACATAATGATTAATTCAATGAATAATGTGTAAACATCAAAGAATCATAGTAAACATATCTGTTGTGCCAGTAAACAAAGCTAAACATGGTTAATTTTACTGACCATTCCTAGGCGGTATTTCTTTTGTGGATCATTTGTGTTTTTGGTGTTTGTGTTTGCGTCTGTTCATTTCTGCCTTGTGGTCACCTGCTGAGAAAGGGCTGACCTTTTGGCTCCTGTTGGTGATGTTTATTGTATTTTTGTTACTTTCCCATGTGGTATCCTGGGACAGGTGTGGTACTTGATTCTATCGTTTCCCGATCTTTGCCGTCTTTCTAACTTTAACTTGCTGCTGAATTTGTGTCCTTCCAAATCGCCTACTCCTGTTTAATATAATTCAACACCTTTAACTAACTTAACAGGAATGAATTTTCTAGGGCACGCTAAAATGTTGTCAGACACTGGTATGCAATGGAATTTATCTCTCTGTCTTCCTTATTGTTTGCGCAATAAAGGATTAAGTCAGGTTGGTGCGTTTTCAAAGTCATTAAGTATATGTTGTTCTTTAAAATAATTTGCTAAAGGTATGGCAAGCTTTTTCGTGAAAGCTTATACGTGTAATCGTTCATTTTGCCCACCACACAACTTTTATTTTTGTCTTTAAGATTCAGAAAAAATGGACAGATTTTTCAGACAGTTCAGAGCTAAACTATCAATTACCAGTTAACGCGATAAATGTTTTAGTTAGTATAATCAGTCAGGTGCATAACCTCCAAAAGTTAAAAAATAGATCACTTAGAGCAGTTAACTTTTTTGCAACAAAAACAAATGTAACCTGTTTGAGTGAACGTGTCTTTTTTCATCTTCATATTCCCGAGTAACCGCAATTTTCACGGCCATGTGGGTAATTTTATCTGAAAGAGCTATTACATAATTAAACGATTATGCAATAAAATTTTGTACGCATCGGCTATAAATAATTACGCGAGGTCATTGAAGTTCAGAAAATAAGCTACTTTTAAACCTGAATAAGTTATATTGTTGACGGCTTGCAATTTGACCTTGGCCTAAATAATTTCAGATACAACATAAATAAGTTACCTTCTGTAGCATCACTTAGAAATTATTGTTGAAAAGGCACAATTTTAACTTCCTCAAGTGATATATATTTTAACTTATAGAACTTATGTCCCTTACTGATAATCTAGTAATTAAAAAATATCCCAATAATTACAGGATAGCGTAGCTACCATATACGCAAAAATGCATTTGCGTGCACATTTGAATCGAAAATATGGGATTATTCGATCCCAGTTTTGAATGTGTGCGAAACGCAATGCTAATCTGTCCAATTGGTTATGATGGCATTATCTGCTCTAAGACATCTTTGATTGTTTGGTTTGGTTTGATACTTAACGTTCCAGTCAACAGCTACATTCATGTTACGACGACCATTTCCCCAAACCACACTTTTTCCTGGGCAGGCTTGACTAAGCGGTTAACCAGTACTTCATTCACATACTTTCGCTAGTAACTGACATATAACAACAAACCGTCTTGAATCAGCAGAAGGGAGGAAAATGGCCATAGCAATTATATCATGCTCAATCTCCAAAACAGTATTGGATCGTGTTGGGATCGAACTTGCGACCCCTGGATCTACAGTCAGACACGAATCTGCAGTCAAACATGTTACCGACTGCGCTACGCAAACTGGTAATACTCCTTTGAGGTGTAGTCATCCTTTACTAGGTCACACACCATAAACAAAATGTGCATAACATGGTGAATAGCGCAATCCCTGATGAGACGGTTGGTCGACTGTATTTGTAAAAAATGTTACCTTACTGGAACCGTTTGCATTAATCCATTTACCACATACCTTGTTATTTAGGCAAACTACGTCCCTGATTATTTACGATTCTTACTTTCTGCGTGTTCCAAGGGAGATTATGCTTCTAGTTAGCTTAAAATATATCCAAGACAGTTATGGAAAATTTAAACTGTTATATACTAGTCTAAAATATTGGCCAGTTGCAGATTTCTCCTTTGAAGATATGCATGCAATCAGAAATAAGGTAATCAATACAAATAGTGCAAAAAAATCATTTCATAATAGTTTATATATTATTGTATAAGACTTTCAAAATAATGATGATCGTTAATTTTGGAAAGTTATTCGTCATTTTATCAAAAATAACAACTCTGCAACTTCTATTCCTCCTTTATGTAGAACACTTTCACACCCTGATAATCAAGGTCATTACAACGGTCAGGACCAATGGATTTTGCTTCTACCTCAAAACAGTCAATGGTGAAGAAACCCAGTTATGTATAACTCTCCCTCACAAATTAAATGTCATGAACCTAGAATTGAAAATGTTATCGAGTACTCAACTCTAACAAAGCAAGAGGTGATGATGGTATAAACCATAAAATGCTGAAGGGTGTCTCCAAAACCCCTCTGCATTTTAGTGAATAGATCCTTTGATGAGGGGATATATCCTGGTATATGGAAACTTGCGAACGAGATTCCCATTTTCAAGAGGGGAGCCAAATCTCAACTCTCTATTTATATACCAGTTGCACTCTTGATGAGCTGTATTGGAAAACTACAAGAAAGGATTGTTTTAAGAATGTGATTAATTTTCAAATAATCTCTTAACCATGTATCAATCTTGTTTCTTAAGAAAACAGATTGATACTCGTAGAAGAGAGTACTATTTCCGTGGGAAAGTATTAATTTAAATATGCCATTGCTTATTTCTTTTACAGTATGTCCATTATAAAGATTACCTTTGACATTTATTTTGGGAAAGAACTTTCTTAATACCCTTTAGTATTTCACAGAAACCTTGTATTTCATCATCCATTAGGCTATGGAATTGTCTTGAAGATAACTTTTAGAAATCAATCAACATTACTCACCTGAAAAGCATATAATCTCAAAGTTTAACATAGCACATGTTACTCTCTACTTTACTATTAGAAATAGATTTGTTTGTCCTACAAGTACGACTAAGAAATAAATGCAGCGGTCTAAACAATGTCTTTTCAGAAATCATACTCGTCACAACCCTTTATGTGATTTGTGTGACCTGGTGGAGGATGCCTACCACTACTTATTTCAATGCAGAAATATTATCTTGAAAGACAAGTTTTCAATGATATATGGTTAGAGGTATTCAGCCTCTAAACATTAATGTAATTCTGTATGAGAATAAGAAATGGAATAGTGAAGTTATTATGGTCTTGCTATAGCATAGGTATATACACACCTCCAAACGCTTTAAATAACCTACTATGACTCTGCTTCAAAAACATACTTTGATATTTGCCGTCTTTCTTACTTAGAAGCAAGTACTTGATAACCTTACATTAGTGTTGTTGTTTTAAGGGGTTCATATTAGCAGTTTTATATTTTGTTTCCCTATTCATCCACGTTTTTATACTACTTACACGTCAAAAAACTGTTATTTATTCATTTATATATTGATTTATTTATTTATTTTTATTTATTTATTGATCAATTGTTTACTTGTTAATGTATTTATTTAGTTCCGATGTATTTTTAGTTTAGGTTGCTTTTCACTTTATTTTGTTTGCTCACAACTAGTATCCAAGTGCATTTACATGCTTAGCCATGCTTTATGTATGTTAAAATTGTAGGGAAAGGTTCGTAACTAAGGTTGTGAGAACTCGTGACCCAGCTCCATCGATGTATCAAATTTGGCAGCAAAATGTATTTCAATTGAGATATTTTCGAAGATATTCATTTGCTGAGTACAGTGGCTCAGTCTGTAGACCGTTACAATCGAATTGTTATTAGTTCCATAATCACCGGAGTCACCTAGGTGTGTCTTTTGCGATGGACACGCTTCTCTGACGTAAAAAAATGTTTTTTTACTATCTTTTCGTTTAGTAATAACTTATGTAACACAAGCCATTAGAAGTAGAAATAAACCAATACTGCCAACATTTTATCTGACTGTCGAAACTTACTCTTTCACATATAGACTGTTCTTTACGGATGTCAACCATTTAAAGAAAGAAAGATGGCAAAGATATAACATCTATTCAATCAAACACCACACCCGACGACCTGGACACCAATGGGAATATGGCAACGTCACAAATAGACATCACAAACGAGAGCCAAGAGGTCGTCAGCCCTTTCCCAGCAGGTGACCACAAGGCCTCAATTAACAGACGAGCACAAAATCATTTTGCGAAAAAGGCTATTTTGATTAACCCCTTTTTCATCCTCTTACAATATGTTTTTGTTTTTATTTTTCCAAAGTCATTTTAGAGTAAAGAAAAAACATACATAATTACTTGCCGGGTGTTTATCTCCGATATATATATTAACCAGATGGAAATCTAAATTCGAATTGCGTCGATTTTGTATCATTACCGTACCTGTATGCTACAATTTTGCTGTATTCAGCATACCAAATTACTCCTTGCCATGTCTCATTAGCGATTGCTTATTGCGGACACAGTACGATACTTTAGATATACAGTTGCCATGTTGTCATTACTAAATTCATTGTTCTTTTGATTTTGCTGCATAAAATCAACACTATCACTATACTGGTGTACTTTACCTACATTGAGATGCTTGAGTTGGCGTTTCAAGTCACAGTACACACTCTTTCAGACGCTTTAATCGTAGCAGAGAGGGCACATAGTCTTGAGTAAGGACACAACATTAAGAGACTGATGAGATAAGAACTAGGGACCTCTTGATAGCTGGTCAAACGCTCTACATGTGATAGCCACTACATAACCATCAACACGTTGTTTCAGAGAGTGACATTAGTTGTGTCCTGGTGACACCAGAGGACGTGTTAGTGGTTATAACCAACTTGCATTCGCTACTTCAATGGACTTGTACTGTTTTGGCATCTTTCTTAGCAATGATTCGTTATACAGAGAAACCTGTGGAAAACGGCCACTCAAAAATAGACAAAACCTAGATCTTAATGACAAATGGTAGCTTAATGAAGGTCGAAAGTATTGCAGAATGCCCCCCTTGGAGCATTCTGCAATACTTTTGACCAGCATTAAGCTATGTTTGGTCTTTTAGAGAGTGGTCGTGTCTTCCTGGTGTCTGGTGATTGTTGTGTGGCTCTTCCTCACGGTGTCATGAGTTTCTTTGCAGTTAGTGATTGTGGTATTTCCTGATCATACTCACTTACTATTTTATGTACTCATACATTTGGGGATCTTTATTGTCATAGCGTGATTAAACAACATCCCTTTTTTCTAGAGAACCAGTTTCAAAGCGTTTTTCCTCTAAAACCAAGCATTTGATTCAAATCAAGAAGCCTGTACTATGGCTGTATTGCCCATTAAATCAAGATTGAGTGAATGTGTAAGCTGAACATTATTGCTTCTTGAGATTTTGATCTACTTGAATACATTTTAAATATAAAAAGAAACACAAAATCCATATGAAATAAATTTTAAACAGAATCAAAAATGCCTCTTCATGAATTTGACCAAAATATTTAAAACGGAAGTGACGCGTGGCTGCCATGGTGCTATGTATGCTTATTATACGTGTGTACATTAATTCGATTTCACAATCTCTAAAACCAGCAGCAGAATTGAAACCAACTTAGCAGAAAAAATTATTTAAAGTAAATAAGGGTTCAAAGATCAAGACATTGATATAATCAGGTACCACACCTGACCCAGAACACCAATGGGAAAGTGACAAACTCACAGTTAGACACCACAAACGAGAGCCAAGAGGTCTGTCCTTTCCCAGCAGGTGACCACAACGTACATAAAACAGTCGCACGCAAAAGCATAACAAAAACAAGACAGAAAAACATAAATGATCCACAAATGAAGTACCACCTTTGAACAGTCAGTAAAAATATTTTACTGGAGGCTTAAACCGGTGTCATGGCGCCAACCTCATCCTTAATTCAGATGTGGATCAAGACACAGAGATTTTTTTTTTGCATGAAAGACCCCTAGCTTATCAATACATCATCTTCTAGAACATATAATTCAAGATATAAAAATGAGATAAAGTCATATTATCAAAATACCTACACTTTCTGTCTTTGATCACTTTTAACCCTTAATCTGCGAGGTAAATTAGCATGCTTTATATTCATCTGTTTTCAAGCAATTACGATTCCATTAATTTAAAATGTATTTAATGGTTCGAATGTTAACATTGTTGATTTGATAGAGAATAGCTGATCTGAATTTACAGTATGTTCATAGCATGATGTATATGTGTTCAAAAGGACAGGGGTTAAGTTATGAGTGTTATATGGACTTAACAGCACACCACCAATGATCGATTAAAAGCAAGTTACTTTTAGAATACGTATCGATATATTATCAGGCAATTAATGCGCGTTGATGAAATAAAGAGCAAACAAAAAACGTACATCAATTGGAAATAAGGTTTGGAGTGGGGTTCATTCTCTACTCTTTTTTGTTATAAAGCATTTTGCCTAAACATTTTAAAAGCAGTATAAGACCTACCACGTGGAACTTCTTTTAACCCTAATGCTTGTCCACAAATGTATCAGACTTTGAGTTATAAGCATGACTTTCAAGTGTATTTAAAAGGAAAATAGAAAATAGTGTGGCATTTGATCAGTGGATTAATTGCCTGGAGGAAGCTACACTGGCAGTCTAGTTTGGCATGTTTGTTTTGCTTGTTTACATCCAAATAAAGTACGAAAGGTGGCAAATATCAGGAATCAATACAATCAACTACCACATCTGAAACAATTTTTCAGTCATGGCGGGATGGTCTTCCTAGGCTGAACCGGTACTAAGCAGAGGATAAAGTGTCTACCTCAAGGACACAATGCAGTGCCTCCGATGAGGCCCGAACCCCCAACCCCTCGAACTCGAGTCTAGCACTCTACCACTGAGCAACCCCGCTCCATGACAGTCTAGTCATTTGTAATGCCGAAATGATTAGGCAGGAACCTATGACATAAAGCAATGAGCCAAAAATATAAGAAATTATATATTTTAAAAACAACAAGCCTTCAGAATTTATTATGCCACTAGTTTCAATGACATGTATTGATATGTATGGTTACAAGTCGAATGCCTATGGTGATGGCACCCAATATTAGTTCATAAAGGTATGTCTGCTTAGAATTTGAAAGCATAATAAAAAAATCATGTATATTGAAGCAATTTATCATATGACGTCGCGTCTGGGAGTGAAATAACGCCATGCATTGAAATCGATAAACCACTAGTGGTTTACATTATTTCGTAAAGCGTTCTGAAATAGCGCTTTAAACGCCAGGCGTATGTCTAAATTCTAACGATTTTCAAGCTAAAATTATAATTTTAAAATAATTTCAATGTTATATGTTAAATAGAATCTAACTTTCATGATCCTGTATTATTTAATTTATTAAACTCGCTCCAAAAAATCGATAAAATGCTCGGCAGGCCTCTCATTTTATAACGTTACTCCAACTCATTAATAAATTAAATAAAACATGAACACTCATGTAAGGTCCTCTATTTAAACACTGGTCAGCCTAGATGCAGAATAAGTAAAATGTCTTCATAATGATATGGATTCATTGTTGGTCGTTTTTATTTCAAAAGTTTTGCCTTCATTCTTCGGTGATCGTTGATCATGTCTGCGTTTGTAACACTGATACCACAAATTAACTGGATGAGCTAAAGTTGACAACTCTATAACCAGCAGGAACAAAGTTACCTGTAGAAAAAAATAAACATTTGAGCAGTGACATGTGATTTCTAACAATGTGGCATTTTGACAAGTGTAGACTAAGACGAGCCTGTGCAGCCTCATTTTAAGCTCAGAAAGTCCAAATGATGTTCGGTCAGTAGCTTAACACTCATAAAATATTCAAGCAAATAGCAAAGTCTCTGACCAGACTACGCATATGCGCAGGCTTATCTGAAGCTTTGCTGGTAGCACATGCCACACTGTTGGAAATCTCATGTCGCATTTTATTTTAAAGATTTTATGGTTAGTCGTGGATCAGAACTGGCACTGAGGTTATAAAACCTTTTTCCATGCTCAACTCAACCGAGCATGACTTTATCCTGCTCATAAATTTTAAAATGCCAACAGTTGTTGGCATTTCAACATATTTAGCAGGATAAATTCCCCACCAGAGTGTGTTAAACAGGTATAAATCTGTATTTTGAATATTTAAGTTTTTTATGAGCAGTTGAAATTCAAAACTCATTTGAGTTGACTATGAAAAAGGTTTTAGAAACTCGAGACCAAAAATATGAATTGGTCGGAAAGCATTTGTGTCCACACATAAAATATTGGTACTTATCGTATGTGTACAGGTCTAAAGTTTGGTTTGAATTTTTAAAAAAAAATACAATAATGAGGTCGAGATGCTAATAAATCATTCAGCAAGTCACTGTCGTGACGAGTTTTGTATGGCCATAAATGTATGCGGTTACGCGATCAAACATTGATGTAATATATTTTACTTTGCACTTAATTATAACCAATAATATTCTTGGCGTCCCTCAATTCTGTTATACTATTTTGCATAAAGTGTATATTTCATAATGTGTGTTTTTATTTCTGCTTGTACTTATGAAGGCAGCACTATTTAAAAGCAAACAATGCTCAGGCATACACCATAAACACACATGAACACAACACGACAAGCAAATTATGTCAATGGCTTCAAATCGATGTCTAATACACAATTTTGACCAACAAATCGCTATTATTTGCACTCAAACGTACATTCAATTGGTATGCATATAATGATAAAAATATTTTGATTGCATTACATTATTACGCCTGCAGACACAAAATACGTTGAAAATAATTTCCTGATTATTTGTATGCATCAAATAAAGGTTTCTGGCTTCTTTAAGTAGCAATTTCTTACATGTATTGGAGCGAGACGGTATGCCTTGAACCATGCAAACAATCCATACTGTAGCATACTGCCAACTCCAGCGACTGTTTGTAAAATGCCATACAACTCTGTGAAGTAAATCATGGGAAAGCTGAAAGACAAAATGGCAATTACATATAAATAAGACACAGAAATACACTGATTGTAGTTCATAGCTTTTAAGGGCACCACTAGTGTGAGATTTGATGCCATGTAAAGTAACACATTAATTTATAGTTTAGAAATATACACAGCACCTTATTATCTGGTATTTCCAAGGAGAGTCTATCAAAACTGATTAAACATTTTTCAAAAGAAAGCAAATGAAAAATACATAAATATAAAAGAAAGTTATGACGACAGAGCAATATATAAAACTGACACTTAACTGCAACCTGAAGTACATATACCATCTACTGACATCTATAGGAGGATTAGGTGAAAATATATATTTTAATTAGTATTTGAGTTGACACGTCATTGTGTACCCATCGTAGAGGCCCTTATATATATGTGTGTCCTACCAAAGCAATAATGATAAACCAACGCTCAACAGTGATAAAAACCGGGCCGCGTAGCGCAGTCGGTAACATGTCTGGCTACAGATGCGTGTCTGACTGCAGATCCAGGGGTCGCGAGTTCGATCCCAGCCCGGTCCCATACTTTCGTGGAGATTGATCATGAAATAATTTCTACGGTCATTCTCCTCCCTTCCACTGATACATTCAAGAAGGGTTGTTGTCAGTTACAAGCGAAAGTATGTGCACAAATTACTGGTTAACCGCTTGCTCAAGCCTGCCCAGGAAAAAGTGTGGTTTTAAGTGAACTGACCGTCCCGCAATGACCATAACTGTTGACATGGGACGTAAAGCAACAAAAAACAAACAAACAAACAAACAGTGATAAAGGGCAAATCAGTCCACAAGCATACATAAAAGGCCAAAATTGTACATACATAGAAACGTTCAGTATACAACATACAACAAGCAAGGCGCACGACTAAAGGCATTGTTCATTTTGTTCTTAACATTCCAATTAGTTTAAAATGAAATTGACTATTTGTATCAAACAAGCTCAAAGTCTGAACATTGACACTTAATTTACTGTTCATCATGTTTGAATGCTATCAACATTCATTTATATAAACATACATGTCTCAACAACCAGTGAGTCAATCATGGTAATTTTATTAAAACATATATTGATGGGACAACAGAACTATGACTATGTGCTCCCAGATGCATTTACTTAAACATCAGGCCTCGAGGTTATAAAACTTGAGCACAGTCTCAAACTCAAAATAAAGCGTAACGATTGGCTGCTCGTGGACACGTGTCCGCAAGCAGCCAATCATTGCGCTTTATTTTGAGTTTAAGAATGAACTCAAGTTGTATAACCTTGAGGCCAGTTCTGTCATGTCCGTATAAGTTAAAATACTTAACAAGGTTAAAACTTTTGGCTTTGGTATATATTCTTAGGGCTGTTGGCACAACGTGCACTTAGCTTGATCAAAGGTCAACCTTTAATTTCTTTATGTCACAGTTAAATATGATTCCTAATGTTATTTAATGGAAAACAGTCTTAAGAATTTGAATTTTCAGAAACATTTGAAGCCAACGTCATTATACTCACCAGAAATGTTCAGCTTACTGAGTAAACAGCTATAAAGATAAAACAAATGTCAATGCTGACCTAAGTACGCCCAAACATGGCTACTACCAACCATGGATACGAACATATCTTACTGAAAGTACCATAATTATGACTTAAAATTTGAGCAGCAAATAGACAAAACAATTTAAACATGACTTAGATACCTGGCATGCCTGTAAATGGTAAGACACTTCAGATATTTTCCTATGAAGAAAAAAGACCACACAACTTTGACCATGGTATGTCGTGTGTGTATGTCCAAGATTAAAGGATGGTCCTATGTTGACCTTGAAAGAGCATACAGTGAATATATATTTCTCTAATATGCTTAGTACTAGTAAAACATTAAAACAATTATTTCAAATCTCTTTTGGTCTATTATGCCAAGTAAAATATGATATATACTTTTCAAAACCCATTTAAGTTAGATTTAATTCATACATTATCACAATCAGATGATACTGTGATTGTATTAAATGCGTTTAAAGCGTTAAATAGTTTTTTTTTGCAGAACAGAAGAGGTAGTTGATATGATACATTCCGCTCTCACACGAATGTGAACCTGCTTATGGCTGCAAGGACTGAATGTGGCATAGAAGTTCTTTCACAACCCCTGTATTCTTCAGATTAAGTCAGATCTGCCTTTTCTCCGTTCATCTACAATATTGTCTCCGTGATAGGTCTAGTTGAAGCAATTAAGATGATATATAGAAAGAGTATATCAATTTGGAAGAAAAGAAAGAAACTGTATGTTTCATAGTCGTAAGTAAACTGAAATATATAGAGGATATTTACTTTTTTGAGGTGAATACCAAATATATTTCATCAAGTGTGTTGAAAACATCAGAATTTTCATGAGTGCGCAGCACGAATAATAATTTCAATGTTTTCAACTCACGAGATGAAATATATTTGGTATTTACTAAAAAAAGTAAATTTTCTTTTTATTTTATACTTTTTAGAAGATTTACAGCTAATCAATTTGTTAACCATGCTCAAGCCAAATCGAAGACAAAGGAGTATTTGTGACAGAATACCTGGACCAATCTAGATCCACATGGTCTATAGTCACTATAGGACTTACAGATAAAAATATTTTTTCATCGTCAAAGTGCGAGACAAGTGACGTCATAAGCGACGTCATAATTTGTTGATGACGTGGCGTAGCATAGGTTACATTCATTGCCTCACTCACTGAAGCGGGAGGTGTCGACAATTCAAAATCGAAAAATTTCAGCAAATCTGAATTATTTTGGTACCAAAATGTTCCTCGTGTTCTAACTAAGATAATGACTACCCACATTTGATGTTTTTGTTCACAAATAAGAAAGTTAAAGGCGTTTGAACTTTCGAAGTGAGCTGCATTAAGTAAATGGAAAAGTCAGAGGTGATCCAAAAACGCTACAGTGAAAATATAGGCTGATATGATTGATATCATATCATTTCACTAGTGATTGATATCACTTTTATTAGTTTTTGATATGCATTGATTTCACTGCTAAGTATAAAATAAAACCGGATTAATACTGGAAATTTGGTATCAAATTCTAACTAACACTGATATAGATTAAGATCTACCTTACAGTCTGTCATCCTTTAGCAATATATTATAATGTTCATGTACACCAGTCAAATAATTTGTAAGCGCACCTTATATTAGTATTATCTATTTTGGGTTCATAAAATAAGTATATGTATGATAAAGGGACACGACTAACCGATGCCCTTAACACAATAATATAACCTCAGACATAAAGTTCGTCATTCCTTTTAACATGTTAATTTAAAACTACTGTGCTTAATAAAATCAATAATTATATGGAATGTTTTGCTACAGCAGAACTAAATTTTGTTTATGGACATATATTTGTTAGGTTGATGCTTTATATCCCAGCAAACATTTTTGTCAGTCATGTTGGCACGTTGTCCCTTTTTCCTGGGTTGAAACCAGTACTAAGCGGAGTACTTAGTGCCTTGCTCAAGGACACAACACAATACCTCCAGTAAGTTTCAAACACATGACCCTTCAATCGAAAGTCTAACACTCTACAAACTATGACAATGTGCTTCTCTCCTTGACGCATGACTGAGATGCCTGATGTTATATAATCCAAATTGCAATACGTACCTATCATTTATAAAAGTGACCTCAAATGAGAACAGATATGATCTAAAGATCGTAAACAGTATAAAGGTTATGTAAAGGCATTCTTCCTGTGGAACATAAGTCAACGCTGTGAATGATAACGACAATGCTGTTGTCAAGATAAGAGGCAGAATGATAGGCATGTTGGCACTTCTGTAGTCCGTATCACCTGAAATAAGATAAACAAAGAGCCTTACATACATTGAGAATCTCACATGAGTGTTCATGTATTATTGAATTTAATAAAAGAGTAGGGGAAACTGATTAAATATATACGAGGTTTGTACAGCATTTTTTATCACTTGTTTGCAACAAGTTTAATACGTTCAATATACAGGAGCACGAATGATAGATTATTTCTATCATACACCGAAGGACTTTAAAAACGCAAAAAGTGAAATTTAAAGAACCTTCTCATTTCTAATGTTTAGATTTTATTGAGATTTGGCAACACGGAACATCAATACGTGAGTAAAATATGTTTTAAATTGCATATCAAAATAATACATAATGTTAGAGCAACAGTCTATCAAATGGGAAAGTGAAAAATCACAGCCAGACACCACAAACGAATGCCAAGACGTCAGCTTTTCCCAGCAGGTGACCACAAAGCACATAAATACAGATGTGCACAAACACATAGCAAACACAAGACAGAAAAAACATAAAAGATCCACAAAAGAAGTACCGCCTTTGAATTGTCAGTAAAATATTTATTGGAGGGCTTAAACCATTTTAATGGCACCAACCTCACCCTTAGTTCAGATATGGACAGACAAGTCCATATGTAGTGGTAAATAGATGTATCTAGACTAGCGACTAAATCACAACTCCGTCATGTCACTAAATCATCAATGACACAGACGTCCCAAAAGGCAAATAGAGAGCATATAAAGTTCACGACCATAGCTAAGTTGTGTTTGGTCGCAAAGAAATATTATTTAAAAATCAAGCGAGTATTACCAGGAAATGCTGCAATTACTGACCACATTACAAAACAGGTGACAAGCACAACCCGCACACATAATGGGAGCAACAACAGACAATGGATCAAAAACAACATAATCACCACCTTTGAACAGACAGCAGTCTGGGCCATTGCAGGCAAGAAAGGGGTCTTAAATATATATTTACAGGCCAAATAATTATAGCCCCGCTTTTAGTTGGGATTGTTACATATCATTTTTCACATAATTGTAATACAGTTATGGCCCTTGTTTGATTTCAGCATTTGTTTCATAACTTCGTTTCCGCTGAATATCTTGAGAACAAAATAATAGAAATTTACCAAATTTTGTATAACCATTGATATTGACATGATCTAGGCTAGGCTTGTTGCACATCATTTTCGCTCATTTGTACCAGCGTTATGTCCCTTGATATACGACAGAAGTTCGTTTCCGCTCAGTATCTTGAGAACAAATTGACAGAATTTCAGCAAATTTTATTTATGCATTCGTACTGACAAGATCTAGGTTGTGATTGTTACCTGTAATTTTTGACTTATTTGTAGCAGAGTTATTCTTTTTTTCTATTTCTGAAGGATCCGTTTTTCCAAATTATTTAGAGGTCTTAACAGCTGTCGTTGTTTCTGTGTGTAGTCGGTACAACTTCTCCCCGTGCATCGATATAGTGGTGATATTTGTTCATACTCTCGTCATTCAGGTTGGGATTGTAAACTGTCATTTTTTGCTTATTTGTAACAGACTTATGGCCCTTGATTGATGCCAGAATTGTGTTTCAGCTCAATATCTATAGAATTTGGACTTTTTACAGCATGAAAAGCGCTGCTGCTTGGCTATAGTTAGATTATCTGACAATTCTAGTTGCCCTAGAATCTGCTGTTATTAAAACACACATACTGTTCAGCTCGCATGAAGGCTTCCTAACGTTTACAATGTAATATAACAGACAAACAATCCAATCAGATGAACTTATTGTAATGAAACAAAGACAAACTATTCACTCACAGACAGTCAGAGCTTACAGAAAACTTCTAGCTGAGCTAGGTTTGTGCCAGCCAAGGGAAAGCATCAGGCACCAATCCCCTGGCAATGGTTTCAGGTCAGGGTCATCATTTGGTATTTAGCCTGACCGATCGTCAAAGACAAGATAATATTTTTTTATTTTAGTTTAAAAATGCTATTGTCAACTCATTGTATGTGTTTCATCTACTCATTAATCATGTAATTATGAATATTTGACTATGAAGTTTTGATTTCATTCATGTTGTAGCTTTTTTGTTGCTAATTACATTGCATGAATATTTCTTTGCAAACATGATAAACTCTTTATATTTTTAAGCGAATATAAATTTTAAATTATGAAGACAAAACTCAAAAACTGAATATTGACTTTAGCAAAGATTATTCAATAACATAATTTAATTGTGTTCACTGTCGTGAAGTCGTATAAAACATTTCAGTTAATATATATGTTGAATTACGTTTTGACATTACACCTCATATTTAGCAAAGAGATCAGCCTCGTTCATTTACTAAGCTGTTCAATCATCAATAACAGTTTACTACGTTCTGAGAGATCATTTGTGTAATTTAGTAAATCTTTCAGAGAACTGCATATATGTGTAACTATAAACGAAACAAGAACATGTATAAGGTATTAGATATCAGCTTTCATGTATTGTTCTATTAATTTATCATTATGGAGAATAGAGATAAAGGTTAAACCGGGAGTTTTATCACTCTGTCGCAATTAGTTTAATATATATTCTATAATACAGGTGAGTGCTCATAGATTTACTGACTTTATTAAACGGTTTGAGGAAAAGAGATAGAGTATAAGGCTATCATACATGTATATATAATCAATACAAGTATACATGCCAGTATATTTCCAACGTTGTGAGTCATGAAGAAGTCCAGCGGTCAAAGCAGCCAATACTGTTCCCATGGTTGTATAAGAAAATACACCTAGATAGTAACTTTCTGAAATATACATGTCGTAGAGCGAAAATATTTTACCTGTCCCAGCTGGGAATCGAACCCAGGCTGGATCAGCAGGCAAACACTCTACCACGTCGCTGTAAAAGCTGGCTTCTACAGCAAGGCAGTAGAAGTGTGTTATATATACCTAACCCCGTGACATTCTCCCCCACCAAATTGGACTTCGGGAGCGCAGTGGCTCAGTGGTAGAGTGCTTGACTCGAGACCGAAGGGCCGCGGGTTCGAGCCTCACCAGCGTCACTGCGTTGTGTCCTTGAGCAAGAACATAAATCCTAGCTTAGTACTGGTTCGACCCAGGAAGACCCGTCCCTTTATAACTGAAAGATTGTTGATGGGACGTAAAGAATCAAACAAACAAACAAACAAAACAAATTGGACTTCCTTCCCGTAGTACTGCTGGAGTCTAGATTGGATTATTTACGTTGGGCGCCACTGTCGTAGAGCGAAAATATTTTACCTGTCCCAGCCGTGAATCGAACCCAGGACGCTGGATCTACAGGCAAACACTCTACCACGTCGCTGTAAAAGCTGGCTTCTATCGCAATGTAGTAGAAGTGTGTTATATATACCTAACTCAGAGACATATAAAAGATAAATTAATACAATGATTAAAGTCAGGGGGTTGATACTACGAGAAATATTGGAATTAAGTATGTACCATGACCTAATGAAGAATTGCCAAAATGTACATGCAGTATAGTTTCACTTCACTTATTACAAACAAAATACACAAATATGTATGTCTACTCGCGTACTATATAACTACAGATAATTATCGCCACAGCATTTGTACATGGTCAAACTGCTATACCAACAGCAAGGTCGCAACAGCAGATTTAAACAAGTAACTTGGTTTAAGCATAATTATTCATATTTCCATTTACATAGTTATATACAAATATACATTTTACAATACAATCAAGATGGGATTCAGAATAAAAGTCAAACGACTTGTACAAAGTTGTTTCCCTTTGAAGAAAAGCGTGCACTGTTAGGAGCTATGTCCGGCTAAGCTCAAAAATATGAGTTGTATGCAAACCAATTTATCTTTCGACTCTAAGTGTATATATATGTAAAGTGTTACATACTATCATCTAATTATAAAACATTTAGAGAGAGAGAGAGAGGGAGAGAAAAAAGAGAGAGAGTTCATCCCCAACGCTCAAATCGTTTACTATCCAATATGTACTTTGGTCCTGTACTAAAAATGCTGCAGATGGTATGAAAGTCACATGTAGGTATTCCAAATAGCACAGTGTTTAAATCTTGAACACAGTAGTTTTCCAATTCATTCAGCATTATTGTCGTGATTTCGTTATACCTTTGGCATTCAAAAATGTAATGTTTTGTAGTTTCAACTGCACCACCGGCACAATGAGGCAAGTGACATGTTATTTGCATGTAATGCAGTAACTTGATTTACATCCAGTATATTTGGAATTTTTGTAACATAGTAGCATTAAATTTTGTCTGACTGGCACACTTTAACCATACAAACTATTTAATAATTGGCCTGTTGGCATTTAATAATTGGCCTTTGTACACTCATCAGCTATAATGGACTTATTTATTTGTATTTAATACTGGTTAAATATTTTTCATGATAGTATTTCAACTATTTCAATTATCATTTTATTATATGGGTGTCAGTCCACTAAGAAGAGAAAACTAGAAACTAATGACTCTTCTGCAACAATCCAACATTATACGGTGATATAGTTTATAAATTAATGTCTGGTTATAAACCCAATCACGGTTTATAGCAATGGCGTCCGCTTTAATTCCACAATGATGAGAGGAAATGATATGTCCATACGAAGAGGATTTTACATGAACGCTCATGTTTTATTGAATTAAGCAGCGAGTTGAGGATCATACATTTAACTTTCATCCTACATACAAATCCTACAAACTGGGGCCATTTTGATACCAGGAAAAAACGTTACATATTGTATTAATTTTGAAATTCCAAACACGATATTGTGGTTAGCAAAGGCTTTATTAAACACAATATCAACACAATATAAGATAACATACTTCTCAGCTCCTTTCTGGGAGGGTATGCAATTAACTTAACAATAAAATAAACATGTTGTCACATTTCGCATTAAGTTACTCACGAACTAAATGTATGTACATATTACTATGAGAATATGTCTTGTGTTCAGGGATGCTGCAAAGCAAACATAAGCAAACTGGTCAGTTTCAGAATACAGTTTTGAAATTTAATGCATGGCCTGTAATAGACTCAACTACAGTCATGATTCTACAGTTTGGAGGCACTATTCACAAATGGCATTTTGAATGCTGTGCTCTGAATACACTGGCTGTCTGCAAGCTTGGCAACTCAAAATAACTTTCTTCTCAACAGGACAAAGAGTGCATCTCTTCCTGTCTCTGCCTTCAGCATGGTTCCCATTATGGACTGCTGGGGCAGGGTCATCGCCAATCAGCATCATGGCTATCCGAGATGGAGTCTGCAAGGTTAAAGATGTTGCTGTGGGTCGCTCAATTGGAGGCATAATAAGTTCCAGACACAACTGCTGAAGAAATATTGGCCGCTGCCGTGTGTCTTCTGACGACTTCAATATAGAACAGTTTATCAGTCACCCCTGATATAAACTGAGTGATTTCAACATAACCTAACAAACGTTTCCTATCACACGGCATGTTACCTTTATCAGGTCATGATGACGTTGCACTTTTTGAATGACGTCGCTAATGACTCTTATTCGACACAAAAATAAACGAATACGCCATAATCGCTAGTTTGAAGAGTGTTCAACACTGGGAACCTGATAAATAGAATACCAGGTTCGCGTCTTTTGATATCAAGTTTACCAGGCTCGGCTTTGAGAACGCATGTTGAATCGCTCGGCAAGCCTTGCGGTGTCAACAAGCGTTCTCCAAGCCTTGTCTGGTAAACTTGATATCAAATGACACTCACCTAGTATTCTCTATTTATCACCCAGTCAAGGACCACAGTCACAGCAGTGACATCTACACAGTTCCCAAACAATACAATGGACTGTTGGTTCACTATTTTACTAGCAGTTGCTGCCCACCACCTCTTCTGTTACATATGCCCCTTCCCCTGCCTTTACTCCTACTTCTATCTATAATGGAATAGGCTTGGGCTAAGGAGCCTCATTCTTATTACGTGACGGTTTCAGTATCTCTGTGTCACTATGACCAGATGGTTCTGAGATATGATCAATCTCTGCCTCGGCTCTTTCATAATCATCCAGGCCTTATTTTACATCTTCCTGTAATAAGGCCGTTACTGCCTCTGAAGCAGTGTGTCTTGCCTTTCTACAACAATTATTCACAATACAGGGAACAATAACATAGCGATACACATAAATAAGTGGTATAAAATTCATTTGTTAAGTTGGGGTCCTTTGGACTCCAGAGGCAACTCTACACTACGTAGCTGTGGCTATATTGTAACAGAAATAAGTACAACCTTGCTCTTAAATTAACAAACAAAGTCATTTAGCCCTCACAGTAAACTATTTCGTTTTGACGAACTGAAAGAAAACAAAAGTCCCCATGGGGTCAATATGAACCCAAGTCGGTAGGATGAAGGTTAATGTAAGACATGTCAAGCATTCCATTCCTTTTGCAATGAGTTTAATAATACTGGAGAACAATTGTTAGATTATATTCATCAAATCACATTAAAATTATTTTGAAATCTAATTGTTTTGAGTGAAAAAGTTCAGATTTAGCTATATATATGCAGCTTTGCAATAGACGCCATTTCATAACGTTGTCAAAATCTGTAGTTCACAATGGTTTATCAATTTGAATCCATGACGTTGAATCTCTCCCAGAAGCGACGATATGTGATAAAATTGATTTAATGAGAACGCAAAGCGAATGCTTTCTGTGTTTAAATTAAAACACAGCAGAATGTTGGGCATGGATGTTGCAGTAAAGTATATTTGATTCTATTGTTGTTGGCCTATGTTTGATGTTGTTAGAATTATGTGTGTGAGTTAAGTGTTTCAGCCTTTTTAGTTTGGCAAGCATGTCACTGAGGATGACATGGCTGTTTTTTAAATATGGTGATGCCCATACTTACTTGAGGATTGCCATTTTGCTCATAAATACTGTACATACAATTTTCTGAAAATTTTATAAAAATCATAATTGTCCTGATATGAAATTTTTGTGGCACGCTTCTAATGGGCAGACATGAAGCAGGTAATTAACATTAAAGTCATGCATCGATCCTTAGTTGTTTTACATTTTTGGTGATAACTAGTTTAAACTTTATTTGTCCTAGATATGATACACCATGGTACAAAAAATATATATATATTGTTTAGAATTGGAAAGCAGCACACCTCAAATACTCTTTTTACAAACATATAATTATCTGATTTTACTCCTTCTATATTGCAAATTTGGTAGAGTGTATATAATATCATTACGAAATGATGTATGCATTATTACGTGATGCTATAAACAAACGAAATGGTGTCAAAAACAGCGCCAAATTAAATGATGCTATTTATATATTAATTTAAAGACTCTGAACAAAAGCGTTGATGGTTCTGGACTTAGCAGAGACTGCATTTGGTCCCTAATGAGCAGCTTCAAAATATAATCTGCAAAAAAGAACACACGCCACCATTTTGAGTTTAGTCCTTTTTGTGGTGTAGTGTGCCGGCGAGTGTAGCAACTATCTGGCTAAACAGGGTGATGAAGTTTGATGTGCTTATTGTTTAATGCTTAAATATGTGTGTTCGTGTGGTTGTGTTACTATTCGTCCTTGTGTTGATAGCGTGTAGTTGGATAACGGCCTGGTAATATGCACTTGAGATTTGGTTTATTTACTTTTTGGTCATTATTATACTTATTATTAAAAAGCAGGTTTCCTATGGCATTCGCTTCTTATATTCGAAGTGAAAAGCACATCTCAGATACGGTAAATATATCCTTGTTTGTATGTTAGGTTATTTTTTATGCAGTGTTTGTATGGTAGGTTATTGTTTATGCAGAAATATAAATTGGACACCCAATACAAATGGCACTCGTAAGTCATTCTTAAAATTTATAGGAAACTCTATCCAGAAAGGCTAGATATCTAGTGTTTGGTATGGGCATGTAACCACATCTGATATCATTCTTAGCTTGTGTGCAAAGCTTTAATGAGATAATGAGGATGATGAACAGCGCTGTAAGAGCCTTTTGTTAGCCTATACAATAAATATTGAATTCGCATGTGCTGGCTAAAGAGCTAATTTGATGCTTAATATATAAACATATATTTAGGTTTCTCTCTTTACACCTACTCTCACTGAACCGTTGTTACAGTAACATTTTAGGTTATGATATATAGCATATCCTGGTCATTTCTGTTTCAAACGGATAGAGAAAATATGTATAAATCTGATATCCCCAGTTTTACTATGTAAAAATTGGGTTTGGAGGTCCTAAATTACATGGGCGTGTCAGCATGGACGTTACTCACATGTATTCATGTTTACATTATCGTATCCATTTTATTTATGCTCGTTTTTATATAAAAAAAACAACAACAGCAAAAACGCATAATGTTACATATGTATTACCTTGCTGAGGAGAGTCCTATGGAAGATTGTGTTTAACCAATTATTGGGACACCCTCTACAATAACAAAAATACTTACTTACTTAATATTTAATTACTTACTTTTTAACCTACTTACTTACTAACCTACTTGCGTACTTACTTACCTATTTACTGAAAAGAAAATTTAACTTACTTTTCTCATATTCGGAAGGAAATAAAGATTCCAACCAAGAGTTCATAAAACCCAGAAAAGAAACAAATCGTAGCGCCTTCACACACATCCAATATAAATGCAACACGTAACGACTGCAGAAAATCGTTTGGCTGAGAGTGGGTGTTTTGAGCGATGCCTCTGAAACAAAAAACAGAAATTACTCAATACAAAAGGATCGTTTTCTATAATAACTATCCACCAAATAATGTATTAACTAGGCGTATGTAACGAAATTTACACTTTAGAATGCATCCTCATAGATAAATTGCTTGTCACATATCTAGTGCTGCTTAATAGTCTTAAAAAATGTCTTAGAAGTTACATGATTTTGAAGAAAAAAACAGAATATGAATCATTGAGGAGTTTTATGAGAATTTAAGGAAAATACACAGACTCTCACACACCATGCACAACCACAATATAATCTGAAAGATATTTGTCAATAGACCATCATTACTGAATTCTCCACTGAACCCCTGGGGTAGGGTCGAAAGGGCAAAATGCAACCTTTACAAAACATGGTCATGCTGCATATCCAATTAAAGAGATTGACGAATGACGCAACATTCAATCACATATTTTGTCCTTACACACACCCTTGACCCCTGGGGTGAGGTCAAAAGGTCAAAACATTTTTTTTTACAGAAAGTAGTCATGTTGCATATCAAATTAAAGGGTATGGAACATTGAGCACCATGCATGCACATATTCTGTCTTTACACACACCCTCAACCCCCAGATTGAGTCAAAATGACATTACATTTTTTTCTGATAGTAGTCATGTTGCATATCAAATTAAAGGGATTGGAACATAGAACACCATGCAAGCACATAGTTCATCATTACACACATCCTAGGTCCCTGGGTGGAGTCAAAAGTTAAAAACATTTTTTTTTCTGAAAGCAGTCGTGCTGCGTATCAAAGACAAGTTAATGGAGCTTAGAGCACCATGCAAGCACACACCTTTAACATGTGGGTCAGGTTAAAAAGGTACAAAATAATCTGAATGTGAAAATGATGCATATTAAATTAAAAGGAAAGTAGTACTTGAACTTACATACACCCCTGCCCCCTGGGTCAGGTTGAAAGGTCAGATATTTAAATTACACATATAAGTTTACTATTGCTATTGAACTATGCACTGATAAATAGTTGATATGCTTTTTAACTAACATCTGTATGTTAACCGAGGTGAGCTTAGGGTTTGGAGAAATAGGATTATTTTTTGTCATAAACGTTTCTCTAAACTAACCCTTCGCCAGGGGATATAAAAGCAACGAATTTGACTTGACAATGTTTGACTTCTGTGTTGGTAGGCGACACATCCGATTCTCGAAATTCAAATTGGATAGTATCATATCTGAATTTGCTACAAGCAAAATTTCAATTTTAGTTAGTCTCTGAGGTGACTGGTTTGAGTCTCGTTATTGGAAACTCTGAAGACAGGTTCGTTCTAAGGCGGTGGTTCTGTTCTTGTTGATTTATTATTTTATGTACCTCCCATTGTTTGCGGGGGCTCTGTGTTGGTATTTGATATTGGTAGGCATAACTTTGTGTCCTTTCTAGTTTTGTAATCATCTTGACGTGAAGAGCAGGTTTCTTTGCTTTGTTTGTCTTTCCAATGTCTTATTACTGTTAATATTTTGTGGCTCTTGCTTGTGGCGCCGTGGGTTAGTCTGCAGTGTGTGACTTGTTGTATCACTTACTGTTTGTCCCAACAAGGCCCAGATAAGTACCAACATTCCTTGTAATGGCTCATATGCATAGTTACTCAGTTCAATAAAGTAAACACTTATTTTCTTACTTGGGGTTTCCTCTAAAGTCTCGTCAAGGAAATGTATCTTTTCTTCTCTTAATTTCCCGTCATTAGGTGCAGTTTTCCCTTTAACGTTTACTTCAGAGGAACCAAACCGTACGACTGGGAAGAAGACAAATGTACTTATTCCAACTAACACGATATGCAGAATCGCCAGTATAATATACGAGTATTTCAGAGATATGTGGTGTTCATACGCTACCTGAAAATATATGTACACCACTAATGAATAGCTTTATTATTAAGCCGACGGTATAAAAAGTATAACAACATCACTACTTTGGAAGAAGATAAAACGTTCACCATTACTGACAAAAGGCAATATAGGGATCACACATGTTTTTTCATGCATTAACATTTGCCGGGTCCCGAGGATGCTGTTTGAACACGAGGCCGATAGGCCGAGTGTTCAACATCATCCGAGAGACCCGGCAAGTGTTAATGCAATGAAACAAACATGTGTGATCGTTATTCTTGCATATTTTACCTTATTCCAGCTCAATTTGCACTGAAAACGCTGCTCAAACATTAAATTGTCCATTTTCTTACACTGGATTTCTCTAAACAAAATGGCGTCGGCTTTGAACTATCGAACGCCATGACGTCATAACCGTACGCAACGTTTTCGCGAACACAAACATCGGCGAAATGATCAGTCTGGTCCGCAATGCGTTACGTATATAACGCCATGCAAATAATGCAGGGCTCATTTTAAGTATTTTCAAGTTCATACCCATGTTCAAACAGCACGTGAATCTCCTGATTTGAACATGGATTTTCGTTCATTCGACAATGGGTGTAAACAGCTATACGAATAGATATCTATGCAAGAATATTGGTTTGATTGTTTCTGTTCAAGATATTCAGAGGATGCATTTGTCTCAAGACTGCAAATAGATTTGTGTAATTGTTAAGTACCTATGCTAAGGAATAAGTGCATGTGTTAATGCTCAAGATATGTATTTACCTTGACTAGCTGTTGGGAAATTGTTGAAAAATCAAATAGTCCAACCATAAGAGCTGTTATTGTTGATTGGATTTTTATAAAGAGGAAGGATATCTGAAACAGAAAATACAATAATTATATATAGAGGATCTTACATGAGTGCTCATGTTTTATTGAATTTATTAAAATAGTCGGGGAAAAGAGATAAAATGCGAGGCTTGCCGAGCATTTTATCTCTTTTTCGCAACGAGTTTAATAAATTCAATAATAAAGGAGCACGAATGTTAAATTCTATTTATCATATGACATTAAGATCTCTTTGAAATCTCATTTCTGGCGTAAAAACGTTATAAAGTTGACAATATGTACGCAACTTTGTTATGGACGTCATTACGTTTCCCGAAAATCGATAAACCACTAGTGGTTAACAGATTTTATTGCATGTCGTTATTTCACTCCCAGACGCGACGTCATATGATAAACCAGGTTAAAGCATCAAGTGTATTCCTTTTCAAAACCCAGTTTCAATCACTGAACCTCTAAGATATTTAATGTATTGTGCACATTATGGATTACTATTTTAATTTCCTTATCATTAGAGGCAAAACATTTGATATTACTTATACTATCAAAATATCACTAGATACTTTCTTTTAGTGTACTATAACTACTCATCTCCCTTTTTGTGAAATAAAAGAGTGGAACCGTGATTCGCATGCTTACTTTCTCTGTCATTTGAACTCACAGCTCTTTTCCTTCTTCTTGATGCAATGTTCAAATAGGTCATGAGATATATTGTTCTTTTACGTCTCTCTCTGCAATTATCGGTCAGGAGTCTTTGGACCTAATTTAAATTATCAAGAAGACGTGTTGGCTAGAGTTTATTTCATTTATTGCTGTAAACAACACAACGTGGTCCATGCAGATGTACTTCAACTAGTGACTAGTGGTCGTTTCAGGCATATTCACCAGTGTTCTTCGTTTTGGTATGCATTACCCTTTTCCTTTCTAGTTTTGCAATCAACTTGACAAGGAAGAGACAGCTGGCTGCCTTTCTTATATTGTCTTTTGGATGTCTTGTCACTGTAACTGTCTTATAGCTCTTCCTCGTGGTGCAGTGTGTTGGTATGCAGTTTGTGATTGTGGTATCTCCTGATCATACTCACTTACTTTTGAAAAGTTGTTGGTATGTACTATTAAGTTTGCTTTATAACTGGTATTAGGTTTTTTATATTATCATATGACGTTGCTTCCTGGAGTGTAATAGAGCCATGCTTTAAACTCGATAATGCACCAGCGTATTACATATTTGGCAACGTCATGTATTAACGCGCGTTTATTTGTGGCTAGGGTTGAATATTTTCACGCCAAAAGAGCAGTTTTTAAGTAGCATCAATGGATACATATAAGCTGGTTCTTGTCCCCAATAACATGATATTATTATTGAAC
The DNA here is from genome assembly GCA_964019695.1 of Loripinus fragilis. Classification (NCBI taxonomy): domain Eukaryota; kingdom Metazoa; phylum Mollusca; class Bivalvia; order Lucinida; family Lucinidae; genus Loripinus; species Loripinus fragilis. The sequence goes on along the minus strand of OZ026526.1, from coordinate 56,699,413 downwards.
ACGTTAAACTCGTTTGAAATGAACATGGATGTTTGAAACCTCACATCTTATCAGTTTATTTTAAAATGACATTTATAATTCAATTAATAATGAACAGACATGTTAGATCGACTTAAGCTACCAACATAATAAATGCTGCGTGCGCAAATAATATCCAGTGGCTCTGCACTGTGATGGCATTTTTATTTGCTTCTCGCGCTTGAAAATGTGCTGGCTTGTATCATTTATTAATTATACATTTTTCGTGGACGAATAGAGAGCTGGTTGCTTTGCTATTTATAGTTGCACTTGTCTATGGTGCATGATATTTACAGTCACCTTTTCTTTTTCAAAGACAAGCTGTAATTTGTTATGGTGGTAGGGCATAATCATGTCGTTAAATACTAGGAGAAAAGTATTTAATCCAGGATATTATGACTATCAAAGATGCAAATTGAGAACAACACTACCAGTTTACTTATGGGCGAATCATTACATTTATGTATAACTATTACACAGTACGTACTAATCTGTAAAACTATTATATTGTCATAATTCTTCTTATATCTTAAACATAACTAAGTGTGAGTTAGCTCAAATAAATAATACTTAATCAAAATAATAAGCAATTAAACAAATATACAATTACTTGTAAGTTTGTCGAATAGAGTCCCATACCTGCTATACCAATACAGCACAATCCAGGGCAAATCAACCATGGTATCGCTGAAAATTATAGACAACTGTATCTCAATCGTTTAAAAATACACGATGTATGTGGCACCAAATAATTAAGAGTAAATGCATCGCCTAATGGAACAAGAAGCATAAATTGTAATTGCAGGCTGATCGATAAATGTTAAAACTGGTTGGCATGATACATGACACAAATATTTAAATCAGCATGATGATTTTTGCCATTGAAATTAATAAATCGTGGAATTTTGTATGATAATGTTCGTACATAATAAACATACAAAGACCGACTGGTACACTAAACAACCTCTCCCCTTTTCCAAACAAAATACTTAAACAAGATTCCTACCATTTAGTAGCATGTAAAATTTACTCAATATTATGATTCTTAACTAATAAGGGGGTATTAATACCATACTCCTTTATTGAATACTGAGTCTATTGCTCTGAACCATGTTCATGTGTGACGCGGCAATAAGTGTGTGTGTGTGTGTGTGTGTGTGTGTGTGTGTGTGTGTGTGTGTGTGTGTGTTAGCTTTTTTTCTATTATATGAAAAGAATCCATTAAAGTAAGAAAGGAAATCAGGAAACGATACAATCAAGTACCACACCTGACCCTGGTTACCACATAGGAAAGTAACAAATACACAGTAAACATCACCAACAGGAGCCATTAAACCGCATCTGATGTTTTAAATCCGGTGGGGGTAATTAAGTTTTTAGAGTACTTCGTTTGTTTGGCCTTGAACGCCTGTTGTAGCATCGTGTATCTGAGCACCATCTCATCCGAGTCTTTAGTTAGCTACCAATATCGAGACTGAAATATTAAATCTGTGCGATGTGCGTAAATGCTGTTGCATATACAATAAACTCAAATGGTCATTCATTTAAACCACGATGTTTTCACATTTTGCAGATTTAATGCTCTTTTATATCAATTGTACGAGGGTTGTCCCAGTAAATCGTGGACTTTTGTTATAACACGAGACTGTGTATCATGAATTTTATCAAAATTGTATGTAATGTCCATATACAAATAAGACACATTTTGTACTAAAATGGGTGGAATCACTGTTTAGATAACAAAGAAATGAACCTTAACTTGACGATGTGTCATCGAATTCACGCGCTAATTATTTTGCTATATTTTCAGAGCGAGGAGATCAAATGTTTGTCTGTTATAAAAGCTCTTGTATATATGCTTGAATGGTATCAATATTGTCCTCTGTTAGTTAAGTACATGTTAGTTTTCCTAGTTGGTTTAAACTTTATTTCATTTGTATAATATATGACAAGTGTATAAGTAACAAAGAATACGATTACAATACAACCACTATACCAATGGGATTCAGAAGAAAGTCATATTACTTATTTAAATATGTATCCGAAGAGTTCACATTAATAATATATGTACTATCATGTCGTAGTTGTCATTTATGTAGAGAATGATGGTCGCACTTTGTAGCTGTTTGGCGATAGGGGTAGTAGTTGGCTGTTGAGGGGTCCACGAGGAAAGGAGTGTAAAGTCATAATTTCATTTGTCTGTTGTTGGACTAAATTCATCCATAACAATTTTATTTCTGAATAAAATACTATTGGACGTATGGGTACCCGCAAATTAGTATCATATTAGGTTTTATTTAGTCTTGATTAATTGTGTGTGCAACTATTGTAAGAACTTTCAAATGTGTACCTTTGTTCTTTAGTAGAAACGTTTTGTTTTAAATATATGATCTTGTACAGCTGAAAAGAGTTCTGTATTTTCAACATCTGCCGGATCATTATTACCATATAAGAAAACATTGACCGTTGGTTGACAGTATGTCTTCTTAGTTCAAGTAATTGTTAAATATTTAGTTAATATAACACTTGAATGTGTATCAGGAATTATATAAAAAATTGTATGTAATGTCCATCTACATCTTAGACACATTCTGTACAAATATGGGTGGAATCACAGTTTGGGACAATGTTAAGATCCTTTACATGACCATGTGTCAGCAGGTGCACGCGTAAATTATTTTGCTATATTTTCAGGTGATTAATTTTTTTGTCTATTAATAATAGCTCTTGCATATAAGCTTTAATGGTATCAAATATTGTCATCTATTAGTTAAGTAAGTCTTCCTAGTTCAAGCAATGGCTAAATATTTAGTTTATATAAGTTTAGCAAACAAACAAGCCAACTTTTAGATTTCGTTTGAGACAGCATCCTTACAATTAGAATAACTGACAGCAAACTAACATGTGTTCTTGCACACCAGACAAGGATATCTGGGATTTTACCCTCGGATAAAAAATTTCATTTTTCACATGCTATCTTACCCAGGACGTCAAATGCCGTCACCATGTGAATTTGCATCTTAGCGGATTCAGGGACTTCTGGATGCTTATTTTAAAATGAATAGATAAATAAATAAAAACAGTGGTAAACAAGAAAAAGGATCCATCGGTAAGCCTCGTGATGCCAAACGGCGATCCTCTGGATTGATTTGTCTATCCTACCCTCACACTCATGATAAATTCTTATATTCCGTTAAAATGTCGAAAATGAACATGTCTTCGTGGTATTAGTAAAATGATTTTGCATGAAATCCGTTTTACTATACTAGTGACTGCCTCTGCCAACTATAAAGAGGATCTGACATGAGTGCTAATGTTTTATTGAATTTATTAAACAAGTTGGGGAAAAGCGATAAAGGCGAGGCTTGCCGAGCCTTTTATAGCTTTTTCGCAACAAGTTAAATAAATTCAACAATACAGGAGCACACATGTTAGATTATAGTTATCATATGACATTTAACTTATTTTGAAATATTTTTGGCGAGAAAAGGTTTAGCATTTTGCCATATGCGTGACGTTAAAAGCGTTATTTCATAATGTTTCCCGAAAATCTGTAAACCACTAGTGATTTATCGATTTTATTGCATGGCGTTATTTCACTCTTACGTCATGTGATAAATGGTTTTATTAGAATGTGATTTTATGTGTTTAATAAGTCAAAAAGTAATAAATGTCTTTTTTCGTGCCATACCGTTTGTATAACGTTCGCATTTTCGAAATTAAAATTGTATTAGGCATGATACATCTTCTATAAAATCAATGCCGATGGCGAGAAACGTAACAAATTTCCAACTCTATGCCTTAAATAGTCACTAGTTGATGTAGCAATGCATTGTGTGAAATGCAACTGCGAAACACTACTATACTGAAGGACTTAAAAACGCACCACCTGCTTAAATGCTATTTTATGTCAAAATTTGAATATTTTAATTATGTGAAAAGTAAAATTGACAAGTTCCGTCATTTAGCTTGCATTCAATAAGAAACTCGAAACGCTGTGGCTTATGATTGATTGCCGTGACGTCTTGATAATTCTAAGACAACTTAAATTCAAAAAATCACTGAGTACCAGTACCTTCCATAATGAACGAAAAAAATCTTGAAATACAACGGAAAGACAAAAGCGAATAATGAAGTTTTAGGCGTATGGCAACGTTCATTGCGTCTACGTTACGTCATTGGTTTTTGGCGTAATTTGCCATTTTATTCTAAGGATCAGGAAAGATCAAGATATTTTTATCGCCAACAGATACTCCCCAATCGGTTACATAAACGACAAAAGAATCACGGCATGTGCGGACGTCAACCGTCTGTTATTGCTGTTTGAAAAGGACCTCTGACGGTGGTAATGGGAATCACAGTGTATCGCTGCCTATAATTTTGATAAATATTAAAGTCGATCAATTGCTTCCATCTTCATATATTAGCTCACTGTTGGTTTCTATTTTATGATTTTGCATTTTATTTCCTACTTCCATAAATGTACGGCTTAATTTTGGGGCTAAAATGGTCACATTTTCTATTATACATATAGGAAATAGAAAACTATTTTTAAAACATCATCCCCCCCCCGAGTTCCAACTAATCCTTTTGCACGTAAGTGTGTTCTCATATTCTACATATATATGTGAAAAGCTAGTTGAAAATTGTGGGGGGGGGGAACGATATCCCACAGCCCAAAATGTGACGTCTGGGCGAGCCCGAACATTAACATTTGGATTTTTGGTGTGCTCTCTTGAAAATCTTTTTTTTCCAGTGTAATGAAACAATTAGTACAAGTAAGCTTATTTTTCATAACTCCTTAGTATGAAATATTAAAACGGTTTAGCATATTTTTCTTTAGATTATGAAAATTGTCCCTTTACTAAATTCAGTTGGTAGATTATTTTGCACATATACTGTATCTATCCAATACACATAAACTACATGGCCACCGACTTGGTGTACTGTACGCAAGAATGAATGGTTATAGTGCATTGCTGCATAATATTGCACCAGGTAAATACATTGTCATCAAGGATGAATATGGATTACAGTTGCACTTCAAAATATTTCTTAACAAATCAAATATAAAAAACATTAAAAAGAATCATTAAAATGCTCATGATTTCGGACTTTAAAATACTTTCACTGTGATTTGTAATCTAGTATCGATGATATTATATCCTTACACGTGAAAATAATTGATTTCTAAATATTTTTGGTGAAGTTAAATTTCGCAACCCCTACCCCCTTTGGTAGAGTCTCTTTTTTGTCATAGGGATCTGCCTGTCTAATTATAACTTTAATTCGTTCCTTATACATCAAGCGTCCTATTCAAAAGGATACCAGTGATATCTTATGCATAGGGACGTTTTAGGAAGCATCTGAAAAATAGGCAGATACCCTATCAAAGTGTCAGAGGTCCTTTAAGACTGGCGTTAGCAAAGAAAGGCTGCGAGTGGGAGTGTAATAAAACAATTATTTCTGAAACCTTTTGTGTTTTTTCATTTGTTAAGACGTCTGGCTACCACCTCAAAGTGTTTGTTTTCAAATTGAATCAAATTCACATTTGTCATATGACAATTGTTGAAAAGCACTTACAAAATGTACGTCGATATTACGTCAGAATGAACAGCATGAGCAAATCGAAATCCTAGCAAATCATGGTCCATTTTGCAAGAGGACAAAAAATGATAAAGAAAACATCCTCAAATCAATCATGTGGAAAAGAAAGTGAATGTGAAATGGTGCGTTCCTAAAGTCCCTCAGTATATTTGGACTTGATTAATTTCATTACAAAGATTTTGACGTGCTCCGCACACGCCGACACACCGTCAAGTAAAAAGGCTCATAACTTTGGTATCTAAACTCTGATTCTACCCATATTTGTACAAAACAAATATCTGAGATGTATATTAATACATCATTTATAATCATAGAAATCCTCATACACAGTTTCGTGTTATAATAGAAGTCCTACATTTACTAGGGCAACCCTCGTATGCAATACCTTATGCAAAGCCCAAGATCTAGAAATCATTTTTTCAGCCACGTTTTCCACACAAATAGTATAACCCAATGTTACCAATGGATGCCAGTTCGTCCAAGTCTAAGAGAACGCCTACAAAATCAGTGCACATGAAAGCTATTGTGCCCTTATGATAAAGTAGGATATATACAGCCGCATGACATCATAATACAATACTACTTACTCATTTATTTACAAAATGCATTACCTGGTGTCGCGAAACCCAAACATAGAGCTCCAATGACGTATATCACACTGAAAATAATAAAGAGACCCACACAATTATCAAATTAATAATTTTCAAATAATCCCCAAAGGACCTCGGACACCCTTAATGATGAATTGCCAATAAAATGTCAAGAGAAAATTTTCTAAGAAAACGCATTTTTTCCATGGAAAGGATAGTAGTTTCAACCCTCCAATCATCCGCAAAAATGTTTTCTCATTGATAAGTACCGATTTAGAAATTTATGGGTTGAGACTCCGTTTTTGCTATTCAATATATAGAAAATAGAAAACGTTTTACTGAAGTGCTCCCCCTCCCCGTGACCAAACTTATCCTTTTCCATACTGTTGTATTTTTACATTTCACACATTATATAAAAAGCATGATTGGTCACGTGGGGGGACCCTGTCAAAATGCTCAAAAACAATTTATTATAAAAACTTATTAGGAACTAATTTTGTGCAAATATTAATTTACAATGGCATGTATCAGGTCTTTAGAAATGATTGAGTATCAATTGATTAATTGTCTTATCTTTAACCAAAACATATGTTGTGGGCACTTAAAAGAGCGTCGCAATGAGACGGTTCTTTTAAGCACCAAATTATAATTTAAATCTGATGAGTCTGAAAAAATACGCTCTAAATTCTGTTTATCTACAATATGCATGGATGATACCTGTCGGTGAACATGTCAAAATGGTCGAACTTGAAACATTACTGGTCATAGTCAAAAGTCATGGACAGAATTCTTATTTTAAATTAGAAGAAACGATGAAATTCAACCCGAATTTTATGCTAACTCATCACATCCCTCTACTGTTTAATGCCAAAAACATTAATTTTTCATGTATTTAGGTGAAAACACGGCGAAACGTTGACCTTCTGCGAAATAGAATTTGGTCACAAAAATACCCCCACCCCCTAAACCCCTGGTAAAATTATGCAATATTTTCAAAATATTTTTATTTTGCTAGGTGCACCAATTGTAAGGGTTTGATTTAAGCACAAAAATATAGTTGTCAATTATGCATTATCCTAGCCACATGCAATCACAATTTGAGCAGATCAAAGTCTGAGGTCATTTAAGCTTTAGAGTACCAATGCTAGCTAGTCGTGTAAGCTTTGTAGATCGTTGAAATGAAGCTAACAAGGATAGAAAAATGTTCGATACTACAAAAACAGTAATTACTAACAACTTGTCGATTTATCTTTGTTTTGTAAGTATGCTCTCTTCTAAGAAAACAAAATCCACTTATTATGGGTGTAGTCTAGTACCTTTACTTGACGAATGTATGTTAATCTTTATAACTAGTGCTTTGCAACTGATGTGGAAAATAATGTGTTTTAGCTAGCATAGATCGAACTCAGAGACATATTGATGTCATACTAGATGCATGGTAGATGCATCAGTTTTTGTGGTAGCTTCATAAATCGTGGTATGAAAGAAAAGAAGCAAAAAACGTTTCATTCTCTAAGAAATTATGCAATAAAATTTCATCATATACAATATCATAATTTTGTTCTGGTCGTTCAGTAGTTGCCCAGGGACATGTCGTCATTAAAGACGTCATCATGACACAATGATGATTGAACATGTCAGCCGCCATTTTACACATATTGACATCTACTCGTTAGCGGCATTTTATTGACAAGAAATTTGGCAACTATTTATGTAAAGCAGTAAGTGAGTATGATTCATGGACTTTAACTTAAGAACACATAAAAATGACCTGATTCTTTTGCTTGGCGTTACACGAAAAAATGTTGCACTCGGGAATGAAAATAGACCAAATTGCTTTAGATCGCAAAAATGTGCGCCGCAATAAAGTTGTTTCGAAATCTTACTCCATTTTTGCATAGAGATCAAATATATCCTTATATATTAACGACGATTTAGTGTGAGTTTGTTTGGAATCTAGTAAAATGCAAGAATTGCGATCACACTTGGCTGTTTGTGATAATGAAGTGTTTTTCATTATTTTAGTTCTTCTCGGTTACGTATATGATTGCTCCTAGCACTTAAACGTGCCATATTAGTTTCTCGGTGTTCTAGTTGCTCCATTTGGGATTATATAGTCAGTAAGGTGTAAAAGTGGCATTTTGGTTGCTTTTAGAACGTGATAGTACAGCAAACCAAACATCGTATAACATTGCTGTCATATCTGTTTAATGTCGTAGACTGATGGATTATTCATACTTACATGAAAAATAACCTGTACAGCCGCATTCCTATCTTCCTCATCAGTGGTCCTAAGAAGGCACACATCGCGTAGGAAAATCCAGCCCCTATTGAAAACCATAAATTTAATCTAGAATCCTGTCCGGAGCAAGAAACCACACTGTCAACGTCGTTTGCATGTTGACTGTCTATGTCCTTGTTTGTTTCATTGGCACTGCTTGGAAAATCATAGATAAAATGCATATTTTTACCATCATTTTCATTGTTCCCAGTTTTATTGATTGCATGTATATTTTCAACGGTATTGTTTGTGTTTTGTTTGAGATATGTTAATCTTCGGAATGGATATGATGAGATGTTAACTGCTCTACTCGCATCGTGTCCTGGACCATTGATTTCAGAGTTTGCTCTAAAGTGATGCGATTGTATTATTTTACTGATATTGACATTTCTAAAAGACTCTCTCTTGCAAACATTTGCATAAAAGCCTTCCTGCTTTAACACATACAACAACGACGACCAACCAAATATCTGGCCTGCGTATATCATCACCTCAATAGCACACCAAGCAGTACAGAGTCTAGGCACCTTCCGATATAGTTCCATTATGATTTCTCAGATCGTTTGACTCAAAGCTGTACGTGTATGATGCATTAAAGTATAATCGGATAGTGTATTATCCTTATTTCCCACAGAAATATGCGCTGTATGAGATCATTAACACTGATGTTATAGAGTATGTACTGACCCACTCGGGTGTCTCGTACATGTATCAATAATTTCGGCCTTGTCCCTTCTCGCTTCGATCATACACAATCCAAATACACTCATGAATATCTGTAGTATTTTATTAACGATTAAACCGCACATTTTGCATTTCCATACTAGGCAGATTGCTTATGCACGACAGCCGCAGTTTACAATCATGTCAAATAACGTCAGGTGTGATATAAATTAAATTCATACGTTAGGTTAAGTGTTGTAACCAATCCAGATTTTAAGCGAAGGCACTGTTGACTCTCGGAGATAGCCGAAACTCGGCACCTGGTTGCTCGGATTATCGCTTAAGAGGAAATAATTTTAAGATAAATTTGATTCTGACGTGAATGAAGCGTGGTTCAGAATCATGTACAGTATTACATAACAAAATATTAGTTGTGGGTATATAAAACACCTTCTCTATTTGAAGGAATGCCCAATATATATTGAAATAAAATAATGAACATAATATTTTGTCGGTATCTTCTTTGCAGTCAATTCTAGATCATAATGAAAAAAAACGTCAGGTATTAACACACTTTGATAAATCACTTCTAACTATAAGCTTTTGTAGTATCCTGTGTTGTCGCATTCCAAAATGACATGTTTCATTTTTGCTTTTTTGCTTTCTTATACACCATTACAGTGTAATACACAAATAAGATATAGCCAACACATTTAGTAAGTAATGTAATTTATTTTTGGTTCCCCAAATTGTGTTTTAATAAACAAGTACATGAGAATTAGGCACTTATCCCATATGCGAACAGCGATCGCTTGTGCGACGCTGCCCTTTCGCAGAATCTCTGCACAGTCTTTACTCTTCATTCTACCAGCTACATATTTAACACATTAATATGCTTGTGACAGTATAAAAAGGCGCGCACATTCAAAACATGTACAAGAATATGCGACACATACCATTAACTCGTGGACTGGCCCAAACATATTACCTGGCGGGATGTAACGTATTATTAAATGTATTAAGTGAAAATGTTTGACGGAACGTTGTCATATATGAGAAAGTGCATGAGTACATCCAGACAGTATTGTCAGAGGGGGTCCAATTTTGTTTAGTTGATGAGGGGATAGAGGATCCAATTATCACTATAAATGGGTCATCAATTAAATGGCGTTTCGCTGGCGGGCAGATGGTGGTCCAACATTGAATACTGGTTGTGTAGCTTTGTGACTTTTCAGGGGATCCCGACCAGTATTGCTAAGAAACCCTACATTTTGTGAGTTTTCAGGACCCCCTGCCCCCTCCCCTCTCTGGATTGCGTGTCCTCGTCATTGCATTTACTTCTCGCACACACACACACACACACACACACACACACACACACACACACACACACACACACACACACACACACACACACAAGAAATGGATAGACCAAATATAAGAAGTAGTAATTGGTGCCACTATGGGTACCGGGACTTTTAAGCCTGAAAAGAACTTACTAATATTTTTTTCAGACTAAAATCCCAGGTACCCGTAGATGGCTACCCTTGATAGTTATTTTGATTGTTTATTCCTTGAATAATGACGCCCATTACTACTATAAGACCTATGAATTCTCCAAGATATGATATAGTATCAAAATCTCATGTTCTGGCTCAACGATGCCTACCCCCCCCCCCCCCCCCCCCAATTAATAGTACACAAAACACCCGATTGACCTCACTACACTTTTTAAAAGAGACTAAGTCTGCAACTAAGAACATATTTCGAAAAAAAAATATTTTCTTTTTAAATCGTTTGTAAAAGCAGAATTAAGTTAAGTTTTCAGAATAAATCTGTTCACTATAGCTGAAAACTGCATAAAAAAGTGAATTATCTTATAAAAACAGGTGTCTTTCTCATGTTGGTAATTATTTGCGTCCCTCCAATAATTATAGACAGTCTTTTTTTAATATAAATGCATGCAGCTAAGAATGACATAACGCATATGCTAAAAGTGAAACTATCAATATATTGTATGAGTCTCCCCTAAAAACACGGCATGTAATCTATTGAGTACTTAGCGAAGAGCTATCAGACCTTGCGAACGACCATGCTGTGTTGTACGTTAACTGGGCGCACATGCCTTTTATTAAATTTGTCATGTGAGGTTTAAATCACATTTGTAAAGGATCCCTTTTAAAGCGATAAGTGTACCCTCTGTTTGTGTCATTATGAACATAAACTGTGAACACGAACAGTGAAGTTCACAGCATGGGCCTAGCGATTAAGCACATGTCCAGAGAAAGACTGTGGATGAATGTTACGCGGTTCAATGGTGAGAATACGGCGTGGCGTTCCATGCCATTTTGGTGCTTATCGCATATGCGTTATTACCTTTTTAAACATACATGCGCACACATCCAGTAGGTTATACATGCACCTAAGCTTTAGCCTGGGGTTTCAAATACATGTGTATACCCTTACTCTTTGTGTGAGGGCAGCCAATCATCTGGAACGATTGCAAACATTTGTGCAGTCTCGTCTGAACTTTCGCTGCTCGTATATGCGATATGCACCAAAATCTCATGATCTTGTTCAATTGTGATACAGTAAAACCTGTCTTAAGCTGCCACTCCAAAATTTACAAAGCAAAGATCGAAAATTGTAGCTTAATGAAGGTCAAAACTAATGCAGAATTCTCCCATTGGAGCATTCTGCATTATTTTTGACCTGCATTAAGCGATAATCGGCCTTGAAAACGAATATTTTGTGTTCTCATTAAGTGGCCGCTTAAGACAAGTTTTACTGTATTTGCTTTACGCATACACACCAATGACCATTTTCTCACAGCGTGGCTCACAGTAAGGGGTTAAAAGGTAACCTTGAATCATATATAGTTTGTTAACCTTAAAGGTATAATAACTTATGTTTTATAGACTACAGTTAATACTGCCGATGGGTGGTCATTTTTCTGCAAAACACTTAAAAAGAAGTGATGCATTTTACCGCATTTTCGGTATCGCAAAAAAAAACGTATGTGTAATATATCCTGTCACTTGAAATGTTTTAAATTTTCTTGTGAAGAGCCTTTACATCTCAACAAATCCTAAGATTAGGATTAGTGTCCTCAAACGAAGCATGTACATTTTATTCAGTTCATGTAACACCTTTGTTAATCACAGTCTAGAAAATTGACTAAATTTCTATAATCCCTCTTCATAAAGTAGTAGCATTTAATATTTACTTGAGAGCTTATGAATTATCAATTATCAACATAAGCCATTCAGTCACAAATAAGTAACTCAACACTAGATATTGATCACATATACAGTACATAAGCCATCCAGTAATCATTATACTGACCGTTCCAAGGCGGTGCTTCCTTTGTGGATCATTTTTGGTGTTTATGTTTCATGTTTGTTTTTATTATACTGTCTTGTTTGTTCCTTGCAGCCTTGTGGTCACCTGCTGGGAAAGGGCTGACCTCATGGCTCACTTCCGTTTGATGTTTTCTTGTGTGTGTACCACTTTCCAATATGATGTCTCGGGCCAGTTGTGGGACTTGATTGTATTGATTCCTGATCATTGCCTCACTTTTTATTTTTAGCATACAACTTCATGTAATATCCTACTCAAACTGTATGACAAGCATCACAATTAATATTACCATAGGTTTCAATGCACTGAGCTTACCCCTTTGACACTCGATACCTTTCGACGTATCTCTTCAAATTCAACAAAATGTCCAGTGACAATTGAAATGCAATAGACTTTTCATGCAAATCTCCCACTAGATGTTCCCATGAATGCCCATGGGTCAAACAATGCAATATGTTACACTTTTCAAAATCTGCCCTAAAAATCAAGTTTATTTCTGTCTTGTTTCTAAAAATCAGAAAATTAAACGTGATTGAGGAACACATTTTCAACCTAACAAGGGAAAATTCGTACTTTTTTCAAATGCATTTATTATATTATATATATTATAAAGCTTACAGTATGACAGGAATAGTCCCTCATTATATGTTTGTGAATGCTCTTAATACTTATTTATTTTTGCTTGTTCATGGGGGTCTGGCTATTTTCTGGTCAATGAGTTCTACATAAGAAAACTGGAAGCACTACCATCAAAATATGTTATTTATCCTTGATAATGTCAAAAATAACAATTATTTCTGGGTAATATTTTTGCAGTGTTTGCATTGATGAGTATATTTTGATACCTGGCTGATATTTAATATTTCTCAAATTTAACCCTTAAAACACTAATTATTATTACTATATCAGACGACATAATTTGTAACAATATTCTTCATTCTGAGTACAAAAAGACAGATTAAAATGAAACTTATTGAAAAATAAAATACTTTTCTTTTGACAGTTGTAACATTCTAATTGATCTGACCTTTGATTGTAATTAAAACAGAATATTTATTATCCAATGTTGAAATGAAAAAAATGACCAAAGGTGCTGCTTCAATCATTTAGCTGACCTGCATTAAGGTGTAAACTCAGTTTAATGTGTGTCTGTTGCTGTAAAATGGCTGCTCCCAGATATTTGCATAAAGCTAAACAATAATCCTGTAATTAACTTAGCAGATGAATAAATGATCTGTGAAAATTAAATCAGTACATAATGAAATATTTGTTATTGATTCAAGTAAAATGTTTAAAGTCAAGAACATTTACGTTAATTATGTCTTCTAAAAGATTAATTCTTCGAATACGACAAAGTCAAAATATACCATAATAAATAATTCAGATGATTGGCCAATATATATTTTGTAAAAACAATATATATTTTGTAAAAATGATGTTAAATAAATAAATAATTGGGTTGAATGGAAGTCGGTGGGTGGTACAGTATATACCACTTTGAAGAATTCTAAAATCTCTTTATCAGAAACCAAGTGAGCATGACCAGGAAATGCCAAAATCAGAGACCATTTACCAACCCACTGCACCATACAGAGGTGACACTGAACACCGGCAGCCACATGTACAGCAAGAACATAATCAAACTGGCAGAGGCAACTAGCTCTATCTTCCTCAGCGAGATTGAAAGGGACACGATGTACTTATTCAACCATGTTCAACCATTTTTCCACGAATTTTGAAGCTTTACAGTTTATCCATAAATAATCTGGAAAAACGGATCCCTCAGAAATAGAGAGACTCTATCATTTTAGAAAACGGCAGACTCGGTTTTATTGAGTCTGTTTATGAGAACTACTGGAAAGTGCAACAATTCTCAGCCCCCACACCCCCGTCAGAACCCAATAATCCTGAAGGACCGGAATGTGAAAAAAATATCAGCACTATATCGATGCACGGGGAGGTTAAAAAACTCCACACGGGTTCGGTGCACAATTAATCGGTCCCATTCAACTCCATGTAAAAAGGCAGAATACGAGCATCTGCAATTTTTTCCAGGACATTGCTTGGACTTTTTTTCTGCCTGTGAGTGGCAAGATATGTCATTCACCTATCAAAAAAGTGAAAAGACAACATACCTTGATAATCTCGTTTTCTCAGCATTCTCCGTTCTTTGAGGAACAGTCAAAAAATCCGGGCTGAAATCTGACCGGCGTCATACGTTACCTGGGGAGTGCGTCGGGGAGTCTGTGACAAAATAGTCCACACGAAGATGCATTTTTCTGCATCAGCCTGACAAACATAGACCAATGTTGAATCACATGTACATTTAAAGTCGAATAAAGCATCCATTTACGCCATAAAGGGCCCAGAAACGGCAAGTGCTAAATTTCTAAAGGTACTATTTTCGTGGGCTACCAAACCGGAAGACTGTAATTGTGTACTAACACCACACAGAAACAACTACAGTTGTTGTGACCTCTAAATAATCTGGAAAAGCGGATCCCTCAGAAATAACGAGAGCATACAATTCGTTATTCAGATTATTTGGATCGGAGTGGCTGCTGCCAGTTTACTGATAGCAGCGATTTTACGTTAAAATGGCTGCTGCCAGTTGACTGGTAGCAGCGATTTTAACGTAAAATCGCTGCTGCCAGTTAACTGGTTATAGTCATTTTAACGTGAAATTGCTGCTGCCAGTTCGCTTCAGTTTTTTTATTGTAGTGTGTATAGAAAGTGTAGAACAAACGATACATCCAAAACCAAGATAGTAATGGTTGATAAGGATTAAACTGAAATAAGTGTTTTAAAATCCAAATTACCTAGTGCAACTATATTACAGTGTAAATTTAACGTAATGAAATATTTTAAGAAGAAAATAAGTGATTTAAACTGTCTAAAAGATGAAAAGCATGAGTTAGCTATGCTGGTACAGAAACTGATAAACAGTCAAAATGAAGAAGACTATAACAAGTATCATTCAGAACTGCCACAATTTAATGACGAATTCATAACATACTTTGATAAAAATTGGCATCCGTGTAAAGAGCAATGGGTCATGTACTTCAGATCGAGTCTCTGAACTCATGGAAACAATACAAACAATAAGCTAGAATGCCATAATCAAAAGCTGAAGAAGTACTTAAACAGGAACATGAGACTTCCAGAAGCAGTGGAGCACCTATCAAATTTTATTGATGACACATTTGCGAAAAGTTCGTTTAATCGGTACGAAAATTTAAAAGTTAGAATTGACCATAGGAACAATGATGAAGATCTGATCCGATACTCATTGCTGTGCAATTCTAAATCATTTCAAATGGTAAATGATGAGTATGGGCAAGGTATTAAATCAGATTTCAGCATAACTGAAACTGATGATGCATACACAGTCAAGTTAGGTTCTTCAGAGTATACCGTGTCAAAAGATGTAAATGAATGTTCTTGTCTCTGTTTTTCAAATTTTGGTCTGAAGGTAAAACGCTGTTCTTTTTGAAAAAAAAAACTTATGAGTACGGAGACTTTCACGTAATGCAGGATACACAGGACGATCGTAGTCAAATATGTTTAAATTATGTCACAAAAGGGCCTAATGTATTTGCTAACATTAGTCGTTAATTTTATTGTTGCTTTCTATACAATGTTTGTACGATATATATATGCTCTTCAAAAGCAAAATAAAATTAATAAAACTTAAAATCCCATTTTGTTTCCAAACCCTATGTGAATAATTACATGCGCGGATCCAATGGGGGAACTGCGGATCCGGACCTCAGACCCTCGATTTTAAATTGTGCAACTTTGTCTGAACCACCCTGGTCTCCAACTAGACACCCTCTCCCCTCCTGAGACACATTTCTGGATCCAGGTTTACATTATAGCATGTATAAACACTGGTTTGCACCATGCGTCACCGACTCAAACCTTCTTGTCAAAATAAACATAAAAAATTAACTGGAAGCAGCGAATTTACGTTAAAATCGCTGCTACCAGTTAACTGGCAGCAGCGATTTTAACGTAAAGTCGCTGCTGCCAGTTAACTGGTAGCAGCGATTTTAACGTAAATTCGCTGCTGCCAGTTAACTGGTAGCAGCGATTTTAACGTAAAATCGCTGCTGCCAGTTAACTGGTAGCAGACCTTGCCTATTTGGATTTCACAACAGATGGCGTTCTGCCATGTGAATTGGTAGGCCTTGATACAGTGCTGATGTGTGCATCGGCGCGAGAAAACCTGTCTTCGGAGCTTGCGAACAACAAGGGCGCAGACTATAAAGCGCCTTTGTTATTCGCCATTTGGAAAGTATCATACCTAAACTAGCTACAAGCGAAGTTTCAATTTTCTAGCTAGTCCATGTAGCTGAAGAGTGTCGCTTTATCGGAACGTTTGCCGCGTCGAAACCCATATGATAATTTATATTTTTTTAAATGCTGAACATCATTCATGAGCGTTCATGAATTTACACTTACATTTGTACCGGATCCCAAGGGAGCTGATTTAACACGAGGCCACTGCAATTTAGTGAATATTTTAGAGCAATTAAAAGAACATTTGTGATCGTTATTGTATATTTTACCTGATCCCAACCAAATTTGCATTGAAAACGCTGCTTAAAAATCATAATATACCTTTTCGTACACTGGCTTTCCTTAAACATAATGACGTCAGCGGTATACTTCCGCACAATATATCGTCATCACAACGCCATAGCTTTCTTTTGCGAACAAAAGCAGCTTTGTAATCATACGCTTTCCGTATAACGTCATGCAAACAATTTGGGCTTTTAAGCTTAAATACTCCATGTTCCAACAGCACGTGACTCCTATGATAATTGAACATGGATTTTGTTTATTTGACTTTAAACAGCTACGCGCGTAGATAGTTATGCAAGAATGTTTAGTCACGTCAGAAAGCAAAACTTTCGATGATGCTGTGCTGTGGGCAGTTAGCTGAACTTTAAATTAATTCAATTTTACAGAGTCTGCATTTCTTTTGAATTTTGTGGGTTTACACTATTTCCGGAAGATCCGTTTTCTGTTGATATTTTTCCCGGATTATTAAGTAAGGTTTGCTATATTGGAGATGAAACATTTCAATTAAAGGCTATATTAAACTACGATGCTGTCTGATGAAGTTGCGAACATGAACATTTTTACGATACAACCCTACCTGACCAGACGAAATATTGCCCTGCTTATCGGAACATCTAAGACATATCAGTAAGAAAAGTATGCCTAAAAAACTTACTAAATACCATGATACTTTCCCAGAGGTCAACTGTTTGATGGACTGGTGCATTTTGCCATATGACGTCATCACACGGCTTTTCTTGAATCAATCAGATTGACACAATGAATCGGAAAAAGAATAGCGCTTATAATTACAAATGTAGTTTATTTATCTTTAACTTTTGCCAAAGGTGTACATGTATACTGAAGGACTTTAGAAACGCACCACCTAATAAAATGCTAATTTATTGTCAAAATGTAATATTTTAATTATGTGAAAAATAAATTGACAAGTCCCTTCATTTACCTTGCATTCAATAAGAAAATCGAAACCTTGTGGCTTATGGTTGCCGTTACGTCACGATTATTCTGAGACATCCAAACTTTAAAAATGTCACAGAGTATCAATACCTTCCATAAAGAGAGCAAAAAAGTTTTCGAACCGATGTTTGTTCTCGAAAGCACACGGAAAGACAAAATCAAATCATGAAGTTTTAGGCCTCTGGTAAAGTTCATTTTGTCTAGGTGACGTCATTATTTTTTTGTCGTAATTGGCTGTTTATATCCTAAGGAACAGGAATAATCAAAATGTTTTAGAGCCACCAGATACTCCGCAACCCGCTGCGTAGAAGACAAAAGTATCGCGACATGCGTGAACGTCATCCGCCTGTTATTGCTGTTTGAAAAATTAAGACTGACGTTTGCAAAGAACGCTGCGACTGGGAGTGTAATTAAACGATTATTTCCGATTATTTCCGAAACTTTTCTTGTTTTTCCCTTGATTAAGACATCGGGCTACCAGCTCAAAGTGACTGCTTTTGAATTGAACTTATCTCACAGTTGTCAGACGACAATTGTTAAAAAACACTAACGTCAGTGTTACGTCAGAATGAATCGCATGAGCAAATCGAAACTATGGCAAATCATGGTCCATTGTGTAAGTGGATAAAAAGTTATTAAGGAAACATCCTCAAATCAACGATGTGGAAGAGACAGTGAATATATAATTGGTGCGTTTCTAAAGTCATTCAGTATATATATACTGCTGCTAATATAAAGAAGGCCACCCCAATTCATCAGCTTTGTTAAAAATAAATACAGACATGAACATGTTATGATTAAAAATTTATATATTGTAAGTCATATCTTGCATGACCGCCACCTTTATGACTGCATTCTATGAGCCTTTTGCGAATGCTTAAAAGAAGCCTTGGGCTGTACCCCACCCCCACCCCTTGTGGAATCCATTGTCATCATTCAACCAGCTAGTGTTCAAATTGGGGAAATGTGGCAGCTGGGAAGGGATACGATCATGAACCCACCAGCCTAGATTATCCCAGGAATGGTCAATAGGAGATGGATTGGGACCCCGGAAGGCCAGTCAAGGGGTATGCCATGACCGGCATGCAAACAGTTCCTTACCATATTGCAGATATTTTGGCATTGTCTTGATAGAAGAGAAAATTGTTTCAAACAAGTCTGATATATCTGCAGGACCTGTGTGTGAAGTCCTTAATCCACATAGCGTTGGCCTCTAAGCGACCCCCGAATTACTATACAAATTAAACGAACCTTATATGAATCGCAGGGTGGCCTTCTTTTTCTTAGCTTGAGTATATAAAATAACGAGGGATATTGAATATATTTGGAGGTGAATGGTGATCGTTTGGCAGGAAGAAACTTGGTCAGTGTGCGATCGCTTGAAAATTGTTGAGGATGACGTGATATGTCAAAATGAGGATTGGCATCGACATGTATTTTTGGGTGAAAGAAAAAAAACGTTTATTGGCAAAAACGTTCGCCATAAACAAATGTACACACACTAGCAAAGGTGTCGAAATACAAACAATAAGTGAGTATGATCAGGAAATACCACAATCACACACTGCAGCCCAACCCATGGTACCGCGAGGAAGAGTCGCAGAACATTTAGAGTAACAATACATCCGCAAGACAATAAAAGCAAAGCAACCATCTTTCTCTTCCTCCTCAAGATGATAGCAAAACTAGAATGGATATAAAGTAATGTATTACAAATCAAAGACAAGCACAGCACCTTTACTAGCAATGGGAAGTACATTAAACGATAGATCAACAGCAACAGAATCATCGCCTTAGTTTAAACAATAGTTTATTTGAAAAATACAAAGAATGTGTCAATAATACATTAACATACAAGCACATGACAGGATCTGATAACAAGCATCACTGCATGCTTATAGCAATCATCTCATGCAAGCAATGAGCAATGTGAATGGCGCTGACTTGTGTTTTATGAACAACAGCGTACATGGACAAGACGCCATGTAGCGCGTATTGGTAATGTCCCAGCTTCCCAGTTTCAATCTGGTACGCTCAGGTGTTATCAATACCACCACGTAACTGATTGTGCCAGCTCAGTACTTGTATTTGCTTATTATAAAATAAATTACATTTCAAAAGAAGGTCTGAATATGAGAGAGAGAGAGAGAGAGAGAGAGAGAGAGAGACAGACAGACAGACAGACAGACAGACAGAGCACATTCCTGGTGTACTTACAATTAATTGATTAAACGGCTGGACAAACATTATATAAGTAATCATGTCCACTCTTGATCATACATACTTGAGTTCACAAGAGCATGACTCTGGGTTGTTAACATAAAAGAAGAAGATTTATTGAATCCTGTACGCTGAATTCGTACATACATCCACATAATGCCCAGGTCACATATTCACGGACTTGACGCCGGATTAGCCACGGATGCATATTCGTGGCAATCCGTATTGGTCCGTAGCTTTCCGTATTGCATCCGTAATCATACGTAGTAGTACTTAATCATACGTATATAGTGTATCCGTATCGGACTACGGAAATTGGCATTTCCAGGGTCATCCGTGAGATTTAATCCGTAGTAGAACCGGCGAGGTGATCCGTGAATGTGTGACCTGGGCATAAGAGAGTAGAAATACCAGTTATTTACTTTGGCTCCCAATGTCCAGGAAACAAAAAAGTGATTGTTCTGCAACATCAATTTGGAAATCGCTTTGGGGTCTTGATATATTTAAGTACTGCCTTAAATATTGAAACATTAATTTCATCCGAGACCTCTTCAGTGCCAAACAGCAATACATATTTGGTTAGTGCCGGGTTTGTTACCTGTTTTATTGATGTGACCATTTCATCGCACATCGAAGTACTATGGGGACAGGTCAAAAGATAATGCTTGTTGTTTTCAACCTCACCACATATACAATTAAGGCTGCATACCAAGTTGCGTTTATATAGATATTGGTTCAATGAGCTACACTATGTTTGTAGGCGAGTATGCAAGACTTGGTTCAATCTGTAACCTCAAAAATAATATTTGGGTACTTTGGGAGTGTCGTAAGTAAAAATGTGTTTAAATAAAGCTAGAGTGTCAGCTGATCCAATTGAATCGCAAAGGTTATTCCACGCTTGTTTGGTTGATGGAAGAAAGGAGTCTGCATATGTACGTGTGTTTGCATGAATGCCTACACAGTTTCCAGCATTACACAGCCTACAGGACGATAGATCTCTAATGTGGGATTGGAGAAGAGTCAGTAAGTAAAGAGGTGACACACCATGATCCATTTTGAAAAACAAGAAAAGTTTATGGAGATATTTTCTCTCAGATAGCTTCAGCCAGCCAAGTTCTTTATAAAGTCTGTCAGTTTCAACATGTTTTGTTGAACCAGTGACTTATAATGCGGTCGGCTTCAAGTTGGATTTTTCAATCTCATTACATTCCTGTTGTGTACTGTTGTCCCATTGGACATCGGCATATTCTAATAGAGAACGTATATAAACAAAATAAATAGTTTCAAGATATTTCCGATCTATGGTGAATTTAATCATTCTCAAAGATTTATTCGAGACCAAGCGCTTTCCTTAACAAATTTAATATGAGTATGCCAATCACAACGCTGAGATAGATAAACCCCTAAATGTGTGTGTGATACAACTTCTTGTTTTGGAACATCACTAAAGAAGAAAGTAGGTGATGTTGTTTGTTTAACTTTCCAGAGAAAAGTAACGATTCTGTTTTGTTTGGGTTACACCTAACTAACCACTGAACTGCCCACACATAGAGTCTTTACAAGTCTTTACAAGTCCAAACTAACAATTTGTGCAGCGGAATCAGGGAAGTCGACAACTATATAGAAACTGGTTCATCTGCTAAAGGCGTATATTTGGATAAATTTCTTTAACTATATCATTTATAAACATTATGAAAGAAAATGGGCCAAAAATAGAAATTTGAGGTATACCAGCCAATATCTCTAGCCAGTCTGATATGCCACTAGGGATTACAACTCTTTGAAATATGTTGGTTAAGTAACTTTGGAACCGATTAAGTATTGGTCCACATATACCATAATGTTACAATTTAGCAATTAAACCTCTATGCCAGATCCTGTCAAAGGCTTTACTAATATCACAGAAGACAGCACGAACCTCTTTGCCTTCGTCAAGGGCATGACAAAATGATTTATACAATTGAGCCGCGACATATGATTTCAAACAATGTGGTATGTGCGACCAGCAAAGGCTCAGACCAGCCTGCGCAATACGCGCAGTCTGATCAAAGCCTTTGCTAGTCGCTTGAATATTATATGACTGTTAAGCTACTGACCGAACAGTATTTGGAGTTTCTAAGCTCAAAATGAGGCTGTACAGGCTCGTCTGAGTCTACACTTGTCAAAATGCCATATTGTAAGAAATCACATGTAGCGGCTTAATTCTACAAGCTGGTTTACTGATGAAGCTCCAGCTGTAAATCCTGGCGGAAAAGAGGTAATACTAATTTTTTAATAAAATTATGCACATGTTTATGAAAGAGTTTTTCCATTGCTTTACCAATAGAACTCAAGAGACAGATTGTTCTATAGTTATCAATTGAGCCTTTGTCATCTTTTTTGTGGACTGGATTGACATGAGCTTTTTTTCCAAATATCAAACATTATGCATTGTAGCAAAGACGTGCACGTATTAAATACGTCTATTAGAGGAGGAGAAAGTTCGTTGGCTAGTTCTTTTTGTATTCGGTTATTGATCTGATCAGGGCCACATGCTTTGCCAATGGCGAGAGACTTCAATGTTTGATGTTTTCCGCGATAGTTCGCATATTGTGTCCAAATAATTAATTTATTCAGAAACCTCTGTTTACTATACAAGGACTAATTGCAATAAACATACATTTATGCAGAGACAAGGCTCAATATGTCATTTCCATGTTTCCAAACCATGTGACAGAAACAATGTATAAGTACATATATAGACTGCACCTGATAATGAAAAACAAGGAACTACATCCATGTAAGCTTTTAAAAGCTGAACAATATCGGCACTCAATGATGTTTCACTGAAATCATACAAGTCCGATACTGAATGCTGGCTGGGTATAATGTTATTACACCGTTTTTATGCTACGGTGCCCAATACTTCTTCGTGTCGTTGGTGATACTCGTAGCGGTTTGTGGCTGGGTAGATCGGGGTTCCGTCTTTCTCTTCTTGCAAAAGCATCCTGTCAAACCATACCAAATGCATGTTTCGCCCACCTTACACTTGATACAGCAGGATCCGAGTGCATCAACAGTTATATCTTCTTTAATGCCACTGATGATGCAAGTTAGGTAAATGGTAAAGAGCATCAACTGGTCCATGCTAAAACATAACAAGAGGGTCATAAGGCCCTGGATAGTTCACCTGATTTCATTATAAACAGTATAATATGTTCGACGGCGCAAGAAAATCTAACTGTTGCATGCGAACAACAAAGAGCAGACCAGCCTATGCAATCGCACAGTGTGCTCAGCGCATGTGTCGTTCGCTCTATGGAAAGCACAATACCTTAGATTGTTATATACAAAGGTGTACTTTCATCTGTGCCCACGCATGGATTTTCTTCAAACTTTGCATATTAATAACTCATTATATACGAACTATTAAAATGTATTTATCGAATTAGATAGTTAAGAATAAGGCTTAGGAAGCATCCCTGACATACTCCACCTTTGAGGTGGTACCTGTCTCTAAATGCCCATGTCCTAAATCTATAGTGTTGTTTATTTCTATGATTTGTCATCTTGATTGCATCCAAAATACCATAGACATTATTTTAATACCACGAAACCATTTGGATAAATTATGGTTTACGTTTTCAGAAGAAGTGATTGTAAAATTTCAATATTTTTTTCAAAAATTTACAAAATATTCAACATTCAATTCAAAAGATGGATATGTTCTAGTCTTTGTCAAGATATCATAGTATCACAAAACATGCCATATATATACTGCTGATCTGAGCCAAATATCATGAAAATCCAAAACTGGTAACTTTGTCATTTTCTACCTCTTATGGGTATAAGTCAGTTTTAGAAAAAAATAATTAGTTAGTTCAAATGAATCAATAACTCGACATAAGGAGTTGTTTTTTAATCTACTTCCACTTTTCTTAAAGAAAGACATGTTTAGACAATTTTAAATGACTCAATGGTCAGAAATGACAAAGGTCATGACCCTGTGTCATGGTATTATGGGGCCAAGACAATGTGTATCACTTCCTCAAGTCCTGCATGATATTGTTTAAGAAATATAATATCCTAACAATAAACATGTGAAAACAAGGAGACTAAATATTTCCTTTACATCCCAACTGAACTAGAGGAACCACATTTTGGTGCTGTGACCAGGATAATGTGTAACAGAGTCTTATCAAAGGTATCATAAAACAGTGTTCTACATGAATAAGTGAGGTCCAGGAACAAAACTGTATGCCTAGAGTATACAGCCAGCTAAAGTATAAATGTTGCTATTTGATGGAAATCAGCATCAGTTTCACAGAACAGAATGAATAGAGAAGATTTAAGCATTAAATAAGCAATACCTTTGAAGCCAAGAGTTATCTGTGACCAAAATGGTTAATTTTAACCAATAGGTTTGACAGGGGGTTATTTTTGTGAAGCAGGTTTATTAATGAGTCTTACAATTATAAAATCATAGATATAAGGATTTTCTCCTGTATGAACTGACTTTTCATAAGGTTTCTCTTCTGTATGAATTAAAATTCTTAATAACGTTACATATTAAGTGTAGCATTGGCTAGATGTAGTTTTAATGTTAGAAACTTGATGAGTTAAGTACAGGTGTCAACATATTTTATCATTTGGGCTGATATTATTGTGTAAGCACTTCATAAAATAAGAATCGTTGCACTTTATATCAAAGAATATTGTTTTTTTTTTCTTTTTCAAATCCATAATAGGGGAAAACACTGAACATATTAACTTCTACCAATAAACGTACTAGCATGATAATTCAAACTAAGCAAGTATTCAAGTATGTTTCACACTGAAACATAATTATTGTATTTTTGACATTTCGATGAATTAGGGCCATGTGTTAACATCAAATTAAAAAAAATATGCTACCGGTCCTTGAATTTCATGGAATTTGGTCTACATATTCTTAACAGATATGGAGAGTTTATATGTTGAAATGGTATCTTGACAAAGACCGCAACCTGTAAAAATGTTAATTCCAAATTTGACTGATTACAAAATATACAGTCGAAAATCGGGGTACCATGCTATAAATATGAATGCCCACCCAATATCCTAATACATACAAAGCCATTTTAAGTAACAGCGAACTTATCAATGATATAGCTATTTAATAAAATATTTCTCCGCCCGTTACATGATATGTCAATTACTTTAGAAATGATTATAACTGGGTACCCTAAGGTAAAATAGTGATATCATTCATGACGTCATAAATTAGCAATGGAATTGCATAAAAATTCAAAAGCACCATAAATAGTAAAGTTATACCCAAGACAATTAAATAACATAGTATTTTCAAAATCCAAGCGTGGGCAGACTCCCATGTTAATTTCCCATACCATGCAAGAGCCCCTTTCAATATTCCTGCTAATCTCTGTACAGTAGCTAAGCAGACTGGTTTGAGACTGACTTGGGCTAAAACCCAGAAAACAGGCGTGCGAAGAGACCTAATTTTGATAAGATACATGTAATATTGGCAGATGACTTTTTGCACTGTTTTGCAACAGGTACAGATCAATTTCCTTTTAGATTTTCTAGATCTTTAATGTCTTTTTGGCGTTATTGGTAGAGAGTAGACTTGCGACAATATAAGCCAAATTGATTTTGATATGATAATTTGTTTCAGAATGGAAGATCTGTTAACGAGATTATAAAACTTTGTTCATGCTCAACTTAGCTGAGCATGACATTTATCCTGCTCATAAACGTTAAAATTCATTTTGACATTTATCAGCAGGAGAAATATAACATCTGAATGTTTAAAACATACTTTTAAAATAATTATTTCAGTATTTTACATTCTACGAGCAGTTGAAATTCCATGCTCGGCTGAGTAGAGCATGAAAAAAGTTTTAAAAACTTTGGGCCACTTTATCAATGTTCTATACAACCATATATGGAAGAAAGCCATGTTTTTCATCGGATCAACTTACATTACGCTATAGTTATAGAAGATCGCCGCATTGGGACTGAAATCTGATTATTTTTAGAGGAGAATAAATTTCTATTACAAGCGTCTTGAGTAATACAGCCATGCCAATAGTCAAATCAAAATTTGTTAGAAAATCCGTTAGTGACCACCTCTTCCAAATAAGCGTGACTTTTAACATTTATTTTTGGAAGAAAATGTTTATAATGTTTCTCAAAGACAGTAAAACTTATATAAGTTTGATGAGATATGAGTTTTTATTCATATTGTCGTAGGTTAACTTAAGAGGTACGTGCACTATGGGGCAAATATGACCCCCTCTGGTGCCGAAAAATGAAAGTTGCTTTTCACCAATTTCATCTTATTGTTTTTTTTTAGAAGAATATCTCAAGATAAAAAATCTGACATTTATTTTCTTTAACCGTTGATAGCGTAACAAAATGGCCAACAAAGTAGGCTTAAAATAGTGAAATTGCAATTTTGGGCCAAATGTAAGGCTTTTGGATATATATTTTTTAAGAATTAGATATCAGCACAATAGTTTCTTAAAAATATATTGTATTTCAGCACAAGCGAATACCAAGAAACCTTTTTAATATGTTGTGTGCCGTGATAAATCGCATAATCTGTTAAACTATATTTTTGGTATTTGCTTGTGCTCTTTGTTATTTTTTCTGTCCAATGTCTCAAAAATAGTAAGTGATTATGATCAGGAAATACCACAATAACAAACTGCAGACAAACCAGTTACACCGAGAGGGAGAACCACACAAAAATCAAGAGACACAAGGAAGACAAACTAAGCAAAGCAACCAGCTCTCTCTTCCCCATCAAGATGATTGCAAAACTAGAAAGGACTTAAAGTAACGTACAACAAAACATAGAACAATTACAGACTCCTACAATGGGAGTTACAATAAACAAGTTTGCTCCAAAATTGTCACTTTCCTATTTTCGGCAGCCAATGTTGTTACCATAGCAACCTTAAAAGTCAAATACTAATTAACTAATACGATAAAACTAGTGAAAAGCAACTTTTATTTTTTTGCCTAAATAGGGGGGGGGGGGGGTCAAACTAGGCTCTTTAAATGCACGTACCCCTTTACCATTCCTTTCAAATAATTTTTAGCTGGCTCGATGTTTGAGCCAGAATAAGTTAAAGATCAGGCATGGTAAAAATAGATCGAAAGCGGCGTGACAGAGGTTGGTATGGATTCATAGGGATACCGTTAACATATCCGACTGATGTCAGTCTAAAAGACAGTGGGCATGACATTACCGTTTTGTAACAGGTCGAATTCATGTTAGCTATTTGTGCAGAGGACCACTGTACCAAATTCTTAACACCCATGGTCATTTGTTCAACAGATGTTTAAGAGTATTACGTATGCACAGTAACGCCCCAATGTGCTGATCAAACTTTGAGGATATCCAAGTTGGTCTATGTCCCTTTGTTTATCGCATATTGTTAATTCAATACGATTACTGTAATTGGCATTCGTGTTATAACACTAAACAAACAATGACCATCAAAATTGTCAAGAAATAGTAGGTGAGTATACTAGGAAGCACCCCAATCAGAAACTGCAGACAAATCCGTGGCATCGTGGGGAAATGGCGCACTACACTCTTGAGACACCAGGAAGCCAATCGAAGCAAAGCAACCAGCTCTCTCTTCAGATCATTGCAAAACTAGAATGGAAAATAAGTAGCGCACAGCAAAACATAGAACATTTGCATAATCCCACAATGGGAGAAACAATAAACAAAGAATCAACACCAAAAGACACAGACACATCGCCTTAGAATGGACCAGTCATGGTTCGTATGCTGGTCTGATCCTTTAAAGGTCATATTTAATGAAAGAAAAAATGGACAGAGAGCGTATGGACTCACGAACTGATATGTGTGTCACTTTTTGCATAATAATAAAAAACGAAAACTAATGAAATTACCAATGTCGAAGCTAAATTGATTGCAGCATCTAGAGGCAGTATCAGTCAAACAAAACATGTTTTGCAATATGGATTCACAGACTGGTCTGCGCTTGTTCGTGTGTGGTGGAAACAATCTTTAAGGATTTACCAAATAGCAGAATACGGCTTAAGCCGGTGCTGAAAACAGATCGAGTTTATAATTGCACTTTCAATTAATTATTTGGAGACGACACCATGAAACCGAGTCGGCTGTTTACTGAAGGCATACCTCAAATGGAATCTAAATTCCCATAGCCTATCCATGTGCAAAGTATTTATCCTGTAAGATGATCACTATCCTATATACCTATCGTGTTTTTATATAACAGATATATGTGAGCACATCCCACAAAAAAGAAACCTTAAATGCATATAAGAAAAAAACTAGACTCCTTAATGCACTGATATTCAGTTATGACAACAACAGAAATACCAGTAATATGCATTTAAGCCCCCTAGTGGCGCCGGCTGCTGTTAATTCTTAGGCGGTGGTTCTGTTATTGATTCATAGTGATTTGTTGCTCAGATTGTCTATGGGTGGTCTGTGTCCTTGTTTTAGTATGTTGTATTTAGTGTCCTTTCTAGGTTTGCAGGGAAGAGAGAATTGGTTGCTTTACTGCTTTTCTTTAATTGTCTTCCTGATATTTGGTGACTGTTAGCGTTCTGTGACTCTACCTCTTGTTTCCGCGAATTGGTCTGCAGTGTGTGATTGTTGTATATCCTGATCATATTCACTTACCATTTTACTACAAAATGAAAAGTAAAACAACTAAATTTTACTCAGTGATTATTTTAAAAGACCTACCGTTCTTTGAATTATGTTGGACTTTACAAATTGCAGCGAGGTATAGGTGAACATACTATTTAGAATTCGTGACATGTTAGGCGTGTGGAAAGAGACATATGTGTCTATCTACTTGCATTTGCATATAGTGATACTGCAGCAAATATTGCAGACCCTGCTAAGATGCTACATTATACACTCAGTTGCATCTCATTTGGATCTCAAATATAGATAATCTCAATTCTTGGACGCTTAGCATAAGTAAAGGTAATAAAGAGGGAAACAATAAGGAATCGATATAATCAAGCAACACACCTTACCCAGGATACCAATGGAAACGTGACGTCACAATTAGACATCACAAACGAGAGCTAAGAGGTCAGCCCTTTCCCAGCAGGTGACCACAAGGCACCAACAAACAGACGTGCATGAAAGCATAACAAAACAAGACAGAAATAACATAAAAAAATGATCCACAAATTTCAGAAGCACCGCCTTGGAACGGGCAGTAAAAATATTTTACTTACTGGAGGGCTTAGACCGGTTTAACGGAGCACCAACCTCTTCCTTAGTTCCGAGGTGGATCAAGACACATGGATGTTTGGTTTGCATAAAAGACCCCTTTTTTATCAATGCATCATCTCATAGAACATATAAATCAAGATATAAAACGAAGATAAAGCAAATAAAAAGACTCAACAGTAAACTAGAAATGATGTTTATGAAACACTATGCCCCAACCCTTTGCTTGTCAAGAATTATGGGTTCATCTTAACACAAGGGGGTCATCTTAAGTTTTAAGCTTCTAGCTATACTACTCATCATCTTCCATCAGCTGACCTAATTTGAAATAAAAAAAGATATAGCCCAATAAACAGCTGACAAAGTTTGAAGCTGCTAGCTATAAAATGTTTCGAGATATATTCATCTTTATTAAAAGTTTTCAATGCCCAAATTAACTTAAAAAATTAAATAACTTTTATATAAATTTCACCAGGTAATCTTCTCATCATCATCTACCAACTGGCCATGTTTGAAGCTGCTAGCTATAATATTTTTCAGATATCTTAATTATAAGTTTCCAATGCCCAAACTTGCAAAGGACAATAACTCATAAAAAGTAAAATAACTTTTTTTAAAATTTTGACCAGATAATTTACTTATTATCCTCTATCTGCTGAAAAGTTTTAAGCTACTAGCTGTAACATTTTTTTTGGATATATTGACTACAAGTTTTCAATGCACATATTTGCAAAGGGTAATTATTCAAAAAATAAATAACTTTTTTTAAATTGTCATCAGGAAATCTACTCATCATCTTCTGTCAACTGACCATGTTGGAGCTGCTAACTCTAATATTTTTTGAGATATCTTGATTACAAGTTTTCAATGTCCAAACTTGCAATATATTTTTTTAGATATCAAATTTTCTTTGTCCAAATTTGCAAAGGGCAATAACTAAAAAAATAAAATAACTTTTATTTTAGTTTTCACTAGGTTATCTACTCATTATCCTCTATTAGCTGGCTAAGTTTGAAACTCATAGCTGTTATAGTTTTTGAGATATCTTGATTACAAAATTTCCTGATGACCCTTTAAAAGGGCATAACTCCACAAAGGGAGATAATCCAGACTTAAACAATTGTGTGTCAATTATTTTTTGATACGGAAATCATATATGAAATTTCAAAACTGTATCTTTATAAATTTCGTAACGGACGCACGAACGGAAGGACGGACGGACAAGCCCAAAGAAATATGCTCCTTCAACTTTTCCAAAGATGGTAGCATAATAAAACTGAATACCCGAGCAAAAGAAATTCAACAGGTAAACACCGGTGGGCCTGACAACAGCCAATAAATCAGGCCCCTACCAACTCATCAATAGATAAGACTTTAAGTCGGAACCGTCATAGAGTCTGAAGTCTGACCCACAGGCGTGCAATCAAAGAGAAAGGTGCCAACCGTGATTGGGTTGAAAGGCAAGCATGAAGTCTGCTGGAATACATTAATGTTATAGCTAGACTTTTTATAATGGGAAATTATTATAAGTCAATTGAGTCAGTACGTGATATGTTTGTACGCATCGCATCGTCTCGCAGTAAATGCTCAGACTAGGGACCCTCTATCCAAAGTCAAACACTACATCACTGAACTACCCAGCTTTTCATGTTTGATTTGTTTCGTTGCAAATACCACCAGTACATGTACCAAGCCGAGTATTTTTGTGACAGCACATGCTGTTAAGATTTTTTAAGTAAACGGATAGTTATTATAGTGTAAATAGGATGACATTATAAGTATAGTCTTTCAACTAGGTCCTATTATAAATGGCATTCAGTTATCACGTAGGATTTATGTTACATAGAGCCTTAACTTTGCTCAGCGTGGAATATTCCTCTAATGCCCAATCATTTCGTCTGTACACCTGTTCTACATGCATTTATATCAGTAATTCTTTACAAACACTGGTGGTTGATATAGATGATAATGACCAATGCTGATTAGTTTGTAGACCAAATAAAGGTGCATCTATGATCATATATATCAGTGTCGCGCCTACCAAATGATATAATGCTCAACATCTGGTTGAATATAAAAAATGCTCTGAATGACATTCACCGATTTTTGATTTTCTTCATGGAGCAGTTGTTTTACATACATGTATGCAACCTGATGTTGAGCATCGTACTGTTTGGTAGGCTTGAGTGTGGTTATGCAATATTAAGACATGTACATACTCTACACTAACAGTATTAATGGTGGTTGCCCTTTTACAGGAAAAGCTCAAAGCGTATTGCACGTATATGCTAAAGAGTAATATGATGTGTGTGACAATAATAGCCGACAAACATTCAATACAAATAAATACATATATTGCAATGATCATGATTTACGCAGTAAAATCAGGTACGATTACACTAATGTGCTACCTGGATATTTTACAAGTACGAGTTAATTTTCTTGATACTTGCAAAATGTTACTGAAGGTTTGGCAATGGCATAATTACATTTGATTTCATCTCAGTTTTCTGTAAAGAACTATAAAACCTTAGACACAAAATGATATCCTGAAACCCATCTAATGGTATTTTAATGGGTGATATGTCATGACGTAACTTTGTGGACACATTATTTAATTCAGAATAGTATTGTATA
Source organism: Loripinus fragilis (assembly GCA_964019695.1). Lineage (NCBI taxonomy): Eukaryota > Metazoa > Mollusca > Bivalvia > Lucinida > Lucinidae > Loripinus > Loripinus fragilis. The sequence continues at coordinate 56,667,255 of OZ026526.1, read as the reverse complement.
TTATTTTAGTAACTGTTTTATGCAGCAAATATAGTTTTTATCAAAGGCAGATCTGCCCTTGATAAAAAACTATATTTGCTGCACTTGATAAAAACTATATCTGCTGCACAAAACATTACCTAAAATAAAATACAATATTATTCTGAATTACATAATGTGTCCCCAAAGTTACGTCATGAAAATATCACCCATTATAGTATTTACATCTACTAAAGTTTACGTTAAAACTAGAACAACCTGTAAATGGTAGTGCGCTCTTTTTCATTGTATAAATGTAGGGGGTTCCAATCATTTAAATTTTATAAACCATATCCTTTACTCATACCATAAATACATGTATACATATAGGGTGTCATTATATACATTTTACTTTCATTAAATTGTGGGCACGACTTCATATTGTCAAGTTAGTATCTCCATACATCACATCACAATTTATAATGATTCAAAATGAAAAAAAGAGAAAGTAAGCAACGCTTATCAGATACCCCCGCAAAGTAAGGGTCAATGGATTTCAGCATATGATGGGTCAAACTAGTAGAACTTAGTTTTTCAAAAGTTTCAGTAGAATCTGCGCAAATGATCTTTAAAGACAAAGAAATTTGAGCAATAATAGTGGTACCACTCATTATGACTCTCTCCAGGGGTCATACTGGGCATATCAAAAGGACAGTCATTATGAGGTGATTATTACTTCCCTACAGGGGCAATAAAGTGGTCCTATGAAGGGATTAGGTAATTTATGATAAAATATTGATCTTTATCTTAGTGGAAGAAATTGTGCTGTATACAGGTAATTCCCCACTTGAGGCCCCTTTAATTTTGTGAGATAATGAAACTGTCCCATATCAGTCAATCCTTTAATGATCTCTATTGGACAGTAATCTTTGCCTTTAAGTTGGCAATCTGTTACATTTGGTAAGATAAACTGTACAGAAAATATTCGACCTGAAATATATTTCAATACAACACTTGAAGGCTTATATTGGAAAAAATGTCTAAGTTCTTCTCATAGCTGTCATTTTGTCGCATGTTTTGTTAAAACAGTATGCAAAATGTGATTCAAATATCCCATAAGGCTCTAGAGTAATGAGAATTTTCACTAACTGACCACAACAGATTGGACAATTGCACAGCAAACCAATATCTATCAAAACAGATAGGTTTGCATGCCAGTTGTTAGGGAATGTTGACATGCATATGTATGCAAAAAGTGATAAACATATTCCACCTGGTTCAAGAGTTATGAACATTTTCATTAAATGGTAATGGACTGACGGATGGACGGATGATCCGACGGACGGATAGACTCACATAATGATTATACTGCAAACCATAGGACCTTACAATTGGCCCCTAGCACTTACGATTTTATTACAAATAGTTGTCGTGTAGATATGTATGTATTTGCAAAGTTTGATGAACTTCTCTCTATGACTTTGTGATATAAAAGGGGACAGCAACATTGAAAGTGAATCTGAAATGCAAGCCCTTGTTAAATCATCCGAATCTGCTGCAACCCCAATTAAGATAGGATATAAATTTTTAAATGAGAAAGTTATAGCAATCCGAAAATCAAATTTCTGACTTCTATTATAATTAAGCCAAAAGGTGCCATCATTTTGAACATTAAATGAATTTCCTGTAAATTTTTAAAAGCATATACAATTCCCAATTTCACTGCAAACTGTACATATTTTTTTATCCAAAATCAATTATTTTCAACAGACATGACAGAATAATCAATAAAATGTAAACCAAGTTAAAACGAGCAGGAGGAAACAAGTTATTATGTTTATGCATACGTAATTAAGCGTTGTGTGACGTCACTTAACCTAAACATTTCTGCCCTGACATAGGTTTCAATTATCTGCTATATAAACATCTGTAACTTTCTTATTATTCATTCGATTTTGATCAGGTTTTTGGCAGATTGCATGATTTAATAAAAACTTGCATTTCAAATTCACTGGTTGTCAATGTTGCGTCCTCTTTAAGGAACAAAACATTGAGGAGGGACGCACGGCCAACGTTAAAAAAGTATACCCTCCACAAACACGGTTTGCTGGGTATTATAAGGTAAAGTTTTAAACCATTTTATTTTATAAAAGTAATACATAGAGGATATTCAAATTATTAGAATGATTATGACATTTATTTCATCGAGTGAAGCAAAAACTGTATATTTCATGATGGGCGAAGCCATGGACGAAATATACTTTTTTCTTGATTCACTCGATGAAATAAATGGCATATTAATGACAACAAAATGAATTTTCTTTTAATTAATCTATACAATTTTAATCGTGACATATTTTGAATTATATGACGTTGTACACGATCGCACATTACGTCATACTACAGCTGCTTTCCAAATTTTTTATAGATAGCGATTTTTGTCATAATTATTAACATACCCTATACTCGTTTGAGTGCTTGTAATACACCTGTGCTTTGTTTAAGATATGATTTGTTTCTGCTCCTGTATGCGTCAAATATCTAGTTATACTGAGTAAAAATATGACTTGTTTTTGCAGATGTTTTGTATCAAGTTTTAACTTCTAAAAAAGTTGATTATATATCTAGCAAATCAAAGTTGCTTATCAAAACTCTATTTCGAATTATTAGATAATAAGGAGAGCAGCAACAAAAACTGTGGTGGGAATCTATAAAGTGACGTATGCGGTGCATTGTGGAAATGCTTTAAGAACTGAAACTATAGTGTGTATCAATAATGAATCACTTGATTGACTTTGGTGTATGTGCACTAGTAGTTTGCACAAATTATATAATTTTACATAATTACTTTCAAAAGATATTTTAAGTGCATTTTGGTATTCAAATTCGATGCTACATAGTAATAGACCAATTATTTGGAGAAAGGCCAAAAGGAAAGTACAGTACTGCCAAACAGTTAAATGGGCCAAGATGGTTTAAAATTGTATTAAAATTGGAAAAAATTTCATCTCTTCAGATGAATCCACACTCTAAACCTATATATTTTGCAAACCTATTTCCATCTGGCGTCTGAGACACGAACAAATTTATCCACATCACATTGACGGATGGGTAAAAAACCACTGAAGTCGTATTGAGGGGACTATCTCATGACTTTTAAAGGGGTCTCTCAACTTAAGCTTGTTAATGAAACAATCACCAGTAAGGCATATCAGGATAATATCAAAAGCGACATAGAACTCCAATATGAATGCACTATACCCCAAGCATTCAACAAGATAACGCACCTTGCAATAGCTCTTTAAAATATTAACGATTGATCCATATTGGAGTTCTATATCGCTTTAGATATTATCCTGATATGCCTTACTGGTGATTGTTCATTAACAAGTTGAAGTTGAGAGACCCCTTTAAAAATTAGTCCCCTCAAATCGACTCCAGTGGATTTTTACCCAATCATCAATGTGATGTGGATAAATTTGTTCGTGTTACAGACGCCAGATGGGAATAGGTTTGCAAAAGAAATAGGTTTAGAGTGTGGATTCATCTAAAAAATATGACATTTTCCCAGATATAATACAATTTCAAACCCTCTTGGCCCATTTAACTGTTAAGCAGTACTGTACTTTCCCTTTGGTCTTTCTCCTCATAATTGGGCTCTCATTATGTAGCATTAAATTTGAACACCCAAAATGCACTTAACATATCTTTTAAAAGAAATTATGTGAAATTATATAATTTGTGCAACCTACTAGTGCAGATATACCAAAGTCAATCAAGTGATCCGTTGTTGATACACTCGAAAGCTTCAATTCTTAAAGTATTCTCACAATGCACCGTATGCATGACTATAGATTCCCACCACAGTTTTCTTTGCTGCTCTCCTTATTATCTCATAATTCAAAATAGAGTTTTGATAAGCAACATTGATTTGCTAAAAATATGATCAACTTTTTTAGAAGTTAAAACTTGATACAAAACATCTGCAAAAAACAAGCCATATTTTTACTCACTATAACTAGTTATGTCGTGCATACAGGAGCAGAAATAAATCATATCTCAAACAAAACACAAATTAATTTCAAACACTTAAACTAGTATAGGGTATGTAAATAATTATGACAAAAATCGCTATCTATAAAAATGTTGGAAAGCAGCTGTACTAATGACGTTGCATAATGTGCCTGTCAACCAAGAGCTGGACTTGATTAGGTGAAAATTTCAGCAAAACCCGACAATTGCATTGCCAAAATTTCCCTTGCAGTTCAACTTAGAAAATGAATACCCACACTTTGTGTTTTTTCTACTTCTAAGAAAGTTATAGGCGTTTGAAAATCTGAAGTTGGCACAAGGAAGTCAACGGAAAAGCAGAGGGCATCTAATTTCACCCTTGAAAACAACTATATTTTATATTTTCACAATGTAAAATACAACTTTTTTATATTTTCACATGTGAAATATAACTTTTTCAGACATACAGCTGCTTTCCAAATTTTTTATAGATAGCGATTTTTGTCATAATTATTTACATACCCTTTACTTGTTTGCGTGTTTATTGTAAACATATGCTTTGATTGATGTATGATTTTTCTGCCAATACACGAATGCTATATCTAGTTATAGTGAGTAACAATATTGATTGTTCTTGAAGATTTTTTGTATCAAGTTTTAACTTCTGAAAAAGTTGATTATATTTTTAAAAAATCCAAGTTGCTTATCAAAACTATATTTCAAATTAAGGGCTAATAAGGAGAGCAGCAAAGAACATTGTGGTTGTCATCTATAATGTCATGTGTACCAAGCATTTTGATTATACTTTGAGAATTGAAGCTATGGAGTGTATCAACAATGAATCACTTGATTGACTTGGGTGTTTGTGCACTATCGGGTTGTACAAATTTTATAACTTAACAAAATGACTCTTAAAAGATATTTTAAGCGCATTTTTGGATGTTCAAAATTGATGCTACATAGTATGTCCTTTTATTAGGAGAAAGACCAAAAGGAAAGTACTGCCAAACCGTTAGAATGGACCAAGTGGGTTTGAAATTGTATTGAGATTGGGAAATGTCATCTTTTAAGATGAATCCAGACTCCAAACCTATTCTCATCGTAAACCCAGAATGTCTGGCATCTGAAACACGAAAATATTTATCCACATTACATTGATTGGTGTGTAAAAAATTCACTGTGAGTCGTAAATAGGGGCTATCTCGTGACACACTGGTGATTGTTTTATTTACAAGCTTATGTTGGGGGACCCCTTTAAAAGTCATGAGATTGCCCTCTATCTACGACTTTCAGTGGATTTTTTGCACACCAATCAATGTTACTATGTAGCATCAATTTTGAACATCCAAAAATGCGCTTAAAATATCTTTTAAAAGTCATTTTGTTAAGTTATAAAATTTGTACAACCCGCTATTGCACATAAACCCAAGTCAATCAAGTGATTAATTGTTGATACACTCCATAGCTTCAATTCTCAAAGTATAATCACAATGCTTGGTACACACGACATTATTGATGACCACCACAGTGTTCTTTTCTGCTCTCCTTATTAGCCCTTAATTTGAAATAGAGTTTTGATAAGCAACCCTGATTTACTTAAAATAAATACAACTTTTTCAGAAGTTAAAACTTGATACAAAAAATCTCCAAGAACAATCAACATTGTTACTCACTATAACTAGATATATCGTTCGTTAAGTGGCAGAAAAAAATCATACATCAAACAAAGCATTTGTTTATAAAAAACACGCAAACAAGTATAGTGTATGTAAATAATTATGACAAAAATCGCCATCTATAAAAATTTTGGAAAGCAGCTGTATACAATGTACTAAACACAATATATTTTTTTTATTCTGAACAAGAAATGTTTTAAGCAATGGTAACGTAGGTTTGTGACAGACAGTCAAACATACAAATTGACAAGCAGACAGGCAGACAAATAGATGTTGCTGCTCCAGCTCACAGCTCAGGCGCCCTAACCACCTAAGCTTCCCGGATGGTCAAAACTCCCCACCACCTACATGTACATGCACTGTCTTTGAATAGACCAATCAGGGCGTTTTCACATGATTCAAAGTTCTTGATGACCGACATAATATTCTACAATAATTACACTTTGGTCACACAGATATATCGTGAATATTTTAATGCATAGCATGGCTTCTTCAACGGTCTATATACTGCACCATAAAATGCATAGTATGACATGTTTTGTGAACATGACCTTTGTCTCCAAGGTCATACTAGCAATCAAAAACCTGTGTTGTCTACAAACCAAACCACTTGCATATAACAATGATTTTAGACAGTTGCGCTACAGTGTACATGGTATGTATTCAGAATTTAAGTAGTTTGACCTTGGTCTTTAGCTCAAAGTGCATACTTGAAATTCAAAAGCTTCCGTGTCAGGCAAACTTTGCGTCAAATAGGAATATCCTCCATTACAATGTTAGAGAAGTTGGTATTAATAAATCGTTAAAACTTAAACGATCATTTAATGATGTAGCTGTAACATGTATCTTGACCTTGGACTCCAAGGTCGCATTGGTAATCTGCATTATTTGTTATCATATACACACCAAAGACAATCATTATGCAAAACAATAAACCACAACATTTATAAAAGAGGAAGTAGTTTGCATCGTATTTTAGTATATTTACCATGACCTTTGATTTCAAAGTCATATGTTCTGGCACCTTCTTCGTCAGCTACACACAATTAGCAATCATTGTGCTAAATGTAAAACACCTAAACCAGATGAATTGAAAGACGAATTCGCGTTATATACGAGCTGTAAGACATATTTTACCAACATTTGATGTTAACCTTTGTATCCAAGGTCGGATTGGTGATCTGAAAACTTTGCTGTAATCTACATACCACAGGCAGTTGTTGTGTTAAATATAAACACCATCCGAAGCGTTTGCAATACAAGCCATAAGCCGATTCTAAATATAATTGATCGCCACCTTTGACGCCTAGGCCAAATTGATGGTTTGAAACACTCGTTGTCATCCATGTTTACGTATGTTGTGTTGTGCTCCTATCCCGGAAACTGCCTTAACCAGGAAAAATGATCCTAACCGGTAAATAAAACTGTTACTATCCAGGAAAAGAAAGTTACTGATTTTGATGCATGTTTATAAAAGCTGAATCTTGTGAACTATTTTTAGAACTTCATTGAAAAAACCTACGTCGTCACAGTCAACAACTTTTCAGTCATGCCGGGACTTAACTGGTCTTCCTGGGTTGAACCAGTACTGAAGAGCCGATAAAGTGTTTTGCTCAGTGACTCCGCTAGCAGTGAGTCTCGAACTAGCAACCCTTCGGTTCCCAGTCCAACGGTCTACCAACTAAGATTATATTAGAAAAGTGTGTGTGGGGGAGGGGGGATTTGAAGTATTTCGTTCGAGTTGATGTTTCAAATGTACGTCCCAGTTACATGTAACATGTTTTCAGAAATGCTAGGATGTTTTCCGGGATTGAACTATTGCTAAGCAATGAGGGTGCGATTCGAACCTGCGATCTCTTCTCATCGGCAAGGCAGCGATCCCCAAACGCATCTTTTAAATAAAACTGTGTTACCGTAATAACTAAAACGAAGTTTAACGGTTGCTTGATAAAAACATATTTTGGCGACCGCTAACATTACATGTGCAATCGTACTGTCCGTCAGTCTGAGTGTTCGTCCGTTCATAATTCCTAACACATCGTGTCCGCTCTTACTTCTACATGCCTACATGTCAAATTGGATCAGGGATACTCTCCAGAGTCCCAGTCCATGCCACTAGTTGTCAACACTACCATCCAAGCCCCAGTGTCTGCTACTAGAGGTCAGCACTACTACCCAGAGTCCCAGTATATGCTATTTGAGGTCAGTGGTTCTATTCTGAGTTCCAGTATCTGCCATTAGAGGTCAGTGTTACTATCTGGAGTCCTCCTCTCTGTCATTAGAGATCAACACTACAACCCAATCACAGTATCTGCCACTAGAGGTCAGTGTTACTATCCAGAGTCCCAGTCTCAACCATTAGAGGTCTGCACTACTACTCAGAGTCCCAGTCACAGGCATTACAGGTCAGTGATTCCATCCAGAGTCCCATGTCTGCCACTAGAGGTCAGCACTACTCCTGAGAGTCCCAGTATATGCTATTAGAGGTCAGTGGTTCTGTTCAGAGTTCCAGTATCTGCCACTAGAGGTTAGTGTTACTATCTGGAGTCCTATTTTCTTTCAAAATGTTCGCAGCATGCAGCAGAGTTAAATATTTTATAGCACTAAAGAAAAGAAAAGGGACTTTTGCATTACACCAATTGATGCCAGTGACCTATACAAGGTCACTGGTGGAGGGCAGTGGCTCAGTTGGTAAAGCGTTAGACTAGGGACAAATGAGTTGCTAGTTCGAGCCTCACCGCCGGCAGAGTCACTGTGTGCAAGTCCTTGAGCAAGACACTTTATCCGCTGCTTAGTACTGGTTAAACGCAGGAAGATCCATCCCAACATGACTGAAAAGTTGTTGACTGGGACGTAAAGAATCAAAACAGACAAATCAATTCACTTTATGAGTAATCTCAGCTACATTAATCATGTTAACTTGATAATGATATAAAGCAGTAGATACAACACACAGCACACAGATGCATTAATAGCCACACTCTCCATGTATCATCAAAGCTGTTCCAACCACCGTGATACATAGTAAAAACATGACGCGCATATTGTCAGCGTGCTAAAGAATATCCCTGAAAGAGCAGGAAAAGGCCGTCAAAATGTAGGGCATTCTCCTGGAAATACTATAAATAGACATTTTAATTTTAATTTGTGTATTTATTTCTTTTTTTCTTACCATTCATCATGATAGACATATTCAACTTTAACTGTTAATGTGACAGTAGAAATTAAATAGAAATAGTCGTTTATGTTAATATGTGCTGCGTATTAGTGAGAAATTCATTTTCCTGGTTAGGATCAAAAACACGTTCTGGGTTAGGATAAATTTTTCTAGGTTAGGGCAATTTCCGGGATAGGAGTACAACATACGTACATTGTACCAAATGCAATCGTTATGTTCAATATAAACACTTTTCAATACAACATTGAAAGAGGTGTTTGTGTTACAGGCTGCAAGAGAGATTTTAAGTATTTCTGACCTTGACCTTTGACTCCAATACCATATCCATAATTTGAAACCTCCTTCGTTGCCATATACACACTTTAAAAATGTGGCAAATGTGGAAATCCTCCTCTAAACACCATATGCAACTTGAAAATATGAGCTGTTAGAGTGATTTTAAGTATTAGTAGCCTTGACATTTAACTCCAAGGTGATCTGAAACCTTCGTTGTAATTTACCCTCCATAGGCAATTATTGTGCTAAATATGACCACCTTTGAAAGAGAAGCTCTCGTAACAAGAAAACCGACTGACGGACGGGACCGCTTACAATATAATGAGCCAGTGCATGGGATTTCCAACAATGTGGCATTTTGACATGTGTAGACTCAGGTGAGCCTCTGCAGTCTCTTTTTAAGCTTAGAAACTCCAAATGGTGCACAGTCAGTAGCAAAACAATCATAGTTTACTCAAGCGACTAGCAAAGGCTCTGATCAGACTGCGCGTATGCGCAGGCTGATCTGAGGCTTTGCTGGTCGCACATACCACATTGTTGGAAATCTCATGCACTGGCTCAATTTATCTGACTGTGTTTTTTTTCGAAAACTGCGGATCTGATTGTTTTAAGTGCATGTAACTCTGCAGACAGTTATGTATTCTATGGCAGTATATCCAATGACATATATTTGAGGCAGTAAATTTATTTTTATCATATATATGGAAACAAAAGAAAATAGAGAGTTGCATTCAAATAGTAGCGTAATGTTTGTTTGTTTGTGTTTGTTTTTTGCATTTTTCACATTTAAGCGACATACGCTTTATATTGGTAGTTTTAATGGTACAGTAAAACCTGTGTAAAACGGTCACTAAATATAGACGAAGCGAAGGTCTTAATGACAACTGGTAGTTTAATGAATGACGAAAGTATTGCAATATTTTTGACCTGCATAAAGCTATAATCGGTGTTAAACCATTTTTGGTCCTTTTGAGAGTGGCTGTTTTACACATGTTTTACAGTATGTGTTTTAAATGCGCTTCTACAATCTGAGTTTTCGTTTGATCTGAAATAAAGAACTGTTTGGTTGGACAGGTAACGCATGAATGTGGACGTTACAGGATTCGAACCAACGACCCCAGTGTACATGCATTTAAACGTCTAAGCCGTCAGCATGGTATATATAACAAAAGACAATGGTTGACTGTCATATCGTGATTCGGTGTTAAACATGAACGCGCACATAGATATAAACTGCCATGTCGTGTTTCCTGTAAGTGTTGTGTTAAACATGAACCCACACATGGGTACTATACTGCAATGTTTAGATAAACATTTTTCTAAAGATGACACCTCTACCGCTCTACTGAACTTTTAAAATCTGAATTGTATGACGTCAGCGATTATGTGTTACCTGTGTGCAGATACCGTGTCGATTTTCAAGTCATAATGGTTCTTTATACATTTTATTGAGCGACATTCCTTGTCGCAGTGTATTGTTTGGCACAGGTAAACACAAGTTGTTGATCGATTTCATTTCATTCAATGGCAAGTTGAACACTGCTAAAGGCACAATGAGGATTTGATAAACAATATATGTCTTGTTAAGGAAAATAAGGTATGTATTGTATTTACATGATTGCTTTTAGCCTTTACTGTAGTGTTCAAAAGCAGTTATCTGAGGGGTTCGCGCCGAGCAAACAAAATACTCTATAGCGGATTGAGAATGACCTTCGAGTTGAAAATTTATGACACAGACCCGGTGGTGCCATAGATGTCTACCTATACGGTCGCTATTTGGACAGGGGAAAACCCAACATGTCCCGATACATGATTCTTGACTGGGGGATAAGCGTTACATGTAGTTGGCATTCTTTGTATGTAGTAGATGCAGATCACACACGCTTATTTCATAGCGTCTACTGACTGTTTTGCTGTTGCGTTTTGTCTTAAAATGTTTGGGTTTTTTTCATGATAAAAACGCGTGTACGCTGACGACATACATGTATAATATGCAGTTAATGTGAAGTATTTTACTGAAACACAGAGTGAGAGAGAGAGAGATAAAGACACTGGTCCACTGGTTCAAATAACACACTGACCAAGCAGATCTCTCGATAAAAGGGATATTTTGTTTTAAAAAAAGTTTCTTGTTTCTCGCCCAGACAGTTGTTTTGAGTACCCTTATATGTGTTTAGATTTAGGATAAGGAAATAATGACATGTCATGGTGTAAATATGCCACTGTCTGGACGGTAACAAGTCGTTTCGCCCCAAGACCAGTTCGCCCCTAGTCGTTTCGCCCCTAGTCGTTTCGCCCCAAATTTGATGCCTGGACGTTTCGCCCCTACACCCTAGTCGTTTCGCCCCAAGACCCCAGTCGTTTCGCCCCACTTTTTTTTACCCTAGTCGTTTCGCCCCACTTTTTTTATAAATCCCTTTAAACTGTTATACACTTCATAAAGATATTTTAAGCATTATTATATGATAATAATTTAATTTTAACACGCTTCAATAATACTGATAGCAATTAAGCATTGTGGAACCCAGATTTATCTCTTTTGGTATATAAAAAGCCATCTGATCGTGATCCGCACTGCTATAAATTATTTGCTTATAATTGGTATGGTGTAGCCTCGAGGGTGCAGGTGTCCATGAAAAAGAGTTTGAGAGTAGTGTAGCGCGTAAATGTAATTAGCCTGACTAGGATAAACCGTGATAACGAAATGCAATGCTTTCAAAAAAGTACTGATAGAATATAGCATAATTTTTTTTTATTTCCTTCACCCCTGCGCCAATACGCAGGGTTGCACTGATCTGCTCACTGCATTAAGAAAATGGACTGATCAACCAGTTAAAGTAATTGGACGTTTATTGTCTCTAATTAAAGTGTGCGGCCGGGTAATCTTTAATCTGTGAGTCATTAACGGGATTAAGACTAGGGTGTCGAAAATACCCGCCAATCAATCAGATCCAATTAAAATTTGATTGATCAATTAAACCTCGATATGTCCGTGACGTCCTTTGACTTTCTGGTGAATGTACGTTTTTCATATCTGATACTTGATCAACGAAGGCTTTGGCCAACCTGTGCACACGCGCAGACTGGTCGGAGCCTTCGCCCACAGAGCACCTGTTTGTATATTCATAACCAACAAAAAATAATTTTATAAACCACTTAGCTCCAAGCAGGTTTCATATTAATATACACATTATGTAGCATTTTATGAGTCTGTCATTTCTTTTTCAGACATAGAACAAATGGATTCCATTGCCGAGCACTTTGGGATCAAACGTTACAGATCAGTCGCCGCCGTTTGTGCAGTCTATCCTGATGCGCAAACAGCGGAGCCTCATTCGTATTTGAAACTGAAATCGTTTCGTGTAAATATTCTCATAGTTCTCTTTAGGATTCTAACTTTGGTTCAATAAACATTTCGGACTGCAATTTCCGCTCATCAAGTTATAATCTTAATAAGCATGATAAGTGTTTAGTACGGAAAAGCTGAAAACATGAGGAACCCAGCCAGCATCCAATCTCGTGCGACTGTCGGCCCGACATTCTAATGGCGTTTCGCTTGCGGGCCGAAAGTCGCACGATTTTACGTGCTTATTGTGAAGTGGGCGGGCATTGGGCTAACCCAGCCAGCATCCAATCTCGTGCCACTATCGGCCAGCCGGTAAAACATTGCAGTCTTGTCGAAATTAATGACCAACGAAGGTCAAAGGATAGACGGCCTAATTGTTGTCTGTGATGTTTGTTTGTTTGATTGTTTGCAATTAGTGAATTAAACTGATGAAAAGTGTTATCTTGTCAATATTTCGTGTATAATTATGGTTATCCGTTTTACCCATTGAAAAGAGACATGGAAACACTTTTGCCATGTGTAAGATTCTACAAATGTGTCATAATTGCAAGATATAATATTGTTTTACGTTGCAGAGACGTTAGATGAAATAATTTCAAATATGTTTGCGTTATCTTTATAATGGGGAAAACAGATTGTGCCATAAACGGCATGTGCGTCTACATGGGGAGATCTCAGAATTTTCAGACCTCAAAACCCTAGGAAATTCTACCTGGCAGAAATTTGTCACTAAACCATAACATGAGCATTTGATACAAGTTTATTGCCGAATAACATAGACTCATCTACATTGCACATAAACGCATGGATTAAGATGGAGACTTAGGCCAAAAATTAGACCTAGCTTGATATAGCCAAGCTGAATATATCAGAAAACATCTTTGTCATGAGAGGTAATATTATTGATATTAATCGCATATGCGATAAATATTCAATTCTCATGAACTGGCACAAAAGCTTTATACGAAAAAAACGTGCACATAATCTTTATCCAGCCAAAAGTGTTTGAAGATGTTAACTGTTAAACTACGTTACTACTGGCATAAAGCACTGTCAATATATTTGCACTAACTATTTACATAAATTTCGACAAAATATGTTGATTTTTCTTCTTGGGGCGAATCGACCAGGGGCGAAACGACTAGGGGGGCGAAACGACCAGGGGCGAAACGACCTGGGGCGAAATGCCGCTGGGGCGAAACGTCTAGGGGGCGAACTGGATCTGGGGCGAAACGACCCGGATTCGTCTGGACTACATACATGTATATACATGCATAAATAGGGAGTACAGTGGCTCAGTGGTAGAGTGTTTGACTCGAGACCGAGGAGCCGCGGGTTCGAGCCTCACCGGCTTCACTGCGTTGTGGTCCTTGAGCAAGACACATTTATCCTAGCTTAGTACTGGTTCAACCCAGGAAGACCCGTCCCTTTTAAACTGAAAGATTGTTGATGGGGCGTAAAGAATCAAATCAAGCAAACAAACATGCATAAACTAGAAAAAATAATTTGCTGTGCACCGAAGTTATTTCACAGCAATAAAGTTAAATCATTTAGCGTTGTTCAACTGTGATTTTTATCATGGTAATACGGGTATGCTACATATTATAGCTTGTTAGGACATAGATACGAGGTATTAAGAATGTCAAAACTAGTCATTACAGAAGATTAAAATGTCGTTCAACCCTTCTCTGTCAATTATTCTCTATTCAAGGGATCATTTTCTAGAGGAATTGGCTGCATATTCGACACAGGATATCCTTAAGAGTAATGCATATAATGCTTAACGATTGTTCAAAGAGTAGCCTCTGTAATCAGGTAATTCACCTCTATTTATTTATTCAGTTATTTATTTAGTTATTTATTTATTTATACTTGTACATACTTTAGCTATAATAAATAACTAAGACAGGACAATGGTGTTCGAACACATCATCCATGCGCAGATCCAGAAAGGGGTCTAACTTTGACAACGCTTTTTGTTTAGTTGAAGAGAGGTTGGCTATCGTAGGCCCGCCAGCGAAACGCCATTGAAATGGCGTTTCGCTTGCGTGCCGATGATGGCCCAACGTTAAATGCTGGCTTAGCAGCTTTGTGATTTTTCAGGGGATCCGGACCCGTATTGCTTAGAAACTCCATATTTTTGCGATATTTCAGGGGGGGGTCCGGACACCCCCCCCCCCCAACTGTAGTTGGCGCTAAGTATATGTACATGTGTATCTTTATTGTTCCATCTCGAACACGTTTTGCTAACATTGAAAAAGTCATCCCGAAAATATATATTATATGTGAATAAACATAAAAGATGAGATTAATTGTATTACCCAGGTAGCAATGCTAAAGAATGACACTGGCATAACGTATTACTTGTGAGTGAAAATGAAATGCTTTAATTTTATTAATACCTGTACGTGGAGATAATCCCTTCGCCTTGATTATCTCTTTAACAAGAAGAACATCATTGCAATACAACCTACTCGTTCATCAGTGTAGTCCTTGCGCATTGCGAGATAGCACGTGCTTAAGTTCGCACATGTACACGTAAGGTTGGTATAACGTACAATAGAATACATTATACTTTGAAGGTTGCAAATGCAAGTGTATATCCTGATCGGTGGTGTTTATCTTTTGACATTACGTATGTATATTTGTGTTAGGAATGACTACTCGTTTAGTATGTGTAATCTTTGCGAGGATTAACTAATTACGTGTGAGGATTGTATTAAACCAGTTGTTATTCATCGTTCTTATGAATCACTTTTACAAGTTTTACAATTATTGTATTTCAGTTTTCAACATACAGTACATGTGTAGGACACTGTCACCATGATGGATGGGTGAACTTGCATGCAAGTCATATTTTTCCCGCTCATGCTTGACCCTCTGCGTGTGTGCGGCGCGTGTGTGTTTGTGTGCAAAACTGGCTGATTATGAGATGTGTCTATACATTGTCAAATGAACCTTGTTACGTACACGTCATAAAGTCCGATCACAAACTACGTGGATCATCTTTGAATCCTGTGTTGGATGCTGTAAAAAAATCGGCTTAAACGCTGTTCAGCATCAACATACTCATGTATGTGATAAAATGCATTCCGTACTCAATAACTTTTGAACAAAGTCACATATCAACTTTTTGCCCCACAAAGTTGCTTTGTTTGAAAGCAGGAGATTAACTGTAAGTCTGAAAGCACATGTGTTACTGTACAATACAATACAACAGACTTTATTGATATAGATAGCTCAGGCCATTCGCAGATGGCATTAGAGCATTTCAAAACATGTTTTACTGTAATACATGATTAACGTCGATTTCCAAAAGCAAAAAGATACATGTAGATGTTACATAATAGCATAAGAGAGAGAGAGAGAGAGAGAGAGAGAGAGAGAGAGAGAGAGAGACAGCTACCCTATTGTCTAACTGTTTGTTACCAACTCGCTTGATTAAATAATTAAAACTGTTTACCATGTTTACATTTGCTACACATTAGAAAGTCAGCCATCAGGTGCGTTAAAATATTGCGCTGCAAAATAGTGCTCTTCTGTTGAGAAAGAAATAGAAACAAATATTGTTTGATTTACATGTATCAATTGAATCATTTGCCAGCAGACAACACATTTTCTCGTTAAACTTAATAAATATAAATGGTGTCGGCTTCCTATGCGATTAGAGCTTTGAGGGTTAATCTTCCAGTTGACGCATGTTTAAATATATTGAAAGGCTGTAAATAAACCGGTGTACATAACACGGCTAGATTTGCTATGCAAACAAAACTCCCGACAGCCCTAATCGGCTCCTCTTAATCTGTGCATAAATGTATACATCTTAGACAGGTTAACGCACCTATTTTGAGCCAAACGTGTTTGTCTGATGTTTCTAAGACAAAGTGGTGCATGCGGCGTACTGCTATATCTAATAATACGGCATTTAATCGCAACCGATCCGCTATGGATAAGAAAAAGTACGCCATAGGTATGCCGTGACAACGCTTTATACACCAAACTCTAAAATTTACAAATAAGGACTTTGACAAAAATCGAGAGAAATAGTAATTGTAGTCATATAGGTAGCATTATCAACATCATCTCAGACTTTGAGTCATTGCTGAACATGGATATATCCTATGTTGACAGTTTTAACATATTTTATCGCCACAAAGCACAGAAATCAAGTTCTCGCAACATTAGTTACGACCCTAACCCTACATGCACAAATCTAAATCTAAACTCCAAGCATGTAAACTTGGCTTCAAAACATATTATCAACAATGAATAAATAAATAAATAGGTAAGTAAACATCGAGTGCAAAATAAGAACAAATCGACATTGCATCTTTTCATTAAGTCGCACCCATAGTTCATGAATACTCCATTTCAATGTTTAATAGTCAAAATTGACCCACCAGTTCCAAGGAGCAGACTGGCTCTACAGACAATGGGATATAAAGGCATAGTTGAAAAGGCAGCGGTGATACAATATCATTTAAATGTTCTATTCAATGGGAAATGTGCTGAAGTATTGTCAAAACGATTAGTGTTCTTTATATTATATTCATGTACTGCACTAAATAGTTCTGTATTGAGTTGATAGTCCAATGTTTCTTATACCACCTTTACCAACTTAAGCATGAAATATCACTTGATGTGCAAGGTCTACACTGATGTAGGTGGTATAAAATAGTTATACCATGTTTGTCAACCTGTACGTAAGATAATCCACTCGCTAAAGCTCGTGGATTATCTCCACGTACAGGCGGACAACCCATGGTATAACTATCACGTAACCATGTAATAATATGTTGATGGTAAGTGGTTGAAAGTTTCCAACTATTTAAAATAATTGGTGACGCTCGTTTCTAGTAGTTGATTGTACAGTAGATCCACACTGTTTTCCTCCCCGATTGAAGATACATGCTTACATATGAAATGCTGCAGGTTACTTAAAACAGGATAAACATTGGGGCGGAGTGAAGTACAAACAACTTTTAGCATGTCAATGGTTAATAGAGTGTGTGTCTAATTATGTCGTTGATGCCTCAAGGTTTGAAATCGTATCTAAAGGTATATCAGACATATCTAGTGTGAATCATCTCTGAGATTTGTAAATAAAGTCAAAACGAGAAATTTGATCGCAAAAACAGTGATAGGTCAACGCACCGAGTTACTAATGTGGGCTTTCTCGCAATCAATCCTACAATTAATTTACCGTCAGCATGCCGCGTCCGCCTATAGCATGTGAAAACAATTAATATTCAGATTAACCGACTTTTCACTGATCAGGATCCACACTGCTTTCCTCTGTGCTTGCAACTGCATGCTAAAACTGGATCCTTGCAATTTAATTGAATAAAATCATGAACAGAGGGGAATAAATCGTTCTTACATGTATAAAAATACAACAATTTCACTGTTAGAAGTACATGTGAAGTGCTAAACATGAAACTACAAGAGTGGACTAAATGCCTTAACAAACGTTCTTTGCATATGAGCGCAGGTGTATGTATACGCTACACATAATGTGCTTCTTCACTGATATCATTTGCAACACGATTCATTTAAAAATCATAACGATGCAGAATAGGAGGAATGGAAAGGTTAGTTCATAGTTCTTTTTATCACTCGAATTCGACCAATATAGGCCTACTATACAATACTTGTACCTTGCAATTATACTCGAAAATTCAAAATCATAGGGACCAAGTTTGAAAGTTCGATTTATAAGGGGGTAGACATAAGAATATATAACCCCCAAAGATAAATATTATCAGTTTGTTACCACCAATCAAACATTTGTTTTGTGTGTGTAATAGAAATGTCTCAGGGAGACGTTTCTTTTACGCACACAGACCATGTGTTTCGATAATATTTAAAATAATTCATAAATAGACCATGTTCTCTTCTATTTCGTACGAAATTTATTTCGAATTAGCGAGTATTTCGAAAAGTCGGAGTTCAAATTTTTGATGTGTTACTGTACAAATGAAGGGACATACATCATGTAGCACTCGACCTTCAGATCTTGAATGTTGAAACTATGTATTGTACTGTATTCCGTTGGTGCTACCTATATTTATATATGGCCTTTAAAAATGAAAAAAGGGTTTATGCAACCAGCAAAATTTCTAATCTTCTAGTGAAATCATGACGTGTGGGTATTTCGTATTAATTAAAGTTTAGCCGCTCTATAATAAATACTTTTCTCGGGGTTTGGGTGAACGATTGAGACTGATTTGTGTGGAAGTTCGTCAGCATGTGTCCGTGAGATTAATCTTTACAAAGTGCTAATTTAAGAAAATTCAGTAAACACAAACAATATCGAAGGGCGATCTGCCATTCCTATGGAGCGTGCGCAGGTGCAGTTAGCAAAGTTCCCTAAAGAACGATTCGGTACGCGACCTGTATAATGTTGCAAAGTTGTATTAATAATAAAAATAGAGCCGCTGCATGACTAAACCAACAAACGGCACAAATCATCCTGACCACCCCGGCCATATTAATCACTGTCCGCATTAAAGAACCTATAAGGTGTAAAACGGCCACTCCAAATTAGACAAAACAAAGATCTTAATGACAAAACGTAGCTTAATGAAGGTCGAAAATATTGCAGAATGCTCCCCTTGGAAAATTCTGCATACCTTTGACCTGCATCAAGTGATACCTGGTTTTGAAAACCAATTTTTGATCTTTTTTGAGAGTGGCCGTTTTACACAGGTTCTACTATATTCGCAACATGCTAGATCATCTGATCAGACTTTGCAACTTAAAGCCCTGCAAGTTCATCTATACATTTGTCATCCCAGGCCTGTCGTTATGTTGGTTTTGACGTGTTTATTTGTATTTTTATGGCGGGTTTCATATAAGCAATTGTTCAAAGTTATGATGCGCAAAATCAATTATATACTGGGGACAATGTTTAAGGGAAATTCCCAATTTCGAATAGAAAGAAGTAAAACTTAAACAGTTAAATGGTGTGGAAGTGCACACGGTGACTAAGGCCCACTTCAAATCGAACTTAAGTTCCTACTGCAGTTCTTACGTAATAGTTGCGCGCACACGTTTACACCCGAACGGCTGCAGTTGGAACTTTAGTTGGTTGCCAAGTAAACAAAGTAGATAGCCTTGCATGTCCCCTTTCATTTTTCCATTGCAGATAAAAATGGTGTTCATTTACTGCACAGCCAACTCTAATTAACAATTACGAGTAAGTAAGACCGCAAATAGAGCACAGCGAGTATTTGTTTTCTAAAACAAAATATTTTTGAGGCTACTGACAGATCTTGAACGCATCTTGGTAGATACATGAAGGGCGAGAGGAGGGAGTCAGACAATCTACTAGAGAAACGGTGCTCTGACCCTCCGTTGATCTCTAGTAGAACTATAGTAGCGACTATCGATGCTCGAAACAAACTATAGTTACTATAGTAGGAACTTTAGTTCGATTCGAAGTGTGCCTAAGACATTTCAAATGTTCTCAGTTGGCGAAATATCAAGGGATTTGGCTGACCACGGCAGTGTTCTTATGGCTTAATGTCTCAGAAGGTCGATGGCAACACGGTCTGCAACAGTCCATGCAACAGCACTATAGGTACATGTACAATATATAGTGGGTGTCTGGGCGGACACCTGGGACGAACATGATCGTACAATGTAGAAGATAACTTGACCGGCCAATTTTCACGTTGATCAAATTTAAACGTCTAAAAAAGTCCAATGTTTTGTTTTTAGAACTATTTGTTTCGCGATATTTTTTACCGCGTCATTTTCAAAAATATATAACCCGATGAAAATATTCAGCATCCAATACATTAAATTAGCCTATCAAGAATTTTATCATAAGAAGCCATACTTTTGTTATTTTTAACAGTTATTCAATCCAATTAGCTGTCAGTGTGCCGCGTAGAGTTAGAACACATCCCTGGACATTGATCCACTGTTTATCCTTTTACTTTTTCTGGTTATTGAGGAATATTCTGTTCTGGACGAAAACAGAATGCTCATTAGGCTGTTGATGCACTTTTCATTCATTTTCATGAGCAGACTCAATTGAACCGTATCTTTTGTTTTACAATTTTGTAGGTTCTCCCTATTTCTGAAGGATCCGTTTTCCCGATTATCTTGGAATTAAAAGTGTGTTTATGTATGAAGTTTTGTTTTAGATTACCCATACGGGACTTTAACAGACATCCAGGTAGCTGCGGTGCGCTGAAGCAGTAATAGGGAATTATAATGGAAGGTGTTAGTTTTTATACTATATCTTTTGAAATTATTAAAGCAGAATTCCTGTGCAAACAAATGTTTTACCTAAATATCTTGCGATTATTCTGATATATTTTTTATGAATTTCCCTCTGCAAACTCTTCGTCCTTTTTGATGGTTTTTGATAGAACCCTAAGAATGATTAAATTATATAGTAAAACAGGCTTTTTGAGATCAGCTCATTGGTAGATATTCGGTCATAGTTATTAAAGTGTTCAATATATTTTCCCTGTGCAAACGGGACACTATGCTCAGTTCAAATGCGAACAAATTGGTATATTTTTCATACAATTAAAATAAAATTTGATGTAGCCTTTTTAATTTTTCCTGATACAACCCTTTGACATTTTTCACAAGCTTTCCACGATAGTCTATTTTTAGCAACTGTATCCAAGGTAACAACAGGTATTGACCACACATACACTTTAATAATCGCGTGTCTGTAACTCAGCTTTTTTGAGCGTCAAAGACTGTTTATTTATTTATTTATTTATTTATTTATTTATTTATTTATTTATTTATTTATTTATTTATTTATTCTATAAAGTTGCGCTTGATCAGGGTATTCACTGTTTGCATCAAGAATATTCTATTAAATTTTAAATAAAATAAAAATACCACCCGACTTAATACAGAATGAACTTGCCCAAATGACAAGAGTGGGAAATTCTATTGACCTAAATTGGTTAAGATTCTTCACTTGCTAGTGTCGATCAATTTGGTACAAACAGTGTTGATCCAGACCAGGCCCGAAAAAGCGTCAAACTGATCTGGATTCAAACTATTTGAGTGAGAAACGTTGACACTGTGTTGGTATTTCTGTAATTAAAGGATAAACATTTAAATATTGTTTCATAGGCCCATTTAAGAAGGGACGGCAGACAACTAGATAGCCGGCAAAATTACACAGCATGCAAAGAGTTAATTGACACATTGTTCTAATTGAATGGCTTCAATTTATTGCCAATTATATAATGTGAGAATTGACTGAGTCTATTCGGTGTAAAAACTGCGAAAAGATTATCTAAAGAAGAGCCGACTTGTCAGTGTCTACTACTCATTAGACCATTTGAACTTTGTTTTTCGGCGTCTGATCAGGGTCTCCACGGTTTCTTATAAAAGGTTCTATTAAAACCTGAATAAAGAATATAAATACCACCATAAAACCCTTGGTTTAGAAATGAACTGGTCCAACTTATAAGAGTGGGAAATTGGACTCATTAGCTAATTTAATTGTTCTTCGGCGTCTGATCATGGTCTCCACGGTTTCTTATAAAAGGTTCTATTAATAACTAAATAAAAAATATAAGTACCACCATACAACCCTTGGTTCAGAAATGGACTGGTCCAACTTATAAGAGTGGGAAATTCGGGTAATATTTATATTTCTTAAATTATAAATTATGAAAATACGGCATTAATTTTGTAATATAAATAATTATAATTCGACTGGCACCATTATTTACAAGTATGTTATATCACAATCAGAATCTTGAAATTATTTTGACTTTTTAAGAAACGCCACAGAACTCAGTCACCTCATTCGGGTCTTCACTGATTGCATTGTATAAGCCGTATTTACCAATAAACCAACACGCCGTATTGGACCCCATGCTGTGTGGTTGCGTGAGGTGATTTGTGTCATCTGGTGATTTTTCCCCCAACCAAAATGGACCCAGATCAGGCACGACAACGGGATTTTTATTGGATTCAAACATATGGTATATCGTATATCTGAAATTTGTTTTTGAAAAAAGTAAAATTTAAAAAAAAAACAGATTGCAAGAAAAAAGAACGCTTATAAAATAGTGGCAATGCTGCGTGTGCATGCATATGCATGCTAATGCTCTCATATGCTCTTATATGGTATTAACATATTTTCGCATTAGTGATTAATTGATTTGGATCTACACGGTTTTCTGGCTTCTCCAAAATCAGCTTTTATCAGGGGCTTTTGCGCATGTGCGATATACAAATGTCATCTATGTATACCTGTAGACGGATCTTTATTCCCTTTACAACTAAATTCGATATTTTACACTTCTTTCTCTGAAGATCTATATTGTCATAGAAAACAGAGCAGACTCTGATGTAATGCCACCCGTGTTTTCACTGTCAAATTATCCCATTGAATATCTCACTTTGAATACGTAAACCTGTGCGTTAATGAGTGGCATTTGCGCATGTGCGATCAGTACCAGATTATAGATCAATGGAATTGTCCATAAAGTTTTACGGTTAGATCAGGGCGGCCCATTTTATATAGTGAGGGATTTCATAAAAAAAATATTTCATTTCTTTCTCTGGAGATCGAATCTGTCCTAGAATACAGTGTAGACCCCGATGAAAAGTCGTTTGTGCAGTATTTCCTCTAGGTCTTCAGTGTTTGTCATAGTCCCCGTTTACTTCAAATTGATCTGAACAAAATCTTAACAATTTTGTTTCGCAACAATATGTGAGTCTAATACGACTTTATCATTTGACACACCAGCGCATGAAAAAAGCTGCCACAACGATAATTCCTCGTCCGTTTGGACGTACTGTAACCCTTTGTACATTTGATCAGTGTCTCCACTGTGATATGGACAGTTTTAAACTGTTTTGATTACCACTCCCATTGGTGGACAGTGGAAATGATCAGTTTTCGTGACTTTACACGTCGCGAGAAAACCTGACTGTTACCTCCGAACAGCAAAGGTGCAGGACAGAATACGCATCTGCGCAGTCTGATCATCGCCTTTATTTTTCGCTATCTCTTAACTTGCAAAACAGCACGTCCAAAGAATGCGGAGTTTAGGCGGGGTTTTTACTGTTCGCGCACACTATTGAATAAATTTAATATCCCGAGCGATGATCAGACTGCAAAAGTTGTGTAGAC
This sequence comes from Loripinus fragilis, assembly GCA_964019695.1. Lineage (NCBI taxonomy): Eukaryota > Metazoa > Mollusca > Bivalvia > Lucinida > Lucinidae > Loripinus > Loripinus fragilis. The sequence goes on along the minus strand of OZ026526.1, from coordinate 56,643,679 downwards.
TCATCTACGCGTCAGCATGCAAGAAAGCGATTTTCTTGCGACGGTAATCAAATTCATTATGAAGTGTCGAGCCTGATCTAGGTCCACGCTGTTTGCTATACAAGCAGTAACTCCACAGGATCTGGTTCGAACAGCCTATCATAGAGTTATTATTGTTATATTTAAATCAGGGTCTTCACTGTTCTCTCTCAGATGGTTCCTCTAAAAGTTCAATAAAATTTAAAAACCGACACCAACAGCTGTAAAATTTGAAATGAACCTGTCCGATTGATGAAATGGGGAACGTTCATTCGGCTTAAATCTTACTGATCAGGGAGGGCGAAAATACAGCAGATCTCTCTACATACTTTATCAGCACCTAACATAGGTCAACCGATGATCAGACTGTGTCTGTGTACGTGTTGGGTAGACTTATCAACGCGATTTTCTTTATTTGTTATGAAATGTTTTAAAATTATAAATGATACTATATTTATGCTTGTTTCATTTGATGTAAATCTGATGTACACTCTGATCAATGTTCGGTGCATACGCGCAGAAAAATATTCTAATAGTAATGCTACAAATTTTCGATAATCTGTTTCACTATAAAAACATTGTAACAGTCCAGTGGATTAATCGCCTTAAGCTATGCATGGTTACTATGGCGACTCTGCCACCTGCAAAGGAATTAAAAATACAGGTAGTGTCCTGGCAGAATGAGATACGAACACTCGATGTCCTCAAAAGTCCGACATAATTATGTAGAACTAATAATGTATTAACAAAATTCAATAAAAAAGTTCAATTCATAGATTGTCGAAATTAATCAACATTTGGTTGAGTAAGGATATGTGTCCGTTACATGTACATCAATAACATAATGTGCGATGCAAAATTCTATTTGTTGAGCTTCACATACATATGTGCACACAAGCTGCGCAACTCGCATTACATTATCCGTGTCACGAGTAAACTGCCTTTTGCTATGCAACAGGGTAAGATTGGACAAAGATAATACTGAATCCAACATGTTCAGCTACATTGTCTATCTAGAGACGTGTGAGCATAAAGATAATTGGCTTATCTAGTATATGTAGGCCTGCATGTAGTATATGTATAGTATTATCCCGATAGTATGCGAGGAAGTTGCCGTTATTGTTCGATTTCACATAAAATGGCTATTATTCAAAGACGTATAATGAATGTGAATTATCTGTAGCAGGATGGGGTAAGGATATTTAATATAAAATGTTGTTGATATTGACTAATTAAGACGTGTTACATGCATTAGTAGCGTCCCATCAAGCATAAATCCTCGGCTATTCCTTTCAATCGTATTTGCAACTTGATGGAAATGTCGTTTTAGCCCATGAACTTGTATTATGCAAAACTGAAGTCATTGCCTTCTACACTTTGTCAAAATGTTGTAAAGGAGAAGAACCTGATAAGCTTTTGCTTCCGTTCTAATCCTAATGTTTGTATGATTGAAAATTATATTGTATTGTATAAACTGATTTGAAATAAATATGTTTAAACCAATCGTATTTTCAGTATTTAGAATCAGTAAGGCAGGCACTGATCAGGCACACACCTTGTCATCATAGCTGGTCACATACGACTTAACTTGCACTTTGACAAACAGTGAAGTCAAAGATGAAATACCACATTATGCGGCATATTACCAAGGTCTACACTATTTATTAAGCTCAAAAATAATCTTTAGGGAAATTATTTATGCTAAAAACCTCATTAACTGTCACCCCTCGATATTTACAATGTTATTGTATCATATTCCATTATTGCATAAACGGTTTACTCGTATGCGATAGGAGCCGTCTTTACATGGACTGGCTCATTTATATTAAATCTCATTTTTCTTTATTCCAGGAAGTGACATGACCAGGAAGTTTTAAAGCGCCTTCATAGCATAAAGCACAAAGCACCTTTAGTCATAACAGTAGCCTTGGATTTAATGGAATACTTTTTATTTAATAGGTAATACTGAAATGTATATTCTTGTAATTATTTTTTCTTCTATGTCTACTCTAAATTTAAGTGGACTATATGTATATCCATTTGGATGAACGTAGATTGTATCCATGCGCGGATCCAGAGGGGGTCCAAATCTAACGGGCTTTTTTTAATTGATGAGGGGAGAGAGGATCCAAATACCACCAAACGCGGGCGCTCATTGGCCTATCATTGAAAGCTGGCTTGGTATCTGTTTGGTTTTCCAGTGGATCCGGATCAGTATTGCTAGGAAAAGCAAAAGCTTTGCGATTTTCCATGATGGGGAAGGGAGCCGCGCATGTCCATTTAGATGAATATATCAGCGGCTACTTTCACTAGGTCCCATCAACAGACGTATGCCCTGCTGGCGTATTTTTTTTTGGCAAAGGTGCTATAAATGTTGTCAGGCATTTAGCTTCTTAGCTTAAAAGAAGGATGCACAGGCTCGTCTGAGTCTCAGTTGTCAAAATACTTATGTAGGAAATCTCATGTCACAGCTCATATAACGGAACAAATCCTCATTTTTTATTCAAGTACTCTTCATTAAAACTTTTAGTTCTTCTGTTACATTTTGTAACCATATGCGTTATAAGAAGATGAACTGTTTTATAACTATAAAAGTACTTGATGAATAAAAACATGAGGAGTTTTTCCAACATGTCAATGATTCGGACTGGAGGCAGATTACATGTACCCAAAGTCATTCCCCATATGCTGTATCGATACATACGCTTGCATTTAACCTGGTCGAAACGTCATCATTTGTGTTATTTATGTCTTGTGTTTGCCATACCTTCGCGTCTATTCATTGCTGCCTTGTGGTCACCTGCTGAGAAAGGGCTTACCTCTTGGCTCTTATTTGCGATGATTTTTTTTCGTTACCTTCCCATGTGGTATCCTGGGTCAGGTATGGTACTTGATTGTATCGTTTCCTGATCTTTGCCGTCTTTCTTACTTTCATAACTCTTATATGAGCCAGTGCATGAGATTTCCAACAATTTGGTATATGCGACCAGCAAAGGCTCAGACCAGCCTGCGCATACGCGCAGTCTGATCAGAGCCTTTGCTTGTCGCTTGAATATTCTATGACTGTTGAGCTACTGACTGAACATTGTTTGGAGTTTCTAAGCTTAACAGGAGGCTGCACAGGCTCGTCTGAGTCTACACTTGTCAAAATGTCTAATTGTTGGAAATCTCGTGCCGCGGCTCATATGGGTAAATGTAGACCTTATACGGATCAAAAGTTAGACGAGCCCATGGTGTAGCACAAGCAAAGGTAATCTGGACGAAATATAGGTCATATCCTATTCAGTTTTCAGTGCAACGTCAATAGTACAAACAATAGTTTTTTAGTATATACATGTAAATAACCGTTACAATCTAAGTAACCTTTCCTTTGCTAATATGTAGACTCTTGTCCAATCTTTGATCCACCTGATATCACGATGTACCTATACAAATACGTTTAACATATCACTGCTTATGTTTTAAGTTCGCGTGCCACTTGATCAACGAGCAGTGCATGTCACATATTTTTATAAGCTTAACAACAATTAACTGTAGTCTATGCTGCTCCAGTAGTTAAGGTGTTCGAAAAAGTATGGGCACATGTGAATGCTATCGTCATACTATTAAAATTTGTTCTAGTAATCTATATTTCACACTCTAATGAATTTGTCTTCATTTTTAATGTTGTCCTAATAGTTTCAAATCGTGCCTATTAATACTTTTTATCACGATGGGTTTTTCATGTAACGACATGATGAAAATAACACATTCGTGAATTAAACATCATTCAGTTGTTTTATGATATTTAACTTACTTGACACTTCAAACATGTCGAATACCTGTATAAAATTTATGAAACCTTTTATTGCGCTCTTAAGATAAAGATTGATGCTCTTGATATACATCCTCTAAGGCAACATCGTACTAGTAGTGCTCAACCAAATAATCTATCGAAGATCTGACACCTGTAAGATAAATCTGTCTACCTCAACAAAGCAGTTTGAACAAACGCACACTTTTTTGTGAACAATGATATCTTATATTACTCGTCCTCAGATATTTCTGATGCATTTGCCTATACATATGACGAAAACAAGGGAATACCTTTTGGTGGCGGGTGCAGTAATTTGGCTACAGTGAAACCGGTTTTAAGCGGCCACTCAAAAAAAGACAAAACAAAGATCTTAATGTCAAATAAAAGCTTAATGAAGGTCAAATGTATTGCAGAATGTTCCAATTGGAGCATTCTGCAATACTTATGACCTGCATTAAGTAATAATTGGTCTTGAAGCCATAATTTTTGTATTTTTGGGAAGTGGCCGTTTTTCACAGGTTTTACTGTATTGTTAAAAAAACAACATATACTAAAATACTCAAGTATGACTAGGAAAAGCCCAACCACAGCACCACCAGAAATAGACTCAGACAGCCACGCGACAACACGACAGCAAGAACAAAACAAAGTGTGGCAACTAGCTCACTCTTACTTAGCAAATTAACTGTAGGACTAGAACAAAAGTACTAAGAACAGGATTACAAAACAAGAACACAACACAAAGCATACACACACAATGTGAGCAACAACATATATTCAATCAACATAATGGCCCATTTATTTTACCATATGACACAAATATAACTACTGTACCTGTCCTTTTCTGTTTCAGATAATATAGTTGTTAAAAGGATGTCAACCAAAGATATTGAATCAGATTCTAACTCGTCCGCCTCTGGAACCTCAAATGACGTTTACATTGAAGAAGATTCTACATTTAAGGCAGATGCAGGTGATACGAATTTTGACGAAGCTATTGACAAGCTGGATGAACTAAATATAGAGCCTGATACGTATGTACCAGAAGTAGATGAGCATGAAACTGAAACTGGTTCAATAGGAGGAAGTTCAACTGGAAGTCAAAATGAGGCACATGTATCGGCGGGAGAGTCTAGTGGAGCGAAGTCTAAAGATGTGAAAATTGTATCAGATAAAGGAGATGGCGATGGCAAGAAACCTACCAGAACTCCAAAGAAAGCATCAGTGTTTGACAGATTAAAGAAATTAACAAAGTTTGATAAAACGCCAAAAGCGCAACTAAAGTCAAATTTTTCAAAGTTTAGAGGTGTAAAGGTCGATCGCCTTCCAGCATGTTTTGTAGCAAAATATCTGGGACGAAAAGACGTGAAAGGATTATTTGGATTACAATATGTTAGAAACCCCGTGGATGAATTAATAAAGAAAGTAAAAGAGGATTTACTTGAGATGGATAAAGTTGAATTGCCTCTGTGTTATATGGTATTTTCGTCCAAAGGAATAGACATCAGGCCTCATAAAGCCAACAGAGTGCGAAATGGAGTAGAGAGTTGCCTACATCCTATAGACTTTATTTCCTATGGCGTTCAAGACATGAAGTATTGGCGTGTATTTTGTTTTATTGTTGTAAATGAACTATCATCAAGACAGAAGAAAATGGAGTTGCACGCCTTTCTTACCGATTCAACACAAACTGCACGAAAAATGGCCCTTGCATTAGGGGGTTGCTTCCAAGTGTATAAGAAGAAACTAAACGCACAGGGCAAATTTCATAACTTTCAAGTTGAACTTAGACCGCCTGATGAATTAGCAACTGAGTTGGAAAAAGATTATGACGTCTAATTTTCAGAATGTCAAATCAGAGTGATTAATAATTAACCCAGTACTATGCTAATAATACTTACGTTTGTATCGTTATTATATTCTGTAATATCATATGACGTCGCGTCTGGGAGTGAAATAACGTCATGCAATAAAATCAATAAACCACTAGTGTTTAACTGATTTTGGGGAAACCTCATGGCGTCTTGAACAACGCAACGTACGTAATTTTAAAATCATAACGCTTTTTACGGCAGAAATGAGATTTCAAAGGAATCTGTCATATGATTAATATAATCTAACATGTGTGCTCTTGTATTATTGAGATTTATTAAACTCGTGGTAAAAAAGAGATGAAATGCTCCGCATGCATCGTATTTATCCTTTTTTACCTCAACTCGTTTAATAAATTCAACTAGAATGCACAGTCGATGGGGCGTCATCACAAATCCCCACGCTAAAGTTTTTGACCCCCAAGTCCCACCCGTGGGGCATGACCCCAGCAACAGAATCAAAATTCTGTTCAATATATTTTCTTTTATTTGTATGAACACGCACTAAGGTTAGCATAAAAATCTTTAAAATTGACATGGTAACTGATATTTCATGATATTTGACATTTTGACCTCAATCCAAGGTCACCAGTTTGACCCTAGGATGAAAATTTTACTTGCATTCTGTTCTGCTCGTCATCCCCGTCGATTTGATATGCCACATGACCATGTTTGAATAAAAACATTTTTTGACCCCTGGGCACCCCCAGTGCCCCTAAGTCCCACCCCTGGAGCATGACCCAGGCGACAGAAGGAAAATCCCGTCTGATATGTTTTGTTTGTTTCATTTGTGAGAACACACACACAGTTTGGTATAAAAATCTTTGAAATTAACATGGTAACTAAAATTTAATGATATTTGACCTTTTAACCTCACCCCAAGGTCACCAGTTTGACCCTAGGATAAAAATTTTACTTGCATTCTGTTCTGCTCGTCATCTCCGTCGATTTGATATGCCACATGACCATGTTTGTATAAAAACATTTTTTGACCCCTGGGCACCCCCAGTGCCCCTAAGTCCCACCCCTGGGGCATGACCGAGGCGACAGAATGAAAATCCCGTCTGATATGTTTTGTATGTTTCATTTGTGAGAACACACACACAGTTTGGTATAAAAATATTTGAAATTGACATGGTAACTAAAATTTAATGATATTTGACCCTTTGACCTCACCCCAAGGTCACCAGTTTGACCCTAGGATAAAAGTTTTACTTGCATTCTGTTCTGCTCGTCATCTCTGTCGATTTGATATGCCACATGACCATGTTTGAAAAAAAATTGACCCCCGGGCACCCCCAGCGCCCCTAAGTCCGACCCCTGGGGCATGACCCAGGCCACAGAATGAAAATCCCGTCTGATATGTTTTGTATCTTTCATTTGTGAGAACACAAACAAAGTTTGGTATAAAGATCTTTGAAATTGACTTTGTAATTGAAATAAAATGATATTTGACCTTTTGACTCCTCCCCAGGGCCCCAGGGGGCGGGGCCAAAAAAAAATATGCTGTTGCACGCCCCATTCATGTGAGTAACTCACACACGAAATTTGGTTGAATTTCGTCCAATGGTTTAGGAGAAGATAGCATAACGGACATACGGACGGACGGACGGAGGCGATTGCAATATCCCCTTCGCTTTTTTAAAAAGGCGTGGGGATAATAAAACCTGAGCACTCATGCAAGATCCTCTATTTATTAGATCCAGATTTCCAAAATAATAAAACAAACAATACAAATCCTGATTAGATGCTACGGTATGTAGCATATTATCATTATCTGGGTCTTCACTCTTTCTGAGTATCGAATTGTTTTGACGCTATGCATAAATGGGCCAAAACAAGACTGGTTTATAATGGTCAGTTCAAAGATGGTAATGTTTTGCTTCATATAAACATAGTTTTATCGTTTGCTTTTTATGGGTATAAGTATAAAGGTTCTTACATTTGTGCTTATCTATTATTGAATTTTTGTAACGTGTTGGGGAAATGAAATAAGTGCGAGGCTTTGCCAAGCGTTTTATCTTTTTTGCAAAATAGTTTAATAAATCAAATAATTTAGATGCAAGAATGCTAGATTCCATTTATACCATATGGTAAAATGTCAATTGAAATGGCACTTGTAGCATGAAAACGTCAGACGTTTATCATAAAATATATGTAACATTGTTTTGGGCGTCATAGCATGAAGCTACTAAATGTATAATACACACGTGTTTTATCAATTTTATTACAGGGCACTTTATTACTCCGCAACGCGGCGTCAAATGATGATAATCAAAATAGGACCCTCTCAGTCAGAGAATATCTTATGCATGGATATACACTTAGCCTTTTAGCGTTATTTGACAAAAATAATACAGGATTTGGATAAATCTTTTTTATATAATTATGACGGTGCTCAACTGACTCCGCATTACCTCATTACTAAATGTATACATGCACTTGCATCAGTTACAATATCAAAGTATTTTGGCATTGCATAGTATGAGTATGTCAAACAGAACACTGCCTAGAATCACAATGCTTGACCAGTGATAATGAACAATCGTCGTTTCATTTTACATTTCATACTAGCTGATTGTCTGTCCCTTAGCAGCTAGATAAATACAATTCCAGATATATCTGGTGTAATTAATCATGACTGTGGTTCCATGGTTATAACACTTCTTTTGGCACACTGGATTCGGATATCTGAGATTTTACCCTGAGATAGAAAGTCTTATTGAACCAATGCTATCTTACCCAGGCTGTCAAGTGAGGGCTACATACATTTGGTTGTATTGGAACTCACGCACATTGCCGTCAAGTGACGACTTTGTTTTGTTAAAATGACGTCATCATGTGAAATTGTATCTTAGCGTATTCAAGGACTTCTGGAAGCTAATTTTTAAATATAAAACAGTGGTGAGCATTAAAAAGAGTCCATTATACGTGTGAGGGTAGGATAAAAAAATCTGTCCCCCAGGATCACCGTTTGTCATCACTCGGCAAGCCTCATGATGCCAAATGGCGACAGATTTTTCTATCCTACCCTCACACTCATGATAGATTCTTATATTCTTGTTCACCAGATCAGGATTTCTGGTGGTTTTGCCCATATGAGAAAATTCTATCTCACATATCCCATGCAAACATCTTGGAAAGATAATAAACGAACAGCCGCACGTTGGCCTCACATTGATCCGTGACGTTTTTGTAATGTTAAAATGACGTCATCATGTCACATGTATGCCCATTTCAGCGTGTTTAGAATTTTCTGGAAGCCTTTTTCATATTTACCAAATTTAATATAAAATGAGGTACTTAGTGGTGAGCAAGAAAAAGGTTACAAAATTGGTATTAGGATTGGCATCACCATTTGTAATCACTCGTGATGCCAATCGGTGATCTATGAGACGAATTTTTCGATCCCACTCTCACACTAATGATATATTCTTATATTAATGCATACTGGAGATTCATCGTGAACTGGACATTCTTATTTTACCAATGATATCTTACCCAGGCTCTCACATTAAATAACGTCATCAGGATACATTTATGTTGTATCTCGGCGTATTCCATACCATTCGAGGGTCTCTTTAAAAAAATACGGAATTTGATAATTAGCAAGAATACGAATCCAGTATTTGTGTGACCCTCACACTCGTGATATATTCGTATTGTGCTCAAATAAAGAAGATGTACTGGCAACCCGTTACACAGTGTGGCATACGTTAGAACTTATACAACATTACTTAGGTTCAAAATCACAGATTAAATGCATAATATGAACGTCTGTTAATCGTTGATTAAGAAATAGATCAGCTCCATCAGTGAATTGTTGAGTAATAATTCACTGTTTGGAGGTCAGTTGTAAAGAAGATCAAATCACGAGCGCGCAGCGCGAGTGATTTATCTTCGTACAAATGACGACAAACAGTGAATTATTACTCAACAATTTACGCACTGGAGCTGATCAATTTCGATTCTAACACACAATAAACGACGAAAACGCATTTGAAGTCTTCAGCTTCTTCCAACTTTCCGCCATTGCACTGAAGAACTCCCGCCAATAATTAGACTACGTCGCATACGTTTACATGTAATTGTAACGTCTTTCAAGCGTAAAAACGACGTTACACCGTCTAACGCCATCAATTACGTCATTTTCCAGTGACGTCAGCTATCACACACTTTAGCTGTGAATTATTGTCCGATATATCACAGTTCGTTACCGTTGGCTTTATAGGCGAGGTGTGTTAGAATTTATTTTTTGTACTCTGTTATATATTTGATGTACAGTACCTGCTACTCATATGTGTATGTAGCATTTATACTTTTATTTTAAACATTTACAAGCATATCGACATAGAATAAGCAATATCATCTCACATATAGTATGCCCATTTAAATACAGCAAAACCTGTGTAAAACGGCCACTCTCAAAAAGACTGAAAAAAGGTTTCAAGGCCAATTATTGCTAAATGAAGGTCAAAAGTATTGCAGAATGTTCCAAAGGGAGCATTCTGCAATACTTTGGAGCTTCATTAACCTACCATTTGTCATTAAGATATTTGTTTTGTATATTTTTAGTGGACGTTTTACACGTGTTTTACTGTAATGTATAGAGATATTCATAATCCAGGTACAGTAAAGATGTGGTGCTATGGTATTCGTTGCTGTGCGTGTTTGTTAGATAGGTTTAGGTTCAGGCTTTGTGCTTCGTGTTGGCTCTGATACTTGTATGGTGCTTTAGTCGGCTTATGCTTAATTTGCTTATTTAGGTTTTGCCTAACATCATTTGTGACGCATATTTTGCACCTCTTCTATCTTGATACCATCGATGACTGTGTTTGATATTATAGCATCCAGACCATAACTCTTATCCAGGTGGGATTACCAATCCATATATCTTCTAGGAGGGGTTACATGCTGTTGCCTTTTCCCTTGTTTTGGGTGCATCTTTAAAACTATAAACTGTATATTCTGTAGCGTAGCTAAAGCAATCATTACTTGCGACAAGAAATGGATTGATTGACTTAACATTTATGTGAGTAAGCAATTCTATCTCCCTGAGGGCAGGCCTTTATTTAAGAGTGTGCAACCTATTATGTTTCTTTTTTTCTCAACAAAAACATATGTTGTGGGTACTGTTTAAGGGAAACGTACGCCTTACCCATAATAGTAATATTGTTGCTGCTATTGTCTGTTCATTCTATGTTTTCTTCTGTGTATCGTTAGAGCGGTGATACCAATGTATGTCCATTCTGGAAATATTCTTCCCTGAAATTTTCTGTTCAGGCTTGCTTTCCTCTGTTCATCCATCGGTTCGGATTACCAATCCATGTCACTTCTGGGGGGGGGGGGTCATGTTGTTGCCTTTTTCTTTGTTTTGGTGTGCATCGTTGAAGCAGGGCTAATGCTTATGTAAACTGTATATTCTGTAGCTTAGCAATCATTTTACTTGAGACAGAAAATGGATTGATTGGATTAACATTTATATGAGTTAGCAATTCTATCTCCCTCAGAGCAGGCTTTCAGTTAAGAGTGCGTAACATATTATTATTTTAATTTCTCAGCCAAAATATATGTTGTGTGCACTCAAAAGAACCGTCTCAATGAGACGGTTCTTTTAAGCACACACAACATATGCTAAAATGAATGGGTAAGAATATGTTCAATTGTTCGATAAAATTTATATATTTATCTTAACCTGTGTGAGAGTGAGAGAATCTTGCTGACTGGTTTCATTTGTTAAGTCATATTTATTTTCTTTGCTTTGCTTGAATGTTATCTGATATGTGTCCTTTCAATGTTATATCTGGATGGAAGCTGCTCTCAGTTCTTAACTGGGTGGACCTGTAGTACCGTGTTAATGTTAATTATTGGGAACTCTTAATGACAACCGTGCTTATCCATAAATTTCAACAGGTTGATCTGTCTACCTTATTGGGTGCGCCTTATGTACAGATGCAGTTTGGGAATTATCAAACATGGTAACATTCAAGAAGGATTTGTGTCAGTTACAAGCCAAAGTATGTGCACGAATTACTGGTAAACTGCTTGTTCAAGCCTGCTCAGACAAAAAGTGTGGGTAGGTGAGCTGACCGTGCCGCCATGACCATAGCTGTTGACTTGGGACTTAAAGCAACAAATCAAACAAACAAAACATGGTTAACCCAGACTAATGGGCACTTTCGGGGGCAGACTAATCTTGGATTATATATGTTGTAAATGCTTAATCAAAACTTCTTATCGTTACAAAAACTGCATTTTGCTTTATTTTTCTGTTGCTTGGCGTGTTGATATTATTTCTAGCTGTGCATTAAATGTATTTGCCTATTATGCTGAACTAACACGTCTGCATATTAACATGATTAAGGTGTGTTTCCCGCTATTAATTTGTTAATTGAATTTTGGTAAAGATGCTTTGACTTCAACTTTTGTTGAATACATATGTTTTGCATATATGCATATTGCATAAAAGCCTTGCACTAAAACCAAGCAATATTGTTTTAGCATAACTATTTAAATATTCTTGCCTATGTACATGTATCATAATTGGTCCTCGACGCGACAAAACCTGGGGTTGTCGTCAAAGCGAGACTCACTAGCAAGAAATAAGAAAATTCGTTTGTAGCGAAGTTAGGCATCATGTTTTCTAAAAGGCAATTAATATAGGCGCGGATCATTCTGCGCGGATGGGCAGGCTTGTCTGTGTCTATATTGTTCGCACACCCCAAAGACAGGTATTATCATGTCGAGGCGCATATGATAAAGGTGTTTTAATTTCATCGATCTGTTTTGAATATACATGTAATAAACCAGTATTCTAATTGTTGTACAATTCATGAAATTTATCTCCATCTTAATGTATGTAATCGAACATTTTGTATACTAGTGACATCAAAATTTGTACTTTGGCAAACAGTGAATACCCAGATAAAATGCTGCGACTGGGTCTACACTCTTTTCATTTGGAAATATAACCTGTGACCGCTCGATATGTACATCCCAAGTTTAGAGTATCAAAGTATCAAACTTGGAGAAAAATGCATAACATGTATTATCTGTTACCTATCATATTAGCTGCATTGCTGCACTTTGCCTGATAAACGTTTTCTATCTCACGGCATGTGCCTTTATCAGGTCATGTTTGAACGACGCTGAATCAACACAAATCGAAAAAATACGTCATAATCGCTGCGAACTGATAAACAGGATACCAGGTTCACGTCTTTTGATATCAAGTTTACCTGGCTCGGCTTTTAGAACTCATGTTGATTCGCTCGTCAAACCTCGCGATGTCAACAAGCGTTCTTAGAGCCTTGCCTGGTAAATTTGATATCAAAAGACACTCACCTAATATTCTTTAGATACATGTTAACATGTTAATTCAGGCCATTCAGTATCTTAGCATATGACGTCGCGACTGGGAGTGAAATAACGCCATGCAATAAAATCGATAAACCACTAAAGGTTTACAGATTTTTGGGAAACGTTATAACGTCCATAACAGCGTTGCGTATATAATGACAAAATTATAACGTGTTACGTCAGAAATGAGACTTCAAAGTTATCTTAATGTCATATGATAAATTGAATCTAACATCCGTGCTCTTGTATTATTGAAGTCATTAAACTCGTTGCGAAAAAGAGATAAAATGCTCGGCAAGCCTTGCAGTTTATTTATTTTTACCACCTCGTTTAATAAATTCAATGAAACATGAGCACTCACGTAAGATCCTATATATACATGTTTAAGGATCATTGACGGTTTGGGCCTTATACGCCTATTTTTCTGATTCCCAGAACGCTGCTTTTGAGCTTCTACTGTGGTCATGCAGTATCAATGAAATAGGTGGATCTTATGGCAAGAGCCAGCTAGCAAAATATTTTCAAAATTCCTACGCACTCGAGAGTTATGGCGGGTAGAAAGGGGAGGGGGTCTGAAATTTCGTGAAAATAAAAAGTGCTTTAAAAAGTGATTTCTGCACGTTTTCTTGATTTATTTGGTAGGCATGGTGATATTTATCAAACATACCATATGCAGAGTATTAACGAATCACGATAATTGATGAAATTGTTTTAAAAACAAAATATGTTTTGTAATAAAATGATTTTGGGGAGATAATTTAGAAGTTACCTGTACATTTTTGACTACATGTACCGTAAATAATACAAAACTGAAAGCTCAACAAAAAAATATTTTTGAAGGAATGAAAGTGTCCCATTTAGCATTGGAAAGTAAAACTGATTCTAACTAGATCCTTTGAATATTACTTTTGCTTTGTTTAAAGGGCATAGCATGTTGAAATGCATTTAAAGTGTCCTAATATTTATGATATACATGATGCACGAGACAATATATTGAACACTTTAGTATTTACCTGTTATAACTCTTTGCATGCCAGTGGATAATTTTGTCGTCTGCCAATAGCCTTTTGCAAACAGTTTGAACCCAGATGAAGACCAATAGAATGTCGGTCTTGGTCTGGATCCAAACTGTTTGACACTCTGACGGTGGTCCTTGGTGGTTTATTTGTAAAAACTTAATTTTAAAGAAAGTCAGCAGACGAAAATAAAAACATGAACAATTCCCTAGCATGCAAATAGATAAGTACAGGACGTTTGCAAAATAATGTGTCATTTTATAACAGTGAGATTTTTTCTTATGAAAAAATGCATAAAACCTTGCTAATTCTACTTTTATTCTTTAAGTACTTTATATTAAACTAGCACAGAATACAAAGCAATTTAGGAGGTTGGTTCTAGAGAACTTTATTACTGTCATTAATTTCTTATTTGGCAGAAAAGGCATTTTATGGGCTTAAGCCCTGGGTTTTTGGGCTGCTCAACATCTTTCCCCCCTTGTGCCAGCAAGCCACTTCAATACAATGTGTATAAAATGGTAACACATATTCATGCAAAAGCTTTTGCTGGCACACGGGGGGGGGGGGGAATGATATTTTAAAAAATGTTTTCGGATTCCTATATATCTTAATGTAAAACTGATTGTTCTACCCAAAATTTTACATCTTTGAAGCATTTAATACCGAAAACGGATTTCACAGCCATAAATACTCAGGTCACGGTAGCTTCAGGGTGAAGAAAGGGACGATTGACAAACTTTTATTTTTACTGAAAACCATAGGCATTTACCCATAGCAAGTGTCAATGATCCTTTTAATACAGACCATGCAGTATCTTATGGAATCCTCAAAAAGTGAAAGATCATGACCAGGAAATGCCACAATCACACACAGTGAAACAACCCTTAGAAGTGTGGGGGAAAGCACAGATAGCTTACAGCCATGTGTCATCAACAAGACAAAGTAAAGCAACCAGGTATTTCTACACCAGGGAGCAGATTGTACAACTAGAAACGACACTAAGTACTGCTCAACATTACAATGACAAAACAAATTCCCCACAAACAATTGGAGAAAAAATGAACAATGAAACAACAACAACACAACTACCACCTTAAGGTTGTGATCCTGTTATTAATTTTCTGGTTTACTTGTTCTTCCAATTAACCAGAGATGGTCAAAGGGAGGTAAACCTTATTTGCAGTAAACATCTGGTCATGACTATCTGACTGAATAATATAAACATCACATTGACTGCTAGAGTTCAGGCGAGGTTGGTACTGTGAAACTGTACTGAGCCAAAGTTCTAACGCAACGCGTAAAGGGCCGGAATTTTATACGACCAATTGCTGTAGGGCAGTTTATGTTTGAAAAAATGGTAAACTAATCTTGAAGAATCTTTATCGCACAGAGAATTAGGGTTTCTGGAGCATGGTTCTGTGTGCTGTTGTCTGATTGGTCAAAAACGCGTTTTGGGGTCTCAGGAGCTTGTGAGTGGTCATAAAGATAAAAAACTCGTATTAACCCATACTCCAACGATATGCCAGTAAGATGAGGGGTATTGCTTGAAAATTGTTCTGTTGAATTTCACAAAATTAAGCGATGAGTTTCAGTTAATTGAGATTTGAGCGTTTATTGCCGGGACGTCCATACAACTCAATACAAAATCAATATCGCGTAAATTATCAATACGTGTAAATCACTTTTATCCTCCCGCTGAAAAGGTCTGCATTGCATATTTTTTTTACATACGCAAATAAATTTTAAATTATATGCATTGATAAGCTAATATAGACGTTTGAGGCATACTTTAAGACTATTTATATTCTGCGAACAAACTAGAGAAGGACAAGCTGAAAAAGTAAAATAAAAAAAACAACAAAAAAAAACGATAATTTGATACTGATGTCCATGTCAGCTGGCCTGTAGTTAAATTTTGTGGGCAGTTACTTAAGAAAAATTTAACCCTAGAAGCATCAATACAGATATTTTGGAATAACATAGGTTCCTTAAGCCAAACGCTTTACTGAGCTCAGCTGACCGAAGACATAACAAAGCATAAAACCTCCCCCCCCCCATTTTTTTCTTCTCAATTTCATTACAAATTCTCACGCTATCCATATCAAATATGTCTTCTGTCACTTCGTCGTATATCTTTTTTAAAGATGTTTCTTGTTATACATGAATTCCATTTATTAAAATAAAGATGGAACACATACGTATAAGTAAGTAAGTGAGTAAGTACGTAAATACTTTATTTATAGAGGATGACAACATTTAGCACATACATAAAATACAATTATGTAAATGTAGTAGCTAATCTTCTATGAGGCCCTCAGTATCTATATGGACATACATGCACATATATACAAGCCAAAAGTTCTAACTGGCCTCCTGCATTTTATTAATTTTCTTCAAAACGTAAAATGACATGACTACTCTTTTGGCGTCTCGAAATAGCCAGATGTTTCATGTACCCTAGACAGGAAAGATGTTAACAACATGTTCAATAGTACATGTAGGATGCCCATTTGAATAGTGGTACCCCCATTTTCAAAATTCTCATTTTGGCACAATTTGTGAGTCATGACTTTTTTAAATAACCCACTTTCACACGTAAAATGTCTTTATTTCAAACACCAAACTCATATTGAACACAAAAGTGCTGAAATGAACACTCCTTCAGCATGAGACGCGTTGCTATTGGCCAAAGTGTTAAAATTACCCCACCATTCAATGCAATTTCTTGTTATTTTTGAAATTGAGGGTATACGTATTTGGCAAAGCCTCCCGGAAACAATTTTTAGAATTTTGCTTTTTGGTATTGTTTACCAATAGGCTTGCCTATTTGGGAATGCAAATGCAATTGATATAGTCTTATAACGTTTCAGAAACCCGATAAAACACACATGGCCGGTTAGAACTTATGACTAGTATATAAGTTAACAACAGTATATTTGGAAACATACATGACAGTTATCAAAAGATAACTAACAAATTATCTACATTGAAAATTAACTCTGCAAAAATTAAATGAATGGTAAGAGATTAACATCTACACTAATAATTCATAGAGACAGACTGCATTTCGCTACAAAAAAGTAGTCATTTGTCACACCGAGAATTGCCACAATTACAAGCTTAACTTACTATTTACCTACTTTTGTCGTCTGCTGATTACTTTTGCAAACCGTCTGGATCCAAGCTGTTTGGAATTCTGATCCCATTAGCCACATATGGCTTAAATGATTATGATGTTAACCTCTTTTGGCAAGTGTGAGTAATCAAATAATGGACTAATTGGAGAAGACCAACATCATTAATGGCCATATGTTTCTCTGCATATTATAATGATTAAAATGAGGTGAATATTCACTTTACACATATCGACCATGCTTCCAGTTGGTCAATGTGAACTTTACCGTTCAAAAAGTCAATAATTACATGTATATATTATTAATTTATATAATTAGTCATCTTTTAAAGTGTCTCATGTAACAGGAAAAACTTTTAAGAGTCATTATCTGAGAGCGTCAAAATCAGTTGGAAATAGAAAAAAAAAATTTCTTGATATTTTGCCCATTTTTAACTTCTGTCGAGAGATGAACAAAAGTGCATATTTTTTCAATTTTTCACTTCCGTTTCCATGGCAACCACGATTTTCTATTTTTAGCATTTTTCAGCAATATTAAGAGCTAAAAATTACAATGTTTTGGACTGCCCTACCCAAGAGGCAATGTGGCAAATGTTTGTGTTTGTGCTTTCATACAATAAACATGACTAAGTACTTTACCCTTGTACTGATTTTGTTACTTTTCCGGTTCCATGGTATCACGTACTACGATGTATTTTTACATGCTATTATGTATTTTTCAATGCACTAAAAATTGGCAATTTTCAATATCATTTTTCTAAAAATTTCTAAATCAGATTTTTTGTTTTTTATCTCAATTAGTTAACTGATACCTATATTTTACCATATTGAAAAATTGGGATAGGGCTATTTTTATCTTGAAATAAATTTTATTTGAAGTTTATTACTGTTGAAGAACAAATATGATGTTTTAGATGAACAAAATAATTATTATCTTTTGTATTTTATCTAAGTAGTGATAATCTTTCACAAAAAAGTACCGTTTCACACAACCATCGTGTAGCAATTCCTAATAATACTTTAAATTGTGGTTTAATGCTTATAATAATATAATGTTAGGGATTATATTACCCCACCCACTAATGTTAAATGTACAATTAAATGCTATTTTGCTTAAAACTAGATATTTCAAACAAATTATATGACAACAGGAAGTTCTGATTGATATGAATAAATTTCCCAGGATTTTTTAAAAAATTTTGTTTAACTAACAATCTGGTTGCTATGGTAACTATCCAAAATAATGTTGCCTTTACAATGACCAAATAACTCCAGTATCATGCATAACTTGATATAAATACATTTTTCATTAATGTTATGTCATTGATTTGATGAGCAAATGGATGTGTGACATTTTGTTCTCTCTCATTCTAAGTTAAACCTCAATAAAAGCATGGTTGCTATGGCTTCTGGGTCATTTTATTCCTATGGAAGCTAAAGAAGTATCCATATTCATCGAGAAAATTACCAAACAAATGATATATTTATTACTTAACATAACTTAAAGATGTCATATATAAACTACGTTATTGCAAACTTACTACCGTAAACACAAAAAGGGTAGAAACAGGAATTCTATCCAGCCTTGACCTTAAATTATGGTACTTGTTACCCCACCCACTTATGAAACATATGAAAACCCTTGTATATGTATATAGTTTTTTTTGAAATAAAACATATTTTTATGGTATGGAAATTGAACTGTTACAAAGATAATTGTATAAGGTCAAGTAAAATTTGGTGGTGAAAACAATAACACCATTGTTGCTATGGTAACTGGTGGAAAACTATGCCTGAGCGTGCCTTAGCAACTGCATAAAACTTCGAAAAAATATCCTTTTTTATTCTCAATGTTTCCACAATTATTTTATTTTGCTTTGGATAGAATGGTTACCAATACCACCCCCTAAACATTGTGTCACTTTGAATTAAGAGCTTGCAAATATAGGTTTGACATTGAAAATGAGCTTTTTTACATCTTCGAGGCTCTAATTTACCCCACCCATCGATTCAAAAAGGTAAAAATGAATTGAAATTTTGACCAAAAAGGCGGACTTGGAAAAGTGACAACAAATGATGTTTCTAAAAGATGTTTGTGAGAAGACTGGAAAAGTATTTATTTTTTGTGTCAGCAAAAGAATGGTGGCTATGGTTAATGATAAGATAATTTACACATTAAGGGCCTTGGGTTGCTCACCTGAGAATGTCTATTCATTAGGTCAGGGAAAAGCATCAACTAGCCCACCAAACAGTTTTGATAATTGATCTGACAGCACTTTCAATTAAACCAAACATGATATTGAGATGAAATGATTTTTCACTACCAGTTCCATGGCAACCCTGATTTTCAATTTTTAGCATTTTTCAGCTATATTTTGAGTTAAAAATTTAAATATTTTGGACTAGCCTCCCCAAGAGGCTGTGTGGCAAATGTTTGTGCTTTCCTACAATAAACATGACTAAGTATTTAACCCTTGTACTGACTTTGTTACTTTTCCGTTTCTATGGTAACACGTGCAAAGACAGACCAAATATCCTATGTATCATGCTAACTTGATATAAAAAACCTTTTTCATTAATGTTATGTTATTGATTTTAGGAGCAAACTGATGTGTGACATTTTGTTCTCTCTCATTCTAAGTTAAACTTCGATAAAAGCATGGTTGCTATGGTAATTGGGTCATTTTATTCTTATGGAAGCTTAAATGTGTCTATATTTAACAAGAGAATTGCAAAACAAATGGTCTAAATATTACTTAACATAACTTATAGATATCTTATATAAACAACATTATTGCAGACATACTATCGTAAACACTGAAAAGGTAGAATAGAAATTCTATATAGTCTTGACCTAATATTTAGTTATTTTTTACCCCCACCCACTTATACAGCATATGAAAACCCTTGTATATGTATATGGTTTTCTTCAAATAAAATATTCATTATATATTATAGACAATGTACTGTTACAAAGATATTTGTTTTTCGTAGATTATAATTTGGTGTTGATATCAAAACATCCTTGTTGTTATGGTAACTGATGGAAAACTATGCATGATCATGCCTAAGCAACCACAAAACCTTCAAAAAACAATGCATGTTTCTTTTATTATTATTATTTGCAAGGTGACCATAATCATTTTGTGTTTGTGATAGAATGGTAACCCACCTTACCACCTAATCAGTTTGTCACCTTGAATTATGATGTTGCAAATTCAGGTTTGACATTAAAAAGAAGTTTTTCTGCGTTTTCCCGGCATCAATTTACTTCACCCATTGATTTAAAAGGTGTAAATACATGGAAACTTCGCCGAAAATGGCAGATTGGGAAAAATGATAACAAATGATGTTTCTATGAGATGAATGTGAGAAGACTGAATCTTGCTTTAATTGATTTGTAGCCAAGTAGGAGAGAAAACATTTTATTAATTTATATCTAAGAAGGAAAGAAACGACTGTCAAACATCCATTTGTTCTTGAAACAATAAAAGGCTTTCAGATCAAATTATGCCTGTAAACCGAGATACGTGGTCATCTTAAAGTTAACATTATTTCGAATAGTTACCATATCAACCATAATGTAGGTAGATTTAGGTTTTTTTTTCTTGGCAGTTTATTGATATCAATAAGAACTTCCTGTTATCACACAACGATTTTGAACTGCGAGGTTATAAGACAAATAGTCATTTGTTATATGCCTGTTTTGAAAAAAAGGACACTATATGGCATGGCCCTTTACGTTTGTCATCAAACAATCTTGATGATATTTTATAGAAATGTATATTACGTAGGTTAAGACAATGTGTCCCACACATAAATGATTGTTCCCCCTTAATTGCCGCGTTCCCTTTGAATATTAAAAAAATTGTACCTACCATATTTCAGTAACATTCATTTATAGATCTTTATGAAATTATAGCATGTGTTTAGGGGTCAAGACAAAGTGTTGCATAAAATTATGGAATAATGTAACTTTACATTTTTTTTCATTTCAGAGTTATGGCCCTTTTGTTGTTTTCTGCTTATTTTGTGTCCTTTTCATTATTGCACACCCCATAATTCGATAACCACTTGCGATACCTTCATGAAGTTTTTTAGAAATTTGTCCAAGGCGGTACTTCTTTTGTGGTTCTTTTATGTTTTTCTGTCTTGTGTTTGCTATGCCTTTATGCGCGTCTGTTAGTAGGTGCCTTGTGGTCACCTGCTGGGAAAGGGCTGACCTCTTGGCTCTCGTTTGTGGTGTCTAACTGTGAGTTTGCCACATTTCCATTGGTATCCTGGGTCAGGTGTGGTACTTGATTGTATTGATTCCTGATCTTTGCACCCTTACTTTAGGTAAATACAATGTGTCATGCGCAAGAATGATTGCTCCCCCTTTTTAAGTTTCCAAAGTATGCCATTTCTATTCATTTCCCATATAATAACTTGGTTAACATTTAGGATATCTTCATGAAACTTTATATGAATATATCAGATCAAAACAATGTGTCGCATACATTCTTTTCTTTTCATTCATTTCTTTAATTCTTAGTTATGACCCTTTGATTTTGTTTTAGGCTTATTTTGTGTAATTAACATTTGTGTACACCCCATCACTCACTAACTGTTCATGATATCTACATGCAGTTTTATAGGAATATGTATTACCTAAAGACAATGCGTAGCATGCAGGAAAAATGGTTCTCCATTTCCTAGTCTCCAAGGTATGCCCCTTTAGTTATTTCATTTCCAAAAATTATTGTACACCCCATAAATCAGTAGCCATTTGTGATACAATCATGCGGCTTTATCAGAATGATTTTAGGGCAGGACAATGTGTCATGAACAAGAATGGTTGTTCCTCCTATCTTAGTTTCTAAGTAATGCCCCTTTGTATATTTGAATAGTATGTAGCATTACTCTGTAACCATTAAATATATAACTTCATGAATTTTATAGGAATGTGTATCAGGTTACTCCGATATACCGGTACAATTATGGTTACTTTTCATTTTTCTTTTAGAGTTATGGTATCTTCCAGGCTCTAATTTACTCCACCCATCGATTTAAAAAGGTACAAATAAATTGATATTTTGACCAAAAAGGGAGATTTGGGTAAATGACAACAGACGATGTTTCTAAAAGATGTTTGTGAGAAGACTGGAACAGTATTTTACTTTTTGTGTCAGCAAAAGAATAGTTGCTATGGTTAATGATGAGATAATTTACACCTTTAACAGCAAATGCCAAAAATCTTCAAAAAGTCAGGCTAGTTTCTTTATTCTTAAGGTTTCTATAATGATTTTAGTATTTTGATTTTAAATGTTGCAAAAAACAAGAGGGCCCAAGGGCCTTGGGTTGCTCACATGAGAATGTCTGTTCATAAGGTCAGGGGAAAGTATCATATAGCCCACCAAACAGTTTTGATAATGAATCTGACAGCACTTTCAATAAAATTCAACATGAAATTGAGATTAAATGAGAATTTTCTTCATGTTTTCCAAATATAAGCCTATGTAAAACATGTGACCCCCGGGATAGGGCCATATTTGCCCAATGGGTATCATTTAAACAAACTTAGTAGACGTCCTCTAGTTGATGCTTCATACAAAATATCAAGGCTTTGTGCCTTGAGGTTTCAGACTAGAAGATTGTTTGAATGATTTACCGTTATAAGCCTATGTAAAACATGTGACAACTGTTCGTCCATCCGTCATAATTGCCCCCCCCCTCTATAACTTGAGAACAACTTTATAGAATTGAACCAAATTTTTTATGTGCATTGATGTTGACATGATCTAAGTTGGGATATTTCCTGTCCTTATTTGCAGATTTGTACAATAATTCGATTTCTCCGATTTTTATATATACATTTATATTGACAAAATCTAGCTTGGGATTGTTTCACGTCATTTTTCCCAAATTTGTACCAGAGTTATGGCCCTTGATTTACGCCAAAAGTTTGTTTCCGCTCAATATCTTGAGAATAAATGGACAGAATTTCACCAAATATTAAATATGCATTGTTATTGACAACATCTATCTTGGGATCAGTACACGTCATTATCTACAAATTTTTACCAGAGTGATGGCACTTGATTTAGACCAAAATTTTGTTTTCGCTCAATATCTTGAGAACAAATAGACAGAATTTCATAAAACTTTTAATATGCATTAATATTGACAAAATCTAGTTTATTACAGAGTTATGTCCCTTTATTGATGTCAGAATTTGTTCCTGCTCAATATCTTAAGATTTTCCTGCTAAGTATCTATAGAACTTAGCCTTTTTATCGCATGAAAAGCGCTGCAGCGGGCTATAGCCAGATTTTCTGACAATTCTAGTTTGACTTGAATATACAAGATATTTTTCACAATACATTTTTTCAAACCCTTCTGTACATTTGCGTGGTCGATAATTCCTGACAATAACCATAGGATTACGTTAACACTCCCATTTGCCCTACATAGAAACACCTTTGTGCCAGTTTTCAACTGCTCGTTCCCTAGCCAATGAGAGAATAAAACGCTTTAAAAGATACATGTTTGGGACATACATGTAGGTACATTTTTGTGTTAATACTATATAGAAACATTTTTTTGATAAATAACAGAAGAAAACATACCTTTGCAACAGACGCTGCAAAAGTGCAGGGCTAGCATTTCCAAATTCTACCGAAGACATTGCAAGTTGATTGCTACTTGTCACAATTGAGTATTATTGCAGACAACTATGATCTAGCAATTTTTCGCCCTGAATAAATTCTGAGTGAGTTTTCAAGAACGAAAATTCTACAAAATAAGCATACAAACCAAAATAAGCATACAAATAAAACTAAAACTTTTCATGAGGATATCCCAAACTGTGACTAAATTATGGAAATACAAGAACTTTTGGAGAAAAAAAATCAAGGGGGCATAACTTGAAATCTAATAAAAGGGGGAACAATGATGCTTGCACACCACAAATCATCTTTAACTGATACATACTCCTATTAAATTTTATGACGATATCCAAAAATGTTACTGAGTTATGGGGAGTAAAAGAATGAAAACAACCCCAAAACATTATCAAAACTGTTTGGTGGGCTATATGATACTTTCCCCTGACCTTATGAACAGACTTTCTCATGTGAGCAACCCAAGGCCCAAGGATATTGCTTATCATTAAGGTAACATTATTATGTAGAAAAGCTCATTTTCAATGTCAAACCTATATTTGCTAGCTCTTAATTCAATGTGACACAATGATTAGGGGGTGGGATGGGTAACCATTCTATCCAAAGCAAAAGAAAATAATTGTGGAAGCTTTGAGAACAAAAAAATGATATTTTTTCGAAGTTTTTTGTGGTTTCTAAGGCACGATCAGGCATATTTTTCCACCAGTTACCATAGCAACAATGATTATTTTGTTTTCAACATCAAATTTTAATTGACCGTATACAATTATCTTTGTAACAGTTCAATTTCCATAATATATAAAATACGTTTTATTTCAAGAAAACTATATACATATACAAGGGTTTTCATATGTTGCATAAGTGGGTGGGGTAACAAGTACCTAAATTTAAGGCCAAGACTGGATATAATTCCTGTTTCTACCCTTTTATTTAATGATAGTAAGTTTGCAATAATGGAGTTTATATATGACATCTTAAAGTTATGTAAAGTAATAAATATATCATTTATTTGGTAATTTACTTGTTTAATATAGAAACTATTTTAGCTTCCATAGGAATAAAATGACCCAAATGCCATGGCAACCATGCTTTTATTGAGGTTTAAATAAGAAAGAGAGAGAACAAAATGTCACACATCCATTTGCTCCTCAAATCAATTACATAACATAAATGAAAAAGGTATTTATATCAAGTTATGCATGATACCAGAGTTATTTGGTCATTGTTAAGGTAACATTATTTTGGATAGTTTCCATAGCAACCAGATTAATAGTTACACCAAAATTTAAAAAAAAAATTGAAAATTTTTTTCATATCAAATAGAACTTCCTGTTGTCATAAAATTTGTTTGAAATGTCTAGTTTTAAGCAAAATAGCATTTAATTTCATGTTTAACATTAGTGGGTGGGGTACTTTGATCCCAAATATTTTATCATTATAAGCATTAAACCACAATTTAAAGTTTTATTTAGAATTGCTACATGATAGTTGTGTGAAACAGTACTTTTTGTGACAGATAATCACTACTTAGATAAAATACAAAGACTAATAATCATTTTGTTCATCTAAAAACATCATATTTTTTCTTCAACAGTAATAAACTTCAAATAAATTTATTTCAAAATAAAAAATAACCCGATCCCAATTTTTTCAGTATGGTGAAATATAGGTATCAGTTAACTAATTGAGAGAGAAAAACAAAAAATCTGACGTAGAAATTTTTAGAAAAATGATATTGAAAATTGCCAATTTTTAGTGCACTGAAAAATGCATAATAGCATGTAAAAATACATCGTAGCACGTGATACCATGGAAACGGAAAAGTAACAAAATCAGTACAAGGGTAAAGTACTTAGTCATGTTTATTGTATGAGAGCACAAACACAAACATTTTCCGCATTGTCTCTTGGGTAGGGCAGTCCAAAACATTGTAATTTTAGCTCAAAATATTACTGAAAAATGCTAAAAATAGAAAATCGTGGTTGCCATGGAAACGGAAGTGAAAAAATAAAAAAAAAATATGCATTTTTGTTCATCTCTCGACAGAAGTTAAAAATGGGCAAAATTTCAAGGAAATCTATTTTTTTATTTCCAAGCCATAATTGAGGCTGTCTGATGCTCTCAGATAATGACTCTTAATACTTTTCAAAACTTTTTTTGGTTCTAATGTCAGATATCCAATCCTCAATGTCTGAAAGAATATTAAAAATAACCATCAGAGAAGATGGCGAATGTCAGCCAATAATATATTAGGATGAATGGGTGACAATCTTACCTAATGTTATAAAATTTTCACAAAAGTTAAAAGTTATGGAGCATAAACGGATTTGAGCAGGGGACAGCAACCACCTGTGAATGTTAATCATTTATAACCCTAAAAAAGTATGCACCAGTCATTTGTATGCTCCACGCCCATGGGGTCGGGGATACCAGGGACATAGCGGGGCTTAAGTGCTAGGATTTGACCTATGATGTGTCCCCGCAGTGCCGTGGATGTGCCGAGTTTTAATTTCCCACTACTACTGAAAGAACTTGTCTGTATATATAATATAGAAAGGGTGCAACTTGGCGGTATTGGTGGTCAATTTGCATGTTCTCGGACAGGGGCATGTCCAGAAATTATCTTATCGATAGGGTGGGGGGTGCAAGCCTGACTAACGTTTTAGTCGTCTTTTACTTACTTTTTACAGAGAGTTCCAATTGACCATTACAAGGGAGCTAAAATGTCCAAGAAGAGAGGGGGAGTCCAAGTTTTTAGGCGCTGTGGGGTCGGGGTATTGGTGATGTGGAGCCCATAATACTTATTCCTAAAGAATTATATAAAACTTGTAATTGTCCTGGGGAGGGTCCGGATCTTTGTGGATTCATAATTCAGAAATCAGGAGAATCGGTAGAAACGATAGATGCTCACCAAATATCATCTTCTCCAGCGAAGGTTTCGTTGGTATTTTCCTGTCAATGAACCCTTTGCCTCACGACCCTAAAAATCTATTATTAGCGTAGATTTATCGGCCAATCAAAACGCCAGGAAGGATTTAAAAAATAATTTCCTGCCAATCAGATTTATTTTAGCATTTTATCAGCATCTTATTTACACAAAATGTTAATCTCCTTAAGTCCAGATAAGCAAAGATTGTGATCGTAAATTATTTCTCTTTCTTCTATCCATCATTTCTAAAATATGTTTGAGGTGCTCAAAAGAACCATCTTATGTGACGGTTCTTTTGAGCATCTGAAACGTATTTCTTAATAGTGAAATAAGAAAACTGAATGTAAATCAATTACGCACTCGTATCTTGAGATCAGGGCCCGGAATTACAATGCCTTCTTAGAGTTAAGGAAGACTTGAGTTAAGTATTGGTTTTTCAGGATGCGAAAAATAACGTTTAACACTGATTAAAATGAAAACAATTTTAATTTTTCTGAAGATCACAATGATATCTTTGACCACATATGCCACATCGATCAAGGCAATTTATTTAGCATTTAATATAGCATGTTGAAATATCAATACTTAATTAAGTCTTGTTTAACTTTAAGGAGACATTGTAATTCCGGGCCCTGGTCTCACGAATCAACATGTGTCTTATAACGTACCCAATTGGAGCAAACTCCACCTGTAAGGCCAAGGGTTAAGATAGCACAATCCTTAGTAGGACATGATGCCCAATTATGCGGTTGTTCGATAAGGCCTGCGAGTTGATGTCTCTAATAGTGTTAATGTTATGCTCTGGACAAAATTCAAATATAGCAAAGGGCAATAACTTCTAAATTATGCAAAAGTGAGTTATGATTCTTGTACATGTACACTGTATCTCTCCTCATCGAGATATATCTACCGTTGAAGTCTCAAAATTATATATCTTATACATGTAGTTGTTGTGTTATGCTCCGGACAAAATTTAAGCGTGAAACTGTATACTGTGAGGAGTAGCGGAAATGATTTAAGTCATGACGATAGACTGTTGACACGTGTAAGACACGATAGTTGATGAATATAGTCACATAGGTCGACTGTAACGTGAGAGGTCACGGATATTTATTTTTGCTCAAGATTGTTATATGAAGGGTGTTATTAATAAAAGATTTGGCATATGTAACCTATGGATCTTTGCAAGAGGTATCGACTATTAAAGCCTTATTATGACATACAACATTACAGAAGTTAAAGGGATACAACCCCATATTTATGTGCTGAGCTTTAATGCTTCAACAATGCAGGTCTGAGATTTTGGCAATCCGAGGTCAAGACAATGTAAGCGCAGATTACATTCAAGGTAATTTAGCCATTTCGTCGCTTCAGTGCTATAGTGTTCTATCTACCATTGCACAAGTTTTGAGAAAAATGAGCATCCTAATTTTTGATGCCTTATTTATCACAGACCTTTTAATCATACCAGAGAGTTAACATATATACATACAGTGTAAATGGCCTTGGTTTGATTTTTTATAGTAATTTGGAATTTACGGGCATTTTACAGTTTGCAGGTAGAACATTATGCCCCAAAAATCGACTTCTACGTTCAGTGCTATAGTGTTCTATATTTTCCTACAGATTGTTTTTTTTCTGTTTATGAAGTCAATTCATATACTAGTCTCAACAGAAATGATTATTTGTACCTAAAAGTAGCAGATTTAGTTATTTATTTGGCATACAAGTAACAAACGGCACGGAGTATGCCATTTAAATTTATGCAAGGGGGTTAATCTGTTCATATAGTTATTTAGTCTGTCAATGGGGCCAATTTGTATAACATTCTAGACTGAGCTAATTATTTGGACCTTAAAGTAGCAGATTTAACCATTGATTTGTAATCACATCGACAAATTAATTCAATTGAAGCAGTTCAAATATGTGTATGGGAGGTAATCTGTTTCTACAGCTTATTATTCTGTCCATTGATCAATTTGCCTTATATTTATGACAGAGCAAGTTATTTGGACCTAAAAGTAGCCGATATAGCCATAAGTTCGTCATAAGACCAACAAACCGCTTCAATTTAGGAAATTTAAATTTATGTAAGGGAGGTAACTGCAATTTTAGCCCTTTCTCCAAGGGAAGTGCCTTTATGTAGATAGAACAGTATGACACTGAACTCACCCAGTCACGTGACATAATCATCATTGGACATTGGATGAAAATCCCTTAGAACACTATAACACTGAACGAAAATGTCTTTCTGTAGAAAGAACAGAAAATAACAGCGATTTAAAGCTTAATGGGAGGAGATAGGCAAATGAAACCTTCACCAGTAGATAGAACATTTGATCCCCTTTCCAACGGTATGCGTAACTCATTTTTGACCAAAGTGTCACTTAGAACACTTTAGCACTGAAGCGACGATTTATCGCACATGTAAATAGGGTTTTGCTCAGTAACCATAATTTACTTTGCGATGTTGAAAGAAAAAGTCCAGTCTTTTTCTTTAAAAGAAAAGGCTTTAATTTCGTAGTATTTTTTCATTACAGTGCAGAGGCAGCTGTAAATGCGTGTGCCATGGTTTTAGGATGCGCAATTATTTATTCAGAAAATTATACGAGTAAATAGTTCAATAAGTGGCGATGATATGGTATCTATTCTTTTGCTTTATAGATATAAGAGAGTTTTGGTAAATGTACGACTGGCCACATTTATATTTAAGAAAATGATTTTTCAGAAAATCATAGATTTTAATATGCATAATAAAATGGTGTTCCAAGGGCCAGTTTTACCTTAAAGTATATTTTGGCAGGGGCCATCAAAATTTAATCAGAGAAGTGAATTTATTGATGAACATATTTTCATTGGAAACATAATTGAGCCGTGACATGAGATTTCCAAACATGTGGTATGTGCCACCAGCAAAGGCTCAGCCCAGCCTGCGCATACGTGCAGTCTGATCAGAGTTTTTGCTAGTCGCTTGAATATTCTTTGAGTGTTAAGCTACTGACTGAACATCATTTGGAGTTTCTAAGCTTAAAACGAGGCTGTACGAGGGTCAGTCAAAACTAACTGAGCCCTACCTCATAACATTTTAATTTGGTATTGTAGACAACAAATGTGATTATTTTCTATAAGAAGCATATGTCATCGATGCTTTGACCCTGAATAATTATCCTAGTGAAGCTTCTCTTATGGTTGCTAGGCAACTGAAGATCGTCAGTCAGAACGATGCGTTCACAATCACAGCCACCAGGAATATACAGTATGTCTTTAAAAAGCTTGCATGCCTGATAGTTTCTTTTGAAAGACATATTTGACATTTATTTGAATAACATATATCATATTGTCTTTGAATAACATTTAGTTTATTATGTTTAGGTGAACATTGATTGTATGCGTTGCCTAGCAACAAAAAAACGCCAACATTCCACAAATTTTCAGATACACGAGAATTGTGTTGCCATGGAAACAAAATTTTGAATTTAAATCAAGGAACTTAATATGACCGAGGGTTGGTTTGTGTATGAAGCACTGTTAAAGCATTATTAGGCTAATATTTTATGTTTATTATTAAAATTGTGTAATTTTGAATATGGGTGGGGTAAATTATAGGACGTCAGACACGTTGATATTTGATAATTTCTGAAATCACTGAATAGGTACATAATAAGGATATCAGACGACAGTGAATAAAGCCTTGCTTTAACGTGACTGCTTCCATAGCAACGCTTAGAATTAGATGTATCACAGCGTAAACGCACTCCTTTGACGGGTCATATTCTGTTGCCTAGCAACCGTTACACAATGCCCACCAACAGAAATAAATAAAATGATGAAACAGATGACAAATAACTTCAATGGACTTTTGTATAATTATATGTCCATTTTACTTGATTCGAGTGTTATGAAGTAGGGCTCAGTTTTTTTTACTAACCCTCGTATAGGCTCGTCTGAGTCTACACATGTCGATATACAACATTGTTGGAAACCACATGTCGCGGCTCAATTGTCTCTGAGTGTCCCATCTGTCACTAGGGAGAACATGGTAGTAAGAAGCCAGCGGTGCTACGCTCCAAAGGATTTACCTAGAGATAATTCCTTGGGCTACCAGCAGGGCTGATATTCTGTCACCCATAGTACCAGTTTTGGGAAGTATAGTGCTGATGTGGCCATCGTTTATTGTCGCCCCACTATGTTGTGGGCTGAATAAGAATAAACTGATCCAGTTGATTCATTTGAAATATCTCCCACAAGGCAGATTCCCCACATACAGAAAGTGGATTTCGGTTATAATACGCGTAAACGCTATAAACTGACCTAAGTGTCGCAAGTGGTTATAAATAATAGACTGACGCAGGAGTCAGAAATCATTTCCGGATCCACGAAAGTGCACATTTTAGGTTAGAGCTCTCTAATATTTTGTCGTGTGTATTATTGTTAACTTGATTTTGCTTGGCTGTTGTACATCAAAGCCAGGACACTCTACAACTGATTCCCTTTGGAAGCTATCTTAGAGTGTGGATTTGTCACAGTAAGGGATGACCAACTAGGCAAAAACAATACCGTCTGTGTATTATTTCTTGTGTATGCTTGTATTGTCTCTCTTGTACATAAACATTAAAATGTACATTTAGTTGCGTGCATTATTTTACCCTGGTAACATCGTCATAGCATGACAGGGGTCATTAAATGAAGTTTCTTTCTTCCTTCCTGATTGATCGTAGAACATAAAAATATCTAAATCTCATGTCAGACTTTAAATTCTCTTGCGTCAGGGACTTTCCTAACCTGAGTTTTATGGTGACTTAGTGTATAAACTGAAGAAAATTGTGGGCTCTGGTAATTTCTCAGGGTTATTTAGTAAAATAATTTCTCATTATAAAAATATTGACTATAACATTAATGTATTACAGCAAACTGCATGCTTGGTGGTTAAACCAATCGCGATTGGCAATTGTGCTTTCCTCTTTATTTGCACACTGGTGGGTTAGACCTCCGATTCTAACACAGTTCCAACTTAAAAATAGTAAGTGAGTATGATCAGGAAATACCACAATCACAAACTGCAGACACCCCCGTGCACCGCAAGGAAGAGCCGCTCAATCATCACAAGACACCAGGAAGACAAATTAAGCAAAGCAACCAGCTCTTTCTTCCCCATTAAGATGATTGCAATACTAGAATGGACATAAAGTAACGTACAACAAAACATAGAACAATTACAGACTCCCACAATGGGACTTACAATAAACAAAAGTCAACAACAACAGAACCACTGCCTTAGAATGGACAGCAGCCTAAGCCACCGGGGGCTTAAATGCATTTTACTGGTACCAAATCTTCGCCCTAGATTCTAC
The DNA here is from genome assembly GCA_964019695.1 of Loripinus fragilis. Taxonomy (NCBI): domain Eukaryota; kingdom Metazoa; phylum Mollusca; class Bivalvia; order Lucinida; family Lucinidae; genus Loripinus; species Loripinus fragilis. Next base: position 56,611,544 of record OZ026526.1, on the reverse strand, counting down.
TGTTGTTGAAGTACAAGAAATGTTCAGCTCGCATGGAGGCCTTCTAACTAATGCAATGTATCATCATGGAGAAACACTCTAATCAAATTAACACACCATGATGAAACAAAGACTGTTCTATCAATAAGCTGGATGGGACCTGATGCTGCTTCTATTGTCAGGATCACTGTTTTTTTTTTTCTTCTTTTGCTCTGATATTCAATAGCATATACTATTGAGTCCTTATTTTGATTTAATCTCTTTTTTATATCTTGATTTATATGTTCCAGGTGATGATTCATGGATAAGTTGCGAATCTTTTATGCAAACAACACATCTATGTGGCTTGATCCATATCCTAATTAAGGATGAGGTTGGTACTGTGAAACTAATCTAAGCCCTCCAATATTTTTTTAACGAGCGTTACAAGGCAGTGCTACTTTTGTGGATCATTTTTGTTAATATTTGCGTTTTTCTTTGCCTTCTGCAATGTCTGTTTCGTCTAGCCCTCTGGTCACCTGTTTTGAAAGGGCTGACCTCTTGGCTGTCTTGTATGTGATGTTTTATTGAGCTTTTGTCAGGTTTCCAAATGGTGTGTAAGAATTGTCACATAAATGACTCACAAAACCAGCATCAAACGCGAAAATCTTAAACTCAAGTCTGGGGAATAATTAAATCAAAAGAAACAGACACATAGCCTAAGAGCAGACAGCTACAGCTACTACTGTCTTGTATTACGTGATATCACTTCTGGCCACTCATCTCAGCTTCACAAATATAATACGTGGGGTAACTACAGGGATAGTCAACCCAATAAAACCCAGTAGTATATCCCAACACCAGACAGTCCTCGTCTCTGAAATAAAGTAGAAAGCTCTTATAAACATCATCATTGACACAGTGACTGCTATTGATGTTGCTCCCATTACGCAGTTAAGCACGTGCGGAACGAAAATAGTACACATTCAAGGTATCACCTAAAGAGGTAAGTGACTTGCCATCCCATTAGGAACTGTTCTTTAAATGAAAGAATTTGGTCCGTTTGGAATATCTTTATTTCCCTTAAGAGAAGTTCCAATCGTGAAAAGAGACGCAATCAAAGAAAATCACTGCCTGTTCAAATTGTCTCCCTTTGACGTGCGCAACATTTTCGGCGTTCCGGATATGCTGTTGACTGCCTCAATTTACAGGATGAGAGGGGGTCTAATTGTTTGCTGAGGTACTCTTAAGATGTTCAAGTAAACAACTAAAAGTGAGTTATCATCTATCCAGTCAGAGGCACGTTATTTCCCAGCATTGAATGCTAGCTGGGTAGCTTTGTGATTTTTAGAGTGTTCCAAACAAAAATCCCTAGGAAACCTACAGCTTTGTAAGTTTCTAGATCCGAGAAATTTGTGCTTCTAAATCATAGAAATTAAACTTGTTTGATAATTTCAGTAAACCCTGAGTGCTCAATATAGTATGTAGATTTTATTCTTGTGTAAATATCAGATCCTTTCGGTATGATATCCCATTGCTTGCAGGCACACATCTGTTGTCTATTAAATTCCAAGAAAATAGTAAAACCTGCATTAAGCGAGTTTTGGTCTTGGAAACCATTTTGATCTTTTTGAGAGTAGTCGTTTTACACATGTTTTACTGTTTGTTCATTTGGTTGGGTCTGGGCTAGTCAAAACTGTTTGATACTGACTTGGTATTATGACATAGAGTTTTGAAGAAGAAACATACTCGTATGTTGGAAAAAGCAATTAAGGAAAACATAGAAAATATGGTAACACCACTTTCAATAGAAAAGTTATATCGTGACGATCAGTGGCAATATAACATTGTTTCCATAATGATTATTTAGAGGTTACAACGTATACTTAAGGAATAAAGAAACGCAACAGACAAAAATATAATTTTTGCGTGTTTAAATGACGGTTTGGTGAAATCTCTTTTGAAAATTTCTTATTGAGTGTTTATAGCATGTGATGATATACCAAAACGTCATTTTAACGCTACACTTTACGCTACAAGATGAAAACATATGAAAACGTAAAATATGACGTTTACGTCAGAATAAAGATCAAGAAACCCCGTCTTTCCCATGTTCGGTTATTTGGCGTCGACTTGACAATGTGCAAATTAAACAAACGTCCAATCATATTCGTAATGCAGTCAAATATTGCGTCAAAACACGCTACTTGAATGACAAGATGCACAATGGTAGTGAATAAGTGATTAACGTCAGTTAGAGCCGTTTAGTATGGGTCGCTGGTGGATACGGGATAAGATAAACCAAGAGATATCAATCAGAACGTGCTTTCTTGGGAAAAACTGACTTTTCAGATAACATAGAATTACGCTGGTAGGGTGTTTATATTGACGTTAGCCAAACAAAACACGACATAATGCAAGAGAAAACATCTGATTTCATGCCGAGAGTAACCCCAAACTTGTTAACTGTAACCTTAACTTTGTCCCCGAACCATTTTATCATTAGAAAAACTCATAAACATCACGGAAACCATTGAAACGTAGGATATCGAATTTTGACGTCAGAGTTGAGTTTTTTTGACGTCTGAAGATCTCAAGCTATAATTCTTGAACAAAACGTCCTTGTAATGAATAAATCTCAATCAGAAAAGAAAGTTTACGCGTTTCACGCAGTATTCAGAGTTGACGTTAATGACGTTAAGCCGTTTCAAAATCCTACAGAAACGTCGTCATTTGATCATTTGCTTGATCCGTAATCTATGCCAAGACTTTTTAAAACAATAAACCGATGGTTGATTCAACCTTTGCTTTTATTGACCCTTTTTCAGCAGTTTACTACGGGGGGTCAGGCTGGTTACACGCATACCAAAATGGTTAGGTTATCAACAATTACGTTGAACCTGCTGTAATTTGACGGGACATACTGCTCCTATGGATAGATATCATTTGCACTAAAACCTTGCATCATATTGTATACTTACAATGACTCAAAGTGTTTGTTGCGTTTCTTTATTCCTTAAGTATAGTAAGAGCTTAGTGATATCATACTTTGTTAGTGCATGTTATTAAGGTTGTTGGACTTTGGCATAGGTCCATGTAGCAAAAATGCACATTTAACGGATAATAAATGACTAAGATAGGGGGCAAACTGGAAGGTGGTATCCACGTTTAGGCCAGCATTGTTATTATTTGTCAGACAAAGCCCATTATTCAAACATATGTGGGAAGTTGACAAGGATATCCATATATGAAATTTGGAAGACGTAATGTAAAACGTGGCAAAGTTAGAGTGTGCAACAACATGCATTTTTGTGAGGAAAAAAATTCTTACCCATCTTCATACCAAATGTTGTTGTTTGGTTGTTGCCAGCCCCAATTATAGTAGGTCATAACTTCTCCATCTGGATAACCCCATAGCCAGTTACCTTCAGTTTCAATATCATTACCGCCAACCCAAGCACCTATTATAAAACATATTTTGGGAGAGGCAACCAGCAAGCAGCAATGAAAAACTAGTATGAATGTCCAAAACCTCTGCGAAATCTTAACCATATAAGCCTAGCGTCATATTTGTGGAAAAAACTCCAACAGTGCAGACCTAGGTAATTGAACAAAGTCAAACAGTACAGACCCAGAACAGACGCCACTGAGGGTACATCGTCTTATCAAGGTATCCACTGTTTGCTAACGATATTCTACTAAATATTAAATAAAAATGTAAAAATGTAAAACATCACTACAAAACACTTTAGATGGAAATGGACCAGTTCTACTAAAACGCGAAGCAGGAGATTTCCTTGGTTTATATGGGTTAGGAAATGCTTTCAAATATAAGATATTATTATTTCAAACGCACATACTAACATCTACATAAATTATGTGATAAAACAATTGTTGACTATTTTTTTGAAAACATAAAGTGTTATTGAACAGTAAGCTTAATCACTGACTACCGCACTGAATAGTCAATTTGAAGCTTAACTGTTCAATAAATGTCTACCTCAATATAAGTAAAGAAGAAAATGAATATCTCGAATCTATCTGCCAAATACAAAACCTGACCTAGGACGCCATGTGGGAAAGTGACACAAATAAAACAACATTTATCACATGAAGTCGCGTCTGAGAGTGATATAACACCATGCAATAAAATCGATAAACCACTAATGGTTTACTGATTTACGGGGAACTATATGACGTCCATTATAACATTGAGTAAAATAAGCAAAAATATTGACGTTTTCAGACCAAAAATGCAATTTTTAAGTATTTTTTGTGTCATGTGATAAATCGAATCTAACATTCGTGCTCCTGTATCATTGAATTTATTAAACTCGTTGCGAAAAAGAGATAAAATGCTCGGCAAGCCTCGCATTTGATCTTTTTCCCCAACTCGTTTAATGAATTCAATAAAACATGAGCACGCATGTAAGATCCTCTGTATCAGATACAAGAGATCGACGAGATCAGCATTTTCGGAACAAACAAAACAATATGGCATACAAACATGAAACACAAATAGCAAACGTGATCCACAAAAAAGCACTGCCTTGAAAAGGTCAGTATCAATGCTGCAGGGATTAAACATGTTTGGCAGTACCGACCTTACCCTCATTTCTGATGTGGATACAGAAAATAGAGGTTTGGTATGCATAAAAGATCCCCATTTATCTCCCATCTCCAATTACATACAAATCGAGATATAAAATGAGATAAAACAAAGATAAGGACTCAACAGTATATAAACTGAATACTGAAGTACTTAAAACCTGATAGGCCCTACCACAGAAACAACATCAAGCCCTAACCCCCTAATCTATTTACAAGTCTTTAAGTCGGAACCTAAATAGAATTTGAGGCCCGACCTGGCAGCATGCAAATAAAGAAGAAAGTAAATTGCCAAACATGATTGTGTTGACCACCAAGCATGAAGTCGGGTGCAATACATTAATCTTATAACAAAGATTTTTATAATGAGATATTATTTTAATAAACTGCACTGAAATACTATAAGAGCCAACGATCTTATTTAATTTATACACTTAGTCGCCATAAACTCTGGATATGAAAGTCCATGGCGCAAGAGAGATTTATGTCAAACATTGAATTTTATATACCAAATCATAGTACTGGCGGTAGACCTTTGAAAAGTTTATGCTACTTATAGCTTTGTTAGGGAAGTTTCTGAGTCAACAGTCTATTGCGAATGTTGTGAAGTCAGCAATATGACTAGATGCTCTAGGAAATCAGATGAGTTTAGAAATATAAATTCCATAGGATGTAGAGCGAGAATCATCACCATCAAAAATGGGAAATTGACAATTTTAAAAACATAATCGTCGTATTTATTATAAATTTTAGTAGAAAACAATCATTAGAAACGGGATTTGTTAGTCTAAAAACGAGACTTCAGGAGCTGAGGTACTGGCTTTATTAAATTGAATCGCTGCATGGAATACCTGACTTACCAAATTTTCATTATCGATATTATTTATGTTTAAAATATTATCCAAATATCTAGATGTAGTGTTAAAAGCGTCAATAATATGGGCCCGTGCATGAGATTTACAACAATGTGGTATGTGCGACCAGCAAATCCTCAGATCAGCCGGCGCATGCGCGCAGTCTGATGAGTGTCTTTGCTAGTCGCTTGAGTATTCTATGATTGTTAAGCTACCGAATGAACAGCATTTTGAGTTTCTAAGCTTAAAAGGAGGCTGTAGAGGCTTGTCCGAGTCTACACCTGTCAAAATGTCAAACTGTTGGAAATCTCATGCCGGGGCTCATATCAGTGTAGTATAGGCCCAATAGAGAAACATGTGCCTATATTGTTGAAACTATACTTAACTTACCCGATCCGCCAACACCAAGAACAGTGAGCGTATTTCTGAGGAACTTATCTTCTGAGTCGGTTTCCACTTTAGCCAGGTAAGTACAATTGCCAGCCTGAGCACAGCGTTGCTGAAATGTGTAAAATGTATTACTGTCCTGCCAGCCAATAGTTACAGTGACGTCATGTTTTGTTTACAAAGTTATTAGGAACTAAGAATCGATATATCACTTGTGTATTAATTATATCCACAGGATAGGATTAATACACATGTGATCTATCGATTCGCGTTAGCTCAAGTGGAGTGTACAAGTTAATGTTTTACCTAACAATTGTAAACAAAATGTTACGTCACTGTCATTTTTGGTTGCACGACAGTAGCTGTTTGTCAATTGAGTATTTTTTTTTCAAGTCCAGCTTCTATAGGTATATTAATTCATAGATCCAGATAAAGAAATTCATGAGCGTAAAGTTGTAATTATAATGATTTTACCCATCAATTTATACATGTGTTTATGGGTGCTCAAAAAACCCGTCTCATTGAGACGGTTCTTTGAAGTACTCACAACATATGTTTGGATGAGATATAAAGAAAATAGTGTTCCAATACCAACTCTTATCCTGAGGCCTGTTTATCATAGGTCTTGACTCTCGCTTGTTTTTTAACCCTTTATTTTATCATTGAGACCATGTCGCGACAGTACCTGAAGTCAAAGGGCAGAACACGTTACCATTAACCCATCTGTTTATAGACATTGTAAAGTACGTGTGTTCTCTGTAACAATTTTTGATTGAAAAATCTAAAACAAACCAAAGTGTTACCAGTACTAATAATAAAACGTTGGTGTTTATTTTTTTCAGTACGTGCTTAAGAGTCATAGAAAGGTTTTTTTTTGTTTCAAATGATCAATTAAGCAGACGTTTATATCACATTTAAGAGGTCGTTCATGCAGTTTCATCTGTACAAGCCTCACTCAATAACCCAAGATTGTAACACTTATTACGGACAATTATAATATGCGTGCATGTGTATTAATAATGCAAATATAAAAGTTTGAAGCAACAATAAGGCTATTAGATGTCTAAAGAATATCTATTGGTTGAGTTTTAGAAAAATGTCGCCATTGGCCCAAAATTATAATGCCTCCTTAAAGTTAGGTACAAATTTAGTTAAGCTTTGTTTTTTAGGATACGAAAAATAACGTTTCAATCTTCTTAAACTCAAACTTGTTTTATGTATTCTGTAGTTCATAACGACACCATTGACCGCATGTACTGCACCGAGCCTGACACTTTATTAAACATTTAAACTATTTTGTTGAAATATCAATACTTAGCTAAGGTAGTACTTAAACTTTAAGGAGGCATTGTAGCTTTGGGCCAAGATCCTTTCAAGACCAATGTACTTTTTTATTAAGTTCTATAGAGTTAAGTGAGAATGGTCCATTGTATGTACATGTGCATAAATATTATTTCCAAATGTATACTGTGAGTGTCTCTATAGATCGACTTTGTCTATGTAAACAGTACAAAGTAAGTAAGGGCGCACAGATCTGGAATCGATACAATCAAGTACCACACCTGACCCAGGATACCAATGGGAAAGTGACAAACTCACAGTAGACACCACAAACAAGAGCCAAGAGGTCAGCCCTTTCCCAGCAGGTGACCACAAAGCACATATAAACAGACGCGCACAAAGACATAGCAAACACAAGACAGAACAAAAACATAAAAGATCCACAAAAGAAGTTCAGCCTTGGAACGGTCAGTAAAATATTTTACTGGAGGGCTTAAACCGATTTCACGGCGCCAACCTCACCCTTAATTCAGATGTGGATCAAGACACATAGATATTTGGTATGCATGAAAGACCCCTAACTTATCAATGCATCATCTCCTTAAACATATAAATCAAGATATAACAAGGAGATAAAGCAAGGATAAGGACTCAACAGTAAATTAAACTGAATACCGGGAGCAAAAGAAATCCAACAGGTAAACCCCGGTGGGCCCGACAAACAGCCAAAGCATCAGGCCCCTACCATCTCATCAATAGATAAGTCTTTAAGTCAGAACCATCATAGAGTCTGAGGTCCGACCCACCGGCGTGCAATTAAAGAAGAAAGTAAAGTTGCCAACCGTGATTGGGTTGACTATCAAGCATGCAGTCTGTTGCAATACATTAATGTTATAGCCAATCTTTTTATAATGAGAAATATTTTAATGAACTGCGCTGAAAAATAATTAGAGCCAACAATCTTCTTCAATTTATACACCAAGTCACCATAGAAATCAGGTTCAGAAAGTCCTTGGCGCAAGAGAGATTTAAGTCCAACTTGGAATTTAGAAATCAAATCATAGTATCGTCTATAAAATTTTGAAAATGTTTTGCGAAGTTTATGATACCAATAGCCTTGTTTAAGAAGTTTCTAAGTTAACAATTTATTGCGAGTGTTGAAGTCAGCAACATAGCTAGATGCTCTAGCAAAACAAGTGAGTTGAGAGACATAGACTCTATAAGATGTAGAACGAGGAACATCACCATCTAAAAATGGGAAATTGACAATTTCAAAATCAAAGTCGTCACGTTTATCATAAATTTTGGTAGAAACAATATCATTAAAAATTGACAAATGCAAGTCTAAAAATGCGGCTTTGGTATCAGAGGCATTGGCTGTATTCAGTTGGAGCTCTGAAGGGTATATTTGACTAACCATATTTTCAAAATAAACATTATTAATATTTAAAATATCGTCCAAATATCTGGAAGTAGTGTTAAACGCATCAATAACATCAGCCTGCTTATCATCAGAAAGAGACATCATAAAGTCCATCTAATAACAAAACAGGAATAAATCTGCAACCAGGGGAGCACAATTAGTGCCCATAGGAATCCTAGACTGGTATCAGACCAGTAAATATAAAAATAGTAAAATATGTGCACATACATAAACAAGCATTTAAATCTCTTACAAAAATCACTGACTGTCTTATTACCTGTATTCTGAGCAATGGGGAAGTAATAAGTATCATAAATTTATCTCTGTTGTAGTTATAGAACTTTCCGTTAGATGTCTTAATACATGGTCTGAAGACAGGCTAATAGGAATCCCAACTACTTGTCTATAGAGCTTGGTGCCAAATTGAATAGAAATGTTGTCCAACAAAAAGGTCAGCGCATCACATACATTTTGACACGACCATGCATGCTATTTTTAGGTTTTTCTGAAGAAAAAATGCATTTCTGTCATTACATGCAAGGTAAGGAGAGCCTTCTCTCTGGAAGGTTCTTTCAATAAGATCAATAAGTTTATCTTTAATCAAATTATGAGGTAAAGTAGTATAAAGTGTAGAAAAATCATAAGTAGACAAACTGGTCGCATTGAAATCTCTAGCTTTAAGTTTATCTAAAATTTCACCTGAATTTTTAATAGACCAAAATAGGTTTTTACCGGAACTCTCATATACCTTTTTACAATATTTGGTAACATGTTTTTAACAGCTGTAAGACACGAGGTTAACATTTTAGAAAGTTCTGTTGTTGTACAAGAACTAGAATTACAAATGTAGCAACAAATTTTGCTTTATAGGTTTTTTTTATGGAGTTTAGGTAACCAGTACAACGTAGGAACTTTGTCGTGATTTTCTTTAGCTTTGACACCAAAATGTAGGGCTGTATGACAACCATGCCCATCAACAATCGCCCTTTCACTTAAAGAAGACTGCAGTTTATAGGCATTAGTGTCAACAAGCTCACGCTTAAGAGTATTAATATAATACAATCGTCAAACAACTACAACACTGTTAGAAGCTTTATCTGCTGGAACCAAAACATAGTTCATATGAAAATCCTGGATACCTCGTTTAAGATGACGAAAAGAAGATTTAGGTTTAAAGGGGCAAAAGATGTGTATTACGAGATTAAAATGAAATACAAGTATCAATATTTTTTAAAATGTTAATCTTCCATTCCTTCAAGGCATCAGGTTCAACATTTTCCCATTTGCACCAACGATTACTAAAGTCATTTAAAAAAGCAGCGATTTCTCTACGACATTTAGAGAAATCAATATTAGAGGGAAATCTGTATTTAGGATTTTTAGAAATGATATTGCGAACTCTAGCGTCAGGACTGACATTTAGATTACCTGTAATAACATGCCCTGCAGAGGAATGATGAAAGCCTGATGAAATGCGACATTTTGGAGAAAAGTATCCATTTAAGGGTTTCAAAAATTAAGTGAGTATGATAAGGAAATGACACAATCACATACTGCAGACCAACCCACGGCACCGTGAGGAAGAGCCACAGAACATCTATAGTAACAATACATCTGTAAGACAATAAGTCTACAAAGGTTCAAAGACACTTAAAGTAATCAGAAAACATGATAATACTGCTGCTTTTTAAGATGTTGTGAATCTCTTTTAGTCATTTTCTATTTGGCATAAATCGAAGGATGCATAGCTAGAGTTGATTGAAGTATTCAACAGGACACTTAGAATTAAATCACAATAACAGTTTAGGCAAACAATAAGATACTAAGATTGTGGCTTACCGAGGCTTCAGCCCATGTGACTAGATCAGTTGTGTTAAAAAGGTAGCATGAATCTCCATGTGATACCCAATAAGTTGGACATGCAGTTAACGACCCTGAAACACAGAAACATATTACAATAAACCATACAATTGAACCGCAAAATGGGATTTCAAACAATTTGGTATGTGCAACCAGCATAGCCTCAGATCAGACTGCGCACATGCGCAGTCTGGTCAGAGCCTTTGCTAGTCGCTTTTAATCTATGACTGTTGTGCTACTGACCGAATGTCATTTGGAGTTTCTAAGCTTAAAGGGAGGCGGCACAGGCTCGTCCGAGTCTACACGTGTCAAAGTGCAACATTGTTGAAAATCACATGTCGTGTCTCAAATGTTGAAGTATATATGAAGTTAACATTATCAAAATCAACTGGAACAATCATGGACCACTGAATACAACAGTTATCGCTTAACATTTTTTGTGTAAAGTTTCGACTTGTAGAAAGTGGATTTTTTCTTACCATGCGACAAAACCAAATAAGAGGGTCAATGTGCCTTCGATTGCTAACATGATTTCAGTATTGGCCAGTTTCTGTTCACTAATAATGGCCGAAGACATTTTGTGTTGTTTTACAGTAACTTTTATATTACCTAATCTCGTATATCTTTAAATCTAAATGATTCAATAAATATATTGTAATCAGTTTCGTCAGTTTGTCCATCCTTCGATTTGTCCATCCGTATTCCTCGTATTGCGAGCTCCCATTTCATCATTTGACTTTGACAATATGATCGACTATTTAATATATGTTACTGCAAATGTTTCGGATCACTGATGTGATTTTGAAGCCGATCGTCAAAGTAAAATACATGTAATACTAACAATAGACTGAAGGATTGTAAGACGTGTCGATATAATACAAATGTACGTATTTAAACGGTTGAAACAATACATAAGCTATAAATAAGGGTAAGTTTTTTTTGTTTTGTTTTTTGTTTTTTTGTTTTTAAATATCGATATCATTTCATCCATTGTAACACATATTTGTCAAAATGTGAAAATAAAAGCAGTCATTAATCAGTCAATTGTTGCTTGATTCTGACACATTTCTTATAGCCACTGAATGCTTTCAACAAGACTTCGTTTTCTAATGAAAATCGTTCTAAAGACTTATATCAAACATTTTGCGTTGGAAATGTGAGTCAGTATATAATAAGATACGCTTTACTGCTTGCAATGTAAACATCTCTTTAAGTTTTTAATGAAGGGTTATGATATTTAAGTCAATGATTGCTTATGGTGTGTTGATTACATCGAAAATTTAAGATCAGCAATATGACCTTGAACTCACTCAATGTCATTTGTGCATTTTGACTGCGGGGGTTCGAAAGATGATCTCGCATCTTAAGCAGTACGAGGGGGTCAATATGTAACGATTACAGTCCAATAAATAGAAACGGTTTATTACTTTTTATGTGAAAATAAGAAAGACAGCAAGGATCAGGAATCGATACTATCAAGTACCACACCTGTCCCAAGATACCAAATGGGAAAGTAACATTACAACAAAGAGACTAGAGGTCAGCCATTCCCTTCAGGTGACCACAAGTCAGCAATGATCAGACGCGAAAGCATGACAAACACAAGACATAAATAACACAAATGATCCACAAAAGAAGTACCACCTTGGAACGGTCAGTAAAGATATTTTACTGGAGGGCTTTAACCGGCTTCACGGCGCGCCAACCTCACCCTTAGTTCAGATGTGAATCAAGACACACAGATGTTTGATTTGCACGAAAGACCCCTAACTTATCCGTGCATCATCGCCTAGAACATGTAAATCAAGATATAAAAAGGACATATAGCAAAGACAAGGACTCAACAGTACATAAAACCGAATACGGGAGCAAAAGATAAAACAGATAAACCCCCGGTGCGCTTGACAACTGCCACAGCATCAGACCCCTAAATTTTGCTTCTTGGCTATGTATATGCACAATTTCAGCTGTTGAACTATTTTCCTGATTTATGCAAGCCGCTTTCAAGATCGGGAACTGAAATACACTGAAATATAAAATGAAGCAAATTTTTCAAAACGGAAAACTACATGAACTTAATGTTTTCAGCATGGTTTTGTGTGTATTGTGAAAATATATAATTATACGAGGGCTGTTCAAATATGAATGCAAGAAGCTTCACAACTTTCGTCACATATATGCTACGACAAACTGGTATACGTTTCTAAAAAGGATAATGTGTCACCTTTAAACTGGCACAAGACCTAAAAAAACACAGTATACTTATTGAGTTATGGCCCTTTGAATGAGGGACACTTTAGTATACTTACAAATTCAATGCTTTGAATATACCAGTTTTATAGAAGAGCTTATAATTCTTCGATAAATCGGTGAAATTTCTGGAAAATTATAAGGAAGTATCCCCATACACTTATATAATGATTATGTGAAAGTTGCGAAAATACGACTTGTTTTTGTTAAATTACATCGAATCGTTTTCACTAAAGTATCCTTATGTTTGCAAATAAATGGTAAACAAAACACCACCTTTCAGTTTTCAGTCAAACTTTTCTTTAACAAAATACATGAAGCAACATTTAAACTAGTTTTAACTTAAAGACAATATGTTGATCGCTCATACTGAGTTGTTGCTACAAATCATTGAAGGATAGTGGGTAATTTTTAAACGCTAAAAAGCATTTTTATTAAGTCAAAACTGCCTTAAGTGAAGGGGTTATAGAACTTATACTTAAATATACTGCTCAACAAAAGTTTAGCACGGATTTTAATATGATGTCCCACTTTGAATGAATTTGAAACATTTTATTTAATGTAATCAACATGTATGGGGATCTTGAAATTTACGTTTTTTCGTGTCCGCGGGACAAACTGTTATCTGGTTAGGCGTCGGTAAGTCGACGTTAGATTTAATACCATGGACGTGTAATGAATACATGTCTACGTCGGAAATTTAAACTTTTGATTCTAGAGTAAAGCAAAAGGTTCTCAATGATGAAAAACGTTGAAAACGTCAAAGTTTGATACCCATTTATGCTGCGTTTTACCATTCCATTTTGACGTTAAAATGGCATTTTCCACTTCTTGACTTTTCAGCGAACTGAATCAAGAGATCAAGTAATCTTTTTGATGCTAGAATGGCACAAGCACCTGGAACATTTCGGTTGATTGGCTTTTTGAAAACGTCTTCTTTAGATAGCGTTACCGCCTACATCTAGCCTCAACTTCAGATTAACGTCACTTTTTATTAATCAACTACGAAGGGACGAATTTTCAACAACTTACCTTTCCCCAAACTGTCTCTCTTTTGGCATCATCTTAAACACGAAAACCCTTTCAATTAAGCATGTATACATAACGAAAAAAATACTGTTTTGACCTGTAAACATCATTATTACAGCGACGTTAGTTGTTTTCAAGAATCAATGTTTGCTTCTAATGCTCAATGGAGACGGCCTTTATCTTTTTTAAGAATGGCCGATTCGGCCAAGCTGGAATTCAAAAGATGTTATAAACCGATGCTGTATCAATTTTGTATTGCCGATAATGGAGTTGAAACACGTTTTTGACCCCTCCCTTGTTTAAAGCAACGAACGATGCAGTGGAAGTCCAATTAAAGTACACCAATTGCTTTCCTCAACTCTATCTCATATCAAACCATCATTTCAGTAAATATTTTATAACTTTAAACCTTTTGCTTAAATAAAAGTTAACTTTTATATATCCGTGCTAAACTTTTGTTGAGCAGTATATGTTGCCATAACATTGCGGTTTTAATCTAAATTTGAACGTTAACTTTAAGTTTTACCAAAATAGGCATTATTTACATAAAAATTACTCACCTAGCCTTGAGGACTAGACAGACTGAATATATTCTAATTAATGTAAACACGTCAGAAGCAGAAAAAAGGCTTGAAAAATGATACAACATGTGATAACTCTGTAAATAGAGGACGGGGCGTTTTGAAAACTTCCTAATGACATATTAAACATGCTTTAAGCAAAACGCAAAGACAAAGATACAGCGATGTTCATTATTGCATCACCAGTAGATAGCTAGTAGTGACGTTTATCATAAAATTAATGACGTTACAAACGTGCATGTTTACTCGTGATTGAAACAGGTTATATACCAGACAAAAAAAGAAACGCACCACTTAGAATTGTTCAACTCTCAGGAAGATCACAAGTGATAGGCCAGTTTAGTTTATATCAGTGCAAAGGTATGTCATGTACTGTTGCGTCACACGTCTTTTGCAATCTGGCGTCGAAATTGTGTTAAAGAAAATTGGTCACAAAATAAGTGGGGGTCAAATTGTTAAGTCACAGGAAATAAGCGTTTTTATAACGCTCTCTTGCTGGATAAGTTCAAGCAATTGGAATCATCTCAGTAGACCAAATTGTACCCAGACACTTATTCTTTGCAAATTCTATCTTTAAATTCATCATACGCGATAATTGAACGATAGGTTCCCCGTACATTGTGCCTACCCTTTGGATAGTGATTCCAAACTGGAGATAAACCTTACAAAACATTTAAGGATTTCAACATTGTTTTCATCAATTTAAACGGTCCTAATTAATAAAAATGGATTTTGGAATTACAAAAAAGCATCAATAAAACACTGGTTGTCTCACATAACAACATATCGCTTTCATACTTTGCAAATGTAAAACAGACTTGGAATTCCATGTAGACAGTAGCGTTAAATTAACGCTCCAAAAACCCAATTACCGTTTGCATTTATGTTTTTTGCCTACACAGAGAAAGTACAAATACTCATCTAAGTCACACTCAAGTTTTAGTAAGATTTGATCAGAAATGAATATTTCATGACAATTAACATTTTCGTATTCAAAGGAGATCTTAATGGGGAAAATCGTAGTGGTGCGTTTCTTTTTTGTAGGGTATATAAACATTTTCCTACAAGCAACTTTGGCAATGTACCTTAAACTTGCATCTAAAATTTGGTGTCATTTTGTTTCAACCTTACAAAGATATGACACTATATCCGCTCATGTACCAAAACGTGTATGGCAATTTGCTTCCGAAAAACTTCAGTATACAGGAATGGCCTTTATATAAGCATCTGTAACTTCAAAAATATACAGTCTGTACAAAAAGAAACGCAAACTATGCATACTCTTTGATAACAATAGCCCCTTTAAAGATACTCATTTTTAACTTGCAGGATACTTAGATTGTTACGTCTATTGTCGGTAAATCGAATTTCTTTATGTTTGCGGCATTTTCACAAAATGTTTTCTTTCGCCATGCAAGGGTACCCATAAAACAAAAAGTCACAAATACAATATGTGATGACCAGTCCTCATATCCTTTAATTTACAGACGCCATTTGCCCTTTCACATGTTTGAACGATTGTTTATCATTTTTCAAATGTCCGTCTGATATCGTGACAACGTTTGTGAGTCATTCAGACAAATGGGCACTGTTGGAGTCATCGCCAAAAACATTGTAAAGAAGATAGGCAAGAAGAAATAGCCAAAGAATGACCAATCTAGCATTTTATCGAGTACGAGTTAAAGAGTGTCCAAATAAAAAAAATATCGCTCTCAGCCGCATACGCTTACGGTTACAACTTTCTCTAGGAGAATACTAATGTCTAAAAACACAATTGTATACTGTCCATAAAAAGTAACGTACCATAAATTTTAGGTTAATGGACAATCTTTAAAGGGCTTCTAAAATTTACAGTTCGTAGAATTAAATATTGAAATCCATGCATAATAAATGTCATGAACGGAAGAAAATTTGCATATTATCAAATTGAAAAAAAATGCTTTGATGTCGATTTTATTGCCTTGGAAAATGCTATTCTATAATTCGGAGGTTCCTTGAATCAGTTGTAAATTTGAATCACAGATAAGCATTAAGAGGAAGGGTGATATAGGCTTTCATTAAATTGTCACAAAAAGCTCGTCAATTAAGAGAGAAAAGGTGAAATAGCGATTTTTTAAAATCACTGGTGATTTTTAAGAAAACGAGTTTATTTAAGATCCCAGTAAAGCCTTCAATTTCGCAAAATTAAAACTGTGTTTTGCTTTTCTTATTTGCTAGGTCAAGAAAAACACATTCAAAATGAAAATTTTACAAAAAAGGTCTTTTTCGGAGATTTTGGGGTAAAAGTCATGATTTTAGATTTTCAATCCCAAAACGGAACTCAAAGTCATATCTTTGACGACACACTGTTGTAAAGGTCTTTATTGAAGGACACAGCCACTGATATGGAATCATTTTGAAAATCAATAATTTTTACCCCAAAAAAATCATTTAAAAGTTTGCGTTTCTTTTTGTAGTGACTGTAGTAAGTGTTTCTTTATGTTTGGTGCCGTTTTCAAGGCGACAAATAGTTCTTTCCAGAAAGGTATGACATTTTGTCGTAGCATATATGTGAAGAATGTTATGAAGCTACTTGATTTCTTATTTTGAACAGCCCTCGTATTGGTGATTAGTAACTGCAAAAAATCTTTAATACGAGGGTCATTTTTATGTTCGTAGAATCGCGCTGTATCTCTACAAATATAGAGTTAACGGTACCATAACTATATATATTCCGAAAGGTCTAGCTCCTGTCTATCACATGATATAAATTTTACATCAGTATTGCTCATTTCGGTCAAGATATATAGCTTTGAATAGGGCGTAAAAAGGACACTGACCGAAATCCGTGTCATTTTAAGCACGCAGCTATTGGGAAATTAGACGCTTTAAGTTCCATTCGCTATGGTGATTTAAGCATTTTTCAAGCCGATTTTTTCTTTGCACTATCAAAATTAATTATTCAAACGCTAATCGTAGGCAAGTGCAGCAAAACTATAAGCATGTTGTTTGCTCTTCTATAATAATTTTAAAACACCCATCAATATTATACAATTATTGACTTCAATTTCGGTAGACATAAGGATTTATCTACCCGAAAAAGTGATAATTCACCGAGGCCGCTAGGCCGAGGTGAATATCACTTTTAAGGGTAGATAAATCCTTATGTCTACCGAAATTGAAGTCAATAACTGTTTTGTTATATGACTTTTCATTTAAGATTGAAAATCATGCTACTTAAAGACATGTTCAACTTTCAGTCTAAGACATCTAAGGACTTTCTCACAAGTTTTAGCAACTGTTCTTAAAATATTTTAATGTAGTATTTTGCATTTTCAGATTATGAATATTAATTCTCGTAATGGGGAATGTAAAATGTTATCATTAAACTGATTTTACAGTTTGTTTATTCAAAAAAAGATAAATAAGCAAACAAAACAAAACAAAACTGTTGTAAAAGATCATGAAAGTCTTTAATTTACCAGTTGGGAGGTGAAACAGCAAATCATGTCAATTTCATGCAGCACATGCTAGTTTCATACTCATCATGCTATTTTTAGCTCTCTGGAGGGTAATATTGCAGAAGTGTCAAAAATATTGACTTCTGGAAACTAGTTTGAGCTGGTTTTCATGCAATATTAACTTGTGGACCGGTTTAGACCAGTTTCCAGGTAGACATAGAGATTTATGAAGACAAATTTGGCCAATCAGGAGAAAGGATTCTCTCCAGTCATATAACAAACCAAAATAGTCACAGTCAAGTGCTAGTTATTATATCTGTTAAAATTATGATTGTGAACAAATTTTAAAATTTCTTCTGGTTTTGCATAGCACATGATATACGCAATCATTCGTCAGCAGTTATATTGTTGTATCGATTCAAGCGTGTAGCTGGCAACTTTCGGTACTGGCATACCCCCATATTATAAAAAGTGGGTGGGGTAAATCAACCCCGCATAGAAAACACAATAACAATCGGATCTGCATAATTTTCTTATTTCAGTTATTTCAAAACCTGTCATGAGGCACAAAAACAATTTTAATGTATTTTCTAAATATAGTAACGATCCATGACGTCATTTATATACAAAATAAGGTATTTAAGCACCCCCTAGGCTAATTATTTTGCAGTTCATTTCTAATAAAACAAAAGTATTAACCTCGTTTTGGAATGAAAGTTACCATAACACTTTCATCTACCATATAAACAAGAAAAAGTATAATACTACTTTACAGCTAACATGTTAAGCCACATTCAAAAGCCCATATCCAACTTCCACTTGTGTCAACTTTTTACAATAAAAGTTTATATGCCTACTGTTCAATTTGCTGAGGTCCCAAACAAATCTTCCATATCCAATAATAGCTGCGCATTTGCTATAATGTTTAAATAATGTTGTAGCACGTGGTGTCCTTGATCTGCAGCCATATTTTCAGAAGCTGTGTATGGCTATGGACCACTTTTCATGCAGTTGTTTCTAACGTTCTGTCAGAGACTAAGTCCATAAATGTCATATTTCTACCATATTTCCAGTGTGCGATATATAGGTATGTCTTTGCCTCTAAGAAGTCATTAAAAGAATGCAGTTTGAAATAATTTTAGGATGCATGTATCGATAAAAGCTCAATCTTTCCAAATATATGCATGATGTATGCATTTACTTCCGCCGTTTTCATTAAATCTACCTTTCTACGAACATAAAAAACGTCCCTCGTATTGTTTTAAATTCTAAGACGATGGAGTCAATGTCGAATGTGTTTAAATACTGTCTTATGGCTCTTAGCACAAATGAGCCGCGGCATGAGATTTACATTATTTGACGTTTTGATAAGTGTAGACTCGGACGAGCCTCTGCAGCCTCCTGTTAAGCTTAGAAACTCCAAATGGTGTTCAGTCAGTAGCTTAACAATCATAGAATACTCAAGCGACTAGCAACGGTTCTAATCAGACTGCGCATATGCACAGGCTAATCGGAGGCTTTGCTGGTCGCACATACATGTACCACATTGTTGGTAATCTCATGCACTGGCTCAAATTATTCATGGATGAGATAGTTATATTTAACGTACTGATTCGTATGGAGTGTAAAGGACAATAATAAATTTCAGATCAACGCTGTGACCTCAGAGTCTAGGGTCCGCAAGGTCAATTATTCTTAAGGCATGTCTTTCAGTTCGTTACACGAATTCCTCTTTCATTTTAAGATAGAGGATGTTCATATTTACACATTTTAATACGTCGCATAACCTTTGTGATATCGTCACTTGTTAAACTTGCTCCTTAGCGCTGACATGTCTACGCCTGCGGTCAAAAACAAAGAATAAAGCAAAACTAGCAAAGTCAAACAAATAACAACAAAATCAACAGAAAGCAAAAACACAGACAGAGCCAGAAAAGCTAAATAAATCTATTGGTCCCTGGTAAGTATCGACTTGTTTAGTATAGTGTATTTGTATAATAAATGGTTTTAACTAAGCCGGAAGACCCTTGTAAAAACAAATATACGACTGCTTTTATTTCTTTTACAAAATTTATCTTTATCCAGATGGAATCAAGTACATTTTACACGACAAATAGACAATCAATAGTGAATGAGTTCATCGTATTTTTTCTCCAGTTGAAGTACACTGAACCGAAGTTATAAGTAGCCACCATACAATTTTCGCTCCCGTTCAGAAAGTAAAAATTGCTCTCACAAAATTTTAACTCAATAGAAAGGTCCAAGACTTTGTCGAGACTCTGCAAATAATGTCATATCAAAATGACTGGTAGACCTTGTACGTACGAGGTCCGAGTAAAGGAACCATCATTTCAAAAAGTCACACGTTTTAGTGTGATATAAACTATTCATCAGATACGTTATCCGTTTATATTTTATTTAGTTTGAAGGTGTTTATAACAGCTGTGATATAAGATGAAAAGAATCAAAAGTTGTTTTGACAATTGAACAATCCATTTCTCTTCTACGTTAACATGAAGACAGTCACGGTCAACAACTTAATCAAATGATTTTTAGCTTAACCATGCAGTTTGCATACTCTCTTTGCATTGCTCTGTACGCTTTATTATCTGCGGCACAGCTGTGCAATTTTCATGGGTTTTTTATTATGAATTGGCATCACTGTTCTGCTTACAAATTAAAAAGACATCTTTAACAAATGCCATTTCTGAAAATTTCAAACAATTCAGAAAATAATCAATTTCAACAATTCATAAAAAATCTGTCAAAAGCAAAATGTCAAGTGTTTGGTGTTTTTCAAGTCGACTAGGCATGTTTGCAATCATCTGTGCTTAAATTTGATAAAAACTGCGCTCAAAACGCTTATTTTCTTCAAAAGGTTGATTTTTGCACTTTTGAACCAAAAAATCGTGAAGTGATAGAAAACTCTTCCAAAACACTGCTTAACTTTAGTCCATTACAATGCACATGCTTGGGCAAAATTTCATTTCATTATCACTAGGGCTTAGTCAGAAAAAAACACATTGAAAAGTGGCTACTTAGAACTTCGGTTCAGTGTATATGTCTAAAAACTGCATTGTTGGTGTGAAAAGCTGACTTGATCTCTGTATGGAAGAAAGCACATGCCATGAAATGGTTATTCATCTATCGCGCAGAGATTTCTTAGTATGTTATGTTCATTTTTTATTTTTTATTTTTTTGCACTTTTTCATTAGTTTTAGATATGATTTTCACGTTGACGACGAAAGAATGATAGTTAAAACGCGAGAAATACAAAGATATATTTGCGTCAATGGTTTAAACAAATCATGTATGGCACAATACCTTTTCCGTAGGGGAAAATGTAAATACATGTACCAGCATTTGTAGGTGACGGTCAACTAAATTCTACTGCTGTTTCAGATTTTAGACACTAGCTATTTAAATATGCAGCATTTGGGCGCAATGCATATTTTGTTTCGTTCTGACTCGAGTTTCCGCGAGATTCCACGAATCCTTTACCCTAAAAGTTTCACTACATATATTTTGGAATAGCACACTAGGTTCTTTAAGCCAAACACGCTTTACTGAACTCAGATGACCGAAGACATAGCAACGTATTAACTTCCCCTATTATTTTCGTCTCAATTTCTTTAAAAATTCTCACGTTACTCATCTGTCTCTTCGTCGTATATCTTTTTTAAAGATAATTATTGTTAATTTTCCTAATCGTATTCACTGATTGATCCAGCACTTTTAAGCTGCCTACAAAAGTGCAGCATTGTATTGAACCTATGACGTTTCTAAATCAGCAAGTTAATGTGTTATCGCAAACTCGAGATATAAAACCCATAAAATTACCAGTATTTGATAAAAACGTCATCTTTATGTACCTGTGCATGATGAACCAGCAGCTGAAACCGTCGATGTACTTGCGGATGAAACCGTCGTTGTACTGGACGAGGAAACCGTCGTTGTACCGGACGAGGAAACCGTCGTTGTACCAGCAGATGAAACTGTCGTTGTACCAGCAGATGAAACCGTCGTTGTACCAGCAGATGAAAACATCATTATACCAGCAAATGAAATCGCCGTCGTACCATCAGATGATGTCGGCGATGTGCCAGCAGTCGTAACCGTCGTCGAACTGTTAGCTGAAATCGTCTCAGCTGGAACTGTTGCTGTTTCGGGTAAACGAACCCAGCTGTCCTGATAAAATATGAGCCGCAACATGTGATTTCCAACAATGTGGTATTTTGACAAGTGTAGACTCAGACGAGCCTGTGCAGCCTGCTGTTAAGCTTAGAAACTCCAAATTATGTTCTGTCAGTAGCTTAACAATCATTGAATATGCAAGTGACTAGCAAAGGCTCTGATCAGACTGCGCGTACGCGCAGGCTGATCTGAGGCTTTGCTGGTCGCACAGACCATATTGTTGGAAATCTCATGTCACGGCTCATATAACAAAATGAGCCATTGCATACTAGAACACTTGTCAAATACTCGGGGGGTGGGGGGGGGTAACTTCCTATATATGATATAGTACGGATGTGCGGCCTGAGTAGTCCCCTTTTTCAGCTCTACCGGATATATGAATATTCCAATTTGAGCCGCAACATGAGATTTCCAAAAATGTGGTAGGTGCGACCAGCAAAGCCTCAGATCAGCCTGCGCATACGCGCAGTCTGATCAGAGCCTTTGCTAGTCGCTTGAATAATATATGACTGTTTAGCAACTGACCGAACATCATTTGGAGTTTCTAAGCTTAAAATGAAGCTGCACAGACCCGTCTGAGTCTACATTTGTCAAAATGCCACATTGTTGGAAATCACATGTCATGTCTCATTTTTTTATTAAAATACATATGATAAGCTCCCTTAATTTTTTGCTTGATCAAATATGTATGCCCTTCTTCTGGTGTCCCAAGCTCTTGTAACGTACAATATGTTTATATTGTCATATAATGTTCCAATTTCTAAATAAATTATCAACCGTTTTTAATGGTTTGAAATCTGACTTTTTTCGTTCAACAAATGTTTGAGAAGATATGCCTTATGGATAGTTATGGAAATTCGAAGCGCAGTATATATGAATGGGTCTACATTTGTTCTTCTGAATTTTGACAGAATGTGCATAGAGAGTTATTTAGCAGACTGATTGCTTATGTTTTTGATGACAATGAAAGTCTCAGATCACATAAGATTATATGACCTACGGATACAAAATAAACTTAAAATCTGTTTTATGGCTTGCAGCGACGAAGTCATCCAATAGTAATTTTACTTTTGGTGCTCATTATTGCCGCAATGATTGTCTACGTTTTGTGTAAATTAAAAGAAAAAACCCTGCTCAGATGACCGATATGAATTATGAGTCACTGGTTAGGGTCAAATAAGCTTAAGATCTGCCAAAACACGACTTCCTCGTTCATCATAGTGGGTTAATATTGAATAATGTGAATGACTATGGAGATTAGTTTACAGCAGAGGTTTCAGGATTGAATTCAGTAACTTACCCAATATATTTAAAGATAAATCTGTTATCTCTTCTATTCCTACTTATTTTGAAAATAAGGAATCCCCTATCATTTGTTATAAGTATAATAAACCTATTCGTAGTACTGTTTTTAACTATAACAAATTAGTAACAGAACTTGATATCGAAAATTCTATTCCTGACTCCTGAGATTGCATAGACTCTTAGTATTGCTATCAACCTGCTGGTCATATAGTCACAGGGGATTTAAAAATCATAACTGATACAAGAATTCGGTCTATTATATGTAAGGGACCTAAATATAGGTTTCCTGTGCCAATAGACTTCAAATTATGTCGTGAGGAAATTGCAGGAGCCTTACAAGAATTTTGTAATCGCTGGTGTAAACGAGAGCATGTTGAGTCTAATGCCTTAAATAGTTGGAAACTAAATATTTTTAAAATTATTGATGGTAGAATTTCATTTTATTGCAACAATTTAGATCTTCTACCACCTAAACCAAACCTAAATTCACTTTTAGACACTTGAAAAAAGGGATTCAGGAATTCCATAGGAAGTTTGTTTTGGCCCTCGCAGATAAGGCTGCTAACAATGTTGTGGTCGTTTGAAAAAGATACTATATTAACTCATTAACAAACATCCAAACTTAGCTGCCATATGGCATCGATGCCTATCAACGATAGACGTCTCATCAAGCCTGTTATGTTCATATGTTTGGCAGTGCTAAGTTCTTGCTTTAGGGTGTTAATACATTTAACAGAGAGGGCTCACTTTATTTGGCTTGTAATGATAAAAATGCCTTTTTTACTTCTGAACAACCTAAACGATATAAATTGTGGTCATGTCAGAAAATGTGTGATGCGCTCCATTATCTTTTGGACACTATATTTATATACTCCTCAAAATAATTAAAGGACCAAGATTTTAGAACGCGAGTATAATTAGCTCAAACATCAACATTCTGTAAAACTTGGCCCAAATCTTTCTATTCTTTATGCCCATAAATCACATTATTTCTTTTTGCTGTTTCACTTGGCAATAAGGCGTCAAAGATGTCTTAAAAATATAGACTAGATCGTAAAATTGGTTTTCGAAATACGTTCTACACAAAATGCATCAATTTTATAATTGATAGTATTGGTCTTTCAATTATTTTGAGGAGTATAAGATTTGGCTCAAAATTATATAGACAAATTGTCGGTATTCCAATGGGTACTAATTGTGCTCCTCTTGTTGCAGATTTGTTTTTGTTTTGTTATGAGAGAGACTTTATGTTGTCTCTGTCAGACAATAATCAAGCTGATATTATTGAAGCTTTTAACTCTACCACCAGATATTTAGATGACTTACTTAATATTGATAATCCTTATTTTGAACAAATGGTAGGCCAGATATATCCCACTGAACTTCAGTTAAATAAGGCGAATTCTTCTGATACTGAAGCTCCGTTTTTGGACTTGAACTTGTCAATAACAATGGCATAGTTTCTGCTAAAATTTATAATAAACAGGAAGATTTTAATTTTGAAATAGTAAATTTCCCATTTCTTGATGGAGATGTTCCTCGCTCTCCTTCCTATGGTGTATATATTTCTCAGCTTACTCGTTTTGCTAGAGTGTGCTATAATGTTGATGACTTCAACAACAGAAACTTATTTTTAACTGCTAAATTATTAAAACAAGGTTATAGATATCATTAAATTCGAAAAGCATTTTCTAAATTCTACTACAGACACTCAGAGTTAATTGTTAAATACAACATTGGGTTAAAAACTCTTCTGCAGCAAGGCATATCAGAACCTATATTTTATGGTGATTTAGTCTATAAGTTCAAACGAATTGTTGGAAAACCTAATTTTAGTGATCAATTCAAAAAGATAGTAAAATGTTATATAAGGGTTGGATATAATTTGGATATCATGCGACAGTCTGCATGCCTAGTTTTAAACCCAATCACGGTTTATAGCTATGGTTTCCTCTTTAATTGCACGACGGTGGGTCAGGCCTCAGACTCTATGATGGCTCTGACATAAAGCTTTACTCGGTGGGTTGGTGCCTGATGCTTATCTGTAGCTGGACCCACCGTGGCTCAACTTGAGGTTTTCTTTAGCTCTGACTATCTGTGAGTCATGAGCCCTTTTCTTTGTTTCATCATGGAGTGTTAATTTGATTAGATGATACATTGCATTAGTTAGATGGCCTCCATGCGAGCTGAACATTTCTTGTACTTCAACAACAGCAGAATCTAGGGCGAAGATTTGGTACCAGTAAAATGCATTTAAGCCCCCCGGTGGCTTAGGCTGCTGTCCGTTCTAAGGCGGTGGTTCTGTTGTTGTTGACTTTTTGTTAATTGTTACTCCCATTATGGGAGTCTGTAATTGTTCTATGTTTTGTTGTACGTTATTTTATGTCCATTCTAGTATTGCAATCATCTTGATGGGGAAAAGAGAGCTGATTGCTTTGCTTAATTTGTCTTCCTGGTGTCTTGTGATGGTTGAGCGGCTCTTCCTCGCGGTGCCACGGGGTTGTCTGCAGTTTGTGATTGTGGTATTTCCTGATCATACTCACTTACTTTTTTTGCTTCGCTTAGTTTGTCTTCCTTATATCTCGTAATTATTGTGTGGCTCTTCCTCGCGGTGTCATGGATTTGTCTGCAGTTTGTGATAGTGGTATTTCCTGATCATAGTCAGTTACTAGTTTTGAACATCATTAAATGTGTTTTTGAATAAATGTAATTTATATGTTAGTCCGTTCATACTCACTTACTATTTCTAATATACTTTTGTTCCAATTAAAATTAGATATAGTTCCCTCCAAGATATACAGAGTATTTTACAGAGACTTTGTTGCATGTAGATAATATTCAGGTATATGTGGCTTTTACCAGTTTTGGAAAGACCTGTTCAATTTAGAACCATTCCTTCCTGGCTCTACATCACCATAACCATCACCACTACTAAATTTAGGTATAGATAAACTAAGGTATGTGTTGACTTAGGTGCAAGTTTACTATTAAGTTGACCAAAATGATACGAGTTGACTTAGGTACAAGTATAGGCAAAGACGGCAGTGCAATAAAGCATAACAGAAAGTGGGAAAAACAGCCATGATTTTACCAACTGGCTGTCGCCGCAGTGTGATAATTTAAGCAGGGATTTACAAAGCGAAAAGTCACCGCTTTTCCCTGGAGCTGGCAGGGGCGTGATTACAAATGACTAGTTCATTGATGGCATTATCATAAACCTCCCAGCTTTTGGAAAGTATTTTTAATGCAATTTTGACATTATAACTTACTACGTTTTGTTACAACAACCAACTGGGCAGTTCATACTCAGTCAATATTTTTTCTTGATGACACTGATATCGCCAAATCCCTCTTCGAACTTTTAAAACACAGAAGCGTCTCATTACAGGCTTTTTATTTTTGTCGCAAAAAGCAAGCCTGCAAAAGGAAATATTTTCTTTTTTTCTTTTTTTTAGCTAGAATAGCAAGCGGAAAGGGGAAGGCTTCACGTTTTCTCAACTTTGAACTGGCTTTCGGCACTGTATAAACATAATGAATATGTAATCCATTTAGACAAGGCTTACAATATAAAACGTTTAAATGATAGATTATATGTCCGATATAGACAAGAAATGAACCAAATTTCGTCTAAAAGATTGCTGGGAAAGGCCGAATTATTAATGTGAACATATTTTTATCGTATACGCGTACGATTTGCTGTAGTTGTTGAATACTGCGTACCAGGTATCTGCGTACTGATTACTCTCTGAAAAGCCTGAATACTGCGTACGATTGAGGGGGGGGGGGTGGGGTGGGGGGTTAACCCTCATATATGGCACTGTGTTTGACTATGGAAAGTAGTTTATATTAGAGGTTTTAGAAAACCAAAATGACCTTGGGTCAAACGTGACGTGAGATCCTCTCCTTTATTTTGACCGAGTGTGCTTATTGTTTAGCACAATGCCTGCCTATGGTGTGTAAATTACAAATGAGCCAGTGCATGAGATTTCCAACAATGTGGTATGTGCGACCAACAAAGCCTCAGATCAGCCTGCGCTTACGCGCTGTCTGATCAGAACCTTTGCTAGTCGCTTGAGTATTCTATGATTGCTAAGCTACTAACTGAAGACCATTTGGAGTTTCTAAGCTTAAAAGGAGGCTGCAGAGGCTCGCCCGAGTCTACACTTGTCAAAATTTACAGCTAATCCAGACAGAGATGCATACAAACCATTATGAAAGTTTCTTCTAAACCTCTTGTCAAACTATGAACTCACCATGATTCATATTTTTTAAAGGATTATAAAGTTAACTGACAAGCAAATAAAAGATTTTAATATGTGTTTCTTTAACTTATCACAAGGTGTTGATATGACAATAGAGTTTGGTTTGGCTAGGGGTAGGTTAATAACTCCCTTGAATATTTGAGAAATGATTTTGTTGGTAGTTTCCTCTTATCTTCATCAAAATCTATGTTCATAATTTCTTCACAATAGAACCTGGACAAACAGTTTAATTTCCAAAAGGTTCCTTGTATGGTCACATGTGAAGTACTTATTACACTTGTTTTGTAAACCGTTCACTGATGAAGATTGAAATGAAGATAAATGAAATCAGCTCTAAACTTCTTTCTTAGGTTAAGAGTCAACTTTCCTATCCACCAGTGAATTTGAAAAGAATATTGGAAGATAATTAAGAGACTTGGAAGAAACTTTCATAATGGTTTTGTATGGGTCTCTCCCTGGATTCGCTGTAATGTTGTCTAACGGATCGAAACGCAAACTCAGCTTTTATTTTCGTTTATAATAAAAGCCTGCCTATGATATTTAATTATTATTTTCACTGAGTCAAAGGACGAGGTCAAATATACTAAAACCTGTATTACGGCTCGTTCTTACATACATTATACCACCCTTACCAACTTTAGCATGAAATATCTCATGATGTGCTAGGTCTACACTGATGTAGGTGGTATGAAATAGTTATACCATGTTTGTCCTCCTGTACGTAAGATATTCCACTCGCTAAAGCTCGTGGATTATCTCCACGTACAGGCGGACAACCCATGGTATAACTAATACTTAGTCTTTGATTGGAGGTTATATAATTGGCACAATGTTTGCCTCAGTTAAAAGTAACACCTCAGGCGAAAATTCCATTGGTCGGAAAAGGAAACGAAGCAAACAAACATTCAATAAATAGAACGAACAAGCATACAAATAGAGGATCTTACATGAGTGCTCATGTTTTATTGAATTTATTAAACGAGTTGGGGAAAAGAGATAAAATGCGAGGCTTGCCGAGCATTTTATCTCTTTTTCGCAACGAGTTTAATAAATTCAATAAAACAAGAATACGAATGTTAGATTCTATTTATCATATGACAAATACATTGAAATCTCATTTCTGGCGTAAAAACGTTACAATTTTGTCATTATGATCGCAACGTTGTTATGGACGTCATAACGTTTCCCGTAAATCTATAAACCACTAGTGGTTTATCGATTTTATTGCATGGTGTTATTTCACTCCCAGACGCGACGTCATAATATGATAAATACATGTACACTGTACTTACCGCTGTTAGCGGGACCAAACTATAAGATGAAGACAGCGACGGGATGACGGCGTCAGGCTGGAGAAAAACTTGTTGAGTGTTGAAATAGCACTCGTCCTTTTCTTGGTGATATACAACTGACAGACAGGTATTCGAATTAAAACACTTTCTTGAACAATCTATGACACTCTTAGCATTTACCTTGTAGTTTGCAATTGGCTTGACTAAATCGTTAAAACTTATCTCCAATACTTCAAAATGAATGTATCTTGTGTCTGCAATGGAGCTAGTTGGTAACGTAGAAAAAATGAAGCCCAAGGCTATATGAATAAATCGTATTGAAAACTGTTTGTACTCTTTGGAGACCATTGCTATAATTTTTTTTCTAGTGACGAATCAATATATAGCGATGAAAATTGTTTTGGTAGAAAGTTTATTTCAGTGTCAATCGGAAAATCTCTGCCCAATTCAAAAATGAAGCATTGAATGAGTGTAGGGGTTAGTATTATGTGTGAAAAAGCTGAATTTTTTTAGCCAGAAGTGGCGTCCGGAAAATTAGTCCGTAGCACGTGGGATCAGCTCTTAGACTATAAATATACATATTCTAAATGAAGTTTACGTTTTTTTTCAATAAAATATCGCTCAATCGATATTTTATTGAAAAACAAAACACACACACACTTAAACGTCATTTATACATATACAAAGTAGCATCTTGTGAAATGTTATAGCCGTTTGTTATGCTGCAATGGAACGTGTTATTGTATTGGTGACGTCCGCGTCATGTTATGTAACATTAGCGCCACGATATCAAAGTAGACCCTCGATTTACATCCGATGTCTGATTTCAAAGAATTGGCCCAGACTGTTCCGATCAATTTCAGTATGTGATTCCACTTCTGTTACACATAATAGCCGTCGACAGTTAAATACTTTAAACCTTAAATAAGCTTTTCATGAGTGCGGAACCAACTTGACTGCTAGTTTAATTCAAGTGACTAAGCGGTATGCCCAGAATTAAACAGCAGGTAAAGATACCAGTCTTGTGGTTCCAGAAGAACTAAGACAATTTTTGAGTCTCTCCGAGTGTAGAGCATCATAATGAGACCAACACAAACTATGCTGTAACCATTTCAAAATGCCACCAACAAAATACGCTAGATCAAATTAATCATTATGTGAGCCGCGACATGTGATTTCCAACAATGTGTCATTTTGACAAGTGTAGACTCAGACGAGCCTGTGCAGCTTCCTTTTAACCGTAGAAACTCCAAATAAGGCTCGGTCAGTAGCTTAACAGTCATAGAATATTCAAGCGACTAGCAAAGGCTCTGATCAGACTGCGCGTATGCGCAGGCTGATCTGAGACTTTGCTGGTCACACATACCACATTGTTGGGACCTCATGTCGCGGCTCATGTGTTGTAATAAATCTACATGTAAAAATATTTTCGTATGATTTTAGATTTGAACAAATAATTTAACAAGCCCCATGGATACATATTATGCTCTTTCAAAAATGTATAAAAGTAAAAAAAAAACGGCAAATATTAGGAATCGATACATTCAAATACCACACTGACCAATGACATCACACGGGAAAGTGAAAAAAATAGAAACCATCACATACCAAAGAGTCAAAAGTCAGCTCTTTCCCAGCAGGCAACCACAAGGATGTAAGTAACAGACAAGAAAATGTGATAGACATGAAACACAGATCAAAAAAGGAACAACAAATGAAGCACAGTTTTGTAACTGTAAATAAAGATAACGATTATCAATGTATTATCTCCTTATATATTCAATCGAGATATAAAAAGGGGATGAAAAAAAATAAACCAATCTTTAAACGTTTATACATATCTATAATGTAGCCTGAATGCCTTGGAAAAACATATACTCTAGAGCCACTATCAGCCTGACAGCAAAACGTCAATTTGCATTTCGCCGGCAGTCTGGCAGTGACGAAGTTCTAGAATTGTCATATTTTGTCTGATTTTCCATCATCACTGCTACATGTAAGTGTATGCGAGCATCAGTAGCTACTTAATTAAGCAGATATCATAAGTACGAAATCCAAATTATTGTTCACTGTTCACTTATAGAATAATTCATCTATCCATATGTGATAAATTGTGTTAATTTATAATCAAAACATTTTTGTATAACTCACACTTATATGTGCCTTTCTGTTTTCAGGTTAGTAAAATAATAAAAGGGAAGTGAATATTTGCCTTTAACTATATACACTAAGTATTGCATCAAGTGTGTATGTTTATCAAATAACTAACGTGCTTTCGCAAACTATAATTCCATATCATGATTTCCGCTGTACTTTACTTGGTGTCCAATGTGTTTATTTTGCAATTGTCGTTTTACTATTGAGCGTGCTGTTAGAAAATAGCCATTTGAATAGTCTTGGATAATATGGGGGTGTATTAAATTTTAGGTCGGTGAAAGTCCCCAATCTGGCCACCATTCAAGATGTGGATTCATATAGAACTGAGTGATAAACATACCTATCATGGGTTTAAATTATGACTAAGTTTTTCAAACGATGGTATTTTCATACATAAAGTATAAGCCTTAGAAATCAACATTTTACATGATATTCTCATGTTCTCTAGTATTGCATTTGTTACTGCATTAACATAACTCCTTTAAAATCATGATATGGACTGTTTTTGTTTGTTTTCGATGTTCCCCTTCATAGTTTTTTAAGTTTTTATTCGTTGTTATTCCAATTACAGCCAGTTTGAGTATTCTACCTGCTTTTTTTGTCAGCAACAGCTCTTTGAACACATATACCCCAGTTTGCACACAGCTTCTTTATTTTTTCGCATTCACCAATATTACAAACATGCAGCTATACATACGTGTATGATTCAGTCAGTTTGGTAACTTTTGATTTTAGCGATAAACTATTAATAACGTTAAAATAATTTACGCTGATGATAACTGTTATATGTGTTATGTTACTTACTATAAAATATATAACTAGTGTTGACTTGACTATAGGCTACCAAAAGAGCTATGGATAGGGTGATTTATACATGTAATTTTTAGCACATTTAATATAACAAAATATAATGTATGTTAGCTCCTTCTAAATAGATGCATTACCATGCATTACCATGAAACAGCTAATTCAACTACGTTACTATAAAATAATTGGAGTACTCCTATTATAGTTTCATTATCATTGTTTCATTTTTTTACATATCATCATTGTCTTTGTAACAAATACAGCTTACTAGCAGAATGATAATAATTAGTTTAGAGACCTGTCATTTTTTCGTTTATAAGCGTCACTTTTTAATGCTATTTTGTACAATGTTAGGACTGTATGAGTTCAAGCAGCTAGTGGGAGAAAATGAAATGGTCTACTATCATAGTGCTAGAAATTGCACATTTTGTGAGTACATTTTAAACATATCATATGAAAAAGATTCAACTTCAACAAAAGTATGGCTGCTTTAAAGGGGAAAACTAACACTAAAGCGCATGAAACTGCCAGTTAATATGTTTTCAGAAACGTATAAATTGGATATTAATACGGATTTTTTTCATAGTCAAATTATGTTTCAAAAATATTAAATGATTCTTTTATCTCTGCCACTACCATGATTTGGATCTTTTTTACGTTAAATGATATCTGCAAGACATTTCGCTGCACTATATGCAGCTCAATTCAATTAGAATAGATAAAAAAGCAAGAAGAAATATGGTAAAAGATTCATCATCGATTGTATAAGCCTTCGAATTTTTGCATTGGTAATCAGTTTTGGCTACAGCAACTATGTTCGTAACAATGAGGCACCAAAGCTAACTTACAACTCGCTCTGAAAAATGTAA
This sequence comes from Loripinus fragilis, assembly GCA_964019695.1. Classification (NCBI taxonomy): domain Eukaryota; kingdom Metazoa; phylum Mollusca; class Bivalvia; order Lucinida; family Lucinidae; genus Loripinus; species Loripinus fragilis. Next base: position 56,578,987 of record OZ026526.1, on the reverse strand, counting down.
GCCATCCCACGCAGACGTCCAAGTCAGGAAGAGAAACATTACAAATGAATTCATCCTTGTAATATAAAAACCTGAAGTTTGCGAACATTGTAATGGTTTATATCTCACAATTTGCACCCACCATTAACATCACAGTGGTCATAGTATTTTAGTATCTACAGCGTGTCCATTTTGGTAAAAACGAAATTAATGTAATAAAGGTTGGTAATGTATATAAAACAATCACCAAAATACTTCTTCATCTTTCTTTTGCCTGATTCTACAATGTTGCAAAGCGTTGGAACAATGCTGTATTTATTCAAATTTCCATTCTAATAAATTTGAAACCGATACATGTCTGTTAATTAGTTGGACCCCCCCCCCTGTATTGTTAGTATTATGTACATTTCTAAATGATAAGACTTCAGTAATCAGGATCTTGAGCTAACAATTGTCTAGTACCATGTATGTCAGAATGGCCAGAAAGTATTTGCAGACGTTTGCTTTTGTTGAGGAAAATGTTTTTTATCATGTATGCAAAACAGCGTAAACTAGTGAAATGCATGTACATTTACGAGAATTACAAATAAACAAAATAATCATTTGGCTTCCTGTATGGCTAGAAAATCACTAGGACACCACTTACACCAGTATTGGACTCAGAATAAAAAGATTTATAGCCATAATGACAGCAAACACTATGGTTGATGTTTGTCTCCCAACGGGTAGGCGAAAATCAAAGACGCTAATACTATCCACGAACTTAGATCAAAACGCGTAAGAAACAGAGCTTTTGTTAGTTATTTGTCGCCTGTTTCAAAACAATCGAAAACATGGTTTTAGTCCAGGAGAATTTGGGCGAATTTTAGGAGGACCTGGAACTTGATTTTAAACTTTTTTTCTTTGTTGATTCTGGTAGTGCATATATTGTCCTTGAAAAATCCGAGTGATGCCACTCTGGCATCATTGATCATTTCGATATATCCAGGATGGCGTCCAAGATGGAGACCAATTATAAGTGAAAAAATTGTCTGATATGGAAAAATGTCTCAAACCGATTTTTTTCCTTAAACTGTTAGCTATGAAGTTGGAATCTAGTTAAAAACACTTAGCTTCTAACAAAAATATAAAAATAAAATAAGAATGCAGACAAAATGGCCGTCAAAATGGCAGTTTATTACAAAAATATAATATATTTTTCCCTGAGACTGGCAAACTCCAGGGATTTGCATGCAAAATGCTGATTATACTGATTCTTGAGTTACAGACATCATCCTTGTAACATCCCAGTGATGCAGCTGGTGTATCACTTAAGATGGCGTCCAGGCTGGTAACTGATAAGTTTTACAAACCCGTGGGAGCCGCACCTTACCTGTAGGCATGTCTGGTGGATTTAAATCTCTCTTGCGCCAAGGACTTTCGGAACCTGATTTCTATGGTGACTTGGTGTATAAGTTGAAGAAGATTGTTGGCTCTAATAATTTTTCAGCGCAGTTCATTAAAATAATTTCCCATTATAAAAAGATTGGCTATAACATTAATGTATTGCAACAGACTGCATGCTTGGTAGTCAACCCAATCACAGTTGGCAACTTTGCTTTCCTCTTTAATTGCACGCCGGTGGGTCGGACTTCAGACTCTATGATGGTTCCGACTTAAAGACTTATCTATTGATGAGATGGTAGGGGCCTGATGCTTTGGCTGTTTGTCGGGCCCACCGGGGTTTACCTGTTGGATTTCTTTTGCTCCGGTATTCAGTTTAATTTACTGTTGAGTCCTTATCCTTGCTTTATCTCCTTGTTATATCTTGATTTATATGTTTTAGGAGATGATGCATTGATAAGTTAGGGGTCTTTCATGCAAACCAAATATCTATGTGTCTTGATCCACATCTGAATTAAGGGTGAGGTTGGCGCCGTTAAACCGGTTTAAGCCCTCCAGTAAAATATTTTACTGACCGTTCCAAGGCGGTACTTCTTTTGTGGATCTTTTATGTTTTTGTTCTGTCTTGTGTTTGCTATGTTTTGTGCGCGTCTGTTTATATGTGCTTCGTGGTCACCTGCTGGGAAAGGGTTGACCTCTTGGCTCTCGTTTGTGGTGTCTTCTGTGAGTTTGTCACTTTCCCATTGGTATCCTGGGTCAGGTGTGGTACTTGATTGTATCGATTCCTGATCTTTGCAACCTTACTTACTTTGCATCATACCAGATTTCTTGCCTGATGGAGAAGCACTTACAAACACGTGTATCTGAATAAATGAACCCAGCATGCATGTCTGATAGAGTTGACTGTACAAGCAGGCATATCTGAGAGTGGCACCGGATCAGCAGACATGTCTGATGTAATGGCACCTCTGTTAGAGTAGCACCAGACTTGTAGCCATCCCTCTTCCCTCTGCACTCAACTAGTCAAAATGTTGGTTGAAGTGCAAAACGGACCAGCAGGCATGGCGTATAGTGAGGTACCGCGCCAACAGGCATGACCTAGAGTGAGGCACCACACCAGAAAACGTGACCTACAGTGAGGCACCACACCAGAAGGCATGGCCTATTGTGATACACCACACCAACAGGCATGGATGATAGTGAGGTACCAAACCAAAAGGCATGACCTATAATGAAGCACCACGCCAGCAGGCACGGCTGATAGTGAGACACCATATCAGCAGGCATGGCTGATAGTGAGACACCATACCAGCAGGTTTAGCAGATAGAGAAGCATACCGCCAGCAGACATGCATTATTGAGTGACAAAGTGTCAGCAGGCATGCTGATTGAGTGGCCACAGTCCAGCAAGCATCCATCTTGCAGCAACACTCAATCAGTAGGCATGTTAGCACAGCAGCGTTGTTGGTGACAGTAACACTAGGCCAGCAGGCACATATGTTGCCGCTGCAGCGACAAAACACCTCTCTACATAACATGTATGTTGTATTGACCATGTAGCAGTCCTGTCTGATAAAGTTTCACATTGTTAGTTGGCATGTCTGATAGAGGGGCAACGGTCAAGTAGCTTTTCTCTTTGATTTCCAATTGACCACGTAATGCCACCAGCTCATCATATCCGACATCATTAAGTTTATCTACCTTTTAAATTCCAGTGGTTCGACAATTAAAGAAGTAGCAAAATTTCTGCATTCAGCATATACAGCCCGTTCTGCATAGGAGAATAGATTTTTTTTTCAGATACTTCTCTTGTTTAACATTATGCTAAATGATATATCATTCTTTGTATTTATGTTGAACATGTTTATGAAAGTATTTTGTGAATGTCTCATATGAAATGAGATGAAACAATAAAAAAATTGTATTGCATTGTATTGTATTGTATTGTATTAACATCATGCGTGTTTAATGGTGTGGTACTGAACCAGCACACATGCCGTTTAATGAGACTCTGGGCCAGCAGTCATGTGTGTTAGTTACATCGCACCAGCAATAATGTATGTTACAATTGCACCCAACTAACAGGAATGCTGGGTACCTGGGTACTGTTGCACTTGATCAGCAGGCATGTCTGCTCAAGTTACATCCGGCCAGTGTGCATGTATGTTCTACTTAATTCCGACAAGCAGCCCAGGCATCATTGCTACAGGATCAGCAGACATATTTACCATTACGCATGTTTGATTATGTGGCACTTGACCAGCATACATATCTGAAACCAAGCAGTTACGTCTGTAGCAGCTTCACGAGACTAGCAGGCATGTTGCAGTATCCATGTTTTTAACATTGCTTTGAACCAACAGGCATGTTTGTTGCAGTTGCACCTGACCACCTGGCACGTCGGTTACAATTATTTAACTCGACCAGCATTCATGTCTGTTAGAGTTGCATCTACAAGCAGATATGTTTAAATCAGTTGCAACTGACTAACAAGCACATCTGTAGTTGTGTGGCTGAAACTAGAGGTATATATGTTACACTTGCCTCAGACCTATGCTCGTACCCAACTAACGGGCTGGTAGCACAATTGCACCAGAACATCATGCATGTATTTTCAGTTGCACCTGACTAGCAGCCATGTCTTTATAAGGCGCATACTATCAGCATGCATGTCTGTTACAGTTTCATCTTATCTGCATCCATGTATATTACATTTGCACCCGACCATCAGCCATGTCTGTAACAATTGCACCTGGCCATTACCCATGTGTTTAACAGTTGCAAACCAGCAGTCATATCATTCTGTAAACTTGTGCCTACAAGCATGCATGTCTGATACACTTGCACCGGACCAGCATACATATTTGTTAAAGCAATATCCAACCATCTGTGCTGTCTGTTGCAAGTGCAACAGACCAGAAAAGTAGTAATGGTTGTTACAATTGCACTGGGCAAGCAGGCATGTACCAAACAGCAGTCAAGATGGTCACGAACAACTGCAGCATGCAGATACCTTACTCAGGGGTTGTATATTTGTGCTGATACACTACACTCCATAAGTTTTTTTTTTTTGTAAATTTTATCCATCCATTCAACTGACTTTTTTTCCGCACATTGATTAAAAAAAGACTTGTACTTTGATCAAACACTCTGTCACAAAGTTTTTAGTGATATCATCAGTTCAGTATACCCTGGCATTTATCACTTCATTTTTTGAGGGAATGTTTTTCCAAAGTAGGAATTTTTATGAGAATAATATGATATTATGTTATTATCAGATCCGGCCAAAAGTTGTCTTGAAACTGCATGGTGCAAGGATTGATGGATACGATTTCCAGAACGAAGACAAAAACATTACCATTACGAAAAATAAGAGTCTGTTATTTTTTACGTGCAGTATATCATAGCAAAAACCATGTGATTCCCCACCCTGTTATTGTTGCCATCTTGAACGTCATCTTACATATTTTACAACGCTGAAAAACAACAATAACATGCCAGTCAAATTCTCCAAATACAATTGAAATCTATCAGAAATAGTTACTAACTACTAATTTGATTTCAGGTTGAATTTTGCTTTAAAATGGCGGCCATCTTGGACACCATCTTCACTATTTCAACCTTGTGAAACAAACCTGTGAATGCTTCATTTTAGTCGTTTGCATTATTTGGCCTCTAAACATTGATAAAAAGTCAAAATTAAAATGCTTTATATCGAGTTTTTTAGTGAGTTAGGTCTTAGGAACCTAACTGACGGCCATCTTGGACGCCATCTTAAAATTTCAACCTTCTGAATCAAAACCATTTTCTAATTTGATCGTTCGTATCATTTAGCCTCTAAACGTCCATAAAAAGTCAAAATTAAAGTGGTTTTTTTCGAGTTTGTCGGTCATATAGGTCTTAGAAGCCTAACTGACGGCCATCTAAATTTGGACGACATCATTAATATTTCAACTTTCTGAATCAAAATAATGTTCCAATTTAATTGGTTGTAACATTTAGCCTCTGAAACATCCATAAAAAGTCAAAATTAAAATGCTTTTGATCGACTATGTTGGTTATATAGGTCTTGGGAGCCTAACTGACGGCCATCTTGGACGCCATCTTGAATAGTTCAAAACTCTCAATGATGCCAGAGTTGCATCAATTGGATTCATCAAGTACAATGCCTCAACAACAAGAATTAACAAAGAAAAAAAACTTACAAATCAAGTTCCAGGTCATTCTGGTTATCTACAGGACTATTTCAAGTGATTTTTACTGCGTTGTTCGATTGTTAAGAGCGTTTTTTTTTTATTGTCGCCTACCAGCTGTGTGTCTGATGCAATGCCTCAGCTCCTGTATAGACTTGTGTGTGTCGACAATGTTAGACTCTGGTGTTTTAAAACTTTTTTATGCTCAGATGAAGTTGTGCATGAAATTTGCCATACTAATACACGTTAAAATACCAACATTTTGGAGCAATTAAATAAACTATCTGACTGTTTAAAAGCTAGAACAAGTATTTACTTTTTAGTAGTTACGTTTTGTATGAGCATTTGCAATTTCGTGTTCAGCTGAGTTGAGCATAATGCAATGTTTTAAAGTAAGAAAGAGGGCAAAATCAGGAATCGATACAATCAAGCACCACCCCTGACCCCTGGATACCAAACGAATATTGGGACAGCGTCATCCTTAGACATCACAAACGAGAGCAAAGAGGTCAGCCTTTTCCCAGCAGGTGACTACAATGCATCAATAAACAGACGTGGATGAAAGCATAACACAACAAGACAGAAATAACATAAACGATCCACAAAAGAAGCACCGCCTTGGAACGGTCAGTAAAAATATTTTACTGGAGGGCTTAAACCTCACCCTTAGTTCAGATGTGGATCAAGACACATATATGTCTTGGTTTGCATGAAAGACCCCTAACTTATCAATGCATCATCTCCTAGAACATATAAATCAAGATATAAAAAGGAGATAAAGCAAAGATAAGGACTCAACAGTAAATAAAACTGAATACCAGAGCAAAAGAAATCCAACAGGTAAACCCCAGTGGGCCTGACAACAGCCAAAGCATCAGGCCCCTAACATCTCATCAAAAGACTAGTCTTCAAGTCGGAACCGTCATCGTCTGAAAACCGACCCAACGTCGTGCAATTAAAGAGGAAAAGAGAGTTGCCAACCGTGATTGGGTTGACCACCAAGCATGCAGTCTGCTGCAATACATTAATGTTATAGCCAATATTTTTATAATGGTAAATTATTTTAATGTACTGCACTGAAAAAATATTAGAGCCAAATATCTTCTTCAATCTATACACCAAGTTACCATTGAACTAAGGTTCGGAAAGTCCTTGGCGCAAGAGAGATTTAAGTCCAACTTGGAATTTAGATATCAAATCATAGTATCGTCTATAGAATTTAGAAAAGGTCTTGCGAAGTGTATGATACCGATAGCCATGTTTAAGAAGTTTCTAAGTTAACAATTTATTGCCAGTGTTGAAGTCAGCAACATGTCTAGATGCTCTAGCGAAACGAATGTGTTGAGAGATGTAAACTCCATAGGGTGTAGAGCGTCTAGAAATGGAAAATTGACAATTTCAAAATCACAGTTTTCACGTTTATCATAAATTTTGGTAGAAACAATATCATTAGAAATTGACAAATGCAAGTCTAAAAACGTGGATTCGGTATCAGAGGTATTGGTTTTTGAGTTGGAGCTCTGAAGGGTATCTTTGACTTACCATAGTGTCAAAAGAAACATTATAATTGTTTAAAATATCGTCTAAATATCTGGATATAGTGTTAAAAGCATTAATACTATCAGCCTGCTTATCATCAGAAAGAGACATCATAAAGTCCCTTTCATTACAAAACAGGAATAAATCTGCAACCAAGGGATCACAATAAGTGCCCACAGGAATCCCAACTATTGTCTATACAACTTGGTGCCAAATGCAATAAAAATGTTGTCCGACAAAATATTCAGCGCATCACATACGTACATTTTTACATGACCATGCATGATGTTTGTTTAGATTTTCTGGAGTAAAAAAGCGTTTCTGTCGTTACATGCAATGTAAAGAGAGTCTTCTCTATTGAAGGTTCTTTCAATAAGATCAATGAATTTATCTTTAATTAAATTATGGTAAAGTAGCTAAAGAGTAGAAAAACCATAAGTAGACAAACTGGTCGCATTGAAATATCTAGCTTTAAGTTTATCTAAAATTTACCTGAATTTTTCATAGACCAAAATAGATTTTTTACCAGATCTCTCATATACCGTTTCAAAGTACTTGATAACATGTTTTAACAGCTGTAAGACATGAGGTTAACAATTTAGAAAGTTCTCTGGTCTTACAAGAACTAGAATTAGCAATAAATTGTGATTTATAGGGTTTTTTGGCTCTCGTTTGTGGTGTCTTCTGTGAGTTTGTCACTTTCCCATTGTTATCCTGGGTCAGGTGTGGTACTTGATTGTATCGATTCCTGATCTTTGCAACCTTACTTACTTTTTACGGAGTTTAGGTAACCAGTACAACGTAGGGACTTTGTTTTGGTTTTCTTTAGCTTTGACATCAAAATGTAGGGCTGTATGACAACCATGCCCATCGAGAATACTCTCTCACTCATAGACGGATGCAGTTTATAGGCATTGAAGTCAACGAACTCACGCATAATGGTATTGATATAATACAATCGTCAAACAACTACAAAATTGTTAGCAGCTTTATCTGCTGGAAGCAAAATATAGTTAATATGAAAATCCTAGATACATGTACCGCGTTTAAGATAAAAAATGACGATCTAGGTTTAGGGGGTAAAACATGTGAATAACGAGAGTAAAATGAAATACAAGTATCAATGATTTTAAAATTGTTACCTTTCCATTCCCTCAAGGCATCAGGTTCAACATTTACTCGTTTACACCAACGATTACTGAAGTCATTTAAAGAAGCATCGATCTCTCCAAGACATTTAGAGAAATCAATATTAGAGGAAAACCTATATTTAGGACCTTTAAAAACAATATAACGAACTCCATAGTCAGGAATGACATTTAGATTATCTGTAATCACATGCCCTGCAGGGGGATATAAACAACTAGCATTTTGACAATCTCAGGAGTCAGGAGTATTGGAATCTATATTTATATCTGTTACAATTTTATTAAAGTTAAATATAGAAGTAAGTAAGGGTGCAAAGATCAGGAATAGATACAATAAAATACCACGCCTGACCAATGGGAAAGTGACAAACTAACAGTTCGACACAACAAGCAAGAGCCAAGGTCAGCCCTTTCCCAGCAGGTGACCACAAAGCACATATAAACACACGTGCACAAAGGCATATCAAACACAAGACAGACCAACCTCATCCTTAACTCAGATGTGGGATGAGACACATAGATATTTAGTTTGCATGTAAGATCCCTAACTTATCAATGCATCTTCTCCTAAAACATATAAATCACGATATAACAAGGAGATAAAGCAAAGATAAGGACTCAACAGTAACTGAAATTGAATACCGGAGCAAAAGAAATCCAACAGGTAAACCTTTGGTGGACCCAACAAACAGCCAAAGCATCAGGCCCCTAACATCTCATCAATAGATAAGTCTTCAAGTCTGAACCGTCATAGAGTCTGAAGTCCGACCCACCAGCGTGCAATCAAAGAGGAAAGCAAGGTTGTCAACTGTGATTGGGTTGACCACCAAGCATGCAATCTGTTGCAATACATTAATGTTATAGCCATTCTTTTTATAATGGGAACTTATTTTAATGAACTGCGCTGAAAAATTATTAGAGCCAACAATCTTCTTCCATTTATACACCAAGTCACCATAAAATCAGGTTTCGAAAGTCCTTGGCGCAAGAGAAATTTAAGTCCAACTTGGAATTTAGATATCAAATAATAGTATTGTCTATAAAATTTAGAAAAGGTTTTGTGAAGTTTATGATACCGATAGCCTTGTTTAAGAAATTTCTGAGTTAACAATTTATTGCGAGTGTTGTAGTCGGCAACATAGCTAGATGCTCTAGCAAAACGAATGAGTTGAGAGATATAGACTCCATAGTATGTAGAGCGAGGAACATCACCATCTAAAAAAGTGAAATTGACAATTTCAAAATCAAAATCGTCACGTTTATCACAAATTTTGGTAGAAACAATATCATTTTAAATTGACAAATGCAAGTCTAAAAATGCGGCTTCGGTATCAGAGGTATTGGCTTTATCAAGTCTGAGCTCTGAAGGGTATATTTGACTTACCATATTGTCAAAAGAAACATTATTAATATTTAAATCATCGTCCAATATCTGGATGCAGTGTTAAACGCATCAATGACATTAGCCTGCTTATCATCAGAAAGAAACATCATAAAGTCCCTCTCATAACAAAACATGAATAAATCTGCAGCCAGGTGAGCACATTTAGTGCCCATAGGAATTGCAACTACTTGTCTATACAGCTTTGTGCCAAATCGAATAAAAATGTTGACCTAATTGGTTTGTTATATTTATAGCAAATGATAGGAGATTCAGAATTATTAAAGTAATTGGCAATATATGAAATCACTAAATTATACTTAAAGGGATAATTCTGACTTTTTTATATGCATTTATTATAGAGCCAACAGTATACTGGGAACCATATGACCATTAATTTTGTTAAAACTGCTTCAATTAGCCTATAATATAATTGCACTCACGTGCCACAGGGGATCGCCATTAATCGCTTGAATACTCCAAGAAGTATTCCTCAGGCATCACTATAGAAGTGGCAGTTACCAGGTCAAATAGATTAATTACAGTCAGTGTATAATAATGGGTCTGATCCATTTCTAAATTGTTTGGAATGTTTATCAAAAAGTGTCAAACAGTGTGTATCAAGATCAGGCCCAGTAAAATGTCAGACCATTCTCTTGATCAAAACAAATTGTAAAGCTTATCAGCAGACGACACAAACATGTTTAATGTTAAATGGTTGAGCATCCAGCATCGCATCTGTACTTGATTATAGTCTGATCAGTGTTTTCACAGAACAGAACAGAACAGTAACATAATGGGTAGGTAAGTATCCAAGCTTTGAGGACTGAATAGAATTGGCAGATGCATGAACAAAAAGCCGAGACTCCTATCAGCATGAATATTGACATTGTTGGTCAGAGTCTTTACTGTCTGCATGGACCAATGCGCAGGCTGATCAGAGTCTGTTTGGCTTGCAAGCCATTTTATTGGTTTGAATTTTCTTCAAGAATTTGCTCAGATTTATGGAAATTATAATAGGAATGATAAAAATTTTGACATTAAATAATGGGCTTTGCGAATACAGGATTATTTTGAATGTTTTAATTGTCTGCCTATTTCTTTAAGAAATCACGTTTTCAAAAAAACTTTTCAGGAATGCGATCAGAGCACCACGCAGTTTGGATCCTGATCAGGTCCCTTATTTTGTCAGACCTGGTCTGGGTCCAAAATGTTTGAAAAGCAGAGTACATCATTAACAGCACTAAATGTTACAATTTCAATTAATGCTATAAACTATTACTTACTTAGGGGCTCTTAACCAGACTGCTTAATTATGCAGTGCAAAAATGTAACATGGGCCATGTCTAAACCAATTCTCATTCTTATCACTTGAAGCCATCAATTACTCAATGAAATAATTGAATGGAATCATAGCGATTTATAGGCCCCTCTCCTGGGAGCTGATTCTATTTAGTCACAGCTGAGGTAAACAGACGCTTGATCGCATGCTGTTAATTGTACCAGATGAAAAATATGTCTGCAGTCAGTTATTGGTTTTCAGAGCAATAAACAGGGCTTTAATCACCTTAGCTAAAGAAGAAGCAGAGCAGTGAAAACAAATTAGTAATAACTGAGAAATTTATTTTTTATCAAAATAAACTTCAAAAGATCCGAATATTCACTTTAAAGATACTTTGTAAATCAATAAACTCCATAGCTGTGTAAATGAATGGAATTTTGATAAAATGTTGTTTATGGTTGACCCCAGAATCGATATAAGGACTAAGGATATTATGAAAATAACACCTTGGAAGATGTGCAGCTTTATATAATTTGTTTGCTAAGGGCTGATGGTAGGCTATATGCCAATGTGACACAAGTGAGAACCATTTAGATTCTTCTCCAAGGCATCAACACTGAGGCATGTGATTTCATGATAGAGACTGTGGTCTATTTCAACTTAATAGACCTATAAGGCCGAGTGACAGTCAGTTTTCTGTATGTCACACGAGTTTAGCAGCAATCCACATGTGCCAACTCTGCTGCGTCTGATGGAAACAGATCTGTGTTGCCATATTTTCGACCAACTGCCACCAAGTTAATCTACCTCCTATCTACAAGCATATACCTGAAAATCTTTTTCTCTGAACATCTTCTGCTCACTGATGTTTTCCTAGAGGAGACATTCCACTATTTATTTCCCCATTGCTGCATGTGCAAAAATAGTAGTAAAATATCCAGTCCGTCCTAAATATTCATACATAGAATTTTCCAAAAATGTTTCTTTCTAGAAAAAAAACTGCTGTACTTCTCAGGTTTCTGTGATTAAATGACTCCAAAATGGACGGTCTAATTAGAACTCAGATAACTCAGTAGATGTCGCAGCTGTTGAAATATTTTCCTATTGTTATATGCCTAGCTGCAGACATAAGGAAGTTGATAGTATTGCAAAAACTAAATTGTATAAAATATTGATCCTTTGGTTTATATGATCTTGATTTATATGTTCTAGGAGACGATGCATGGATAAGTAAGGGGTATTCCATGCAAACCAAACATCTATGTGTTTTGATCCACATCTGAACTAAGGGTGAGGTTTGCGCACCGTAAACCAGTTTAAACCATCCAGTAAAATATTTGTACTGACCGTTCCAATACGGTACTACTTTTGTGGTTCATTTGTGTTATTTATGTCTTGTGTTTGTCATGCTTTCGCGTCTGTTCATTGCTGCCTTGTGGTCACATGAAGGGAAAGGGCTGAACTCTTGACTCTTGTTTGTGTAATTTATTGGGCTTTCGTAACTTTCCTATTTGATTTCCTGGGACAGGTTTGGTACATGATTGTATCGATTCCTGATCCTTGTTGTCTTTCTTACTTATAAAGAAATTTAATTTACTGTTTATATATTTTAAATTATTATACCTAATATGAATGTAAAAATACACAGACGAGCGACTTATATGTTATAATTTTACCAGCGGAGTTTGACATAATGTAAGGTGATGGAGTCCTAGAGCGAAAATATTCCAACCTGTTTCAGCTGGAAATCGATCCCAGGTCGCTTGATATACAGGCAAACACTCTACTACGTTGCTAGTAACGCGCGCTTCACAGCTTGGGCAGGTTGGAATATTTTAGCTCTGCGACAATGGCGCCTACCGTAAACAACCCATTCTATGATCATACTGTGCATTGATGTAGCCTTTGGCCTCTTTTCACGTGATTTCTGTACCAAGAAATTCAGCGACGAATTTCTAATTAGAGGGGGTAAAAGTCACAGGCTCAATGTATATATTACACATTTCTAAAGCCTTGCGATAGAGGCCAGCTTTTGTAGTGACATAGAGGAATGTTTGACTGTAGATACAGTGATCTGGATTTGATTTCTGGCTTAGGCAGGTTGAAATATTTTAGCTCTACGGCAATATGCCAAATGATTATTTAGGTCATACACTTGTTTTTATACTTTCTTATAATTCCCCATATCGTCGACCTGTTAGCATATATGCCCGCAACAAGAAGATTGTAGAAGTAATGTTATATATTGAAGGTTCAAAGATATATGAGAATAGTTGTAATCAAACATATAAACTAATCCAGGTGAAGGGTACTTGATATAGGTATAATATATCATTTACCGCTATATAATATATACCGTTTACTTGTTTCTATGAAAAATAGTATAATTCCATTATCGTGCATCTTTGAACAGACAGTATAATAGTTTACCTATTCACTAAATATATACGTATATTGATCAATACTTTGCTTCATTACATTCTTCGTGCAGCGTTCTCCTGAACAGTACATATACAATTATTATCTATTTGTTGTTGTTTTCTATTTACAGATATGCACAAATAAGATCATATTCATATTGAATCATTTTCAGATGGTATTACTGCGAAAATAGCATTCAGTCCGTTACATGTATGCCTACATGATAGAGTATCATACGCATTAGGTATCCCTAAAACATCCTTTCTACCTGTATGTTTGTGTTATTATATGCTGATGCCTTGCAATTATTTGTATTAACTTTTTTGTGATATATTGGTGTCTTTCAATTATTTGTATTTGTATTGCATTCATCGTTTTAACGTTCTACTGAACAGTACTTAATATGTATACTCAACTACAAAAGAAACCCATCAGTCATTTTAGGGCAATTATGGTAAAATAATTAAGAACTCAAAACATATTTTATACCATATTCTATAACAATCAATTATGCATCCAATTATTGAATAATGTAACAGTTTTACTTAAACCCATATATGTTGTAGTACATGTAGTAGATCGCCAGTGTATAGACAAGGGGTCATTTCTAAAAATGACAAGTTTCAGACACTTGATTTTTCACTCAAGTTCTAGTCTTAGTCAGTTTACTTCGTCCAATAACCGGTATGTCCCTCTCTGACGAGGCAATTAAATGTGTGCTGAGGCAAAACAAACCGCGTAAGGTAAGTAAGCCTGGATATCAATATGATAGAGCAGTGGTTGGATGAGCTCTGGCGACGCATCCGGGATTGTTCAGTGCAACCTCGGAATTTTTGACAGCTTAACGTTGCTCTCCATTAAGAATGGGCGTGGATTCCCAAGAACGTTGTGCCGCGTCACATGATTTTGGTTAGACCTTGTTATGAGGCAGTTATTGCTGCAGGAGAAGGTCATGTCTGTTATGGACGAATCTAACTCAAGTGAACTGATTTAGACGACAACGAGATATCCATTCTCAGTGAAAAACTTGTCATTTTAGAAAATGACCCCTTGTCTAGACACTGGCGAAGAGCACGAACAGATTTAAGTAAAACTGTTACATTATTCAATGAAATGATGCAAAAATGATTGCTATGGAATATGGTATTAACATATTTTCAATTCTTAATTCTGCTTTCCTTAATTGCCCCAAGAAGTGACTGATGGGTTTCTTTTGTAGTTGAGTATATATATGATATACATATAACTTGTTGTTGTTCCTGGCTAATATATATTATAATGTCGACCTGGCGTCTGATGAGATAATCTTCAGGGTGGGCACAGGACCCCAAATTTATAAAACCACTTACGAGTACAAATGGTGGCCAGTGTGTCACAACATCAAGCTTTCATCTTTAATGACTGTGACACCAACATCATGCAGATGACAGCTCGATGTTGGGAAATATTTTATTTGTAGGGGTTTATTTTGTAATTACAAATTATTATCATTTCTTTTCAGTATTACTTTTTTGATATGTGTATATGTTTTATTTCTTGTGTGTCACGTTAAAAGATTGCTTCTTCACTTCAAATTACAGCTTATATATGTTGCAGTCAACTCAAATATAACACCTAATCCATCATTAAATATCACATGCGTGACGCTGATTCACATGCTGTTCGTTACACATTAAGAGCCATTCACGAACAATGTCGGAAACGAGGCATGGTTTGGACATTCCAACTCTCAAAAACTTACTTGCTTTTGGTCAGAAACAAAAATTGTTGGTTCTTGAAATTGAGTAGATTGGGCAAACAGTTTTGTTTTTGAACACAACTGCCCAATTTCTTTAAACGACCGGTATGATCTGTATGAGAATTCAAACCAATAAAAAGAATGCCTTTGTGAAATATATATTTTCATTCATTTGTTGACATGTAAAGAGGCTACGAAAGGTAGGAGGAAAATGCAAGCAATAAAGGAATACTGTTCAGTATAGTGAAATAAATGTAACATTCCTGAGAGAATGATAGTCGAAAATATCGTCATCAGCCTCCGCTGCGCCTCCGTTGCTTATCACATTCCTCCGGATAACATTTTCAAACATAGATATCTCAGTAAATGTAATATTTATATACCATCTGAATTTGTAACATAAGTTCATAGAGCTTGCGATTGGCTATGTCCATCGTTACCCAACGAGAGACTTTCTTTAGTTCTTGGCTTTCTGTGAATCAAAATTCATATTAATTTGATTAATGGGCGGTGACATGATATTTCCAACAATATGGTACGTGCAACCAGCAAAGCCTCAGACCAGCCTGCGCAAATGCGCAGTCTGATCAGAGTCTTTGCTTGTCGCTTGAATATTCTATGAGTGTTAAGCTACTGACCCAACATATTTTGGAGACTCTAAGCTCAAACGGAGGCTGCACAGGCTCGCCTGAGTCTACCCTTGTCAAAATACCACATTGTTAGAAATCACATGCTACGGCTCAATCTTTTCTTCACAGTAAGATAATAGGATTTATTGCTGGGATGCCTCTTGGTATGTGTTAAACATCAGCAACACCTAATAAAAGTATTTGACAAATAACAGTATGTACGAGGGGGGTTCAATATGTAATGTCTTATATTTTAGTGTTTCAGCAGAGGTCACCAAAAGTGACATGTACCCATACCGGAAGGGTAACAAGTAGCATCATACATCATTTTAAAGCTTAGGGTGTGCTAAGTTCAGAACTGCATGATGCCACTTTCATAATTTTGTGCGAAAAAAATTACAGCCCTTTAAACATGGGTACCGTCATCATAGCTCAGAAAGGAATGATGATTTCTTTTTATGACAAGAAGATTACATACTGTATAAAATTCATATTATTAGGTTGTATATGATCCAATAGTTAATATTAATTTTGTTTGCATTTGATATGCTACTTACGCACATTGACAACTATAATTAAAAGGTCATCGAGTGCAAAAGTCGCGAAAATCAATGATTTTTACAAATAGTCACGTTAATTGCATTTGATCTACATGTACATTTTTAAATCATAAAAAGGAGTTTTTCCTTGCAATATCAAGTAAATTTAAATGCATTTAATGTAGCACTTAATCAAATTATAATGCCCCCAACAGTTTATAGCAGTTATAATACAACTCTGAAGGGAATGCAAACGTGCATAAAAAACTTGTTCAAATTTATACGTCTGCATATTTTGATATGGGTTTATTTACAAAAGCTTTAGAAATCACTTGGGCTAAACCTCTGTACAGGAAATATATCTTTCTATGTGAAGGTGGAATGAACCTTCTCATAACAGGTTTTGCTAGCATTGGACACCTTCATGGTAAGGCGAGACTCGGATAATTGTCATTTGAATTTGAGTTTGTCTGCAGTTTGTGCTTGTGGTATTTCCTGGTCATACTCGCTTACTTTTTTATGTCTCTGCTGTTGAATGTGTAAAACAAAAGTTGTCTGGAAAAGAGTATGACAAAGCTTTACGAGCTTTGTCATGAGTCAGTTATCATGCCTTGCCTCTTACTCACCGTGCTGTTGGGGTGATTGTGGCAGTTCCTGGTCGTACTCACTTACTTTTTAAACTAACATTTTCAATACAGTTCTTGAAAGTGGTGCTGCAAGAACAACAAAACTTTCTCTGATGATGTCCAGTGTCATTTGCATGAGTTCTAAGAGGAATCCTGACTATGAATCAGGCACAGAAATAAACATTCAGTGTATAACTGTAATTAACCATAACTATCTGGTCGTTTTTGTGAAGTTGTGCAGATTAACCTGCTATCAGAGTTCAGGTAAAAGGGAATACCTGTTTCTCTAACATTATTACTTTTGAATGACTCGCTGGAGATACTATTGCTTACTTTTAAACTATTCCTCTCCCCTACTAGGCTTTGTCTTTGAGATGTGCATCAGTTTGCAAAGGCGAAACTATTCCCTCTGATGTTAAATACAAGCAACATATATGTATATTATATCAAATCTATCAAATGCAGTACATTCCTGAAGAGGTTATTAATGGTTTTCATGAAGGCTAATGTACTATAAAAATGTCAGAGGACAAGTTCTATTATGCCTGGATTAACTGTGTGGTCTTAGCAACAGAGTACAAAGTTTTAATAGGATCTAGAGGAATCACGGGACTAACCTTAAAAGGCAATTCATTGACTAGGTCACATGGTTCCTGAGCCAAGCCTGTGACCGCAAAGTACTCAATGATGTTCCACAAATATGTATGTCGAAGTGCATGTACATGTACAGGTTAACAAAACCAGAGTTGTGCGCGTCTGTTTATATATGTGCTTTGTGGTCACCTGCTGGGAAAGGGCTGACCTCTTGGCTCTCGTTTGTGGTGTCTACTGTGAGTTTGTCACTTTCCCATTGGTATCCTAGGTCAGGTGTGGTACTTGATTGTATTGATTCCTGATCTTTGCACCCTTACTTACTTCACATCATTATTATACAAAAGCACTAATATGATTCTGTTGTAAAAATAATTTAGATGTTTGACAGTCGATTCACTGATCCCCATTTGACCAAACAGAGGCCACGCCTCACACTTCTAACAGATTTTGCAACATGCGTTATATCATCCAGGCTTGCTTGGTGCCTTAGACACAGGAAGACTAAGTGAGGAAATAATTCATGAAGGAAGGATTTATAAAGTTTGATGGACAAGACACGCCTCAGAAGATGTTCTATAAACCCAAGCAAAAGGTCAACAATAAGACACTGGCAGACATGCCAAAGATACAGCAGTGTAGTCATGAATGATTAGGTGATGCGTCTGTGTTTGTAAGCAGATTGCTCTTTCAGGGAGGTATCTTGTCTTTTGAGAATGCACAAGAAGTCTTATAATATTTTCAAAAACTATGGCTCGTATCAATGACCAGATTTCATCCATTAACTCAAAAGCATATTTGAAGGCAAAGAAGCATTATTGAGTAAACAGAATGCATTATCTTTGATGCTACAGCTTTGATACAGATGCTACCAATACTGTCTAAAACGGCTAAAGTAACATCTGTAGCCATAGTTTAACCGTTCCGTGTCTACATACTTTAGGCCAGTTGCATCTATTAGTCCGTTTCACAGATACACATTGTATTTGACATGTATAGGGAGAATAGTGTGAATACGCTAGTATGCCAAAAAAGAGGCAACACCACAATAAGACATAAAATGTTTCTACAAGCAGACATAAAAGTACTCAAAGAATAGAGACAATTATTATCCGGAGGCAAAAGTAAGGACAACCTTGTTATTACACCGACACTGATAAAAGCCAGTTGAACAGAAACATACAATCTTCATCAGTGGTGGACTGAAGGACAGAGCCATCAAAGCGACCAAAGATGAGCATATGGACATCTCAGAGCTACGAGAGAAACCAAACACAAGGCTGTATACATGCTGCAAAATGTCCCAGTACAGATTTTCTTTTTCTTATTGTAACTTCCTCATCATAGATAAAAAAGAAGCTACAAATGAGATCTTTCTTACATGTCGAATTGGCATATGATGTTGCTAAGAGACATTATATCCCTGTTAACATCTTATTCACCAGTCTTACATCAGAACAACACACAAGGCTGATCATAAAATACTGTCTGGCTGGATGGGATATAGGCAGTGCTTTCTTTGGGGTTGGCAAGAAAAAATAGTAAGTAAGAAATCCGTTTTCAAACGCATGATTCAAGATTCACTGAAATTTTAGAGACTGAAATATCTTGGTCATGGGCCTTTATTAAACTGTCAAAAGTTTACTTGCACTCAGTCTGTTGGAGAAATATATGAAAAACTAGACTCTACATCCCTAAACGAGGTAAGCTTAGCAAAGGCAGCAACAAAAGTCCAATCGGCAAATAACAGTTTCCATTTGCATATTCTTCATTCTACCCCCCCCCCCACCCAACAAAATGAATATGGATAAAAGATAGTTGAATACAATAATGACACACTTACTGTATGCGTCCTACGATAATGAACCATTCAACAGCTGTCCTAAAGCTTTTAAATGACCATGCATGCAATTGCGAGAACAGTATCTGTGATGATAACTGTACATTATACATGTTTTCTCAATGAACAACTATCAACTATGTGCACTAACCTAACAACCTAACCTATGAACTCAAAATAGCAGATCCATGAAAACACATTTTTGTACATTATCCATGCAAAACACAAGTGATTCGGAAAAGAGAATGTCATGTGCTTTAACATCACTCTTTGACAGATGGAAGGATAAATACACTACACCTTTATTGCGAAGCGTTTTAGACCAATTTGACTGTAAATGTCTTTGGTGAAGAACTCATTATCATGGTCTTTATGGATTCCACTTCGTCTTAAACATGTAATGGTGTCTCACATGCATGCTAGTCATTTAAGAGTATGGCAGACACAGCTGAGCAATATAGCTTCATACTGTTTTGATATTGATAAAGTGATATACTAAACCAACATGACATTCTGAGGGTACGCTGTGTCACACCTGCTCGAGTAAAGTCATATATATATGTCTGTCACAGTCAAAATACTGGAACGTAAAAAGTAGATCAATTTCAAAAAGCAAGGTTAAAGAGAATTCGAGGATAATTACTATACAGCAGTGATTTTGTTACCTGCGCATCCTGCATCTTTTGCGCATCATTTTATCTCGGGGATGCAAAGTTTTTATTTTGGCGAGTCCGAGGATGCAAAAGTAATGCAGACTTGTCATTTAAAAAAGTATTCTGGACTCATAAGTTTGCAGTTGGACTCATTGATATGGGAAACAGCGAGTCCTAGGACCCATAAGCCAAAAATTGTAAATGAATCACTGTTTACAAGGTTTGACACTGTCAACTATCACTGCTGCAGAGAACTCACTTTAATGTAAATTTTTCACTGGACGTCAATTTATATCAAAGTCACTGAGTGTAAAAAGTAGGTCAAGGTCAGCAGGCCCCACTGTATACTCTAAGAATATACAGAGGACAGTAACTATGCAATGTTTAATAACAGTTATCATTGCTGCTGAGAAATTCACTTTAATGTAAATTGTTTACGGACGGATGACTGACGCGAATTTGAACTCCTATGTAACACCCTGTTTAAAAAAAGCCACACCCTTGCTACAAGCAAGTGTGACAAAAATAATAAAATAGTATAGATCAAACATTAACAATTTCTAACAGTAAAAATCCTTGCAAAATTGAACAGGATTACATGCAGTTGCATCCAGATTAATGTTATTTCAATGTCATAGGTTTTCGTGACTTTTGTACTCAATGACCTCATAAAATGTTGAAAACCAGACTGGATATTGTCATTCAATATCTATAATTACATGTATATTTATTCATGTTCCACTCCACAATTTACAAGAAATAGATTTTTATGTGCATATATGAGGATAATACCTGCTTGGGAAGCACACAGAAAACGAATACTAACTATTAAGGGTGTATGGAAGTGGCATCATGCAGTTTTGCAATGAGCAGACTCTAAGCTTTAATTTGGTATATAGTAGCACTTGTTACCCTGCTGGTATGGGTACCTCTAAAATTAGGCTACTTTTTGCCACATTGCTGCAGCACTATTGGACGCATTACAATCACATTCATAAAAAGATCTGCGTCTTGGTTATCTGAATTTTTAAATTACAGTTGCCCAGCTTCTTTCCTAACTTACACAGGCTGAAACTCGCGTGTAACATTTGTTCTGATCGTTAGCAAGTGATACAGCCAGGGTTTTTTTAATTTCAATATTTGTTTTCACTCATTAAGTACATCTCAAAACGTCAATTGAAATATGAAAATCACTTAACAGCATGCAATCTCTGGCTTACACTTAAACGAATCAAGCAAAGCACGACTTTTCATCGATGTTTGCATTTATATGTATTTTTAAACATTGTGTCACGTATTGACATGAAATAAACTGGACTAAAAACATATGTGCAGCGAAAATGGCATACCACTCAGATGGAATACCCCTAGATATTAGTTCAGTTTAACTGGTATGTCGCTTATACGCAATGCCTATTCAAACTTAGATACAATAAAAATTGTTCTTTCCCGATTTGAAGCCAAAATGCTGTATTTCAAGAATAGTGTTTATCTTAAGTGTTACGTCTTTTATTTTGAAAGACGTCAACGTAAGAGGGGTAATGTAATAAAACCGTCGCACAAGACATCGATACTGGTCACAAGTTGACAGCACTCTACATGTTGCAGGTGAAAAAAAATTGAATCTAAAAACCACGGATAAGCCATCCATGCTACTAAACTGCTTGGTTTAGCAAATACAGCATACATTCGTACCTTAATTAAAATGTTTCTTTGCAATCCGGAGTTAAATATATACAGTGTATACGAGTGTATTTTTTTAAAAAAGTGTTTAACTTCATAAGTTAGAAAGATAAAATAAGGTTTTTATTCACCATTGGAAAGTCGATGTTTGATCTTTTGTTTTGAATATAGTATTTAATCTTAACTCGATTACAGATGGAGTCATGAGTGTGTTTTAATACATAATGACCCCCCTCGTATGGCCCACTGGTTGTTATGGCGGCTGTCTATTCAAAGGTGTTGATTTTGTTGTTGTTAGTTTGTATGTTTTATGATACTCTTATACATGATGGGTTCGCAAGTACATTGTTTGTGTTTGATATTGCTCCCGTTACGTCTGTGGGTTTGGTAATAATTTGTTCCTTTCAGGTTAGCAACCAACTCGTTGAGGACGATAACTAGTAGCTTTTCGTTAATTGTACATTGTCTTTGATATGTGTCAGGTTTGTCTGTGCCCTAACCTCTCATTTTCATGGTGTCGTAGATTATTATGTAAACCATGGCAAGTGATTTCCAACAATGTGACAATTTGACAAGTGTAGACTCAGACGAGTCTGTGCAACGTCCTTTTAAGCTTAGAAACTCCAAGTGATGTTCAGTCAGTAGCTTAACACTCATAGAATATTCAAGAGACTACCAAAGGCTCTTATCAGTCTACGCATATTTACAGGCTGATCCGAGGCTTTGCTGGTCGTACACACCACATTGTTTGAAAATTCATGTCATGGCTCATATAATAAGTGGTTGTGACATTTCCAAGTCTTAGCTATCTATTTATGGGTTTTGTCCTGGTGTTGTTTTATACTTGTCAGTGTGTCTGTTTCTTTTCATTCATCTGGCTTCGTACCCATTGGTATCCTCGGTCAGGTGTGGTACTTGATTGTATCGATTCCTGATCTTTGCACCCTTACTAACTTCGGTATTTTCTTTAATCATGATATATGTGTTTTGGCTCTGCCTCATGGTGTCGTGTGTTGGTCTGTGACTATAATTAGAGCATTTTCTGGCCATGCTCACTAAATTGTTGATGGAAGTTTCTGGTACAGTAATGGAAATTTACACATGTTCATGACACTCACGTTTCTTTCTTCTGTAATACGTCTATACTCATGGGTGAAAGTTCAAAATTTTCAAAATCCTGAACTTTTGAAATTCAAATTTTTAAACTTGCAGGATGGCTTCAAAAATGGATAATGTAAAGTTAAAATGATTAATTGTGTTTTGATAATCTGAAAACTAATCAATGAAGCTATAATTATAATCTCCTTAATTCAGCATTTTGAGGCTGACTTTTTATGGAAAGTCAGCCTCAAAATCCTGAATTCAGGATCAATCCTGAAAACATTCAACTATGCTTTACTACAGATTTCCGTTTTTTATTTATGGTGACTGTATGGTACTGTTGATATATCACATTTTACTATCTGTTTATAACTGGGTTTGAATTTAATTAATTAATAATATTTCAGCTTCCTTTAAAATTAATAAAATGGTTGCTGTTTAGATATTGATATATTCCAAAATATAAAAACAAAACCCAGATGTACCGCTTTGGTGATGCCGTATTATCATTAGTCTATTGATATAAACATATGAAATTCCTGTTCATTCCAAGTTCGTCGTGTGATAACAATTGTGCCAAAATCTGTCAATTTAACTTGTTTTGTAAAACCGGGACAATACTGTTATTGCCCAAGATACTTGCATACTTATCTATTTATTTATTTATTTATTTATTTATTTATACAATGTTTAATGAGGGTGGCACAATTAGTTATAAATAACTATTCTACCTTGTGGCCCTCGGAAATACAAAACAGATATGTACATATTTACATACGATAAACGAATGATAAAAAAATCAGCTTAGGAATCACATAGTTTTGAATGATCATATTCCATATTAAGACGTCCATGGTTAACAACTCAAGATGAGATCAAATTTGACACATAATGTGATAAGTGAAATGAAATAATCATATCCAATTTAAGTTAGCACTAATCAGGCCCCAGGGGGTCTGTGCTCCCTTTAAGATAATGCATTGATCTCCCGAAATCCCTGAAATAATTCCTCAGCTCCTTGAAAGTATTTTGTCTTGCTCCACAAATCCAAAAATATAAATCAGCTTCTCCCCAAATCCCTAAAAGTATAAGTCAATTCCCCCTAAAATGTATTTTTGTCTCCGTAGGATTAAATTCACATGTATAGGCTTATTTTAAAACTATGAAGCTATACACAAGCACATGATTTAATGTCCACTTAATATTTTGTGTCATATATGAAAAGATAGTGCTTAGCCATAGAATGCATGGCATTCACTTACTTTAATGAAAATACATGCGATATAGCTCGAACGTTTGAGGCCAAGCTTAAAACGCTATTGCTGTTCCTCAGGTATAGAAGGTAAGGAGAATTATTTTTAAATTAGGGATATACCATTAATTTTGTTTTTCTGGTAGCAAGGAGGGGCTTGTTTTTTTCCACAGCTAAAGCAAGATTTATTTTAAAAGAAAGTTAAAGCAACTATTTTTTGTAACCATAGAAAGTATTTTTACAATTGCTATCAGCCCATTACACGTGGTAACTTTAGTTTCATTAAGTAAGTATACATCTGATCAGCATTCTTCAAAGTTTTAATAAAATAAGTTAGTTAACTAGAGAGAGCGCGTTGGTAGCCCTGCAAGGATGTGGATAGACATTTGTGCTTGAGCGGTCTAGGGGCATACAAAAAATGCAAAAAATGGTGCGATCTTGTGCATTCTGAGCGTTTCAAAGTACGTTTTTATCAACCTAAAATCAACGACTTAAAGGATTATACATCAACAGCCAAATATTATTTTCCATATTTTTCTCTTCAATAAATAAAGATGTGGATGTATATCAACTATTACATTTTATAAGGGGGCCAAAGAATTAAAAACAAATACAACAAGTACAGATTTTTCCCTTAAGGTGAGATTTTAAAAAAACACTTTTAGCAGGGCCCCTAAATCCCCAAAACTATCATCCTACTCTCCAGACGTCCTAAAAATTACCAGTGCTCCCCAGCTCTCTGAAAAGAAAATATCCATTCTCCTTAGATTCCCAAAACTCCTGGGGTTCCACTGCTTACTTGTATATACCTGGAGTTGAAGTAGCACATATAGCATTCAATATCTTTGAAATAACTATTATATAACGATTTATTTCTATCTTAGAAGTAAAAATGTATTTATTAAAATTGTGAAATTACAAATTATACTATCCCTGAAATATGCTATTGATGAAAATTCTTAGTAGTCATGGCTACTGCCTCAAATCCTAAAATAGAGTGCCAGTCAGATTTTTGCATTTAATAGTTACACATCTGGGTACGAACTAACCATGTACCATGTACTCTGAGTTATAAGGATTAGTGGTATTTACAGCCAATAAGTGCTCATATTCTTTTTATGAAGACTCTATCTCATCTATGGAAGTGCTTCTTTTACAATGTCATCTGTCCAGCTAATAATTATGTTAACAAACGTCCAAACTGCAAAGAAAAAACACATATGGTGTTACAATGGCAAACAACAAAAGCATACCTGCTGATGCAGATGATGCAACGTATCTTAATTGCATACTTTTTCTCTGAACTTTAACTCTTTTTATTCTGATGGACTATTTCTTTACATATTGATTAAATAAGCATAGAACTGTCCATTGGTATTTAAGAGGTTGCCAGTCAAATTTACTATAAAACAGCATGTTAATACAAGAGGGAAAATCAATTAACTCAAATAACTTAAGGAGCAGTTAATGGCATTTATTCCTACACCATTAGCATGGACGGTATGTCCCTGATGAGTTTAATGTCACATGCGGTGCCCTGTTGATTGTACATCAATGGTGGACACTAATGACCAAATTAGCTATTGTCCTTGGGCTGTATGTGGAAATAGACATAGGTTCCATTGAAAAAAAGGGAAATTCATTTTATATACTTAAAACCATTGAAAACGCAACTGGTGCAAGTGTTGCTTTTCTTATAAAAATCAGCGTAATACACTTTTCTATTTACTTATAAGCTTCCCTTTCGTAATAAGACGTTTAAGCAAAATCTGAGCTCGCTTGCACACTTCTGCTAATTTTTTGGTGAAAATGAAAATCATATAACCTATTTTAATATTGAAATAGTACGTGAGTATTTGCAGGAAATATCACAACCACAAACTGCAGACAAACCTGTAGCGTCGTGAGTAAGAGAAACTAGTTTTCTCTCTCTTCCTAATCAAGACGATTGCAAAAATAAAATGAACACAAAAAAAACGCACAAAAAACACAGAGCATCTACAGAATCCTACAATTGGAGAAACAATCAACAACAAATGAACAGCAACAAAACCACCGCTATAAAACGGACAACAGCTGACGCCACTAAGGGGAGGGGGGCTTAAATGCACTTTACTGGCACACCTATTTGCCCTAGATTAAGCTGGTGTTGAAGCACAGAATATGTAAAGATCGCATGGAATATTCCAAACTATTGTAATGTATCATCATATAGAACAATATATTCAAATTACCGCACTATGATGAAACAGAGAAAAGGGCTCATGACTCATAGATAATCAGAGCTAAAGTAAACCTCAAGTTGAGCCATGGTGACCCCAGCTACAGCCAAGCACCAGTCACCAACCTACCATTTAAAGCTTTGCGTCAGAGCCATCATTGAGTCTGAGGCCTGACCCAAAGCCGTGCAATTAAAACGGAAACCATAGTTTTGAACCGTGATTGCAAATGGGAGCTTCTAACAAATGCAATGAATCATCACAGAGAAACAATCTAATCAAATTAACACACTTTGGTGAAACTGCTAAATTCATGTTAAATTTCAGAACTGTGATTCTGTGCATATCATAATATTTACAGATCGACCTTTCTGCTACAACGCAGCACTATCCTGTATAAGCTAGTATTCAATTAGATTGTGTGCATTACACAAAATTAATTATGTCATGTTGCAAGCGGGGGAAACTATTTATGAAGCCCATGCGTAGGAACTTATGCTTGAATGTTATACCCTTTCATAACCTTATCAGCAAATAAATGATTACACCTTTCTTAACGTCATAAAAACATTTTGAAAAGCTTGCACACGGTGAGATCATAAAAACATGATGCATTAATAGACTGTTCGCTTACTGTAAAGGCGGCACCGTTAATGCTCATATCTGGTCGTGGTTCGGCTATTTCATCTGCTTAACAAGGGAAATCAAGTTCTATTTATAATTTGGTGAAGAATTAAATAGTTGTTTGGGCCACGCAAACGTACATGCATTTCATGAAAATCCTAACCGTATACACACTGAACTCACATTTATTAACCCTTAAAGCGCATAATTACAAAATGTATGTTTTTGTCGTCAACTAAAATATTTGAAGCCTCATAAACAAAAAGTGCGGACCAAGATCAGACTGCTCCTGTAGGAGCAGTCTGATTTGGGTCCTCCACGTTTGCCTTTATGCTTATGTTAAATAGACATTTTCAGATGCAGTTATTATGCTGGCGTTTTAAGAACTATATAATGTGTTTTGCGTCTATACTGAGGTGATGCTGCAATATGATACAGTTACTTTTCAATAAAACCACGACTCGTTTTCAGCTGTTACCTATGTACTGACCTTTCTCTTTGCATTTAACGTTCTGGGTACGTACACACACCATGATGCTTCACGGTTTTCCAATTGCGTTACAAAATGTAAGTGATTATGACCAGGAAATACCACAATAACACTTACTTTGCAAGGTACCCGGAGTAGTCATGATTCCGTGAACATTCAAAGAATTGAACGTTTAATGCAAATGAGAAAGAACGGTTTAATGCAAATGAGAAAGTTCAGCACTCAAAGAATGCCACTGATTGAGAGGTCAAATTTGTGATCTACACATTTGCTTATTATATGTAATGAATGTAGTGTGACAAAAATATGAAAACAATTCAATTTGTTCAATGATATACTTATTCATTAATCATCCAATATGAGACTTACCAGTTTCATTCTGATAGATTATCCAATCGATATTGATACAATTAATATGGAAGTGTCATTTTTGCATTTAAAGGAGTTGGTGGTTAAAATGTATGTACGACGATGTATTTCTGTCCCTGAAGATAGTTCTAAAATTAGCCAAAATGTATTTTGCTGCCTTCCATCTGGGTCTTTTTTTTGTTTTTCAATATACCTGTTTACAAGTGTTATTATCCAAAATGAAAAAGAGCACATCTACATTAACTATTAAATGTAATGCATTTACGAATCTAAAGACAATAATTGCAACAATCATGCTTACACTTGCATTTAACTAAAAAGTAAAGATAACTTTACCTTAGTATACTAGCATGTTTAACATCCGCTGGCCCCATCTTTTTCACAAACATAATAATTTAGTGAAATGCAACGAAAGTCACCCCACTTATAACCTCTGCCTGCATAAAACCCCATACAGTCTTCACCTCTGAAAGGAAGAAAAGAAGACCGGATGAATATCTACCCCACTGGCAGTCCTATTTTGTCAAGGCAAACCACGAACTATGTGGCCCGCTATCACAAGGCAGCCCGGAAATGTCCTGCATAGCTGATATATATGATTAGATTTAAAAGAAGATTGATAAATAGAGAATTCTACGTGAGTGTCTTTTGATATCAAGGCTTTCAGAAGGCTTGTTGACATCGCGAGGCTTGCCGAGCGATTTAATATGCCTTCTCAAAGTCGAGCCTGGTAAACTTGATATCAAAAGACACGAACCTGGTATTCTATTTATCAGTTTACCAATTATTTTACTCAGTCTTTAAACTCGCAATTATGACTTAATTTTTGATTTTTGTGTCGAGTCAAAGTCATTGGCGATATCAATTAAAAAGTGCAACGTCATCAAGACCTGATAAAGGCACATATCGTGAGATAGACAACGTTTATCAGGCAACATGCAACAATGCAGTTTATATGAGAGGTAACTGATAAAAAGGCCTATAGTTGGTAAAATATCGACAGAAGCGGGTTAGGAGTGCATGTGGGTAGAGGTCGTTCCAACGCTTGAAAAGTTTCAGCTAGGGAAGAATGCGCTATAATATTATATTGCTACATGCACATTTTTACCTAACTTTCTAAAAGCAGCTTTACAATTGTCTACGATCACATGTCAATTGCCAAAGGTCAAGATATTCAGTTAACGTAAATCTGCTGCTACCATAAACAATCAGGTATTTTCTCGAGATACACTCAACAAAAATGCAAACCATCCACTTATGTTTTATTAATTTTCTGGAGAACCATAAAGCATTTCTGACTTTCTATATGTAGATTTAATAGGCCAGAATTTCAGTAAACATCAACCCAAAACAACTACTAATAAAAAAGGAGATTCCAATTGTGATTTTGATACTAAATTTCAAACACCAGTTTATCTTAAAGGGGACAGCAACCCTAATATTAGGTATGTTTTATCAGAAAGAGCTATATAAACCATGCATTTGGAAACAAGTATAACCGAAATTGGATGAAAGATGGGGAAAATATGGGCGTTTAAAGAATTCAATATGGCCAAGATTTAGCCGCCATTTTGAATATTTTTCAATGATTAGTTTACAGATTTTTTTCAACTTCTTAATTTTTAGTTATCAATACTATCACACCATCTGTGTTTCAGCAGATATGCAGCTTTAAACATAAGGAAAATGTTTATCAACGATAATTGCAAGTAATCCAATGGTTTGTCTTTTATTTTGATTACGCATATTTAATGAGGCTGTGTGACGTCACTAAGCCTACAATATGGCCGCTTCTATTACATTACAGTGGCAAATAGTCAAACGCTCACAACTAACTGCCACGTTCTTCAACCAATTTAGATAAAACTGGTTTCAAAATGCATGGTTTATTAAGAGCTTCCATATAAAACATAGTAATGTCAGGGTTGCCGTCCCCTTTAAAGGTTACTGAAAGTACAATCGATTTTGGGATATACCATACATCACTGCAATAAACTTTTTTGTGGGATAGTAAACATACATGCAATTAAGAAAGTAGCATCCAAAAGGCTTAAATGGATACAGGTACATCCATTTTGAAGAGAAAAACACAATAATTTGCATTGAGGAGTAGGATAAATTTTAACGTTTTAACAAAAATCTTGAGATCAGTGCTGCTTTTGAGTTAAAGTGTTAAATTAGCGTTTGGCTTCAGAAATGAAAATATTATGCGGAGAAAAATATGATATTTCAGAATGTTATGTCTCACAAATTGTGAAAAAAACACTGACTTTTGTGACTTTATAAATGTACGTGTGTACTAATCTTTCATTCGAAATTCACCAGTGAAGATTTGGTACCAGTAAAATCCATTTAACAATCCCCTGTCCGTTCTAAGGCTTTGGTTCTGTTGTTGTTGACCTAGTGTTAATTGTTACTCCCATTCTGTAATTGTTCTATGTTTTGTTGTACGTTACTTTATGTCCCTTTTAGTTTTGCAATCATCTTGATAGGGAAGAGAGAGCTGGTTGCTTTGCTTAGTATGTCTTCCTGGCGTCTCGTGATTTTTGTGTGACTCTTCCTCGCGGTGCCATAGATTTGTCTGCTGTTTGTGATTGTGGTATTTCCTGGTCATACTCACTTACTTTTTTATGTAGAAAACATCCTGCCTATATCAGGACCCATAATAATTGCCAGAGTATTGTAAAGCTTGACGAATCTGAATATCATGTTAGAGGACCGTTGGCATTTTCGCTCAGTATAGGTAGAAACTGCAGTCAGGATAACTTGATTATAACAACACCCTGTTTGCCATATGCTCAAAGTTCGTTCATAATTTTTTAAATCTTCCTTAATTTTAAGGGAGCATTATTATTCTTGACCCAGATATACGAAAACACGAGCATTAAACTGTGATTATCTGATTATGTTCTTATTCAGGTAGATTTGTGTTTAGTGTGCTCCTCATCTAGTCTCATTTAGACGTTTGTTCAGTATTCTTAATAAGTATTAATCAATATGCAGTAGTTTGGAATTTTCTGTGTGCCATATTTTTAACCTTGGATCCCCTTTATAAAGGAAACTTTCAGTTTAACATGTTTGTGTCATTGTTCTATCTATCTACCTTCTGTAGTGGCTGCGATCAAAGCTGATCATTTTGACAAGGAGTGCTTATCTGGAAATTTTGAAGAATAAACAAAAATGGCTGAGTTTTGGAGGGCCATAAACTGATCCGCGGTCTGGGCTGCGGTGAAAACGGATTTTTCTTGGCATCACTGTATGTCTGGTATCCAATATTTGACTCTGTCTATTTATTTCCTGATCATACACGCTTTTAGACATACGAAGTGGGTAGTAAATTAAATGTAAAAACAACGTACAGAAGCAGCATAAATCAGCTAATAAATACATGATTATTTTGCAAAATGTAACCAAAAAATATTTAAACAAGGGCCAGTTTTCAGCAACTGACAGGACCTAGACTGCAACGGCAGCAAAGTAGCTACCTGGTACTTAACAGACCATATGGGGTTTTAGTACATACTTTGAACAAGGGACATGCGTATCTGCCACGTTTTACTAGAGTATCTGCAGCAAGCACATTTGGGCCTCAATGCATGAAAAAACTATTTTGGGTGTTTGCAAATAGCACAGGCGCAGAGCAGCGTGTGCATCCACGCAGTCTAATCAGCGGCTTTGTTATTTCTTTTTATGAAAAGTATTATCTCTTTGATACATGTCAAATTGCAAAGTTTTAGACGGCACTTGAAGCTGAGTAGACATGTTTGAGCTTTACCTGGTCGCAATCCCCGACGCCAGGTTTTCTCGCATTGAGGCCTATAAGTAGATAAGTATCATGCAAAGAGTTAGTCATGTATATGCATGGTTGAATATAGATTTTATGCAAAGGTCATATGTGTGTGCACCTTATGGACTGCCTCTGATACGCAGTACAAATATACCAAACTCTTCCATAAATATCCTTAAAACATATTTGGAATGTCTCTGGTAGAATGTTGATATTTGCATTTATCATATTCCCTATCACTTCAAATAAAGAGAGCAGGAGTTCTGATCTGATCATATATTTAAGACATTTCAGATTCATCAAGCTTGCAGACTTCATCTTAAGCGTGCGTAATGGTAGACTTATTCTTATTTCTCAACCAAAACATAGCGTTTGGGTACTCAATAAGCTCCAACACTAAATGTTGAAAATAGAGAATAAGATCAAACAATATAGCAAGAAGTGAGCAAAGCTCACAAACCCCCTGCGGTAGCCATCGAAGGTTGTAACACTTACAGAGAAAAGACAAAATTGTCAAAGATTTCATAATCCTAAATCAAGTAGTTTCTGAGAAAACTTTGATGAAAAATGTCCATATGTGTTATATAAGAGTGACAGAAGGAAAATAGAAAATTGAAAAAAAGAAGGCAAAATGAGGATTTGCACCTTAATTTTCATTTACACAATACTCTTTGCCTACCTGAAAGTGTACACAAATTTTCATAATCCTAAATCAAGTAGTTGCTGAGAAAACTATGACAAAACAAACGTCCATATGTGTTACATAGGAGTGACAGAAGGAAAAATTGAAAAAGGCAAAATGAGCCTTAACATCTTTTTTTTCATTTACACAATACACTTAGCCTACCTGAAGGTGTACACAAAATTTTAAAACACTGGCTCCAATTCGAGCTGGGAGATCTGCGACAGAAATTTTCATTGGAGAGAAAGAAAAGTGAATAAATAAAGGGACGGATAAGCAAAATGTGGCTGTTTCTTTGCTACACAATACAACTAGTCACTATCAAGCTTTGTACTAAATTTCAGAACCCTAACTCAAGCAGTTGCTGAGAAATCTTTGACAGAAAAAATTGTCTATATGTATTATATAAGAGTGAAAGAAGAAAAACATGAAAAATTGAAAAAAGAAGACAAAATGAGGATTAGCATCTTAATTTCCATTTACACAGTACACTTTGCCTTCCTGAAGGTGTACACAAAATTTGAAAACACTGGCTCCAATAGGAGCTGATAAATCTGTGACAGAAATTTCCGTGGGAGAGAAAGAAAAAATGAACAAATAAAGGGACTGATAAGCAATATGAGGCTATTCTTATGTAACACAATACAACTAATCACTATCAAGCTTTGTACCAAATTTCAGAATCCTAACTGAAGTGGTTGCTGAGAAATCTTTGACAGAAATATGTCCATATGTATTATATAGGAGAGAAAGAAGGAAAAGATAAAATTTTGAAAAAAGAAGGCAAAATGAGCATTAACATCTTAATTTCCATTCACACAGTACACTTTGCCTTCCTCAAGATGTACACAAAATTTGAAAAAACTGGCTCCAATAGGAGCTGAGAAATATGTGACAGAAATTTCTATTGGAGAGAAAGAAAAATGAACAAATAAAGGAACTGATAAGCAATATATGGCTGCTCTTTTGTTATACAATACAACTCATCACTATCAAGCTTTGTACTAAATTTCAGAATCCTAACCCAAGTAGTTGCTGAGAAATCTTTTACGAAGAAAAAGCTTACAGACAGACAGACAGACAGACAGACAGACAAACAAACAAACATAATTAGAGAAAAGGCAAAAACTATATACCCCCTATATACTTCGTACCGGGGGTATAGAGCTGAGAAATATGTGACAGAAATTTCTATTGGAGAGAAAGAAAAATGAACAAATAAAGGAACTGATAAGAGATATGTGGCTGGTCTTTTGTTACACAATATATTACGAAGCTGATCACGGAGATGTCCCTGTATTTCCGAACTTGTAATTTCTGAGAAAAACAAGTTGTGATTTTAGTTTTGCACGTAGCCACAATATTGTTGAGAGATAGAAGATTTTATCTGGTCAAACGTAATTGAAGTTTGTTTGCTTTCATCTTTGTAGTTGGCACTGAAATGAATATTTCATGTTTTTGGGTGTTTTAATGTACATCAGCGTCCTCTGGTCCATATATTTTTACATTAATCATGGAAAAATATCAGATAATATCAACTATTTGATTAAAAAAAAATGGATTTTGCAATAAAGAACTGGCGATATCACGAAAGGCTGTTTATAAATTATGGAAAAAGTTATTGCCAGATTGCCTGATAACGAATCTGTGTTAGTTGGGCATGAATTTTCAATTAAGGTGCTTGGCTGAATTATAACCTAGCTCGGCGGCCATTTTAGTTAGTTCGCCTTTCAACATGTAAGAGAACTCATCTCTTGGTATATTTTATAATTACAGGTATGTATAGAATGAATGTGGTTAAGTGTTTTTATAATGAAACGATAAATACCAAAAAAAAAAGAGAAGCCATATTTTTACTTGGCTAAGATTTATGTTTTTATTTGGAAAACGCATTTTGAAAGAAATTAAATTAAAGATTGACATTTAAGTAAATGCAAATTTATAAGTAGTTTTCCATCTTTTGGGTAAATAAACGTTTCGTTAGCTCTTCATATTTGTTAAGATAATTGTGACAATTTAGAGTATTTGTATACGATGTATTTTCGAGTTCGCCTTTCAACATGTAAGAGAACTCATCTCTTGGTATATTTTATAATTACAGATATCACAGATCCATCAAAAATTAAAGTTTAAAAACATCAGTTTGTGTTCGATGTCTTCATATTAGAGACCATCTTGCATGTGACATATTGTTGTATACTTGCCATACTACCCTAAAGGTTTTAGGATCCCATACCTTTCACATTGGTTAAGATGACGTAGCCAAGCCTAGCGAGAAATTCCCATAACATGCTATAGACGAAACTATCAGCAAATAGAGAGTGCTAAAGACCCTGAGTTGCGGGTCAGCGCTCCGACGTCACATATGTTGGCGAACCGCGGGTAGAATGGTGGACTTATAAGTATTTATTTGGGATAGGAATTTCCTATTGAATTTAACCAATAGTTTGACTTGCTATGGAGGATACTGGATACGAACTTAGAAGTAGAACTGAACCTGGAATAGTTTTGGACAATGCCAACAAATCATTGCAGAAACTTTTAACGGCCTCTAAACAGAGGACAAAAGAGCTAAGAGATCGTTACTACAAACACAACTAACCCCACCAGATTCGACTGAGATTTTAAAACCAAAAAGTGATTTGTATGAACCAAAATCGGATTTGGCTAAAAATTTATTCCAAACACCAACTCCACCTGGATATAATACTATATTGAATGTGCCTGCTTATACTCCTGTTACGAGCATCATTGTCAGTGGAAGTTCGCCTCCAGCAATAACTACTGCTAGTTTACCCTTAACTCCATTATTAACTGTACGGCTACCCCCAAAGTGATTACTGTGCCCAGTATCCCAGGAACAACTCAATCATTGTTTACCAGTGTGGTGACTGGATTAACTACTAAACCAATATCAAGTGTTGTAAACAGTAACACCTCGTCAACAAAAACTAAGATGGCAACAGGAATAAATAATACAAGTGTGAAAAGTGAAGATTCTAGTACTCCTAACACACAAAGAACACAGACGGACTTAGGTAAACGTTTTCATCATGTGATAAAATTAGAAAATTTCAATGGGGATATTGACACGTCCTTTACCTATTGGTTAAGCAAATTTGAGCAGTTTTGTGACTTAAATAATATTACAGAGAATGAGTCTGCAAAGGTTTTACCCTTCTATTTGCAATCTAGTGCTTTAGTTTATTTTAACGAATTACCACAACACATTAAGGCTGATGCAAAATTGTTGAAAAATGCTTTAAGAGAAAGGTTTGAAGCTGATCGAAGGTACATTGATTTTTCAATATTATCAGCAAAACAGGAAAAGGGGGCGTCTGTAGAACATTATTTGTCTAAATTATTTAAATTGGCTTCAGATAAAAGCATTCCTGAGAGGCTTTTGCTGTCTATTGCGATACAGGGCTTTCTGCCAAATATCAGGAAGAGTGTATTGCTTAGTCAGCCAAAACAGTTGAGTGAATTATCAAAATTGGCTCAGCTGGTCGAAAAAAGTGAATTAGGGTTGGCAAATTCAGTGGAGAGCACTTTTGAGGTATTGATAATGAAAGTAAGGACTTAAAAATGCAAATTGCTCAGGGACCTAAAGGGGAGGGTCGTGCTAGTTTGCCTGATTCAGGTCAGTGTAGACAGTATGATCATCCCATTTGGGAAAATATGACACTAGATAGAGGGTATACTGCCTATCAGGGTTCTCTGCAGTACTGTTCCAACCTAGTAAAAATAGATATGATCCAATAAATGGGTTCAATTTCAAAATTCTGTGATATAATACCTTGGAATCGAACTCTCTATGCGCCTTAGCCTGCATTCTAGTGAATAGGGTAAGGGGTATAGATTTTGTATAAATTATTATATGTTGTGCTCTATTGTCAAACATGCTATTTTTATATTATTACGGGTAGTTTTTGCACAATTGCTCAATAGGTTTGTTTTGGCCAAAAACTTTGTCAAAAGTAAGTAACACTTAAAATAGCTATAGGCCTACAGCATAAGGTTTTGATTTCAACAAATTTAAACTCTAAAAAGTATGCAATATTATAATGAGGAATTAAAGTTGCCTATATAAAATATATATATTCTGCAATTGTTGAAAGAGACTTGTTTAGAGTAAATCAAATAATTGATAATTGAACAAAGGTTTGGACTTTGAGAGTATATTAATGATAAAATGATTATTTTAGTTAGTATATTTAGGATTTATGGGAGATTAATATCCAATACAGGCCGTCAAAATGTATTTTTGGGGAAATTGAGCTTAACTTATCTGGGAAATAGCGTCCACTGAGAAAAAAATAAAGAAAAACAGATGTAGTAGCATCATTCCCTATAACCAAAATTGCACACGTATTAAGGTCGAATTTGGGATTGGCATGCTATTTATTGTAGGATATTCGTAAAGAATGTTTCTCTTCATAAGTAGCGGCACCACTTATTAAATTAATGGGCAAGAAAGTATCTTTATATTGGATACATTTAAGTCAAGAAGGTGACAAAGGGTGTTGAAATGTTAGATGTGAATTGTTGATAATATTTTTACTGGGTGGACGTAGGTTTAAGCCGTATGAGAGACGGTAACCACACAAGAAACAAAATGCTTGCAATAGTATAAGGAGCCTTATTGAATGTGCATGAAATTGGTAGGTTTTCCGTTGAAACTATAAAGCAATGTTTTAAGATGTTGAATTCTCCAAATAAATCAATGAACTATGTTGATAAACTCGGAGGAAGGTGATTCCAATGAGTAAGGGGTCTAGGTAGAATAGCGTGAAAGCTATAATTTCAGACACAACCCTATCTTAAATATACCACTGTAAAAGTCCCAGCCGAACCTGAAAAAGGTAGAGTTAACAAAAAGCATGTTGTTTTAATGAAAACCATGACGTTAACGCTATGATGACATGTTGAGAAATTAATTATGGCGCCAAAACTCACTAACAAAGGTTAATGAGGGTTATAAGTCATCGCTGGTCCCAGTTGGTAGTATGGAGATGAAGAATAATGATAATAGAAGTGATAATAATATAAATAATAATGTGATAATAGTGATCATAATAATAATGATGTTGATAATGATGAAGAAAATAATGATTAGATGAATGTCTAGACAAGTAAGCACATGGAAACCAAAATTTTTGTGGGATGGTTGAGAGTAGGCCGGCCAATTTATTCTTACCAAGCTCATAATTTTGGTATTGGTTAAAGCTTACATAGGAAATAATAAGGAACTAAGAGTATATAATTGATTATATATATAAATGCGTTTGGCGAGCTAAGTCCATACCTTTTTCATAAGTGAGTATGAATAAGTGAATGGGGTATTATATCATTTTTATAAAACAAGGTGAAAGGTAAATTGCAAATCATTGGAATTGCTTGAAGAGTTGTGTAATGATGTACGTAGGTCGCATCATGATTCAACAGCTCATTTTGGTCAAAGCAAGGATATATGCTGACCTCAGGCAAAGATATTATTTATCCCATAAGTATGAGACTACATAGAAGTATATTACGTCATGTATAGTGGCCATATAATTCGCGATATATGAAAGAATTGTTCCTTTACACCCGCCGCCCATTGGTGGTGATTTGAAATCTTGAGGAATGTATTATATCGTTCCATCAATGATTCAAGGCCAGTTACACAAGATATTAGTAACAAGTTTCCCATAATTCCTAAATCAAAATGTTATTCCTGTGGGGTATATGTCAAAAAGAGTCATATAAATCTGCTTTGTTATGTTGACAACTGTTTAAAGTCTTCTGCATTAAAAACTGAATTGTGCATTAAATAGTCACAAAATAAGCTTACCGCCTTTACTCACGATGAGGTGACCCCTCTACGGATCGACTGGATAGAAGATTCTTTCAAGCAAAAATTGCATTAAGAAAAGAGTAAGCTAGATATTTTTGTTAAAGGAAACCAAAAGCAAATGGTTGATGATAGGAAAAATGGTTAGATTATTCCATTTTATTTTGTATAAAAGTGTAGTTGTTTGGCGGATGCGCACAATTCTAATTAATGCAAACGTAAAGAAAACATATATTGGAGAAGTCAGCGTGCAAAAGGACAATAATTCTGACAGCAGCTTAATATTGATTGCTGCAATAGTACGACTGATGTTGATAAACAAGATCACTCAGGTGTGAATTGATTTCATTCACAAACATTTTCTTTGATAAAGATAATTGGAAAATCGCTAATGAAAAATCTCTAGCTGGATTAAAATAAAGTATTGAATCAATTGTGCAGAAAATTTCATTAGAGTGCTTTGAAATGTAGTTGTAAATGTTTGGGCAAAGCTTAAGTTCTGTTGTAGCATGCGTGATGAACTACTGCTGGGTACAATGCCTATTTTTACTGTTTCTAAATGATTTAGGAATAAATTATTATTATGAATAGCATTATTTAATAATAAGTCGTATTACACCTGTATATTAGTTTACTATTATTGCTGATAAGCACTATATAAATTTTGATAGGAAAGCAAGGTTAACACAGTAAATCTTGGTATTGGAAATTGTTTTGGAATAGAAGTAGAAACAGCCTTTGCTGAGAAATCCAAATACAATCAGTGTTTTCTACTAGCTAGCCACATATTGATATCGTTATTGTTGATATCATTACTACTTATGCAAATGACTTCGCAATAATTTACGGGTGATATTTGATTTAAATACCTAAAACTTGCTATTACAATGTCTTCTAAATTTTCAATTTATTATCCCGGAATCTTTACATTGTGTTGCAGATGTGCTGATTAAAGGAAAGTGCACACAGAAATTGCCAATAATAGCTGTTGAAGATGAACATTTACAAATTATTGATATAGATTATAGGCCAGACGATGTTCAGGCAATGATACAGTATTATAATAATAATTAGAGGCTGTTGCAGTAATGCTGTTGAGTTATTTTAATTTTCATATCCTTAGCAATACAAATATATTATATTATGTGCCTTTTGGATAGACATAATTCGATTATGATGTTGCATGTCACCAATGGGTTGATATGCACAGATTTTAAATTGCATAGGCTAAGGGTATGTCTTTCTGAATATGACATACAAGCTCCTAAAACGGTTATTGAGTTGGAGGTGTTGGGGTATTTTAGACCTAAATTGTTAGTCGATTGGAAAAACTTAAAGATTATAAACAAAGACACGTGGGAGGCGATAATAATTGCTAATAAGTTTAAAATATCACTGTATCAGGCTCTGAAGGTTAGACAAATTAAGAACACACCTTTTACCACTCACATATTTGTGAATGATAGAGGTACTATGGTGAACATATATCATGATTTTGAAAATACAGGTAACACAAGTGACATAACAACTACATCATTGTATCCTAGATTAACTTATTAAATGTAACAAAAGGGTGAGTGGAGAAAAATATAAATATATTCACAGGTCGATGGGAGGGATCATTTAATTTGAAACGGTTCTATTATGGAATGTGTGGTGAGCCCTAGTTGGGAGCTAAGCAGATTCTAGCAGTTCTATGAATGATCTCTTTCGTTGACAGTAAAAAAAAGGGTATATATATGTGAGAGTGATAGAAATATTAAGAAGTGAGATGAAATAAATAAGTACATAATGATTGTTAATAAGTATTACCATTTGTTGATATATTTAACATGTTTATGTATAGTATGAGTCTGCAACAATCTAGGGTATAATGTGAATCGGTAGACCGTTCTGGATATCCTGGATTGCAGAGAGAGAGAGGAGTGGTTCCGGTTTAGAGCGAGAGAGAGTTAAGTTGGAAATTATATAATAATAATAGTCACAGGCATGCGGTTATGTACACATTTGTATTATATTTTATAATGTATAGTGAATTTGTTATAAATATAGATGTTTTAAAGTTAAGTGATGTATCAGATTACTTCAAACATTTTGTTATCAGACTTGATAAAAGGTCACGGTTTTATATGACAGATGTCATAGTTGATGTTCCAAGCACAATAAGTCCTAGTGACTTGGAAGCCTTTTTAGAGGTAGTTAGTGAAAAGAAAATTTTGCTCATGCCATTACTAGAGATATTAGATCCATATACGATATTTGTTTTAGCTGATTATTTTGGAGTTATTCAAATTTTCCGCCAAATACATTTTTATCATACAAGAAATTTGGGATGTGCTCCCAGATTTCTTCGGTTAATGATAGAGATGTGGGGGAAAGATCACCTAGAGACCGTATCATATTACTATACATTTATGGTGTCATTCAGCATACCTAAACCTAGATTGCCATTGATAATATTTTAGAAACAAGCCTGAGACAGATGAAACAGTTAGCTCGAAATTGTTCAAAGTCAGCAATATATTTTCAATCCTTACAAATTGAAAATTGTTTTATTTGTCAAAAAGAAATAAAAATTAGTTCACGAATAAGGCAACATGCAATTTTAGGGGATACAAATGAGTCACATATACGTATGGTATGTTGTGCGACGTTATTGTGCAGTGTGCAATGCGTCAGAGAAATTTTGGGTACACGGTTTTCTTCACCTATATGTAAACGTTGTCGCACATTTTTACGGGGTGGGCAGCTTTCTTCTACAGTAGACAATCAATATATGAAAAGACTTAAAATTAGGAATTTAAATGGAGTATCTATGAGTACAGCTATTTCACCTCTTAATATTCCACAAATTATGGGGTATATTTAAGGAGATTGATGATTATTTACCTTGATATCTGAGGAAAATAGATATTTACTACCAACGGTACACTACCTTGAACGGAAAGAAAAGTATTTTCTCAGGTATAAGAAAAATAAATCATGAATGTTAATTAGTGGACAATCGATGTAGAAGCTGTGATACGTTATTATGATAATTTGTTGTCGTCAAGGTGATATTGTTGACATTTGATCAATGTGTATGGCTATTAAATAGAAAATAGGAAGACGAGGGTTGATAAAAAAAAAGTATTAGTAATGACTGAAAATTAACTTGCTTTGACAGGATGTGTTGGAATGAATGACTGTATGGCGCATGCATCGTTTGCATTGAATTAAGCTTTGGATTACAGCTTAAAACAAAATAATATGCAACAACAGACCGTTTTGACCTATCTTGGATTCGATAGGTAGTTTTTATTCCAATGCGGATGATGCATGGGTACACATTTCCATTTATATGGCATGAACAATATGTTTGATTTGATCTGATTTTTTTTAGTAAATTGTACATACATTGTAAATAATAAAATTGTATTTGTGTATGTAAGGAAAGTACGTAAGTTAGAATTTAAAATGGAAGAAAAGGGGGTCGTTCAAAAAGTTTTTTTTTCTCTCTCCCGTAATTTTTTTTGCATGAGAGTTCGAGGTCGAACTTTTTAGAGGACGAGAGATATATTACGAAGCTGATCACGGAGATGTCCCTGTATTTCCGAACTTGTAATTTCTGAGAAAAACAAGTTGTGATTTTAGTTTTGCACGTAGCCACAATATTGTTGAGAGATAGAAGATTTTATCTGGTCAAACGTAATTGAAGTTTGTTTGCTTTCATCTTTGTAGTTGGCACTGAAATGAATATTTCATGTTTTTGGGTGTTTTAATGTACATCAGCGTCCTCTGGTCCATATATTTTTACATTAATCATGGAAAAATATCAGATAATATCAACTATTTGATTAAAAAAAAATGGATTTTGCAATAAAGAACTGGCGATATCACGAAAGGCTGTTTATAAATTATGGAAAAAGTTATTGCCAGATTGCCTGATAACGAATCTGTGTTAGTTGGGCATGAATTTTCAATTAAGGTGCTTGGCTGAATTATAACCTAGCTCGGCGGCCATTTTAGTTAGTTCGCCTTTCAACATGTAAGAGAACTCATCTCTTGGTATATTTTATAATTACAGGTATGTATAGAATGAATGTGGTTAAGTGTTTTTATAATGAAACGATAAATACCAAAAAAAAAAGAGAAGCCATATTTTTACTTGGCTAAGATTTATGTTTTTATTTGGAAAACGCATTTTGAAAGAAATTAAATTAAAGATTGACATTTAAGTAAATGCAAATTTATAAGTAGTTTTCCATCTTTTGGGTAAATAAACGTTTCGTTAGCTCTTCATATTTGTTAAGATAATTGTGACAATTTAGAGTATTTGTATACGATGTATTTTCGAGTTCGCCTTTCAACATGTAAGAGAACTCATCTCTTGGTATATTTTATAATTACAGATATCACAGATCCATCAAAAATTAAAGTTTAAAAACATCAGTTTGTGTTCGATGTCTTCATATTAGAGACCATCTTGCATGTGACATATTGTTGTATACTTGCCATACTACCCTAAAGGTTTTAGGATCCCATACCTTTCACATTGGTTAAGATGACGTAGCCAAGCCTAGCGAGAAATTCCCATAACATGCTATAGACGAAACTATCAGCAAATAGAGAGTGCTAAAGACCCTGAGTTGCGGGTCAGCGCTCCGACGTCACAACTCATCACTATCAAGCTTTGTGCCAAATTTCAGA
The DNA here is from genome assembly GCA_964019695.1 of Loripinus fragilis. NCBI lineage: Eukaryota > Metazoa > Mollusca > Bivalvia > Lucinida > Lucinidae > Loripinus > Loripinus fragilis. Next base: position 56,536,316 of record OZ026526.1, on the reverse strand, counting down.
ATCCTAACCCAAGTAGTTGCTGAGAAATCTTTGACGGAAACAAAGTTTACAGACAGACAGACAAACAAACAAACATAATTACAGAAAAGGCAAAAACTATATACCCCCCCCCCCTATATACTTCGTACCGGGGGTATAATTAAGTAAGACTCTTTTCTCTACCATATACACATTTTCTATTATTAGTTTCGTCAGCGGTTTAGATAAACAATGTAACAACGTTTAAAGTTTAAGTTTCTTGTAGGGTAGAAAGTTTTTGCAGTTTTACGCTAAAATATTTTGTTAATCAAGACATATACCATTGTGTGCATTTGGTATTATCTGTGGTAAAGAAACGGTAACCATACTTACGAGTCTGTGGGTCCATACTGTACGTTGTTTGGTTCAACACCACCCCAATTCGTGTAGGACATTGCTTCTCCAGATGGATAACCCCATACCCAAGTATCTTCAGTGTCATGATCATTTCCTCCAGTCCAAACATCTAAAGCAAACATATATTGGTCAGTACAAGGCAATGATAGTGAGTATGACAAAGATATGGCACAATCACACACTACAGACCAACCCACGATACCGTAAGGAAGTGACACAGAACACAAATTAATACATGGCATCTGAAGTCAACAAAAAAAAAGCAAACAGCTCTCTCTTCTCCCACGAAATATTTGTAAAACTCCAACGACACTATGTACTGTACAACTAAACAACGACAAAACATTGAGAAACACAACGACACAATAAGAGCAGTAATATACAATGAGTGAACAAAAATAGAACCATCGCCTTTGAACAGACCACTCCCGAAGCCTCCAGGTATTTAAAATTGATTTTACTGGCCAAATCGTCGCCATAGATTCTACTGATGTCAAAACACAAAATTAGTAAGCTCGAGTAGAGGCTTCCTTACTATATATAGCTATTCAATTTATAAGCACGTAAAACAATCAAATCAATTAAAAATATTGCTATGAAATGAAGAAAAGGGTTCCCAACTCACAATCAGTTAGAGCTAATTGAGCTACGGTGGTTCCAACCAAAGACAAATGATAGACCTTGGGTCGCCATTTAGTCTGGACCTGACACACCGTCGTACAGTTGAAGAGGAAACAATAGTCATAAACCGTGATTGAGTTTATAACCAGGCAACCAGATTGTCACATAATACCCATGCTTTATCCCGTTTTTATAATGCTTGATGATATTTTAGAACTCGATTTTGGTACTTGTCCCATTCACTCTACCGCATAGCCTCCATCTATAGGTGAGATTGCCACAAAAGATGAGTTCATCTAAGATAATCAAAGACCACTTAGACAGTGGCCTACTGTGGATTTCCAATAACTTGTTAATTGATATGTATGGTCAACATAACACATGTTGCTGTTGCTTCCTGAGTGTAACAATATACACATGTTTTGTTTAAATTGTAAATATATATTTTCAAATGTGAGCGCAGTGGCTCAGTGGTATAGTGCTTGACTCGAGACCTAAGGGCCGCGGGTTCGAGCCTCACCATCTTCACTGCGTTGTGTTCTAGAGCAAGACACGTATATCCTTGCTTAGTACTGGTTTAACCCAGGTAGACCCGTCCCGACGTAACTGAAAGATTGTTGACTGGGACGTAAAGAATCAAATCAAACAAAACAAAATCGTGTATTCGCCATTTTAAATTTATATTTTTCTCCAGTGAGTTTGAACAGTGACGCACTGGTTTAAATAAAGAAAAAAAAGTAGGGATAGATGAGTATTGATCTTTAAGTATTTAATTATATTTTCATACTTTTCTTCATTTTGCTCTTGTTTGTAAATTGTGTATGCTTCTTAGAATTGCATCAGTACGGTGGTTCTGTGAAGTACCATCAATATATGTTTTGCGAACCCGGTCCCCCCCACCCCGACCCCCCCCCAACCCCGACCTCCCAACCCCGACCAAAAAAAAAAAAGAAAGGAAGACTTCCTTTCTTTTTTTTGTTGGTGGGGGGTGGGTCGAGGCAGGGCGAAGAAGACACATATCTTAATTTTATGACTGAAAATTGTCAGTTCTACAGTCACAATATAGCATTAATTGCATGAATAGGCATGTTTACGTAACGTATGTTTTTTTTTTTTTCCATCTGATATTTTTTTTGCTGTACAGTGTGTCAAAATCTTCTGTTTGGGATATACATGTGTAATTGTTCACTACTTTAGGACGCAACTGTTTAAATCTGTGTAATTCCATTTTTTCCCCTAGTTTTTTTTAATATGGCTGCCAAACTTCAGAAGCTTCTACTAATAACTTTTTCAGACAGTTTGAAACAAGATCAGGACCGGCTGTACAAAATGTCCATCCTGATCTGGGTACAAATTGTTTAAAAGTCTGAAAGTGTTCCTGAAAGATTTATGATAAAAACAAAGAGTTAAAGATTTATCATACTCAATGCGACTTTCGTCATCTGCTGATAACCTTTGCAAACAGTTTAGCTCCAGATAAGGACCGACGTCTGTACTGATCTTGATCCTAACCGTTTGACGGTTCCAGATAAGGACCGACGTCTGTCTTGATATGGATCTAAACCGTTTGACACTCTGATTGTTTTCTTTGATACTTTTGAAGAATCAGCAGACATCAATATTACAGTTTAATAGATTGCCGATACTTACTAGATCTTCTATAATGAGGTTCTAATGAGTACCTTCATTTTACGTCTTGGCAAAAAAAATAAAAAAAAATTAAGTACAGCCTTGTAAGTCCGACTTTGCAAAAATATAACAGAGGGGTTCAATGAGGTCTAAATTAAACGGTCTTTTTAGTATATTAAAGCAATTGTTGTAATATATTAGAATGCTGATAACCTTTGCAAACATTTTGGACCCAGATACGGACTGACAAAATCTGGATTCTTTAACAGTTTGATACTCTGGTGTTGTTTCGAAAAGCAAAATACATGTTTTAATGAAAAAGTCAGCAAGTTATAACTAAAGAATGAGAAAAAAAACAGCATGCAAAAATTAAACTTCATATATAACGTTCCCAACATTGTCAAGAATAGATACTCAATTGAGTATGCTAGCTGACAAAACAATCTTTCTTATCTTTCTCAAACACCTTTGCACCATTAAATAGCTAGGTTTACAACTGTTGGTGGTCAGTTCCTACTGTGATAATATACTGCCTGACCAATAATTCAATTAAGCTGAAGGAGGCTTAAATATGAGCTTGGAGTTGGCTATTTCGTAGAGTGCATTATGTAATTCCTTATATGCGCATGCAAAACAATCTATCTAGAGTTGAAATACGTAAAACTGCTCCTTCATATGTGCCTAAGTATCTGTATAAGCACCAATAGCTATGACGATGTGGGGCACATGTGCACCTTAGTGCCAGCACTTGACTCTGCACTGGCACATTCTTATAGATATTTGGCCAACTGAGTAAGTAAGCGAATTCCCAGTTCTCATCACATTAAAAATGCAATAAATAAACTGATATTATTGAAGCTTTTAACTCCAACTCCAGATATTTAGATGACTTACTTAATATTGATAATCTTTATTTGAACGAATGGTAGGTCAGATATATTCTACTGAACTTCAGTTAGATAAGGCGAATTCTTCTGATACTGAAGCTCCTTTTTTATACTTGAATTTGTCAATAAAAAATGGCATAGTTTCTTCTAAAATGTATGATAAACGGGATGAGTTTAATATTAAATAGTAAATTTCCCATTTCTTGATGGAGATGTTCTTCGCTCCCCTTTATATGATGTATATATTTCTCAGCAATATTCGTTTTGCGAGAGGTGTTCTCATGTTGATGACTTCAACAATAGAACCTTATTGTTAACTGCTAAGTTATTAACACAGGGTTATAGGTATCATAAAATTCGAAAGGCATTTTCTAAATTCTACCACAGACTAACTCAGAGTTAATTGTTAAATAAAACATTGGTTTAAAAACTCTTCTGCAACAAGGCATATCAGAACCTATATTGTATGATTATTTAGTTTATAAATTCAAACGAATTGTTTGGAAAACCTTATTTTAGTGATCAATTCAAAAAGTTTATCATACGTTATATAAAGGTTGGATATAACTTGGATGTCATGCGACAGTCAGCATGCCTGGTTTTAAACCCAATCACTGTTTATAGCTATGGTTTCCTCTTTAATTGCACGATGGTGGGTCTGGCCTCAGACTCTATGATGGCTCTGACGTAAAGCTTTAATCGGTGGGTTTGTGACTGGTGCTTATCTGTAGCTGGACCCCCCGTGGCTCAACTTGAGGTTTTCTTTAGCTCTGACTATCTGTGAGTTGTGAGACCTTTCCTTTGTTTACTCATAGTGAGTTAATTTGATTAGAGTGTTTCTCCATGATGATACATTGCATTAGTTAATAGACTTCCATGTGAGCTGAACTTTTCTTGTACTTCAACAACAGCAGAATCTAGGGCGAAGATTTAGTGCCAGTAAATGCATTTAAGCCCCCGGACACTTAGGCTGCTGTCCGTTATAAAGCGGTGGTTCTGTTGTTGTTGACTTTTTGTTTATTGTTACTCCCAATGTGGGAGACTACTCCCATTGTGGGAGACTGTAATTGTTCTATGTTTTGTTGTACGTAACTTTATGTCCATTCTAGTTTTGCAATCATTATGATGGGGAAGAGAGAGCTGGTTGCTTTGCTTGGTTTGTCTTCTTTGTGTCTCGTGGTGGTTGTGTGGCTCTTCCTCGCGATGCCATGGGTTTGTTTGCGGTTTGTGATTGTAGTATCTCCTGATCATACTCACATACTATTTTAGACCTCTAGAGTACAGTCGATTGGAGTAGACTATCTAGCATTGTCTTATAAAAGCAACTTACAGGTCTTTTGCGTCGACAAACAAATGTAAAATAACACCTGGTAACAAAGAAGCATGCAATAAGAATAAATACCATTTACAATATTTTACATCACAGGAATGTGACAATTCAAACTAATCAATACATTGTTCAATCTGGGATAGATATTATAAGAACGTGTGATACTGTACAGTAGAATTACTTTCTTATTTGGTATGGAGAGTCGACTGGGTGCTTAAATTAGATGATCCTTGAAGATACTAATAGTGTATAAGAAAGAAACAAAGCCCTGCTAAGTAAGAAAGAGGGCAAAAAACAGGAACCGATACAATCAAGCACCACACCCGACCCAGGATACCAATGGGAAAGTGACAACTTCACAATTAGACATCACAAACGAGAGCCAAGAGGTCAGCCCTTTCCCAGCAGGTGACCACAAGGCATCAATAAACAGACGCGCACGAAAGCATAACAAAAACTAGACAGAAATAACATAAATGATCCACAAAAGAAGCTCCGCCCTGGAACGGTCAGTAAAAATACCCCAATGTAGGGCCCAAACCTTATTTGAGGGCATGGGATACGCAAAAGTATAAGGCTCCATATACCGCATGCCTTATACGGGCGAAACTATGACAAAAATAAGGACTGCAAGCAAAATCAGATAACCTTAAGATAACAAAAAAGTAATTAAGCCAGCAAAAGCAAAAACATGCAATCAAAGACACAACAAAACAACAACAGCAAAACGTCTGCTGATATTAGGCATTTACATCCAATGCCATCTACAACACGAAACATTCTGCTAAACTCTGGGTACGATTCGACCAAGCGTACTTTAGCTGTCGTTGTTTCTGTGTGGAGTAGGTAAAACTTCTCCCAATGTATCAATAAAGTGTTGACATTTTTTCATATTCTGGTCCTTTGAGAATATTGGGTTCTGACAGAAAGCAGAATACCGCTTAAGCTGGTGCTAGGTGGGGGGGGGGGCATGAAAATTGTTGCACTTTCCATTAGATCTCATGAACACACTCAATAAAACCGAGTCTGCTGTTTTCTAATATTGTAGGTTCTCTCTATTTCTAAAGGATCCGTTTTTCCAGATCATTTAGAGGTTGAAACAGCTGTCGTCGTTTCTGTATGGAGTTGGTAAAATGTCTCCACGTGTATCGATATAGTGTTGATATTTTTATCATATTCTGGTCCATCGGGAATATTGGGTTGTGATGGAAAGCAGAAAACTGCTTAAGCCAGAGCTAGGGGGCGTGAGAATTGTTGCACTTTCCATTACTTCTCATGAACAGACTCTGCTGTTTTCTAATAGTGTAGGTTCTGTTCATTTCTGAAGGATTCGTTTTTCCAGATTATTTATCATCAAGCAGACTATTACATACGCTGGGCCTGGCCGCCTCAGACCTCTCCAATATTCTAAAAAAGAAACCAGACTATTTGAATTTATGTATAGACTACATATTGGAAACAATATAGAAAATGTGTTGATGTTTTTCATCGTGAGAGATAATGGGAATTGCAACGTTACTCTCATCCACCCAAAACACTATATAACGTAAGTTGACAAAATAGACCCTGTTGTAAGTCTTTAGGACATGTCTAATGACATGGCAACCACATGTTGATCTGATCTGCTCTACTTTTTTGCAGTAAATCCCTAAGCTGATTAGTCACTAACATTTTATCAGTTATCTCTCATATTAACTGCATTGTTGCACGTTGACCTGATAAACATTGTCCATTTCACTGCATGTATCATTATCAAATCATTATGACGTTGCACTTTTTTGATGATGTCAGCAAGAACATTAATAATTACGTCATAATCGCTATTTTCCACAGTGAACCAATGGGAAAACTGATATACAAGAGGTGTTTCATGTTTATTTGAACAAATTTGTAAATGCCGTTTCTCATTTATTTCTCGTTATATTGGGTAATAATTGAATTCCATGGGTTATTGTGATCTCAAGAAATACGCAGTCATCAAGAAAATAGTTGTTAATTTTTGTTTTCTGGCTTCAAACAGTCTCAGAAGATGAGTAGTCAAATTTTAAGCGTTTACAAATGCTGTCTGAAACGAAATGTACTAAATCTTTCTCGAACAATTTCTCTAAAAGATATGAAGTTTTTCTCTTGGAACCTTTTATATATTGTACATAGATAATTAAAGTATGTTCTGTTAGAAAATAAAACATTCCAGTTGGATATTTACTTTTTGGAAGCAACTTGAACATCAAATTTTAGGGTTTACAGTTTCCATAGCAATACTAAATAGTATGCAAAATACTTGAATGCAATATTTGGTGATCAGTTGTATCAGTAACAGATACTTTAAATATCTAGAAAATTGAGTCGGCTGTGAGTTTTGGAGAATTTCCTTTTCAAACTTCTTTCAAGAGACATTTTATACATGAGATACCCATTTGGGCACATGTATGGAAGAACTTATTAAGCCCAGTTTCCAAGCAAATACAGGCACACATAGATTGTTTCTCATTTAAATGATAGACTGAGTGTGCCTCTTAACTTAAAAGAAAATTTCACACTTAAATACGTATTTTCTTAGACGAAGATAAACCCGTTTTAGCTCTTAAAATCAGTTGAAAGGAGGTGGGGGTGTATTTACGGCCATCTCGTTATGGCTATGCTTTAAATTGCCATTTTGTCTATTTGGCAATACCAGGGATACGTCCCTTATGCATGAAAAAGCAAAATGTGTTTGTTTTATTTATATGCAACCGCAAAAAACGAAATTGAAATCTGTTCAAATAAACATGAAACATGTCTCGTATAGAATACCAGGTTTGAGTCTTTTGATTTTAGGTTTACCAGACACACCTTGGAGAACGTATGTTTAATCTCTCAGCAAGCCATGCGATTCAACAAGCGTTCTCAAAGACTTGCCTGGTACGCTAGATATCAAAATACACTCACCTAGCATTTTCTCTATTTATGAAGTCATAAAATACACACAACATACTCAAACAAATTTTGATACCATTCATATGATGTTATATAATAATATTGATAATATCAAGACACAAAATAAAAACTTGTTTAAGCACCAAAAGGAAAATACACGTTTTCGATTAGTTTTTTAATATCTACAATGATGCAATAAACTACCCTAAAATATCATTCTAATTCACTTACTTTTGTAACGCGACATATGATTGGATAGCTTAAAAACTTGCGTTAGAATTTCCTGTGATATAGTGTAGGAATTATTTTGACAACATTAATTATGTTACATTTCGTTGGATAACATGTGGTTTTATGCGGCCTTAACGTTCCACTGTGACACAAACCCGCAAAGGTGCATATAAATTGGGATAACCATATTCAACATTTTCATTTGGGGAGGTATATTGCCAGATATACAGCCAAAAGTCACGTTTTCCAGCTTTACTCGTGAGTCGCAGTAAAACAAAATTTCCGACATACATGTACATGTATATCCGACGATATACCTCCCAAAATATAACTATTGAGAACAGTTATCCCTTTTTCTATTCTACGACAAACATGATTCATTTACCTTCGATACTCTACTTAGTGTACTTTATCATTTACCTCTTATATAATCTACATTGTTGTACGTTGACCTGATAAACGTTGTCTATATCAATTAGTCTATGTCAAATGGGAATCTCGTGTAAATTTTGTGACGATTTTTGGTGACCTATATCAAAATAAACTTTGGGACATATGTAAAAATTTAAACCAGATCACCTTTCTGAGTTCTGCGTCTAGACTGAATGATAACGTCATCAAAATGGTCGCCAAAGTGCTACTTATGCACATATACAAGTAACCAGATTCAAAGCATAAGTTATGTGGGAATTTCTTGCCGGAATTTAGTTTTTGTCAATATTTGATTGATTTGGTGTCATATAATACGACAATGACGTGTTTCTTTTATCTGATCCCTTTAACCCGTTTTGGGGCTTCCGATTCAATAAGATTGACCCAGGACCCATTTTGGTACTTGTTAACCCATAGGACATCATGCTGAAATTTAGTGTTTTTTGGTTTCTTTTGTTTATTTGTTTGTTTGTTTATGTTTAACGTCCCACATACAGCTAAGGGCAAATGGAGACGGGGCCACAGCTTAAAGTCTCATCTGACTTACTGGTGGAGCCCGGGATCAAACCCGCGAACCCTGGTTTACAAGGCGAGGGGTTTATCCACTACACCACAGCAGCTTCTGTGTTTAGATGGATTTGAGACTATACTGCATCGTACATCAATATGACAGAGCTCTGGAGCCCATTTTGGGGTTCTTTTGTTCTTGGATTAAAAGTAAGTAAGGGTGCAAAGATCAGGAATCGACACAACCAAGCACCACACCCGACCCAGGACACCAATGGGTAAGTGACAAACTTACAGCCAGACACCACAAACGAGAGCCAAGAGGCCAGCCCCCTCCCAGCAGGTGAAATGTTTAAGGTCCCAGTCAACTGACCTGGTCATGTCCAGACGGTCAGTTGACCTAACCACACTTTTCCAGGGCAAGCTTAGACTAGGCAGTACTTTGTGCATACGCTTTCGCTTGTAACTGACAACAACCCTTCTTAAATCAGTGGAAGGAGGAGAATGACTATAGAAAATATTTGATGATCAATCTCAGCAAAATTAATGGGCCTGGTTCGAACTCACGACCCCTGTATCAGCAATAGAAATCACCTAGAAATTGGGCTACAGGGCCAATCATTTTGGGGTTCCTATTTTATTTAATGGACCCTGAATCCATAAATTCAGCTTTTGCTCTATTTGATTGCTTTGGAGCCATACTATATGATTTTTTGATTCCTGTGCTCATGGACCCAGTCCATCAGTCACATTCATATGAGGCCCTCCCAGGGGTTTTGGTGAACAGGAGAAAAAGGGCATTTATTTCAGGGGAACAGAGGGAAAAGGACACATTTTAATGGGAACAAAGACAATATTTGGGAACAGCGAACATAAGAAAACAAATTTTCGATTTGGGGGGAAAAGGGGAACAAGCCAATTTCTTTCAGAGGAACAAGAGAACAGGTACCCAACCCCCTCCCTGAGAGGGCTTCGCATATCACAGAGGCGACATTGTACCTCCAAAGTAATGGCATACCAGATCACTCAAAATTCACAATTGTAATACACAGCAAATGCTAGTGCAGTACAAGTTATTTGTGGGGAGAAGTGACGCAAGCAGATTTACTGCAACCATTTATTACTAGTCAACACAGTGTCTCCGAAACTAGAGGTAATAATGTCATAATAGGAACATAAATGTCACCTTATCACCTCCAACATGATTGTCAAGCAACTGTATGGTGGGAATTGGCTCATCTGTAGATTTCCATATGCTGATACTGAGATCTTTTGACACTCTGAAGAAAGAGAATTTTAGTTGGAGGTAGCTTATTGGACTCTGCCTGTTTCCAACGAAACATCAACCATCTTAACCCAGTAAGATTGTCAATGGTTGCTCCTGGCTGATAAAGCAGGTATATTATAAAGTTCGAGAGCATTCTTAGTCCTGTCTTCCAGTGGGACAGGTTCAAGTTTCCTGAAATCTTCATGGACACAGGAATCTGCGATACCGAAAGCTTTCCAACATAATATTTTACCTTGCCTGACATTAATCCAGTAATGTCAGCAGCATCTACTGACAAAAGTGAACGTAAACTTGGCTGTTTTCGGCTTATCTAGTCCTTAAACTATAATAATTGCATCCACAACCTTTATCCTGCCTGTTTCACTTCCGATGAATATCTCATCCTGACCTTTGACAATAAAGATCATATAGGCAAACCGAAAAACTTTTTCAGCGACACACCATAAGCATTTATTGTGCTAACTATAAACACCTTCTATCGAGAAGTTTGTGTTACCAGTTGTAAGACAGGTTTCAAGTATACTTGACATTGACCTTTGACTCCGAAATTGTATCAGTATTTTGAAAACACCGTAAGCAATCAGTGTGCTAAATAAGAACACATTCAGGCAAAAATCAAGATAGCAGTTTGAACAGTAGCTATATCCCAACCGCAGAATGACCAGGGTTCAATTACTGCTTGACCTATACTGCACATCATTGCACTCAGCACTTTAACCATCCATTCATTGTCATATTATGACTAAAATACTGTTGAAAAGGATCTAAAATACCAAGGCATCCATCCATCTCTGTCTTTGTTTGCTGAGAGGAAAAGTCATTAGACCCATGACTGGTACCATGAACGGCCAATGGCATGTGTTCTGCACATTTTATTTAACTTAGGTCAATATGTTACCAGAGTTAATTGAATATCCTTCAAGGCTTGGCATGAAGTTATGACATTGACTTTGAGCCCGCATAACGGAAACATGTATTCTGTACATCTCCTCACTGAAGAAACCATTTTAGCCAATTTATAAAAAACATAATGCAACTCCTTAAGTGGTAAAGATATTATGCAAACATGAAATCAAATATTCAAATTACTGACCTTCAACTGTGACCTTGGCCTTGAGTTGGCATGTTAGAAACATACAGAGTGCGTACAGTCTCGATGAGGTGAATATTTGACTACAGTTATAATAAAAATCCCTCTGGCATAAAGGCAGGACTTCAAATGTTCAAACTCGTGACCTTAAATTGTGGCAAAGACCTTTAGCCACAGTGCTGTCATGAAAATTGCATATCCTCTCACTGAACCGGACATTTCACTAACATTTAATGAAACCATTCAAGTGGTAAAGGGGATAGGGTGCGGACATACAATTAAGGGCTCAAACTTTTGATCACAACTGGTGACCATGACCTTGTAATCATGGTTGAATTTCACGCTTCACACATTATCTAACTTAGACAAATATTTGACCACAATCAAATATGGGGTGGATATGAGTTCGCTTAATTGAGTCATGGGTTCTGCACACCGTCTCACTGGGGTGAACATTTGACCAAAGCGTAGATGAATTTAAAGTGTTTGGGAGATTCAAGAGTTATGGCTAAACGATGAATAGCGGAAGACATTCCTTTAATCCCCTCTCCGCTTCGGGTTGGTGGAGTAATGAATGTGGAGTTTTCTTTAAGCACTGTTCGGCAAAATTTAAATACATTTGACCTTGACCTTTGACTTCAAAGTCATATCGGTAATCTTAAACTTTTGTTGTAATCTACTCACCACAAGCAACCATTGTGCCAAATATGAACATCTTAAGTCAAAACATGAAAGACAAGCCATAAGACAGATAGATTTTAAGTATAGATTACCTTGAACTTAGACTCCAAGGTAACATCGATGATTAGATCTGAGGCATATGTTATAATTTACACACAATAGCCAATTATTGTGCCAAATATGAACACCCTCAGGCAAGTACAATATTGTGTAAATGTGGTTTCTTTTGACACTCTGGAGCGGCACGAGCACTAAACTATATAAACAAAACTTTTTCTGGCTAACATACTTCAATATATGTATATGCATATCAATAGCGCGATGACCGCCATTTTGATGACGTCACTATTCATCCCAGAAGCGGATCTCAGATGAGTGAACAAAATAAAATTGATTCTAATGCCTCAAAGTTTAATTTAATATAGGTCGCCAAAAATCGTCACGAAATATACACGGGGCACAAATTTTGTCCTATTTGACATAGACTTCAACATGGGGCATGCCCTATGCTCATGGGCAAGATGGCCTATTGCATTTTAAAGTAGATTTCTGTGAAAATATTGTTTGTGTTTACAATCTCGAGCAGTACTGGCATTAAATCTATTAAAAACGTTTATTTTGCCAATACACTTTGATTTTTTTAAATGTATACGCATTTTAATTGTGCGATGGCCGCCATTTTGATGACGTCATTACTCGGACCAGATGCCGAACTCAGTTGGGAGAACTGGTTGAAATTGTTGCAAATACCCCCAAAGTTCAATTTGATATAGGTCACCAAAAATCGTCACGAAATTTACACGAGACCATTTTTTGGCCCATTCGACATAGACTAAATGCTTGTATCTTTATCAGGTCAACATGTACTGTTGCAATTTTTAAATGACGTCGTCGATGACGTTGAATCGACACGAAAATCGATAATTACGCCATAATAGCTCTTCAAAAGGGGAGGCAACATTGAAAGCAAGTGAATCTGAAATTCAAGGCCTTCAAAATGTGTCATGCAATCTGCCGAAACCCCATCAGAATAGGGAAATTATAGCAACCTGAAAATCAAAATTCTGACATCTATTAAGCCAATGGAGTCCGCCATATTGAATATCTAATTAACTTCCTGTAAATTTTGAAAAACAATTAAATTCCCAATTTCACTGCGAACTGTACAGATGTTATTTCAAAATCAACTATTTTCAACAGGAGAATCAGTGAAAAAATGCAAACAAAGTTAAAATAAACAGCAGAAAACCAGTTTTTATGTTTATTCATATTTAATTAGGGCTGTGTGACGTCACACCGCATATACATGGCTACCCTCCATAGATTTCAAATATACACGCTTTTTTAACTTTTTTTATTTTTCATTCGATTTTTAGCAGGTTTGTGGCAGATTGCATTACTTTAATAAGAACTTGCATTTCCGATTCACTTGGTCCCAATGTTGCCGTCCCCTTTAAAGAATGAACCAACTTGTAAACTGATAAATAGAATACCAGGTTTGCGTCTTTGAAGTCGCTTTACCAGACTTGGCTTCGAGAACGAATGTTCAATAACTCAGCAAACCACACGATTCAACAAGCGTTCTGGAAGTCTTGCCTGATGAACTTGTAATCAAAAGATACTCACCTAGTATTCTATATTTACTCACCGGTATAGTCACCATTCGAATTAGTGATAATACTTCTGAGGAACGCATCTTCTGTGGAACTGGTTACTTCTACCAGATATGAATTCTGGTCAATACAGCGTTGCTGTAATATAGTCAGATTTTAATCATTTAATAGAGAGATCACCCAGTACATGTATAAACATTTTTATGAAGCATTTTGAAATGTTGACAAATGATTGGACATACATACTTACCAGTCTTAATTTAAGTTGGCCGAACGGGTAAATTTGCTCATAATAATGTGAAACTGGAATCATGCCATAGTACAAATGCTTAATATATTTATAAACAAGCATACAACTAACAGACCAACCCATGCCAAGAAGAGTTTATGTCGCTTGAATACAGACACAAAAGGCATACACTCAAAGTAAAATACACCAAGTTTAATAAGGTGTAGGTCAGATATGCATAGTGTTATTTGTATCACAAACTATTTTATAAAAATGGAAAAAACGCTTTTTGTATTAATATGTGCTTATTCCAATGAACACAGAAGAAAGATTGAGAAATAGAAAACAAACAAAAAACCAGAAAAAATATAACATGATTTATCCTGTTATTATAGGCGGCTTCATGGATGTATATATACATGTTTACATGGTTTCGAGAGTTGCATCTTCTTAGCACATGATGAGGTAGAAATCTACATGATGTTAATGTCGTGAATGAGGACAAAACATGTGCTGGCTGCGAATGAGGAAATAGTGTTTCCATATTGGATATTATATGCATTAGTACTATACACATTCCAACAATTCCAAAAAGCAGAAAAAAATACATTTTTAATGCGCGGTATAATTTAAAATAAAAGAATGTAAACATATAAATATACTAAATATAGCTATGCATCAAAACAACCTCAGAAACTCGCCCCATATATACATCCTTCTGGATTCCAGGAATCGTCACATCACGTGAATTCCGTTGTGACGTAAACTGAAAGGCGAAATCAGATCTGCGATGAACAATATATTCAATGAACCAAAGCAACATCGGGAGTAACCCGCGAGCGAGAATCGAATGTGCCGTATAAAGAACCTAAATAGTCAGATATTGAAATGAAAGTGAAAGTACAATACGACGCAGCGAGGTCAAATGAATACGTTTTACAAGAAACAAATGTACATGTACACCATGAATACTTCTTGATAGAAGCATGAATTATGCAACAAGGAATAGAACCATACGTCAGATAGTAACTGGTAGAAATTTTTCAGCCAAAACGAAATGTTTACGGCAGTGAAATTTGACCCAGCTACCGAAATTTTATGATCCGCTGTCTCGAAGCAAAAACCAAACAATTAGCGAAAATAATGCAAATGCACAATGCGAAGGCTAGCCACTGAACGAATAACACTTAAATTACACGTGTAGTTCATTACAAGAATTTGCATCGCATTCTGGTCTCAATATTCGTTAGTATTCGGGAGAACATTGCGTAGCACGCATGCGCGTACTTGAAGTCAAAACTGAATACAATTAGGCTATTTTATGTATTATGTCTGTACGTATTTACTCCATTACGTAACACGTTATACGTGTTAATGTACTCATTACTAACCTAAGCATACTGAACGCATTTACGCCTAGATGAAAAAAATATCAACCTTTAAACAAACAAAAAGCTACTTTTTAATGTTTTATCAGTAGGAAACCTTGGTTTCTAATATATACTTTGTTTTAGATGTACCACGATCTCCTGCTTTACGGATATAGTCATTGAGGGTTCTATAAGTACCAGGCTAACTCTGGTGAATATTGTTTGGTCGCCACTTTGCAAGCAGAATTACAAATGTACAGCATGCGTTTAAGCATAAAAATTTTCAAGGATATATATATGCTTGATAAATGAGCCATTGCATGAGATTTCCAACAATGTGGCATTTAGACATGTGTATACCCGGACGAGCCTCTGCAGTCTCCTTTTAAGCTTAGAAACTCCAAATGGTGTTCAGTCAGTAGCTTAACAATCATAGAATACAACTAGCTAAGGCTCTGATCAGACTGCGCATATGCGCAGGCTGATCTGAGGCTTTGCTGGTGACACAAACCAAATTGTTGGAAATCTCATGCCACGGCTCAAATGACAGTTCTATGACGTTGCCGTAATGACGTTACGTGAACAAACAAACACATTATTGTAGACATTCTGCATACATACTTAAGCAACTTTGGTATTACTTGCCGTTTATAATACTCTGCTTCGCAGATCTCTTTTTTCATAGATAATTGCAAACAAAGAGTGTTTTGCAGGATATGAAACTAAAACTGAGCGAGAACATAGATTTTTAACGCATAGCATTGTCGAACAGCAAATTCGCGATGATTCTACTCATATGAAAAGACCCCCCAGAGACTTCGTTGCTCGCATGCAAAAGGCAACTGTCAAGTTTTTGACTCAGACCAACATTAGACTTCTTGTCCCGTTAGGAACGTCAGCATGGACGTTTATAAGATGCTTTGCCCATATGTGATACGTACTCGGGAAAGTCCGCCACAATATGAGAATCGACTCATGACTCGGATGTATATAAGGAGCATAACCCTTAGTACTATGTACCAAAAAGCTCCATTTTGTTAGCTGGAACTGGCGAATGGAAAATTAGTTACATGTATGTAGCATGTGGGCTCAACTCTATCAAAATCGGTTATTCTGATTATCCGAAAAGTTCAATCAGAAGAATAAATGAAGTTTATGTTGTTGTTTTTTTCGTCAGCGTCACGTTATCACCCGCGTTATCAAAGTCGATGTACATCTGTGGTCTGATTCAACGGAATTTCGCGGAATTGGCCGAGGCAGTTCCGATTGATGTGATACGTATATAAATGGCATGTACTGATCGAAACAGGTTTATTTTGACAACACCTGGACTTACCAATGCATCATCCCAGTTGACTTTTTCTGTATTGACGAAAAGGTAGCAAGAACTTCCATGTGACACCCAGATATTAGCTGACCCTGCAACAAATGACGTGAAATAATATACACTGTTATATGACTGGAGAGAATCATGTCTCCTGATTGGCCCAATTTGTCTTCATTAATCTCTATGAGAAATACGAAATTAAAGCTGCATAGTCTGAAACTTTTGATCTTTTTATTTTAGAACTTATGTTTCTATGTTTCAAGAACACACTAAAAAACTAAAATTCAGGTATACATTTTACCAATTTCGTAAATCTTAACAAATGATCAGTATGAAAACAACAGCATTTAAGTTAAAATTAATTGTCTATAATTATTGGAGGGACGCAAATAATTACCAATAAGAAAAGAACACAACTGTTTTATACGATAATTCACTTTTCCGTGCAGTTTTCAGCTATAGTGAACAGATTTATTGTGAAAACATAACTTAATTCTACTTTTACAAATGATTTAAAAACAAGATAAAAATTTTCGAAAAATGTTCATAGTTGCAGACTTAGTCTCTTTAATGTATTGGTACTCATAACTAAAGGCCTTATGATATTAGAATGTATCATAAGTGTGGAGGTGGGATAGAAAAATCCGTCCCGAGGATTACCGTTTGTCATCACGAGGCTTGCAGAGTGGTGAAAAGCTGCGATTGCGAGGGGCGGATTTGTGCATCCTAAACTTACACAAATAATGAATTATTTTTCTAGTTCAACATTAAATACGTGATTTTGTATTTTATAAAAAAAGGCTTTCTAGTTTTGCAATCATCTCACTCTTGAGTGAAGAGCGAGCTGGTTACTTTCACTTAATTGCCTCCTTTTACTGTCATATGGTAGTATTTTGGTTCTTCCTCACGGTGTTGTAGGTTGGTCTACAGTGTGTGATTTTGGCATTTCCTGTTCATACTCACTTTCTTGAATAGACAGAGCTGCGATTTAACACGATGACGTAACTGTAACATTGCTATGAAGTCAAGTATTGTCTTCCAAGGTGCTGTTGTTCTTTTTTCCTTCCCATCGGTTGGTAAAAAAGGTCCTGACCGTATATACACTGACCTCACATTTATTCACCCTTTAAGCGAATAATCACAAAAAAGCATGTTTGTGTCGTCCACTCTCAAAGACAAACAGTATGGACCCAGATCAGACTGCTCCTAAATGTTTGCCTCTATGCTTACGTTAAATAGACATTTTCAGATGCAGTAAATTTGATGGCATTTTAAGGACTAAATAATGTGTTTTGCGTCTGTACTGAGGTAATGGCGCAAGATGATACAGTTATTTTTGAATAAAACCACTCATTTTCAGCTTTTACCTATTTCAAAAGTAAACCAGTCCTAACTACGCATTCATGAGGTGCCGCCTTTACAGTAACCAAAAAGTAATACAATACCTTTTGAAAAGTGTGTAGAACAATGCCATTATTTTATAAAACTTAATAAGTTTTCACCATTTTGTAGGCCAATATTACACAAGCAATGACCGAATAGCTTAATAACGAGACAGCAATACCAACACCGTTTAGAATACAAGACAATGCGTTTATCTTTGCAACTGAAAATCGCATGTCACAATACATATATTTCCAAAATGCATGACCGGCAGTGGTTTAATTTGTTCTGCCTCGGTGTTTTCATTAAGAACTGTTTAAGGTCTTTGCAATGAAGACTAGGTCTAGGTAAAATGAATTAACCCACCCACATTTGCTTAGGTTTTTGTCTGTTTAGGCTCATTGTTTATTGTGTCCCATTGTTTTAGGGGGTTCTGTATTTAGTTTTGTTTTGTTATACAGCATTAAGTGTCATTTCTAGTTTTGTAATCATCTCGGTTGTGTTGTATTACTTGAGTTTTCTTCCTGATGTCTTGTTACTGTAAGTGTTCTGTGGCTCTTCATTGCGATCCAGTTGGTTGGCCGATAGTGTGTGATTGTGATGTTTCCTTATCATATGCGTCTACTTTTTTGGCCACGATCTTCTTACATCTTATTTAGTCAGATCATGGAATTTCGGTACTTATCGCATATGCTCTAATGCCTTATACTCGTAAACGCCATGACTGACGTACCTAGCAAGGTAAGAAGTCAAAATATCCGTTTATCATTCATCTACCCCCCCCCCCCCCCCCCCCGTTATGTGAATAAAAGCAGCGAAAGCTGAAGCGATTCTGTGCATATACACCGACTATCTTGAGCATTCCCTGCTCTCTTCTACGATAAGTACCAAAATGTCCATACTTAGTAACGAGAGTCAATGCATTCTGTTCATTGCCCTGTTTTAACACGCAGTCCGCGTGTTCAAACAGGGCAATGAACCGAATGCATTGGTTTCAAAAGATCAAGATTTTTTTCCAAATTGATTTTTAAAGTACCTAGTATTTGCATATTAAATGGGTTTAACGTACCCGGCAATAACTTGTAAAACAATTAACATGAGACTTTTCCAATTCCAACACAATGGTCAAGATTTAAAGTGCGATATCTAAATTGAAATCTAAAGGCTGCTATAATAGAGCTTTTATGGCTATTTGACAATCTATATGGGTGTGAATTATTCATTCCATGGACTTATTTCACTCAGTTTACGAAGAAAGCCGTATTGTCATGAAACGCTCTACCAAAACTTACTAGCATCCAAGAAAAAACTTTATGTTGCTTTTCTAGACTGGGAAAAATGTTTGATAGAATTGACAGAGCATTCTTATGGCAAAAACTTATTTCAGAAAGTGTTAGCATAAAATTTATCCGAGCTATTAGAGCTATGTACTCATCTGTCAAATCATTCATACGATACAAACATGCAACCTCAGATTTTATCAATACATATATTGGGGTAAAGCAGGGCGATCCATTGAGTAGTATTTTATGTTTATTTTTCTTGAATGATATTTTGAGTAGTATTAATTGCAATTTAGATGGATTAATGAATCTCGAAGAATTACAGATATTTATGTTATTATTCGCTGATGACGGAATACTTTTTTCACAAAACCCACAAACACTTCAATCTATGCTGAACGACGTACAATTATACTGTGAAACCTGGGGCCTTAGACTAAATCTAACTAAAACAAAAATAATGATATTCGAAAAAGGGCGACATACCACTTACAATTTTCATATAAACAATCAACTCATTGAAATTGTCTCATCGTTCAAATATCTCGGTGTCTACCTTTACAAAAACGGAAATTGGTATCGTACACAGAAACGAGCTTCTCAACATGCATCGTATTCTCTCCGTAATCTATTCATTGTTTTCAATCAAATAGAATTGCCAGTGAGTTTCAAAGAAATCTGAGCTTTTTGACTCACTCGTATTACCAGTGTTAAATTATGCCGCAGAAATCTGGGGTGCACATGATGCGCCCGACATTGAAGTTATCCATACTAAATTTTGCAGGAAGCTTCTAACTGTCAAAAGGTCCACCAATCTGAATGCTTTATATGGAGAACTTGGGCGAGTCCCTATGCTGATACACCGTAAGATAATCATGATTAAATATTGGTTAAAAATCATAGCATTACATGATAATTCATTATTATTTAGAACGTATCAAATGTTAAAAAGAAATTTAGAAAATGGCCCACATTGTGATAAAACTAACTGGGCCTACCAGATTAGGAATATCTTGCAAGAGTGTGGTTTGTTTTACATCTGGCAAAATCAATCGAATATGCCGTTTAACATAAGTATCATAAAACAGAGAATTGTGGATATTTTCTATCAGTCATGGTATAGTTCTATTAATAATTCCTCACGATTGGAGACGTATAGTTTAATCAAGCATACTTTTAAAACGGAAGAATATCTTGACTTTATAAAAGAAAAAAAGTATCGAATAGCTCTTACAAAATTCAGAATTTCCGCACATGATCTGGCAATTGAGCATGGGCGATTTACAAACTTACCAAGAGAGCAAAGAATATGCAATCATTGTAATAGTTTACAAACTGAATCGGAGTACCATTTCCTGCTGATATGTACTAAATACGCTGATATACGCTCAAAATATATAAAAAGATATTACTACACATGACCTACAATACAAAAATTTACCAATTTATTGTCAGAAAATTCAAAGGCCACAATAAGAAATATTGCTAAATTTGTATATTATGCTAATTTAAGAAGGACAGGAGATCAGTAGCACGTATTGGCATAATTAAAGCTCGACAGTCAAGTTAATGGCAGAGGCGACCCAAATGAGTCTTCGCCTTGGAAAAGGCTTGTATGGATCTTCTCAGCTATTTAACACTTAAGCTTTAGGTATAAATATCGTACCAAGCACTGGTAACACTTATAATGGTCTACAAGTGTGTCCAACTAAGCCCTCTAGTACAGGTAGAATAGTCCATAATCTAAGCCAATGACTTATCAAATTATAACAGTGCAGGTATGGCCGAGGCTGCGTAATCTACGCAGGCTCGCCCAGATCTACACTGAACATACATGTATTTCAAATTTGTCATAGGATTACTTCCCTTTGACCAAAAAAAAGGCGAACTATCACTTGTGATCGTATTGATTGCTTCCCCTAGATTGACAACGACGAATACAGTTAGCAATATGATATTGCTTTTCCAGTAAAATAAATCAATCACTAGTTCTAATCTAAACAACTACAAGACAAACAGTATAGATACAAGTCAGACATTTCATGAAAGATACATCTGCCTTGATCTATGGTGTATGTCAGTCTTTAACGGATTACGAGTATAAAAAATCGAATCATCTCCCTTTTCCTGCTACATAATTTGATTAATCTCCCTTTGACCACATTTTTCATCTATATTTGAGATTGCGATGTTCATAATAGATAGAGCCCAGATTAGCAGGAGCAGGGGCACTCTTCGTCTGGACTCTCTCTATCATCCAGGAAAACTAAAGAAACAAAAAAATATACAGTAGTAAAATTGTCACGTTGTGTGATCTGCTCTTCAGAAAAAGAGAAGCGAAGTCCACGGTAATGCTCACTATTGTGTTGTACTTGCTATAAGCATACCTGTATGTTTAATGCAATAAAATTATGTTATGTTATGTTATGTTATGTATGCTTTGATAAGAAGATTGCAATTCGTTTGTCTTATATGTACCATATTATATATGTAAATGTCTGAAATAGGATTTTTGATAATTAATGGAACAGAACATAATCGAGAATGTTAAGCTAAGATATGATAAGATTTATGCAGAAATTTAGATCAACATACATGTAATATAGGCTTGTACATACAGTGTAAGATTTTGGTACATGTTCTTACTGTGAATTCAGAAATTTTTGCGAGGGTTTTATTTTCGCATTCGCGAAGTTTCGTCAAAAACTCTCGAAATTTGTAGCGTCGAAATACGTCGTCTAACGCTTTTCGCTAAAATACTATTTTCGCAAACACTTCTGAGTTTTACAGTATCGCATATGCACACACGCCTCATTTAAACACAAAACTGAGCTTAAATGGCGATTTTAATTTTAGTTTTTTGCCAGAACCTCCCTCTTCTTTGATACTGTGTGGTTGCAAAGAACATTCTCTGGCGAGTATGCGCTGAAGCGCAGGCTGGTCTGAGCGTCTATGTATACCAATATACGACGTGTACTGCATTGGTCCTCATCAATATCAGCGCTACTTGAACAACCTTTTTTATGGGATGTCTCAGTGGCGCTGTTGGTAGCATCGATGTCTTGTGTAGTGCTAGGCGTCGTTGTCGAGGCATCTTTCGGCTCAGTTTATTCACTACACAGCACAATAATAATAATAATAATAATAATAATAATAATAATAATAATAGACAGAGGCATAAAGCAATAAGGGCCATTTTCAACGAGACCCATTTCATGAGTGTATACATTGTGCTACAAACGTACACGTACCAAAGAATAGTCTGTCTTCACATGCACTAATTAAACTAATATATGTCCTTCAAAACAGTAACGGACCTATGGTGAGAGCTTGGGCATTGGATCATCACAATGCGCATCCCAATAAACCACCAAAATACATGAACATGTACCCACCCTGCTTGCAATATCAGGCCACTATCGGCCTACAGTAAAACAAGTTTTTGACTGGCAAGTAGTGGCCCACTTGGATATAGTTCGAGGAAAAATTTCCCATACAATAATCTTGTATATTATTAGTGCCAGATTTGAAGCCATTAACCGAGGCTGAATATTAGTTTATGTTTTGTTTGTGATATGCTATGCGCCACAGTCAACATATTTTAGACATGTCGGGGCATTTTCCTGTCCTAATGGAATTAACAAGTCAAATCAGAGGATAACTGATATTGTTTAATGAAACAACACAGTGCCAAATAACCACTCTTCGATCCATATCAATCATGCTACCAACTGAACCACTGCCATCCCCGTTAACTGAATGCATGTCACTGTCAAAACCGCAATATAATACAAAATGTTCCTATGAATAAGCATTTCCCTGATTGCAATTTATGAACAATTATATGCTTTTAAAAGCTTATTCAACAGACGTTTCAGAACCACTTTTAAAAAACGTCACCTGATAGTGTTTAACTGACCGATACAACGAACAGCCACCAGTTTTTTTTTGCCACACCAGAATTTGGCAAAATCACATCATCTTTCTAGTGGTGCAAAAGACTCAAAACCACTAAAATACATAAATACAGACATAAGGGAGCAAAACATATATGATTATGACTAAAAACATATATGCCATCATAATGAAAAAAATGGTCAAAGTTAAAAACCCCGCGGGGTTTTTCGAAAACCCCGCGGGGTTTTTAAAACCCCGCGCGGGGTTTTTCCCCCACATTTTCAAATGGGGAAAAACCCTGCAGGGTTTTTTCAAAAAAATAAATATTAAAATTTGTTCAAGAAACAAGTTTGTTTGATTGTAATTATTGCAGAAAATGATTGATATGGCTAAATGCAAAACTTTGATTTCCCCCGCGGGGTTTTTCTCCCATTTCAGATTGTGGGGGAAAAACCCCGCAGGGTTTTTTGAAAAATTCAAATTGACTTTTTTGAATTATTATTCATCACAATGCATAATAAAAGGTATATCAAACACTTTCAGCATTATATTGTGCCTCTAGAGGAAAAAGAAAATTCCCCCGCAGGGTTTTTCCCCCGCGGGGTTTTTCCCCCACAAAATAAAATGGGAGAAAAACCCTGCGGGGTTTTTTATCCAAAAATAATATTTTAAGTTTTTAGCTCAAAGAAGCATTTTACACTCTGTGTTCAAAGTTGTGAGAGTTTTATATCAAAACAGAGAGATTTCAATTTCTCCCTTGGTGGGAAATCCTAAAATATACGTTACCAAAATGGCAATGTATCATTGTTAGACTGATGGCTGAGAATGTTTTGCTCTCCGCTAAAGAATTTTGCAGACACATCGTATCTTAAAAGAGCATTTCGAGCTGCGTAGAATAAGAGATGTTTGCATGTGTACGATTTGGTGTTTGCCTCTGACAGTCTGTTACATATGTTACCATATAAAATTCAGAAAATGAAAAGTTAAAAGGCTGTGCTACAGAAAGAAGGCATTAAACTAACTATCTAAATCACGCATATAGTCTGCCTGCTGGATACCTAAGCTGCAGATAAAAGTTTTAAAGCAAAACAACGGCATCCTAATGTGTTATGTGCGTTACTTACATAAAACTACCCTTTAAAAACGGTAACTGTGACCAATAGCATTTAATTTTACAGCTGATTTGTGAATTTTTAAAATGCTTTTAATCTAGTTGTACTAACACACTTATTTGGCTTATAGAAAAAAAAACAAAGTGTGTTTATCTATCTTAAATGCATTGCCTTATATAAGCAATTAAACAACACTGGCCCAAGTTTTAAGGAGCCCAATTTGGTAGGTATTATTTACGTAAAAATTATATAAAATCTTTCATATTTTGATAGTCTTGCTCATATAATAAAGAATCATAGATTTTGCATGTTAAACAACAAGATAGGAGTACTTGTTACAGGTTGTGTTACAGGTTGTAACTTATGTTACCTAACATAATAAATTAGCATGGCCATTGACTTGGTGTAAGAGATGATATTTCAAAGAGAAATGAATATTTTTCGCATGGTTTCTTATAAATCTCTGGGCTTTGGTGCTTTAATCTTAGGAAGCAATTCATTGCTCTATTATCAAGACCTTTTTTACAGATTTTATATATAAACTTTTTCAATATTTCCATATATGTATAATACTACGATATAGATAGAGGGGCGTGGAAAATAATAGTTTCTATTTTAACATGACAATTTAGTATTTGTTAAATTGGTTAAATGTTTTAAAATATCTTAACTAATCCGAATCCAAGTCGTATACAATATCTATCATTATATCTGCTTGTGTAGCAAAATAATTGCTTGTCTCATCTCATCACAACCAGTAGAGTAATCAGACAGAATTATAACTGTAGTCTAAGTAAGGGCCCTTTGGAATTCTGTAGACATACTTGTATTCTATATTAAATATAATGTAAACAGTGGTCAAGAATAAATCAAAGGATGAGAAGATCCAATTTAAATCAAGTTTAGCTCATTTATTGCCCATAATTAGACATTTAAAAAACATCAAACAAAACCATCATTGCAGACGACCTTAATAAAATAATAATAATAATAATAATAATAATAATAATAATAATAAAAATAATGATAATAATAATATTCTTTATTTCCTCCACATGTGAAGAGCATACAAATAAAGCACAATTACAAAAGCAAGATAGAAACATTGAACATATAAACATCATATACATTATTGGTTTGGTTATAATATTTTAAAACCTGTTTGTTTATATATCGATATTCAGATTTGAATCGTTTCATTCAAAATCAGGTCACCAACATCCATGCTGTATATGACAATAGACCACGTCAACACTGATGAAGTATCATTGTAATGGCATTCACCTATTTTTTTCTTATTATTAATCTATATAATAAAAATAAACTCGACCAAACAAAGAAATCATGATCACCATGCGTGACATTTGGACTTCGAATCTTGAAAGGTAATTAAATAGCCATTTCTTTTATCGGGACCGACAAATCACTTCGAAAAATTGAATTTTTCGGATAATCGAAATTCGAATAATAGGTAGTTTTATTGCAATAGATAATAGAGAAAAAAGTCAGGACTGTCCGTAGTCTTCGAATAACCCAGTAGTTTCGGATAATCGAAAATTTGGCTGGAAGGTTAAAAAAATAAATGTTCTTTACCACTCCCCACTTGTGAGAAAGTCGATCTTTCAACAAATTAGGTTGAATTCAGCCCAGCATGTTTGGATTAGCATAAAAGAAGAATGGGCAGACACTTTTGACCCCATTATAGGGCGCCTCTGAGTGGGGTACCCAAAAATAAGCTCTTGTATACACAATTTGTTTAAGTTGTGCACAAATTTGGTTGAGTTCTACCCAGCAATTCAGAAAGAGACTGCAATTTAGCCAGAAAATGCACACTCTCTGAGGCCCATGCAAAGGGGATCCAAAAAGTCAAAAAACAGTAATGTTCCTGCTCACCCACTTGTGCAAGTAAGTCACCAAACAAATTTGGTTGGATTCAGTATGACCGTTTGCGCAGTCGGTAACGTGTCTGGCAACAGATGTGAGTCTGAATCCAGGGGTCGCGAGATTGAATCCCAACCCGGTCCCGTACTTTCGTGGAGATTGATCATGAAATAATTTCTACGGTCATTCTCCTCCCTTTCGCTGAATCATTCAAGAAGGGTTGTTGTCAGTTACAAGTGAAAGTATGTGCACGAAGTACTGGTTAACTGCTTGTTAAAGCTTGCCCAGGAAAAAGTGTGGTTAGGTGAACTAACTGTCCCGCCATGACCATAGCTGTTGACTTGGGACGTAAAGCAACAAAACAAACAAACCGTTTGCAAGGTGAAAGTATTGCAGGCAAATGGGCAGACCGAAGGACACTTTTGACCTACATCCCACATCATTGGGGTATTGGAATTTTGCTGTTGCATACACCAGTTGCATACACCAGTTGCTCAACAAATTTGGTTGGATAATCTGTCCAGTTGTTTAGAAGATAGCATAACAAACAAAAACCTGATATACAGACGAAGGCAATCGCAATATCTCCAACACCTTTTAAAAAGAGAATGGATAAAAAAAAATCAAATAAAAATAAGCCCCAATGATCAGCCTGATTATCGTGTAAATTCAGTAATTAACCTGCTTACATGTACCACACTAACTAAGTGTTGTACAGCCATAAATGCTGCTGTAAATAATAATGATAATGGTAAAATTGTATAACCATAATGAACACAATTCAGTATTAAGCGTCTTTCATCAGCATTTAAAGAAAGAAACAACTACAAATGGCTTTGTTTCTGAGAAACTAAATTATATGATGAAAAGTCTCATGCAAGTATAATTTATAAGCATAGAAATATGTTCTATTTACTCACATTGTCTGTTGTAGGATTTATTTTGTGCAATTTATGCAGTATATATCCAAAATTAACACAGGATTTATCAAATAGTTAGAGCCTTGCAAACCATGAGGTTTATTTGAATCTTTTTCTGGTTTCCTGCAAGATTAAAGAATTTCAGCTTGAGTCATTGAAATGAGAGAACCAGGTTAACACAGTTATATCATATTTCAAGGTCAGACTGAGTTCAGAATATAATGGTCCTAAGCAAATCTAGGTTGGGATTATTTGGTATTAAATGGAACCAAATTATTTACTAGCAGTACCAAAAGATTCCATTTAATCCCGAATTATATGGATGTGTTGAATTGATGAAGTCCCAGAAAATCTTAATAATCCCATTTAAAGTACCTACTGGGACTTTCTGGGATTAAATGGAATATTTATCCCAGAAAGTAACATAAAATCCCACTTATATTTTAAGCAGAATTATTTGAGACTTTCTGGGATTTTCCAGTTCCAGAAAGTGACAGAAAATACCAATTGTTCCAACTTTTGGGATTTAATGGAATTCCATTAAATACCATGTAAAGTGAAGTACCACAAAATCCCAGGAAGTTCTATTCAAGCAGAATTGGAACTGGACTGAGACTTTCTAGAACATTCTAGAACATACCAATTATTTGGGATTATAACATTCTTCTCGGCCCTGATCTGGGTCCTTACTGTTTGCAAAGGTTATCAACAGATGACAAAAGTCTTTGTTAACAGAACAGAACATATCTTTATTGACATAAAACTCAGGCCACTCATAGATAGCGTAAAGGCATAAGATAAAAAAACAAAGCATATACATGATATACATAAAATACATGAGTACAAAGAGCATGAAAAAGGTGAAAATTAAAATGCGAGCAAAATTAACCCTGAAAGAGCCTTCTATAACTTACAGTAGGCAACATAATCGACTGTTGTTGCTTCATTAAGAAACAAAATAAGGCTTCACATTATTGATTATAGACAATTCGCATGATTTGACATATCATGTGAACTGTCTATAATCAGGTTATTCCCATGAAATATTAAGCCAAGACATAGTAAGAAGTATATTATCGTACTGATTGACTCTTTTAGGGTTAGGCTGCACGTGAAAATTTATTCATTATAATTTCTACAAAACTTGATAACTTTACAAGCTTCCTGGTATTTGCTGAAGAAAATAGTTCTTTGAATTTTATAATGTTAGGACTTTTGTAAAAATATGACCTTAAATATTTCTTTCTGTCAGATATAAAGTGATCACAAACAAAAAGATAGTGAAATTCGTCACCGATATCATATTTGCTACATAATGTGCATTTTCTGTCTTCTAAAGGTGTGTTTTCCCAGCGCCCAGTTTCAACCGGAAGCCGAT
This sequence comes from Loripinus fragilis, assembly GCA_964019695.1. Taxonomy (NCBI): domain Eukaryota; kingdom Metazoa; phylum Mollusca; class Bivalvia; order Lucinida; family Lucinidae; genus Loripinus; species Loripinus fragilis. Next base: position 56,507,936 of record OZ026526.1, on the reverse strand, counting down.
GATTACTTAACCTAAACATTAACAATGAAGAGCAGTGTTTCCTATTTAATTTGATTAGGTAATTTTCAAAATTTAAATCTTGCTTGAAAAGAGTATAATTCTTTCCTTTAGAGGATGAAGTTACTTTGTTATGCCACTCCTGAACATAAAGGTCTGATAGAGTTTTAGAGATTTGATTTTTGATTGATTTTGGGTTTTCAATGACTTCCGTGTTTAAAAGATCTGGACGCCCAACAGATATTAGAATATGTTTAATAAAATGGATCCATTTATGTTGATGGATGCCACCATCATATTCTCCTAGTAGAAGTAAGTATAACCATTTTGATAGTTTTGTTTGTTTACCATTCACAATATTCATCCAAAAGCTAATAATACGGGTTTTTATTCTAATGTCTACTGCCTTGCAACCTAGTTAACAAGGATAGTTAAAATGATATAATTCAAAATAACATAAGTTATCAAGCAGGATACAAAATGACAATCTAGCATAAAGCACATTTCTTTATTCGCTTAATATTTTCGAGTTATGAATTATAACAATACAATAGAACCAGAAAGATCTTTATCTATAAACTTTTTTGTCGTCTGCTGACTTTTTTTTTTAAATTACTTTTTTCAATAAATTCTTTCAGGAACGCACTATTAGAGTGTCAATCCTTTTGGATCATGATCAGGATCGACATTCTTCTCGTTCCAGATCTGGGTCCTTACTGTTTGCAAAGGTTATCAGCAGATGACAAAAGTCTTTGCTAACAAGGATAGTTAAAGTGATATAAGTTATCAAGCAGGATACAAAATGACAATCTTGCATGAAGCACATTTCTTTATTCGCTTAATATTCGAGTAATGAATTATAACTTAAGTTGTTATGTGAATTGCATGATGTTCACTATTAATGCACTCTATGTCTAAACTTAGTAAACATAATGTGCACTAGGGTGTAAGGTTTTTGTTTTTACACACCTGAAGGTGCCGTCTATGTCTGCTCCCAAAATGATACTCCCACAATATATACTCCCAAGCAAAAATCCTTTTAAAATGCTAAACTATTCATTTTAAGTACATGTTTGTAGTTTGTATATATATTTTTAGTGAATATTTTGTTCATTTCTCTTCTATCAATTTTTTATTTTACCTATGACAATTCTTGCACCTTACAGTGTGGATCCTGATCAGCTGGCCTCTCAGAAGCTAGCTTTGTTTTTGTTTGTTCGATTTGATTCTTTTCGTCCACTCAACAATCTTTCAGTTATGCGGGACGGTTCTTCCTGGGTTGAACCAGTACTAAGCTAGGATTAATGTGTCTTGCTCAAGGACCACAACGCAGTGACGCCGGTGAGGCTCGAACCCGCAGCCCTTCGGTCTCGAGTCAAGCACTCTACCACTGAGCCACTGCGCTCCCTTCAGAAGCTAGCTGATCTGGATCTACACTCATAGGAAATGGTCATAATCAGGCAGTATCCTAAATTTCTTCTGTGTTTTTGTCGAATTTTATGTGCATAAAATTCGGAGAAAATTAACAAAAATAAAAATTAAAGAAATATGATGACCTGTAAATAATGTAAAATGGCCCATACCATGCTGTTCCTGGTATTACTTGTTTTGAAAACAGTATAGATCTGAATCAGCTGGCCTGAAACCAGCTGATCAGGATACATATTGTTTTCTACTTTGGTTATAAATGCATACTACTAAGTGGAACCCTGCAAGTTGGTTAGATATACACTGCCGAAGTTTCTCTTTGCCTACAATTGTTGTCTGCTGATAACCTTTGCAAACAGTTTTAGAACCAGATCAGCACCGACAAAATGTCAGACCTGATCTGAATCCAAACTGTTTGACTCTCTGATAGTGATAATGAAGGAACTATATAGTTAATTAATTTAGAAAAGACAGCAGATGACAAAATACCTAAATAATTTCCAACAAGCAGAGTAAAATAGAAATGGATGCTTGTCAAGACAAATAGGGTTACTATGTTATAATAAATGCACTTGCATAAATATCAAATTAACCTTTGTCCTGCTGAACCTAGATATATCCCGTTTTTGGAAACAACTGATCATCAAACTTTTGTCATCTGCTGATAACATTCATGAACAGTTTGGAGTCAGATCAGGACCAACAGTATGTTTGGTCCTGATCTGGATCCATACAATTTGACACCTTGATTTTTTTTCCTGAAATTTCTTGAAAATATTTATTTTGAAAGGAGTCAGCAGACGACAACAAAATCACTAAGTATGTCGCATGTAAAGATTTATATAAAAAATTCAATGCAGTCTGATCAGGGACTATTTTTTTTTGTTCTTTGAACAAAATAATATATTCACTAAAACGTAATTCCAGAAGACTATCTTAAAGGACCTTAATGATTTAACTCTTTCCTTATTAGCTGCTTCTCATCTGTATCTACACTGTTTGCTAAAGCTGGTATGTGATTGACAGTGTAAAACTGAAATTTCGGTATTTATTGGGATGAAGACACCAGGTAATAGCCTCACCATGTGGTCAGAAGCCTGCTATTTGTTGCCAGGGTAACAAGAACACTTCAATTTAGATGAACAAATCCAAATGTTTTGAGGTCTGCTGACCATTAAAACCAAAAAGATCTTTTTTAACTAGTTGAATACTTTTTATGTCTTTTGCAAAAATTCTTTCAGGAACTCAATTAGAATGTCAAACATTTTGGATGCAGACCAGGAATGACTTTCAATTGGTTCTGATCTTGGTCCTAACTGTTTGCAAGGTTATCAGCAGACGACATTGTCTGTCTGATAAAATGTTATACACAGTAACAAGGGTCTTTCTACACATTTCTGTACAGTGACATAGGTCACTGTTCTACAATATAAAATGCAAGTTGTACCTTAAATTCAAATACAATACAATAGAACCAGAAAGATCTTTTTTCTATAAACTTTTTGTCGTCTGCTGACTTTTTTTTAAAAATAACTTTTTTCAATAAATTCTTTCAGGAATACACTATTAGTGTATCAGTCAGTTTGGATCAGGATAAGGATCAACATTCTTCTCGGCCCTGATCTGGGTCCTTACTGTTTGCAAAGGTTATCAGCAGATGACAAAAGTCTTTGTTAACAGAACAGAACATATCTTTATTGACATAAAACTCAGGCCACTCATAGATAGCGTAAGAGCATAAGATACAAAAACAAAGCATATACATGATATACATAAAATACAGTGTACAAAGAGCATGAAAAAGGTGAAAATTAAAATGCGAGCAAAATCCACCCTGAAAGAGCCTTCTATAACTAACAGTAGGCAACATAATCAACTGTTGTTGCTTCATTAAGAAACAAAATAAGGCTTCACATTATTAATTATAGACAATTCGCATGATATGACATACCATGTGAGTTGTCTATAATCAGGCAATTCCCATGAAATATTAAGCCAAGACATAGTAAGAAGTATATTATCGTAATGATTGACTCTTTTAGGGTTAGGCTGCACATGAACATTTATTCATTATAATTTCTACAAAACTTGATAACTTTACAAGCTTCCTGGTATTTGCTGAAGAAAATAGTTCTTTGAATTTTATAATGTTAGGACTTTTGTAAAAATATAAACTTAAATATTTCTTTCTGTCAGATATAAAGTGATCACAAACAAAAAGATAGTGAAATTCGTACCCGATATCATGTTTGCTACATAATGTGCATTTTCTGTCTTCTAAAGGTGTGTTTTCCCAGCGACCAGTTTCAACCGGAAGCCGATGATTACTTTACCTAAACTTTAACAATGAAGAACAGTGTTTCCTATTTAATTTGATTAGGTAATTTTCAAAATTTAAATCTTGCTTGAAAAGAGTATAATTCTTTCCTTTAGAGGATGAAGTTACTTTGTTATGCCACTCCTGAACATAAAGGTCTGATAGAGTTTTAGAGATTTGATTTTTGATTGATTTTGGGTTTTCAATGACTTCCTTGTTTTAAAGAGCGGGACGCCCAACAGATAATAGAATATGTTTAATAAAATGGATCCATTTATGTTGATGGATGCCACCGTCATATTCTCCTCGTAGAAGTAAGTATAACCATTTTGATAGTTTTGTTTGTTTACCATTCACAATATTCATCCAAAAGCTAATAATACGGGTTTTTATTCTAATGTCTACTGCCTTGCAACCTAGTTAACAAGGATAATTAAAATGATGTAATTCAAAATAACATAAGTTATCAAGCAGGATACAAAATGACAATCTAGCATGAAGCACATTTCTTTATTCGCTTAATATTTTCGCGGTATGTATTATAACAATACAATAGAATTAGAAAGATCTTTTTCTTTAAACTTTTTTGTCCTCTGCTGACTTTTTTTTGTAAAAAATACTTTTTCAATAAATTCTTTCAGGAACACACTATTAGAGTGTCAATCCTTTTGGATCAAGATCAGGATCGACATTCTTCTCGTTCCAGATCTGGGTCCTTACTGTTTGCAAAGGTTATCAGCAGATGACAAAAGTCTTTGCTAACAAGGATAGTTAAAGTGATATAAGTTATCAAGCAGGATACAAAATGACAATCTTGCATGAAGCACATTTCTTTATTCGCTTAATATTCGAGTAATGAATTATAACTTAAGTTGTTATGTGAATTGCATGATGTTCACTATTAATGCACTCTATGTCTAAACTTAGTAAACATAATATGCACTAGTGTGTAAGGCTTTTGTTTTTACACACCTGAAGGTGCCGTCTATGTCTGCTCCCAAAATGATACTCCCACAATATCTACTTCCAAGCAAAAATCCTTTTAAAATGCTAAACTATTCATTTTAAGTACATGTTTGTAGTTTGTATATATTTTTAGTGAATATTTTGTTCATTTCTCTTCTATCGATTAATTATTTTACCTATGACAATTCTTGCACCTTACAGTGTGGATCCTGATCAGCTGGCCTCTCAGAAGCTAGCTGATCTGGATCTACACTCATAGGGAAAAGTCAAAATTAGGCAGTATCCAAAATTACTTCTGATGTGTTTTTGTCGAATTTTATGCGCATAAAATTCGGAGAAAATTAACAAAAATAAAAATTACAGAAATATGATGACCTGTAAATAATGTAAAATGGCCCATACCATGTTGTACCTGGGTTTAACTTGTTTTGAAAACAGTATAGATCTGAATCAGCTGGCCTGAAACCAGCTGATCAGGATACATATTGTTTTCTACTCTGCTTGTAAATGCATACTGCTAAGTGGAACCATGCAAGTTGGTTAGATATACACTGCTGAAGTTTCTCTTTGCCTGCAATTGTTGTCTGCTGATAACCTTTGCAAACAGTTTTAGAACCAGATCAGGACCGACAAAATGCCAGACCTGATCTGAATCCAAACTGTTTGACTCTCTGATAGTGATAATGAAGGAACTTTATAGTAAATTAATTTAGAAAAGACAGCAGATGACAAAATACCTAAATAATTTCCAACAAGCTGAGTAAAATAGAAATGGATGCTTGTCGAGATAAATAGGGTTATTATGTTATAATAAATGCACTTGCATAAATATCAAATTAACCTTTGTCCTGCTGAACCTAGATATCCTGTTTTTGGAAACAACTGATCAGCTGATCAGGATCCACAGTTTTGCATTCAGTTTACGGTCTTGCCAAAATTTAGCTATATTTGCTCAGCAGTACAGTGTTAAACAATTTAAATTTGATAGTTTGTGTAGAATTGTTTTTTTGTGTGTGTGTACATATTCTTTATTTTGAGGGCCTCATGGAAGATAAGTTGTACCACTAAATGTTGTCACCCTCTTTAAATAAAGACTTTACTTACTTACTTGCTTACTTACCAATATACTTCTGAAAGAAACAGCCACCAGTTTTTTTTTGCCACACCAGAATTTGGCAAAATCACATCATCTTTCTAGTGGTGCAAAAGACTCAAAACCACTAAAATACATAAATACAGACAAAAGGCAGCAAAACATATATGATTATGACTAAAAAAATATATGCCATCATAATGAAAAAAATGGTCAAAGTTAAAAACCCCGCGGGGTTTTTCGAAAACCCCGCGGGGTTTTTAAAACCCCGCGCGGGTTTTTTCCCCCACATTTTCAAATGGGGGAAAAACCCCGCAGGGTTTTTTCAAAAAAATAAATATTAAAATTTGTTCAAGAAACGAGTTTGTTTGATTGTAATTATTGCAGAAAATGATTGATATGGCTTAATTCAAAACTTTGATTTCCCCCGCAGGGTTTTTCTCCCATTTCAGATTGTGGGGGAAAAACCCCGCAGGGTTTTTTGAAAAATTCAAATTTACTTTTTTGAATTATTATTCATCACAATGCATAATAAAAGGTATATCAAAAACTTTCAGCATTATATTGTGCCTCTAGAGGAAAAAGAAAATTCCCCCGCAGGGTTTTTCCCCCGCGGGTTTTTTCCCCCACAAAATAAAATGGGAGAAAAACCCTGCGGGGTTTTTTATCCAAAAATAATATTTTTAGTTTTTAGCTCAAAGAAGCATTTTACACTCTGTGTTCAAAGTTGTGAGAGTTTTATATCAAAACAGAGAGATTTCAATTTCTCCCTTGGTGGGAAATCCTAAAATATACGTTACCAAAATGGCAATGTATCATTGTTAGACTGATGGCTGAGAATGTTTTGCTCCCCGCTAAAGAATTTTGCAGACACATCGTATCTTAAAAGAGCATTTCAAGCTGCGTTGAATAAGAGATGTTTGCATGTGTACGATTTGGTGTTTGCCTCTGACAGTCTGTTACATATGTTACCATATAAAATTCAGAAAATGAAAAGTTAAAAGGCTGTGCTACAGAAAGAAGGCATTAAACTAACTATTTAAATCACGCATATAGTCTGCCTGCTGGATACCTAAGCTGCAGATAAAAGTTTTAAAGCAAAATTACGGCATCCTATTCTGTTATGTGCGTTACTTACATAAAACTACCCTTTAAAAACGGTAACTGTGACCAATAGCATTTAATTTTACAGCTGATTTGTGAATTTTTAAAATGCTTTTAATCTAGTTGTACTAACACACTTATTTGGCTTATAGAAAAAAAAAACAAAGTGTGTTTATCTATCTTAAATGCATTGCCTTATATAAGCAATTAAACAACACTACCCCAAGTTTTAAGGAGCCCAATTTGGTAGGTATTATTTACGTAAAAATTATATAAAATCTTCCATATTTTGATAGTCTTGCTCATATAATAAAGAATCATAGATTTTGCATGTTAAACAACAAGATAGGAGTACTTGTTACAGGTTGTGTTACAGGTTGTAACTTATGTTACCTAACATAATAAATTAGCAAGGCCATTGACTTGGTGTAAGAGATGATATTTCAAAGAGAAATGAATATTTTTCGCATGGTTTCTTATAAATCTCTGGGCTTTGGTGCTTTAATCTTAGGAAGCAATTCATTGCTCTATTATCAAGACCTTTTTTACAGATGTTATATATAAACTTTTTCAATATTTCCATATATGTATAATACTACGATATAGATAGAAGGGCGTGGAAAATAATAGTTTCTATTTTAACATGACAATTTAGTATTTGTTAAATTGGTTAAATGTTTTAAAATATCTTAACTAATCCTTATCCAAGTCGTATACAATATCTATCATTATATCTGCTTGTGTGACAAAATAATTGCTCGTCTCATCTCATCACAACCAGTAGAGTAATCAGACAGAATTATAACTGTAGTCTAAGTAAGGGCCCTTTGGAATTCTGTAGACATACCTATATTCTATATTAAATATAATGTAAACAGTGGTCAAGAATAAATCAAAGGATGAGAAGATCCAATTAAAATCAAGTTTAGCTCATTTATTGCCCATAATTAGACATTTAAAAAACATCAAACAAAACCATCATTGCAGACGACCTTAATAAAATAATAATAATAATAATAATAATGATAATAATAATATTCTTTATTTCCTCCACATGTGAAGAGCATACAAATAAAGCACAATTACAAAAGCAAGATAGAAACATTGAACATATATACATCATATACATTATTGGTTTGGTTTTAATATTTTAAAACCTGTTTGTTTATATATCGATATTCAGATTTGAATCGTTTCATTCAAAATCAGGTCACCAACATCCATGCTGTATATGACAATAGACCACGTCAACACTGATGAAGTATTATTGTAATGGCATTCACCTATTTTTTTCTTATTATTAATCTATATAATAAAAATAAACTTGACCAAACAAAGAAATCATGATCACCATGCGTGACATTTGGACTTCGAATCTTGAAAGGTAATTTAATAGCCATTTCTTTTATCGTGACCGACAAATCACTTCGAAAAATTGAATTTTTTGGATAATCGAAATTCGAATAATAGGTAGTTTTATTGCAATAGATAATAGAGATAAAAGTCAGGACTGTCCGTAGTCTTCGAATAACCCAGTCGTTTCGGATAATCGAAAATTTGGCTGGAAGGTTAAAAAAATAAATGTTCTTTACCACTCCCCACTTGTGAGAAAGTCGACCTTTCAACAAATTAGGTTGAATTCAGCCCAGCATGTTTGGATTAGCATAAAAGAAGAATGGGCAGACACTTTTGTCCCCATTATAGGTCACCTCTGAGTGGGGTACCCAAAAATAAGCTCTTGTATACACAATTTGTTTAAGTTGTGCACAAATTTGGTTGAGTTCTACCCAGCAATTCAGAAAGAGACTGCAATTTAGCCAGAAAATGCACACTCTCTGAGGCCCATGCAAAGGGGATCCAAAAAGCAAAAAACAGTAATGCTCCTGCTCACCCACTTGTGCAAGTAAGTCACCAAACAAATTCGGTTGGATTCAGTATGACCGTTTGCGCAGTCGGTAACGTGTCTGGCAACAGATGTGAGTCTGAATCCAGGGGTCGCGAGATTGAATCCCAACCCGGTCCCGTACTTTCGTGGAGATTGATCATGAAATAATTTCTACGGTCATTCTCCTCCCTTCCGCAGAATCATTCAAGAAGGGTTGTTGTCAGTTACAAGTGAAAGTATGTGCACGAAGTACTGGTTAACTGATTGTTAAAGCTTGCCCAGGAAAAAGTGTGGTTAGGTGAACTAACTGTCCCGCCATGACCATAGCTGTTGACTTGGGACGTAAAGCAACAAAACAAACAAACCGTTTGCAAGGTGAAAGTATTGCAGGCAAAAGGGCAGACCGAAGGACACTTTTGACCTACATCCCACATCATTGGGGTATTGGAATTTTGCTGTTGCATACACCAGTTGCATACACCAGTTGCTCAACAAATTTGGTTGGATAATCTGTCCAGTTGTTTAGAAGATAGCATAACAAACAAAAACCTGATATACAGACGAAGGCAATCGCAATATCTCCAACACCTTTTAAAAAGAGAATGGATAAAAAAAATCAAATAAAAATAAGCCCCAATGATCAGCCTGATTATCCTGTAAATTCAGTAATTAACCTGCTTACATGAACCACACTAACTAAGTGTTGTACTGCCATAAATGCTGCTGTAAATAATAATGATAATGGTAAAATTGTATAACCATAATGAACACAATTCAGTATTAAGCGTCTTTCATCAGCATTTAAAGAAAGAAACAACTAAAAATGGCTTTGTTTCTGAGAAACTAAATTATATGATGAAAAGTCTCATGCAAGTATAATTTATTAGCATAGAAATATGTTCTATTTACTCACATTGTCTGTTGTAGGATTTATTTTGTGCAATTTATGCAGTATATATCCAAAATTAACACAGGATTTATCAAATAGTTAGAGCCTTGCAAACCATGAGGTTTATTTGAATCTTTTTCTGGTTTCCTGCAAGATTAAAGAATTTCAGCTTGAGTCATTGAAATGAGAGAACCAGGTTAACACAGTTATATCATATTTCAAGGTCAGACTGAGTTCAGAATATAATGGTCCTATGCAAATCTAGGTTGGGATTATTTGGTATTAAATGGAACCAAATTATTTACTAGCAGTACCAAAAGATTCCATTTAATCCCAAATTATATGGATGTGTTGAATTGATGAAGTCCCAGAAAATCTTAATAATCCCATTTAAAGTACCTACTGGGACTTTCTGGGATTAAATGGAATATTTATCCCAGAAAGTAACATAAAATCCCACTTATATTTTAAGCAGAATTGTTTGAGACTTTCTGGGATTTTCCAGTTCCAGATAGTGACAGAAAATACCAATTGTTCCAACTTTTGGGATTTAATGGAATTCCATTAAATACCATGTAAAGTGAAGTACCACAAAATCCCAGGAAGTTCTATTCAAGCAGAATTGGAACTGGACTGAGACTTTCTAGAACATTCTAGAACATACCAATTATTTGGGATTATAACATTCTTCTCGGCCCTGATCTTGGTCCTTACTGTTTGCAAAGGTTATCAACAGATGACAAAAGTCTTTGTTAACAGAACAGAACATATCTTTATTGACATAAAACTCAGGCCACTCATAGATAGCGTAAAGGCATAAGATACAAAAACAAAGCATATACATGATATACATAAAATACATGAGTACAAAGAGCATGAAAAAGGTGAAAATTAAAATGCGAGCAAAATCAACCCTGAAAGAGCCTTCTATAACTTACAGTAGGCAACATAATCGACTGTTGTTGCTTCATTAAGAAACAAAATAAGGCTTCACATTATTGATTATAGACAATTTGCATGATTTGACATATCATGTGAACTGTCTATAATCAGGTTATTCCCATGAAATATTAAGCCAAGACATAGTAAGAAGTATATTATCGTACTGATTGACTCTTTAAGGGTTAGGCTGCACATGAAAATTTATTCATTATAATTTCTACAAAACTTGATAACTTTACAAGCTTCCTGGTATTTGCTGAAGAAAAAAGTTCTTTGAATTTTATAATGTTAGGACTTTTGTAAAAATATGATCTTAAATATTTCTTTCTGTCAGATATAAAGTGATCACAAACAAAACGATAGTGAAATTCGTCACCGATATCATATTTGCTACATAATATGCATTTTCTGTCTTCTGAAGGTGTGTTTTCCCAGCGACCAGTTTCAACCGGAAGCCGATGATTACTTAACCTAAACTTTAACAATGACGAACAGTGTTTCCTATTTAATTTGATTAGGTAATTTTCAAAATTTAAATCTTGCTTGAAAAGAGTATAATTCTTTCCTTTAGAGGATGAAGTTACTTTGTTATGCCACTCCTGAACATAAAGGTCTGATAGAGTTTTAGAGATTTGATTTTTGATTGATTTTGGGTTTTCAATGACTTCCTTGTTTAAAAGATCAGGACACCCAACAGATATTAGAATATGTTTAATAAAATTGATCCATTTATGTTGATGGATGCCACCATCATATTCTCCTAGTAGAAGTAAGTATAACCATTTTGATAGTTTTGTTTGTTTACCATTCACAATATTCATCCAAAAGCTAATAATACGGGTTTTTATTCTAATGTCTACTGCCTTGCAACCTAGTTAACAAGGATAGTTAAAATGATATAATTCAAAATAACATAAGTTATCAAGCAGGATACAAAATGACAATCTAGCATAAAGCACATTTCTTTATTCGCTTAATATTTTCGAGTTATGAATTATAACAATACAATAGTACCAGAAAGATCTTTATCTATAAACTTTTTTGTCGTCTGCTGACTTTTTTTTTTAAATTACTTTTTTCAATAAATTCTTTCAGGAACGCACTATTAGAGTGTCAATCCTTTTGGATCAAGATCAGGATCGACATTCTTCTCGTTCCAGATCTGGGTCCTTACTGTATGCAAAGGTTATCAGCAGATGACAAAAGTCTTTGCTAGCAAGGATAGTTAAAGTGATATAAGTTATCAAGCAGGATACAAAATGACAATCTTGCATGAAGCACATTTCTTTATTCGCTTAATATTCGAGTAATGAATTATAACTTAAGTTGTTATGTGAATTGCATGATGTTCACTATTAATGCACTCTTTGTCTAAACTTAGTAAACATAATGTGCACTAGGGTGTAAGGTTTTTGTTTTTACACACCTGAAGGTGCCGTCTATGTCTGCTCCCAAAATGATACTCCCACAATATATACTCCCAAGCAAAAATCCTTTTAAAATGCTAAACTATTCATTTTAAGTACATGTTTGTAGTTTGTATATATATTTTTAGTGAATATTTTGTTCATTTCTCTTCTATCGATTTATTATTTTACCTATGACAATTCTTGCACCTTACAGTGTGGATCCTGATCAGCTGGCCTCTCAGAAGCTAGCTGATCTGGATCTACACTCAAAGGAAATAGTCATAATCAGGCAGTATCCTAAATTTCTTCTGTGTTTTTGTCGAATTTTATGTGCATATAATTCGGAGAAAATTAACAAAAATAAAAATTAAAGAAATATGATGACCTGTAAATAATGTAAAATGGCCCATACCATGTTGTACCTGGGTATAACTTGTTTTGAAAACAGTATAGATCTGAATCAGCTGGCCTGAAACCAGCTGATCAGGATACATATTGTTTTCTACTTTGGTTATATATGCATACTACTAAGTGGAACCCTGCAAGTTGGTTAGATATACACTGCTGAAGTTTCTCTTTGCCTACAATTGTTGTCTGCTGATAACCTTTGCAAACAGTTTTAGAACCAGATCAGCACCGACAAAATGTCAGACCTGATCTGAATCCAAACTGTTTGACTCTCTGATAGTGATAATGAAGGAACTATATAGTAAATTAATTTAGAAAAGACAGCAGATGACAAAATACCTAAATAATTTCCAACAAGCAGAGTAAAATAGAAATGGATGCTTGTCCAGACAAATAGGGTTACTATGTTATAATAAATGCACTTGCATAAATTAACCTTTGTCCTGCTGAACCTAGATATATCCGGTTTTTGGAAACAACTGATCATCAAACTTTTGTCATCTGCTGATAACATTCATGAACAGTTTGGAGTCAGATCAGGACCAACAGTATGTTTGGTCCTGATCTGGATCCATACAATTTGACACCTTGATTTTTTTCCTGAAATTTCTTGAAAATATTTATTTTGAAAGGAGTCAGCAGACGACAACAAAATCACGAAGTATGTCGCATGTAAAGATTTACATAAAAATTCAATGCAGTCTGATCAGGGACTATTTTTTTTGTTTTTTGAACAAAATAATTTATTCACTAAAAGGTAATTCCAGAAGACTATCTTAAAGGACCTTAATGATTTCACTCTTATCTTATTAGCTGCTTCTCATCTGTATCTACACTGTTTGCTAAAGCTGGTATGTGATTGACAGTGTAAAACTGAAATTCCGGTGTTTATTGGGATTAAGACACCAGGTAATAGCCTCACCATGTGGTCAGAAGCCTGCTATTTGTTGCCAGGGTAACAAGACCACTTCAATTTAGATGAACAAATCCAAATGTTTTGAGGTCTGCTGACCATTAAAACCAAAAAGATCTTTTTTAACTAGTTGAATACTTTTTATGTCTTTTGCAAAAATCCTTTCAGGAACTCAATTAGAATGTCAAACATTTTGGATGCAGACAAGGAATGACTTTCAATTGGTTCTGATCTTGGTCCTAACTGTTTGCAAGGTTATCAGCAGACGACATTGTCTGTCTGATAAAATGTTATACACAGTAACAAGGGTCTTTCTACACATTTCTGTACAGTGACATAGGTCACAGTTCTACAATATAAAATGCAAGTTGTACCTTAAATTCAAATACAATACAATAGAACCAGAAAGATCTTTTTTCTATAAACTTTTTGTCGTCTGCTGACTTTTTTTTAAAATAACTTTTTTCAATAAATTCTTTCAAAAACACACTATTAGAGTGTCAGTCGGTTTGGATCAAGATAAGGATCAACATTCTTCTCGGCCCTGATCTGGGTCCTTACAGTTTGCAAAGGTTATCAGCAGATGACAAAAGTCTTTGTTAACAGAACAGAACATATTTAATGTCATAAAACTCAGACCACTCATAGATAGCGTAAGAGCATAAAATACAAAAACAAAGCATATACATGATATACATAAAATATATGAGTACAAAGAGCATGAAAAAGGTGAAAGTTAAAATGCGAGCAAAATCAACCCTGAAAGAGCCTTCTATAACTTACAGTAGGCAACATAATCGACTGTTGTTGCTTCATTAGGAAACAAAATAAGGCTTCACATTATTGATTATAGACAATTCGCATGATTTGACATATCATGTGAACTGTCTATAATCAGGTTATTCCCATGAAATATTAAGCCAAGACATAGTAAGAAGTATATTATCGTAATGATTGACTCTTTTAGGGTTAGGCTGCACATGAACATTTATTCATTATAATTTCTACAAATCTTGATAACTTTACAAGCTTCCTGGTATTTGCTGAAGAAAATAGTTCTTTGAATTTTATAATGTTAGGACTTTTGTATAAATATAAACTTAAATATTTCTTTCTGTCGGATATAAAGTGATCAACAACAAAAAGATAGTGAAATTCGTCACCGATATCATGTTTGCTACATAATGTGCATTTTCTGTCTTCTAAAGGTGTGTTTTCCCAGCGACCAGTTTCAACCGGAAGCCAATGATTACTTTACCTAATTTTTAACAATGAAGAACAGTGTTTCCTATTTAATTTGATTAGGTAATTTTCAAAATTTAAATCTTGCTTGAAAAGAGTATAATTCTTTCCTTTAGAGGATGAAGTTACTTTGTTATGCCACTCCTGAACATAAAGGTCTGATAGAGTTTTAGAGATTTGATTTTTTGATTGATTTTGGGTTTTCAATGACTTCCTTGTTTAAAAGATCGGGACGCCCTACAGATATTAGAATATGTTTAATAAAATGGATCCATTTATGTTGATGGATGCCACCATCATATTCTCCTAGTAGAAGAAGGTATAACCATTTTGATAGTTTTGTTTGTTTACCATTCACAAATTCATCCAAAAGCTTATAATACGGGTTTTTATTCTAATGTCTACTGCCTTGCAACCTAGTTAACAAGGATAGTTAAAATGATATAATTCAAAATAACATAAGTTATCAAGCAGGATACAAAATGACAATCTAGCATGAAGCACATTTCTTTATTCGCTTAATATTTTCGAGTTAATGAATTATAACAATACAATAGAACCAGAATGATCTTTATCTATAAATTTTTTTGTCGTCTGCTGACTTTTTTTTTAAATTACTTTTTTCAATAAATTCTTTCAGGAACGCACTATTAGAGTGTCAATCCTTTTGGATCAAGATCAGGATCGACATTCTTCTCGTTCCAGATCTAGGTCCTTACTGTTTGCAAAGGTTATCAGCAGATGACAAAAGTCTTTGCTAACAAGGATAGTTAAAGTGATATAAGTTATCAAGCAGGATACAAAATGACAATCTTGCATGAAGCACATTTCTTTATTCGCTTAATATTCGAGTAATGAATTATAACTTAAGTTGTTATGTGAATTGCATGATGTTCACTATTAATGCACTCTTTGTCTAAACTTAGTAAACATAATGTGCACTAGGGTGTAAGGTTTTTGTTTTTACACACCTGAAGGTGCTGTCTATGTCTGCTCCCAAAATGATACTCCCACAATATATACTCCCAAGCAAAAATCCTTTTAAAATGCTAAACTATTCATTTTACGTACATGTTTGTAGTTTGTATATATATTTTTAGTGAATATTTTGTTCATTTCTCTTCTATCGATTTATTATTTTACCTATCACAATTCTTGCACCTTACCTTCTTGGCCTCTCAGAAGCTAGCTGATCTGGATCTACACTCATAGGAAATAGTCATAATCAGGCAGTATCCTAAATTTCTTCTGTGTTTTTGTCGAATTTTATGTGCATAAAATTCGGAGAAAATTAACAAAAATAAAAATTAAAGAAATATGATGACCTGTAAATAATGTAAAATGGCCCATACCATGCTGTACCTGGGTATAACTTGTTTTGAAAACAGTATAGATCTGAATCAGCTGGCCTGAAACCAGCTGATCAGGATACATATTGTTTTCTCCTTTGGTTATAAATGCATACTTCTAAGTGGAACCTTGCAAGTTGGTTAGATATACACTGCTGAAGTTTCTCTTTGCCTACAATTGTTGTCTGCTGATAACCTTTGCAAACAGTTTTAGAACCAGATCAGCACCGACAAAATGTCAGACCTGATCTGAATCCAAACTGTTTGACTCTCTGATAGTGATAATGAAGGAACTATATAGTAAATTAATTTAGAAAAGACAGCAGATGACAAAATACCTAAATAATTTCCAACAAGCAGAGTAAAATAGAAATGGATGCTTGTCGAGACAAATAGGGTTACTATGTTATAATAAATGCACTTGCATAAATATCAAATTAACCTTTGTCCTGCTGAACCTAGATATCCTGTTTTTGGAAACAACTGATCAGCTGATCAGGATCCACAGTTTTGCATTCAGTTTACGGTCTTGCCAAAATTTAGCTATATTTGCTCAGCAGTACAGGGTTAAACAATTTAAATTTGATAGTTTGTGTAGAATTGTTATTTTTTTTGTGTGTGTACATATTCTTTATTTTGAGGGCCTCATGGAAGATAAGTTGTACCACTAAATGTTGTCACCCTCTTTAAATAAAGACTTTACTTACTTACTTGCTTACTTACCAATATACTCCTGAAAGACCTATTCCATCATTACAATTGATTTCTCAAATTTTTTTTTTTTTTTGATTTGATTTGATTCTTTACGCCCCAGTCAATAATTTTTCAGCTATGGCGGGATGGGTCTACCTGGATTGCACCAGTACTAATGTAAGGATTAAAGTGTCCAAATTAAATGATAGTGCTTCAATCATAACCCTTGATTGAAGTAACTCTAATGAATTTTTCAGGAATACCAGACTGTCAAACCATTTTGGATCCAGATCAGACCCAGCAAAGTCATTTTGATGTTCCTGATCTGGTTACAACCAGTTTACAAACTGTTACTAGCAGATAGAGGGTTAACATGATGACCATTGTCATAATTTTCTCTAATGAATTTTCAGGAATACCATCAGAGTGGCACACAGTTTGGATTCTGATCAGGCCTACCGTTTTGACAGTCTTTATCCAGATCCAAACTGTTTTCAAATTGTCCCTAGCAGGTAAAAAGGTTAATACGATGCATACTGGGGATCGGAGATTGCTGAAACGGGCATGGACATCCGCCCGGTCTTGCAAGTTGCCATAGTAGACATCATGGGAATAGACATTTTGGCACAGTAGACATTTCAGGAACAAACATTTTGGGGGACATAATAGCACTAACCCATTTAATACATACTTCCACAAAGAATGGCTTGTAAATTTTCAATAATTCCTCCCCAGTCACAAATTGAATTTCCAATTGAATGCATCCATCTCCAGTTGGGATTATAATTACACTCAAATATTAAAAGTATGTGATGTTAGGAAACAGTGCAGAACCTGATCAGAGGTCACATTATGTCATATCTGATCTGGTTATGTACTGTTTGCCAATGTCCCATAAAATGATGGATAAACCCTTGTCCTGCTGAAACCGGATATGTCATCTTTAGAAAAGAGAGTAAATCCAGAATCAGCTGGCTAAATCTAGTGAACACATCTGTGGACATGAGATCTAGATCTGACTGCTTTCCAGACAGCATAAGATTCCACTGGAAAACAGAAGTGAATGTGCCATATTCATATTTATGCAGCAGAACAAGGGTTAAGGCACTGATCAGCAGAGGACAACAAAAGCTTGTAAAACTATCCGCATGCAAACATTCATGACCTGACCTCATGGTGTGCTGTCAATTGAAAATGCACATGCTAAGTTTAGTGTTCAGAAGGGCCTCTTGTCTTGACACACAAATGACAGACACACCATTCACATCTTGCAGACATATTTGAAGGCAATATTAAATGTATAGCTCAGTTTGAGCACTTAATAGCCAGGTGACTTAATATGTCCAATTCCAAATCCACTATTTGGCCTCCAGATGAAAGTGCTTATAAGAAAATATTTTTCAAATTGTTATTTCAAAACCAAATCCAGGAGTGCAGTGGCTCAGTGGTAGAGTGCTTGACTCGAGACAGATGGCCCCCGAGTTAGAGCATCACCGGCTTCACTGTGTTGTGTCCTTGAGCAGGACACATTAATCCTAGCTTAGTCCTGGTTCAACCCAGGAAGACCCATCCCTTTATAGCTGAAAGATTGTTCATGGGATGTAAAGAATCACATAAAATAAAACAACCAGAACAGATATTCTGGATGTGTAGATAAAAACTCTCATTTGGTGATATAGAGGCTTTTGAAGGGCTATTGAGCGGTTAACCTATACCTGTGTACTATATGACTAAATTCCCAGTATGGCACCTGTCCTTGATTTGAATGCAGGCAGTCTCTTATCAGTTAAGTCCATTATAGAAAATTGCTAATACACTTTAGGTATCCAGTTGAATGTGCTTAAAAATCATATCAAAAAACAATTTTCTTGATGCTCAAAAGAGCCGTCTCAATGAGACGGTTCTTTTGAGCACCCAAAACAAATGTTCAAATGATTGAAAAATTGCATATGTTCTCACAATTTTGTCAATAAAAGTTCACTTATCTGGACTTATGTTAGACCAAACTCCATGTACATATAAACTCATCTATTTCAATATTTAAAAGTTATACAGCTTAAAATTATGCATTTTATTAAAACAGATGACATTTGATTATTTCTTCAGTCTTTTCTATTTAACCCTTAAAGCACTAATCACGACTGCAGCAGATGACAAATATGGCGACAACTTTCCTAATTTTTGAAAAAAATAAGGTATGATATTTCATGAGAATCGTCTACCAGCAGACTATTCTCATGAAACTTCGTGCCTTATTTGTTTTTTTATTCTTTGAAAAAGCAGCAAAATTTGCAATTGTCGTCTGCTGCAAATTGTATGTGGCACTTTATGAGTTAATTTTTTGCCTATTATTGTTGTCTGCTGATTACCTCTGCAAAATCTAGAGGCGGCCACTGGCCCCCTTTAAGTGGCCCCCTTTTGTATCAAATGGCCCCTTGCTAAAGGTAGAGTTGGCCATCATCAACATCATGCAAATGGGCAAATATTAGACAGTGTTTTTCCATGAAATCACATGAAAATGACCACTGAAAATTTAATGGATTTAACACTGAAGTCGGTCCTAATCTGGCTCCAAAGTGTTTGATTATGGATGATTTGTTTCTTCAACCAGTCAATAATTTTTCAGTCATGTTGGGATGGGTCTTCTGTGTTGAACCAGTACCAATCAGTCTCAGGTTAAAGTGTCTTGTACCACTCCTGATTTCCTGCTGACATTGAAGCTGCCCATCACTGGCCATCATTCGAC
Source organism: Loripinus fragilis (assembly GCA_964019695.1). Classification (NCBI taxonomy): domain Eukaryota; kingdom Metazoa; phylum Mollusca; class Bivalvia; order Lucinida; family Lucinidae; genus Loripinus; species Loripinus fragilis. The sequence continues at coordinate 56,488,555 of OZ026526.1, read as the reverse complement.
AAGCCAATCAGTTTGTCAGAATTTGTTCCTTATTTATCACATCCAGAAATCATGGGTTAGGGATTCAATATTGGAATAGAGTCCTAATGGCCAAGAAAGATGTTATATGTTCAACTCTTGCTGAGACCATACTGAGTAGTTAAAATTTGGCTCAGTGAGTAACAAATCTGTACTCTTATCAAACATTAAAATGAAAGAGGTATAATTTCCTTGAATCACATCAGATATTGCTGTAAGTTGGTGACTGTGGTCAATGGACTCCTTAGAACTGGACTTTCTCTGAGACCAAACTATCTTATCTGTGAGATGCTGTTCACCCTGAAAAAATTATTGCACAAACCAATATGACATATTGTTATATAACTGGAGAGAATCCCATCTCCTGATTCGGTGCCATGATTAACCGAAATCAACAGATATCACCGAAATCACCAGAAAATCACCGAAATCACGAGATAAAAGTAAGAAATCACCTTTTTATAGTTTACTTAATGCAAAAATATGATAAGAATTAGTATAATATGCTTATTTCTAGTCTGTTTTTAAAAATATGTTGATAAAAAAAATCACTTTCAAATTGCTATAATGTGTTGCTATATTTTTTATTGAAATATTTATTTGCTGGCACATTAAAATATAAGCCTTTTGTAAACATATCAATTATTCTACTATCATTTATATCATATAAAGGCATAAAATTAACATTAAAATGGATATTTCCTTTTTTTCTGGTGATTTCGGAATACCTTGAATTGGAAATTGAAATGTACATTTTTTTTCATATTTTAATCAAAGTAGAAATAAGCTTATTATTCAAGTTTTTATCCAGCTGATCAGGATGCATATTGTTTTCTACTCTGCTTGTTAATGCATACTATTAAGTGGAACCCTGCAAGTTGGTTAGATATACACTGCTGAAGTTACTCTTTGCCTGAAATTGTTGTCTGCTGATAACCTTTGCAAACAGTTTAAGAACCAGATCAGGACTGACAAAATGTCAGACCTGATCTGGGTCCAAACTGTATGACTCTCTGATGGTGATCATGAAGGAACTATATAGTAAATTCATTTAGAAAAGACAGCAGATGACAAAATACCTAAACATTTGCCTGGTCCTGAAGTCAGCTGATCAGGATGTATATTGTTTTCTACTCTGCTTGTAAATGCATACAAATAAGTGGTATAATGCCTTCAATGTTGGCTCCCGGTACCGTTAGTTTAACAGGTAACAGGGTCCAGGGCGACAACGGTAAACATTGCACTTACTGTACCCTGCAAGTTGGTTTGATATACACTGCTGAAGTTACTCTTTGCCTGCAATTGTTGTCTGCTGATAACCTTTGCAAACAGTTTTAGAGCCAGATCAGGACCGACAAAATGTCAGACCTGATCTGGGTCCAAACTGTATGACTCTCTGATGGTGATCATTAAGGAACTATATAGTAAATTCATTTAGAAAAGACAGCAGATGACAAAATACCTAAACATTTGCCTGGTCATGAAGTCAGCTGATCAGGATGTATATTGTTTTCTACTCTGCTTGTAAATGCATACAAATAAGTGGTATAATGCCTTCAATGTTTGCTCCAGTACCGTTAGTTTAACAGATAACAGGGCCCAGGGCGACGGCGGTAAACATTGCGCTTACCGTACCCTGCAAGTTGGTTAGATATACACTGCTAAAGTTACTCTTTGCCTGCAATTGTTGTCTGCTGATAACCTTTGCAAACAGTTTAAGCCAGATCAGGACCGACAAAATGTCAGACCTGATCTGGATCCAAACTGTTTGACTCTCTGATGGTGATCTATATGGTAATCTATATAGTAAATTAATTTAGAAAAGACAGCAGATGACAAAATACCTAAACATTTTCCTGGTCCTGAAGCCAGCTGATCAGGATGTATATTGTTTTCTACTTTGCTTGCAAAGGCATACAAATAAGTGGTACCCTGCAAGTTGGTTAAATAAACACTGCTGAAGTTACTCTGCCTGCAATTGTTGTCTGCTGATAACCTTTGCAAACAGTTTTGGAACCAAATCAGGACCAACAAAATATTGGGCCAGATCTAAATCCAAACTGTTTGACTCTCTGAGAACTATATAGTAAATTAATTTTAAAAAAGACAGCAGATGACAAAAATATCAAAAAATTTCCAGCAAGCAGAGTAAAATAGAAACGGATGCTTGTCAAGATAAATAGGGTTACTATATTATAATAAATGCACTTGTGTAAATATCAAATTAACCCTTGTCCTGCTGAACCTAGATATATCCTGTTTTTGGAAACACTAACAGTGTGGAAACTGATCAGCTGATCGGGATCCACAGTTTTGCATTCAGTTTACGGTCTTGCCAAAATTTAGCTATATTTGCTCAGCAGTACAGGGTTAAACAATTTAATTTGATAGTTAGTGTAGAATTGTTTTTTTTTTGTTTTTGTTTTTTTTATGTGTGTAAATATTATTTATTTTGAGGGCCTCATGGAAGATTAGTTGTACTACTAAATGTTGTCACCCTCTTTAAATAAAGACTTTACTTACTTACTTATTTACTTACTTACTTTACTTACTTACTTACTTACTATCCAATTATGGCATTAAATTAATAATAAAATTGTGATTTCCTATTTTTATCTGGTGATTTCGGTGAATTCACTGTGCACTGAATTTGAAAGTGAAATCATAACATTTTTTTCATTTCTTTTTAAAATCAAAGTAGAAATAAGCTTTTTATACTAATTCTTATTATATTATGACATTAAACTAACAATAAAATGGTAGTTTTTTCTTATTTTTATCTGATGATTTCTTGGTGATTTCTGCTGATTTCGGTTAATCATCGGACCCTCCTGATTGGCTCAATTTGTCTTCATAAATCTCTGTCTACCTGAAAACCGGTCTAAACTGGCCTACAAGTTAATATTGCATGAAAACCAGCTCAAACTAGTTTCCAGAAGTTAATATTTTGACACTAATATCACCATCTGTAGAGCTAAAAATAGCATGATTAATATAAAACTAACATGTGCTGCATGAAATTGACATGATTTGCTGTTTCACATCCCAGACTTTCATGATCTTTTTGAAAACAGTTTTGTATTATCTTGTTTGTTAATTTATTTTTGTTTTGAAAAAACAAAAAGTATAAAAAAAAGTTTTATATTAATTAAATTTTACGTTCCACACTCAGAGAATTAGTATCCTTTTCAACATGCAAAATACTATGTTTAAATATTTTAATAACAGTTGATAAAACTTATGAGAAAGTCCTTAGGCTGAAGGTTGAACAAAACTTAAACAACAAAACAAAAAGTAGAAAAGTTTCATTCTTAGTTGAAACGCCATACAACAAAACAGTTATTGACTTCAACTTCGGTAGACATAAGGATTATCTACCCTGTTTCATTCCCTTTAATTTGATATGCAACACAACTTATTCACACCGGGTAGGCGGCAACATCGAACGCTGAACACAATCGAGGAACTGCGATCAATACATGTATGTACAGCCGCTGTTATAAATAAGTCAGTTTATCTGTTGTTTTTTTTATAATTTATAGCAGTCTTTTAATAAGATTGGTTTCACCTATCTATTCTGAAATGAATCGTGATTTGTTCTATGCAGGTGTTGTTTCTGATAAACAAGTAAAATGAACTTACAGTCGGACGATCGCAGACAATGGGTTCTTAGCTTTCTTTCATATGAGCTCCGTCACAAGAAAACCTTTTTTTTCGATGTGTCTGGTGATGTCCAAACAGACCTTGGAAGGAGTACAACTACCCTGCCGTATATATTGTAGAACTGGCAGGCTCATCGTGTGGCCCGTTAGCTAAGTGGTTAGAGTATTTGCACGGTCTGTGATAGGTCGCGGGTTCGAGTTGAAGTTTTCGATTGCCTTAGTATCATTACCATCATCCTTTAAAACAGATACTGCGCTTTTCACTTATCAGATAGAAATTATTGAATACACACAGGATATCCACCAATAATTTAATTTTACCCTTCTGTTTCTGAAAGATCGAAATACGACAATGAATGCGAAAAAATATACATATTTTTCAGTTTTAAGTTGAAATAAGTAATGATCAGAAATAAAATGTTATTTTTCAGCCAACTCTCACACATTTTTTGGACAAATATAACACCAAGCACATTTCTTTGATCTTACCTAAAACTGATATCATGCTTACTTTTACTGATCCCTGAGCATTCCAATGAAAAAAATTAAATATTAAACTTACCCAAAACGGCGGCTGTAAAATATAAATATTGATCACAGTTCCTCAGTTGTATTCTTGTTGCGCCTACCCAGTGTGTAATTTCAGAAAAGAAAAAAATGATCTTTTGACCACACCCCAGGGGTCAAGGGTGTGTGTTGGCACAAAATATTAGCTAGTGTGTTATTGTATGCTTCATTCCCTTAAATTTAATATGCAACATGACTATATTCTGAAAAAAAATTGATTTTATATTTATAAGCCTATGACATAATGTGAGGTGATGCTACATATCAAATATCAAGGCTCTATGATTTGTGGTTTCATACAAGAAGATTTTTTCATGTTTTCCATAAGCCTGTGTAAAACATGTGGCCCCTTGGGACAGGACCATTTTTGGCCCCAGGGTCATAATTTGAACAAACTTGGTGGACCTGGATCATAGTTTGAACAAACTTGGTAGAGGTCCACTAGTCTTGGTGATGCTACATACCAAATATCAAAGCTCTATGCCTTGTGGTTTTAGACAAGAAGATTTTTTATTGTTTTCCCTATATAAGCCTATGTATCACATGTAACCCCAGGGACAGGCCCATTTATGACCCATGGGCATAATGGGCATAATTTGAACAAGCTTGGTAGAGGTCACTTAGATGATGCACATACCAAATATCAAATCTATATGGCTTGTGGTTTCAGACAAGAACATTTTTAAATTTTTCATCTTGAAAATCTATTTTTAGCCTGTGTTGACCAAAATCATTTGAACAATTATCAAAGAGGGCTATATAAAGATCATTCCTGCCAAGTTTGGCCAAAATCCAGCTAGTAGTTAAGGAAATGTCCTTTGATGCAAATGTTGACCACAGACGACGACTGACTTCCAACGATCACAATAGCTCATCAAGTGCTTTGAAGCAGGATTTCTGTGTAGTTTGGTGAAATACCACCAAGTGGTACAGAAGACATTATTTAAAGGAAATTGTTGACGGACGACGGACATCCTATGATCACAATAGCTCACCTTGAGCCTATACAATTGACTATAATACTTAGTACATAACAATTGGTGACTTGCAGTGCTCTGGAAGAATGTGGGTGGGGGATTTGTGTTAAACACATCTGTTTTACTTATTTAGATAATTGTACAGCTACCTAGATTCTGGGTCAGTCTCTCAATGTATTGCAGTAATCTCATCAGCGCAAAAATATTTACTGTTCATACTAAGGTCAAAATCTTACCTCATTTATCACCATTCAGCATGTTCAGCTGAGGGACCAAACTGCCTGCGGTGTCCCTCTTGTCAGTGAAGTATGTGTTCATCATAGAAGCCTCTACAGCCTCCTGGCTACTGATAGCCATACTTATCCTGCAATTCTGGAATGACTTGGACTGCTGGATGGCAGCTGTTGCATGTTGATGCTCTGAAGAACATTTAAATATAAACAAAGTCCTGCTGAGTCTGGATTTATCCTTTTTTTCAAATACATGTACTGTCAATTAAGATCAGCTGGTGTCTGTGGAGCTATCCGAGCAAAATCCTTACTGTTTTTCAGTCTGAAAATATACAAGGCCCTATATTAGGTCAGGGAAAACAGTGTTCAATCTAAAGCCTTTGATCCCTTGCTGAAAAGCTAGAGTGGGCCATCTATTACATTGTATGTTTGTTTGTTTGTTTGATTTGATTCTTTACGTCCACTCAACAATCTTTCAGTTATGCGGGACGTGTCTTCCTGGGTTGAACCAGTACTAAGCTAGGATAAATGTGTCTTGCTCAAGGACCACAACGCAGTGACGCCGGTGAGGCTCGAACCCGCGGCCCTTCGGTCTCGAGTCAAGCACTCTACCACTGAGCCACTGCGCTCCCCTACATTGTATGTGGATGGGGAAATATTGAGTTATATTATCACGTGAAATCAAATGAATATCACCCAGATTTCCAAGATTGAACAATGGAAAAGTATTATTAGGCCAAATATTCAGCTATGAAAATCTTAAATGGATCAGGGTGATTTCAAAAATAATGCATCCATTTCTATAATCAATGTTTATAGACTATCTAAAGCAGATTTATTGTTAAAATTAATTAAGATATGTAATTAATGTTTTTCTTGCATCATGCCAAGTTTCATCGCTTTAGAATGTTCCGTTCAAAAATTACATGGAAAAATGTCATCCAAATTGTCACAAGGGTAACACTTTTTTGTGACATTTTTTCCCTTACCTTCAATTCAACTGTAAATTGTATTAAACACTATTCATGTATAGTCAAATGGTGAATTGCAGTTGAAATATAGCATAAAAGCTGTAGGAAAACAATCTTTTCATCTTTTTTAAACCAGATAAATCGGAAATTTGTAACCTTTTATAAACACACCCTTTCAAATTTTTATCATACAGAATTTCATATGATTGGAGTAAAGTGAATTGCCTCATAAAATATACAAAGTTTTATTCAAAAGGAATGCTGTTTTAATGACTAGCTGTCTTTAAGCTTTCTAAAGGAACCAACTTGCCTATAAAACAACAAGTATGATTTTATGTAGCCAGTACTGAATAAAACCACCCAGATATGTCACAAGTGTAACATTTAAGGTTTCAACCATCAGCATTTCATTTTGTTTTGCATTTCATAGCTTTTTTGCTGTTTTTCTGGTCAAGGGAGCCCCCAAAAAACATTATGAGGAATTGTGGTGAAATCCTTAAGCTGCTGACTTTGTGGCATGATTTTAACTGATGTCACAAGTGTAACACATTTTAGGAATATGTGATAAATGCATATACATGGCAAATCTTAAATGAAATATTACTTATTTGGTCTTTTTAATAATTCTTGAATGCATAAATATAATTTAAACACAACAAAAAGTCAACAACTTCACCAAATGTGTAGTCAATACTAGTTACGGTCCAGCAGGAATGATACTTCCTCAAGCCCATATACTAGTTTCATTATGAAGCTGGCCATCCTTGAGCTACATTCTGGGATAGGAATCATGCTAAATTCAACACTGAAGAAATCAGACAATCTTAAACCAGACTATAACTTGATTTAGACAGGTATACTTTAAAATGTGATTTGTGTCACAAGTGTAACATATATTATGGATTGATCTCACTTTTTCCTGTGTTTGGTCAAAGGATGATCTATTCAACAATTAATTTGATATATTTTGGTATTTAGGGTAGTTATTCACTCTTTCGATACAAAGAAAACACAAAATGGTGTAAACAAAAAGGATAAAATTATGCACTCACAAGGAGGGAAAGGTATTTTTTCACAATTCAAAAAATATTTACATGAATTTATTGATGAAAACCAAAAAAGATGCTAAGTTGTACATACTATAGTAGGTTACATAAAGTATAAGAGATAAGAAAAGACAAAAGGGTCATAATCAGTTCCTTTGTTTGCTTGTCACAAGTGTAACACAATTATTTCTTTCTATTTAAGCCTTATATTTGTTACAGATTCTTTAGAATTGCAAAAATGGTATCAATCAAATCATTCAATTGATAATTTATCCCACAATGAGTGCTGTCAAATGTTTTCTGATCATTAACATTTTATAACTACTTACTATGCTTAATAAACAAATCTGAATAGTTCATTTTTTAAAGTCTTGTGCTAAAAAAAGGGAATTGATTTATGTTTTGATACATTTTAATCAATTTCCATGAAGCCAATTCACTTCATCCTATATAAAATCTATAAGAGATAAAAAATTCAAAGGAGAAACTCCCTCTTCTGATTTTGTCACAAGTGTAACACATTCCATTACCAAGATATGTTATTGTGTTTAATATGTTTTATATCCTATATATTCAAATGAAATTTGTTCTATGTTTTTCATATACCCTACTTGTTATCTAAGAACAATTTTTAACAAAAATCATGCTTATTATTTAAATTAGAAAAACTTTTTCCTCTACACAGTGAAAATCCAGGGGTGTATTTTCACATAAAATTTATTACAAGTGCAAATTTTGAGCGAAAGATTAAATTTTACTTTGAAAATGTGTATACATAACTACTTCATCAGTTCATGAAAGAATATTTACAATTCTGCATACCTGTGTTGTTTATAATCAAGCTAAGTGTAGCTTATAGAATTGTAAAAAAATAAGGAAAAAATGATTAAAGTATTAAATATAAAGCATTGTACTAAATTTTATTCTTAAACCAGTATTTGTTTCTGAAATTTTGATGTTCCCTGGTTAAGAGGATGTAAAAAAGATAATGATAGAGCAATTTTGAAATTTGACCCCCAATGTCACACTTCGGATGCATTTTTTTTTTTAAATCACCCATCAGCGGTTTCAATTGGATCAAATATTATATTTTATTCAAATTAATTTGTACATGTATGGTATATACAGCTTGATACAATAAGATAAGGAAAAAACACTAGAATTCCGAGAATCGGATGTGTCGCCTGGCCAAACAGAAGTCAATCAAGGCAAATTTGTCGAATTTATATTCCGGGCGAAGGGTTACTTTAGAGAAACTTATAAATGACAAAATATAAATCATCAAAAACGCAAGAAACGCACTCTCGCGGAAACACTGCTGATATGGGTATAGGGAATAAGCGATTGCCCCTCCTCGCCCCCCCTGTAAAAAGTTGGACCCCTCCCAGTGGCGTAGCTTCCTTTAGGCCATGTAGGCCGCGGCCTACACTTTTTCAGAAAGTAAAAAAAATATAAACGCCAAAAATGCAATAAAATGGAGGGGGGAGGGGGTAGGGGGTGAGTAAATCAGAAAGATATTCCAAATTATCCTGATATCAGACGTCACCCATTACCCACTGTAGAAGAACGGTTGTTTGCGTTCCAGGACGAGCTGTCACGTGATGTTGCTAGCCTACCCAATAGGAAATGAACCATGGCATGAAGCTTTGCAACCTGTATAATTGCATTTTCACCATAATTGGAGTCCTTTTGACCATGCCACCGACGTCTGCAACATGCCAAAGGAAGCATGAAAAGAATTAAAAACTACTTACGCTCAACAATGATGTCTGCCAGGCTGTCCTTCGTAGCGATGATCTACAGACACTTGATGTTGACAGGGTGATAAACATGTTTGCGTCAGACAAATTGATGTCGCTTGTTTTTCAACATACATGTACAGTACATTGTATCTTTTATTTGGGATGATCATTACAATGTCACATGTCTTCTTGCTATGTAGGCTCCTATAAGCCTTCTAACCCTTAAAGCACCAGCCAAAAACTGCAAATGAAAGACGCGTCTGCCTAAGTCCTCTGTTGCATATATTTGCTAATATTATTGACTAATGTCAGTATTGAGGCAAACAGTGTAGACCCAGATCTGGATCTCTCACTGTTTGTCGAAGACGCTTGTAAAACAATTCAGCAGATGAGAAAGCGGACTACTTTTGTAGTGATTGGCCATTTAATGGTTAAAAGAGTATGATACCTGTCCCTGACTCCCAGGTCGATGATTTTGTTTTTGCATTTCAGCACCGTAAGTTGATCAAACTTGATAAGCATATTAGGCCATATGGGCGATGATGGTGATAACTACCTGTAATTTCTAACAATCACATGAACGCATTTATAAGTGCGAAATAATCGCAAAATCCATATTTGGACAGTCTAGGACCGAAAATTTTTCTGGGGGAGCATGCCCCCAGACCCCCCTACCATTAGGCCTACACATTCATTGAAGCCAAGCTACGCCCCTGCCTCCCCTTGGAAAAAATGATAGACCCCCTCTGGATCCTTTGAAAATTACAATTTTCTTTAAAATAAACCATTGGACTTCTGTAAAATAAGTTGAGGACTAAACAAGGAATGTCACAACGAGTGACGAATGCCCCCAAAGGAATTGGTCTAGCATAAGACACATTTGAGGAAAGTAAGCTGTAATATAGGAGATATGCTCCAAACAGGAAAAACCTAGAAATGAGGCCAGAAGTCAATGTCAAGGTCAAAGTGACCCAAAATGGTATGCACCACTCTGCCATCCCAAGAGGAATCATCACCCCAAATTTGGGATTCCTACATCAAATAATATAGGAGATATGCACCAGACTCAATGCAGTTTCTAAAAACTAGGTCAGAGGTCAAGTTCAAAGTCACAGTGACCCGATTATGGTACACGGCACTTCGTCATCTCAAGATGCATCCACTTACCAAATTTGAGATTCCTTACCCAAATAATATAAGAGATATGTTCCAGACACGATTATTCTAAAAACTAGGTTAGGTCAAGGTCACAGTGACCCGAAAATGGTAAACAATACTCCGCCATCCCAAGATGCATCCACATCCTAGGATTTAGGCTCCGGCCGCAATAATTCTTAAAACTAGGTCAGAGGTCAAGGTCACAGTGACCCGAAAATGATATGTGACACTCTGTCATCCCAAGATACATTTACACACCAAATCTGGAATTCATATCTCTAAGAATATAGGAGATATGCAGCAGACTCATTGCAGTTTCTAGAAACTAGGTCAGAGGTCAAGTTCAAGGTCACAGTGACCCAATTATGGTACGGGACACTTTGTCATCCCAAGATGCATCCTCACACCAAATTTGAGATTCCTGCCTCAAATAATATGAGATATGCTCCGGACACGATTATTCCAAAAACTAGGTCAGAGGTCAAGATCAAGGTCACAGTGACCCGAAAATGGTACGCGGCACTCCACAATCCCAAGATGTATCCACATACCAAATTTAGAATTCCTACCTCAAAGAATGTAGGAGATAGGCTCAGGACATAATAATTCTTAAAACTAGGTCAGAGGTCAAGGTCATAGTGACCTGAAAATGGTATGTGACACTCTGTCATCCTAAGATGCATTTACGCACCAAATTTGGAATTCCTATCTAAAAGAATATAGGAGATATGCACCAGACTCAATGCAGTTTCTAGAAACTAAATCAGAGGTCAAGTTCAAGGTCACAGTGACCCAATTATGGTACGCAACACTTTGTCATCCCAAGATGCATCCACACACCAAATTTGAAATTCCTACCTCAAATAATGTAAGGGATATGCTCCGGACACGATTATTCTAAAAACTAGGTCAGAGGTCAAGGTCACAGTGACCCGAAAATGGTATGCGACACTCCGCCATCCCAAGATGTATCCACATACCAAATTTGGAATCCCTACCTCAAAGAATCTAGGAGATATGCACCGGACACGAAGCGGGACGGACGGACAGACACACGGACGGACTGTGCAATTACTATATGCCTCCCAAAGTTCCTTTGGGGGCATAAAAAACCCAAAGAAAAACGTTGTCTAAGATTTTTTATCTTTTTATGACAGATACACCTGGACGCCCCACCTGACGAAAATTCCTGGATCCCCGCATGTAGGCCTATTGATACAAATCTTGAGATTATGCTCGAATTCCTTATAACAATAGCTGGGAACTTTTCTTGAAAAGGATAGCTTTTATGACAGGCTGCATATTGTACCAAAGGCATTGAGTGTTCTACTGTTGTTAAAGCTCCTAAGACATTAGAGATCACATCTAAATGATCGCAAACCGATAGCCGTTCACCCCACCCACATCCAAGTTTTTCAATAATTTGTGAATAATCGGTGAAATTATAATTAAATTAATCGTGGTGGGACAAAAGACAATGTTTTTCCTTCGAATTAAGCGCAGACTGGTGAAAAAATCAGAGAATTTGAATGAATGCAGCACATTTTTCATCATTTTCCTGTTACCCGTAATGTTAAAATTCACTGTCCAATTCACCTCGGTACATTTGTTTATGTGCCGCTAAGGCTGTGACGTCACGGCGGTCCCGAGAATGCAGCATCATTTCTTCTGGTTGTGAGGTTCTATCGACTAGTGGTAGGAATCGGCTGGATTTTTATAATCGATCATTGAAAATAACAAGTGACCAATGATCAATCATTAATCGACTAAACTAAAATACATATTATATATGGTACATATCATGCCAGGTATGTCTAAGATGCCTTACGGGGTCAAGTTGATTGACCAGAAATGTTAGGTGTTCAGAGTGTGTACCAAAAAATTAATTTTCTCAACCAAAACATATGTTGTGGGTACTCAAAAGAACCATCTCAATAGGACGGTTCTTTTGAGCACCCAAAACATATGTTCAAACTGATGGATTAGTATATATTTACAATTTTACACTCAAAACTTTTGTTTATTTAAACCTATGTACATTATTTGAACCATATGCTGTTCATACCAGAAACTGAAAATGCAGAAAAGGGTCATATTAAATAAATACACCAAGCTAAAAATTGAAGGCCAATGAAGCAGAAGGTCTATACTGAGTAATCGATTATTGAAAAACTACCGATCAATTAATCAGTTCACTGAAAATGACCAATGATCGATGAGCTCGATAAATCGGCCTACCACTACTATCGACTGTACATATACATCTACATTGTACTGTCACAATTGACTTTAACACAACAGGCTCGGTCCCAAGTGGGCTCGTTCTATCTGTTCTGCCAATGGTTTGTCTGTACCGGCTTAAAAATTGTTATTTAAAAATGTGACAATGCAAAAGTTTATGTAAGCTGTTATTGTTATTAACAGCCCTTTGACTGTATTGTCTCGAAAGTAGTCAACTCTTTCACTCAACTCAACACAAATTTATTTGCAAATCACAGTTAATCACTGGTTATTTTCTGTCTGCAGAGGCAGGGCCAGGGGGTGGGGAACTTGTCAGCTTGTAGGCAAAATGAAAGTAGCTAAAAACTAATTGACAAGGCAAAATCAATTTACCTTTCATCAGCTAGTTGTCAAAGTGAGCACATTCCAGTAATACTTTTCTTGTAAATCTCACTATACCACTGTAACTAGTAGAAAATAGAATGTCAAAAAGATTTAGTAATCAATCTGCCATCTTAGTTTTTTAACTACCCAATCCGTACTCTATCTTCCTGTACACTCCCCAGGAGTTTGGTGCATTGCTATAGGCGCGACCCCCGTCATGGACCCTTGGATGCATGAAAGACACTGTGTAATCGGAATTGGTACATTAATTAAGATCTGTGAAATTGGTCTGCTTTAGACCAGGATCTTTCTATAGGATACACACAGGGTTGTAGAAAAGACCCAAATTTCTTGATGCCCAACCCATTCTATGATTCCTAAACAATCAATGAAGACCGTGATCAGATGCTACATTCTGCTGCATCTGATCCTGGTCTGCACTGTCTGTCAATGTACTACATATTAACCAGTTTATAAGATTGCAGTTATGATGACAGGTACTGCAATGGCCGTTATTAATATTATTGCTTTTATCTGCTGTTAGAACTGTTTCAACCCATAAGACGCATCCTAACATGACTGATAAATGGTTGACTGGGATGTAATGAATCGTGCTAAACAAATAATATCAGTGCTACCTGAACAATATTTTTTGGGCCGTTCGGTGGTGCAAACTTGGTAGTGATCACCGCTGATGCAGTGCATGGCAGACGAGGGGGGGGGGGGGTGGCGGACAAGGGTTGGGGGGGGGAGGGGTCATTTAGAGAATTGTTTTATGGCCTTTAATTACTGTAAAAACTTAAATGATATGAGCTCTAAATGTATAACTGATCTCAATCATTAATAAAACTGATAATAACTCTTTGGTGAAAACCCCGCAGGGTTTTTCTCCCATTTCATTTTGTGGGGGAAAAACCCCGCGGGGGTTTTCCCCCGCGGGTTTTTTTTTTATTTTGCTTGAAAGGCTTCAAATGATGAGAAAAACTTCAATTCAGCTTCTATATTGTTTTGTAAAGCAATACAATTAAAAACAAACCTTTTTATTTTTTCAAAAAACCCTGCGGGGTTTTTCCCCCACAATCTGAAATGGGAGAAAAACCCCGCGGGGGAAATTAAAGGTTGGAATTAAGCCTTACCAAACATTTTCTGAAATAATTACAATCAAACAAACTTATTTCTTGAACTTATTTTGATATTTATTTTTTTGAAAAAACCCTGCGGGGTTTTTCCCCCATTTGAAAATGTGGGGGAAAAACCCCGCGCAGGGTTTTAAAAACCCCGCGGGGTTTTAAAAACCCCGCGGGTTTTTTGGAAAACCCCGCGGGGTTTTTGACTTTGACCATTTTTTTCATTATGATGGCATATATTTTTTTAGTCATAATTATATATGTTTTGCTCCCTTATGTCTGTATTTTTGTATTTTAGTGGTTTTGAGTCTTTTGCACCACTAGAAAGGTGATGTGATTTTGCCAAATTCTGGTGTGGCAAAAAAAAACTGGTGGCTGTTAAGACCTATTCCATCATTACAATTGATTTCTACAATTTTTTTTTTTGATTTGATTTGATTCTTTACGCCCCAGTCAATAATTTTTCAGTTATGGCGGGATGGGTCTACCTGGATTGCACCAGTACTAATGCAAGGATTAAAGTGTCCAAATTAAATGATTGTGCTTCAATCATAACCCTTGATTGAAGTAACTCTAATGAATTTTTCAGGAATACCAGACTGTCAAACCATTTTGGATCCAGATCAGACCCAGCAAAGTCATTTTGATGTTCCTGATCTGGTTACAACCAGTTTGCAAACTGTTACTAGCAGATAGAGGGTTAACATGATGACCATTGTCATAATTTTCTCTAATGAATTTTCAGGAATACCATCAGAGTGGCACACAGTTTGGATTCTGATCAGGCCTACCGTTTTGACAGTCTTTATCCAGATCCAAACTGTTTTCAAATTGTCCCTAGCAGGTTAAAAGGTTAATACGATGCATACTGGGGATCGGAGATTGCTGAAACGGGCATGGACATCGGCCCGGTCTTGCAAGTTGCCATAGTAGACATCATGGGAATAGACATTTTGGCACAGTAGACATTTCAGGAACAAACATTTTGGGGGACATAATAGCACTAACCCATTTAATACATACTTCCACAAAGAATGGCTTGTAAATTTTCAATAATTCCTCCCCAGTCACAAATTGAATTTCCAATTGAATGCATCCATCTCCAGTTGGGATTATAATTACACTCAAATATTAAAAGTATGTAATGTAAGGAAACAGTGCAGAACCTGATCAGAGGTCACATTATGTCATATCTGATCTGGTTATGTACTGTTTGCCAATGTCCCATAAAATGATGGATAAACCCTTGTCCTGCTGAAACCGGATATGTCATCTTTAGAAAAGAGAGTAAATCCAGAATCAGCTGGCTAAATCTAGTGAACACATCTGTGGACATGATATCTAGATCTGACTGCTTTCCAGACAGCATAAGATTCCACTGGAAAACAGAAGTGAATGTGCCATATTCATATTTATGCAGCAGAACAAGGGTTAAGGCACTGATCAGCAGAGGACAACAAAAGCTTGTAAAACTATCCGGCATGCAAACATTCATGACCTGACCTCATGGTGTGCTGTCAATTGAAAATGCACATGCTAAGTTTAGTGTTCAGAAGGGCCTCTTGTCTTGACACACAAATGACAGACACACCATTCACATCTTGCAGACATATTTGAAGGCAATATTAAATGTATAGCTCAGTTTGAGCACTTAATAGCCAGGTGACTTAATATGTCCAATTCCAAATCCACTATTTGGCCTCCAGATGAAAGTGCTTATAAGAAAATATTTTTCAAATTGTTATTTCAAAACCAAACCCAGGAGTGCAGTGGCTCAGTGGTAGAGTGCTTGACTCGAGACAGATGGCCCCCGAGTCAGAGCATCACCGGCATCACTGCGTTGTGTCCTTGAGCAGGACACATTAATCCTAGCTTAGTCCTGGTTCAACCCAGGAAGACCCATCCCTTTATAGCTGAAAGATTGTTCATGGGATGTAAAGAATCACATAAAATAAAACAACCAGAACAGATATTCTGGATGTTTAGATAAAAACTCTCATTTGGTGATAAAGAGGCTTTTGAAGGGCTATTGAGCGGTTAACCTATACCTGTGTACTATATGACTAAATTCCCAGTATGGCACCTGTCCTTGATTTGGCTGCAGGCAGTCTCTTATCAGTTAAGTCCATTATAGAAAATTGCTAATACACTTTAGGTATCCAGTTGAATGTGCTTAAAAATCATATCAAAAACAATTTTCTTGATGCTCAAAAGAGCCGTCTCAATGAGACGGTTCTTTTGAGCACCCAAAACAAATGTTCAAATGATTGAAAAATTGCATATGTTCTCACAATTTTGTCAATAAAAGTTCACTTATCTGGACTTATGTTAGACCAAACTCCATGTACATATAAACTCATCTATTTCAATATTTAAAAGTTATACAGCTTAAAATTATGCATTTTATTAAAACAGATGACATTTGATTATTTCTTCAGTCTTTTCTATTTAACCCTTAAAGCACCAATCACGACTGCAGCAGATGACAAATATGGCGACAACTTTCCTAATTTTTGAAAAAAGTAAGGTATGATATTTCATGAGAATCGTCTGCCAGCAGACTATTCTCATGAAACGTCGTGCCTTATTTGTTTTTTTATTCTTTGAAAAAGCAGCAAAATTTGCAATTGTCGTCTGCTGCAAATTGTATGTGGCACTTTATGAGTTAACTTTTTGCCTATTATTGTTGTCTGCTGATTACCTCTGCAAAATCTAGAGGCGGCCACTGGCCCCCTTATATTGGCCCCCTTTTGTATCAAATGGCCCCTTGCTAAAGGTAGAGTTGGCCATCATCAACATCATGCAAATGGGCAAATATTAGACAGTGTTTTTCCATCTGAAATCACATGAAAATGACCACTGAAAATTTAATGGATTTAACACTGAAGTCGGTCCTAATCTGGATCCAAAGTGTTTGATAATGGATGATTTGTTTCTTCAACCAGTCAATAATTTTTCAGTCATGTCGGGATGGGTCTTCTGTGTTGAACCAGTACCAATCAGTCTCAGGTTAAAGTGCCTTGTACCACTCCTGATTTCCTGCTGACATTGAAGCTGCCCATCACTGGCCATCATTCGACAAGCCAATCAGTTTGTCCAGCAGAACTTGTTCCTTATTTATCACATCCAGAAATCATGGGTTAGGGATTCAATATTGGAATAGAGTCCTAATGGCCAAGAAAGATGTTATATGTTCAACTCTTGCTGAGACCATACTGAGTAGTTAAAATTTGGCTCAGTGAGTAACAAATCTGTACTCTTATCAAACATTAAAATGAAAGAGGTATAATTCCCTTGAATCACATCAGATATTGCTGTAAGTTGGTGACTGTGGTCAATGGACTCCTTAGAACTGGACTTTCTCTGAGACCAAACTATCTTATCTGTGAGATGCTGTTCACCCTGAAAAAAATATTGCACAAACCAATATGACATATTGTTATATAACTGGAGAGAATCCCATCTCCTGATTCGGCGCCATGATTAACCGAAATCAACAGATATCACCGAAATCACCAGAAAATCACCGAAATCACGAGATAAAAGTAAGAAATCACCTTTTTATTGTTTACTTAATGCAAAAATATGATAAGAATTAGTATAATATGCTTATTTCTAGTCTGTTTTTAAAAATATGTTGATAAAAAAAATCACTTTCAAATTGCTATAATGTGTTGCTGTATTTTTTATTGAAATATTTATTTGCTGGCACATTAAAATATAAGCCTTTTGTAAACATATCAATTATTCTACTATCATTTATATCATATAAAGGCATAAATTAACATTAAAATGGATATTTCCTTTTTTTCTGGTGATTTCGGCATACCTTGAATTGGAAATTGAAATGTACATTTTTTTCATATTTTAATCAAAGTAGAAATAAGCTTATTATTCAAATTGTTATCCAGCTGATCAGGATGCATATTGTTTTCTACTCTGCTTGTTAATGCATACTATTAAGTGGAACCCTGCAAGTTGGTTAGATATACACTGCTGAAGTTAATCTTTGCCTAAAATTGTTGTCTGCTGATAACCTTTGCAAACAGTTTAAGAACCAGATCAGGACCAACAAAATGTCAGACCTGACCTGGGTCCAAACTGTATGACTCTCTGATGGTGATCATTAAGGAACTATATAGTAAATTCATTTAGAAAAGACAGCAGATGACAAAATACCTAAACATTTGCCTGGTCCTGAAGTCAGCTGATCAGGATGTATATTGTTTTCTACTCTGCTTGTAAATGCATACAAATAAGTGGTATAAAGCCTTCAATGTTTGCTCCGGTACCGTTAGTTTAACAGATAACAGGGCCCAGGGCGACGGCGGTAAACATTGCGCTTACCGTACCCTGCAAGTTGGTTAGATATACACTGCTAAAGTTACTCTTTGCCTGCAATTGTTGTCTGCTGATAACCTTTGCAAACAGTTTAAGCCAGATCAGGACCGACAAAATGTCAGACCTGATCTGGATCCAAACTGTTTGACTCTCTGATGGTGATCTATATGGTAATCTATATAGTAAATTAATTTAGAAAAGACAGCAGATGACAAAATACCTAAACATTTTCCTGGTCCTGAAGCCAGCTGATCAGGATGTATATTGTTTTCTACTTTGCTTGCAAAGGCATACAAATAAGTGGTACCCTGCAAGTTGGTTAAATAAACACTGCTGAAGTTACTCTGCCTGCAATTGTTGTCTGCTGATAACCTTTGCAAACAGTTTTGGAACCAAATCAGGACCAACAAAATATTGGGCCAGATCTAAATCCAAACTGTTTGACTCTCTGAGAACTATATAGTAAATTAATTTTAAAAAAGACAGCAGATGACAAAAATATCAAAATATTTCCAGCAAGCAGAGTAAAATAGAAACGGATGCTTGTCAAGATAAATAGGGTTACTATATTATAATAAATGCACTTGTGTAAATATCAAATTAACCCTTGTCCTGCTGAACCTAGATATATCCTGTTTTTGGAAACACTAACAGTGTGGAAACTGATCAGCTGATCCGTATCCACAGTTTTGCATTCAGTTTACGGTCTTGCCAAAATTTAGCTATATTTGCTCAGCAGTACAGGGTTAAACAATTTAATTTGATAGTTAGTGTAGAATTGTTGTTTTTTTGTTTTGTTTTGTTTTGTTTTTTATGTGTGTAAATATTATTTAATTTGAGGGCCTCATGGAAGATTAGTTGTACTTCTAAATGTTGTCACCCTCTTTAAATAAAGACTTTACTTACTTACTTACTTACTTATTTACTTACTTACTTACTTACTTACTATCCAATTATGGCATTAAATTAATAATGAAATTGTGATTTCCTATTTTTATCTGGTGATTTCGGTGAATTCACTGTGCACTGAATTTGAAAGTGAAATCATAACATTTTTTTCATTTCTTTTTAAAATCAAAGTAGAAATAAGCTTATTATACTAATTCTTATTATATTATGACATTAAACTAACAATAAAAAGGTAGTTTTTTCTTATTTTTATCTGGTGATTTATTGGTGATTTCTGCTGATTTGGGTTAATCATCGGACCCTCCTGATTGGCTCAATTTGTCTTCATAAATCTCTGTCTACCTGAAAACCGGTCTAAACTGGCCTACAAGTTAATATTGCATGAAAACCAGCTCAAACTAGTTTCCTGAAGTTAATATTTTGACACTAATATCACCATCTGTAGAGCTAAAAATAGCATGATTAATATAAAACTAACATGTGCTGCATGAAATTGACATGATTTGCTGTTTCACATCCCAACAGGTAAATTAAAGACTTTCATGATCTTTTTGAAAACAGTTTTGTATTATCTTGTTTGTTAATTTATCTTTGTTTTGAAAAAACAAAAAGTATAAAAAAAAGTTTTATATTAATTAAATTTTACGTTCCACACTCAGAGAATTAGTATCCTTTTCAACATGCAAAATACTATGTTTAAATATTTTAATAACAGTTGATAAAACTTATGAGAAAGTCCTTAGGCTGAAGGTTAAACATAACTTAAACAACAAAACAAAAAGTAGAAAAGTTTCATTCTTAGTTGAAACGCCATACAACAAAACAGTTATTGACTTCAACTTCGGTAGACATAAGGATTATCTACCCTGTTTCATTCCCTTTAATTTGATATGCAACACAACTAATTCACACCGGGTAGGCGGCAACATCGAACGCTGAACACAATCGAGGAACTGCGATCAATACATGTATGTACAGCCGCTGTTATAAATAAGTCAGTTTATCTGGGGTTTTTTTTATAATTTATAGCAGTATTTTAATAAAATTGGTTTCGCCTATCTATTCTGAAATGAATCGTGATTTGTTCTATGCAGGTGTTGTTTCTGATAAACAAGTAAAATGAACTTACAGTCGGCCGATCGCAGACAATGGGTTCTTAGCTTTCTTTCATATGAGCTCCGTCACAAGAAAACCTTTTTTTCGATGTGTCTGGTGATGTCCAAACAGACCTTGGAAGGAGTACAACTACCCTGCCGTATATATTGTAGAACTGGCAGGCTCATCGTGTGGCCCGTTAGCTAAGTGGTCAGAGTATTTGCACAGTCTGTGATAGGTCCCGGGTTCGAGTCCCCATCTGGTCATATGCTTTTTCTTCACATGTGTCATCTACACACCCCCCCCCCATGGCCCGTCCTGAACTTGAACCCAGGACCCTCTCAGAATGTGGGTGCATGTTTACCACTGAACTGTCGGGCCACACAGTAGGCATGTGACATAGGGTTTGATCCTGAGCCTTCCAGGTCCGATTTGAGTTTATGGATCAATATAAAACAGAAAACATACTTATAAAGCTTGGATATATATATATCGGACAAAAGCAAACAAAAAATTGCTCATTGATTGCCAAAAACATTGATTGCTATCGATAACCGATTGCCATTAATGAAGTTTTCGATTGCCTTAGTATCATTACCATCATCCTTTAAAACAGATACTGCGCTTTTCACTTATCAGATAGAAATTATTGAATACACACAGGATATCCACCAATAATTTAATTTTACCCTTCTGTTTCTGAAAGATCGAAATGCGACAATGAATGCGAAAAAATATACATATTTTTCAGTTTTTAGTTGAAATAAGTAATGATCAGAAATAAAATGTTATTTTTCAGCCAACTCTCACACATTTTTGGACAAATATAACACCAAGCACATTTCTTTGATCTTACCTAAAACTGATATCATGCTTACTTTTTCTGAAACCTGAGCATTCCAATGAAAAAAATAAAATATTAAACTTACCCAAAATGGCGGCTGTAAAATGTAAATATTGATCACAGTTCCTCGGTTGTATTCTTGTTGCGCCTACCCAGTGTGTAATTTCAGAAAAGAAAAAAATGATCTTTTGACCACACCCCAGGGGTCAAGGGTGTGTGTTGGCACAAAATATTAGCTAGCATGTTATTGTATGCTTCATTCCCTTAAATTTAATATGCAATATGACTATATTCTGAAAAAAATTGATTTTATATTTATAAGCCTATGACATAATGTGAGGTGATGCTACATACCAAATATCAAGGCTCTAAGCCTTGTAGTTTCAGACAAGAAGATTTTTTCAAGTTTTCCTTATTAAAGCCTATGTAAAATAGTAAATCATGTGACCACTGAGGCGGGAACATTTTTGGCCCCAGGAGTATAACTTGAACAAAGCTGGTAGAGGTCTACTAGGTTATACTTCATATCAAATATCAAGGCTCTATGATTTGTGGTTTCATACAAGAAGATTTTTTCATGTTTTCCATAAGCCTGTGTAAAACATGTGGCCCCTTGGGACAGGACCATTTTTGGCCCCAGGGTCATAATTTGAACAAACTTGGTGGACCTGGATCATAATTTGAACAAACTTGGTAGAGGTCCACTAGTCTTGGTGATGCTACATACCAAATATCAAAGCTCTATGCCTTGTGGTTTTAGACAAGAAGATTTTTTTATGTTTTCCCTATATAAGCCTATGTATCACATTTAACCCCAGGGACAGGCCCATTTATGACCCATGGGCATAATGGGCATAATTTGAACAAGCTTGGTAGAGGTCACTTAGATGATGCACATACCAAATATCAAATCTATATGGCTTGTGGTTTCAGACAAGAACATTTTTAAATTTTTCATCTTGAAAATTTATTTTTAGCCTGTGTTGACCAAAATCATTTGAACAATTATCAAAGAGGGCTATATAAAGATCATTCCTGCCAAGTTTGGCCAAAATCCAGCTAGTAGTTTAGGAAATGTCCTTTGATGCAAATGTTGACCACAGACGACGACTGACTTCCAACGATCACAATAGCTCATCAAGTGCTTTGAAGCAGGATTTCTGTGTAGTTTGGTGAAATACCACCAAGTGGTACAGAAGGAGACATTATTTAAAGGAAATTGTTGACGGACGACGGACATCCTATGATCACAATAGCTCACCTTGAGCCTATACAATTGACTAGTAGTACTTAGTACATAGCAATTGGTGACTTGCAGTGCTCTGGAAGAATGTGGGTGGGGGATTTGTGTTAAACACATCTGTTTTACTTATTTAGATAATTGTACAGCTACCTAGATTCTGGGTCAGTCTCTCAATGTATTGCAGTAATCTCATCTGCGCAAAAATATTTACTGTTCATACTAAGGTCAAAATCTTACCTCATTTATCACCATTCAGCATGTTCAGCTGAGGGACCAAACTGCCTGCGGTGTCCCTCTTGTCAGTGAAGTATGTGTTCATCATAGAAGCCACTACAGCCTCCTGGCTACTGATAGCCATACTAATCCTGCAATTCTGGAATGACTTGGACTGCTGGATGGCAGCTGTTGCATGTTGATGCTCTGAAGAACATTCAAATATAAACAAAGTCCTGCTGAGTCTGGATTTATCCTTTTTTTCAAATACATGTACTGTCAATTAAGATCAACTGGTGTCTGTGGAGCTATCCGAGCAAAATCCTTACTGTTTTTCAGTCTGAAAATATACAAGGCCCTATATTAGGTCAGGGAAAACAGTGTTCAATCTAAAGCCTTTGACCCCTTGCTGAAAAGCTAGAGTGGGCCATCTATTACATTGTATGTGGATGGGGAAATATTGAGTTATATTATCACATGAAATCAAATGAATATCACCCAGATTTCCAAGATTGAACAATGGAAAAGTATTATTAGGCCAAATATTCAGCTATGAAAATCTTAAATGGATCAGGGTGATTTCAAAAATAATGCATCCATTTCTATAATCAATGTTTATAGACTATCTAAAGCAGATTTATTGTTAAAATTAATTTTAAGATATGTAATTAATGTTTTTCTTGCATCATGCCAAGTTTCATCGCTTTAGAATGTTCCGTTCAAAAATTACATGGAAAACTGTCATCCAAATTGTCACAAGGGTAACACTTTTTTGTGACATTTTTTCCCTTACCTTCAATTCAACTGTAAATTGTATTAAACACTATTCATGTATAGTCAAATGGTGAATTGCAGTTGAAATATAGCATAAAAGCTGTAGGAAAACAATCTTTTCATCTTTTTTAAACCAGATAAATCGGAAATTTGTAACCTTTTATAAACACACCCTTTCAAATTTTTATCATACAGAATTTCATATGATTGGAGTAAAGTGAATTGCCTCATAAAATATACAAAGTTTTATTCAAAAGGAATGCTGTTTTAATGACTAGCTGTCTTTAAGCTTTCTAAAGGAACCAACTTGCCTATAAAACAACAAGTATGATTTTATGTAGCCAGTACTGAATAAAACCACCCAGATATGTCACAAGTGTAACATTTAAGGTTTCAACCATCAGCATTTCAATTTGTTTTGCATTTCATAGCTTTTTTGCTGTTTTTCTGGTCAAGGGAGCCCCCAAAAAACATTATGAGGAATTGTGGTGAAATCCTTAAGCTGCTGACTTTGTGGCATGATTTTAACTGATGTCACAAGTGTAACACATTTTAGGAATATGTGATAAATGCATATACATGGCAAATCTTAAATGAAATATTACTTATTTGGTCTTTTTAATAATTCTTGAATGCATAAATATAATTTAAACACAACAAAAAGTCAACAACTTCACCAAATGTGTAGTCAATACTAGTTGCGGTCCAGCAGGAATGATACTTCCTCAAGCCAATATACTAGTTTCATTATGAAGCTGGCCATCCTTGAGCTACATTCTGGGATAGGAATCATGCTAAATTCAACACTGAAGAAATCAGACAATCTTAAACCAGACTATAACTTGATTTAGACAGGTAGACTTTAAAATGTGATTTGTGTCACAAGTGTAACATATATTATGGATTGAATTCATCTCACTTTTTCCTGTGTTTGGTCAAAGGATGATCTATTCAACAATTAATTTGATATATTTTGGTGTTTAGGGTAGTTATTCACTCTTTCGGAACAAAGAAAACACAAAATGGTGTAAA
This sequence comes from Loripinus fragilis, assembly GCA_964019695.1. Taxonomy (NCBI): domain Eukaryota; kingdom Metazoa; phylum Mollusca; class Bivalvia; order Lucinida; family Lucinidae; genus Loripinus; species Loripinus fragilis. Next base: position 56,464,002 of record OZ026526.1, on the reverse strand, counting down.
CAAAAAGGATAAAATTATGCACTCACAAGGAGGGAAAGGTATTTTTTCACAATTCAAAAAATATTTACAGGAATTTATTGAAGAAAACCAAAAAAGATGCTAAGTTATACATACTATAGTAGGTTACATAAAGTATAAGAGATAAGAAAAGACAAAAGGGTCATAATCAGTTCCTTTGTTTGCTTGTCACAAGTGTAACACAATTATTTCTTTCTATTTAAGCCTTAAATTTGTTACAGATTCTTTAGAATTGCAAAAATGGTATCAATCAAATCATTCAATTGATAATTTATCCCACAATGAGTGCTGTCAACTGTTTTCTGATCGTTAACATTTTATAACTCCTTACTATGCTTAATAAACAAATCTGAATAGTTCATTTTTTAAAGTCTTGTGCTAAAAAAAGGAATTGATTTATGTTTGATACATTTTAATCAATTTCCATGAAGCCAATTCACTTCATCCTATATAAAATCTATAAGAGATAAAAAATTCAAAGGAGAAACTCCCTCTTCTGATTTTGTCACAAGTGTAACACATTCCATTACCAACATATGTTATTGTGTTTAATATGTTTGATATCCTATATATTCAAATGAAATTTTTTCTATGTTTTTCATATACCCTACTTGTTATCTAAGAACAATTTTTAACAAAAATCATGCTTATTATTTAAATTAGAAAAACTTTTTCCTCTACACAGTGAAAATCCAGGGGTGTATTTTCACATAAAATTTTATTACAAGTGCAAATTTTGAGCGAAAGATTAAATTTTACTTTGAAAATGTGTATACATAACTACTTCATCAGTTCATGAAAGAATATTTACAATTCTGCATACCTGTGTTGTTTATAATCAAGCTAAGTGTAGCTTATAGAATTGTAAAAAAATAAGGAAAAAATGATTAAAGTATTAAATTTAAAGCATTGTCCTAAATTTTATTCTTAAACCAGTATTTGTTTCTGAAATTTTGATGTTCCCTGGTTAAGAGGATGTAAAAAAGATAATGATAGAGCAATTTTGAAATTTGACCCCCAATGTCACACTTCGGATGCATTTTTTTTTTAAATCACCCATCAGCGGTTTCAATTGGATCAAATATTATATTTTATTCAAATTAATTTGTACATGTATGGTATATACAGCTTGAAACAATAAGATAACGAAAAAAACACTTGAATTCCGAGAATCGGATGTGTCACCTGGCCAAACAGAAGTCAATCAAGGCAAATTTGTCGAATTTATATTCCGGGCGAAGGGTTACTTTAGAGAAACTTATAAATGACAAAATATAAATCGTCAAAAACGCAAGAAACGCACTCTCGCGGAAACACTGCTGATATGGGTATAGGGAATAAGCGATTGCCCCTCCTCCCCCCCTGTAAAAAGTTGGACCCCTCCCAGTGGCGTAGCTTCCTTTAGGCCATGTAGGCCGCGGCCTACACTTTTTCAGAAAGTAAAAAAAAATATAAACACCAAAAATGCAATAAAATGGAGGGGGGAGGGGGTAGGGGGTGAGTAAATCAGACAGATATTCCAAATTATCCTGATATCAGACGTCACCCATTACCCACTGTAGAAGAACGGTTGTTTGCGTTCCAGGACGAGCTGTCACGTGATGTTGCTAGCCTACCCAATAGGAAATGAACCATAGCACAAAGCTTTGCAACCTGTATAATTGCATTTTCACCATAATTGGAGTCCTTTTGACCATGCCACTGACGTCCGCAACATGCCAAAGGTAGCATGAAAAGAATTAAAAACTACTTGCGCTCAACAATGATGTCTGCCAGGCTGTCCTTCGTAGCGATGATCTACAGACACTTGATGTTGACAGGGTGATAAACATGTTTGTGTCAGACAAATTTAATGCAGAAAATTAGTTATTTTCTAAGTTGGCTTGTGATTAATAGTTTTGTTGCTACCTGCATTTAGATATTGAAACTTGATGTCGCTTGTTTTTCAACATACATGTACAGTACATTGTATCTTTTATTTGGGATGATCATTACAATGTCACATGTCTTCTTGCTATATAATCATGTAGGCTCCTATAAGCCTTCTAACCCTTAAAGCACCAGCCAAAAACTGCAAATGAAAGACGCGTCTGCCTAAGTCCTCTGTTGCATATATTTGCTAATATTATTGACTAATGTCAGTATTGAGGCAAACAGTGTAGACCCAGATCTGGATCTCTCACTGTTTGTCGAGGATGCTTGTAAAACAATTCAGCAGATGAGAAAGCGGACAACTTTTGTAGTGATTGGCCATTTAATGGTTAAAAGAGTATGATACCTGTCCCTGACTCCCAGGTCGATGATTTTGTTTTTGCATTTCAGCACCGTAAGTTGATCAAACTTGATAAGCATATTAGGCCATATGGGCGATGATGGTGATAACTACCTGTAATTTCTAACAATCGCATGAACGCATTTATAAGTGCGAAATAATCGCAAAATCCATATTTGGACAGTCCTACCATTAGGCCTACACATTCATTGAAGCCAAGCTACGCCCCTGCCTCCCCTTGGAAAAAATGATAGACCCCCTCTGGATCCTTGGAAAATTACAATTTTCTTTAAAATAAAGCATTGGACTTCTGTGAAATAAGTTGAGAACTAAACAAGAAATGTCACAAACACGTGACGAATGCCCCCAAAGGAATTGGTCTAGCATAAGACACATTTGAGGAAAGTAAGCTGTAATATAGGAGATATGCTCCAAACAGGAAAAACCTAGAAATGAGGCCAGAAGTCAATGTCAAGGTCAAAGTGACCCAAAATGGTATGCACCACTCTGCCATCCCAAGAGGAATCATCACCCAAAATTTGGGATTCCTACATCAAATAATATAGGAGATATGCACCAGACTCAATGCAGTTTCTAAAAACTAGGTCAGAGGTCAAGTTCAAAGCCACAGTGACCCAACTATGGTACACGGCACTTCGTCATCTCAAGATGCATCCACTTACCAAATTTGAGATTCCTTACCCAAATAATATTAGAGATATGTTCCAGACACTATTATTCTAAAAACTAGGTTAGGTCAAGGTTACAGTGACCCAAAAATGGTAAACAATACTCCGCCATCCCAAGATGCATCCACATCCTAGGATTTAGGCTACGGCCGCAATAATTCTTAAAACTAGGTCAGAGGTCAAGGTCACAGTGACCCGAAAATGATATGTGACACTCTGTCATCCCAAGATACATTTACACACCAAATCTGGAATTCCTATCTCTAAGAATATAGGAGATATGCACCAGACTCATTGCAGTTTCTATAAACTAGGTCAGAGGTCAAGTTCAAGGTCACAGTGACCCAATTATGGTACGGGACACTTTGTCATCCGAAGATGCATCCTCACACCAAATTTGAGATTCCTGCCTCAAATAATATAAGAGATATGCTCCGGACACGATTATTCCAAAAACTAGGTCAGAGGTCAAGATCAAGGTCACAGTGACCCGAAATGGTACACGGCACTCCACAATCCCAAGATGTTTCCACATACCAAATTTAGAATTCCTACCTTAAAAAATGTAGGAGATAGGCTCAGGACATAATAATTCTTAAAACTAGGTCAGAGGTCAAGGTCATAGTGACCTGAAAATGGTATGTGACACTCTGTCATCCTAAGATGCATTTACACACCAAATTTGGAATTCCTATCTAAAAGAATATAGGAGATATGCACCAGACTCAATGCAGTTTCTAGAAACTAAATCAGAGGTCAAGTTCAAGGTCACAGTGACCAAATTATGGTATGCAACACTTTGTCATCCCAAGATGCATCCACACACCAAATTTGAAATTCCTACCTCAAATAATGTAAGGGATATGCTCCGGACAGGATTATTCTAAAAACGAGGTCAGAGGTCAAAGTCACAGTGACCCGAAAATGGTATGCGACACTCCGCCATCCCAAGATGTATCCACATACCAAATTTGGAATCCCTACCTCAAAGAATCTAGAAGATATGCACCGGACACGAAGCGGGACGGACGGACGGACACACGGACGGACTGTGCAATTACTATATGCCTCCCAAAGTTCCTTTGGGGGCATAAAAAACCCAAAGAAAAACGTTGTCTAAGATTTTTTATCTTTTTATGACAGATAAACCTGGACGCCCCACCTGACGAAAATTCCTGGATCCCCGCATGTAGGCCTATTGATACAAATCTTGAGATTATGCTCGAATTCCTTATAACAATAGCTGGGAACTTTTCTTGAAAATGATAGCTTTTATGACAGGCTGCATATTGTACCAAAGGCATTGAGTGTTCTACTGTTGTTAAAGCTCCTAAGACATTAGAGATCACATCTAAATGATCGAAAACCGATAGCCGTTCACCCCACCTACATCCAAGTTTTTCAATAATTTGTGAATAATCGGTGAAATTATAATTAAATTAATCGTGGTGGGACAAAAGACAATGTTTTTCCTTCGAATTAAGCGCAGACTGGTGAAAAAATCAGAGAATTTGAATGAATGCAGCACGTTTTTCATCATTTTCATGTTACCCGTAATGTTAAAATTCACTGTCCAATTCACCTCGGTACATTTGTTTATGTGCCGCTAAGGCAGTGACGTCACGGCGGTCCCGAGAATGCAGCATCATTTCTTCTGGTTGTGAGGTTCTATCGACTAGTGGTAGGAATCGGCTGGATTTTTATAATCGATCATTGAAAATAACAAGTGACCAATGATCAATCATTAATCGACTAAAATAAAATACATATTATATATGGTACATATCATGCCAGGTATGTCTAAGATGCCTTACGGGGTCAAGTTGATTGACCAGACATGTTAGGTGTTCAGAGTGTACCAAAAAATTAATTTTCTCAACCAAAACATATGTTGTGGGTACTCAAAAGAACCATCTCAATAAGATGGTTCTTTTGAGCACCCAAAACATATGTTCAAACTGATGGATTAGTATATATTTACAATTTTACACTCAAAACTTTTGTTTATCTAAACCTATGTACATTTTTTGAACCATATGCTGTTCATACCAGAAACTGAAAATGCAGAAAAGGGTCATATTGAATAAATACACCAAGCTAAAAATTGAAGGCCAATGAAGCAGAAGGTCTATACTGAGTAATCGATTATTGAAAAACTACCGATCAATTAATCAGTTCACTGAAAATGACCAAGTATCGATGAGCTTGATAAATCGGCCTATCACTACTATCGACTGTACATATACATCTACATCGATACATTGTACTGTCACAATTGGCTTTAACACAACAGGCTCGGTCCCCAGTGGGCCTGTTCTATCTGTTCTGCCAATGGTTTGTCTGTACCAGCTTAAAAATTGGGTTTCTGGACATCTCGGCCCCTAACAAACTCGGCCCCTGACAAACTCGGCCCCTGACAAACTCGGCCCCCACAAACTCGGCCCCTAGCAAACTCGGCCCCTAACCAACCAGGCCCCTATATAAGATTACCCTGGCATCCAATTAAAATTACCTTGCACCCCCAGGACAATTTTTCATGGGTGTCAAATTGTTCATTGGTACCCCCTGAATGCGAAACGAAGGTGTCCTAAAATGGTATGGGCTGTGAAAATGCATGGCAACCCATAGCAGATTTGAGAATGGGGGTATGCCTACAAAAGTAATAATATCACAGCTGTTACTTATCCTAGACTCTTAAACTTAATACCAAATTAAAGCTTAGACATAGGCCTATTAACTCGTTTGGGTTAACATTAATTGGTATTTCAAGCAGTATAGACCAACTTGAGGCGCCATATAATAAGGCTTCTCAACTTGGACTGTACTGTTTGCCTATATGCCCCATTTAAACAGATAATGAAATAACGCATCTGGCGCAGTCTCGCCAGAGCAATTATAATTTTTAACACAACGTGGTAAGCACGGCCTCCAATCTCTGCCTCCTTCTCCAAAAAGAGCAGAACGTAAAGGGAGGCGAAGGCTCTTCCGGGAAGCAGGCAGTGGGCATAAACAATGGAACACGGTAAGTTGTGTTGACACATTTTCAATCATAAGTAAATTTTCAGCGCAAAACTCGAAAATCTAAGAATGCTATGCTTCGGGCAATTGTTAAAGCTATCCGTAGAGCATGCTGTTTGCACATTTGAACTTAGTTTGTAAGCGTGAGAGCTTTTCTCCAGTTGCACAGTTGTCCAAGAAACGGTGGTTCCCGCAAGTTTTGCCTTCTAACCAAACAAATAGTAGCGTTTGGACCCTTATTCATACTACCGAGGCCTCTCCATACCCATGTTGTCCCAAATGCAATTTTTCGAGATATTTCAATGATAATTGAGTGATTTAGAGCCAAATTTCTTTAGGAGCAGGAGGCGAAGGGCAGGAGAAGAAGGCTGGGAGAGGAGGAGCAGGCGGCGATGATATCAAAATTTGCATTGATTTTGCTTATTTTTAATAATACATGTATACTTATCCAATCTATATCAAACTTGCATGTATGATACGAATGATTACGCTTATTCTCCCATTGTGTTGTTTGTTTAACCCAGAACGTCATGAGCTTGCTAGAGGTATATATATATTATAAGAGAGGTATATATAGCAATGTTTGTGATCAGAATAATTCAGTTAACAATAGCGTTTAATTATTCGTATCATACATGCAAGTTTGATATAGATTGGATAAGAAAATTATTAAAAATAAGCAAAATCAATGCAAATTTTGATATCATCGCCGCCTGGTCCTCCTCTCCCAGCCTCCTTCTCCTGCCCTTCGCCTCCTGCTCCTAAAGAAATTTGGCTCTAAATCACTCAATTATCATTGAAATATCTCGAAAAATTGCATTTGGGACAACATGGGTGTGGAGGGGCCTCGGTAGTATGAATAAGGGTCCAAACGCTACTATTTGTTTGGTTAGAAGGCAAAACCATGCGGGAACCACCGTTTCTTGGGCAACTGTGCAACGGTAGAAAAGCTCTCACGCTTATGAACTAAGTTCAAATGTGCAAACAGCATGCTCTACGGATAGCTTGAACAATTGCCCGAAGCATAGCATTCTTAGATTTTCGAGTTTTGTGCTGAAAATTTTCTTATGATTGAAAATGTGTCAACACAACTTACCGTGTTCCATTGTTTATGCCCACTGCCTGCTTCCCGGAAGGGCCTTCGCCTCCCTTTACGTTCTGCTCTTTTTGGAGAAGGAGGCAGAGATTGGAGGCCGTGGGTAAGCGAACGACGAGAATCGTCAAATTTTAGATCATAATTGTTTTGCTAAATAAACCTTAAACCAAGAAACAGTTTTAAAATAGTGTAAACACTGATGAGCCGCCACATCACGGGCGGGGCTTCTCAGGTGGGATTTCACAATTTGTCTATGTCCCATTTAATATGGGCCATAATATGTGGTTATATATACTCATGAGACACATGAGCATGTGACACATGAGCATTTACACAGTCTCTGTGCCGTTAATTTCATTTAAAGAAAACCAGTGTAAACCCTGATGAAAAGCCACAAATATGGTTCCTCAAAAGGGAATGTGTCTCATTTTGGAGATAATAAATTGAATTGAATAAATCAGGTGCATCAGCTTTATCCCAATAGGACGTAAAATCGGACCACTATCGGCCCGCCAGTGACATGCCAACCGAATAGCCAGGGGTTTTTTTGGCCCGTTTTGACGACCGATATTCGGTCGTGTTCCCAATGCCAAAAAGTATGTTTTTTTCCCAATTTGAATAAGAAAATTCCCAATTCAAGGAACAAAAAAAAAACGGGAGAAAAAATAACAAAATATCGCCATTTTATGATGTTTATGTTTGTGGTTGAAACAGTCCGAATGATACAAGGGAAATAACCAAATATTGCAAACTCCCAAACGGTAACGTCCCTTTGCGGCAATTCAGCAGAATTTATTCGAGAAGGTGCCGGGGAGTTTGTAATAAACACACATGGTTTATTTTACTGGTACCCTACTCTGGCGTATTAATTTAGATTAAATGGGGCACCTTTCTCATAACAAAAAAAGAAAAAGCTTGTAACATATTTTCGCGATGTCGCACAATACGAAATATTACAGAAAGAAACTAAAAAAAAACAGAGTCAAGTAAAAAAAATAGATGTGCTTTGTCGTCAGCAAGCATTAGCATCGGAGAATTCTGCAAATATCACCCCCAAACAGACCGAAAAAGTAGAAGCATCGGCCGAAATTGCCGAATCGTCTGCTTCTACAAAAAATTGTCCGTCGACATCCGCTGGTGTACCTTCTCAGTGTGATGACACTCATTCAAATCATGACAGCAGCGATGACAATCAATCGTCTGATGGGTCCCAGAGCACACAAGATACATGTCTAGTTCCAGACCAGCGACTGTTTATGTCATCAAAATACGAACGTAGATACAACTGGTTGTACTACAGTGCAGCAAAGGGGGGCTATTGTTGTGTGTTTTTTCCCAATTTTGTATAAAACGACGCGAAAATTCCCAATTCTAGGGGTCGGGTCATGTTCCCAAAATGCTGAGAAAAAGCCCTGATAGCGTTTCAATGTCGAGCCGATAGTTGCCTGATTTTGGATGTTGACTGGGATAATATCTGAAACAATTCATTTGTGCGTTTTTGTTCATTGTACTACATTGTATGTGCATTATTTTCTTGTTGATTGTTGTTTCTTTTGTAATGGATCATTCAAGACTATATTAGTTTTCTCTTAGACTTTGCATATTAAGTAGCAGGAGCCTGCGCACGATGAAAAGCTGAAAATATAATCAATCATCGATGAGACTACGGTAATTGGAAATAAATTCGTGTATTTTATAGAAGCAAGTCTAGATACGATTTTTTCCAATATGCGAATAGCGAAGGTGCTGATCAGACTGCCAATACACAGGCTGGTCTGCACTTGATGATCATTCGCACCCCCCCCCAGGTTCTCTCGAGTCGAGGCCCAATTTACAATTCCAAACATCGAGACTTTCCTGGGTTTCATGTAGAACGCTCATGCACGTTTGAGTAAACATACCTGAGTATTCGTCTGAACCTTTTTTTCAAAAAGTGGACAGCATCAACATCATAAAATGCCAATATCCAGCACAACATGCATTTTTATCCATCACAACACGCATTATCTGCAGGGCACTAATGTTTTTAACCGATGATTCACATGTATAAAGAAACTAGCCAGCCTCCTGAACCATATTTCGGTTGGGGGCCGAGTTTGTTAGGGGCCGAGTTTGTTAGGGGCCGAGTTTGTCAGGGGCCGAATTTGTTAGGGGCCGAGATGTCCCGGAATCAAAAATTGTTTTTTAAAAATGTGACAGTGCAAAAGTTTATGTAAGCTGTTATTGTTATTAACAGCCTTTTGACTGTCTTGTCTCGCAAGTAGTCAACTCTTTCACTCAACTCAACACAAATTTATTTGCAAATCACAGTTAATCGCTGGTTATTTTCTGTCTACAGAGGCAGGGCCAGGGGGTGGGGAACTTGTCAGCTTGTAGGCAAATGAAAGTAGCTAAAAACTAATTGACAAGGCAAAATCAATTTACCTTTCATCAGCTAGTTGTCAAAGTGAGCACATTCCAGTAATACTTTTCTTGTAAATCTCACTATACCTCTGTAACTAGTAGAAAAGAATGTCAGGCAGATTTAGTAATCAATCTGCCATCTTAGTTTTTTAACTACCCAATCCGTACTCTATCTTCCTGTACACTCCCCAGGAGTTTGGTGCATTGCTATAGGCGCGACCCCCGTCATGGACCCTTGGATGCATGAAAGACACTGTGTAGCCGGAATTGGTACATCAGTTAAGATCTGTGAAATTGGTCTGCTTTAGACCAGGATCTTTCTATAGGATACACACAGGGTTGTAGAAAAGACCCAAATTTCTTGATGCCCAACCCATTCTATGATTCCTAAACAATCAATGAAGACCGTGATCAGATGCTACATTCTGCTGCATCTGATCCTGGTCTGCACTGTCTGTCAATGTACTACATATTAACCAGTTTATAAGATTGCAGTTATGTATGACAGGTACTGCAATGGCCGTTATTAATATTAGTGCTTTTATCTGCTGTTAGAACTGTATCAACCCATAAGACGCATCCTAACATGACTGATAAATGGTTGACTGGGATGTAATGAATCGTGCTAAACAAATAATAACAGTGCTACCTGAACAATATTTTTTGGGCCGTTCGGTGGTGCAAACTTGGTAGTGATCACCGCTGATACAGTGCATGGCGGACAAGGGTTGGGGGGGGGGGAGGGGTCATCGAGAGAATTGTTTTATGGCCTGTAATTACTGTAAAAACTTAAATAATATGAGCTCTAAATGTATAACTGATCTCAATCATTAATAAAACTGATAATCACTCTTTGGTGAAAACCCCGCAGGGTTTTTCTCCCATTTCATTTTGTGGGGGAAAAGCCCCGCGGGGGTTTTCCCCCGCAGGTTTTTTTTTATTTTGCTTGAAAGGCTTCAAATGATGAGAAAAACTTCAATTCAGCTTCTATATTGTTTTGTAAAGCAATACAATTAAAAACAAACCTTTTTATTTTTTCAAAAAACCCTGCGGGGTTTTTCCCCCACAATCTGAAATGGGAGAAAAACCCCGCGGGGGAAATAAAAGGTTGGAATTAAGCCTAACCAAACATTTTCTGAAATAATTACAATCAAACAAACTTATTTCTTGAACTTATTTTGATATTTATTTTTTTGAAAAAACCCTGCGGGGTTTTTCCCCCATTTGAAAATGTGGGGGAAAAACCCCGCGCAGGGTTTTAAAAACCCCGCGGGGTTTTAAAAACCCCGCGGGGTTTTTGACTTTGACCATTTTTTTCATTATGATGGCATATATTTTTTTAGTCATAATCATATATGTTTTGCTCCCTTATGTCTGTATTTATGTATTTTAGTGGTTTTGAGCCTTTTGCACCACTAGAAAGATGATGTGATTTTGCCAAATTCTGGTGTGGCAAAAAAAAAACTGGTGGATGTTAACGGCGACTTAGCTTGTAGCCTAGTCTCTCAAACAAAATCGCACGTGTTCAATCTCCCACAAATAATCCGAGGTTTACCCTACAACTAATGAATTTAACTAGTTGAACGCTGGGTAATTTTGCATGTGTTTTGTCGTCTGTATATTATTTATTCCAAAATCATATTTTTCGGAAAAAATATTTAAGTAATACCATCAGAGTGACAGTTTGGACACAGTTCAGGTCCGACTCTTTTAAGCCTAATCTGGGTCTAAACTGTTTGAAAATGGTATCAGTAGACAGCACTAGTAAACACAAAGTTAAAGAATGGTTGGTTTTCGTATAGGTGAATTTAAAAAGGTTTTTTTCGCAAATAAATTTAAACATACCAAAAATTGGTTTGATTCCAGTATGATAATAAAATATGGAGCTATCAATATTAGGATCAAATGTGTTTACATTTTATAATGCATTTACGTTCGCCAGATCCTTGAGCCAAATAGAGATTCGTTACATGTACATGCATTGATCGTATTTTTTTCATTAACTGGCAATATTTTAAAACACTTTAGTTATGCATTGTTATTGCTTTGTAGGCACCAGACAACCATATTACAAGACTTAAGTTAAGAGTGTGTAAAGAAACTTTATTTTTCTAATTTCTCAACCAAAACGTATGTTGAGGGTACTGAAAAGAACCGTCTCAATGAGACGGTTCTATTGAGAACCCACAACATATGTTGAAACTGATGGATAAGACAATATTTACAATTTTACGCTGAAACGTTTTGTTTATCTAAACCTGTGAATTCATATACACTTAGTGGTTCTTGTGCTCCATCATTCATGGCAGAGTGATCAAACAACAACTGAACATGCATCAAACAGCGTAAACAGCGAATGGCGCATGCGCAAGGATATTGATTTTGACTTTTCATAATCGACTGAAAACGGTTTAAATAATATATCATCCACTCCACAGTTTAAGGAATGATATGTTCAATATTATGTCCTTAAACTCATCTCCCTTACAATTAAACATAAAGTAGTTCTTCACATTTAAAAGTATCTGCACATTTTGATTAGTTTATTAGTTTAAGTTATGGATAATATATGTCAAATTTTAGACATTTGGTTTGATATATCGCCTAAATATTCAATCAGTGTGATGCCTTCATGGGGTGATAATTTAGGGCAGTTATTTATTAATGATGTAAGCTTTTAGATCAGTTAAGTTGACACACGTAAAGATGTCACAAACCAAAAATTTTGTATAATTATACTTTTACTGCAATTTGATCTTTAGTGATCTTGGTATTGGAGAAGTTTCGACCTATTTTCTATGTAAATATTAACATGAAGGAGCAATTACTCATGTTTGGAAAAAAAAATAAAGAAGCACCTTTTAATCTACAGTTTGACATAGTAATAGTTTAGAACAGCTTTCATTCAATTTGGAAAAAAGTTTTCAAGTTATTAAGCTTTTACTCATTTAACTTCAGTTTTCTCATACAATAATTAGGGAGTGTAAATCTTGCTGAAATATGTAGGTAGATAGTTAAATGCTGGCATACAAATTCAATTTATCTCAGTAAGTTGCAGGTAAATACGGTAATGTATATCGAAGTTAAAGGCAATTGTGTTTAGTCATGCAAGAAGTACGGTTACTGGTATTGGTTGAGACCTTACTACTTGGCGTACAGTAACTTCACTCCGCATTAATAAGAAACGCGAAAAATCGTCTTTAAGAGTACCTGTTTACGTTATTTTCTCTTGAACTTTTCGATATGCAGGTAGAAAAAGCTGCAGTATTTTTTGACAAAATTTTCAACCTGATGTTTTTGCTGTGTTATTTTCTGTAATTAGATGGAATTTTGGCATATTTTTGGTTCTTTTCAACAAGGGAACTGACCCAGTTTATTAATAATATGCAACGGTTGATTAAGGCGCACTTCGAATCGAACTTAAGTTCCTACTATAGTTCTTACGTAATAGATGCGCACGCACGTTTACACCCGAACGACAAAAGTTGAAACTTTTAGTTGGTTGGCAAGTAAACAAAAATAATAGCCCTGTATGCTCCTCTTCAATTCTTCGTCGTAGACAAAAGGATGTTATAAACTGCACAGCGCTTTCTAATAATCAATAACGAATAAGTGGGACCAACAATAATGTTCAGCTAGGTTCATTTTACAAAAACATATCATTTTGAAGCTACTGACCGATTCTTGAACCCATAGTGCTAGATCTTGAACCCATCGTGCTAGATAGGTCTAGAGTAGGGAACCAGCATATCTACTAGAGTAACGGTGCTCTGACCATCTCTAGTAGTTTCGTGACGTCACCCTAGTAGCGACTATAGGTGTTCGAATCAAACTTAAGTTACTATAGTAGGGACTTTAGTTCGATTCGAAGTGCGCCTAAATCATTCAATGTTGTTTCAGGTCAGTAATCGTCGTATATACTATTAGGTTATATACTAAAAAAAAGTGAAAACTTGCCATTTATATGCAAAATGCTGCACGCCAGTAAAGCAAATAAAAGTGTATCTGAATGTTCAAAGACTGGGCTATGCATAAAAGTAAAAGCTTTACGGATGTTATCACGAGGAAACACATGAAAGCCATCTAAATGTGACAGGGGTCCAATTTTCAGGTTATAAATTTGAACGGAAATCTCACATAGTTTAAGCCTTCGGAAATCTACTGCCAACCAGATCCGACTGAACGAAATGGTAGTCTAGACATGTGACAACCAGAAATGTTGATGACTTGTCAAGAACGTGTTTTGATCGTTAAAAGCAACCTTAGAAAGCGGGGTTTTCATCAAATTGGCCAAGCTTAAATTTTTTACTGGAATCTCCATACCAGGAAAATCAATATGTAGTTGCATCTTAGTCTGAGAACATTACTTGTCGAGAAATGGTAGGAACAATGTGCTGATAGGTCTGCCTGATCTGGCAAAATAAATTAATCGAAAATCGTGATAAATTGAATATTACGAAACATTTAATATTCCCTGTTTGTTTTCGTCGAAGGGAGACAATTTACAATTTTTACAAATTTGTTCAATTCGAAATTAATTTCTGCGCTTGTTTCAAGTGATTAGTCAGTTTTCTTGTGTTTTAATGCAACACAAGTATGACAAATTCTGAAAAGCATAACTATCTTTTTTGCACATGCGCAATTTTATACTTCAGTGATTAAAGCTTTAAACACAAAAAGGAACATAACTCACGACATCATAAGATACAAATTGGTGGAGTTTCGACGAATCGTTTGCTAGATGTCTGGAAAATATTATTATGCTTTAGTAAATACTTTTCTTCCAATAATTTCTCACAAAATATAGAATATTATAGTGAAGCATTTTCACTTTTGTTCAGTATAGCATGAAGAGTCTCGTACATGTAAAGTACTGCTGCATAAATTAGAATCGCGAATAAATGACTTTAGATGTACGTTTTCAATTTATATCACCTTGAGCATTCAATAATAGTGAATAATTTCAGGCAGAATATGAACAAAATATATTGCCTGGTATTAACGCTAAATTTTCCTCTAATAATTCTGATGGCAGAATTTTGGCATTTTATTCCACTTATTTGAAACTTGACTGTTACCATTGAAAGAATGTATATAAACAGCTCAAATTACTGAACTACAGAAAAAGAATGGTTAACTATAAAAATACCTATGTAGTTGATAAAGTTTATGCCATTTACCAATGTAAAAGTTGTTTTGTAAAATTGTCCATAATAGCCACATCCCGCTGTTTAAGTTGAAATGTCCTTACAAATATAGCAACAGTATTTACCTGGATCAAACTGATCGTATAGAATCAGTTGGAACTGGGTCTAGGCTGATTGAATCGATACTATCAAATAAATGTCAGTGCTTAAAAAATAAAACTGACTTATACATAGTAATCACGCTTTTAAAATGTACGATGCTTTTGACACTTACCTGTAGAAATTTAAGTACAGACATTTAGGCCGTCACATGGCTGTAACACCGTTTAAATTCCCCCCGCTTTTCAGAAAGCCTAAACATGTCGAAATTCCCAAGAGATTAGGGGTCGGTGCAATGGAAATAGATTCTTCAAACTATTTTCTTCTGACACTGCAGGATTGGAAAAATGCAAGTAATAACATAATATTCCAGATTTTCACGTCTCAAATTATTGCGGCAGGACTATAGACGCTTCGTCATACGAAAAGACTTACTCTTTTTGTTATTAACAAATCACTATCATTTTAACTGATTACGAAAACAATGTTTTCAGCGATTATAATTTTGAAATTATAAACTAAAGTTCCATACAATACATGCTCTGATAAACCGAGTTATTTTTTTATTTAAACCATATCAAACTGAACATTCATCTAAGAATACCTATGATTTCATTTTGAGAATGTTTCATGAGTTTATCACACATAATTGATACATGTAGCCTTACATGTCAAGCCCCTAGATTTATTTCTATAACTGAAGTCATTAAATTAAATATTAAAAAGTACTTTCTCATAGGGAATAATTTGTGAATGATATACATCTTAAAACAAGAAATCGATTTATGCGTGAGAGGGGGCGGGGCAGGCAATTGGTATTTTCAAACTAAAAAATATCCCCTTTATCATAATTTCAATTGAAACAATGCCGTTTATTGGGGAAAATTTAAATACAAACGGCATCCCAGCCAACATACAGTGTCGGACCACCATCTGCCCCCTCGCAAATTGCCATCGAATGGCCGATGGTGGTCCGTTTGTATACGTTTACTGGAATAGTCCATACATTTGATCATCTCGTTCTGAGAGAGCTGCAATGTTGTGTTTAGATATTTGGGAAGCAAACATACCAAGAAGATCCCAATAAATAAACATTTTCGTAAAGCCCGACACAAATTTTAATGTGCCTGAGTCCTAGACCATAGGAAAACATACGACGGGCGTTAACTATATAAATACATGTTACATTTAGCCAAAGAAAGAATTATCAATATTTAAACCGAGGTATTTATTACAGTGTGTTGATTCAGTAAATTTGCACATGCCCGTTATATTGAAATATTTCCTTTTTGACCCATACAGTTGGCAAGTTAGTTTGTCCACGGTGAATACCAACAACAAAGACGCAGACCAGATTGCGCAGCGCGCAGTCTGGTCAGCGTATTTGTTGTTCGCTACCTTTAAGGTGTATCGGTCCAACTTGCCACATGCACTAGTTCAATAGTCTAACTTGTCTACGTTGATGTGTAGACTGGTTTGAGTTCTACTTAGAAAGAAAACCCAACGACAGTTTTTCTCGCGCGTCAATGACTAAATGTATTTGAGCCATGACATGGGATTTCCAACAATGTGGTATTTGCGACCAGCAAAGCCTAAGATCAGCCTGCGCATATGCGCAGTCTTATCAGAGCATTTGCTAGTCGCTTGAATATGTTAGGAGTGATAGGCTACTGACTGAACACCATTTTGAGTTTGTAAGCTTAAAAAGAGGCTACACAGGGTCGTCTGGGTCTATTCATGTAAAAATACCACATTGTTGGAAATCACATGTCGCGGCTCATTTGTAAAATTTGTACATGTACAAACCTCCGGCCGTCGTTGTTGTTGTCGGTGGTGTTGTCGTTGTTGTCGTCGTCGTTGTTGTTGTTGTATATCGAGCCCAACTGTTCTGAA
This sequence comes from Loripinus fragilis, assembly GCA_964019695.1. Taxonomy (NCBI): domain Eukaryota; kingdom Metazoa; phylum Mollusca; class Bivalvia; order Lucinida; family Lucinidae; genus Loripinus; species Loripinus fragilis. The sequence goes on along the minus strand of OZ026526.1, from coordinate 56,447,367 downwards.
ATATAATGCCACAGTGTAAATCCTTGAGATTATGCCACTTGTGAAGTATGCATACACAAAACAGGTCAAACTAATTGAAATATTGAGCGATTTGTTGTCGGTGCTCACATCTTACTGATGTACTGTCGGTACTGCACATCTTATTGAGGTGGTCCTTTAAATTACCCACAACATGTGTTTTGGTAGAGAAATTAGACATTTTTTCCCTTTCAATTACGCACTCTGACTCTCTAGAGGTTTTGGATACATGTCTTCCTCTATCTAGGTGGCCATACAACATATTATATGACTCTTTGGTTACTGTAAAGGCGGCACCTCATGCATGCGTAATTAGGACTGGTCAACCTTAGATCCCCATAATTTATTTTCCTAAATATACAATATCCCTGAAAGTATCCAAATTATTGAAAACAGTAGCCCATATCCCTGGAAGTAAATTGGACAGTATCCTATATCCCTGGAAGCAAAATGGCAAATATCCTGCATCCCTAAATCCCCTATACAAGCCTCTTTAAGGCCTTGGCTGGTTTCAGTATCGCGTATGGGTTTAACAGAACGTTTTTAGTTATTTCTGGAACGCGGCCGATTTTATGACAACATTTTATCCAAGCAACTTCTCATTCTTATAACACTATGTGTAGGAAAAGTGTTTTCCAGATAATGGCCAAATATGCTTCATGTATGCAATACTTAAACTAGTCACTGCATCTGAGAAGACCGGGTTATACTAACTTTAGTCGGAATGAAGCCGAAAAAAACAAGGTTTCTCTGGCCGCAGCCAAATTAACAATAGGAGTGTATAGACATATTTTCAATCAAAGGGTTATCAAAGATAAGTTATTGTTGCAGTCCGCGGCCTCTCGTCGACATTAAACTCTAGCAGACATAAAAAATCACTTCCATTCAGCTGGTCATTTACACTATCAACATGCAGTTTTTAAAGCAGTAAACATGTGGGTGACCGATGAAACAGGGGAAAATCGTAACATTTAAGCTATTCAATCGATTCGAATAGTACTACATGTATGGTCTACATCTGAGTATTTAAAGGTCTTTTGTTCTACTTGTTTTTGTTTTTTTAGTTTTTGTTGTTTATTTTCTTCAAGACATAATGTGTGCATGTAAGCTTACAACCTATGGCCAGACAATCCTGGACATCTTCACAGTCTGTTAGGGCATTTCTGATAACTGATACTCCGTTCACGCACTATTGAATCCAAACGCTGACACGCAGGAAATGACAACCTTTTTACGATTTAATAAGTCTCACCCCCGGACTCACCGCTACAGTGCCTCTTTTTTCCTCACAGCAGAATTATGCTGTGATTGATTATTTGCGTTTTTAATCTGAATTTTACATAAGTCTTCAGGCCTCCAGTTAAGAGTGCGTAACATAAACAAATGTTTCTTATTTCTAAACCAAAATATATGTTATGGGTACTCAAAAGGCCTATCAAAATGAGACGGTTCTTTTGAGCTTCCACAAGATATGTTAAATTTGATGAGCAAGAAAGTATTTACAATTTTATGCTTAAAAATGTTGTTTATCAAAACATGTAGGTTTATTACTAATTGAATTCCTCTGCGTTTGTTAAATAAACAATGTCTTCACATTTCATATAAAATTCTTCACGTTTCAGATAAAATGGGCCGAAAGACTTTGAACCATTTCATAATTTTCATTAATTTTCAGTTGAAATTGCTGAGCGCAAAGGAGCAAGATATATTTTGAACATGTACCCATTAAATTTACAATGCTTTTTATTTTATTAAAAAGGAAATAATTCTTAAATTATGAACTTCAGAATAAAGCTATCAACCTATTTGTAAGAATTAAAGCTTAAATAATGGTGTGATTTTACTTACTAATTGTGAAATTCACAAGACCTTCGTGAAATGCAGACTTTCAAATGATATTCTTTTAAAAAAAGAGGATAATAACTCCTACGTTGTTATCCGTTGAACATTGTGTTAGGATATCTTACCTTTGCGATATGAAAATTCTCAAGACCTTCGTGAAATGCAGACTTTCAAATGATATTCTTTTAAAAGAAGAGGATAATAACTCATACGTTGTTATCCGTTGAACATTGTGTTAGGATATCTTACCTTTGCGATATGGCCGACCAAAGCCGTTTAAGGCAAGAATTTTTTTATTAGTAGATTCACGTGAAATCTTTTTTCAGATTTAGGTTGGGGGGTGGGGGGGCGAAAAAAAGAGCTCTGAAAATGACCAGTTGACTAGGCATTTTCAGAGATTTTTTTAATATCTCCAGACAAAACAGTACAACTAGTAAGGTAATTTACCGTAAACCAACAGTCTGTGTAAAATCTTTAAATATGTCGTCATTTTCCTAAAACACTGGATAAGACAATCACTTTTAACAGTGTCACTCTCAAAAAATATCATTTTTTCAACGAAAAAAAATAGTATTTAGAGTCGGCGGATAAAACATTTTTATAGAAATTTTAGATTTTTTGTCTTCTTTCCAGAAAATTATAGTAGATGGGTTTGTAAATCAACTGATACAAAAATCTGGTCTAAGCCACCGACAGACACAAACAAACCACAATAGTGCAAAATGCACATGTACCTACCGTTGCTAGCGGAACCAAAGTGTGTGTAGCCGACAACGAAGGGACCACTGCGTCATACTGCAGCACAACTTGTTGGGTGTTGAGTCTACAATCGCTCGTTTCTCTGTGATACAACACCGACAAACAGGTCTCTGTATTAAGGCACAGGCTTGAACAACCGAGGATACCCTTGACGTCAACCTTATAATTTGTGATTGGTTGCATGATATCGGCGTGATTTATCCTCAAAGTTTCCACATATCTGGTTTGTATATCCGCTATGGCGCTTGATGGTAACATAGCAAAGAAGAGACCCAGCATTATATGAATACATTGTTCTGTAAACTGCTGGCATTTTGCAGGGGGCACACTCATGTTTTTGTCCTAATAACAGTTTAAACATTATTCCATTCCCATTTTCCTTTAGAAATTAGGCGTCAGCTTTCAGAAACCTAAAACCTGTAAAAACATTTTGAACAGAGAACAACGATTAACTATTCTACATGATATATCGGACAAGACGTTATGCCAGGCACTGAATGGACTGTAGCATGAGCACATGTAATACGTGTTTGTTTTCCTCAAAATACCAGAACTAGTCTAACGCTGTATATAGTGTCACCATAACTAAACAAACGTGCATGTACTAGTTATTCCACGGTTTGTCCGTCTGTACGTGGATCATCTTACGTACTGTACAGGTGGACAAACATATGGTACATGTACATGTATAATGTATTACTATTTTATACCACCTATATCAGTGCAGACCTTGCACATCACGATACATTTCGTGCTAAATTTGATAAGGGTGGTATAAACTTATGCAGAAAAAAATCTCAATTTTTATGCCTAGTACAGTTTGCGTACATGCCATCAAGGATGGCTATGGCGAGTCGGCGCGGATGCAATGGCTCGCCTAAGCAAATCGCTGTTCGCAGATATGATAAGTACAGCTCGTTTGCTAGTTTGAATCAGTTCTCTCAAATGGGCTGATGTATCGATACATCAACGATAGAATTATGTTAAATAATATTCAAACCGTAAATTTATTTATTAATCCCAGTTCTGTTCCTTTCATAAAAAAAACTAAAACCTTATTTTGGTTAACTCATTCCTTACTAGTGACTTATCTACCTTTGCAAACAAATTCCCATCTGGCACACAACCTTAATCAACGTCGTATCAACGTCGGTGGGACGTCTTTACGTCGTATCGACGCGAATACGACGTTATTTTAACATCATGTGCCTGATGGGTTTGACCCAGATCAGGAATGATAGACTGTCGGTTCTGACCTGCATTCAAATCATTTTTTTGCTCTTATATGTAATGCATCTGAAATATTTCTCTTTGGAAACAAAATAATTTTGAAAAAAAAAAATCAGCAGATGTCAACAAAAGCATAACAGCATTCAACGTGTTTCTAAAATAATCTGCAAAAAGGATCGAGTATCCTGTAAGTATCCCTGAATACTTGCCACCAAAAGCCCATGTGTTGTCCTAAAACTAGTTCACGTCCACCATTGTATATTTTAAACTCTCTGAGATTCTGCATGATCCATAATAATAAATATTGTTCCAAGTACCAGGTGAGTTTATTGTAGGAGTGTCGCGTGGCATTTGCTTATTTAATAATTGGCGTGTCATGAGAAAAGAGCAATTCTAAGATAAGCCCGAAGTGATTTTGCAACAGTGCGCTAGGCTGGCCAAGGCATGAATTGCCTGTCAGAGTTTTTTTCAAAGTAGTGTTAAACCAAATATGACAAGGTAAAACCAGTGTTAAACGACCATTCAAAAAAGACAAAACAAAGAGCTTAATGACAAATGGTAGGAGCATTCTGCAATACTTTTGACCTGCATTAAGCGATAATTGTTCTTTAAAACCATTTTTTTGTCTTTTTGAGCATATTGAGAGTGGCCGTTTTACATAGGTTTTATTACTGTAAATTTAGAAGAAAAAAATATCGCGAATAGCGTTAAAAGACGTGTTTGCGATATTGAAAATTGTTATATGACTAGAGAGAATCCTGTCTCCTGATTGGCCCAATTAGTATTCATAAATCTCTTTGTCTACCTTGAAACTGTTCTAAACTGGTCCACATGTTAATATTGCATGAAAACCAGCTTGAATTCGTTTGCAGAAGTTAATATTTTTGACACTTCTGCAATATCACCCTCTTGGGAGCTAACCATAGCGCATGGTGAGTGTAAAACTGGCATGTGCTGCATGTGCTGCATGAAATTGACATGATTTGCTGTGTCAACTCTCAACAGGTAAATTAAAGAATTTCATATTTTTTTACAACAGTTTTGTTTTGTTTTGTTTGCTTATTTATCTTTATTTGAATAAACAAATTGTAAAAACAGTTTTATGATGACATTTTATATTCCTCATTAAGAGAATTAATATACATTTTAAAATGCAAAATACTACATTATAATATTTTAATAACAGTTGCCAAAACTTGTGAGAAAGTCCCTAGATGTCTTAGATTGTCTTTAAAAACAAAGTGAAAGTAGCATAATTTTCCTTCTTTAATGAAAAGTTATATAACAAAACAGTTATTGACTTCAATTTTTGGTAGACATAAGGATATATCTACCCTTCAAAGTAATAATCACCTCGGCCTAACGGCCTCGGTGAATTATTACTTTTTCGGGTAGATATATCCTTACGTCTACCTCATTGAAGTCAATAATTGTATATTATTACATAACCTATAAATAGACATCTTTTGATTGGCCCAGATGCCTATCCACTCGAGTCCATAAAACTACATATCACATGGGCTGCTGGTTTTTCCCATTCAATATTAGTTACTAAAAATAGACTTCATAGAAACTTTCCATAACAGGTGTGCTTTCAGCATGAAACTTGCATGATTTGCAGTAAATACAATTCAGTGAGTGACAGCAGCACGAAATTCACAAGATTTGGTGTTTCATCATATATATGTAATTCAGACTTTGCTGTTGAATATAGTAAGCAGAACTCTTAAATGAACTAATGAATTCTTCCTTCTGGATTGTTGCAATAAACTTGGAATGGTCCATTGTAGAATTCAAGGGGTCACAAGTTTTAATTTCTAAACAAAATTGGAGTTTTTCTCTTCTTTGCAAACAGTGTAGACCCTAATAAAATGCCACATTATGCGGCATCTAATCTGGATCTTCTCTGTCTGCAGTTGTAATTACAAATAAAGTATGCATTCATTCCTCTTTTAACTGAATGAAATCAGTTCGTCATCATGTAAAAAAAGAAATTCAAGACTGTCCAAGACATAGTACATAGCCAAGATTTTGTTGTTCTTGTTGTTGTTGCTTTTTTGTTTAGAGAAATTATATAATAAAAAAAATTGTTGACTATTGAGTCATTGGACATGATATGATATCGACCTGAGATTACCAATATTGACCTCGGCTCCGCCTCGGTCAATATTGGTACTCTCAGGTCAATATCACATCATGTACAATGCCTCAATAGTCAATAATTGTATAATATTAAAATCCGTAAGCGGTAGAAAAAATTCGCGCATTTTTTTTATATATTCTATTTTAATGTTTTTTGCTTAACTAATAAAATTCGAACGAAAATTTCTGATTTTACAGTACCATTTCGTGTAATTGGTAAACGCGACTCATTAACTCGGGCCCAATCTGTAATTTTATGGTAGCCACAATCATGACAATGGGAATCGTGCACTAAGTTTTTGATTATCAGAACGCGGAGGGACCTAGATACATCAAGTTGTATGCATGCGGATTCAGATAATTCTGTCATGGTGGTACATGTAGGCGGAGCGTCCTGGCAATTTTTTTAGTCATCACCGTTTTTCACAATGGACCGTACGGACTCCCTCGAGAAATAATTGGACCCAGGGGCCGTACAAGCATTTCTAAAGAAAACTATAACCACTTGTGATTTTCCGTACATGGCGGGTCGATGTCTTATTGGTATCATTAGAATCGACTCGTTTGCACTTGAGTTGATGCATTCGACCAAATCAAAATAGGAATGTTTGCATAAAAGCTTTATTGGCTTTAGCATCTAGTACAAGTATTGTCGCACTATGGATTATCGACTGCCGTCAATCTGTAGTTTAAAACAGTTTAGTGCTTTAACAAAACCTCTAACCCATTGAAAGTAGTCAAAGCGACGAAAATGGTTTTCACTCCACAATAACTTAGCCAATTTCCAATGCCTACCAATGTCAAGATAAACAATACTATAAAAATAGTTTTATTTAGTTTAATGACAAGTGTCAGATCCACTGGATACACATACTGTTTCGAGCCGAGACGAAACATCCGCCTTTTCGTATATGGCCATGTTGCATAGCAAGGTAATGAAGAGTAAACCAACATGTACGAAAAGTAAGAATATTACACTGAACCGAAGTTATAAGTGGCCACCTACACATTTTTGCGCCTGTAAAGAAAGAAACTATCTCTCTTACAAATTTAAGTCCATAAAAAATCAAGGCTTTTTCGAGACTTTGAAAACTATGCCATTTCAAAATAACTGGCATCTCTTGGGCAGACGAAGTCAGAGTAAAGGTACCTTCATTTCAAAAAATCAGACCTTTTACTTTGATATAAAGATTCCTTAGATATGTTATCCACTTACATTTTAATTAGTTTGAAGCTGTAAATAAAAGCTAAGATACAAAATAAAAAAGAATCAAAAATATTTGTGACAATTTAACTCTCCGTTTCTCCTCTACGTTGACATGAAGGCAGCCACTAGCAACAGCTTAATCAAAGAGTTTTAGCTTTAACCATGCATTTCGCATATCGACTTTTTTGAATAACATTGCTCTGCACGCTTAATTATCTGTGGCATGGCATTGAAATTTTCAGCGATCATTTATTATGAATAGGCTTCATTGTTTCATTTTTAAAAAATAAAAATATATTTGGCATATGCCATTTCAATGACCTTTAAAATCTCACGATAAAACCGGAAGTGGACACAAGTCTTGAAAGATTAACTGTAAAAATGGTCATTCAAGCTGCATTGTGTTTGGTCTAACATGTTTACATAAAATAAAACACATGCAATGATTTAAGTATGTGCAATTGATTATCTTCGAAAATATCTGAAAATGTGGAAAATAAGCTTTTCTTAAAAGAAGTCATAAAAAATCGTTCATAAGCAAAAAAAATCAGGGTTTGGTGTTGTTGTTTTTTCAAGTCGCCTGTATTTCAATTCGAAAAAATGCCCTCAAAACCATCGTTTTCTTCAAAAGTTTGTTTTTTGCATTTTGTACCCAAAAAATTGTGAAGTGATAGAAAACTCTTTCAAAGCACACTTAGCTTTAGTCCATTGAAATAAAAATATTTCGGCAAACATTCATTTCAATAACATTAGCGCTAAGTCAGAAAAAATGAAATTGAAAAGTGGCCACTTAGAACTTCGTTTCAGTGTAGAATCTACCATGTGTGTGACTTTGGGATAGAAAAATCCGTCCCAGGAACCAATGTTTACATTTGTAGCATCAAGAGGCTTGAGTGGTGATGATTTCGCATTTACTTGCAACACGGTTGGTACATGTAAACAGCGGAATGAGCTCCAAAATAAAGTTCCAACTGCACATCCGGGATCTTTCGAGATCGCCCCAAAGGACAAAAGGGTATAAATACAGTTAAGTCCCAGTGTGTTATTCTTATAAAAAAATCGAAGCAGTTAGCGACAAATGGGTAATTATCGCGATGCTATTCCGCGTAGAAACAGTCTCTATGTGTGTCTGGCCCAAATATTTGGTTGAAATTTCGTTTCCCTGTATGAATCCCATAACCGAGTCGAACACGAAGTTGTTTTTCCTTAGTTTTTTTTCTGTGCATTGATTGTTTTACACGTGAAAAAAAACGCCTGGTACATGTACGCTAGTCTTGGTTGAACAAGCTTGTATCACCTATCAGGTAAAAAAGGACAATGATGATAATTATTTAAACAAAAGATGGAGGCAATATGATCTGAGATCGTTCCAGCGTCCGGAGCTCGTTCCAGGCTGAATGAGATCGTTCCAAGCCGGCAATCTTTTATTATTTAATGAAATCAACAAATAGTATATAGATTACTCCGTTCTGAGTACATGTACTTCTTATTTTGTGAGTTTTGTTTGAAGACAATCCCTAGTCCCTTGATGTCTTCAAGGGGCTGCCTTTAACATAATCAGTGACCAAAATAAGAGTACATTTTCCAGCAGCTCGGCAAATGTTCAGTCTCTTCACTAGCTGCGGTCAGTCAAAATCGAAACAGCGAAACTATGGGCCTAATGGGTAATTTTTGCACGCCTTTTTGACGCCTGCTAATTTTCTTCAAAATGACAAGCCATTGCATGGTTCTACATATATATGAGCTGGCATGAACAAGATGTACACGTTGGCATGTTCTTTCAGTGAAGACTAAAAATAATCTGCGCATCGCACATGTTGACAAGTATTAGTTTTCCAACCTAAAACATCGTAAGACCCTTGCAACATGTAGCCCACAGAGCGCCAATCAAAGACTCGGATCCACAGGTGCTTGAATTGATGAATACATGATTGTACTTATAACTACATGTATCCGATGCCTAGGGACCTTCTCTTCGATTCCATCCAAATATATTGAGAAAAAATGACTTCAAAGTCGCAAGTTCAATGGGACCGGGGCTTAAAGCGAAATTGAATCCCAAAACTATGGATTATGCCAGTCATGTTTGTTTGCTCTCTGTTTTAGAATATACAGCTTACCTTCCTAACTTTATTAAAATGTGTTTACAATCTGGAGTAAATACATGTATATACATGTACAATGTAAATGGGTGTGTGTGTTTTTAAAAGTCTGAAACTAAATAAAAAAAGTGAGTATGATCAGGAAATGCCACAATCACACACTGTAGTCACCCCACGGCACCATAAGGAAGGGCCACAGAACATATTGACATCCGTAAGACAACAAAAGCAGGGCAACCAGCACTCTCTTCCTCTTCAAGATGATTGCAAAACTAGAAAGGACACAAAGTTATGCATACCAAACAAAGACAAACACTAAACCCCACAAAAATGGGGATACATAAACAACAGATCAACAACAATACCAGAACCGCCGCCTTAGCACCGACAGCAACCGAAGCCACTGGTAAAATGCACGATACATAAGTCAAAACGATAAAATAAGAAAATAAGGTTTAATGCACCATTTGACAGGTGAAGCTTTGATCTGTTGAGCCCCCCCTCCCCGTTGAACCCCAGCATACTTCGTATGTACGGATATTATAAACATCATGAAGCTGACATTTTTTTAAATTACATCAGTCATAACTGGACCTTCTTGGCAGATCTTGCCTCACTTCACTACTGATCACTACTAGCAGTCATTTTGATGTGTTTTACAGGATGCAAAAACGTGCTAGGCTGGAATCGCCATGACAACTATCGGTGCATTAAAGAAATTAGCCTTCTTTTTTGTCCTACTCTTAGACTAGGACTTCTTCTAGACTGACTTAACCTCAAGGAGTACTTTCCCTCGGATAGTTGGTATAGGGATATCTAACCTCTGGCTAAACTTTATCATGCAAACCAGATTTAAACTAAAGACTAGCAAGCCCCGTTTAAGGTCTTAGTCTAGACTAAAATAAAATTTCGTCATACAATCGGCCCATATTGTGGATATATGCTGAGAATACTCGTTAGAATCGCCTTGAAAAGAAGTAGCAACACCCATAGGCGTTGGAAGCTTTTCAATATGGGGGGGGGGGGACAAAGCCAACTTCAATATGGGGGTTAAATGTATTGCAAAATGTAAATACACGTACATTTTGTATGTATGCATACATGCACATACATAGGTATGCACTCATGCGCACGCATGTATATGCTGATAAATACCCATTCATGCATGCATACACATGTATGCATGCATGTACATGCATATGCATGCATACATTTATATATTTATATCCTGATATGAAAATAATTTAAAACAAGTGGTTTATGTGAAAAACAAATGTAATTTTACTTCTAGTGAGCGAAGTGAAGGAGTAAAGTTTTTGGTTATCATATTACATAAAAGTTATCTTAACCTGCATATATTTATACACATGCATTATAAAAAAAGTCGATTAATGTGAAAAACAAATATATACATGTAATTTTACTTCTAGTGAGCGAAGTGAAGGAGTAAAGTTTTTGGTTATTATATTACATACAAGTTATCTTAACCTGCATATATTTATACACATGCATTATTAAAAGTAGCCCATGGGCCCGGAGGGATCACCATGCACCCCCTAAGGGCTCTCTGGAAGTGGTGTTATATTTTTTCTTGGACCCCCCTGATTAAGAATCAAGATGTTAACAATCAATATTTTGGGTCCCACCCGCCATTTTGGATGGTTTTCAAAATGGCCGCCGCGAAAATGGCAAAATACCTATATAGGTTCATATCAGCCCCATATAATCTTTTAGGCTAGTTTTTTTAGCAGAACAACTATATCGAAGATTCTCAACTCCATTTCTGATATTAAAAACTAAATTTAAGATCTTAATGTTATATTTAAGATGGCCGCCACTTTGAAATTCAATTTTCGCATATTTTCATTAATATTATTTCTTCTGTAATCTTTGAAAGGTTATTTTCCAATACCAGTGATAGAGAAGACACATCCAGATTAGTCAAGTGTTCTTTGGTGTGCAATTTAAATATTATTTATGTAGTATGGCATCCAAAATGGCTGCCATTAACAAAAATAGCACCCCCCCCTCAGCGTATGCTTTATGCGAGTTGGCGGATTTATCTGATATTAATTATATGGTTGTGTATTCATGAAATTATATTCAAATACTGGCTTCGACACATTTATTTGGCAGCTGTTACAAATAATAATCTCATTTTAGTCATCATCATCAGAATTGTCATATGCAAAGTCATCCTCTTCGACAACGTCATCATCGTCATCATCATCATCATCATCATCATCATCATCATCATCATCATCATCATCATCATCATCATCATCATCAGATTCTTCCACATTTGGCATGTCTTCATTATCAATCGGAACCTATGGCAGACAGTAACTGGCAAACCAAAGGGGCATCATAGAGCCATCATCATCTGCGTGCCATCCATGTCCATCTGTTGGCTTTGGGCTTGCAATCAAGGGGTATCTGCCCTCCTCCAAATAGCCATTTGAAAGTTTGCCCTTCGAATATGCTGTATCAAAGCTTTTCTGCATGGTGGAAGGCTGCATAGTTCAATCTTCTTCTTAACATTAATTGTTCCATCTTTCGTGTAACATTTCTCCTTGATTAGGGGATTGATACCTTCCCTGCCTACCAAGCTGCACAAATGATAGATGCTCATTGTAAAATTTGACTAATTTTGCTTTCAAACTGTCTGACCTATATTTAGGATTGGCAAATGGAGTTTTCTCAAGTCTTGCAACATATATTTCACGCAGGTCTGAGAGCTTGATTATACCACCTTCGTTGATTAACTTATTATCAACTATCGCACATACTTCTGTGAATGCATCTTTGTGAGCGGCTTCCATGTCTGATTGTTGTGACTTCAAATCAAAGTCCATACTAAGATTAGTTGGTTTACCACTGTATTCTTTATGACACGATCTATGATACTGAGCCTCACAAGCAAATAAATCATAACCTTTAATTTTTCAGAGCAAATAATAGTCACAGCTGTTTTCAGCTGGTTTTAAGTATTGTGGCTCCTCCACCATATTCGAATTTGGAATGTGATTCTGTAGCCCATATGCTACCTTTCTTTATCTTATCCTTGCTATCTTTGCCACAAAAATACATTCTGGAGGGAAAATGCATTTCTCAGTAGATGATCTGCGCTTCGGTCGTGATGTAGAAGGTTCTGCCTCATGGAAAGCAGATGCTTGAAGGCGATGTAGATTTCCTGTGAATCGCTGATAGCACTGCCTGTGATACCCATACAATTGCTCGTATGTAGAAGGTACTTGGCAGATATCTGTCATCCTTTGAACAGAACCTTGTGGTTCTAAGGGTCTGCGTCTGCATATGTCATTCAGCTTTTCAAGACGTTCACTAGGATTTTCAATGTTGGATAGTAAAATAATTGTATTTGATGCATAAACATCAGGAAAATGTATGATACATGTTTCTATTATACAACCACAAGTATTAGTAATACAACTACTACCTTCACCACACTCTGCCTCTGACTTACTCTTCTTTGGTTTGCTCATGTTTATCACAACTATTTACAGACTGGAAACATACCTGAAAAATATACACAACCATAAAATAATTGTCAAATAAATCCGCCAACTTAAATAAAGCAAATGCTGAGTAAGAGGGGGGGCTCCTTTTTTCATTTATGGCAGCCTTTTTGGACGCCTAACTCCATGTATAATATTTAAATTGAACACCAAAGAGCACTTAACTAATCTGGATGTGTCTTCTCTATCACTGGTATTAGAAAATAACCTTTCAAAGATTACAGAAAAAAAAAATATTTATGAAAATATGCGAAAATTGAATTTCAAAGTGGCGGCCATCTTGGATATAGCATTTTAAGATCTTAAATTTAGTTTTTAATATTAAAAATGGAGTTGAAAATCTAAAATATAGTTGTTCTGCTAAAAAACTATCCTAAAAGATGATATGGGGCTGATATAAACCTATATAGGTATTTTGCCATTTGTCGCGGTGGCCATTTTGAAAACCGTCCAAAATGGCGGGTGGGACCCAAAATATCGATTGTTAACATCTTGATTCTTAATCAGGGGGTCCAGGGAACAATATAATACCACTCCCGGAGAGCCCTTAGGGGGTGCATGGTGACCCCTCCGGGCCCATATGTATATATGGACTATATGTATCCGTCAAATTACAGCAGGTTCAACGTAATTATCGATTACGTAATCACGTTGATAGGCGCGTAACCAGCCTGACCCCTGTAGTAAACTGTTGAAACAGCATCAATAAAAGCAAAATTTGATTAAACCATCGGTTTGTTGTTTTGAGAAGTCTTGGCATAGATTGTGGATCAAGGATATGATCAGCTGGCAACCTTCCTGTAGGATTCTGAAACGGTTTAAAGCCAGTAACGTCAACTCTGAATGCTTCGTTTAAGGCGTAAAATTTCTTTTCTGCTTGAGCTTTATTCATTACAAGGACGTTTTGAATTATGACTCGAGACTGACAGACGTCAGACGTGTTTTTCTAATGAGAAAATGGTCCAATGACACAGTTTAGGTTACAGTTATCACATTAAGTGTTTACTTTTGGCATGTAATCAGGTGTTAACTTGCATTATGCCATGCTTTGTTTGGCTAACGTCAATACAAACAGCCTACCAGCGTATTTCTACGGTATCCGAAAATTCAGTTTTTCCAAAGAAAGCATGTTCTAACGTTTCTAGGTTTATCTTATCCCGTATATTCACCAGCGACCCAAACACGATGGCTCTAAGTGACGTGTTTCGCTTATTCACTACAATTGTGTATCTTGCCATTCAAGTAGCCTGTTTTGACGCAATATTTGACTGCATTACGAATATGATTGGACGTTTGTTTTATTTGCACATTGTCAAGTCAACGCCAAATAACCAAGCATGCAAAAGACAGGGTTTCTTGATCTTTATTTTGACGTTCACGTTCCATTTTACGTTTTCATATGTTTTCATCTTGTAGCGTAAAATCGAGCGTTAAAAGTACATTTTGGTATTTCATCGTATTTAATTAATACTCAATTAGAAGTTGTCAAAAGGGATTTCACCAAACTGTCATTTGAACACGCAAATATTATATTTCCGTGTGTTGCGTTTCTTTATTCCTTAAGTACGAGCGAGCGAAGCGAGCTAGAATTTTTTTTTGCTAAGATATTGCAGAGTTAAAAGCTAAGAGAGACAATTAAAAAAAGGAACAAAAACAAATATATGTTTTACTTCGTGTGAGCGCAGCGAGCGAGGCAACTTGTTGGTTAGTTAATAATAGTTTTTCCATGGGTTTTTCCGCCTGTACGTGGAGATAATCCACGAGCCTGAGCGAGTGGATTATCTTACTTACAGGTGGACAAACATGGTATAACTATTATATACTTAGTCTACATACATCAGTGTAGACCTTACACATCGTGAGATAATTCGTGCTTAAGTTGGTAAGGGTGGTGTAAATCAGAGTCAAAAGCTTAACAGTCCATACAAATCCAAATATAAAATATTTTACTCTGGACTGTCGGCCTGGGGTGCAGCATGCTTATTCGGTTTCCGAATCTACCTAATTGGGATTGTTGGTCAGGGATGCAGCCAGTTTATACGGTTTCTAGACCTATTTAGGAATGTGTTTTATAGCAAAAGCTCTCTTTGTTTTAGCCATTTAAAATGCATCAAAACAATCTTTTGGTCCCTTTGTGTCAGATACGGTTTGCCTGAGCGCAGCCTCTTAATACGTCTCCGAAACTACCTCCAGGGGACTATTTGTTTACAGTCTTCAAACCTACCTGCAGGGGGTGCCTGTTTACCAACCTACCTAAAGGTGCAGAATGTCTATACAGTTTCCAATCCTACCTACAGGGTTATGTTGGTGCAGGGTGCGGCCTGTCTGTACGGTTACCTATAAAGTTATTCAACAAAAAAAAAACTTTAAATGTTGACTGAAGGGCGAACAGGCTAAAACACTTTACCCACTTAACTACGTTTGCGGGGATTATAATGATAGAAGCGTATGCTTTAGCCAGACCGTGTTTTAACTTGCTCGTCATACATGTACGAGATATATAGCAAATCATGTTTGTCGTCCTAACTTTGCTTGCGACAATTTAAAACAATGGCTATATATAAGCGTTAAATGGAAGCAGTTTATAGAAGGAATTGGTTTCTGAAAAGTATTGACCTGCTTATTATCCAGTACTTTCATTTGAAGGGGTTTGAATTTACCCGGAACACTTGTAAGAACAAATAAAGGTCGTTTTGATTTCTGTCACTATGGGCTAATGTAACAGGAGTGGCATCTGTTTTGATACAATACAAATTTCAAAGACAAGTGGACAGCCAATATTGATGTTAATGCAATATATGAGCCGTGACATGTGATTTTCAACAATGTGAAATTTTGACAAGTGTAGACTCAAACGAGCCTATGCAGTCTCCTGTTAGGCTTAGAAACTCCAAATTGTGTTCTACAGTAGCTTAACAGCTACATAATATTCAAGCGACTACCAAAGGCGCTGATCATACTGCGCGTATGCTCAGGCTGGTCTGAGGCTCGCTGACCGCACATACCACATTGTTGAAAATCTCATGTTGCGGCTCAATTATCTTCTCAATATTACTCTAGTCAGCAAAAAATTCAGAAAAGTTAACAAGTACAGGCACTGCGTGAAGAAAGGATTTTGACACCTTCTTTAGGTATAATTTGGTATGCTGAATCCGAAAACCAATATTGGCAAGCTGAGAAATGACGTCTTAATGAACTAATTTGCAAATTTCAAAATGGCCACCACAAACCATGGAATTTGACATATTACTGAACTATTTTTTTGACAATGTTTTTTTTTGTATCCAAAAGTGTTAGTATTATGTCCTAAGACTGTTTTACCATTAGAGTACATGGTTTTGGCGGTAATTTACATGATTATTCCAGGATATTACTGTGTTCATGGTAATAAATGTCCGGTTTAGTCTATAAAATCATATATAAATTTGCCTTATTCAGTATCCTGCTGTTTAAATATAAGTTATATTCATAGCACGATTTTGGACTGTTTACCAGCTTTTCAAGTTATAAATGAGAAAGAAACTTTGATAATCAACGAGTTGTTTTAAAATAGATATGTCATAAAATCCATGCCCAAATATATGATACATTTTGTATCTATTAAATGTAACAGCATGCACATTCCTTAGTACCATAGGGTCTAATTAGACCAACCTCGCACCATCAGGAAAACTTCTAATGCGTGTCAAATTGTTTTGTGAGACCACCTAAATGGGGAAAAATATTGCCCAAAAGAATAAACGCATTTGATCTATGTTGAATTACATGGTTTTCATAGCAACGCATAATGCGCTTCTAAAGAATGGGGATGCCCCTACAAAAGTACTCATATGTCAGCAGCAACTCATCGGAAACTTTTTAATTTGGAACCAACTGAATGTTAAGACATATAGGCCTTTCATCCGATGTTCAGATATGCAAGTTATCAAATTATCAAATTTGCATATTCATGAATATTAATGAAAACACTAGAATTAATAGAACACTTGTTAAAATTAAGAGGTTGTACATGCAAGTTTATCTACATCTCAGCTGCTCACTAAACCGTATTACCTGCATTGGTACCAATTTAATGCTTATACATAGCATGCTAACATTATGGTCCAATATGCAAATTATCTAAAAATGGTGTTCATGAATAGTGATAAATAGTAGAATTGAGAAAAAAATAGCGAACAATTAATAGAATGTAAATACAAAATTACTCATATCCCAGCTGCTATTTATCCTAGATTTAATACTTACTTACTTTATAAATTGTTCCCGAATTTAAGTCCAGAAAAAGTTATATTATAGTGTTGTTTGATACACTTAATATTCAATTAATGAGTAATGTTTGAAGATACAACCTTATTGATTCGTTTTCATTTGTTCTTCAGTTTTCTAGTGTTTTCATCAATATTCATGAATGTGCTTGTTAAATGGTTGTATATCTTACCATTGGAATACAATTCTAAGTCTCAACTGAAATATGATACTAAGACTTATTGTCTAGATCAATTAAAAGACGAGATAGGAGTAATTTTAGAAGTAGACACCAACTAATTTTTCAACGTTTTTATTCTCAATGCTAATGTTTACATTAATATTAATACATTTTAAAATGGATAATTTCACATAATGACTATTGAGTTAGGTAAAATGTCTTAGCTTTAAGTTGGTACCAAATGTGGTTGTCTAGGATTATTAACAGCTACGATATGAGTAATTTTGAAGGTACACCCCCTTAATTTTATTACCATTTCTCTCATTTCTAACATTTAAATTAATATTCAAGAATATAATCATAAAATGATTTGCGTATCCCTCATGGCATAAAATGTGCTATGTATTAGCATTTATTTGGTACCACGCGTGTTAGTCTAAACAATAAGCAGATGAGATATAGGTATTTTTGTAGATATACCTATTTAAATTTTTCTGCAGTTTAATGTTTTCATTAATATTTACAAATAAATTATGTAATTTATATTTGTATATCAGACTGTTTTTTTAAAGTACTAGGACTCAACTATTATTTGGTACCAACTTAATAAGTCTAGAAATATTAGCATCTTACATATGTGTTATGTTGTACGTACACCCCTTTAAATTTTCTAACTTTTTCTCTCTTATTTCTAATGTTTTCATTAATATTTATGAATATGCAAATTAGATAATTTGTATTACATACTCTTTGGTTAAAGTGTTATGTCTCAGCTTTTATTTGGTAACAAGTTTGGTAGTCTAGAATAGTTAGCAGCTGACATTGAGGTAATATTGTATGTACCCCCCCCCCCCTTATTTTTCTACCTTTTTTCTCTTATTTCTCATGTTTTCATAAATATTCATGACCATTTAAATTAGATCACTGGCATATCGTACCATTGGCTTAAATTACTTTGTCTAGGCTTTGATTTGGTACCCAGTTTGATAGTCTATGATAACTAGCATATGGGTAATGTGTATAGGTACACCCCCTTATTTTTTCCATAAATTGTCTTTTATTTCTATTTTTTATTAATACTCATGAATATGCAAAAACGAAAACTTACATATCAGCGCATTGAATAAAAACTATGTCTATGCTTTAATTTGGTAACACGTTTGGTGGTCCGTGATGAGTTGCTGCTTCGATACTTACCATTTTGTAGGTACACCCACTTTTTTTTGGAATCATATTGTGGATTTTCACATTATGGGGGTAAATATTTCTAGAAAAGCCTTCCCAAGCCAGTTTTCTTTGCTATTTAGCGACCATTTTGTTACACCGGTATCTGACAACATGCTTTTCTTGAATTAGTGGGAGAGAAAAAAAATCCACGAAAGAATGTGTGGTCTTGGGTCTGCTTGCAAATGACCCAGCTACAGTGCCTGACGGGTTACCATAGACAACATGCAACTTTATGTAATCCAAATAGGTTTATTTTCGGAGACTATATCTTTTTGGCATTTAGTGGTCCCACTGAACAATTTCGCATTCATGAGTAATTATCCCCACGCTTTTTGTTAAAGCGAAGGGGATTAAGAGTATCTTTCATATGTATTGTTGTTGGACAAGGAAATCTCAACCGAGGACCAGAATAATTCGTCGGAAATGAGGCTCAGTCGAGTTTCTGACGAGATTATTCAGGTCCGAGGGTGGGGTTTCCTTGTCCCACAACAATACATCATGATTGATACTTTTTTCTAGCCCACTTTGTGACTTTTAAGGTTTAATATGAATTCTGTCAGTTCCGCATATTTTTTTTAGATTTTTTGCGTTTGTTCCAATCTAAACAATAAGTTCACCAACGAATTTTCCAGATGCAGAAATTGGTGTACACATAGTTTAGCCTCTAAAAACAGAAGCGAAATAGCATTTCAAGCGTCGGTTTTGTTTTAATTGTGGTTTGAAACTTACGTTGGTATCAGTATATCTATTGACAAAGACGTCGTGGCGCAAAACTGTGTCAATAACGTGCGTGGTTGCATTTTAGTGACGTCAGAAATGTTTTTTACCTCATTCAATAATGCGAATATGGCTGACGCACTAAGTATTGCCGTTTTGATGTTTCTACATACTATTTAGGCGTAAATTGCTCTGAAAACAACCTAAATTGTTATAATTTGAAGTCACGTGGATGGGATAAACAGGTCACGTGGATGGGATAAGGAAATTCCGCACGGCGTTTTGTCTATAAAACAGCTTGTCTTGAGCGATAAGTGGGCGAGAAATGGCTAACGCCTCCGTCTATCCGTCCGTCTGTCCGTACGTCCGTCCGTTCGTTTGTCCGTCATGATATCTCCTCCTTAACCATTGGACGAAATTCAACCAAATTTGGTGTATGAGTTACTCTCATAAATTTGGCCCGCCCCCTGGGGAGGGGTCAAAAGGTCAAATATCATTGATTTTCAATTACAAAGTCAATTTCAAAGAATTTTATACCAAACTTTGTGTGTGTACTCACAACTGCAAGATACGAAACATAATCAGACGGGATTTTTTCTCTCATCTGGATCATGCCCTAGGGGTGGGACTTGGGGGTGCTTAGTGGTAAAATCAAATTCCGTCCTGCGGTCTGTCCGTTATGCTATCCCCTCCTAAACCATTGGACGAAAGTCAACCAAATGGTATGTGAGTTACTCCTATGAATGGGGTGTGCAACGGCATTTTTTTTGGCCCCGCCCCCTGGGGCCCTGGGGAGGGGTCAAAAGGTCAAATATCATTTAATTTCAATTTCAAAGTCAATTCCAAAGGTTTTATTACCAAACTTTGTGTGTGACCTCACATATGAAAGATACACAACATATCAGACGGGATTTTCATTCTGTTGCCTGGGTCATGCCCCAGGGGTAAAATTTCCATCCTAGGGTAAAAGTGATGAACTTGGGGTGAGGTCAAAGGTCAAATATTATTAAATTTCGGATACCATGTCAATTTAAAAGAGTTTTATACCAAAATTTGTGTGTGTTCTCACAAAAGGAAGATAGAAAACATATCAGACGGGATTTTTATTCTGTCGCCTGGGTGATGCTCCAGGGAAGGGACTTTAGGGCACTAGGGGTGCCCAGGGGTCATTTTTTTCAAACATGGTGATGTTGCATATCAAATCGATGGAGATGATAAGCAGAACAGAATGCAAGTAACATTTTTATCCTAGGGTCAAACTGGTGGCCTTGGAGCGAGGTAAAAAAGGTCAAATATCATAAAACATATCAATTTCAAAGATTTTTATACCAAACTGTGTGTGTGTTCTCACAAATGAAAAATAGAAAACATATTGAACAAAAGTTTTATTCTGTTGCCAGGGTCATGCCCCGGGGTAGGATTTGGGGTTGCTGAGGGAGTCAAAAACTTAGAGGTGGGATTTGCGATGGCGCCCCATCGACTGCCCGCTCTAGTTGTTCTTGGGTGCAAGGTAGCCTGATTCCTCACTTCCGAGGTGTGTGAGTGGGATGGGGGAAAATAGTTATTCTATGATTTAACCTCTATTTTTTAGTTTCATCAATATTCATGAATACGCAAATGAGATAATTTTATATATGACTATTGGATGTAAGGACTTGTCAAATTGCATCACTGATGATATAATAACATGCGACAAGGACAGTTTGGGGCAGAATTCAGTGCATCTCGAAATTGTGATTTAAAATTTTGACCACTCCTAAGTTTTATCTTGTCTGGAAGCCTAATTACTTTTGAAATTTTGGTTGTGATTATTATTTTCGATGCTTTCAATACATGTCTTTATTGAGTCGTAAAAGAAAAAATGGCAACATTTCATATCGATGGCTAAATAAAACAAGCATTAAATTCACACGTGCCTTTTTTTTTTGCTTAGTATTTATACCATTGTGAAGTGGTTATTTCATTGGTAATTAAAGATAGTGCATGTAAGTGATAGGCTTGGATAATGTAGATTAATAACAAGTTGGATAGGATAGAGACGAGATAGGTTGGGTATGGTAAAGAGGGGTCTGTGATAATACGTTAGATGGGGACATTGGAGGGTATGATTTATTGGATTTGGGGAAGAGATTTAAATGTAGTGCGTTGGGATTAATAAAATGTGAATATGAGCCGTGACATGTGATTTCCAACAATGTTGCATTTTGTCAAGTGTAGACTCAGGCGAGTCTGTGTAGCATCTTTTTTAAGCTTAGAAACTCCAAATTATGTTCAGTCAGTAGCCTAACACTCGTAGAATACTCAAGCGACTAGCCAAGGTTCTGATCAGTCTTTGCGTATGGGCAGGCTGATCTGAGGTTTTGCTGGTCGCACATACCACATTGTTGGAAATCCCATGCCATGGATCATATATATAGTTTCAAGGGAGATAGATAAGTAATATATGTGCTAACATAGTAAATACAAGGGGCGTTCAATATGTAATGAAAACAGCCCAATAAATCCCAAAGTTTTATATTTACACACTTCATAATTACTTTTATTAAAAACCTCTGTTTCTTGCTTAAATACATATAAAATTGCAGTTGTCCAGCTCCTTATCTAATTTACACAAGCAACTTTCAAGAAATGGTACTGAAGTACACTGTGATATGAAATAAAACAATGTTTTCAAAAGTAGATAACTTCATGATCGAGGGATGTTTTCAGTCTGTTTCTTCGTGTGGTAAATATCCATATATTGGTGATTTATACCTGCAAAAAATTTTGATATTGCTTCATATGCTATGAAATACCGAGGCTGCCATTTTAGTAAAAATCCTTCTTGATGCTACATTTTCTGGTGTTCCATTGACAGAGTCGTTTTTGCATGAACGAATACATAGCGAAAATTTATACAAAAATCATTTGTAACATTTTTTTTCTGGTCGCTTTGATGTTCATTAGCAAGTAAAACAGCCGATTTTGAAATTTCCATATTTAATGTCACTCATAAAGTACCCCCAAGTACGTCATTTGAAATAAGAAAATCACTAAAAAGAATGCTGTCTTTGGCTTACACTGAAATGATTCAGATAAATACCGCGTTTCATCGACATTTGCATTCAGATGCATTATTTGGACATTGTTACACGTATTTAGATGTACATAATCTGGCTTGCTAATTTCAGACAATAAAATTATAGGAAACGAAAAAGGTATACCAGTCAGATGAGATACCCCTAGATATTGGATTCAGTTACACTGGTCTGCTACCTATGCACTGTGTGTATTGAAACTTCGATACAATCAAAATTGCCCTTTCCTGGTACATAGTAAGTAAGGTTGCAAAGATCAGGAATCGATACAATCAAGTACCACACCTGACCTAGGATACAAATGGGAAAGTGACAAACTCACAGAAGACACCACAAACGAGAGCCAAGAGGTCAGCCCTTTCCCAGCAGGTGACCACGAAGCACATATAAACAGACGCGCACAAAACATAGCAAACACAAGACAGAACAAAAACATAAAAGATCCACAAAAGAAGTACCGCCTTGGAACGGTCAGTAAAATATTTTACTGGAGGGCTTAAACCGGTTTAACGGCGCCAACGCAATAAAAACGTTTGCAAGAGAAATCGGTACCAGTCTTAAGTTTGTATCTATATAGCAGATAAAGGGGAAATGAGTCAGATAACTATGGATATGTTATTCATGCACGTTAAGTGTTTATTTTAGAAAATACAGCATGCCTTTCTACCTTTGTTAAAACCAGTCTTTACAATTTGGAGGAAAATATATGCAGTGTATATGAGTGTGTTTTTTAAAAAGTCTGTAACTTATTAAATTGGTAAGATAAAATAGTGTTTCATGCACCATTATAACGGCGACACTTTGATCTTTCGTTTGGCATATAGCATAAAATCCTAACGCAATTGTGGATTGAGTTATGAATGGGTTTTCATTACATATTGAACCCCCCTCGTAGTAAGATATGCAGTAGTGGCAGGGTAGTGACAAATATGGTACTTTAGATAGATGTATTATATGGAAGGTAGGTGTGGTAAGGCAAGCATTAGATGTCATATAAACGGCCTACGAGTTGGTATATTTATCAAAGAATGTAATTAAAGTTAGGAAATAAAGACTAAAGTACCGTGTTGTGTAATGTTATGCTATTAGTGGGATGAGGGAAACGCCCGGTAATGTAGTGTAGAATGCCAAGTATAGCTTGGAAATGTTCTGTGGAGTAGGAGAGAAAGTGAATGTCAAAGGTGTGAAAGGTTTTGTAGGTAAAGTCTATGTGGTATAGTGTACCAGTATGGTAGATTACGGCATGGTAGAATTTAAAAGTGATGGGTTTGGTAGGGTATTAAAAGACATGTTAGAATGTGGGATAAATAGCCCTGGTGTGGTATACAGGAAAGGGTAGTGAAAGGTTTGGTTGGAAATGAACGAGTATGATAGCTACGAGGGGTGATCGATAAATTCGAGAATTTCTTTAATATTAGACGCTGATTTAGACCTGCAAAAAGTTTACAGGGACTCTCGTTTCACAAATAGTTGTATTCACAAGTGGTTTCATCGATTCAGTGACGGTAGAAAGTCTGTGAAAGATGACCCCCGCTCCAGCCGAAAAGTAACAGTAAGAACGGACAAAAGATTTGCTGCAATAGAAGAATATATTATGATTATAGGCGCATTACTGTTCGGCAGGTAGGTGAGAACTTTGACATTGGTTATGGGACTGCTCAAGATATTCTGGCAAATGTACTTGCAATGCGAAGGGTTTGTGCACGTTGGGTGCCTAGACTGCTCGTTCCAGAACAGAAGACGGTTAGGGTACAAAGATGCACATAACTTCAATAGAGATTGTCTGATGAAGGTGATTCATTTCTTAATAAAGTGATAACATGTGATGAAACATGGTTTCATTTCTTGGAGCCCATAAGTAAGCAACAGAGCTCAATGTGGAAGCATACTTGGTCCCTTCACCTGTAAAAGCACGCCTTTCGAAGTAGGTTGGCAAAGTAATGTTAATAATATTTTGTGATACGAAGGGAATTGTACTCAATCATATGGTACCTGACAAAACTATTGTAAATGGTGACTACTTTTCTGGTGTACTTTGAGAACAACTCCTAAGAGCTATCCAGGATAACGTCGGAATTGTACAGGTCAGGATTCATTCTACACCAAGATAACGCGCCAGTACATGTCAGTCGTGTTGTATAGCAAACTATGAGCGATTTAAATATAGAACCACTTCAACACCCACCATACAGTCCAGATTTGGCCATTTGTGACTTCTTTCTGTTTCCAACCGTAAAAGATCACCTTCGTGGAAGGAAATACGAGTCCAGAGAGGAACTAGGTACTGCAATAACGGAGGCGCTGTTCCGCACGTGGGTGGAAAGATGTGACAAGTGCATTAAAACGAAGGGGTCTTACTTTGAAAAGGAATTAACTTTATTTGTAAGTACCTCTAACAGTATTTACATGATTTAGAAAATTCTCAAATTTATCGATCACCCCTCGTAAATGCGTTAAAGGAAACACTGTGTGATACATGTAGGTATGGTTAAAATCAGTGGAGAGCCAGATAATGTACATTTGCTTTAGGATAGAAAGATATAGGATGAAATAAAATGTGATGGAAAGTATGTCTAGAAGGCTAGAGTAGTTAATGGTGTGTGGATGTGTTGTTGGAATGATCTATAAGGGCGTGGAGTGGTAGGTTAGTGAAACATACGGTAGGATGGCGACGTAAAGGACTAGATAAGGTTTTCTGGGCAATGCAGTTATAGATATTTGGATTTTACCTGTTGGATTTCTTTTACTCTGTTATTCAGTTTTATTTACTGTTGAGTCCTTATCTTTGCTTTATCTCCTTTTTATATGTTGATTTGTATGTTTTTGGAGATGATGCATTGATAAGCTATGGTGTATTTGATGCGAACCAAACATCTATGTGTCTTGATGCACATATGAACTAAGGGTGAGGATGGCGCAGTGCAACCAGTTAAAGCCCTCCAGTAAAATAGTTTTACTGACCATTCCAAGGCGGTACTTCTTTTGTGGATCATATGTATTTTTTGTGTCTTGTGTTTCTCATGCTTTCCTGTGTGTTCATTGCTGCCTTGTTGTCAGCTGCTGGGAAAGGGCTGACCTCTAGGCTCTTTTTGTCGATGTTTATTGTATTTTTGTTACTTTCCCATGTGGTATCCAGGGTCAGGTGTGGTACTCGATTGTATTGTTTCCTGAACTTTGCCCTCTTTCTTACTTGGAGATACAGAAGTAAAATATAAAGTGTAGTAGAATATAATGAGCACGATGAGAAGAGAAATGTATGATAAGATAGGATATGGATATGCTAGGTCTGTATAATGAGATGAAGCTATAATGAAAAGTATAGCGTGACAAAGCAGGGAAAAATATTATTCTGGAAGATTGAACCGTCAGAAATAGAGAGAACCTAAATTATAAGAACACAACAGAATTGGTTTGATAGAGTCTGTTCATGAGAACTAATGGAAAGTGCCAGGATATAAAAAGATATCAACATTAAATATCAAGCTGTTTTTTTCATATGAGGAGGTAGTGAATGGGTATATGAGGTAGGGTTATGAAAGGTTTCTTGGTAAAGTGTAGCGATTTGAAAGGTGAAGTGCGATTGAATGAGTAAAGTAAAATAAGGTACAGAACGTAGGGTAGGGTAAATAGATATATGCTAGGTCAGAGAAGGGGTTAGGATGGGTCAGTACTGTGAAAGAGCGATGAAAGGTTGTGTATGACGGCTTTATGTAAGATAGTTAAATGTATAGTAGGATCTCTATGTGAATGGTAGGGCAGTTAACAATGATGTAATAAGTGAAAGGGGTTGAAAGTATGCGGGATCTTTGGGTAAGTGAATGGTTTAGTAAGGTATGGTTATGTTGTAAGGGATGGGGGTAGAAATGCATAGCGGTGTTGGGATAGATAAAATGTGCTGGATGAGTATTATTTTGTAGCACCTTTATCATATGTGCATACATTCAAAAGTGCTTTACACAAAATGCATTTAAGCATACACAGATACTTTAAAAGCATACACAAATACAAACAAAAAAGACAATTCGATCTACACATTGAACAGTAAAACGGTAATCTAGTATACCGCTGTTTGGTTCAAAATTATATTTATAGATATATGTCTTATGTTCCAAACTGGACTATTTTAATTTAAAAAAAACATATATAGTAAAAAAAAGTAAGATCTTTGTAAATTGCGCAAGTAAAACAGTTATCAATGTAACTAACTACTGTAAAAAATAAATAAAACATCACCTTAATTGTATAAAGTTTAGTTATACTCTAAAATAATCAGTCTTTACTGAACAAGTGTGTCTTAGATAAGTAAGGGATCTTTCATGCGAAACAAACATTTATTTGTCTTGATCGTCATCAGAGTTGAGGATGAGTTGGCACAGTTAAACATCGTTAAGCCCTCCAGTTTTGTACTGGCCATTCCAAGGCGGTGTTTATTGTGGATCCTTTTTATTGTTAATTTTACTTTTCACTTTTGTCTTTGTTATATTTTCTTTGTCTGTTCCTCGCAGCCTTGTGATCACCTGCTTAGAAAGAGCTGGCCTCTTGTCTCTCTTGTATGTGATGTTTTCTTATGTTTTTTGTCAATTCCCATATCGTCGCTTCAGTGCTATAGTGTTCTATCTACCATTGCACAAGTTTTGAGAAAAATGAGTTTGTAAATTTTTGCATCCTGATTTTTGATGCCTTATTTATCACAGACCTTTGAATCATACCAGAGGGTTTGAATATATACATACAGTGTAAATCACCTTGGTTTGAAAAAAAAATGTACAGAAATATGGAAATTACGGGCATTTTACAGTTTGCAGATGGAACATTATGCCCTAAAAATCGCCTTCTGCATTCAGTGCTATAGTGTTCTATATTTTCCTACAGCTTATTATTCTGTTTATGGAGTCATTTCATATACTAGTCTGAACAGAAAGAATATTTGTACGTAAGAGTACCAGATTTAGTCATTTATTTGGCATAACATTACCAAACCGCACATATCATGCCATTAAAATTTATGTAAGGGAGGTAATTTGTTACTACAGTTATTTTTCTGTGAGTGGGGTCAATTTGAATAATAATTTAGGCTGAGCTGATTATTTGGACCATAAAAAAGCAGATTTAACCATTGATTTGTAATTACATTGACGCATTACTTCAATTAAAGCAGTTTAAATATGTGTAAGGGAGGTAATCTGTTTCTACAGCTAATTATTCTGTCCATTGATCAATTTGCGTTTATTTTTAACCGTGCAGATTATTTGGACCTAAAAGTAGCCAATATAGCCATTAGTTTGTCATAAGACCAACAAACCACTCCAAATAAGGAAATTTAAATTTATGTTAGGGAGGTAACTGCATTTTTCAACAATTTCTTCAAGGGAAGTGACTTTATGTAGATAGAACATTATGACACTGAACTCATCTAGTCACGTGACATAATCATCATTGGCCATTGGATGAAAATCACTTAGAACACTATAGCACTGAACGAAATTGTCTTTTTGTAGACAGAACAGAAAAGCACAGCAATTTTAAGCTTACTGGGAGGAGATAGGCAATGAAACCTTCACCAGTAGATAGAACATTTGATCCTCTTTCCAACGGTATGCATAACTCATTTTTGACCAAAATGTCACTTAGAACACTATAGCACTGAAGCGACGATATGGTGTCTCGGGTAAGGTGTGGTACTTGTTTGTATCAATTCTTGATCCTTGTCTCCTTCTTTACTTGTGTACCGAAATGAAATTTAGAATAGTAAGTGAGTATGATCAGGAGATACCACAATCACAAACTGCAGACAAACCCATGGCACCGCAAGGAAGAGCCACACAACAATCACGAGACACCGGGAAGACACACTAAGCAAAGCAACCAGCTCTCTCTTCCACATCAAGATGATTGCGAAATTGGAGGGGACATAAAGTAACGAACAAGAAAACATAAAAGAATTACAGACTCCCACACTGGGATTAACAATAAACAACAAGTCAACAACAACAGAACCACCGCCTTAGAACTAACAGTTCGTGAGCTACATGGTGTCAGTGCACAGTGGACTTGAACTTGTCGTTAACCAATGACATATTTTATCTAAAATTTACGATAAGCAAGACAGTTTATATTTTTGAAATAGTTAATTTCCCATTTCAGGATGGAGATGTTCCTCGCGCTCCTTTGTATGGCCTATTGAGTTCGCAGCTAATTCATCTTGCTAGAATACGTTCAAATGTTAGAAGTTTTAACAACAGAAACCTATTTTTGACTTCTTAATTGCTGAAACAGGGCTATCTATGTCACAAAGTTCGTATTTTGCATTATCTACATTCTGTCAAAGAGTTCAAATACAATGTTGGCTTGAAAACCTTCTTCTACAAGACATTTCAGAGCCAGTTTTACGGTTATATGGTCTATAAATTCATAAGAATCGTTGTAATATAAAATCTTATTTACATGATTAGTTAAAAAGATCACCAAGCAACCATAAAAAGTGGGATATAGCATAAACACAATGCGACAATCTACATGCCTGGTAATAACCATAATCACATCTTATAGCTATGGATTCCTCTTTATTGCACGACGGTAGGTCTGATCTCGGACTCAATGATGACGCTGGCTTAAGTCATTGATCTGTGGGTGCCTGATGCTTGTCTGAGGCTAAGCCACTGTGGCTAATCTGGGTTTTGTTTCTTTCGCTCTGGCAGTCTGTGTGTTGAGAGCGTTTTTCGTTGTTTTATCACACTTTGATAATTGACTCAGTTGGTTGTTTCCCAGTGATTATACATTGCATAAATTAGGAAGCCTCAATGCGAACCAAATTCATTGTTACAAAAGCAGAATCTATGGTTAAGATTTGGCTAGTACAATTTATTTAAGGCCGCAAGTGGCGTGGGCTGCTGTCTATTCTGAGGTGATGGTCCTGTTGTTGTATACTGCTCAACAAAAGTTTAGCACGGATTTTAATACGATGTCCCACTTTAAAAGAACATGAATGATTTTATTTAATGTAATCAACATGTATGGGGATCTTGAAATTTACATTTTTTTGTGTCCACCAGACATAAAGTTATCTGTTTAGGCGTCAGAGGATCGACGTTAAATTTGATGTCATGGGCATGCAAAGGATACACGTCTTCATCTGAAATTAAAAATGTTGATTCTAGAGTAAAACCAAAGGTTCTTAACGATGAAAAACGTTAAAAACGTCAAAGTTTGATACCCGTTTATGTCACGTTTTATCGCTCCATTATGACGTTAAAATGGCATTTTTACACTTCTTGACTTTTCAGCGAACTGAATCAAGAGATCAAGTAATCTGCTTGATGTTAGATTGGCACAAGCACCCAGAACATGTCTGTAGTTTGTCCTTTGAAAACGTCTTCTTTTGATAGCGTTATTGCCTTAAGTTAGCCTCAACTTCAGATTAACGTCACTATTTATGAATTAAATACCATGAGACAAAATTTTATAAAATTACCTTTCCTTAAACTGTCTCTCTTTCGGCATCATCTCAAACACGAAAACCCTTTCAATTAAGCATGCATACACGGCGAAAACAGTACTGTTTTTGACTTGTAAACGTCATTGTAACAACGACGTTAGTTGTTTTCAAGACTCAACTTTTGCTTCTTATGCTCAATGGAGACGACCTTTGTCTTTTTTTCAGAATGGCCAATTCGACCAAGCTGTAAAACAAGAGACCTTATAAACCGATACTGCATCAATTTTGTATTGCCATTAATGGAGTTGAAACACGTTTTTGACCCCTCTCTTGTTTACAGTAATGAACGACGCAGTAGAAATCCAATTAAAGTACACCAATTGCTTCCTCAATTTTATCACATACCAAACCATCATTTCAGCAGATACTTTCTAACTTTAAACCATTTGCTCAAATAAAAATTATTTTTTATTTATCCGTGCTAAACTTTTGTTGAGCAGTATATACTTCTCATATTGTTTGTGTGAGTTAAGTGTTAGGTCTTTGTTCTATTATGTAGTACTTTGTGTCTTTTTCTTGTTTTTCAATCATCTCGCTAGGGAAGAGAGAGCTGGTTGCTTTATTTTTGTTCTGTTCTGAACTTCATGTCGCTATTATTGTTCTTTGACTCTTCCGGGCGGTGCCATGGATTGGTCTGTAATATGTGGTGTTAGTTCCTGTTCATATATGTTCTTACAAGGGTGTCCTTTGGGAGCAAAGACTGCATCAAAGAACTGAAACTAGAGTGTGCATATTTCCTGGGCCAGACTAGCTAGTTTCTGCCATTT
The DNA here is from genome assembly GCA_964019695.1 of Loripinus fragilis. Taxonomy (NCBI): domain Eukaryota; kingdom Metazoa; phylum Mollusca; class Bivalvia; order Lucinida; family Lucinidae; genus Loripinus; species Loripinus fragilis. The sequence goes on along the minus strand of OZ026526.1, from coordinate 56,416,822 downwards.
AGGCTTCATCAGTGACCCTCTAATAGCTTTAAAGTTCCACAATGAAACCCATGATCCCAAAGGACAAGAAAATAAAATCTACACTATAGTTAAGGGCAGGGAGACGTTCTACCGCCGCCACGCAGTCCCAGTCACCAGCTGTAGTGAAGTCAAATATGTTCTTTCAAGGGTCAATTTATCAAATTTGTAGTTATCTCCCTTTGACACAAGAAATGGGGGGATATTAGATGCTTGGTATTTTCAATTTATCACGAATTTCGATAACTTTCTTTTGCAAAATCAGTTAGACCTATCAGCACATCATCCCTACCAAATAGTTCGACTACATGTAGTTATGTCTTAGATGCAACAACACATTGATTTTTCTATAGAGAATTCAGTGATCAGTGATCAGTTTCAAGCTTGCAATTTGACAAAATACCTGTTTTTCATAATTAACTTACTAAACGATCAAAACACACTTGTGATAAGTCCTTGACATTTCTTGTTGTCGCATGTCCAGACTACCATTTCAGGTATTCGGAATAGGTTGAAGTGGATTTCTGTACGCCTAAACTGTGAGATTTCTGTTCAAATTTTCAACCTGAAAATTTGGACCCCTGTCACATTTAAATGGCTTTCATGTATTTTCTCGTGACAACATCTGTAAAACCTGTAAAACCTTTACTGTTATGCACAACTCAGTTTTCGAACATTCAAATACACTTTCATTTGCTTTACTGACTTGCATCATTTTGTAAATAAATGGCAAACAATTCAGGTGTAGCGTTTTTACTTTTGTTCAGTTTATGCGCAATTCATTACACTAAAGTTAAAACGGGTGGTAATCCAAGGAACTACCTCGAAAATACCCCGCCTGAAAAACGGGGCCTGACCTTTTTTGCTAGTTGACACTTGATTTTTATTTTTCTATATGAAACGCTTAGTATGTGGCTTAATATTTTTCACTGGCAAACATTTTCAAATATCTGCTCAAATCTATGGAGATAAGCTCAATTCCTTCAAACTGACACAGTCCTTGGAGAAAATTGGTCTGACGCTAAGTGCGGCAAGAAAGATTAAAAGAAAGCAGATGATTTATAAAATAGGAAGATAAGACAACCACATTGCCCTTTTTTATAATTTGTTTGACGTGGTTAAAATAAAATAAGTATGACACCAATGTACGAAAAGGGGACAAATATCAGAAATCGATGAAATCAAGCACCACACCAGACCCAGAATGCCAATGGGAAAGTGACAACTTCACAATTAGACATCACAAACGAGAGCCAAGAGGTCAGCCCCTTCCCAGCAGGTGACCACAAGCATTAATAAACAGACGCACACGAAAGCATAACAGAAACAAGACAGAAATAACATAAATTATCAACAAAAGAAGTACCGCCTTGCAACGGTCAGTAAAAATATTATACTGGAGGGCTTAAACCTGTTTCACGACACGACAACCTCACCCTTAGTTCAGATGTATATTAAGGTACATACACGTTTGGTTTGCATGAAAGACCCCTAATTTATCAATGCATCATCTCCTAGAACATATAAATCAAGATATAGATAATGACTCAACAGTTAATAAAACTGAATACCAGAGCAAAAGAAATCCAACTGGTAAACCCCAGTAGGCCTGACAACAGCCAAAGCATCAGGCTCCTACCATCTCATTAATAGATAATCCTTTAAGTCAGAACCGTCATAGAGTCTGAAGTCCGACCCACTGGCGTGCAATTAAAGAGTAAAGCAAAGTTGCAAACCGTGATTGGTTTGACCACCAAGCATGCAGTATGTTGCAATACATAAACGGTATAGCTAATCTTTTTATTATGGGATATTATTTTAATAAACTGCGCTGAAAATTTATTAGAGCCAACAATCTTCTTCAATTTATACACCAAGTCACCATAGAATTCAGGTTCCGAAAGTCCTTTGAGCAAAAGAGATTTAAGTCCAATTTGGAATTTAGATATCAAATCATAATACCGTCTATAAGATTTAGAAAAGGTTTGCGAAGTTTATAATACCGATAGCCTTGTTTATGAAGTTTCTCAGTTAACAATTTATTGTGAGTGTTGAAGTCAGCAACATGGCTAGATGCGACCTTTGTTTATCATTTTTTGACGTTGTCACTACCCAGAAATGCTCCGTATGTGACGTGGGAAGACAATTACGTTAACACAATTTCAGGGCAGTTCCTAGGATTACCACCCGTGGTTTAGCGATCTTAAAGCTGCATAGTCTGTAACTTTTGATCTTTTAATTTTAGAAATAAAGTTTCAATTTTTCAAGAATGACCACTATCAAAACAACAGCATTTATGTTAAAAATCAACTGTTTTGAATTATTGGAGGGACGTACAAAATTACCAATCTGAGTAAAACACCTATTTTAATAAGATAATTCACTTTCCATGCAGTTTTCAGCCGACTGAACATATTTATTGTGAAAACATTACTTAATTCTACTTTTACAAATGATTTAAAAAGAAAATATTATTTTTGAAAAATGTTCATAGTTTCAGACCTAGTCTCTTTAAGAATATCTCGAAGCCAATATACGTTGTTTGTTTGTTTTTTCGAGAGAATATTTATAGTTCACTTCACGGTTTTTGAGTTCAAAATGCAAAATATTAGTTTTCTGAAGAAATTAAGGGAAAGGGCTGGGAAAGGGCTGATCTCTTGGCTGTCGTGTGTGTTGTAGTGCTTGTGTTTTGTAACTTACCCAACTGTTTCCTGGTCCACATTAGAATAAGGACGAGGTTGGCGTCGTGAAACTGGTTAAAAACCCTTAGGTAAAATAGTTTACTGACCGTTCCCAGGCGGTACATCTTTTGTGGATCATTTGTGTTATTTATGTTTGTGTGTGTCATCCTTTCGCGTCTGTTCATTGCTGCCTTGTGGTCACCTGCTGGGAAAGGGCTGACCTCTTGGTTCTTGTTTGTGATGTTTAAATGTTTTATATATCACTTTCCCGTGTGTTATCCTGGGTCAGGTGTGGTTCTTGATTATATCAATTCCTGATCTTTGTCGCTTTTCTTACTTTGTGCGGCGTTTTTTATCTAATATAAGGGCAATTGCGGGTAATACTTCCCACATACAACTCTTTTTAACTCTTTGCATACATGTTTGTTCTATGCATGGACGGTCAATTAAAGAAATAAAAAGGATGCACCACGACGCTCATTTTTTCCAAATCTCACATGCAAGTTTTCAGCATTTTACAAATTTTCTGGAAAAAAAACAAGTCCTTAATGTTAAGCTAAAATGTTTGCAATCTCCATCCAGCCACTTTATTTTAATTTTACTTATTGTTCATGACATCAAGCTTTCTAGAAAATGTGAACATTTATTTGTTTTCCGAAGCCGTGTCAAGATACTGCATGATATAGTTTGGTAATTCCCAAAAAAAAAGGATTTCGATTTTTAGAGTGAAAAAAATCGGGGGTCACCAGACTAATTATCTTTTAGGGGGGCCAAATTTAACTCAACCCCCACAAATTTCGAGGATAATTCAATATAAAACGTTAAGGGGTGCAATTGTTGTCATTTATATAATTCCATATTACTTGTATGAAGTAAGTTTGCATTACAAGGCGGAATGAAAGTAATAAGTGCCCACGCGGGAATCGACCCTGGTCGTCTTGTTCCAACGTCTGACGCGCCAACAACTAGGCCACGATATCAAGTCGTGTGCGACTCGAAATAACAGTACAGACATATTGGACAGACAATACGAGTATCGGCTATATTCATATTTGCATACAGGGTAAAACCTTTGATTTTTTACATTGTTTATGTCGCCTGTTCTATTTATCTGTATTTGGTACTGAGACGATCAGTTCTGATGTAGGGTCAATAGATATTTCGGATACATTTTATTTACTTTCGTCTGTCAAGAAAATGTGGAAATATCCATCTGACATAAGAGTATCTTAAAACTGTATTAATCCGAAATTGTAACTGGTCGGAAAATCGGGACACAGACAACTTTTCCTGTTTCTCGACGCAGGAATGGTGCGCATAGGAATTACCCGAATTGTCCCTTAATTTTGGTAATTAAATTGTCAGGATTTGCTGAAATTTTCACTTTTTCTACGTTTAAGTTTTTGCCGTCATGGTACATTTTGCAACGCCATCATTAATATGACGCAATACGCGAACGTGTATGACGTCATTTACTGCAAAAAACTGTTAGGCTTAGAATGGTACACCTGTATATAATAAATAGAAAATTCAAATTTTTGAAATGAATATGTCATTTATTTCATCTCGTGAAGCAAGAAAGTGTATATTTCATTCGTGGCTTCGCCACTCAAGAAATATGCATTTTTCGCTTCACTCGATATAAATAAATGGCATATTCATTCCAAAAATATGAATATCCTCTCTATATATAATCGCTGTCAATTCCAATACCTTACCGCAGATAATACGCCTGTTCTGCTTCACGACAATGTGATGACGTCATCCGTGCCGCACATAAACTTTCATTCTTTTCGAAGATTACGAAGATCAATCGACGTAAGGTAGAGTTAACTAGTCTGGTACCCTGCCTGAATGTGCTTGCATAATGGACATGGCTTTGTATTGTGCTCTGAATCATAAGGTCGTGGATTCGAGCCCCACTAGGGGATTTTTTTTTCTGTGTACATATTTTGCTCTAAGGTCTGACTGATTATTGCTCAACATTTCAATAATTTCATGTTTGTTTTCTTCATGGTGTTGCATTAAAGTGAAGCGGCCATTTCGCGAAGCTTACAAAAGACCTGTTTCCGGCAATACGAACTTAAAAAGGTGTAGAACATACTGCAAATGTGCACTATGATCAGCACCTACATTGCACACTGTATATTTTCCACTGCTTGAATATAGTTTATAAATTGAGCCGCGACATGAGATTTACAACAATGTTGTTGACAAGCAAAACCTCAGATCAGCCTGCGCATACGCGCAGTCTGATCAGAGCCTTTGCTTGTCGCTTGAATATTCTATGAATGTTAAGCTACTGACTGAACATCATTGGTAGTTACTAAGCTTATAAGAAGGGTGCACAGGCTCGTCTGAGTTTATACTTTTCAAAATGTCACATTGTTGGAAATCACATGCGCGGCTCATACTGAATAATTGTAGTTTGTATGAGGAATCCTTGTAGTTTAGCAGAGCAAAATGAATCAAAGTTGATCGGAAGTCAAAAACAAAGCCTTTTTTACGAGCAGGTACATGCATGCATATTTGAGCCGTGACTTGTATTCCAAACAGTGTGGTATTTGACAAGTGTAGACTCCGCCGAGCCTTTGCAGACTTCTTTTAAGTTTAGACACTCCAAATGATGTTCAGTCAGTAGCTTAACACTCATAAAGTGTTCAAGCGACTAACAAAGGCACTGATCAGACTGCGCATATGCGCAGGCTGATCTAAGCATTTGCTGGTCGCTCATACCACATTGTTTGAAATCTCACGTCGTGGCTCATTTTGTATATCAAATGGAATTAAAGCTGAAAATAAAATAACAAAGATTTTTTTATCAAAAAAAAAGATAAAATACTTTTTTATTACCATAAAATCATTAGGAAATGAACATAATCAAATGAAGCAACAGCAGCATCAACATCAACAAAACACAAGCAATAAAGACATTGGTTATCGCTGGATACGAATAGGTCAATTCTAATACCCTGAGTATAAGAAACCCTGGTGTTCGTCAGAAATCTGTCCAGAATCAGTCTGATAGAATAATCGACTTGCAATCAGCTAAAATGCGACTTACAACAAACACATGATTTCTGGTAACTTTAGCATAAAACAAATGTGTCAGTTTCTTCCAACAGTTGAGGGGGGGGGGGGGCACACTGTATAAGTGTGGATAGAGGCGTGCCAATCAAAAGAATCCTAGTTTCAGAGTTTGTCTTTCACGGTGGTGCATATACATAAATATGTCATCACTAAAAATCTGGAAAAGGGATTCTACAATATTTGTCTAGAAAGGGGATTCATATGGGATGCATGTATATACAATGTACATGTGGCTTCAATTAACGTTTATCTAGAAAGGGGTCTCAATCGTGGCTGTGTTTCGGGACCCTATTGGCACATCTCTACTCATTATGATATTGATTCCTCCCATTCCCTGTTTTTTTCCTTCGGTGTTAATCTTATAATTATGTTAAAACATTTTGAGTAAATAGTACATTTTAATCGTTATAGAAATAGAAACAAAATGACATATAAATCGAAAAGGAAATCTACAGAAAAAAAATCACATCAATCTTGGATTCGAACCACAAACCCTGAGTTCTAAAACCTTCTTGAGAAATATTTTATATCATAGTAGAAGGTATGACATTTTGATATGAGTGTTACCTTTACTCATACCTCGTCTGTGCAAGATGTACATGTACGTCATTATGAAATGCAATGGCTGGCAGAGTCTGGGCTAAGCCCTGAATTATTTAAAACAAAATGAAATTTCGTATGAAAGATTGCCTACTTTCAGAACTAAAATAAAAAAAATATAATATGGTCACTGGTAACTTTGGTTCAGTGAATATAATCATACTTTGTTATAGATTAAATACACATTGTTTGATATTTAAAGATAATTTTTACACACAGATTTAGGGTGTGTATGTTTCAGAATAATGAATTGAAAAACTTCGAGGCGTGGCTGCTATTCCAATAGTAACGATTATATACAGGTCAATACTGAGTGGTCACAACGGTACTATACTAAAATGGTCTATTAAATAAATATAAACTATTGTAGCGTTAATGCACGTGCGTCGTAGGCTATCAGCTATGTTAAAATATGCCATCTTCTGATTGCCCTGTTAAAACCAGGATGATAGGTAATCCATCCCAATATTTGCATATCAGCAATGTAAACGTTGTAACGATAAAATAGTTCACATAACAGAACCCAGCCGGCACACGACAATGAAAAAAACGTTGATTCAACGTCATCAACGTTGAATCAATGTTGAGTCAATGTTTTGTGCCCGGTGGGCAAGTATCAATCCAAAGTAATCAAATATATAGGTCCTTGATTTGCTTTCACAGAACTGGCTACTCATGCATGTATAAAGGTTGTTGATTTTCCTTCACAGAAATTACTACTGATACATGTATAATGGCTCTTGATTTTCTTTTACAGACATTACTACTCATATAATAAAATATTAACTGTATATGTAACACTTAAATAAACCGGATGCTTGCTTAATATGCAATTTCTTGGTACCTATGGAGCCAAAATACTACTTTCAAATAACTTTCCTGTTTGATGTCTGGTCCTCCCGGCTACTAACTTAAAGGTAAGTTGAATTGAGCATGAAAAACATGTACTTTTAGTGATCAGACTAAGATAAGTCACAAATCCAATGCATTACAAAATACCCAGATACAGAGAGACAGTGGGACAGGGGCTTCTTACCCCCTTGAAATACACAAAGCTATTAAGGATCCCATGAAAATCAAGCCAGCATTGAATGTTGGGCCATTTTCATCCCGACAGTGTTTTGCTGGAGGGCTGACGATGTCCCACTTTCAATGGTATTTGGACCCTACCTCCCCTAATTAACTAAAATTAAAACAACGTTAAAGTTGAATTAGACCAATTCTGACAAAACTTTCTGGATCCGTGCATGCGCAATATTGCTTTATGATTGTAAGCAGTCTCATAAATATTTTTATTTAATCTTTACCAACTGTTTTGAGCCAGCTGGGAGGTCACGTTGTGAAGACCAAGCCTGTAAAAGACAAAAATACAGTATTATAACGGCATTGTATACGTTAGGTAACTCACAGGATGAACCATATGTACTGTATAGCATGTCTTAGGCGGCCACTCAAAAAAAAAGAAAAAAGATGGTTTTCAAGACCGATTATCGCTTAATGCAGGTCAAAAGTATTGCAGAGTGCTTTCTTGCTCCAAGAGATCATTCTGCAATGCTTTCGACCTTCATTAAGCTACCATTTGTCCTTTAGACGTGTGGTTTGTCTATATTTGAGTGGTCGATTTTAGACATGTTTACTGTTGTTTGTGGTTATATTTGTTTTGTATTTGTTAGATAAGATATGTTTGCAAGCATGATGTCATATTCGACTGGAGTGATTCCGGTCTCCTGATTGGCCCAATTTGGCTTCGAAGATTGTTGGCTCTAATAATTTTTCAGCGCAGTTCATTGAAATAAATTCCCATTATAAAAACATTGGCTATAACATTAATGTTTTGCAACAGACTGCATGCTTGGTGGTCAACCCAGTCATGGTTGGCAACTTTGTTTCTTTTGTGGATATTTTATGTTTTTCTGTCTCGTGTTTGCTTTGCCTTTGTGAGCGTCTGTTTATATGTGCTTTGTGGTCACTTGCTGGAAAAAGGGCTGACCTCTTGGCTCTTGTTTGTGGTGTTCAACTGTGAGTTGTCACTTTCCCATTGGTATCCTGGGTCAGGTGTGGTACTCGATTGTATCGATTTCTGATATTTGCACCCTTACTTACTTTCATAAATCGCTGTATCTACCTGAAAACTGGTTTAAACTGGCCTACATAATGATATAGGATAAATAAAACAGCTCAAACTAGTTTGAGGTTGATATGTTTGACTGCGTCCTTATATCAGCCTCTAGAGGACAAAACATTGTATGATATTTACATGGGCTGCATGAAATTAAAATGATTTGTTGTTTAATCCACCAACAGGTATATTGAAGACATTTTGAAATGATTTTTATTACAACATTTTTATCTTATCTGTTCATCTTGCTTTGTTTGAATAAAAGTAAGTAAGGGTGCAAAGATCAGGAATCGATACATTCAAGTACCACACCTGACCCAGTATACCAATGGGAAATTGACAAACTCACAGTTAGACACCACTAACGAGAGCCAAGAGGTCAGCCCTTTCCCAGTAGGTGACCACAAAGTACATATAAACAGACGCGCACAAAGACATAGCAAACACAGGACAGAACAAAAACATAAAAAATCCACAAAAGAATAACCGCCTTGGTACGGTCAGTAGAATATTTTACTGGAGGGCTTAAACCAGTTTAACGGCGCCAACCTCACCCTTAATTCAGATATGGATCAAAAACGAATGTAAACAAAAGTGTTTTATGAATTTTAGCATTTGTTTTTTGTTTGTACATTTTCCTTGTTTGAATAAACAAACTATATGCAATATATTATGTTTTATTTTATCTAATGCATCAGTCTGTAGTTCCGTGCTTAGTTTGGTTATATATTTTAACAATTTGGCTTCGTAAAATTAATATCTTTTTGTGTTTCTGTCCATAATGCGTTGTGTATCTTGTCTACGTTTAAATAGAGGACCTTACATAAGGGCTCATGCTTTATTGGATGTATTTAAATCGTTTAGGAAAAAAAAATAAAGCCTCGCATTTTCGCAACGAGTTAAATAAATTCAATAATACAGGGACACGAGTGTTTAGTTCTATTAACCACATACAATCGCATTTTGGCGTGAAAAATTTAACCATTTCTCATTGACTGGTTTGTAGAATTGGCAGCTGCAACAGGGCATGGTTTCAAATCTTTACCTGATTTATATCAGTCGCATACTGTAAACAGTCCACTTTTCATGTGGCTTCTCAGATTACTGAATACCACTTTTTCCATCCATCATGCATTTTTTTAAAAAAGATTTTTATATTTTGAGTAGTGGATTAATCTATATCTGATGCAGCTGTGGAATTTTTGCAAAACATGTTTCAAAAGTAAAGAAGAAGGCAAAGATTTGGAATCGATGCAATCAAGTACCACACCTTACACGGGTCACCATATGGGAAAGAGCCAAAAACACAAGTAAACATCCCACGCATGAGAGCCAAGAGTTCAGCCTTTTCCCAGGAGGCGAGGAACAGACAAGACAGAATAATAAAGACACACGTGAAACATAAACAGCCGTTCTTTGAAACATGATGCAAGATAAATCCAAAAAGCCTTGGTAAAGTGTAAATGTGTGTCCACTGCGCAATTGTAAAGCAGGGCAGATCTTATCTTATAATGGATACACATGTACCGGCCTTTGGAATATTTCAAACTTTGCAGTTTTATATTTGCAAATGTAAATGGTTTCAACATATATTTCAAATTAACTGGGAAAGACAACACACCATTTTAAGAACGTAAAATCTCCTTTTACAATTAATAAAAACAACTACTTAAATATACTCACAAAAATAAATGTTGGTGGCGAAATAAGATAATTTTTTGGGAATGAACTGCTTTTATCTGGAGACCTGTTGATGAATTTAGATATGCTAACCTTTATCAGCAAGCGGGTACAGTAAATCCTGCCTGAAACAACCACTCAAAAGAAGACCAAACATATGTCTTTCAAGACCGATACTCGCTTAATGCATGTCAATAGTATTGCTGAATGCAGTACTTTTGACCTGTATTTAAAGATACCAAATGGCCTTCAGGCCTGTCTTTTGTCTTTTTTTTTGAGCGGCCGCTTAAGACAAGTTTAATCTACACGCATCTAACGTACCTGAAAATTAACCACCTCCCTGCGTCGTTGGTACTGGTGTTGTTGTTGTAGTTGTTGTAGTTGTGGTTGTTGTTGTAGTTAATTGATCCCAACTATTCTGTAAAATTAATGAGCAATCAAATGCATTATGACAGTAATCATATGGGCCACGACGCGAGAATCCCTATCTTCGGGGTTTCCGACCAGGCCATGCTCTAATCAGCCTGCTCAGCTACAGAGACTAGCTAGAGCATTAGACTTTCGCTTGTAGCGAGTTCAGATAATCTAGTTTCCTATAAGCGAATAACAAAGACGCTGATCAGACTGTGCTGATGCGTCTTTGTTGTTCACAAATCAAGACACAGCTTTCTCGAGTCGAGGCCCATAGTTTAGAGTACAAGCATGTTGAAATGAATTGAGTTTACTACTATGCAATGCTGATTAGAAACAAGAACCACTAGAATTCACAGGGTTGTCGCCTTCGTTAACCAATGGTACTAAGGCCACTTCCTTCCGTGCGTAAGGAACGAAGTGGACTTAGTTCTATCGGCTTGCAAAAAGGCGGGTTTGTTATATTTTTACAATTAATGTTTGCCAATATATAAGTAAATTGCTGGTATATAGTGCTTATGTTTGCTGTAGTCCAAAATGTAAGTGTCTATGACCAGGAAAGACCACATTTACAGACCACACAACGGAGACCAAACCACGGCATCACACAGACGAGACACAGAATATTAACAACCACACGACATCAAGTCATGTTAAGCAACCAGCTCTCATTTCTAATAGACAATTACAGAAACACTACATCAATTCGAGTTAAGCAACGGGTGTGATTTCTAATAGAGAACAAACAACCATACGACATCAATTCAAGTTAAGCAACCGGCTTTCATTTTTAATAGACAATAACAGCCACATGGCATCAATGGAAGTTAACTAACACACTAACATTTCTACTCGACAATAACAACCACACGACATCAATTCAAGTTTAGCAACCGGCTCTCATTTCTAATAGACAATACTAGCCACATGACATCAATTCAAGTTAAGCAACCAGCTTTCATTTCTAATAGACAATAAAAACCACACGACATCAATTCAAGTTAAGCAACTGGTTCTCATTTCTAATCGACAATATCAGCCACACGACATCAATTCAATTAAGCAACCGGCTCTCATTTCTAATAGACAATATCAGCCACACGACAGCAACTCAAGTTAAGCAACCAGCTCTTATTTCTAATAGACAATAACAGCCACACGACATTAATTCAAGTTAAGCAACCAGCTCTCATTTCTAATAGACAATAACAGCCAGACGACATCAATTCAAGTTAAGCAACCAGCTCTCATTTCTAATAGACAATAACTACCCCTCGACATCAATTCAAGTAAAGCAGCTGGCTCTCATTTCTAACATACAATAACCACCACTCGCCATCAATTCAATGTAAGCAAACGGCTCTTATTTCTAATAGACATTAACAACCACACTACAGCAATTCAAGTTAAGCAACCGCTCTCATTTCTAATACAATACAATAACAACAACACGACACCAATTTAAGCTAATTAACCGGCTTTCATTTCTAATAGACAATGACAATCACACTACATCAATTCAAGTTCTGCAACCGGCTCTCATTTCTAATAGACAATAACAGCCACATGACATTAATTCAAGTTAAGCAACCAGCTCTCATTTCTAATAGACAATAACAACCACACGACATCAATTCAAGTTAAGCAACCAGCTCTCATTTCTAATAGACAATAACTACCCCTCGACATCAATTCAAGTAAAGCAGCTGGCTCTCATTTCTAACATACAATAACCACCACTCGCCATCAATTCAATGTAAGCAAACGGCTCTTATTTCTAATAGACATTAACAACCACACTACAGCAATTCAAGTTAAGCAACCGCTCTCATTTCTAATAAACAATAACAACAACACGACACCAATTTAAGCTAATTAACCGGCTTTCATTTCTAATAGACTATGACAATCACACAACATCAATTCAAGTTCTGCAACCGGCTCTCATTTCTAAAAGACAATAACAACCACACGACATCAATTCAAGTTACACGACCGGCTCTCATTTCTAATAGACAATAACAGCCATGAAAATATTGCTGTTGGCCATACATTTGCACAGAAATGTAATATTTTGTATTTTAATTCGTTATTCGATTGTTGCTATTGTGATAGTATTACATTTGGGTTTAAGTCCGCCTGGATAACAAATACTCTGGAGTAACGTTGACTTTGTCTGTGCCACTCAGAAAACGAGGAGATTTTTGATAAACGGGTTATATAATTGGATGTAATCTAAAATGGATATTGTCAAGACTAAATCAAGGGCGGTAATTCCCAGGGCAGCTAAACAGTATGACATTATATCGAAATTGCATCTTTTGGGTTTAAAAACTTACTTTTTAGCAAATTTTCTCCAAAAATTATTAATAATTCCTAGCAACGTCAATGCATTTGAGAATTGAATTACATGAGGGTTTATTTAAACAGTATTAAAACTGTTACAGTCATCTACGTAGGAGTATTAAGCTCATGGGTAGTATGGGAGTTTTTGTTTCTCCTCAATTACACAAAACGAGGCGTATCAAATACATTATTTCCTTTAAATAATTTACACTCATTATAGCAAAATCACATATATGAGCCAGTAGCGTGTAGAAATTATTGTAAATGACACTATTAATGCATAGTAAGATAGAAGGTATAGCGAGCGACACACAATTCTGTAAATGTTTCTGACAATCATAACTCAGATACAATGCTCTGTGATATCATTAAAAGCAACGACACGTTCATTATTGTATGTTGAAACATATAATAAGTCATAAAAGCATAATGTTTAAAAGTAATATGAAAGTATGTTTTAACTAATTCTTCGCAAGTTGTGTTGACTGTAATACTTCAATGTACGGTTATTTCGTACATATACTAAATTATATGAATTTTGTATTCATGTTTTCTTGCAAACCACTTCTTCAAGACACTATATATGATAGTTTCGTCTCTTTAATAACGAAAATATAGACATATAGCATGCTAAACAATTCCCCCATAAGAAAGCATTGTTTTATGTGTTAATAGTTTCCCAATAACTTAAATATCATGTTATAAAACTTAAACGACGTATTGCTAAAGAAATATTATTATATTATTGAAGCAAGACCAGTTGAATTTTAGTGATGTTCATTCTTAAGTCTTACTCATGGACAACTATGCTATTGTTGTTTTTTACTAAACCTTTATTCCTTCTTTGCATCAGAATAATTTTCAGAGCTCGACGTATTTTCAATTGTATTGCACCTAAAAGGACAGTTAATCTCCGTTACACGTGTGTTCGTTATTGTAAGACATTTCTGTGATTTTCATAAGAACATCCCGATCAAATATTCATTGTATTGTAGCACTTAGCAATTTCTAGTGCTGTATGTAAAGGGGTACATTGTAATTAATGCAGATACAACAGAAGGTAAACGAAAAGAGAGAAAAACAAATGCAAGGATGCCAAATACAATGAGAAAACACTTCTGATGTTGAAAGAGATCAATCACACCTGAAATTGCGACTCTTCCGTGTAACTGACGAAGGTACATGTACATGTTTGATTCTATTTACGGTAGTACTGGTAAAGTGCACTCGGGAGAAGCCTGTTGAAGATCAGTGGCATAGAATAACTGACCACCACGATATGACTGGAATATGTTGGAAGTGAATTGGAAGTGAAACTAGCAAACACAAATCAACAGTACCTACCGTTCTTAGTGGAACCAGAACGTGTGTTGCTGACAACGACGGAATCACCGCATCATACTGAAACAGAACTTGTTGAGTGTTGAGTCTGCAATCTCGCGTTTCTCTCTTATACAACACTGACAAGCATGTCTCTGAATTAAGACATTGCCTTGAACAATCAATGATGCCGTTGGCGGTAACTTTATAACTTGGATTCGGCAGGGCTATATCGTTGTACTTTATCTTCAAAGTTTCCACATTACTGTTCTGTATGTCTGCTATGGTGCTAGGTGGTAACATAGCAAAGCAGAGAACCACCATTATTTGGATAGATTGTATTGAGATCCGTTGATACTTCACGTAGATCATTCCTATATTTCGGATTTGATGGCGCGATCAGGTAGATTTATCAATTGTATTAGGAAATAGCCTAACCTGCCAAATACATATAGCCATAAGCTAGTTTTTTTATACAGAACTACCTAAAGTGTTACTCCTGCCAAGTTTACTATTTCAGAAATGGAGAATGTAGACGAAACGCTCTTATACATGTAAATATGGCAGAATGAGTTCACACACCATGATGGTAATACGTGATCAGCAGTTTATGGCCTAATCAAATTATGCAGAAAACACTTCATAATCAGCAAGATATACATATATCTAGGAAAACAAATAAATGTAACTAATGCTCGTCAATAATTCCCAAGTTTTAGCGTGCAAATCATTGTACATCTCTAAAATGTATCCTCTAAAGGTGGCTCTTATTTAGGAAAACAAGAATTAATGTCTGATTTTGTTAGTACATGTTATCTTATTCTGACACACTTATTTAACAATAGTTTCCGCATTTATTTAATTGTCCCGGCAGGTCATAGAAATTAAGAAGTTTCAGTACTGATGCACACACACACCTCTCGGTATCCGATTGTTCTATTTTGTAAGTGTTGGTGAACAATTGGCTTCTGTATTATTGATTGTGACATGAGAAACTGGACATTCGGACATAAACACTATACTACAAGTCGACTACTTGGAACAAGCTTCGCATCAGTCACACAAGGCTGTGTAGAGAATGTATTGCCCATCAGAATACTACTTTTACGCGTAGACATGCAAAAACAACGGAAAACTCGCTCTTAGAAAGTTGAAAGGCTTTTTTGCAGAGCGCAATTAAGTGCATATAAATTGAATCTTATTATGGACACCAATATCACAGTAGCTCTGCATTTTTTTTAAAAAAAGATAAAAAAACAGTTACCGTTAATAGTTGAAAGTTTGAATAATTCTAGATATCTTACTAATATCCGCCGCCATATTTCAATTAGTACTGACGTCTTTACTATACTCCTTGGTATGATTGTTTTTGATTTATAAGTGATAAATGATTGTGTTTTAACCTTTAAACATTGCATGAGGCTCTATTCCGTGTTTTGCACTAGCTACGGTTCTTGCCCTATGTCTCTTCTACTTCCGATTATTGGCACAAATTATAAGAATAATCATGTATTTCAATATCTATATCTGTGGTATACTGGAAAGTGGCTCAATTATGCAGGGATATATACCAGTATAGTAAATAATAGGTTTGTTTCACACTACAACTTTGGATTGGAATCTTACTATATCTATGCAATGTAAACTGTTTACTTCACATATATATGTTTCTACAATAATGTTTTTGACACATTGTGTATGGGAAAACGTCTATAATGTCAGTATTATGAGATCTCAGCTTTTCGGAAGGCTGTAAAACGATATTCAAAGAGTATGTTGGCGTTTAGTTGCTAAATATATTAACCACTTTGCTTTAGCATGTTTAGCTTACATTAATGCATATTAAGTACCGTTATGCGTATTACTATATTGATTTTATCGAACAAGTCAGGGAAAAATGAAAATAAATGCGCGGCTAACCGAGCATCATGTTGCTTTTCTTCAATTATTTTGATATTCCAAATTCAGAAGCATAGCATGAATGTTATATTCTATTTAGCATACGATATACAATATCATATTTCGTCTGAAAACGTCAAGCTTAAGCCAGTGTGTATGAAACTTTATTATGGACGTCTTTATTAAGTGGTGTTGAACATGGAAACAACTAGTGGGTCATCAAATTTAATACATGGAGCTACATGTATATCACACCAAGTCAAGACGTCATATGATAATATTTACATTTCCAATGCGAGTCTTTAAATGAACCTTTACATTTTAGATGTGGTTCATACCTCATGAACCGATCGATTTAAGCCACACCCAGATACGCGCCATTTGAGCGGGCTAACGTCAAGTCCATCCGATGACGTTGCTTGTTTACTGACGTTTGAGTGACGTTGAACACGTATCACCATGACGTTAAGCGCGGAAATTTGGCGTTTTGGCTGTTCCAAACCCTACGTTATGTCTGAGTTAATTCAAAATATTAGGAAAACCAGCTAAGTTAGGTGAAAATTGAAAATTGATACTTGACTGATAATATAAAATGTAAATATAAGCAATGAATTCAATATTTTGAAGGTTCATGGAATCATGAATACTTCGGGTCTCTTGCGCACGAGACCCGAAGTATTCATGATTCCGGCTTCACTTACTTTGCACGAGACCCGAAGTATTCATGATTCCATGAACATTCCAAAAAATGAATTCATTTCTTAAATGAATAATTATATTATGTCGACGCTCTCAATCTCTTACGGCGAACACTATTGATAGAAACTGATTCAGCTATGACAACCAATCCATTGGAGGAAAACAGGGGAAGACAATTAGGGGATAACTGTATTCAAATTTTTCATTTGGGGAGGTATATCGTCGGATATACGGTCGGAAATTTAGTTTTACGGCGACGCGCGAGCGGAGCCGTTAAACGTGATTTCCGAACGTATATCCGACGATATACCTCCCCAAATGAAAATTTTGAATATGGTTATCCCCATTCTAATGCACTTCTGCAGTTTCATCTCAAATTGGAGCGTTGAAAGTGGCGTAATGCCGCATGTCATCCAACGAAATGTGACGTAATTTATGACGTCAAAAGGTTTCCTGCAGTATATCGCAGGATATACTGTCGCAAATTTTTAACGTTATCCAATCAGAAGTCGCGTTACAAAAGCAAGTGCATTAGAATGAACAACTTCTGTTGATATTTTACTCATAGCCACCGTGCTCAAGACCGTAGATGGGGTAGCAAACTGCGTGGTTGACCGTGATTGGTGGTAAACCATGTCAACTCGAGAACGTCGACATGAGTGAGTATTATGTAGAAGCGTTTTTGTTTGGTTAAGTACATATAATATGTACATATGAAGATGATATTTTAACTCCTATAGAATTATTTGCATTGCATAATGTGATAATGGTAGTAGTTAATGCTATTTGAACTTTATTTGCAAGCGATTGTGGAATACGAGTCTGTCCTATATTGCCCATTTTCGATAATCAATCAAAACTTAGTAGAGCCAGCTCACGGGAATTTGGTATTTATCGCATATGCATTAGGTTTAATTTTTGGGTAAGAGGTGTTTGGCTTGAGCCTTTGTCAACATCCATTCATTGTATATGCAACTGGCAAGAGAGGCTGCTGCGCATTCTTGTCTAAGTCTTTCTGCTCTGTAATGTGACAGGTACTTACATAAATAAACTTGATGAACTGGCTCACTTAAGTTTCATACCGCTTTTTTTCAATGATATTTCCATTCACAGATTTTGTTTACCGAAGCCATTGTTGACATATACACACCTTAGGCAATTTGTGTGAAAATAATAACCATATTATAAATAAACATATTGCCATTTATTTGTGCGATATTTCCATTCAATATTTCGTTTGCCTAATATTTATTCAACCCAGTTGTTTGCTTGACCAATGATAAGCAATCATCTGCGGATGTAAGACAATACATGGTACAGTTTGGTAAACTTTGATTCGGGTACATGTACACTTTATTTAGCACTAGATAAATAAAACGCACGGCATTTATATCACATATTGGTAAATAATCGAATATAATGCCCATATCAAGATTGTTGTTTGTTTTGATTGTTTATAGTCAATATGTCGGGATGGGTCTTCCTGGGTTGAACCAGTACTAAACAGCGAATATAGTGTCTTGCTCAAGGACACAGTTTAGTGATTTCACACACGGTAAGTCTCGAATTACACGCACATGTAGCAACCCTTTGGTATCCATTCTTTTAACCACTTTATCGAGATTGCAGAAGCTAGCATCTCAACAAATAGATACTTCAACTCACTTCTTACCTTGTGTTACTCCAAACAGAAGTCAACGCCTGGCAGATTAAAGTTCAAGCTCCTATCACACTGGTAAATATATACGTCGATTTGGTGGTATTTACGCGTATTGCCGGTACCTTAAAGACCGGAAGTGGTAGATATTGGTGTTATTACTATGTAGAAAAACATGCCATATGCCTAAAGGACTACGTTCGCCGTAATATTGAGTATTCGGCACGCAGATGGCGATTTATGTAAGCATTTTGGAATAGATTCGAGTACCGATCTGGATGATCGGTACTCGAATATATTCCTAAATGCTTACATAAATCGCCATGCACATACTGAATACTTAAAAATGATCTTATTCTATAGTCCTTTAGGCATATGGCATGTTTTTCTACATAGTATTAACACCAATATCTACCACTTCCGGTCTATGTAGTACCGGCAATACGCGTAAATACCACCAAATCGACATAGACATTTACCAGTGTGTCCTATGGCCCAACACTAGGTGCCAGTGGAGTTCATCAATATTTTTTTTTCAAATTTGTATGAAAACAGTAAAGTTAAAGTTACCTGCACGAAAACAGTCATCTCACTCACTTTCAGTATGTAGATCAATATAATTACACACTATTCAAAATCAAAAGCGGACACTTCAATACCGAACTACTATCTTTGAAAAATCTCTTGACAAACAGGACACTTTTAGTGATCATAGGAAACAGAGTCCAAACTGAAGCCATCGCAATGTCCTTCACCTCAAGCATGGCTGTATAATATTACCTTGATATTGCCTTGCATCCCTACTTGTAGAAACACCCATCCTACAAGTATCTTTAGCTGAATTTGCTCATATATCATGATTTTAAACTAAAATATGATATTTTGGACCCCTATACTAGAATATCTTAATATTCGGAAACTCTCCCCTACATGTACCAGTCACAGAAAGAAAGAAAACTGATACAAATCTTGGGCGAAATGTATAACAACAACAGCAATTCATTACTTGTAATGCTCGCTCTTTCACCAGTCTCATCGCAGTCAGAGCAGTACAAGCTGATTTTATCTTTGAAAATATTGTTTCTAAGATCTACGTTCATCGTAGGTCGTGCACATTACGGACAGTTGATATATAGATTAGAAGTACCACTGACAGAGCGTTTGAAACATATGAGAGCCAATAAAGGTCCTAAAATGAGGAAACTTGGGGAAAAGACAATTTAAACGAACAGGGAACATTGAATAAAGGAGGAGCAAGGAAACTCGTGCCCTTAATTGGAGGAGCTCGATTTCTGTATAGAGTGACGATCATACATCCAACTACTGCCGGGATTTCTTCAGTGCAATGGCGGAAAGCTGGAAGAAGCTGAAGACTTCAAATGTTTACGTCTTTTGTTGTGTGTTAGACTTGAAATAGATCAGCTCTAGTGCGTGAACTGTTGAGCAATAATTCACTGTTTGTCGGTCAGTTGTACGAAGATAAATCACTGCGCGCTCGTGTTTTGATCTTCTCTACAACTGACCTACAAATAGTAAAGTATTATACAACAATTAACTGCTAGAGCTGATCTATTTCTTAAGCGTAACTTTACACCAGAATGGGGGGGGGGGGGCTAGTCGATAACAAATATCCGCTATAACCGGTACGTTTGCATATTATACGTTTATGCACTATGAAATGTTTACCAAATAAAACTGAGTGACTTGAAGAGGAAGAGAAAGTCGATTACTATGCTATTATTGTCTTACAAAATGATGTATTGTTACTATACATATTATGTGGCTGTTCCCTACGGTGCCGTGGGTTGGTCGGCAGTATGGGATTGTGGTATTTCCTGATCATGCTCACTTACTTTTTGAAGTTCTTAAAATGCACTTAATATGTATTTTTTGTTATTACAATCGCAGATACATGTAAAATATATATTTACTAAAAAAACTGATTCAAAGATATAAATAGGTGATGTAAACATGACCACCACGTAGTTTGGAAGATACCATTTTAAAGGTAAGAAGGTTGACTGTTATTATGACTGTTGTTAATTATGTGATTATTTACACCCAAAAAGGGCCCAGTCTTATGCGTAGATTTTCACAAATATGACTGTACAATAATCACATAATTCATGTGTATAGTTATATTTTGTTATCTATCCACCTAATCTAATGTGTCTTGAAACTCTGATGAAGCCAAAAGCGCTTAGTTTCAAAAACTTTTAACACTGTTTTTTTTATTTATATTCGTTTATATATATGGTTATGATGAAATTTTTAGGCGCTGAACACTGATGTTGAGGCATATATACATGTACAAAATATCATTGTATAATTCAATGTAGTAGTATTCCTTGTTTCCCAAATTAAGATGTTTAGATAGGAAATAATTTATGCTCGTCTGAATGAAATGAAATAGAGCATAACTCCATGTAGAATCTGTTCACAATTTATATAGTCTAAATGTTCATATTAAAATGCTTTATTAAGTATCACAAATTGTTATGTTTCGTATATTGTAAACTTTCTGTGCTATAATACCTCAAAAGAGAATAGAGTACTCTGAGAAGATTTAAATATGGCTTTTAATCCTATACGTAATATTTTGAATTATAAGAATAATCCCAATAAATCCAGTAATCGTATGCTGGAGGTTTACACTATGAAAATGAGCCCTTATATACAAACGTAGATACAGTACACACTGTGCTCTAAGTGGTACCGTCTTCGAGCCTGTCATCTAATCACGATGGGAAACAAATGATTATCTAGGATATTAACTAGTGTCGTCTGCTGATAACCTTACAAATTGTTTGGACCCAGATCAGGCCCGACAAAATGTTGGGCCTGATCTGGAGTCAAACTGTGTGACACTCAGATGATACTTCTGATTTTTTTTTTCAAAAAAGTATGTTTTGAAAAAAAATCAGCATATGTCAATAAAACTGGCAACATTAACCAGTCGGCAAAGTTTTTATAATAATGAACTGTGCTTAAAAAGAAGGGTTTAGGTTCTATGTTTAATAGCGTAGTACATGTAGCCCGCTGGTTACCATTTTCATGTAACATGAACAAATACATTTTGTATTTGAAGAAAACGGGCCGTTGATCCTATCTGGTGTAATATTTTTTTTTATGAAATAATCTATGCTTGGTGCAATGCATGTGCAGTGTTTAAGATACGTATGATTGGGTGTGCATGCATGAACAGGAGTATTATATATACATGTATCAAGAGTCATTTGCGTATGTTTATTATCCGTCTCTCCAGTAAGTTTCTCACAGTAAAGTACTTTGGCACAAGACACTCGTATACTCAAATTAAAAATCCAGAACAATGCAGATAGCCAAAACAATTTTTGTCAACAGATTAATGTGGTGATCAGGTGTGAAAAGGTTACGGATACGATACATGATACCTACATGTGCATTTTGGATAAAGTGCCAGCATCTAAGGTTGATTTGGTCTACTGTAATTCGGAAATTTTCTTGAGGGGTCTATTTTCGTGAAACTTCGCGCATGCGAAGCTTCGTGAAAGTAAACCCCTCTCAAAATCGCAAAATTTATTTATTCATGCAGGTAAATCATGCCCTAGTGGCGAAAGTTTTATATGGCAAATGCATTTGTTTCTCTTCTAACAATAATCGCGAAAATAAAATTATCGCGAACATTTCAGAAATTGCAGGATGTAATTTCCCTAACGTCCTTATGATACATATAGGACACAAACAACCTATGGATACTATATGGACCGTCACACGAGGATTGGATACTATCGCATAATCGCAAATACTTCTTATAACGTCCATGCTGATGTATCCAGCGAAACGTTTGGTTTGAGCCTTTATCCAGGATCAGGCCATGTAATCTGTATGTGGCATTGATAGGTTTCATGAAACCTGTCACCTGCGCCATCTGGCAACTGGAGGCGGGGGAGGGGGGTTAAAATCCACGGTAATTGTGTCAAAGTCTCACTCGATAAGAGAAAGACGTCTGTAGTTAACTACATTGTGCATTTTACATATGTAGTATCGATGACATGAAATAACATCTTAAACGTCTAAAAGCAAGTAGCTGTCCAGCTAACTTTTAGCCTGATCCTTGATATATTTCCTTACTTTACGTATGTGAGCAGCGATGACTCTATTATGGCTTCGCACGTGTGCATGCTCTTCTGAGCTTACACTAATCGCCAAATTATAATATAATAAGAACAAAGCTCTCGTATCCTGGCTCCTGTTTGCAGAGACTCAGTGGTGGAGTACTTGACCTGAGATCGAGAGGTCCCTTGTTCCAGCCCTACTGGAGTAATGGTTTGTGTCCTTGAGCAAAGCACTTCATTCTCACTGCTCAGTACTGTCTAAAACACACAAGAGAATATTTTGACATTTAACGACTGTTGTTTTGTCCAGAATGTATAGCATCAACTCAATCAAAAGCTGGTTGCTTTCTGTACGAGCTCAAGTTGAACCATTTGCTACGCCCACGGACCTTAGAAAAACCCCAAAGAGTTCAGTAATTACGAGAGGCCATCATAACTGGACTGGTGGACGAAGTGCGCGAAATCAAGAAAACAAACACCCACTCAGAACTGCCACGGCCAATTCCGCGGAATTCCGTGGAATCAGACCACGGATGTACATCGAATATCTACTTTGATAACGGAGATAATAACATGACGCTGACGTTATATAATGTGATGCTGACGTCACAGAAACAACAAGTGTTATTGTAGCAAAGCAAACGGTTATAAATGAAGTTTATGTTTTTTTTCAATAAAATATCGCTATAGACGGCGCGCATGGTATTGGCGTACATAACGTAACGTCGAATTGTAACGTCGCGACGCTAAATTCGTTTTTCTTCTCCTTATATTTAGCTAGACGTCTTGCTTCTGGAGAGACTTTCATTCGCTGGTAAAATATATGCAAACCGCTTTCTAGCTTTCAAACATCAATAAATTCGATTTCATACACGTCGGAATAAGTATTTCCAACTTAGTAAACATGCATACACAAGTGAACTGAAAACGGCAGCTTATTCCTAATTGCCTCGTTTGACGTCTTTATGTTTAACGTCATTTTTTTGCGTCGGTAACAAAATTTAAGACTGAGGTAAATGTTTACATTTTCTTTATTTTTCGGCGGGTAAACTTCATATACCGCATTTATAAGTAGGCCTAAGCAAGCAAAGTACATTGTAGAGATATAATTTTTAGTGAGTTTCATTGTCAACTTTAAAGCTATGCTTAAATTTCAAGAGTATGTGTATTTATTTTAATGAAAATTGTGTTTTGGTAACACATTTTAAGACTTGGGGATTTCTTGAACATTTTTAAATGGAAAGCGGCAATGCAAATATTTTTTAATTATCTTTCATAAAGGAAAAAGTACATTTCAAACAAACAAATATTTTGTCGATAAAACGCCATCAAGATTACAAAATCACTTACCGAAGAGACCATGCCTGTATTTTTCGCGCGTTTTTTGTCTCGAGTTACAGATTTTATTATACCAAACTTAACTTTCTGAGACGCCGCTGTAGAGAAATAAACAACAAACTGGATATGATGTTGAACGGTGACGTTTCAGCTTTGACGTAGACTAATTTTCGTAAAAAAAATACGTCAAAATGGCTTTGTAACACGCATTTGCGCGTGCCTACTACAGCGGTATTGTTATAGAGTTACAGGCGATTTACGCCCAAATTTTGAGTTCTTGAGCTCTCATTTAACTGTTTTTTTGATAAATAAGAACTAAGAATCAATAAACTCTAAACAAGGCGAACGTGCACCCCTAGTTTCAAAACAAAAAAAATATGACCAGAACATTATAAATCGGTTCCTGTAAACAGAAAAAAGGCAATATCACGTTTTGTACGCCAATACTGTTATGTGCGCGACGTCTATAGCGATATTTTATTGAAAAATACATAAACTTCATTTATTTTGCTGATTTTAATAGAGCTGAACCCACATGCTACAGAACTAATTTTCCATGCGCCAGTTCTGGCTAACAAAAGGGAGCTTTTTGGTACATAGTACTACACGTATATGCTCCTTGTATACACCCGAGGCATGATTCGATTCATGAATTTCGACGGACTTTCCCGAATGAACAAGCACCGTGACACTTTCAATTAACTATAAGTTTCTATAGTATCACATTTTGGTTGCTCAAGATACAATAATTGACATACAGAGGGTACCCTTATAGAACCATTAGCGCATAGTATGGTGATTTTTATGTTCGAATCTCTGATGGTTGGTTTAGTACGACTACCATATATGTTCCTTTAAATAAAGGTTGTAGTGTTTCCCCCTGCATCAGTATAGTTTCCTGCAGAGAAACATGTTCTCCACTGCCGAATCGCATACATTTAGTAAACTCGCTTCATGTTTAAAAAATGGGTAAAAATAAGCACTAACCCTCAAGACTAATCACCAGACAGCTTACAATCTTAATATTTGGCTTCATATTGCACCAGAAATGACGACTGTTCTAAATCGTAACGGTTTCTTGCTCTTACGCTTTATTTGTATACATATCATGTTAATGATATCCTGGTTTTTTGTTTAGATTTCCGTGTGCTAATCCTTGGAAACTCCAATGTCATTTTGTATCTTGTAAGTCTTTTTAGTATTAGGCTGATGTCTGAGAATAGTTTTGCCCCCCCCCGGGGTATTGTGCTGACATCATCTATCTTAATGAGAATTTCAAGCCGAATTTTTAAATAGATGTTTACACTCTGTGCACCAGATCGTTAGTCTCTGGCAGCCTGTTACATATGATACCATATCAAATTTAAAAAATAGAAATAAAAAAAATTGAGCTACAGAGAGAAGGCATTAAACTGTCTAATTATTTAAATTGCTCATATAGTCTGCATGGTTACCTTAGCTACAAATAAAAGCTTTTGGAGCAAAGATATGGCATCCCTAAGGTGTTATGTGTGTTACTTGAATTAGATTACCCTTTAAAAATGATAATTGTGACCAATATCATTTACTTGTACAGCTGATCTGTGCATTTTATAAAATGTTTTTTATTATGTTCTACTAACATAAAGTTGATTCAAAGATAGATGAGAATCGTTGTAAACAAAAATACTAACCAATCCAGGTAATGGTCGATTTTTACAGGTATATATGCTAAACTACCTCTAACTGCAGTAATACATTTACCGTTATTTACCTGTTTCAATATCAACAGTGAAGCGCTATCATTATTCATCTTAGAAACAGCAGAAATCATTTGGCTTATAGAAAAAAAACATAGATTGTTTTTCTATCTTAGATATATTGTCTTATATGTGCAATTCAACAACCCTATCCCAGTTTTAAGGAGCCAAATTTGGTAGGTATTCTTGAAGTAAAAAATACATGAAAATCTATACTGCTGCTGGATATCTTACATATTTGTGATTGTCTTGCTCATATATTAAAGAATTATAGATTTTGCAGGTGTACAACATGATCGGAGCATTTGTTTAATGTTGTAACCAAAGTTACATGGCATAAATAAGCAAGGACATTGACTTGATGTAAGGGATGATATTCATAAAAAATCGCATGTTTTATCAATAAGTTTCTAGCGTCTAGTGCCCGAATCTTCGGTATTAATTCCTTGGTAATTATCAAGCTCATGTACCTTTGTTACAGATGATATAAATGAATTGGAAATTTCTAGAAATAAATAATAAACTTGAAAGAACTCAGATAACCAAAATCTCTCATCAGTGTGTAGTGGAGTTGTTCGGTTCAACAAAACAATTAAAAGTACATATATCAACCACAGAAGTGCCCAATCAGTCCTCATCCTTGGTTGCTTGACAATGGCCCCTATGCGGTTACCCAACCTTGTAGATGATTGGTTATAAACACAGGGTTGTTTTGGTTTGTTTGTTATGTTGCTTTACGTCCCAAGTCAACAGCTTATTGTCATGGCGGGAGGGTCAATTCACCTTACCACATCTTTTCCTGGACAGGCTTGAACAAGCGGTAAACCAGTACTTCATGCACATACTTTCACTTGTAGCTGACAACAACCCGGCTTCTTGAATGCTTCAGGGGAAGGAAGGAGAATGACTATGATCAATCTCCACTAAAGTATGGGACCGAGTGTAAATTTTCGCATTAACCCACATACGTCGGCACCAACCAGAATACCTCAATTGAAGTGAATCGAGCAAGCCCACACTTTATCAATACATCTTCCCAATGGGATGATTTAAGCAAAGGAAACATCGCCCTAGTTTGAGACGTTTTCTTAGCAGAAACGTTGAGAATCATGACCTCCCTTTTAGGTCACGCACGCAATCTAGATCGCTTCATAGTATACATCTGCTGACATTCATTCCGTATACAAATAAAACATGTAAACGTAGAACAGAGATGGGCTAAGGGGAGATTATATTGACAAGTAATGGTTATATTTTTATTCCCTGGTAGCCCAATGTACAAGGGTCAATAAATTTTTGATCATCCCTCGCAGAGCCACAAATAGAAAATATAGTCTTACATTTATACTAGACAATACAATAAATGTTCCTGTATATTGTAAATGGTCAAACCTAATTCTCATCCAGGTAACACTCATATTGAAAGTTTGTTGTTGTCTGCTTCTGTAGTAATCATCATTATTACCCGCCTCTGGGTTCTTCTGGTTGCAAACCAGTAAGAATCATCACACAGTATTTCAGTCGTTTCATGTTGTACAATTTTAACCACCAGATCACTCAAAATCGATGAGCCATCATCAACTTTCCAATGATGCCATTCATGGCTTTGCACATTCGGAAACTGATATGAATGCCCGATAATTGGCTCTTTGCACATACGTTTCCAGTGATACTCTGCAAGAAGGAGAAAGCCTAAACTATACACCTAAACTATGACTTTTGCTTAAACAGTTATCAAAAATTCCCTTTTTCAAAAATGTTCCCATTTAAATGTATCAGGAAGCAAATTTGACCTTGACATTAAGCAAAACAAGGTCAACTTAGGATCATTATTTATACAAAATTGGTAGGCCTTGCATCTCCAATTCTACATACCTTGTCCCAAGGTCATCGGCCTATGGCTGTGGAGAAGAATATTTCAAAAGGTTTTTACCATACATGGGCATGGCGACCATCGTAGTCATGTGGCCAAAACCATTAGAACAAAATTTAGTTCCCGCATCCTAGGGAGTTTCCATTTGAATTTGAATTTTGAGTTCGATTGGTCCAGTGGAGAAGATGATTGACAGTTTTTCTATTACATCTAAATTATAACGTCACAAAGTGTAAATTAAATGTTTTATATGTTAAATCTGAAGTAATAGGTAGTGATGACAGTGCTATCAAATTATTTTGAACCTGTCCAGTTCTTAGAAAACGCATCAGATATGTATGATTTTTCTCTCTCTCTCTCTCTCTATATATATATATATATATACTATGGCATGCTAAGCAAAGTTGTATTATTTTTTAACAATTGTTTAGAATATGTGATTTAAAAAAAAATCGATTTCTTTTATTTTTTATAATCAATACCATTTTAAAAGGTCCGTAAGATGGTGATAATTGACTGTAAACATAACATATAACGTATCTTACCATATGATTGCAAAGCGCGTTATTTTGATAAGCTCTTCCGTAAATTAACATCGTCTTTCACATTGTATATGTACATGTACCAGGGCTATAAACATTGTATTTAATGTTTTATGCTGAATTGATATTGAAATTGGTATTAGTATTGGTATATTCTGACGGACTTAAAAAAAAACGCATCATTAACTTCCCTTTATATCTTTCATAATACAGTTGTGTGTAAAGTCCTTTGCTTCAATGATGTCATAATGAGTTGGCTTCTTCGGCAAACACGTTAGTTTTAAATGTACAACTAAACTGGACGATGTTATTTGCTCCGTATGAATTTAGTTACTGAACAATACTTAAGTACAGGTGGAGATTTTATGTCATCGAATGAAAGGGTACAAACAGATAAACGTCAAATACGCAAATAAGCTGTATCGCGAACCTGCCAATCAATATGAAAGTAATTTCTCGGTGAAATAAACTTGATACTTCTCGTGTGTTTTTTATTTGAAGAAGTAGGAACTCTTTCACTGATGTCATTTTGTCTTATGAAACAGTTGACCCCTATCTCAAAAAGTTTACATTTGAATGCGTTATATTCGTCTTAATTGGACAAGTTTTCCATGTGTTACTTACAAATGACACTCTTTCAAATACAATCAAAATGATTGTTCTGCCTTCTTTTTCGAGACATAAAAATAAGCTGATACATTATACCCAAGTGTTACGTTTTTAAAGTCTGTCCGTAAAGTTGGCAAACATTTCTCCACTATTTGGCATTGGTTCAGCATCGAACATATAAATACATTGTACATGTATCGGCAATGTGTCGAACATGAAGAAAACGCCGTTATGCTAATGGTTTTAGGATTCTTCTGCATAACTCAAAAATAAAACCTACACGTAACAGAGAATATCAAAATAATTATGAATGAATGTCTACCATGTTAGAAACACTTAATTCAAGTACATTGAGGGCAGGGGTCATTTGTGCATGGAACAATCCGACAGCTGTACAGACGACAGGAGAAATTCTGCAAGAGAAAATGATTACTAGCCAGACTGAGTGTACTTTAGCACATGTAACTTAAGCGCGCTAATACCGCATGTCCGGTTTGTTGGGTGGTTAGTTTTTTTTGGATGGTGGGCTGGTTGGTAGTGCAGAGGTTGATTGTTTGTCAGTCCGCCAATATAAATACCATAAGTACAAACAAATGTACCTTGTGAGCACAAACCCTGGCAATTGGGAAAGTCTGGCACATTTCGAGAATCGAATCAAGCCTCGGGTGTACGTAAGGCGCATTACGAGTATTATTATGTACGAAAAGCTCCATTCTGTTATTTGGAACTGGCGTAAGGAAAACTAGTTCTGTAGCATGTGGGTTTAGCCCTATTAAAATCCCTTTTTTCTGATTACCTGAAAAGTTTAATCAGCAGAATAAATTAAATTTATGCATGAATGTCTTTTGAACATAGCGATATTTTATTGAAAAAAAAACAACACATAAAATTCATTTATAACCGTTTGTTTTGCTGCAATCACACTTGATATTGTACTGGCATGGTTTCTGTGACGTCACGTTATGTGACGACAGCGTCTCGTTATCAAAGTTGCTCCTCGATGTACATCGAAGGTCCGATTCCACGGAATTCCAATGAATTGGCCGAGGCATTTCCGATTGAAACCCTGGCAGTTACTATCAATCTTTTGGAACTTTGCAGATGTTTTTTTGAATGGTCTGCAGATGGGCATGTGCTTTTTACTTGTAATCTTTATATTATTTTTCTACACTTCTTTCTGCATTTTGAACAGTCATTGTTCAGGCTCGAATACTATGAGTCTTGATTGGGTGTCATGTTTTAGAAATTAATAGCCTTATTTTATAATGATTGGAGGATACGAGCAAATGTTTTAATGATTAGAAAATATTGAGGCCTAAAATTAATGAATAATGATCTTTTTTTAAGAATAGCTGAAAAATAAAAACAATATTGAATAATAATTGTTAGAAGAATAAAAAATAAACAAAATATTGACTATACGACATTGGTAAGTCGGAGAGCAGGGAGAAAAGATCCAATCCTGGTAGCCAGAGAGGGAGTACAAGCGTACTTGTGGAAATAAAATTTAATAATACATGTAAGCCATAAGTAAATAAGATTATCGTTTTTAAAGAGAATAAATAAGCGAAAATTTTAAAGAGATTGAAACATGGTCTATTCTTTTAATGATTAGAGAATAACAGACGTCCATATCCAGACCTTCATATTATGAACATTTGCAGAAAGTTAGTTCATTGGGAGCGATACTCCTTCAACAGTTTAACATACCGATTGGTTGTAAAGTTTTGATGTACTTACGTGGTACGTTGTTAGCCAACTCTTCCTACAGTTGTATACTGATTGGTTGTAAAGTTTTGATGTACTTACGTGGTACATTGTGAGCCAACTCTTCCTACAGTTGTATACTGATTGGTTGTAAAGTTGCAATGTACTTACGTGGTACGTTGTTAGCCAACTCCTCCAACAGTTTTATATACTAATTGGTTGTAAAGTTTTGATGTACTTACGTGGTACGTTGTTAGCCAACTCCTCCTACAGTTTTATATACTGATTGGTTGTAAAGTTTTGATGTACTTACGTGGTACATTGTGAGCCGACTCCTCCTACAGTTTTATATACTGATTGGTTGTAAAGTTTTGATGTACTTACGTGGTACGTTGTGAGCCAACTCTTCCTACAGTTTAATATACTGATTGGTTGTAAAGTTTTGATGTACTTACGTGGTACATTGTGAGCCAACTCTTCCTACAGTTTAATATACTGATTGGTTGTAAAGTTTTGATGTACTTACGTGGTACGTTGTGAGCCAACTCTTCCTACAGTTGTATACTGATTGGTTGTAAAGTTGTGATGTACTTACGTGGTACATTGTGAGCCAACTCTTCCTACAGTTGTATACTGATTGGTTGTAAAGTTTTGATGTACTTACGTGGTACATTGTGAGCCAACTCCTCCTACAGTTTTATATACTGATTGGTTGTAAAGTTTTGATGTACTTACGTGGTACATTGTAAGCAGACTCCTTCTACAGTTGTATACTGATTGTTTGTAAAGTTTTGATGTACTTACGTGGTACGTTGTTAGCCAACTCCTCCTACAGTTTTATATACTGATTGGTTGTAAAGTTTTGATGTACTTACGTGGTACATTGTGAGCCAACTCTTCCTACAGTTTAATATACTGATTGGTTGTAAAGTTGCAATGTACTTACGTGGTACGTTGTTTGCCAACTCCTTCAACAGTTTTATATACTGATTGGTTGTAAAGTTTTGATGTACTTACGTGGTACGTTGTTAGCCAACTCCTCCTACAGTTTTATATACTGATTGGTTGTAAAGTTTTGATGTACTTACGTGGTACGTTGTTAGCCAACTCCTTCAACAGTTTTATATACTGATTGGTTGTAAAGTTTTGATGTACTTACGTGGTACGTTGTTAGCCAACTCCTTCTACAGTTGTATACTGATTGGTTGTAAAGTTTTGATGTACTTACGTGGTACATTGTGAGCCAACTCCTCCTACAGTTTAACATACCGATTGGTTGTAAAGTTTTGATGTACTTACGTCGTACATTGTGAGCCAACTCCTCCTACAGTTTAATATACTGATTGGTTGTAAAGTTTTAATGTAATTATGTGGGACATTGTGAGCCAACTCTTCCTACAGTTGTATACTGATTGGTTGTAAAGTTTTGATGTACTTACGTGGTACATTCATTGTGAGTCAACTCCTCCTACCGTTTAATATACTGATTGGTTGTAAAGTTTTGATGTACTTACGTGGTACATTGTGAGCCAACTCCTCCTACAGTTTTATATACTGATTGGTTGTAAAGTTTTGATGTACTTATGTGGTACATTGTGAGCCGACTCCTCCTACAGTTTTATATACTGATTGGTTGTAAAGTTTTGATGTACTTACGTGGTACGTTGTTAGCCAACTCCTTCAACAGTTTAATATAGTGATTGGTTGTAAAGTTTTGATGTACTTACGTGGTACATTGTGAGCCAACTCCTCCTACAGTTTAATATACTGATTGGTTGTAAAGTTTTGATGTACTTACGTGGTACGTTGTTAGCCAACTCCTTCAACAGTTTAATATACTGATTGGTTGTAAAGTTTTGATGTACTTACGTGGTACGTTGTTAGCCAACTCCTTCTACAGTTGTATACTGATTGGTTGTAAAGTTTTGATGTACTTATGTGGTACATTGTGAGTCAACTCCTTCTACAGTTGTATACAGATTGGTTGTTAAGTTTTGATGTACTTATGTGGTACATTGTGAGCCAACTCTTTCTACAGTTGTATACTGATTGGTTGTAAAGTTTTGATGTACTTACGTGGTACATTGTGAGCCAACTCCTCCTACAGTTTAATATACTGATTGGTTGTAAAGTTTTGATGTACTTACGTGGTACGTTGTTAGCCAACTCTTCCTACAGTTGTATACTGATTGGTTGTAAAGTTTTGATGTACTTACGTGGTACATTGTGAGCCAACTCCTCCTACAGTTTAATATACTGATTGGTTGTAAAGTTTTGATGTACTTATGTGGTACATTGTGAGTCAACTCCTTCTACAGTTGTATACTGATTGGTTGTAAAGTTTTGATGTACTTATGTGGTACATTGTGAGTCAACTCCTTCTACAGTTGTATACTGATTGGTTGTAAAGTTTTGATGTACTTACGTGGTACATTGTGAGCCAACTCCTCCTACAGTTTTATATACTGATTAGTTGTAAAGTTTTGATGTACTTACGTGGTACCTTGTGAGCCAACTCTTCCTACAGTTGTATACTGATTGTTTGTAAAGTTTTGATGTACTTACGTGGTACATTGTGAGCCAACTCCCTTACAGTTTTATATAATGATTGGTTGTAAAGTTTTGATGTACTTACGTGGTACATTGTGAGCCAACTCCTCCTACAGTTTAATATACTGATTGGTTGTAACGTTTTGATGTACTTATGTGGTACATTGTGAGCCGACTCCTCCTACAGTTTTATATACTGATTGGTTGTAAAGTTGCAATGTACTTACGTGGTACGTTGTTAGCCAACTCCTTTTACAGTTTAATATACTGATTGGTTGTAAAGTTTTGATGTACTTACGTGGTACATTGTGAGTCAACTCCTACAGTTTTATATACTGATTGGTTGTAAAGTTTTGATGTACTTACGTGGTACATTGTGAGCCAACTCCTCCTACAGTTTAATATACTGATTGGTTGTAAAGTTTTGATGTACTTACGTCGTACATTGTGAGCCAACTCCTCCTACAGTTTAATATACTGATTGGTTGTAAAGTTTTGATGTACTTACGTGGTACATTGTGAGCCAACTCTTCCTACAGTTGTATACTGATTGGTTGTAAAGTTGCAATGTACTTACGTGGTACGTTGTTAGCCAACTCCTTCTACAGTTTAATATACTGATTGGTTGTAAAGTTTTGATGTACTTACGTGGTACATTGTGAGTCAACTCTTCCTACAGTTTTATATACTGATTGGTTGTAAAGTTTTGATGTACTTACGTGGTACGTTGTTAGCCAACTCCTCCTACAGTTTTATATACTGATTGGTTGTAAAGTTTTGATGTACTTACGTGGTACGTTGTTAGCCAACTCCTTCAACAGTTTTATATACTGATTGGTTGTAAAGTTTTGATGTACTTACGTGGTACGTTGTTAGCCAACTCCTTCTACAGTTGTATACTGATTGGTTGTAAAGTTTTGATGTACTTACGTGGTACATTGTGAGCCAACTCCTCCTACAGTTTAACATACCGATTGGTTGTAAAGTTTTGATGTACTTACGTCGTACATTGTGAGCCAACTCCTCCTACAGTTTAATATACTGATTGGTTGTAAAGTTTTAATGTAATTATGTGGGACATTGTGAGCCAACTCTTCCTACAGTTGTATACTGATTGGTTGTAAAGTTTTGATGTACTTACGTGGTACATTCATTGTGAGTCAACTCCTCCTACCGTTTAATATACTGATTGGTTGTAAAGTTTTGATGTACTTACGTGGTACATTGTGAGCCAACTCCTCCTACAGTTTTATATACTGATTGGTTGTAAAGTTTTGATGTACTTATGTGGTACATTGTGAGCCGACTCCTCCTACAGTTTTATATACTGATTGGTTGTAAAGTTTTGATGTACTTATGTGGTACGTTGTTAGCCAACTCCTTCAACAGTTTAATATAGTGATTGGTTGTAAAGTTTTGATGTACTTACGTGGTACATTGTGAGCCAACTCCTCCTACAGTTTAATATACTGATTGGTTGTAAAGTTTTGATGTACTTACGTGGTACGTTGTTAGCCAACTCCTTCTACAGTTGTATACTGATTGGTTGTAAAGTTTTGATGTACTTATGTGGTACATTGTGAGTCAACTCCTTCTACAGTTGTATACTGATTGGTTGTTAAGTTTTGATGTACTTATGTGGTACATTGTGAGCCAACTCTTTCTACAGTTGTATACTGATTGGTTGTAAAGTTTTGATGTACTTACGTGGTACATTGTGAGCCAACTCCTCCTACAGTTTAATATACTGATTGGTTGTAAAGTTTTGATGTACTTACGTGGTACGTTGTTAGCCAACTCTTCCTACAGTTGTATACTGATTGGTTGTAAAGTTTTGATGTACTTACGTGGTACATTGTGAGCCAACTCCTCCTACAGTTTAATATACTGATTGGTTGTAAAGTTTTGATGTACTTATGTGGTACATTGTGAGTCAACTCCTTCTACAGTTGTATACTGATTGGTTGTAAAGTTTTGATGTACTTATGTGGTACATTGTGAGTCAACTCCTTCTACAGTTGTATACTGATTGGTTGTAAAGTTTTGATGTACTTACGTGGTACATTGTGAGCCAACTCTTCCTACAGTTTTATATACTGATTAGTTGTAAAGTTTTGATGTACTTACGTGGTACCTTGTGAGCCAACTCTTCCTACAGTTGTATACTGATTGTTTGTAAAGTTTTGATGTACTTACGTGGTACATTGTGAGCCAACTCCTCCTACAGTTTTATATAATGATTGGTTGTAAAGTTTTGATGTACTTACGTGGTACATTGTGAGCCAACTCCTCCTACAGTTTAATATACTGATTGGTTGTAACGTTTTGATGTACTTATGTGGTACATTGTGAGCCGACTCCTCCTACAGTTTTATATACTGATTGGTTGTAAAGTTGCAATGTACTTACGTGGTACGTTGTTAGCCAACTCCTTCTACAGTTTAATATACTGATTGGTTGTAAAGTTTTGATGTACTTACGTGGTACATTGTGAGTCAACTCCTACAGTTTAATATACTGATTGGTTGTAAAGTTTTGATGTACTTACGTGGTACATTGTGAGCCAACTCTTCCTACAGTTGTATACTGATTGGTTGTAAAGTTGCAATGTACTTACGTGGTACGTTGTTAGCCAACTCCTTCTACAGTTTAATATACTGATTGGTTGTAAAGTTTTGATGTACTTACGTGGTACATTGTGAGTCAACTCTTCCTACAGTTTTATATACTGATTGGTTGTAAAGTTTTGATGTACTTACGTGGTACGTTGTTAGCCAACTCCTCCTACAGTTTTATACTGATTGGTTGTAAAGTTTTGATGTACTTACGTGGTACGTTGTTAGCCAACTCCTCCTACAGTTTAATATAGTGATTGGTTGTAAAGTTTTGATGTACTTACGTGGTACATTGTGAGCCAACTCCTCCTACAGTTTTATATACTGATTGGTTGTAAAGTTTTGATGTACTTACGTGGTACATTGTGAGCCGACTCCTTCTACAGTTTTATATACTGATTGGTTGTAAAGTTTTGATGTACTTACGTGGTACATTGTGAGCCAACTCCTCCTACAGTTTTATACTGATTGGTTGTAAAGTTTTGATGTACTTACGTGGTACATTGTAAGCCGACTCCTTCTACAGTTGTATACTGATTGGTTGTAAAGTTTTGATGTACTTACGTGGTACATTGTGAGCCAACTCCTCCTACAGTTTAATATACTGATTGGTTGTAAAGTTTTGATGTACTTACGTGGTACATTGTGAGCCGACTCCTTCTACAGTTTTATATACTGATTGGTTGTAAAGTTTTGATGTACTTACGTGGTACATTGTGAGCCGACTCCTTCTACAGTTTTATATACGGATTGGTTGTAAAGTTTTGATGTACTTACGTGGTACATTGTGAGCCGACTCCTTCTACAGTTTTATATACTGATTGGTTGTAAAGTTTTGATGTACTTACGTGGTACATTGTGAGCCAACTCCTCCTACAGTTTAATATACTGATTGGTTGTAACGTTTTGATGTACTTACGTGGTACATTGTGAGCCAACTCCTCCTACAGTTGTATACTGATTGGTTGTAAAGTTTTGATGTACTTACGTGGTACATTGTGAGCCAACTCTTCCTACAGTTGTATACTGATTGGTTGTAAAGTTTTGATGTACTTACGTGGTACGTTGTTAGCCAACTCCTTCTACAGTTGTATACTGATTGGTTGTAAAGTTTTGATGTACTTATGTGGTACATTGTGAGCCAACTCCTTCTACAGTTGTATGCTGATTGGTTGTAAAGTTTTGATGTACTTACGTGGTACATTGTGAGCCAACTCTTCCTACAGTTGTATACTGATTGGTTGTAAAGTTTTGATGTACTTACGTGGTACATTGTGAGCCAACTCTTCCTACAGTTGTATACTGATTGGTTGTAAAGTTTTGATGTACTTACGTGGTACGTTGTTAGCCAACTCCTTCTACAGTTGTATACTGATTGGTTGTAAAGTTTTGATGTACTTGTGTGGTACATTGTGAGCCAACTCCTCCTACAGTTGTATACTGATTGGTTGTAAAGTTTTGATGTACTTACGTGGTACATTGTAAGCCGACTCCTTCTACAGTTGTATACTGATTGGTTGTAAAGTTTTGATGTACTTACGTGGTACATTGTAAGCCGACTCCTCCTACAGTTGTATACTGATTGGTTGTAAAGTTTTGATGTACTTACGTGGTACATTGTGAGCCAACTCTTCCTACAGTTGTATACTGATTGGTTGTAAAGTTTTGATGTACTTACGTGGTACGTTGTTAGCCAACTCCTCCTACAGTTTAATATAGTGATTGGTTGTAAAGTTTTGATGTACTTACGTGGTACATTGTGAGCCAACTCTTCCTACAGTTTAATATACTGATTGGTTGTAAAGTTTTGATGTACTTACGTGGTACATTGTGAGCCAACTCTTTCTACAGTTGTATACTGATTGGTTGTAAAATTTTGATGTACTTACGTGGTACATTGTGAGCCAACTCTTCCTACAGTTGTATACTGATTGGTTGTAAAGTTTTGATGTACTTACGTGGTACGTTGTTAGCCAACTCCTTCTACAGTTGTATACTGATTGGTTGTAAAGTTTTGATGTACTTATGTGGTACATTGTGAGCCGACTCCTCCTAAGTTGTATACTGATTGTTTGTAAAATACGTTTTTTCATGATCGAAAGATCTGCATGTGCTTTACTTTGATAATCTCTTTTTGTAACTTTCAGGTTTTGATGCTTTATTATCATTTTTGTTATTATTATTATTTCAGGATTATAAATGACAGATGCGGTTTTGATTGCTGTTATAATAACAATAGCTATACTAGCCTTTGGAGGAATATCTGTCCTTGTAATTCTTCTGTTCATGAAATGGAAAGGCTATATGAAAACACGCAATCGTAGAAATACGCTCCTTTATCATATCGGACAGGAGGCAATAGAAAACGTTCATGCTATCGACGAATGTGGATCCAAGATCGCTAGAAACAGAGCTTTCGACTGCCGTTTGTCGCCCGACTGGCGACAAATGGCAATCGAAAACACTGTTTCAAGCGATCTGTGATCCGCGGTCATCGATTGTTCAGAGCGTTTTCGATTGCCGCCTGTCCGATATGATAAAGGAGCTTATTCCATGCTAATTGAAAAAGTTTGGTCATTTCTCAAAAAAAACATTAGCGACGATAAATCTTAACTTGCAGACGATGTCCTTGAGCGGGCTTTAATGGTGTTGCAGCCCTCTGCTGCCATGTATTAATGGGAATGAAGCCCGCGGACAGTGATTTGTCGCATTGCGACACGTTAAATTTAGATGAAAAGTACAACTGTCAGCGATTGAAACATGTCAAGTTTCAATAGTAAACACTCATAAGGTATATAACAATGATTATTATTATTTCAGGATTATAAATGACAGATGCGGTTTTGATTGCTGTTATAATAACAATAGCTATACTAGCCTTTGGAGGAATATCTGTCCTAGTAATACTTCTGTTCATGAAATGGAAAGGCTATATGAAAACACGCAATCGTGGCATAATACAGATAGCCGAAGTTGATAGAGAACGAACACATACACGTGAACAGCATACACGTGCACGACCAGGGAACCGAAATAATACACAGACAGGTACACAGTTTTTTTTATTTGCTGTGTGTTACGGTAGGACTATTTCATCTTTTGAATAAATGAATTGCATTGCGATGGCTGACGAGTAGTTACAATCATTCCAAAAGACGTATATCAGATATCGCATACGGTGCAGAAAGTTCTGTATGCTGGTGCATGCATATGCAATTTCTGGAACGAAAGGTGTCCGAGATTTTACCTGGGTGAATAATATAAGAATCTAAAATTAGTGTGAGGGTGGGATAGAGAAAATCCGTCCTGAGGATCAGCGGTTGGCATCAAGAAGCTTGCCGAGTAGTCGAAAAGGCTTCCAGAATTTCTTTAATATGCTGAGATGCAATATAAAATAATGACTCCACTTTGACTAAATGTTGACGTCACTTGACGTCCATGTGCGTGAGTTTCAACACAACCAATGTGCAACTCTCACGTGACAGTCTGGGGGTAGGATCAGAATTTCTATCACAGGGTAGAATCACAGATGTACGTAACCGGTGGGCAATAGATTCTTTTCTCACCCCTGTCATCTCACTCGAATGTCGTGTGTGGTCTGCACAATTGGTTATATTGGAAGTCACGCAAATATATGTCAGGTGGCGTCATTGCAATTCAAAAGTGACATCAACAAGCAGTGTTCGGTCTCTCATGTTTTCATAAAAGCATTGATGCTGAATGCTATAAAAAACACATCTTGGATTTGTCGAGCAGTGATCTAGAGAAAAATCCGTCTTTCTGGATCAATGTTTGTCATCACTTGGCAAACGTTGATCTTTAAAATCAGAGTTTTCTATCCACAGCTCAAAGCCATGATACATTCTTATACAACACGTAAGCTACCACACTTGCTGTATTAGGCCTCCCCATGAGAAACCCTGTATTTATGGTTTCTGACTAAGTAAGGGTCCAAACTATCATCCTCGTTTACAGAGAATGGCTAGAATTTTGCATTGATCTAATTTGACTATAATACATGTACTTTTCAGATAGTGAATGACAAAGACGCTGATCAGACTTCGTGGATGCGCAGGCTGGTCTGCGCCTTTGTTCTTTGCAGTAGAGCCAATTTACTCGCATTGAGGCCGTTATTATGCTATATCGTTGTATAATGATCACAGGGGTCGATGATAAACATGTACCATCAGTTGCACAGATGTATGTTTAACAAGACTGGAAAGTAATTAAAATCAAACAGCAAGATATCTCTTCATCAGAGATATTATTTGCAAACTAGAAGGGACACATATAACTATTTCACACAACAAGAACCAAAACACAAAATCTCCAAGCACAACATTGGAGTAATAACAAACCACACGCTCACGCCTTATAACCCTATTCCACACAGAACACGAATCCCACGAGTTGTCACGATTTGACATTTTTGGGGTTCGTAGCTGAAACGTAATCAGTTCGTGCAGATCGTAACTAAATCGTATAGTCCGTAGTCAGTTCTAAGTATGCAATTCGTAAGTCTATCGGGCATTCGTGGCAAACGTTTTGAACTGTTCAAAACTTTGGTCACGAACTCCCGATTCGAAAAAGTCGTACTTGATTCGATGCATTCGTAGACATCGTAACTGAAGAGGCGTTCTTAGGCGTTCATTCAGGGAGATTCGGGAGGATAAAACAACCAATAAAACAATGGAAGAGATAGCAGAAGGTGGTCCCCTTCGAGTAACTACCCCGTGGACTTTGTATAATATTAGTTTTTGCTTGTAAATGCAACATTGAACATGTAAACATGTTTATCAAATTTTGTAATTTGCACTTATTAGGCTTACCCGTATGTGAACATGGTGAATCGGGCACAGATTAAGGCGAGTCGATATATTTTCTTTTGAATCCTGTGCCATTTTGCATTACATTGTACAGATGTACCTGTAACTACATGTATCTAGTGTATGGTAAGCAAAATAAATAAAATACACTTAAGTTTGTATTTACAAAACGAGAAGAAATTATGACGTCTAATACACGTAGATGTAATTCATTGTTAAAAACAATTCGAATTGACAGACTTACATGTATATCCGATGCATTTCTAACTATATTTTTTGTATAATTACCTATACTAGTCTTTGACAAACCAACATGGTCTGAGTCTTGACCAACATCCATAATTGATGTATATGTATGCGAACAGTGAATTAAGGCTCTGACCGTTGCAATGTGCTATATGTATTAAAATTGAATAATACAGGAGCACGAATGTTAGATGATATGAAGATTACTTTGAAAGCTCATTTCTGCCATAAAACGTTACATTTTTTTGTCATAATGTGCGCAACGTTGTTATGGACGTCATAGCGTTTCCAGAAAATCTATAAAACACTAGACTAGTGGTTTATCGATTTTATTGCATGGCGTTATTTCACTCCCAGACGTGTCGTCATATGATAAAGACGTATGTAGAATTCTAATATTTGATTGCAAACCTTCCCATTTCAGCTCCGACTGTTGCAAGTTTTACATGTACTTAACAATACATCAATCTTTTACAGACCAAAATGGATCAGGCGAACCACCTCCATACACAGAACAAACCGAATATCCACCGCTATATACAGTTGATGACACTGGCACCCCACGGAATCTTAGAACGGGAGATCCAGATGCAGCGACACATCAAGAACAAAATGACACTATTGCATATTCCCCTCCTCCGCCCTATACAGTGTTACCCCCACGACTTTTATTAACAAGGGAGAGTATTGCGCGTTCA
Organism: Loripinus fragilis; assembly: GCA_964019695.1. Lineage (NCBI taxonomy): Eukaryota > Metazoa > Mollusca > Bivalvia > Lucinida > Lucinidae > Loripinus > Loripinus fragilis. The sequence continues at coordinate 56,375,462 of OZ026526.1, read as the reverse complement.
AGCGTAAATACGATTGCTTCATTGAATCATATTGGGCCAGAGACCAATAGTATTGCAAATACGCCCTTGTTGCAACATGCACCTACCACACGCCTTTTTACAGCGCTTGAAAATATAAGGAATCCTTCTGCCCGTGGCAGTTCCGGGCGCCATGTAAACAGTGCACATTCCTCCATTTCTGCTGGCTTGAGGCAGCCTGTGCACGTAACCCCGAACACTTTACGAAGGGCTTCACGTGCACAACAGTCAAGGCAACAAGCAACAATTTCTAATGCGAACTCTTATTCTGGAACGGAACGTAGATGACACAAGTGAGGCTGTATGAGCAGTAATGCACTAGAACTAAAAATGTATCGATGTCAAGTGGTCTGCCTGATTAGGTTCACGGACTTTACGAACCAGTAATCAGACATCACAGGTAAGGCAGCTCGTTCATGACTCGTTATGCTAAGTAGAATTTACCAAAACTCATATTTTTTCTGCATAAAACTATGTAAACGTTCCTCCTGGGTTCGCTGCAGATTTCCAGATTACTTCGACCAACTGAAGTGTGTACCCAATCGCGGAGAATTTTCTGTGTTTTCTTCAGTTGGTCGAGGTAGTCTGGGAAACTACAGCAAACCGAGAAAAAACTTTGACACAGTCTTGTGCAGAAAAATATTAGGGGGTTTGTACTTTACTGCATGAAATTCGACTTAGTATTACGAAAGTTATGAATGATTTGACTGGTTCAGGAAATCCATGAACCAAATCATGCTGGCCACGTGATTGGCCACCTTGGATGTAAGCTAGATGTGACGTTAACCCATTTATGCCTAGCGTCCTTTTTATGGAGCATCGCCAAACAGTGAAGAGCCAGATCAGACGCCACAGCCACAGAACGCGGCGTCTGATAAAGTTCAACACTGTTTGCTTACAGGATGTAAACTAGACTCTGTTGTCTTCTAATATTGTAGGTTCTCTCTGTTTCTAACGGATCCGTTTTTTCCAGATTATTCTGTGAGCAGAGCTGATAAATGACAAAATGCAGTCTAAAGTGTATATTTTAGCTAAATGACTATGTATCTAGTTGATGTTTTACGATCATGATAATACAATGACGCAATAGAGAGGTTTGCCTGAAGACGTCGTAGCTGGTTGATATTATACCGCCGAGGTCAATATTGGTACATTTTGTATTCTCAGGTCGATATCACATCATGTCCAATGCCTCAATAGTCAACAATTATTTTATTATATAATTTCTCTATTAAAACAAAAAAGCAACAACAACAAAATCTTGGCTATGGACTATGTCTTGGACAGTCTTGAATTTCTTTCTTTTTTTATAGGATGACTAACTGATTTCATTCAGTTAAAAGAGGAATAAATGCATACTTTATTTGTAATAACAACTGCAGACAGACAGATCCGGATTAAATGCTTCATAATGTGGCATTTCATCAGGGTCTACACTGTTTGCTAAGACAAAAATGATCTTCAGGGAAAAACCGTAATTTTGTTTAGAAATTAAAACCTGTGACCCCTTGAAATATACAATGGACCATTCCAAGTTTATTGCATCAATCCAGAAGGAAGAATTCATTAGTTCATTTAAGAGTTCTGCTAATTACTATATTCAACAGCAAAGTCTGAATGTCATGTATATGATGAAACACCAAATCTTGTGAATTTCATGCTGCTGTCACTCACCGAATTTTATTTACAGCAAATCATGCAATTTTCATGCTGAAAGCACACCTGTTATGAAAAGTTTCTATGAAGTCTATTTTTAGTAGCTATTATTACCCAACCGTCTATATACGGAGTAATTGTCTATTTTTTGCTATGTCATGAGTCACTGAACTATTCCACCGGTCCATAAATATGACTATATATGTAGACTGGCACTAAACATTCGGCCTGGTTTCCCGCGTCCCTGTAAAAACACACAGGCGCTTATTATCATGCGCGACGACGATGAGCGTACGGTTCCTTTATGAAAGGAGACGTTATGCAACAATGGTGAAAATGTGGAATGGTTTGGCAACTTTAAACTCCAATAACTTCGGTGTTTATGGACAGAAACGTAAAGTGTGGGTACTCGTTTTCTTAGTTATAACGAGTGGAACATTTTGAGACCAAAATCGAGCAGATTTGGTGAAATTTTTCGTTTTGCAACAAAACCGCATCGTATACAGCAACTCCATTCAAGGAACGCTGCTAAGTATTTCACCAAATGGGTTGTGTAATAAAACAGTTATTTCATGCCTGTTTGTAGTATAGTCAAACTATTACCCCTCGGTACCGTGGACGACCTGATGCACTATTGCACTCGGCCTTCGGCCTCTTGCAATAGTGCATCAGATCGTCCACGGCACCTCGGCGTAATAGTTTGGCTATACTACAAACAGGCATGAAATAACTGTATAATATTGAATGGGAAAAACCAGCAGCCCATGAGTTATGTAGTTTTATGGACCTGAGTGGATAGACATCTGGGCCAATCAAAAGATGTCTATTTATAGGTTATATAATAAACATTAATTTTTTAGATTTAGTTCTATAAATCACTATATGTGGAAAGAAGGCCTCATCCTGATTGCATCCAAATCAATATGACTTGCAAGACGGTAAACGCAGTGATTTCAAATGATAGCATTGTGATTCTGACTCTTAATATACATATTATTTATACAAAGATTCAATAATACCATTGTTTTGCTTTTTAGCTGTCTTGTTTATCTTATCGAAATAACAAATGTTTTGTCAAAATGTGGATGATGCTTAAATTTTTCCACGTGTGTATGTTATAATGAATGTTGACAAAACTTTAACGGTCGATATTATACAACTATTGACTTCTTTGAGGTAGGCATGAGGATCTATCTACCAGAAAAAGTGATTTTCACTAACGCAAGGCCAAAGTGAATATTACCTTTAAGGAAAGATAAATCCTTATGTCTACCGAAATTGAAGTCAATTTCGGTTTTGTCGTATGACTAAACAACTGTGAATGAAAAAATGTATTATTGAAGAGGACTTTCTAACCAGTTTTAACAACTGCTTTTTGAATAGTTAATGTATTTTGCATTTTGAAATGTATACAAATTCCCTGAATGCAGAATGTAAATCATAAAACACTTTATCATTACATTTTGTTTATTCAAACGAGCAAAAACTGAACACACACAGCAAAAATGTCGTTTAATGGTATTAAAAGGTCTTCAATTTACCTGTTGGGAGATGGAACAGCAAATCATGTCAATATCATGCATTTATACTCATCATGCTTGAGTTAGCTATCTAGAGGGTGTCATAAGAAAAGCGTCAAAAACATCAACCTCTGGAAACTAATTTGAGCTGGTTTTCATCCTTTATCAGTCACGCCTAATATTAACTGCATTGTTTCAACATGACCTAATAAACGTTTCCTATCTCACGGCATGTTAACTTTATCAGGTCATGATGACGTTGCACTTTTTAAATGACGTCGCTAATGACGCTGAATCAACACAAAAATCAAAATTTACATCATAATCGCTAGTTTGAAGAGTGTTCAACAATGGGTAAACTGATAAATAGAATACTGGGTTAGTGTCTTTTGATATCAAGTTTACCAGGCTCGGCTTTGAGAATGCTTGTTGAATCGCTCGGCAAGCCTCGCGATGTCAACAAGCGTTCTCAAAGCCTTGCCTGGTAAACTTGATATCAAAAGACACTCACCTAGTATTCTCTATATATCAGCCTATAGGCCAGTTTAGACCGTATTTCAGTTATTAGACATAGAGATTGATGAAGACAAATTGAGCAAACCAGGAGACAGGCTTCTCTACAGTCATATAACAATCAGTAATGTGACGTTTCGGAACTACATGTATGTGGTGCTTGAGAGCGACGATTATGGGCCCAGTGACACTGATTCACAATTTGTTTCAATATTCTCCTAAAGTGTGGGTCAAGAAAGCCATACAGAATAGGATTGATAACATGATTGATAAAGTACAGACGGAAGAACAGAAAGTAAAATGCTTTACCAGTGCTGGTCAAAGAACGAAGCACGTTGTTCGCGATTAGGCTTAGCAATGTCAAATACAGAACTGTTGTCACTATAAATATTGCAGTTAATATGAACATTATAAGCGTTTTCCTTCGTATTCTTCTAGCCTGCTGCACTATTGTAGGTCGTCTGATTTTTATCCGAATCTTGGAGAGTGTGTTTGCACGACTTTCCGTCTTTCTTATGTTTCTATTGTCCGATCGTGTGTCCGACGTTCCCGAATCTTGAAGGGTATCATTACTGCTCTGAGTAGCCGTGTCATCATCACTTGTCATCCCATGGCTAAGCGATGTTTCATTTTCAACAGTAATATGCTCCTTTAAGATACGTTTTGGAATAACATCACTCGCCCTTGATTTGGCTCTGAATAACATTCTGCAAACGAATATGTACAGAATTAGTAAAATAACCATCACTAGAGAGAGTATTGTTTCTATACAGATCGTGTAAGCTAAAGGAAATCCTGAATGAAGGAAGTCGTTGTCTTTTTCACAAATCGTGACTTTGACCTTCTGTCCATGATAGACTTCTTCATACGAGTGGGTTCCCCACAGAAAAGCGACAGGAAAGGCTATAATAAATGAGACAGCAAGGAGAACAAAACACCATCTCATTGCTCGTCTTTGTTTTATCTGCCATTTAAGTGGTCGACATATTTTCCTGAATCTGTCAACAGCTATCAACAAAAGACAGAACGCTGAACCACAGACGGTGAACACGTTGAAGAACGATTTAATTTTACATATCGCTGGGAACGGATACACATACCAAAATGTTTGAGTTAGAATCTCCCCTGGCATCGTTGTTAGTGTGCTAGTAATGTCAATAACTGCCAGGCACAGAACGAAATATTTAAAATTGCAGGCATGGTAACGGAACAAAAACACATATAAAACCAATAAGTTTCCTAGGAATCCGAAAACCGTTTCTATGCCGACAAATATAGTAACTGGCAGTACTGATTGAGTCATTTCGTCGTTTAGCTCTTTCAACAGTAGTGCTTCAAGTGTTGGGTTTGGTGTTGAATTATTTCCTGACATGATGTTTTGTGTACATGGACATATGATTTCTTATCCTTCAAACTTGTCTGTTGCAAATGTTTAGTTTATTTATACATTGTACACATATACATGTAGTACGTATTCACGAATAGCCCAGTGATGTAATCATGAAGACTTTTATTTCGAAAGGATGAGTGGTTCATTACAGGAAATTTGGAGTCATCACTTTAGATTGTGTATTTGCAACGCTGTAGATCAAGCTCACACTTCGTTAAACAAGGCGTCGTGTCTAGATCTGGCTGCTCGCAAGTAATGCAGCGGTTGAAAGTTCATACGAACCATTTAGTCTCCAGCCCTTTAAGATAACTGCACATTCATGTTTAAATAGTAACTCTACACATATGCTATTAGTACCAATTAGAAAGCGTCATCAGTGGCTCGCTTCATTTTAAATCCCTTGACAGTAGAAGAAGAGAATTTTATTCTTTTACTCATTTCCTGTGTTTAGCAAACAATGATGCAAACTACAAAAGTTATATATATGTCCTGTAGATACTATTCACATTGGTTTCTTTTTTCTTTTTTACGTCTTAACATACGATTATCACATTTGAGCCAGTTTGTGAAATTTTGGTATTCGTCACATTTGAGAAAAAAAACATTCTTTATGCATGCATGCACAGCTTTGTACAAGTAGTTGTGCTAGAAACCTTAAAGGTTGGATGTGTTCATTAGTTTGGTGTGCGAGCAACGAATGCTCTGACGAGATTGCGCGGATGCGCAGTCTCGTCTGAGCATTCACTACTCGCATCTGCGAAAAGTATCAAAATTTCATATGCTGTCTCATTTATAGCACATTCACAGATGTAAGATCTCAAATGCTCAGCATTCCGTCATTGTTTGCTAATATACTCTTATATACAGTAGCCATCTCATAAGAGATGGCACTTACAGTCATATCGATAATGGAGTCTCGTGCGAGACTGCGCCTCAAGACATTCTTGCTCGAGTTGTCACTGCCCAAACTTGCAGAAAGTGGTACTAGATGAACGTCCCTATCAAGCACTAGACATCTAGCCTTAATGAATAGCTGATATGCATGTAAGACATCGATCTCCTCGTGTGCGATAACACCCATAATCATATGAGCGGACACGTGCATGAATAGGAAATCCTGATACTACTGCAATAATACGGAAATCGTCGCCATTGTTATAGTTAAGTTTAAATCTCGGAGAACAAACATAGAGCAAAACGAAATTTAGGAAACCCATTGCAGATTCAGAAGTCTAACAAAAGTTTTCATCCAATGCAGCTACGATTAGATACGATTATTTCCAATGAGTCTGTCAGGGCAAATTTTTACAGGCTTGTGTTTGCTTATAGATGATAATGAGAGTCCTGGTTGTTCACAAGTTCTCAAAGATGCTTTTTTGATCTTTACGGCTTTAAATGTGGGCCTAGTAATGAGACAATGACCTTGTTTTGTTTTGAGTGACATGTACTTTTATCTTTATTAATCTAATGATATAGATCGATGCTTTGATACGTTCTGAATATTCTCAAAAAGCTTCATTTTACCCAGATTAGCCTAGTGACCATTTTGTTGGGCATCGGCAAACAGTGCAAAACTAGATCAGACGCCGCAAAAAGCGGCGTCTGATCAGGTTATCCACTGTTTGCGAACATAAGTTTCTTTTAAAGTTTGAATGGATATGAAAAATGCCACCAAACAACCCTAATATTGGAAAGGGACTCGTCCAATTGATAAGGATGGGAAAATACATTCGGCATAAATGGATTGATACATGTACCTATGTGGATGTACTTAGCGGGGTAAAAAGTCTAAATTACGATCTGAGCCTTTATCGACATGCATTTGCGCATGTAATCTGTAATAAGTTCCAACATCATTCAGTGTGAACAATTGTACCGTCAGAATTGTCTCTTACACAGGATTATACCATGAATGATTAATCACAGTTGAGCCTTTTCGGGTATTGTGATCAGGTAATTTGCGAAAAAAGCCTGCCTACTTACAGAAACTGGCTAGTATCTAAGCAATCTAATATAGAAAGTATTACTTCGGAATACACTAACTGCATATTAACGTTCAGCAGGCAAGTATGAAAATGCTAGTGAACAGGGGCACAATGTCAGACCTATGGTTCAGCGATAGTTAGGTATATTTTCATGGACAAACTATGTCAATGGTCGACAAGTTCATTTCTAGTCCTTTTAATTGCATACAATGCACAAGTATATCATTAATGTAAGTGTCTTTTCCTTTGATTGGCTTGATAAATGCAAAATACTTCCGATTGGAAGCTTCACTTGTAAACTAGGATATTTGCAGTTGATTCTACATTAAAGGGCAATGGCGATACATACGTATTTGACTATAATTCATCTTCATATTCATTCCCTTGTGGTATTTATCCGCTTATGATTCATCGCAACGATCATTAGCAAATACAGTTACCTATTTACTGTAAATTTCTCAATATTAGCTTCATCAAAATTTGGCGATTTTAAAAGGCTGACATATTGCCATAGTTTAAAGTTGGCTGTTTCTCAATTTAATGCCCTTTAAGGTTATTTTCTATTCTCATAGGGGCTATTTTTAAAGAACTATTATTATCCCTATTGGGAGCATATTCTTTCTTTTAATAGTAGCCCCTTTTGAGACGTGGTTTTCTCTGGTCCAACAACAAGATGCCTTTTAAACTCTAAAAAGGGTAGAAGTCTTAAGTTAACATGTTTATCATTAAAGAAACCCCTTTGGAAGCATCCTGTTATGGATTCTACAAAGACAAACATCGTAAGTTTTGTGCAATTCTGACGGAAATTCTCCCCCAATTGGGCTAAACTGAGATATATGGGCTACTTTGAGAGTTTGCTGCACCTCTCAGAAAGTAAAACTATTTTCAGTTTGGGACATGTCTTGGGGCCTGAGAAACCCATAATTAAATAACTTTTCTATTGTCATTTTTCTTTAAATCACCTGTAATCTACGTTACCCTACTGGCATTGAAAAAAAAACAGTACACATAGTACAAGACTAATGTTGATTTATTTTAATAGTGTTAGTGAAAAAAAATTAAGCATTAACTGTTTAAACTAGACATAAAAATCAATTGCATACATCTGCAATATGTATTTCTGCCCGTCAGCGATATGTATGTTACATTTATACTAAATTGCAGATAATGACTTTAAAAATTACATGTATTAGAATAAACCATGATACCTGACCTGAAATATACATGATAATGATCTATATTCTATTTGAAAATGTTCAGTTTCATATATTTTGAAATTGTTTATAACTTTTAACATTGCAGTGAAGTAAAATCAAGTAAATATTTAAATATGCTAATTAGTATGTAATTTGTACTGGCTCCAGCATGTAACACATAGCTGCTTACAGATTCATTTTTTTATTATTTACATTGCATTGGAATTGGCAAAATATCTTTCATTATGAAATTAAATTATAACTATAATAACAATAATGGATCTTAAAGTTCTGCACATAAATTAATGAGGTCACATAGGTAACAAAGGGTGCCTTACATAAATGGATAAAGGTAGTAAATTGTTGTTAGGCTTATATAAATTTGGGTCTGCTCTCCACAATTCACTTACATATACTACACACATTTTATTCTATATAAGACTTCATTTAAAAGAGTGCTATGGGTTGGTCTGCAATATGTGAATGTGGCATTTCCTGGTCTTACTCAATCACTTTTTGTAATTTGCTTGGTTCTTTTACATTCATATTGCAGTTTTCGGATTTCTACCAATGGTACATAACGATAAACATGCAATCTACATCATGATTTAAATATTGACTTAATATCAATAATTAACTTAAATAGCATTACAATATTTCATACATCTAGTGGCAAGGCAGGAATTAAGACAGGGGTAGTGCTGAGTATCTTCTATAGCAGGTATAGGTTTTTGAAGATTGCAAATAAAACACCATAGTACAGAACCAGCATGGTTTATGTCCAAATATAGGATGTTACACAGATCTTGTATTAAAGATTTTCCTTGTATGCTGAATTCTTTTAATTTTCACTTTTCACTGTTGACAATTACATTATGAAATTAATTTATCATCTGTCCCCATTAAAATCTTCTATGTTTTGTTGAACTCGATTTCATATCATATTGTATTGATGATTATCTTATTATATTCTGCAGCAATTCTGAAACTATTCTGCTTGTTAATTATCTTAGACTAAGATAGGTTGAGGTAAGGTTACCTGAGCCATGTAGCAGTCTTTTAAAACATCTGAACATATTTCATGGTAACATAAACAACAAATCATTCGAATGTTAGTGATACTTTATTTTAAAGATCAGTTAACTGTTTTATTCTTAAGCATAAAACAAAAACATGACTCCCAAAATTCACTAGTATGGTTTGCATTTCTGAAACTCACAGATTAAACTGAATGTTGAAAAAGTAGTGTCACACGCAGCTGATTTCTTAGCTTTTCTTATTCACAAGGTAGTTTGTTTTTAGTTTTGTTTATGCAATATTTGATTTTGTTTGAGCTATTTGTAGCCCTAGTACATGTTTTATATATGTCCTATGAAAAGTGAGTTATGGTCTGTTTGTTGGTTTTAAAAGGTTTACAAAACTAGGCTTTTTGTGATAGTCTTAAATATATATGCAAAACCATCGAAAATGTGAACAACATTGCTGACAACAGCTTGCAGAAAGCATTTTAAGCATAAATTTGCTCACTCTTGTTCCTATATCCTTGTAGATATTTGTAAAGACTAACACTGATTGAGGACTTTCTTGTATAAAGTGAAAGGAATTTACTATTAAAACTACACATTTCGAGTATGTTATCAGTAACAAGTTCTATCCAATCTGATATATTGCACTTGTATCTATGAGCAGTAGATGTATACATTAATGTAAGTCACCTACCCTATATGCAATCAATCTCTATCTTAGCAAATTGTCATGGATAACAGATAGATTCTACACTAGAACAGGCGAGTTAACTACCTTAGGATCTTATATACATCAAGCAAATCGGAGATGTTAAATCAATGGATTATGCTAGTAAATGTACATATTAGATAACTATTTCAGGACACATTTACTCTAAATACTAAGAAATGACCCCAAACTGATGGAAAATTATGAACACAATCAAATCATCAGGTGCTCCAATATGGTGAATGCCTGTGTTCCCAAGAAGTCACCAGACATCTGATTTGGGGAAATTTGATTTGGAATAAAACTTGCAATGACATTTTACAGTTAATAAGAATAACATAAAGAAACACATGCCAATAACCTCATAGCATTTTATCTCTATCATCATTACAAAAAATAGTAAGCAAAATTTGTTTAATAATGATACTTAGAATTGAATTTATCGACACTGAAACAATTACAATGTATAAAAAGTTGCGCTGTAAAAGACATAGATACATATTTTATAGTATCTTAAAATTAGAGGTTACCTTTAATATCATATTTATACTGCTTCTATATATGGATGAATACGTTTGCACAAGCAGTCTTATTTCAAAGAAATGCTGTTTTGGAATCCACATCATATCATTAATGTGTGCAAATGTTTAAAGTTATATGGAGGATTACCCTTAATGTCAGGCCTATTTCCATGATGTACCCCACAAAAAGTTAACAATGTTTTCACTAGATGGTCATTATTAGAAATGTACCTGTATATTAGCTTTATGTTATGTATGTTACCATCTGCTAACAGGTCGATGTGAAGACCAATTTGAGGATATATTCCTTCCAGTATATGGTATTTACTATGTTCTATCATAGTTTCAACACGCCTGATGTTTTATGAAAGGAGGCTTGGTCTTTGTGTTTCATGAAGCTATGCTTAGTATATGCCATTAGCAGGTAGTGGCCTTGTAAAAAGAGTTTTACAATTACTCATAGATGGGAACAAACACAACAAATGTGTGAAATGAGAAAAAAAAATATTTTAGCCCTATTAGCATGAGATCATGGCCAAGTCCTTCATGAAAGCTGTAGCTAGGAACATATACCTTTGAGAAATGACTCAATTTCAGATGGTAAAATGTAACGTAAGTAACAACTTAAACACATCTTATGTATAAAAGGATAGGTAATTGCATAAAATGACGTATTCATACAAAGCATTAAGCAAAAAAATATTTCTTTAAAATGAAATGGTTATTCTTAGCTGTATTACATTTTAATTGATATTATACAGTAACATACTTTACATGCCTATTATGAATATTTGACCGCGAGAAACTTGGTAAATCATTGCTTTCCAAAAATGATAGACACACACCTAGCAGGATAGCAATAAAAATATCCTTCCATTAGGAAAGAAGGGAACCTTAAATTTGAATTTTGCCCCTATATAAAAAAATATTGCTACAATTTTCACCGATTTTGCACTTAAATGACCTTTGATCCAAACACACATCATGCCTTGATGATGCTGTTTGCTTATATAGCATGGCTGTATTATCCCAAAGAGATTTTGCATTACTTTGAATCATAATTTTGGATAGCTAATTGATAAAAACACTAAAATCTGACGTATATACAAGAATTTGCACTCAGTTGACCTTTGACCTAGTTCTGGGACTTTGGGGCATTTCCAGACTTGGCATCCACCCCTATCCTTCTCAAAACACATCAAGATACACTTTGAGCATGGATGCCAAAATGTACTCAAAAATGCCAACAGACTTTTTTTTTCAGGCTCTGGATGGCCAACTATCCTCTACGTTAAAGCATTCTCTACCGTTCAAAAGTTGGAGTTTAACGATACGGATACCAACATACTACGGGGGTGTATGTGCAACTGAATTCGAAGCAGTTTTTGCGGTCTCATATTTTGGCGATTTTTAATTTTACCGCTAAAATGCCCGCCAAATATAAGTGCTATACAGTATGCCGAATAGAACCGTCAGTTCTAAGTGTGTTCATGGAGTTGAAGGGTCTTTTGTTAATGAAAATACGTTGTTGGTTATTTGGTTGCTGAATATAGCTTTCTAAATATGAGCCGCGACATGTGATTTCCAACAATGTGGTATTTTGACAAGTGTAGACTCAGACGAGCCTGTGCAGCCTCCTTTTAAGCTTAGAAGCTACAAATGACGTTCGGTCAGTAGCTTAATATTCATAGAATATTCAAGCGACTAGCAAAGGCTCTGATCAGACTGCGCTTATGCGCAGGCTGATCTGAGGCTTTGCTGGTCGCACATACCACATTGTTGGAAATCTCATGTCGCGGCTCATATAGCTTTTTGACAATAGTTCTTAATAGGTATGTTTGCTTGTATTCTGACAATAGCTTCCCGTACAACAGCAGCTGTAACATTTCACCATTGACAACAAGTTTCCAAATCCACAGAAAACTGCAGTTCTATAAAATGCTCTCAGGCAAATCTAACCTTAGACGTTAAGTCCTTTTAATGTGTTTTAATGTCAGAATGTTTGATTCCCATTTCTGGATGGAGTTGCTCTAAACACCACATCTTATGGTGTACATGCACATTTTTCAAAACATTTCGTTTTGCAAGAGTATGTTGTCATATATGAATTTCAAAGTGAGTTTAACAAACATGAGAACTGTTTTTATGTTAGTTACTTAAACAGCTCTATCGATATCGTTATTTTAACGTTTTTTCAGTCCTTTACGGACGGGTCTTCCTGGATTGAACCAGTACAAAGCAGATGATGATATCATTAAGTTACGTAGTAACGTGGTTTATTATAGTGGCGTTATTACGTGTCTTGTGTTTGTAATGCCTTTGTATGTGTCTTTTTATTTGTGCTTTGTAGTCACCTGCTGGGAAAGGGCTGACCTCTTGGTTCTCGTTTGTGGTGTCTAACTGTGAGTTTGTCACTTTCCCATTGGAATCCTGTGTCAGGTGTGGTACTTGATTGTATTGATTTCTGATCTTTGCACCTTTACTTACTTTTCTTGATACACGAGTATTCTAATAACAATATACTAGGCCAAAAAAGAAACGCCGCATATTAAACATACATTTTATATGGGGAGACTTTCACCAATCTCTCGCAAACGATCTGTCATAGTTTGAGCGCTGGTTCTTGGATTATGAGTTCCTATGGTGGTGCTAGCTATCATTGTCACCCGACGAAATTGATTCAGCAGTTTAAACCTACGTTTTTATTGATCTTGACGTCGCGTCATTAGGCGATGACGTCTTGAATGTGCACGGTCTGACATTGTCCCAATTTGCCAGAAACGGTTCCTAAGACGTTCAATCATCCTTGCATGGCATAGAAATTGTTGGTCTATCACCGATGGCGTCATGTTAGCTTGTATCATTCTTATCGCCTTGACGCGTTAAACATGTGTCCGTTTTGGCATCGTTAATTTGCAATGTGTTACTTTTGATTTTAAAGTTTAAAAATGTTTTCAAGCAAATTGGATATTAGACTAGTGATTTCAGTAGTTATTACATGTGTAAATCTAAATAAAATGAATGTGCACGTGAAAAACCTGAAAATAAAAAGACAGCCAGCACATCGGTTTGGGTTGGTTGAGCTCAATGAAACAGTGGAAATTATGTGTGGCAGGAATAGTAGCGCAACATAGATAGCAGATGAAATTTTGTAACTCTCATTTAACGCACAATATTTTTAATCTTTATATGCGGCGTTTCTTTTTTGGCCTAGTATATAATCTTGGGTGAATAATTGGCCAGTTATCTATATTAAAGTAGTAATCGCTTTTTTACCCCGGCTGCTGTTCTTTCTATGTAGCTATGTCTTATTTTGTAAGTTCTTTATTTCACCCATTGTGATCACGTGGAGGTTTGTGTTGAATCCTGAATATTAAAATGTGGCCATGTTCTGATTGAGAAGGAGATAGCTAATTGCTGTCCTTAGCATATCATTGCTTAAATATATGAATCTTTATTACATGTAGCTCACTCATGCCACATGTTCAATGATCGTTGGAGGTCCGTCGTTCATCGTAATTCGTCAGTGCGTCATCAACACTTGCTTCAAAGGACATTTCCTCGTAAATTACTAGCTGAATTTTGACCAAACTTGGAAGGAGTAATCATTATATAGCGTTCAAATGGCTCAAGTCCATTGCATGTATAGTAGTAGTAGTAGGTCACATCGGCTAAATAGATTTACGGAATGATAAATATTCGTGTTTGTTCCAAACTTACACTGACTGTTCTACTTATTTAACATTTGAACGCGGATCTGACAAAAGGTTCCTTCGGGCATTTTAGCAGTTGTTGTACTAGCAAAATTTCAAAAACGTCTAAATTTTTCAATATTTTGCATGTTCTTACAATAGACTCAAATCGCTTCTAACATGTAATACAATCAAAGGCGCAAACAGTTCTGATTAAAATCAAGCGGTACGTATAACGTATGTTGCCATGGCAACAGCTCTGCATTTGGAATACACAGTTCCTTGAAAACAGGATACCTCATTCCAAATGCTTTTGTAAACACGGGATGTATGTATGTGGGCTATTTGTGCAGTCGTTGCAATTGCATACATATCAAATTTACAGAAACATGAAGCATTCTCCAAATATTGCCCCTAGCGTCTTTGTATTAGCGTCATATATTAACACAATGGCATTGACGTCAGAACGTCATTAACAACGTTAAGTGGCGTCATGTTTAAAACGCATCATATATACGAGTTTAAACGCTCATATCTATGTTTTTTGTAAAGACAATGTTTCCAAATTTTCTGTAATTGTTCACAACAGCTAGGTCTTTCTTTCTCTGTAAATATCTCAATTTTGATTTTTATTGCCGGAAGGTCCCTTTTGTCAGATCCTTGCTCATTTATGCTAACTTTTCGCCAGTGATAAATGTCAAAACGTTTCTTATACCTGAGCCAGTGCATGGAATTTTCAACAATTTGGTATGTGCGACCATAAAAGCTTCAGATCAGCCTGGGCATACGCGCAGTCTGATCAGAGCCTTTGCTAGTCACATGAGTATTCTATGATTGTTAAGCTACTGACTGAACACCATTTGGCGTTTCTAAGCTTAATAGGAGGCTGCAGAGGCTCGTCCGAGTCTACACTTGTCAAAATGTCAAATAGTTGGAAATCACATGTCACGGCTCACCTGTTATTGCTGCTATTATTCTCTGGATCAATACATCCCGACTGGACATACTTTTCAAGGAAGTTTTTTTTTTTGGGGGGGGGGGGGTTCTTTAGGTTTTTTTGTTATTTATATTTAAGCCGCGACATGTGATTTCCAACAAGGTGGTATTTGGACATGTGAAGACTCAGACGAGCGTATGCAGCATCATTTTAAGCTTTGATACTCCAAATGATGTTCGGTCAGTAGATTAACAATCATGGAATACTCAAGCGACTAGCAAAGGCTCTGATCAGTCTGGGCGTATGCGCAGGCTGATCTGAGGCTTTGCTGGTCGCAAATACCACATTGTTGGAAATCTCATGTACTGCCTCATTTTATTGTCAATATGTCTTACACGTTTGTTACAGAGCAACAACACTCACTGTATGACTTGTCAACAACTTTGAGCTCTACATTATGAAGCATTTTCAGCAGAAAGTGGGCCACAAAAATGTTTCATTAGCTTGCATGATATTTCATGTACATGATATATGTTGCAATTATGAAGTGTGTAAGATTTGGCTATTTTACTTTATTATTTGTTCTTGCCTCACAACATAGCTGATATTAATTTCAAGTCAGCAGCCCTGTGGGTCAAAAATAAAATCAGTGGTAGTTCAGCTTACACCAAATTCGATGTAAAGTCATATTTTAACTAATGTGAGGTGAAAGCTCATGAGTGAGTTTATGTTATACCAATGACCTCGGCATCCGTCGTCCATCAATATGTTCAAACATATTTTCTAGAGCTACAGGGCCAGTTGGACTCAAAATGTATATATAGACTCCTTAGGGATTTTTTTTAATGGTCTTGGCTATATGACCAAAATGGCCACCACGTAATGGTACCCGGCCTTAAATTCTTCTCCAGAACAAGACGGTCAATGTCCTGGGGCTTAGTATGTAGCTCTGCGGATTCTGGGCAAATGTTTGTTTTAATATTAACCATGGGATGACATTTACCTACATACCATCAGGGTATGATCTGCGTCCTAATGTATTAAATGGGAAAAAAAAGATTTTTGAAAACTTTTGAAGCCAATGCTATTATACTAATTATATGTATAACCTAATGCGAAAATTACATTTAATAAGTCCCAAAGGTCAAGGTTGACCTCTGACCTTTCAACTAGGTCCTTCATATTGGATTCACATCAATATATTAAACCTTTTATTCAGGAAATATTAGTCAAATTGAACTAAATCTTCGTGTAAATATCCCTTTTGCTTGGGAAATGATAATTGATTCTAGTAGCTGTGTACGTATGACCAAGGTGACCGCTACGCTCATACGTGTATGTGGTAAAAATCCTTTACAATATTGACTACTTCATTTTTCAATAACTGTTGAAGCTACCGTTTTTATACTTACTAGATAAGGTTAACTTGATGAAACAATTACCATGATAGATACGTATCTAATGTCATCTTTCAGCAAAGGTTGCTAATATTGGACTGCCATCAATATATTTAAACCTTTTTTCTCAGTAGCCACAAGGCATATTAAACTCTTTTATAAGGAGCACCCATTAGATTTAACAGTGTAAATTAATCATGTTTATGTTATGTGATAATATGGCTGCCATGCTCATATAAGGTAAAAACTCTTCAATGACCTTATACAGAACGAAAGGATCAAAAACTATTATACATGTATTTTATTTAGGATTGTGGTTGCGGGCTTTACAATGTAGGCTTTACTTGTGAATGACCTTGATATACTCTACGGTAAGGTCAAACGTGTTTCTGAATGCATTTATATGGGAAAACCCTTGAAAAGGTAAATATTCAGATAACCGTTGAAGTGAGCCATAATACAAAACCTATGAGCATAATTATGCTTCAGAAGAGGTATGTCGTTGATAGGCATCGGTGCCATATTGTAACTGCAAAGTTTGGTGTGTTTGTTGGTGAAGATAATAGCAAGTTTCCTACATTGTACGTTATCCTGGTTTCCTTAACTTCATTAAAGACCTTACAAAGTTGTCACGTTGTGTTGTTAATTCTAGTCCATGCACTACTGAGTTGTTTTTACTTTTAAATTTTTGCCGCGCTGCAACTAAAACCATGTTATTAATTATTGTGAAACAGTTTATGAGAGGAGGGTGGCTTATTATTTGGCTCGCGCAATTCAGTTTCGAATTCAGCTACATAATAAGCAATAAATGGACACGCGTGCCTGTAACTATTAACCAACGTTTGAGCAAAAGAGTCCTTTACACGGCGAGAAATACATGTCTATAAAGGGGATACTATTAACGGAAAGACTATGGAGCTTGTTATTTCCTTTAAGAAAACTTGTTTACGTGTGACCATTTATGACCATTAAATGTTACGCGTGATTTATGAGCCGTGACATGTGATTTCCAACAATGTGGTATTTTGACAAGTGTAGACTCAGACGAGCCTGTAAGCTTAGTAACATTAAATGATGCTCAGTCAGTAGCTTAACAGTCATCGAATATTTATAAAAATAGATTTGGGTCATGCTTGTCATGTTTATGGGCGTTTCTAACTATACCAAAAAACAAGATAACGTATGTATTGATTGAATTACAAAATCAGGCTAACTTTCATAGATTATAACCCATTCAAATTGCTCTTGTCAAACAAGAAGTATATTTTAAAAAACGATAATATTATATATTATAGTTTACAGCGCGGCAATCTGTGAATAAATAATTCAGCGTATTGTGCAAAGGGACAATGCTTGATTTTAACTTGATGTGCTGATCAAACTATATTAAGTCGAAAAAAATGACCACAAAAACACTACGTTGCGCCACACTGCGTTGCACCCCGTGTACGGTATGAAGTTGTTTGTTTCTTTCGTTACGTCCCAGTCATCAATGTTTTAACCATATCGGGACGAGTGTTCCTTGGTTGAACCAGTACTTAGCAGCGGACAGAGTGTCTTGCTAAAGGACGCAACCCAGGCTCAAACTAGCAACCCTTCTATCCCGAGTCTTCATGTAGCTCTCTACCAGCTTAAGGCTCTGCGTTCTACGGTATGAACTTCAATGATATAATGGTTCTCAACGCATATTTGTAAACAATTATTTAAATAGGCATGTACAGCTTTATAGTGGGACTAGAGGTTTTAGTTTGGTCCTGAACCTTCATCTACATGTAAGTCTTTACGTTTTACTAAACAAAACAACAATGTGTTTTTGGTACTCACCAACTCGTTTCAACGAGACTAATATACTTTTGAGCGCCCAAAACATACGTGTATATAATCAAACTCTTGCGCTCAAATACTTCGCCTATCTGAAGATATATGCATGTTTCCAGTACTTTATAAGTGCATGTCCTTAACTGGGAGGAGGGCCAAGGGTCAGTGATAGATCAAGGGTTGCTTGTTCGAGACTCATCGGAGGCAACATTTAGCGTCTTTGAGCAAGGCACTTTATATTCTGTTTAGTACTGGTCCAACCTAGAAAAGTTCCTGGCATGAATGTAAAAAATGGTAACTGGACAAAAGTAAGTATCTGTGTATGAATTACCTACGCCTGATCTGTTGGACAGCCCAATCATTGTTTGCAAATAATATTAGAACAAAGGCTGACATGGCTAAGTCATTGACAGTACTTCGGAAAATGTATTTTATATAGAGTCGTACCTGTATCATACTCTGATACTTAGGCCACACTTGACAATGAGCTAAGTAATAGTTCAACCATGGTGCGTCCGCCTGTACGTGGAGATAATCAACGGGCTTATGCTCGTGGATTATCTCCCGTACAGGTGGGCAACCATGGTATAACAATTTATATCACCTACAACAGTGTAGATCTCGCATATTACGAGATATTCCGTGCTAAAAATTAATGAGTGTGGTATAAATGATATTTGACTTCTGTTCATTGCTGCCCTGTGGTCACCTGCTGGGAAAGAGCTGACCTCTTGGCTCTTGTGAAGGTGCCAGTACACAATAACAGTATTCATGTTTGGTAGCCCACGAAAATAGTACCTTTAGAAATTTAGCACTTGTCGTTTCTGTGCCATTTATGGCGTAAATGGGTGCTTTATTCGACTTTAAATGTGCATCTGATTCAACATTGGTCAATGTTTGTCAGGCTGATGCAGGAAAATGCATCTTTGTGTGGACTTGTTTGTCACAGACTCCACAGCACACTCCCCATGTAACGTATGACGCCGGTCAGATTTCAGCCTGAATGTTTGACTGTCCCTCAAAGAACGGAGAATGCTGTGATAACGAGATTATCAAGGTAAGATGTCTTTTCACTTTTATTGATAGGTGAATGACAGCTCTTTTCATGAATTTTATTTATTTAACCACGAGTTCAAGATTCGATTAATCATATCGCCTTTTTACTCTAAATGAAGACAGTCACTTCATTAGACAACTACAGATGTACCACGACCCCTGACCAATGACCTTTGGGTCTTTCTATTTCAAACTAATGATGCTGAATGCGTAAAATAAGCCAGTCCGACTGGAACACATGTGTATGTCAAAGCTTTTATAGTAAATGTAAAATAAACGCATGAAACTCTTTTTTCTAGAACAACATATCAATATTGTAAATAGAGTCACGCTTCAAAGCTTTTGGCTTATCTTTACATGTATAGTGTCGTTTTGTTTTTTTCTTGCATGCGGAAATGTGTTTGGTACATGTGCATATATGACTTTCCACTGAAAAGCGACGCCATATGATACAAATCTACGGGTGTATTTATACGCATATGTTATCATAAAAGGCTAACATGTACATGTGTAGATGTATAAACCAAATTAATATTAATATATAAGTTTTGGCCAAACTAGTGTATTTCAAATGGCCCGCCATCACAACAATTACTGGAAGGTTCCTTTGACTTTGACGAATAAATAATGCGTACAAATGCACCTACATGTAGTAAATCAGATATTAGATATCGCCTATACGATACGTTTTATATTTGTACCACGTAACTGATCACGAATGTATACCACACTCGATAGCAACATTTTCAATATTCTTGCAAGTTTCTGCACCTGAGCAGGCTTATTTAGTCTTACCTGATGATTAAAAACCACGCAAATGCGGGCATCGATGGCTAAGATGACCCTAAATGTAGACCTTAAGACCCGCACCCATTTAAAGAGAGACTCACATTTTTTAAAAAGTATTGACTTGACGCATAGGCGCTTACATGTACATGCAATACCAAATGCTCATGCTCGTGAACTGGCTCAATGGGTTGTGCCGGATATTAAATGATTATTTTGTCCAGGATATTGCATTTTACGTCACATGCAGAAGCTGCTTCATGTAAACCCCGCAACACAAACATATATACACCGCTGCACTAACAAGTCGAGTATGCAGCTTTTATAGTCATAAACCACTAATGCACTGTTTCATATGTTGGGGCTCATTTAATTTAGAGACACCTGAAACGACCTTCATAAAACATGTATCCACAACAATCTATTGTAATGATCGAAGTAACGCATAGAAGGCAAACAGATCAATACACAGTATTTACATGTAGGATCGCAAACCGTGGCGAACATGGCGGCCACAGTTGTTGACCCCATCTTAAAGTTTGTAGTTTTCGGAATTTTGTTTATACCTGGTAAGTTTATTGATACCTCGAATATACATGTAGTTTTAGCTAGTCTGTGATAAACACAGTACTTATCACATTGCCGTTTAGTCCGTTTGACACCAATACATTGTATGTACAAGTATATTTTGTATATTGATCCGAATCACCTGTATCATGGTTACTTGGTCCTCATTGTTTTACAATACGGCACTACACTCATATTCGTACAACGCATTAGCCATGCAACCAACGCCTTACTGGTTTATGAGCCGTGGCATGTGATTTCCACAAATGTGGTATTTCGACAAATGTAGACTCGAACGAGCCTGTGCAGCCACCTTTAAGGTTAGAAACTCCAAATGATGTTCGATTAGTAGCCTAAGAGTCATAAAATATTCAAGCGACATGCAAAGGCTCTGATCAGACTGCGCATATGCGCATGCTGAATTGAAGCTTTGCTGATCGCACATACCACATTGTTGGAAATCGTCTCGTGCCGCGGCTCTTATATTATTGCCAAGCAGCGATTGCTCAAGCAAGACTGCGCACTCACGAAGTCTTTCTTGAGCCTTCACATAGTAGTTTTCAGCCTAGCGTCCGTTTTGTGGGACATCCGCAAACATCGACAAACAGTGCAGAATCAGATCAGACGCCGCTGTATGCGGTGTCTGATCAGAACCTGCTCTGTGTGAAAATGAAACTTAATATTCAACACCCTTAAATTTAAAATGAATTCGTACGAACTACAATCCAACATTTGTGCTCCTGTATTATTGAATTTATCAAATGAGTTGCGAAAAAGTGATAACATAAGTGATTTTATCACTTTTCCCCAACTCATTTGATAAATTCAATAATACATGAGCACTTAAATATAATGTAAGATCCTCTATGTATATTGCAAATTATCATAGTGGGAACACGAAGCGCATATGATCACAAAAATGCTTCAGTTTAACCATTTGTACATGTATACTGGAAACCCCTAAACGGGTACTTTTGGTAAACAGTGAATACCCGGATGAAATGCAGCATAATGTTGCTTTTCATCAGTGTCTACACTAATTGCTAAGATTAAAACAGCCTTCAGGGAAAGCACCACAAAACATCCTTCCAGGGCAGATCTACAAAACACCCTACAGAGACAGAACTACATCATAGTTGGAAATAAATTCACCTATTACACAATAGGTAGTCACATACTTGCTGTATTTTATCAATATAAAGGAGAAAATTATCAGAATACAAATGGTTAAAGAAAGTATAATACGAGAAAATAAAGATAATCGGGCTCAGATAAAATGGAGGTGCAGTTAACTGACCATTTAAGGGCAGTGTTTCTGTGCTATTTGGTTCACTTTTGCCTTTGCTATACTGGCTTGATGTTCCTTACAGCTTGTGGTCACTGGCCGGGTAAGGGCTGACCTCTCTGCTGAGTGCTCTCTTGTGAGTGGTGTTTCCTTGTGTGTTTTTTAACTTTTCCATATGGTGTCCCTTGTCAAAAGTAATTCTTAACTGTATCGATTCATGGTCTATGCTGTCTGCTGTACAATCGTTCATTATGTCTTTGGATAAGAAACTGGTGTCAAAGAAATTGAGTATAAAATTTAACATTTTAATAAATTTGTTGTTGTCAAAATGGTTTGTCTTTGGAAATCTCTAACTTCGACAAGAGGGCCCATGGCACTTACACGAGGATGACTGTAAATAAGGGTAAAGACAAATGTACGTTTACCCTAAGCCAAGCTATGGATTTTTATTGATAGGCAGTTGGTGATGTCAAAGTGATTACAAAGGCACAAAGGTAATTGGTTGTGAAGAGAGGCCACCAGCTTCAAAACCATTTACATAGTAGCCAAAAACAACAGCGTACGATTTCACAGAATTCTCAACTGACAATTCGATTTTTTTGTTCATCTGCTGACTTTATTCTTGGCAATATGGCTTTCATGTAGCAGTGTGATTCTAAAGATTCTGATAAAATAATGTTTCATAGTATTACCAGGCGCATACACAAGGCATTTTATAGATTACGCACTCTAAAAGGGGTCCGTTGATGTCGTCAAAATTTAAAGATATGCATATGCAAATTACTCATTCAATTAAATGGCAATTTTTTTGTATTAACCAATTTAATTTTTACATAAATCGGTTCTAAGTTGCTATAAGTGGGGCTTCGCCAACCCCCCCCCCCCCCCCCCCCCCCCACAAAAAAAAAAAAAAAGTGGTCATATGGATGACTATATATAGTAGCCGAAGTATCATACATAAGCATTGACACGGGTATTCATCCATTTAGATAGAGACATTGACAAAGTATATTTTTGTGCCGTTTTGAAGCAAAGGAAATCGATATTCAAAAATAGTAAGTGAGTATGATCAGGAAATACCACAATCACAAACTGCAGACAACCCCTTGGCACCGCGAGGAAGAGCCGCTCAACCATCACGAGACACCAGGAAGACAAATTAAGCAAAGCAATCAGCTCTCTCTTCCCCATCAAGATGATTGCTTATTGTGACATTAAACAACATGCAACCTTTTTTGTTCCTTCATGTACATGTACTGGATTCAAATTCATGAATGATTCAACTTAACTTGTTCATTATCTATGCACTGTGCAAAGCACACATTATGTCAGACGTAACACAGATTGGATTTGCTGTAAACGTTAGAAAAGCAACCACATAAAACAAAAAATAGTTAAATAATCCGCATCACTTGGTACATGTATCAACTCAGCCTGATCAGGCTATTTGCTGTCAGAATAATGCAATAATTGCCTTTACTTTGCGCGAGTAAGGTTCTATGACCTGACATGTTACGTTTCTAGTCACCGATTTTGCAGCTTCATAGGTTTCAAAATCACATTTAGCATGTCAACATGGATCGCGTGAATCGCCCCCTTCGTACTATTGAACAAAACTACGTTCTAGATATTTGATATTACTGCGACAGTCTCTGTGATACATGGAAGCTAGTGGAATCAAGAATTTATACGGGAAAATTTCTTTACAATCTTAAATTATGCAGCGCTCACGTACTCTCTGAGTCCCAATGACTGAATATTATTGTTGGTCGTTAAGATATTTAAGCAACACATGACCCAGATAGAAAAAGATGGGCATACTTTTTTCTGGTAGAACGATGCGTCAGAAAGGACTCAAATGTAGACTTATATTTAGATCTATACATCTAGGGGCTCTCGTAACGGTTCTCCTTTAGACTGATTACATGTACAGCTAACCGTTATCTTGTATTAACGCATACGAATACCAGATATTCGACCATTTGTTGAGGCGACTGTCCACTCAATTTTTGCTTCTTTGCATTTTCAAATGGTCCTTTTGTTACGATTTTTTCTGATTATTTGTAAAATAAACAAAAGCATAGTACAAGTACATGTATAGACAAACACAAACCCGTAACATGTAACGTGTCGGTAGATTGACAACATTGTCGTCATCTACCGTGTATGAAGAAACTGATGATATTTATTTGTAAAGCTATTTTCAGCGTAATATATACATGTATTATCATTATGTAATTAATCCAGTTACTGGTCAGAGGTCAGCTGTACTGCCGGAGGGAGGGGGGGGGGCTCGGGCAAATATACAGGCCTGGGACCTGTAACTAGCCCAATATAAATCATTTGATTTATGACATTTGAGCCAGTGCATGAGATTTCGAACAATGTGGCATTTTGACATGTATAGACTCAGACGAGCCTCTGCAGCCTCCATTTAAGCTTAGAAACTCCAAATGGTGCTCACGCAGTAGCTTAACAATCATAAAATACTCAAGCGACTAGCAAAGGCTCTGATCAGACTGCGCGTATGCGCAGGCTGATTTGAGGCTTTGCTTGTCGCACATACCACATTGTTGGAAATCTTATGCACTGGCTTATTTTATAAATCAATAACTATTTTAATATTTGGCATGTAACTTTACAGGCAAATGTATTGGCGCCATACTGGTTTGACCTCAACTAAAAACAGTTGCTCTGAGATCAATGCCGTTGACCTCAAGTCAATAATGATTGACCTTCGATCAATACAAAAGTACATGCAGTATTAAAAATTACACACCCATTTTATAAACGTTATCGTTAAGGCAGCTATATATTCTTGTTGCTTCTACAAGATCTATATTTATTGCTTTTGCACGATATAAAACCATCACTTACAAGAAGAGCTTTATTCATCTTCATCAGGATATCAAAAGATTAATGACAGTGTTATTTTTCTTTCCAAACAGGTGCCAGTGGGTAAGTAATGACATTTTGCTACTCTGTAGATCCATTTAAATCTTTTCCATTAACCCTGAATTTACAGTATGTAAACACACACATGTACGTGTAGTTTCGAATTCGGACTGCCATGCTACATTGTACTATTGTAACATATAACTCTTAGTTCATTCGTGAATGCTAGACATGTTTCATGTTTGAATTCGGTTTATTGTATGGCGTCGCGTCATGGAGTGATATACTGTCATTTTTTTAAAAATCTATTTGCTTTACATGTACCTATTAAGTAACGTCATTTATTGTCGACCATAACAACATTGCGTGCATAATGACTGATTCTTAACTTTTCTAAGCCAAAAGTGCGATTTCAAAGTAAGGTAAATGCCATAAAAAAAATATGATAAATAAACCTAATTTTGGTACTCATGTATTACCCGTTGTGAGTCTAGCATTGTATATATTATGATAAATTCTATACTATACCTGTTTTCAGAGAAAATGGATTATTTAATCTGTCCTTGTAAGAAAGCTGTCTCGCGGTCATGTTAGATGGACAATTCTTCCATGAGTTGACAGCCTATAGTATGTAGGATAACGTGGGAGAAGTCAGGTTACACTGTCATTGACCTACAACCTCTTGTAGCTGCAGGCATAGAACAAAGCGTCATAGAAAAATAGTTAAGCTTAACATAAATCCGAATGAGGAACGCAAATATATAATATTTGCTATGCTACCTGTTTATTTTTGAAGGTCAACAATCGAGGATGATGGTTTAACCGACTCCAGTTTGTATGTGGCTTTCGCAGTAATCTCTCTTGTTTGTTTCATCGCTCTGGTGGCCCTTTGTGGGGGATCAGAAGTCACAGCAGGTATGTTCAACCAAATGTCTGTCATTTATAAGCTCACGAAATGCAAGTGTAGCAAGGTTCATCTTAGCTACAATTAGTATACTGCAAACATTTAATATTAACAGCATCAACATTTGGCGATTTGAACAGACTGATATATTAGGGCCCAGACCTGTAAATGTTTTTCCATAGACCTCCATTATAGCTTTTGAGTAAGCTGTGGTCCACACAACTCTTCAAGCACAATGAGGCTGCCGTAGAATTACAGATTGGACCTAGTTCAACCAATAAACAAATATGAGATACCATGGTGACCACCATGTTTTACCACTTTTTGGCCCCTGAAGGTGGGCACCCTACATGAGAGGAAATTTTCATTGAAAAAAATACCAAAATGCAAGGTCCTCTTTTCTAAGCCACACCAGTAAACTTAATCAACAAAAGCAATGAGAAGTTGTTTCAAAAAGTACAGCAAAGATATACCCGTCTAATAAATACAATATATTTCCTAGTTTTATTATTGACCAATCATGAAACACCTTACAACTTAAAAATATTGTGCTGAGCTTCCACCCACCTTTTGAGCCAATCAGAGCCCTTTTTACATTTACAGGTCTGTGGCCTAAAGACATAACCCATTTTAGATAAAAGACCACCAAAACCATTTAATTCAAACCATTAAACATTTTAAAGCACATTTATATTGTTTGTTTGCATTATATACCCCAAAGTTATTCTTGGGAACCCTTTAAACAGCCCCACCCCCTACATATGTTACTAGAAAAATCATTGTATAGCAAAATAATGAAAAAGGGAAAGTGAACATATTAATTTTCTTATATCTCTGTTATTATATATCAGAAATGCCTCAAACTTCTCTCATATAAGCTTATAACACCACCTTACAATAAACTATACATAGAAGATGCATGTGCTTTACCATCATTAGTCTAATGTGGAGTTACCCCACCCACCCCCATTGACAAGGCAAAAATTACATGCTCCTAGCTATGGGGCATAGAATCCTTTCTTTACACATAAAATCAACTTCTAATCACTTAAAAAACTCATTTGTACAAAAAAGAGCAATTTCTGCTAATTTAGATGAAAAAAGCTAATATTATGTAACAGTCAGAGGTGGGGAAGAGCAAAGCTTTCTTCCATGCAGAGGGACTATGCTCACCGGCATGGCATTTGGACTACTCACATTTCACCGAAGGCCTAGGGGGAGAATAAAACTACTTCAGCCAGGATGCTGCAAGGTCAAGGTCAGTAAAATGGAGATTTTAAGGTCATAGAGGTCAAAGGTCAAGGTCACTTTGCAGTTTGATTGGCCAAAAAGGTACCCATTCTACTATTTATGACCTATTTCTCTTAAATGAGGTAAAATGGTCAGAGAAAAGCACCAAATTATTGACAAAAATTTAAATTTACTAGCCTAAAATACTCATTTTATAAATTGCAGGCTATAAATTTGCTAAAAGCATGCATGTGAATTGGTATTTTGAAGAAGTTTCATAATGCATGTTTTTCAAAGTGTCATTTATATTGCCGGATCCAATAGTAAAGATTAAAACCGGCTAATACGCATACATATATGCATCTGAAATGGCTCCTCTTATAAAGGTTAAGGTCATTAATAAGGTCTAGGGTCAATTTGGCACAGCAAATCAACCTAAAGGGCCCAGGTGGATTAATTAACAAAGTGGACACTGCAACTTCAGACAGGTTTCCAAGTTGTTCTTCACTGTTGCTAAATGGAAAGGTCCATTTTTCAAAGGTCAAGGTCATATTGGGTCATGTGACAGTCTCCTGTGCTATCTCCAAGTTCAACTAAGGCAAATGACAATAAATGATCATGCAAATGTGGGTTTACCCTATGTAATACTTTTTAACAAAGTTGCTGCATTTAACTCAATCAAGTGACCACTACTGCCGTCTACGGAAACTTGCAAAAGGGCCATTTTTACCATATTTTGTCAATTACAAGAAGAAATACTCAAAAAAAGCTTCAGCATAACAATGAAAAATACAAATGTATGTGATATAAGAACCCGTAAACTTTTGATATATGAAATGATGCCTCCAGTATAGCCTCATAGTGCAGTAGTGGAACTCACATGCTTCCCAGCCCAATATGTAGTGCAAAACTGAGCCAACCATCACCCCTACCAACTAATAAGGCTCTTTTTCTGTAGTCTTAATGATTTTTGTCTTAAAAAGGTGGCATTTTTGAAGCTGAAATCATTATAGGACTCACTGAAACCAAAACAATGCATCAAAAACATATTACAGGTCACATGCATAGCAGCCAAGGTATCCAACAAATCAGGCCTGATGTTCTTCTTTAGGGCCCAGACCTGTAAATGTTTTTCCATAGACCTCCATTATAGCTTTTGAGTAAGCTGTGGTCCACACAACTCTTCAAGCACAATGAGGCTGCCGTAGAATTACAGATTGGACCTAGTTCAACCAATAAACAAATATGAGATACCATGGTGACCACCATGTTTTACCACTTTTTGGCCCCTGAAGGTGGGCACCCTACATGAGAGGAAATTTTCATTGAAAAAAATACCAAAATGCAAGGTCCTCTTTTCTAAGCCACACCAGTAAACTTAATCAACAAAAGCAATGAGAAGTTGTTTCAAAAAGTACAGCAAAGATATACCCGTCTAATAAATACAATATATTTCCTAGTTTTATTATTGACCAATCATGAAACACCTTACAACTTAAAAATATTGTGCTGAGCTTCCACCCACCTTTTGAGCCAATCAGAGCCCTTTTTACATTTACAGGTCTGTGGCCATTACATGTAGCATAGCTTAATTTTTGCGGTTTCTCAATTGAATGCCCTTCAATGTTATTTTCTGCTCTCATTGGGGCTACTCTTAAGGGAATGAATATGCTCCCAAATGGGAATTGTTATTGTAAAAAAAAACTCACTACTTACTGTGGTTCAATGACACACATAGAAGGGACACCGGTCGCCATATGTATGTGTATTTAACAAAATACGACAAATGTAACTTTACAATTGCTATCATATTATTATAAATGTTGAAAATGCTATAAACGGATTACTTGATTATTTGTGTTTGATGAAGGAAAATTGAATGGTAAAGATGCCTTTAAATATATATGGCAGTCTTAATGCTATTTGCAAGTTTCCTGATGTTGTGTGCTTCTTCCTAAAAGACAAACCTTGCCAGCACATACAAGTTTTTTTACTTTCACACATATGAGCCGTGACATGAAATTTCCAACAATGTGGTATGTGCGTCCAGCAAAGCCTCAGATCAGACTGCGCATACGCGCAGACTGATCAGAGCCTTTGCTAGTCGCTTGAGTATTCTATGAGTGTTAAGCCACTGACTGAACACCATTTGGAGTTTCTAAGCTTAAAAGGAGGCTGCACAGGCTCGTCTGAGTCTACACATGTCAAAATGCCACATTGTTGGAAATCACGTGTCACGGCTCATATATCACATAGACGAGCATGCTAGACTCAGACACGCCTGTGTTTACGCGCAGTCTCTCCAGAGCCCTATCTGCTCCTGTTCACAGTGTTTTGATGTACAGTAAAACGTGTCTTAACCGACCACTCAAGAAAAAAGACAAAACAAAGGTATTAAAGACAAAATGGTAGCTTGATGAAGGTCGAAAGTATTGTATATTTCTCCAATACTACTTTTGACCTGCAGTAAGCGATAACCGGTCTTGAAAACCAATTTCGGTCTTCCTTTTGAGTGACCGTTTCAGACAGGTTTTTTCCGTAGATGAAGAGTTAGACCAGACTTTTGATCTCTAGTCCTACTGGATATGCGATGATTTTATAAAACCAACTACAATCACATGTGCACGCCCATTTAAGTATGAAAACATGGATCAATCATTTTCTCATCACAGCAAGGCCAGTCCCACCATGGGTGTTGACGATTCAGGTAGACCCAAATATCGACACAGGAATAACTGGAAGCTCAGACGGGTTCACAATAACGAGTCATAACACGCTTTTTCGACACAGAAAAGGGGGTTGGGAAGCTGATGGGGCCAAGTGGGGAGCCCGTAAGTACATGTAGTGTGTTTATGCTTGTATTTAAAAAAAAAAATCCTAGATTCCAAATGTTAACATATACAAAAACATGCATGATCCCCGTATTGGCTTACATATTTTGATAATTTAACAATATGAAATGATGCCCATACAAAAGTCACGACGCTTTGAAAAAATCTTGACGTTTTCACACCAAAACGTGTTTAAAAAAATAAAATAAACGCCATATATAAATTGTAATCTAACATAATGCTCGGGTTTTATTGGCTTTATTAATCTTGTTGCGATAGAGCGATTTTATACGCAGAGAGTCTCACATTCTATCCCACTTGTTTTAATACATTCAGATAAACATGAGCACGTTTGTAATATCCTATATCACTTGTTCCAATCATTTCACAAGACTTGTATTTCTGGTAAAGGTTCCAGTCCACC
Source organism: Loripinus fragilis (assembly GCA_964019695.1). Classification (NCBI taxonomy): domain Eukaryota; kingdom Metazoa; phylum Mollusca; class Bivalvia; order Lucinida; family Lucinidae; genus Loripinus; species Loripinus fragilis. The sequence goes on along the minus strand of OZ026526.1, from coordinate 56,345,107 downwards.
AAATATTAGATTTTCAGCCCAACTGGACGCGACATGCATGCAGCAATATAATAGTACTATATCTAATGCATGTCATGTAAAAATTTGGAAATGAATTCGATTTTTGGAATGTTCATGGAATCATGAATTTTTCGGGTCTCTTGTAAAGTAAGTGAAGCCCGAAGAGCTTCGCGTTAACTTTGCAAGAGACCCGAAGTATTCATAATTCCGTGAACATTCTAAAAATTGAATTTATTGCTTATATTAACATTTAATTATAAATGTCTAAAATATAGAACTTATTTATAATATAGGAAAAACGGCTTTGTATTTGATATGTAATTGTAACAACAGTATAAAACGGAAAAGCGGAACATCCAGTGTGAACGCAGACAGCCAATGGAGCAAACAAGAGGCTTGTTTTGCACGTGCGAATCAGGTATGGCTCGCTCTCAGTCACTTCTGTCGAATGAATTCGATGTTCGAAGCGTACTGCACGGGCAAGTGAGCTTGGCAGCTGCCAATCAAATAAATGTCATTCATGAAGCTATGAACGGTTTCAAAATCTAAAGATTCATTAAAGGCTTGCTTTGAAAATGTAAATATACTCAGCGTCAATCAAATGTTACCAGTATCAAAGTTTCGATATTTCGGAAAATATATAATGCAGCTCTTTGGCTACTGTTACGTTCATGTTTCTGGTCAACGACAAACTGATTTGGAGAGATAAACAGTTACACGACCCCTTGAACTATGGTGCCCGTGATGCACGTGCATTTTATGTTTTTTGCAGTTTTTAAGAATTCGAAATCATCATTTTCAGAAGACAACATGCTAGAACATGCCCTAGACATTTTCTTTGAAAACGCCACCAAAATGGTTTAGGTTATCCCATTAAACGCAAAAAATGAGGATCAAACTTTAAGGTAGCACCAAAACTTTGCATTTTTCTATACAATGCAATAGAAAAATACAGGGGTCCGTCAAGGAATGATTATAATGTATTCGGGTGTGATGGATACCGGTTTCCATAGTGGTGATGCATGGCACCCTATGCCATAAAACTGAGTGTTGAAGTACCCGCAGTTCTTCGTACAGGATGAACGGTAACTTTTCACTGACGTTGAGTAAATGAAGACTTAGTAGAAATATAACCTCATCAACACATCAAAAGTGCAAAAATAGAAACTGAGTGAAAGTAATGTATACACTTATAAAAATATATGAAGCTACAAATGAGCCGTGACATTTGATTTCCAACAATGTGGCATTTTGACAAGTGTGGACACAGACAAGCCTGTGCAGCATTCTTTTAAGCTTAGAAACTCCAAATGATGTTCAGTCAGTAGCTTAATCAAGCAACTTGGACAGGCTCTGATCAGACTGCGAGTATGCGCAGGCTGATCGGAGGCTTTGCTGGTCGCACACACCATATTGTTGGAAATCTCATGCTGCGGCTCAAATGTTATGATCAAATAATACGTACATGTAGTTGGGCATGCATTACACAACAGAGCAAGACATAAATGTGCTAACTTACAATGTATTACATGACATTGCGTCTGAGAATGAGATAACATCATGTTTTAAAAATTGATAAATCACTAGTAGTTTACATATTAAATCACGTTATATGATGGCGTCTATAACACCATTGCGTACACAATGGCACAATTTTAAAATATTCATGCCAAAATGATATATTTTAAAGAAATTTCAATGTCGTTTGACAAATAGAATATAATATTCGTGCTCATGTAAATTTGACATCATTAAACTAATTGCAAATGAAGAAAGCCTCGCATATTATTTCCTTTTCCTAACTCGTTTAATAAATGTAATAATATGAGCACTCTTGTAAAATTAGTGCAGGCCCCTGTGTCGAAATTTGCGCCCCGTGTGCATTTTTTGGTAAAAGTGATTCTTATCGACTTTCAACTAGAGAAATATATGCAGTGTAAGGAAAAATATGTTAACAATTTTTTGCAGTATTAACGTCACAATGACGTCACAAAATGAGGTACCGCCTTTTCACTTGCATCAACGAGCTTATATGTGGTGGGGTTATTTACACACCTAAAATAATCTTATTTTATGTTTGTTGCATTGAAATGGTTAAAAACGTCTATATAAACACTAAAATAAAAATTTCATCCAAAATGGACTTCAATTTTACATGGAATTGACGTCGATTTGACGTCAAAGTGCTTGAAAAAACACTTTGCGTACAAACCAAATAATTCTGGAAACTCGTGTGTGCCTTGCGACTAAAATCAGATTTTAGCACAACTGTTTGTTCCTGGCTGAACTTTTTGAAACAAGTTAGCTCTCTGGTGGTTGGGCGTTTAGCTGCTACAGTATGTTAACTACAAAATAAATGCAATCAAGGTTGTTAAGGTAATACTTGAATTATCTTAATTGGACAAGCATTCATGTAATATACAGTCCGTTTCATTCCTTATATATATATATGTTTATAAAAGTGGGCCCATTGTAATGTAATTTAAGTTACATTTTAAGCTACTCCATATAAAATCACTTAAATTCTGTTAAATAATTTTCTTTGATAAGCTTCCCAGTTAAATTTCAGATTTTAAACACATTTTCTAAAAGTCAAGTAGTGTACCATTATATAGCTGCAAACAGTTTGCTTGTATCACAAATACCTTAAGAGTTATAAACTGTTAAATATGATGACCCTGAACAAAAAATTCATTCTTTAATTCAGCATGAAGTTCAATTTGAAAACCGTCAAACACCATATATGAGCATTCTGTTGATAAGCAAGAGTAAAAAGCCATGCTTAACTTCGTTTCTGGTGTAAAATATTAGTTTTGTTTTTGTTTGTATGGCATCATGTAACGTAAATTTCAACTTTCAAGACTGCATATACATTGCTTTATTCCGTTTATTATACGTCATATGATATTTTATTTCATCTCAAAACTGACTGTGCTTGTTAAATAGATATCAAGATATCAGTCTGTCTGAAAAAAGGATATATCAGAATTTATTAAGTTACTACTAATTATCCATGCACATTTGCATTTGCAAAATAATATATATTTGAACTTTTTATATCTGCAAAGAAATGATTTGTCCATAATTATAGATTTTAAAATTTATAAACAAAGGCAATAATAGCACTCAAGTAACATAACTTAGATGGATACATTTCAATTTGCTGTCAAAATTGTAAAATTAGCATAACATTACTGTACAAAATATATTATATTGCCATATGTGTATCCAAAATGTTAATTAAGACGATATATAATTGCGTCAGAAAAGCTAATATATTATGTTAAGTTTAGAGTTTTGGAATATTTTCTGAAGAATTCTAAGTTTAATTGAGCTACTTCTATTCAGTTATTTAAAGTATCTGTAATTAGTTATTGTTTGAAGTGACTGTCTCCAAATCATTTTGTATTCTGACTATTAGCTGTGTATGCATATGGTGACGCATTAGAGAAGGTTTGGAATTAATTCTAGTTTATATACAGCATAGCTTTCATTGTGCAATCAACAAAACTGTCATTGACATTAAGTAAGTACCTTGGATCCTTTGCTCAAACAATGATATCTAAAGAACTGTTTTATTGATTTAAAAAAATCCCTGGAAATAGAGAAAGTTAGTTATAGTGGTGAGTTTTTCTTTAAGGTCACATTAGATATGGTCATATACAAGGAAATAGGTCAGCTGTTACTACGGTATTAATTTTAATAAATACGTTTCAGATAAAATTGTATCCAGCCAGATTTTAACAGATGACATTCAAGTTATTACAATGGTTTTCAGAATTCTGGATAGAAATGTGAAATATTAAAAAAATGCAGTCAAGAGATTAGATCTGACTTAGTTTTAGCAATAAATGCTCATATACCTGATGTAAATTTCCACTAAACAGAACGTTGGCAAAATAAATCTGGAACCTCGCAAACATGATAAATGTAATCATTAATAACACTGTTTAACATGTATATGTGTACTTAAGATTAGAACGAGTTGTTAACTTGCCAGGACATAGATTCAAAAGAAGCATGCACAATGCTAACTGTTCAGCATTAAGATTGTGGCGAAAACACAAGCGAAATTTGCTAACTGAATCATTTTAATTTACAGCTCTTTCGCCACAGAGAAATCATAGCACACATTTAAACGTATATATCTAAATCTTCCCTTTAGTCCAGTTATCCGTGTCTGCACATTCCATGCTTCCCCAGTTAATACCGCCAACGCACTGCGTGCTGATGTTTCCAGTTCTAGATCGTTAATGCTACGTTGACACTGTGTTCCTCATCGTCCATGCTATTTCTGTCCTTACCTAGTTACTGACGTTGCCAACGTCGCGACGTTAAGTAATCGACGCAACGTCACTAGTGTGATGAGATTACAATAAATATCGCGAGATTCGCGACACTCACAACACGCAAAATGTTCCTTAAATGCTCCTAAATGTTATCATTTAAATCAACTAAAATCAAATGAAATTTTAATAGATATCAACTGCTTATTATCCTGACTTTGACTCTAAAAATGTATTTTTCTTCTGATTGCTTTTTCCTGGTTATCAAGCGGGGATGCTTTTCACATCCTTTCATTTTTCGTCTCCAACATTTACGTCTTCGTTTCTCCGCAGCAGATTTCTTTCGCCTTTTCTTTTCCTTATTAATTCCAATTTTCTGGTCGCAGCATATCGCTTTTCTTCTGTGACATGCTCGTGCAATTTTAATGAAAAGCCTCTTGCGCCTTTCTTTCCACCATAGCCTGTAGCAAATTGGAACTGAATTTTTTACACCATAAGCGTTTTGCCCTTTACGCGTATAATATGTATGCCTCCTTTTAGCTGCCTTTTTTCTTTGCAGAACTTTGCCCTTTTGAAAACCTGGCTTTCGTTTCTTGTGAAAGAGTTTTCTATGAAATTGAGACTTTCTCCAGTTTCTACTGTTCAGCGTTCTCTTCGAACGAGCTGAACATTTCATCTAATTTTTCTTTCTGTTCTTCTGTTTCTGCCCATTTGGTTTTTGAATTTTCAGTGCTCCCTTTGAAACCACTGTAACTGACACCAAGGTTTCTTTAAGTGCAACCTGCCCCTGAAGAAGTGTCTGTTCCTGATGACCCATTGGTTTCTTACAGCTAGACACATATCCATTCGGCTGACAACTGTTGCTTGCCTCTAATGTAGTTCGCTTTGCTACATCTATTAATTCATCCTTCTGTTGTGAATCTATATCAAAATATTCCATTATTTTAGTTTGATTTCTTCTTAATATAGCCATCTGTGATTCAGCTTTTGAAATAAGTGTGTCGACTTTTTTGGTTAAAGGTAATTTTGCTGAAGTTTCTAAATCCTTAATCTTAAATTTCGTTTCCTTCTCGATTACCTCAAGTTCTATTCTGATGTCTATTGCAGAAATAATACAGTCAAAGTCAATTTCTATTTGCTCCAGAATCTCGTCTTCATTTTCCTTTGTTGCTATCAGAGACAGTTTTTCGTGTATTTCTCCTAAATCATGACTATTTCTATATAAGTTCTGTATACATTTATTTAGTTTGATAATAAGTCCAGAAAGGTTCACATTTTGAAGATTTTCCAACAGCAGTCTTTTCGCCTGCAGAATATTTTGTTCTAGTAAAGTTTTGCATTTTAGCCTTTCTAATTCCAAAGTTTCGGATTTTCATTCTAAGTTCTAAATTTTGCATCTAATTAGACTGAATTTACAATGTTCTAAAGGTCCCGGGTTCCGGCGCCAAATGTGGCGAAAACACAAGCGAAATTTGTTAACTGAATCATTTTAATTTACAGCTCTTTCGCCACAGAGAAATCATAGCACACATTTAAACGTATATATCTAAATCTTCCCTTTAGTCCAGTTATCCGTGTCTGCACATTCCATGCTTCCCCAGTTAATACCGCCAACACACTGCGTGCTGATGTTTCCAGTTCTAGATCGTTAATGCTACGTTGACACTGTGTTCCTCATCGTCCATGCTATTTCTGTCCTTACCTAGTTACTGACGTTGCTAACGTCGCGACGTTAAGTAATCGACGCAACGTCACTAGTGTGATGAGATTACAATAAATATCGCGAGATTCGCGACAAAGATGTCACTCCTCTCAGTATCAACATTGTTACCAATGAAAGTCGCACATGCAAAGTTTAAAAAATGTGCGTGAACTTATGCATATCTAATTTGGAATGTATACTTTTATTCAATTATCTCTTAAAGAAATCATTCCATTTAAATGTACATAATAGTAATGTAAATCTCAGAGGTAGGTTTAGCGGTGCATCATTGTCAATTGTGTGATATGTGTGTACGGTATAGTTTACGAAATGTTGAATGCTATATTTCAGATTTGTATTTTGACAATAGCGCAAGAATAAATCACGTTACTTTTAGATGAAAACTATTTTAAAACTCTTTTAATGTAATTCATAAATAAATATTTGGACTAGCAAATGCGTTGTTTAATCACTCATGATGATGCAGAGGGGCTGGCGTTCTATACTTTGGTCTTCAACCTACACACTACTTTGTTATACGAGCAGCGAAGGCTCTGGTAAGTCTACCTACACATATGCACAGTTTCACCTGAGCCTTCATTGCTCAACACTGCGACAAGTACCAAAATCAAAAGGGCTTTTTCCTTTGATCTGTTCTTTCGTTACTGGATAATCTATTTTGTTTGATTTGAACTATGCTAAGAATTATTAGGCTGCAATTTTATATCAACGACAAAGTTCACATTTGACATTCTAAATATCAATTTGATATTATCTGCAACAAAATTCCACAGTAAGACCAATGTGTCTAATTGATAGAATAAAAATAATTTATTAAAAGTAACTAGTTATTGTGAGTCAGCTATTTTAGCAATTGCTACAATATACATGTAATACTAACAATACCTGGGGGCTTTTCTAAGTGATAAACATATCTCTTTTAAATGTATGACTAAAATGAACCATCAGAACAAATGTTCTGTTTGAATGCTTCACAATAGTTTTGAACCAGACAGAACAGATGATAAGACATGCCCTTAAAGTTTAATTTGATTGTTATGCATTTTACAATCTGAAATGGTATTCTTGTATCACCAAACTGGACATCATTCTGATATAAAGCAAGTATAACCATAGGGATAGGCTTTGTGTTTGTCATACTTTGGGGCAAAAATCGTAAAGTTTTTAAATCATTTCATTTTTTTTTTCAAAAGACAATGATAAAGGACTGTTTTGAATTCTCAAACTCATTTTGACATATGCTTGTATTTACCTACAATTACAAATTCTGAACACCTTTTTATTCCTGAATGATATCAGCATAGTAGTTGTAATTAATAGCTGGCTTAAACAATATGTGATAAATCTAGCTAAGCTAGTCCATGCTTAACATTATTCTGTTATCTAAAATACGATACAATATGATACAATATATTTTATTCAGCATTAAACATATAACAATGTTTATAACCTACACAATAAGTAAACATGTTAATGTAGCTAAATAACAACAATAATTTTCCTGAGGAGCATAAGACATTTCTTCTGATATGTTTGATGACTTTATATGCGTCTTTTATATATCATTTCGCGCATAAAAGAGGCAAAAATAACAGTGTCAGTGAGATAAAAGATATCATTTAATAAGCCTTTAAGAAAATAAAATGCTTTTTACATATTTGATAAAACGCACAGGCTTAAAAAATTCGTTGTATGTGAATAAGGTTCCAATTTCATTTTTTATTCATCCATGCGTTATTGGTAGTTTCCTTTATTGGCAATTAATGGCAGTTAAATGACAATAAATAGCCTACTAGCAGTGTAAACTTAAATAGTGTTGCTTTGTAATTTAAAAATGTATTTGAAAGAAAGTAACGTATAGCACAGTAATAACAGATCCTTCTTCTTTGATAATATCATATTCCTAGCCATTTGCTTATAATTAAAAGGTTACATTGGCATCATGATGTAAGAATAAGGAGTGGTTAGATAAGATTTCCGATTATTTCACAGTAACGTAGAAAATTTTGCTATTGCGTGGTTTTATCCTTACCGCTAAAGAGTTAACATACATTATTGTGTGGCTTGTAGAATGTCATTTTAGAAAATTGTAGTGTACAGAACTCCCCTATGAGGTATTTTGGTAGTCCAATGTCTAGTGACTATAATGCATTAAATAGTTCTACATTTACAGTAACATAATAACTGTAACATCATAGTGGTGTTTTGTTTAAATGCATACCGGTTGTTCCCTTCCTTTAAAAATGTTTTAAGGCAAACAACATGTGGATAAATAATAATTAGGTATAACTTGGTATTTGCAAAATAGGATTTAAAACTATAATAGGGTAACGTAGTTAACATGCCTGTCTAAATATAGGTCAGAGAGCTAACGTATGTCATTTCGTATTTTATAAAGTGTGGTTTCAGAAAATTGTAGTGAACAATATTTTCTCTGCTGTGTGGAGAGGTGGGTCTAGCTATTTGAGCTCTCACTATCACAGAATTTTCATTTTGGTACTGACGTCACTTTTCCATGTACAGACATCATTTTGTAGTTAATGTAACCTATTTAAAAAACAAAGTCAGTGCCAATGCTTCGAAATCAACATGTCGCCAGTAAAATTACCACAACTGTTCAAACAGTTCATGTTTATGTCTGCTGGAATTCATAGCACTCCCTTTTCAAGCCTTGAATAAGCTAAAAATGGGGACGTCACTTTGTGACATCACAGGGACTTTAAAACGCCAAGAAAAAATTGTAAACATCTTTTTTCTTAATCAGAATACATTTTTCTACATGAAAATATATGTTTGACACTTTTACCAAAAAATGCACACGGAATTACACAGTGGCCTACACTAGATCACTCGTAAAAACCCTCAAGCTATGCACATGTATTGTATTGTTTTGTATTTTTTGTTACAGCATTGGCTAAAGGAAAACATGTATTCGAAATCCATTGGCCTCGGATATTCCGAGGACAAACAGCGACAGTTGGTGTCGGTAATTCCAGTGCACTGATGTTTATCAAACCAAAGGACTCGCTTATCGGCTGTAACGGCAACTCCTGGGGACTGGATATATCAAGAAGGAAACTAATACATAGAGGGGAGATGACTGGGTCTATGCCTAGAGGAATGATTCCAGAAAAGTAAAAACACATAATTCATAGGTCCAGATAAGGAAATTTATTTGCGTATTTTTTTTCTTACCCAATTATTTAAACATGTGTTTTTGGTGCTCAAAAGAACCGTCTCATCGAGACGGTTCTTTTGAGTACCCACAACATATGTTTTGGATGAGAAATAAAGAAGATAATTTTCCAATACGCACTTTTATCTGAAGGCCTGACACCTTCTGCTCAAAAGATTGTTTTCTAATAGTGTGATATAAACATGTACATATATATAGCGATGTTTAATCGGTACATGTCCGTGTGTTGTGGATAAACTTTAGAGTGTATGGTGCTACATGTACCATATCAAAGAATGCGGTCTTAACTCGTATGACTACTTCATATGATTATCCATTCCACATAACCTCCTATTGTAAAGGCAATGACATTTTGATGATAAGCAAACACACTGGATTAAACAGTATGTATGCCTTAAACATTTGCGGAAATGCAATGATTTTGAAACACTGTGCATTCTATTCATTAAGTTGTAATTGGTTCATTCTAAGGCATTGTTGTTTGTGTATGTCGTGTTCGCCAAATGAATGTAAGGTTTTGTATTTGGATCTGGTTTTGAAATAATGAAAATATAAGTTGAACGTCTTTTGTTACACGTTTAATGTTTACCAGGTAAGGCTTCAACATGCGTTCTGAAAACCGAGCATGGTAAACTTGATATTTACATACTCAAACCTGGTATTCTATTTATCAGTCTACCCATTGGGTCACTGTTCATATTGGCGATTATGACCTTATTATCAATGTTCACGTCGATTCAACGCCGTCGACGTGATTAAAAAAGTACAACGTGATGTTGACCTGATAACGATAACAGTGTTGTGAGATAGACAACGTGTATCAGATCATCGTGTAACCTGAATGCAGTTAATATTAGAGGTAGCTGATAAATAGTAGTTTTCTGCTTTCTTTTCAAATATTGTGCATATACCACATTTACATCATCATATACTATACGATAATATTACTTGTCAATGATGGGCCCAATATAATCTTATTTCTTGCACACCCGATAAGAATATCTGAGATCTTACTCTGGGATAGAAACTCTTATCTTACCCATGCTATCTTACATTGTACCCAAGACATCAAGTAAAGTCATTATGTTAAATTAAAACTAGCATATTCGGGTACTTCTGGAAGCTTATTTTAAAATAGATAAATAAAAACAGTGATCATGGTTAGGTGCAAGATACAAAATCCATTATTCGTGTGAGGGTAGGTTAGAAGTGTGAGGGTAGGATGAAAATCCGTCCCTAGGGATCACCATCTGTCATCAATCGGCAAGCCTCGTGATGCCAAACGGCGATCCTCGGGACAGATTACTCTATCCTACCCTCACACTCATGATAGATTCTTATACTCTTTGTACAACTACAAATGTATCATATGGGGTTATTGATTTTTTTTTCTAATTTCGGCCACCATGACGTTGCCTAATAGTTGGCCGTTGTAAATGCTACATGAATTCATTTAGCTGGAGAAATGTTATGAAATCACACCAAAAGTAAGTAATGGTGCAAAGATCAGGAATCGATACAATCAAGTACCACACCTGACCCAGGATACCAATGGGAAAGTGACAAACTCACAGAAGACACCACAAACGAGAGCCAAGAGGTCAGCCCTTTCCCAGCAGGTGACCACAAAGCACATATAAACAGACGCGCACAAAACATAGCAAACACAAGACAGAACAAAAACATAAAAGATCCACAAAAGAAGTACCGCCTTGGAACGGTCAGTAAAATATTTTACTGGAGGGCTTAAACCGGTTTAACGGCGCCTACCTCACCCTTAATTCAGATGTGGATCAAGACACATAGATATTTGGTTTGCATGAAAGACCCCTAACTTATCAATGCACCATCTCCTAAAACATATAAATCAAGATATAACAAGGAGATAAAGCAAGGATAAGGACTCAACAGTAAATTAAACTGAATACCGGAGCAAAAGAAATCAAACAGGTAAACCCCGGTGGGCCCGACAAACAGCCAAAGCATCAGGCCCCTACCATCTCATCAATAGATAAGTCTTTAAGTCGGAACCATCATAGAGTCTGAAGTCCGACCCACCGGCGTGCAATTAAAGAGGAAAGCAAAGTTGCCAACCGTGATTGGGTTGACTACCAAGCATGCAGTCTGTTGCAATACATTAATGTTATAGCCAATCTTTTTATAATGGGAAATTATTTTAATGAACTGCGCTGAAAAATTATTAGAGCCAACAATCTTCTTCAACTTATACACCAAGTCACCATAGAAATCAGGTTCCGAAAGTCCTTGGCGCAAGAGAGATTTAAGTCCAACTTGGAATTTAGAAATCAAATCATAGTATCGTCTATAAAATTTTGAAAATGTTTTGCGAAGTTTATGATACCGATAGCCTTGTTTTAGAAGTTTCTGAGTTAACAATTTATTGCGAGTGTTGAAGTCAGCAACATAGATAGATGCTCTAGCAAAACGAATGAGTTGAGAGATATAGACTCCATAGGATGTAGAACGAGGAACATCACCATCTAAAAATGGGAAATTAACAATTTCAAAATCAAAGTCGTCACGTTTGTCATAAATTTTGGTAGAAACAATATCATTAGAAATTGACAAATGCAAGTCTAAAAATGCGGCTTCGGTATCAGAGGCATTGGCTTTATTAAGTTGGAGCTCTGAAGGGTATATTTGACTAACCATATTGTCAAAATAAACATTATTAATATTTAAAATATCGTCCAAATATCTGGAAGTAGTGTTAAACGCATCAATAACATCAGCTTGCTTATCATCAGAAAGAGACATCATAAAGTCCCTTTCATAACAAAACAGGAATAAATCTGCAACCAGGGGAGCACAATTAGTGCCCATAGGAATCCCAACAACTTGTCTATAGAGCTTGGTGCCAAATCGAATAAAAATGTTGTCCAACAAAAAGGTCAGCGCATCGCATACATTTTGACACGACCATGCATGATATTTTTTAGGTTTTTCTGAAGTAAAAAATGCATTTCTGTCACAACATGCAAGGTAAGGAGAGCCTTCTCTCTGGAAGGTACTTTCAATAAGATCAATAAGTTTATCTTTAATTAAATTATGAGGTAAAGTAGTGTAAAGAGTAGAAAAATCATAAGTAGACAAACTGGTCGCATTGAAATCTCTAGCTTTAAGTTTATCTAAAATTTCACCTGAATTTTTAATCGACCAAAATAGGTTTATACCAGATCTCTCATATACCTTTTCACAATATTTGATAACATGTTTTTTAACAGCTGTAAGACACGAGGTTAACAATTTAGAAAGTTCTGTTGTTGTACAAGAACTAGAATTTGCAATAAATCTTGCTTTATAGGGTTTTTTATGGAGTTTAGGTAACCAGTACAACGTAGGGACTTTGTCTTGATTTTCTTTAGCTTTGACACCAAAATGTAGGGCTGTTTGACAACCATGCCCATCAACAATCACCCTTTCACTTAAAGAAGGCTGCAGTTTATAGGCATTAGTGTCAACAAGCTCACGCTTAAGAGTATTAATATAATACAATCGTCAAACAACTACAACATTGTTAGCAGCTTTATCTGCTGGAACCAAAACATAGTTCATATGAAAATCCTGGATACCTCGTTTAAGATGACTAAAAGAAGATTTAGGTTTAGGGGGCAAAAGATGTGTATTACGAGAGTAAAATGAAATACGAGTATCAATAATTTTAAAAATGTTAATCTTCCATTCCTTCAAAGCATCAGGTTCAACATTTTCCCGTTTGCACCAACGATTACTGAAGTCATTTAAAGAAGCAGCGATCTCTCTACGACATTTAGAGAAATCAATATTAGAGGGAAATCTATATTTAGGACCTTTAGAAATGATATTGCGAACTCTAGCGTCAGGAATGACATTTAGATTACCTGTAATAACATGCCCTGCACCAGTTTGACAAATTACGTGATAATATATTTTCAGGTTTTTCATGTATGTTGATTGTGATAGTGGTACTCTGGGATTTGGCTCGGAGTTGGAGTACTGGGGAGCACCCTTCAACATTCCTCGCCATAATTTCCCTGTCTTTGCCATGGTTGGGTGCACATGCCCTAATTCCCAAATAACAATGATTTACAGAGGTTCTGGTATGTATTTATTGTTATTTATGCCAATGCAACATAATGCTTCAACTACTAAATTTTATGTTAATACAAAACTTACATAAAGTCACACGACTAGAAAACTAGAAAACGGTCACCACGAGTACATATTTAGGGGCTAATACTATTCAAAATTTTCGAATTGGGGAGGTTTATGTAATAAATAAAGGATACTTTTCCGATGCTTTCTTGTTTAAACCGCGAGGTGGGCGTAGCCCACCAAGCGGTTTAAACAGAAAGCCAAGGAAAAATCCTTTATTTAGCTTGTAGTATGGCGCATGCGCAAATAAACACGTGTTATTGACACCTGACGAAATTTACATTCGCTCCTCCCTGCATCCGGCCTAAGCTGGCAATTATATTTCATTTACCTACGGGATAAATTTGTCGCTATTTTAGAAGTTGCCGCCTACATCGCTGTTTAACTAAAATTGGAAGTTAGAGTACGGTTTTAAGCTCCTCCTTCGTCGTTATTCAAGGGTGTCTGATTTAGACATCAGCAAAGATCAAAGAAAAAAGCATCGACCATACTACAAAGACGGATATATGGAACCACTAAACATGATTTCCCAACGTTTATCTGACGATATACCTCCCCTAACGATATCCCCATTCTAATGCACTAGTGACATTTTCCCTTCAAAACGACAGTGAAAATGTAGTATGTCACGCCTACGTCCAGCTAATACCAGCTGCATAAAACCGCTTGCCAGACTTGACAGCCAATTTAAAAAAACGTATTAACGTCGTGAGTGCTACAGTACGACATTTGTACAGAATATACTGTCGCAAATTTTTGACGCTATCCAATAAGACATCACGTTACATTTACAAGTGCATAAGAATTCAAGACAAACACAAATTTTGAGAGTAAAAAAGTGATTTCTTATTTATCATTTTATATACTATAGAGCTATATTTTAGTACTAAACGCACTAAATACATATAATTATGTTGTTATTCTACAAAGAGCTATGTGCATTAAGGGGTCATTTACCCTCCCCCCCCATGAGGCTAAAATATAAAAATTGTTTTCATCGATTCGTCCTTATTAGTTTATTAGAGCAATATCCAATATGTAAAATTCTCAAATTCCTTTGACTTTTACCGTTACTATGGTAACAAAATGACTGCCAAAAATAGGCTGAAAATAGGTAATTGACCATTTTGGTAGCAAAATTGAGAGGTTTAACAGAGAAATTAGCATAGCCCACAAGCAAATACCAAAAATAAAGATATTTTAACAGAAAAAGAGAATTACCGCGGCATATAACATATTATTATTGGTGTTTAGCTGTGCTGATATCTAATTCTTAAAAATATCGGTCTCCAAAAGCCTTAAATTTGGTCCAAAATGACAATTTCTCTATTTTAAGCCTAATTTGTTGGCCATTTGTGTTATCATAGCAACGGTAAAATTATATTAATGCCCAAATTTTACACGTCAGTTATTCTTCTAATAAACCGATCAAAAGAAATAGGTGAAAAGCAATGTCCAGTTTTTGGCTCTAGAGGGGGGCCCAAATAGCCCCTTAATGCACGTACCCCTTTCTAGGCAATACCTAAAATTCCGTTTTAAGAAAGTAAGTGTACTGTTTGTTGTTTACTATTTTAAGCAGAAACGCAAATTGATAGTGACTTTTACTTTTAAGCTATTTTCGTGTTATTGCTGACTTTTGTCATTGCCAAGATCCGGACCGACATAATGTTGGTTATTCCTAGTCAGGATCCAAAAGTAAGTGAGTATTACCTGAAAATGCTGCATTCAGATACTGCAGACTAACCAACGACCCCTTGTGAAATAGACATAATACTAGCAGCAACATGACTGCATGATGACCATTTAAATAAAGCAAGCAAGTATCTCTTTCTCAATGAGACCCTTTGACACTCTGATAATTTTCCTGGAATGGAATTACTTGAAAAAGTTAATTAACTTTGAACGAAACAAATAGCATTGAAAGTTACCAAGCATACAAAGACAGACAAAGGGTTGATCGTTAAACCTTCCTTCGTCATCCAGCTAACATAGCGTAAACGTGGACAAGTCCTTAAACCGTATTTTTGTTGTGCTACCTACTGGATTTGCAAATACGATAAGCTATTTATGTACATGTATGTTGATCAGAATAAAACAACACAATCATAGGACAATTTCAAGATTTTTGGCCATTTACTTTTTTTTTCTTTCAGAGGTCAAAGCTCAAATGGGACCGGTGAGCACAGTTGTTGTGCCAGCAGGATCAGTTGTCACTACTGTTGTCAATACGAATGGTGAGAAAATTTAACACCCTCCTTAAACCAAAATAATTTTCTATAAAAGTTGATGCAATGCAGCCTAGTTTGTCCATTGTATATATTGTGGAGCCACAGGTTATACTTACCAATTTATTATGTTGTTTTTTTAATTTCTTGGAGACTGTTTTATAAGTAAAAAGGACTGACCTTTATGAAGATAATTCACTTTTCCTTGCAGTTTTCAGCTGTACTGACCATATTTATTGTGAAAATATAACTCAATTCTATTTTTTACAAAATATTTAAAAATAATTTTTTTTTTACGAAAAATGTTCATAGTTACAGACCTAGTCTCTTTAAAGAGACTAAGTCTGTAATTATGAACATTTTTTGATTTTTTTTCTTTTTGAATCATTTGTAAAATTAGAATTAAGTTATGTTTTCACAATAAAAATGTTGAGTACAGCTGAAAACTGCGTGGAAAAGTGAATTATCTTATAAAAACTGGTGTTTTTCTCTTGTTGGTAATTGTTTACGTCCCTCCAATAATTCTAGACGGTTGATTTTTAACATAAATACAGTTGTTTTGATAGTGATAACTTGTTAAGATTCACAAAAAATGGTAAAATGTTTACTTGAATTTGAGTATTTTATGTGTTCTTGAAAAATAAAAACATTATTTCTAAAATCAGAAGATCAAAAGTTACAGACTATGCAGCTTTAAGTTCACTATTAAATAAAATATTCAACCAATTATGGACTTGAAAATACAAACGGGTACTTTTGTAAACGATGTAGACTCAGATGAATCTGCACTAAACGTGGCATTTCATTGGGGTCTACACCGTTAAATTAGACATAAATGATCTTCTATGACAGAAATATTTCGAAATTTGGTAGTTCTAACAGTTTGTCCATTACTATGTACATTATGGTTGGTTTGTTTGGTTTGATGCTTTACGTCCTAGTCAACAACTATGGCCATATCGGATCGGTCAGTTCACCTAACAACACTCGGCAAACTTGACTAAGCTGTTAACAACTACTTCATGCACACATGCTTTCACTTGTTACTGACAACAACCATTCTTGAATACGCGGAAGGAGGAGAATTACCATAGAAAATATTTCATGATCAATCTCCATGAAAGTATGGGACCAGTCTGGGATCAAACTCGCGACCCCTTGATCTGCAGTCCGACTTCGTTACACTAATGGTATTAAATTTTTGTGAGCTTATGTAAAACTCCTTTTGGTTTGATACAAATGACCTGGGATGGCTCGTTGCTGTTACGTATAAAAGCAATGCCAACATTGAAAGATAATGCCAATTAATTAATACAAATGATCAGATAGCCCAATGGTTAGTTGACAACTTACAGATCAAGCGTACCTGGATCGAAATTTTGAAAATGTATTTTTTACATATTTGTCAAATTGCACCCTTTTTTAAAATTAAGATTGCTCCTATATGTTACGTCATCTCGTGATGAGCTAAATACTTTTTGTCGCTTTTGTACTTATAATGCCCTAAGTTTCCTCACTCTTTCTTTGTCGGCGTCTGCTGATAACCTATGCAAACAGTTTGAACTCAGATCAGTACCGACAGTACGTCGGTCTGAATCTGAATACAAACCATTGACACTTTGAAAAAGTTAATTTTGAAAATTAAGGCAGCAGATGACAACAAAAGTATTAAAATACATCCAGCGTCCAAGAGTTTTTTATTGAAATTATTCACGGTGCTACGTGTTGAACAAACGTATGCCAGAGTCAAATAAATATGTCCATTTTCGACATAAAAGACGATCATACCTACAAATAAACAAAGAAGAAAATAGACTAAAATGCTGCTGGTCTCGAGCCCACATATTTTGAGTGCTAAGGACAGCCAACTATGCATTAGGCTATCGAGAATCGTGTGGGGCTTTGTCATTCACAAAAGTAATTGTACCACAATCTAAAGCACACTTTATACGAAGATTCCCAAAGATTAGGTGAAAGGTAATTGGATATTCATATATCAATGTTGACAAGTAACGAAGATTATTTAGGCATGTTTCGTCGTTTGTCGTCGCGTCTGGGAGTGACAAAAACATGTATTATGTAACTTATAAATGAACACACATAGTTGCCCCCGGGCTGATACATATTGTGTTATGTATACCTGCACAGGGGTTATTCCCATCAATAAACCCAATGACTATCAGCAACTAAATTTATATACATTTTGATTTTACTCTTAGTTCATTGCTTGATTATTATCATTATATACACTTATAACGGGATTGGCGTGTAAATGATAGTAGTATGGAAGATTAGATTTCTTGAGGGTTGCAATCGCGTGCAATGAACAAAATATGAAACGTGTGCAATCTGCACACGTTTCATACTTTACCCATTTCACATGTCTGTACAAATATATTAATCACATTCGTTACAAACTATTTATGTATTTAAAACATGTTGCCTGGTATTCTTGAAAAAAAACTGTAATTGAAAGTGTATCTGAGTTTAAACTGCACAAAGCATAAAAGGGCAGGGCAATCAAACATATAACGATTACCTGAGGTCTAGGTATAAAAGTATCATTTTATGTTGGAAACTATGGCCTGCATGAATTTGGAAGGCTTTTTAAGATCATATTTCATATTTATTGACATTGGGAGGGGTCTCCATATAGACACCTTTTTAAATGTGTTAAAAAAACCTTGTTATAAACAACATTCGAGGGTTTGTCGCAAAAAGGTTCTATCTACATTTTTGGTGAATTATACTTTTGTTCTTATTTTCTGACTCCAAATTTGATTCTCTATGACCTTATGCGTTAGTGGTCTTTACATCTTAAGAATTCACAAATACATTCAACAGAACACAAAGGGACTAAATATGTAATGACTATATAGATAGAGAACACAAGAGGTGTTATCTGCATGGGGATACGGGCAATAAGGATCTATATGAACACATATAACACCTTTTAGCTTTCAGTAGTTTGCAAAATAGTTACTGGAGATTAAAAGGTGCTATTTGACATATAGCATCTTTTATCTCCGACTAAAACTAAAAATAGTGATAAACATACACACATTTGATAGATTTGTTTGTTTACATCTTCTTTGTTTTAAACATATTTTATCTCAATTCATGACATACATACATATTAACACAATACAAAAGGATAAGAACGGAAGCTAAAAGCGTATCTAGTTCTTCTCCTAACAATATTCAGTTGCACAAATAATATGGTGCTTATTCAGTTTCAAATGTTAAAGCGCAAAAAAGCAGACATCAAAGAAACATACTAAATAGAGTACACCATGACAACTCCGCCTTGTTAATGTTTTTCATCTTTCAAGTGAAATATACATTGTTTACTGTATCTGATTAACAGCAACAAATATAGCATCAATATATATTTAGTATTTAACAAGAGGAAGATATGTTATGTGGTATTGAGAGGATGTCAAAGAGCGCTTATATTGAAATTGTTATTTTCTAAAACTTATTTAAATGTAGAAAGTGGCTATGTACTTATTTGCCTTATTTGGACATGTTATAATGCTGTTTTGTGCGAGATAAATTTATGAATAGACATAAAAATAGCCCATATGTGTGCAATTTATTGCCATTAATAATTCATGATTATTTTTAATAGTCAATTCATAACTGAATATGTGTTTTTCTTGGAACTATAAAATATGCACATAGCAACTTTTTGCGACAAACCTTTGTAATGTATTTGCAATTATGTGAAACAATATTTGTTCAAATTTGGACGTGTAAAAATCTATTGAAAAACACTTATATTCGTGGCATCAAAATTTGAAGATTTTAAAGACTGACATACATTGTCTTGGCGAAGTTTATCTTTTGCAGTTTCATATATTAACGTGAATAAAATATGCTATGGGAGCATAGTATTTCCTTACAGAAGCTCCTTTAAAAAGCTCAAAGTCGGTTGATTGATACATCAACATACAGTAAAACGGTGTGCCCATTGATTAATGTATAAATTAACTGAAAGCTGTATTTCGCGGTCTTATATTTTTGGCGATTTTCATTAATGCCACCAATAGAACCAAATCAAAAGTCCGCCAAATATGAGTGTTTACAGCACAAGATCCATGAATAGTGAGGATAAATGAGCCGTGACATGTGATTTCCAACAATATGGTATTTTGACAAGTGTAGACTCAGACGAGCCTCTGCAGCCCATTTTAAGCTTAGAAGCTCCAAATGGTGTTCAGTCAGTAGCTTAACAGTCATATACTATTCAAGTGACTAGCTAAGGCTCTGAACAGACTGCACGTATACGCAGGCTGATCTGAGGCTTTGCTCATCGCACATATAACATTGTCGGAAATCTCATGTCATGGCTCATATATGGTGTATCATTTCGCTTCAGTCGGACAGCCACATCAGCAAGGATATAATCCAGTAGGACAGCAAAAACAGCAAGGATATGACCCAGTTGGACAGCAGCAACAGCAAGGATATGACCCAGTCGGACAGCAACAACAACAAGGATATGCTCAGGGTCCAGTACCGCCCCCATATAGTCAAGGCGGCGCACCAGTGGTCACTGCAGATTTAGAACAGGACAAACAAGGAGCCCCCATGTAAATTTCAGGAAACATTGAATTACATATGTCACGTTCGTGATCTGTTTTCCTCATTTACATTGACTAGATGATAGTGAACTAAACGTTGGGTGGTGTGCACAATTATAGTGATTTAGCCAATTTGGATATTTTTGGATAAGAGTAGATTGACAAAACGTGTCTGCCGTGTGATGCGACCAACTATGTACAGTAAAACCTTAATAAATCAAAAAAAAAAAGACTGGGGCACCATCGCAAGTCCCCACGCTCTTGAAGAAATTCAATGATATTTGACCTTTGGAACAAACCCCAAGGCCACTAGTAGTGACATGCTCTGTGCTTTACATTGGTTGTATCAATCAATGTTTGATTTGGAAACAAATCGTCCGAATGCGGCCTTTCTTCAGGGTCTCCCCTCAGGGCTTTTAACTAATTAATAACAAAATGCAGTAACTAATGTAGTTTAATTTTCCGTCCAATTTACATTTTTATGCTGTGATATATTCTGCCATATTTTATCATTTTACTGGTGGTGCCCATACTCTGTGATTTACATTGGTTTGAGCCATGTTTGATTTGGAAACATTACTGATACATTTAACCCGTTGTACACTGGAAACCACTAAACACCTCGGACAGCCTCCTATACAATCTGTCCAAATTTTGGGAGCGTTTGGCTAGTATTATGTATATTTGACGACTGTATTTTTGTGCTTTAATTAAAACCTGACATTATATGCACCTTACAAAATACATATATTTGGAATATATTGCATATTGAATCCAGGACCTTTGGGGTTAGAGGTATTTTTGTGGCCCAAACTTTCGTTTGTGCAAAGAGCCAACGTTTTGCCAGGTATTCATTTAAAGCTGCATAGTCTGTAACTTTTGATCTTTTAATTTTAGAACTAATGTTTCTATTTTTCAAGAACACAGTATAATAACTAAAATTCAGGTAAACATTTTACCAATTTCGAATATCTTAACAAATTATCAGTATCAAAACAACAGAATTTATGTTAAAATTAACTGTCTATAATTATTGGAGGGACGCAAATAATTACCAACAAGAGAAAAAACACACCTGTTTTATAAGATAATTCACTTTTCCGTGCAGTATTCAGCTATAGTGAACAGATTAATTGTGAAAACATAACTTAATTCTACTTTTACAAATGATTTAAACAGACAAAAAAAATCGAAAAAAGTTCATAGCTGCAGACTTAGTCTCTTTAAATACATAACAATATAATGCTTGCAGCTTACAACCCAAAACAAAAGTGTTAGGTTTGCATGGAGTCTAGAATATTCCATTGTTATTGGTCAATAAGTATGTTGTACATACCTGTAAACGCCTTACACACAGGCTATACCTTTAATCAGTCTGACCTGTTCACTGAGTTGTATCATAACTATGTACGGTATACATGCATACTTAGCTACAGGTTTGTAAAAAATGACTAATGGGCTATCATAACAATTTGTTTTGAGCATGTTGACAGCCTTCCTCCCTTTGACCAATCATGCTATCATTATTGATATACAACTACAACTGCATGCCAAAGGATTCGCTTGATCAAGGTGGGAAAGCACCGCAAAAACGTTTCCTATTTCCTATATGTTGGATACCAGAAACGGGGTTTTCAACCCAT
Organism: Loripinus fragilis; assembly: GCA_964019695.1. Lineage (NCBI taxonomy): Eukaryota > Metazoa > Mollusca > Bivalvia > Lucinida > Lucinidae > Loripinus > Loripinus fragilis. The sequence continues at coordinate 56,323,293 of OZ026526.1, read as the reverse complement.
ATTTTGTCAGTACCTGTCCAATTTAAAAACCTTTTTTGTGTATACTGAACGAAATACAATGTACCTACTCCATGCAAAAATATCATTTTCTTTAAAATTTCTATCTAGACATTATATGGTCAATCTTTCATTGAGACTGTCTGATGCCCTGTGGAATTTGGTAACGAGGGGAGACCCAGATATAATGCCGCAGATTGAGGCATTTCGTCAGTGTCTCCACTCTCTGCTGAATTAAATATGCTTTGAGCTTTTAATTAACTAAATCCAGTTGTAGTTTAATTGTTCATCCAAGGTTAATACTGTGATATCCGCTGCCATATTTTTTATTTTACTGGTGGTGCCATACTCTGCTATTTACATTGGTTTGGGAAATGTTTGATCTGGAAGCATATTACTGTAACATATAAACCTTAACATACTGGAAAGCTCTTAATTGATACTTTGACTAACTGGGAAGATCCAGATGAACTACCACAAAAGGTGGCATTTCATGAGGGTGGCCACTTTTTGCTAATATGCATTTGGTTTTGAGTTAACGAAATACAGCTGAAATTATTTGTTCCGCCAAAGTATTTTTTCATACCGTGATATCCGCTGCCATATTAATCATTTAAATGGTAGTGTCATACTCTGTGATTTACATTGGTTTGGTCAATGTTTGATCTGGAAGCATATTACTGTAACATTTGAACCTTTACAGACTGGTAACCACTAATTGGCACCTTGGCAAAGAGGTAAGATCCAGATGAAATATCCTAGATTGTGGCATTTCAGCAGGGTCTCCTCTCTTTGCTAATATGCGTTTGGCATTGAGTTAACGAAATACAGCTGTAGTTTAATTGTCCATCCAATGAATTTTTATGCTGTTATATCTGCTGCCATATTACACATGTACATCATTTAACTGGTATTACCATACTTGGTGATTTACTCTGTGGTTTGGGCATTTTATTTGGAAATAAAATGTCATACTATTTAACACTTTGTAATCTAGAACAACCCCAAAATTGCCGCAGAATGTGGTATTCCATCAGGGTCTGCACCGTTTGCTATGGAAAAACAACAGGGACTAAAATACATATTTATTCTGAAGTTCTGTGATTCCTTGGTATGTACAATGGACCATCCCAGATGTATTGTATTTAATAGGATGGATGGACTCCTTAATAGTATACAATAGATTAAATTGCTTTTTGAAGTGTATTTTTTACAAATGTACTTGTATATGTGTCATATTCTTTTTACCGAACTATATCAAATAATATATTGATCATGCCGCTAGCTGTGTAACCCGGTCTAAGGACTAGCTGAAATACTGACCTTTGCATGTTGCAGGTTTCAAGGAGTAAGTAATTAATGCACAGATCAACCATTACTCATGCGTATGCTGGTCTACATCTTTGTTGTTTAAATGCGACGATTCTGGGTTTCTAGCGACGGGGCCAATATCAACCAGTGTTTGACAAAACCAATCTGTTCGCCAAGCCAAGGCCCAGATCAGTCTCCTGATTAAAAGCTTCCCAGTCATTTCGTAGCAACTCTACATTCAATTAATAGATATGGGGCTCATAGAATTTTAATGTGGACAACGACGACTCTGGCAGCCCATGCTGATAATCAAAGCCTTTGTTGGTCAGTGTATTGATTTTGTCATGTACTGACTAAAGCATGTATTTACCAATATGCGTATATACAATTCAAAATGGTTATGTTAAAACAATAGTTGTATAATAAATTTATTTTTCTATAAACATTTTATAGTGTCCATCTTTATTTTCTCAAAAATATGTGCCTATGGCGCCTAACAAAACAGGATGCCAGGGAATTTATTGCCAATGTTTTTCTACAATCAGGTTAACCCATATAAGCCTAGCGTCCTTTTTATGGGATATATACAAACAGTGCAAACCCAGACCAGACGCCGCAGAACGCGGGGTCTGACCAGGATCTCCAATGTTTGCTTACCGAGTATTACAATTTGAATGAAAATGAAAATATACCATTCAACAATTGATAAAGATGAATTCGTCCGATTGATAAAGATGGGAAAATTCGTTCGGCATAAATGGGTTAATAAAAACATAATTTGATCTGGCTTACAGTATCACGTCTCGAAAATTAACCAATATGATCGGATCACCCTCGACGCTTCGTGTCTCGAGTGATCCAATGATGTGAGCCAATTCACTCGACGATATACCTTTATTATAATAATGTGTATTTATCATATACCTAAAAATTAATGCATATTTGGAACTCTCCATTTCCTGGCCATCTGATACAGAAAGCGGGAGCAGCGATCTGAGGTTTTCTGATTCAGTATCACTATCGTATAAACAAAGTTAACGTTGGTTACCTATTTTGTGGCGAAGTTACGTTTAGTAAACCTCAAGCATTGAACCAGTGATGGAAAAAGTGATCAAGTGGCGTCATGGAATGAAACGTAACCGTAAACACTCCCTCATTTATTCTGGATGAAAGACCCAAACAATTAAGAATTATGTCAGATACATGTATGACATACATGTTATACAGTACAGTACGACATATCAAGTTACTAGAATGTATATAACAATGTGTGTATATCATACTGCCTCAAAGAGTGTTACTATCCCATCGGTAAAATTATAAGCAGAAACATATTCTTGGTAGATGATCACCCAAAGACCATATGCAGAAAATATTTTCAAACCTTACCAGTATACTTCTTATGTATAGTAAAATCAAGCCGCACGCCCCAGTAGTTCTGCTATATCTCACTATGGATGTATTGATTGCACTGTGTTTAAAAAATGGCACACTAGTCAACTTTTAAACCCACCTCCTTGACACTTTGGACATAATTAAAGGCCAACAATACCCTATGTCAGTTTTTATATTTTCGCTTCACAGTCATACGGACAGAAAACGGCACAATACAGGGAGTTTTGTTCAGACACCTTGAGCACTCCCCTGGATAGACTTAGGGACCGCTCATTAGTTAAGTGTCAGGGGGCGACTAAAAAGTAGGGGGGTCATGTGAATTTCCATTGTCCAGTAGGGGGGGGGGGGGGGGGGTTGCCACTAACTTTGACTTTCCAGCAGGGGGGGGGGTCATGTTTAAATTTTTCCAATAAAATTTAAAAAAAAAAATCCTAATCATCTTCACTCGCTCGTGTTTTATTAATTCATTAATTAATCTCTTATATCTAGTTAGGCAGGCCGATAAATTTCTCAGTTATTTTTGCAAGTGCAACTGTTATTCTATTTTTGTGTTTTTATTGTTATAATCATGCTGATTTTGATAGAAAATTTAATAATCAAGCCTCCGGATAGGTCCTATTTTTCCCTCTTTTTTTCTTGCCTTTCTACTTTTCCCTACTGTTTCTTGAAAATGTCCTACTATCCCTACTTTTCACCCTAAATTGGCATTTATGCGATACAAATACAGAATTTTTTTTCCTCGCTCGCTTTGATCGTTCGAATCTTAGAAAATTACTGTTACATTTTTCCCACAGAGCAGACAGATGTAATCATTCCTGCTTTTAGCATAAATACTTTTTCCAAATTTAATCTGTACTTTTTTGTAAGGGCACTTGATAACTCTTTCTTATGAATTCTACATTTGAAAAAAAACTTCTATCGTTACTGTTTTACACCCAAAATCACTCTTTTATCGCTCATGATTTTTTATTCTTCAAAACTTTTATACCTCTACTCCTTCCCTACTTTTTGTGGAAGGGCACTTGAGAGCCTATTACCTGCAGCTTAGTACTGGTTCAACTCAGGAAGGGCCCTCTAGACATAACTGTAAAAATGTTGACTGGAAAGAACAAAATAGTATCAAATATAAAAGACTCCTAATGTTTCAATGATGGTCAAAACTTGTCAAGATTTAGAATTGAAGCTCAGATACTCATGCAGGCCAATAAATGAATAAAAGTTCCATAGTACCATACTTATGACTTACAGGATAATGAAAACAAAATATTGCATTTTTACAATATGCTATAAAATGGGTGGGGGTCATGTTATATTGAATGTGGTTTCCAGGGGGGGGGGGGGGGGGGGGTCATCCAAAAATTTGATGATAGATCGAATTTTAAGTCGCCCCCCCCCCCCACACTGACACTTAAATAATGAGCGGTCCCTTATGGGTTACTTTGAGACAACTCTCATTTTTATAAACAGGTCATGTAGCATATTATATATATATATAAGTCGACGAAAAATAGAACAGCAAGAAATTTCAGGGAAAGTAGTGGCTCAGTGGTAGAGTTTTTGGCTCGAGACCGAAGGGCCGCGTGTTCGAGCCTCACCGGCGTCACTGCGTTATGGTCCTTGAGCGAGACACATTTATCCTAGCTTAGTACTGGTTCAACCCAGGAAGACCCGTCCCTGTTTAACTTGATGGGACGTTAAGAATCAAAACAAACAAACAAAAACAAGAAATTTCAGGATTTAACGCTGTCACTAGGTGTTGGGCTAGGGTTCAAAATGATTTTTCAGAAATATGGCATTCGGCATACCAAATTAAAGGAAATACAAGTATAAAAACTTATAATCCAAGACTCAGAGTCATTGTCCCTCCTACAGGACCAGGGATAAAGATAACTGCTGCGATAATTAGACAACGTTTATCAGGCCAACGAGCTTAATATGAGAGGAAACTGATAATATGGTATTTTCCATGTGTGCGTTTGTTTGTTTGTTTTTTTGTTTTTTTTTGTTTTACTGGTCTGTGTTTTAGTGTAGCTCTCATGATACCTTACATGTAGGTTGGTCTGTAATCGGCGAATGTTACAGCTTCTGGACATACATAACAAGCTTGTAAAAGCGGAACACTATCTCTGGTGGGATCACAGTGGACCAAGACAGATAGACTGGTCCCCATTTAACTGATTTAGTCTTATGACAAAAACATACAAAAATAGTAGCATATTAAACATTCTTAAATCAGATTGTCTAATTTTCAGACATGGCTGAGTTACAGCCTGAAAGGGAGACAAATATTTCTCCAAACTTTGACTACGTAAGATAGGTTGTCAGGTCACGTGTAAGAAATTAACTTAAATGACAACGTGACATCTTTCTTACATGTACATGTACATGGGTAGAGTAAAATATTTTTTGTATTCATTTTCTTGAAAATAAAGGTATCGAAAGAACCAATATATAGCGCATAATTAAAAAAGATCCTTTCACTTAATGACGGCACTGAAAGTTGAAGCCCGTCACCAATCTTGTATGTGATATGGGCAACGTGAGCGAAACAGCACAGGGAGCCTAGCATGATTTTATTTTGCATTTTTCTTGTTTTCCAGTCCATAAGAAGGTGCAAACTATATGTTTACATCCATTTTCATGATACCCAATAAAAAAACTCGTGAGCTCAGAATTAATGTAAATTCAATCTGTAAAAACGAAGTTTGCAAAAACAACTTCGAAAAGTGGAACTAAAACAATCCATCATGGCCCTGTCCGCGTAAGATAGAGAAATCCCACCCTCAAGGTTGTACTTTAACAAAAGACTCGACAAGCCTCGTCCCTGGTTAAAATTATGAACCCTCGGATTAGATATCTCCATTTTAAATGGACACTCATGGTGGATTGTTATAGTCCAGTATGAACCATTTACCTGTTTTGAAAATGAACCAAGCGTCTAGGACCAGGCTAGTTACGAGACTGAGTTCATGCTGGTCATTCAATCATTTCTCATTCGCATGATACGTTAAATTTATGTTTTAATTTACTTTCTTGCACAACGTATAAGAATATCTGATGTTTTAGGCTGGGTCATAAAATCTAATCTTAATCATGTTGCATGTATCAGGAGAGGCTTGTTCATTGGATGCATTGAAAATCACGAACATGGTCGTCAAGCATCAAAGTGATTGCATTATGTTATATTGCATCTTGGTGTTTTCAGAGTCTTCTGGAAGCATATTTCAAAATAAGAAGTCGATGCTGAGCAAGAAAAGGAGTGATTATTTACGCGAAGATGGGATAAAAAATATATCTTATTTTTCATTACTCGCCAAGCTTCGTGATGACAATCGGTGATCCTCGGGACCCTCAAACTAATGGTAGATAATTTTAATATTTTACGCTAAAACTCGTGGATTATCTCCACGTACAGGCGGACAACCCATGGTTTAACTATTACATAGATAATGTTTTGGTCTAGCACGCGGGAGTTTGTTCCCTATCGCATATGGGAGTAGCGGAGGTAGATAAAAATATCCTGCGCCTCTGCAGTCTCACCAGAGCGCTCTCTGTTTGCTATTACAAAGTAGGGACGTACATATAGATGAAGGCTTATAATATAAATCTAGCCCCAATTGATAGCTGTGCATACAAGTTTACAGGCAACCATAATCCAAATTGGCCACCGTACATGTACAATGTCGTACAGTTAAATATATGGGCAACGACGCTTCGAGGGTTCCAACAAAGTGAGATTCAAACCAGCCTGCTCAGTTACAGAGACTAGGTAAAAAATCGAAATTTCGCTCGTAGCAATCCTACTGTTCCAATACTTAAAGTAAATAAGTAAATAAAGGCGCTGACCAGACTGTAAGAAAGTAAGTAAGTAAGTAAGTAAGTAAGTTAATGCTTTATTTAACGAGGGTGACTACATTTTGTGTATACAAATAATTATAAATGTAATAACTAATCTTCCATGAGGCCCTCAAATTACACATTATATACATATTTATAAAATACAAGCAGATCACAAACTATATATAAATCAAGATGTAAATACCAGATGTGTTAACGTAATGTTAGAGATGGTCATCTATTACAAGGAAACAGAAGGCTTGGGTCAGCCAAAACATTCATTCTGAAACTGGCTGATCAAGACCTTCTTTTGTTCCCCGACTCAAAAGATTTTTACATAGTTTTATAAGTTTCCAACCTAGCTTACTAGAAGAGGAAATATATAATCATTACAGGTGATACAAATATATACATGATGGAATCAAGAAAAATAAATGAAACAAACATGTTTGGATTTAGTGACTATTTTCTCTATCTGACTAACATATTATCATTTAATTAACCATGTTATACATCTGTTATGGAAAGTATTTAGGCTCTCTGCCCTTGTAATTTTATCAGGTAGGCTGTTCCAGACCAGACATCCTGAATATCTTAAACTGTGATTGTAATATTCAGTTCTGGGCTTTGGTGGAATAAAACAGCAAACTGTAGCAGATCTTAAATTAACAGATGTATTGACACTATTTCGTAAAGTAAACTGTTCAGAAATATAATCAGGTGTATTATGCTGGTATACTTAAAACATAATTTTTTCTTTTCTTAGATATAACTTGCTATATATAGAAAGATTTTGCAAAGTATACATTGCTTGGGAGGAGTCTTCGACATAATAATCTAACATTACTGGGCATGCTCTTTTCTGTAACATAAGAATTTTCTCCTGATTTGTTTCAGAGAAGCTACCCCAAGCAATATTGCAAAAATCAATACGGGGTTGAATATAAAAGTAAGTTAGGGTGCAAAGATCAGGAATTGATACAATCAAGTACCACACCTGACCCAGGATACCAATGGAAAAGTAACAAACTCACAGTAAGACACCACAAACAAGAGCCAAGAGGCCAGCCCTTTCCCAGCAGGTGACCACAGGGCACATATAAACAGACGCGTTAGACTTATAGAATAGAATGTGGTGCTCTTGAGAAAGGTTTTTGTTTTACTTTCAAGAGAAACCAGATACTTGAAGTAATCTTTTTGCTTGGGTGTCTATTATGATCAGGCGAGGTCAAGTTCTGATCAACAAAGACACCTAAGATTTTGTCATTAGAGATCATGTTAAGTGAATCTTCATTAACTTTTAGGTCAAGATTTTTTATCAAGTCTTTGCCTCTTCTGGTTTGTTGTTACAAGCATGCGTTTTGTTTTGGGTGAGTTTAAAAGCATACCATTACATTTTTACCAAGTATCTAGACTGTCCAAAGCATTTTGTAGGTTATTCTAAATACCTTCTACTGAATTCTGGCTGTCATATAAGGTTGTATGATCAGCATATAGATCTGTATTAATATTGTAAACATGTAGAGGTAAGTCATTTATAAAAAGGAGAAATAAAAGAGGGCCCAAAATTGATCATTGTGGAGCCCCATACAATTCTCGTGCAATGTCTGATTTACTGCTGTTAACATAAACTTGCTGTCTTCTTTGTATTAGATAATATTTAAACCATTGAAGGGCTTCATCTATTATGCCATATATTTCAAGTTTTGACAAAAATATTTCATGATCAACAAGATCAAAAGCTTTTTTGGAGTCCACGTATACAACACAAATCATTTGGCCATTGTCGATAGCATGTAGCCAAGAATCACTCATGTGCTTAAGAACAATTTTACATGAGTGCCCAGCACTGAAACCAGACTGAGTTTTATGCAGTAAATTTAAATTATGAAGGAAGTCAGAGAGACAGTCATGAACATGCTTTTCAAGTACTTTTGACAAAACAGGCAATATTTAAATAGGTCTATAATTGTTACTTTCTTCAGAGAGACCACCTTTGTGGAGGGGAGTTAATTTTGCTTCCTTCCATTTATTTGGGAAAGCAGACACATTTATATTGTGATTACAAATGAAGGTAACATGTTCAGCTATATGTGGGGCAGCCAGCTTTAATAATCTTGGCCAAATGTCTTCTGTTCCTGTTGCTTTACTAATATCTATACATTTGAAAGATATTTCAAAACCTTTTCCTTTTCAATATTAGAGATAGCAAACTTGTTGTCAGCAGCAAAATTCGCTAAGCTTTTCATGACTAGTATTTTCAACAGACCATTTAATCTTTGCAGCAATATTTACAAAACACTCGTTAAATGCATTTGTAATTTCATTAGGATCTTCAGTGTGAGAATCTTCACTTTTAATAGATCGACTGTTTCCCAGCACCAATTTCTTGAAATGCTGCCAGGTTTGCCATTATTATTTTTAATGAAGGATTGATGTTGATCTCTTTTAGCTCTTTTTATCAATGAAATTACCTTAATTCTCCAAAATTTGTACTCATCCGTGTTTCCTTGTGATTTACGTCTATCTCTAGTCTTAATAGCATCAATAATTTCAGATGAAATCCAGTCAGTTTGATTTTTACTGTGCGGAAGCGCAGGAGGGCCTGCGCCTCAGTTGTTCGCAAACCAACGAAGAAAGGTTTTAGACGAACTCTTACAATTTCATTGTTGGTGTGAAAAGCTGACCGGGGCTTTACCTGTTGGATTTCTTTTGCTCCAGTATTCAGTTTTATTACTGTTGAGTCCTTATCTTTGCTTTATTTCCTTGTTATATCTTGATTTATATGTTTTAGGAGATGATGCATTGATAAGTTATGGATCCATCATACAAACCAAATAACTATATGTCTTGATCCATATCTGAATTATGGGTGAGGTTGGCGCCGTTAAACCGGTTTAAGCCCTCCAGTAAAGTATTTTAATGACCATTCCAAGGCGGTACTTCTTTTGTGGATCTTTTATGTTTTTTCTGTCTTGTGTTTGCTATGTCTTTGTGCGCGTCTGTTTATATGTGCTTTGTGGTCACCTGCTGTGAAAAGGCTGACCTCTTGGCTCTCGTTTGTGGTTTCTAACTATGAGTTTGTCACTTTCCCATTGGCAACCTGTGTCAGGTGTGGTACTTGATTGTATCGATTCCTGATCTTTGCACCCTTACTTACTTTGATCTCTGTATGGAAGAAAGTACATGCCATGAAATGGTTATTCATCTATCGCAGAATTTTAGTAGTATATTATGTTTATTTTTTTTAATTTGCACTTTTTCATTACTTTTAAGTATGATTTTCACGGTGGCGCTGAAAGAATGACAGTTAAAACACGAGAAATGTAAATAAATATCTGTGTCGATGGTTTAAAAGTAATTAATGGCACGAAACCTCTTCTGTAAGAATTGCCGATATTTGTAGGTTACGGGCACTTAAACCAGGGTCTTTCTATACATGTGTAGAAATACCTGACTAAACTAATATTTGTAGGTTACGGTCAACTAAATTCTACTACTGTTCTAGATTTTTTGCACAAGGCATGTGTGACACTAGCTATTTAAATATGCAGCATTAGGGTGCAGGGCATACTCGTTGCGTTCTGACTCGAATTTTCGCGAGATTCCAGCAATCCTGTACCCTAGAAGCATCACCACAGGTATTTTGAATAGTATAGGTTCCTTTATTCTAACGCTTTACTGAGCTCAGCAGACCGAAGACATAACAAAGTATAAACATCCCCTGTTTTTTTCTTCTCAGTTTCATTAATAATTCTCACATTACTCATATCAAATAATGTGTTCTGTCACTTCATCGTATATGTTTCTTGTCTTAAATGTATTTACAATGGCAACCAAGAATTCAAAGTGACTTTAAACATCCCGAATACTATATTTAGTGTTTCGATCTTATTGCGTATGTCAGCAAACTTTTTTTCCATTGGCAATTCCTTGAATATTACCGCATGAGTAGTTTCTGAAACTTCTATTTCTGAAGGTAACTGACTTTGTACCAATATAACTTGATTCGGATACGCTTGCCTGACAACGGTGTAAATCATTTGTAAGCTAGTGGGTTATGGATTATTTCCTTTTTTGCAACGAAATGAACAAAATAGTTAATATAGTTTATCACATGACGTCGCGTCTGGGATTGAAATGACACCACGCAATAAAATCGATTAACCACTAGTTACAGATTCTCGGGAACATGTAACGTTATGAAATGATGTCCATAACAACGTCACGTATTTATGGCACATTTATACGTTTTCACACCAAAACGCGATTACAAAATCATTTTAAAGTCATATGATCAATTGAATCTAACATTCAAGCTCACTTTATTATTGAATTTATCAAACTCGTTGAGAAAAGGTGATAAAATACTCGGCAAGCCTCGCATTTTATCACTTTTCCTCAACTGGTTTAATTAGTTCAATAAAACATAATTATTCATGGAAGATCCTCTATACGTTTCAAGAGGTCACATGTAAAAGTCTCCAAATAAGATACACGTGTAAAACATTTTCTGACGGTTTTACTATTACATGTAATGCATCTTAGCAAAAAGCGAAGAACGCTGAAGACGCGCATCGTTTTGTGGCATCTCATCTTGATCTTCACTGGTTTTGGGGATTTTAAGTACACACAAAATTAAAAGTTCAAACGTTTAACGTTATGTTTTTAAATCCTATGTAATGGAAGCTCTGGGAAAGAATTTCAACTGAAATCAAAAGTAAATAAAAAGGCAGGACGATCACAGTCCAACCTTGCCTTTTCCTCGTACCTTCCGTCTACCCGTTATCAATTATTTATCTCTGTATGTCAAAGGGCAACTGATATCGCAGGTCAGGATGCATCTAACTTTTAATAAAGTTTGAAGATATGTAAATTACGATCGACTGCCAGGATTGGAAATGTGTTACTGTAGTTAGAATTTAAATGAATTATCAAAAGTTACATTATGGATTAAACTGCAATATTTAATCAGCCAAACTCATGATATAAGCTCGTACATGTAGTTTGTGGCGAACCGCGAATGCTCAAACAAATCTAGTCTCTTTGTGTAATGCGAGTTGCGAGGGCTCTAGCAAATCTGCTCCTCCGAGTATTCATTGCTCGACAAAACCCTTTGACAACAAACGCCACTCCGAATAATGCGGCATTACAATTTTATAGGATGAAATACAGTAACGGCCACTCAAAAATAGACAAAATAAAGCTCTCAATGACAAATGGGAGCTTAATGCAGGTCGAAAGTATTGCAGAATGTTCCCCTTGCAGCATTCTGCAATATTTTTGACCTGTATATAGCGATAATTGATCTTGAAAGCCAATTCGTGGTATTTTTAGAGTGGCCGTTTTACACAGGTTTTGCTGTATAAAAACTTAAACGCAAAAGAAACGCAACCGTTTTTAATCCACTTTTTCTTCCACATGGATCACATGAGGCTAATTTCTTAATTATATCCTGTGTTCCTGCTCATTGAGTAATGATTTTCCGTAAAATGGTTTTGATCACAATTTCCATTCTAACGTTATAATGACGTCAGTTAATTTCAACAAATGGAGTCTAAAATGTGATGTCTCATTCGATTTGAAAACAAACAGCTGGATCTGATAGCCAGATGTCAACACTAAAACGGTTTGGAAGTTATTGATTATCAACGCTACCAGTCGCTGCGTTGCTGGGTTTCTTTATTGGCTTCAACCTGCTTTTTTTAAAAAACAGTCATTACAGACACATTTTTTCGCTCATGTCGCTAAACTTATGTCTTCCATGCAATGTATTGAGGGCTATATGGTGACATTAAAAGTTTTCGATTAATAATATTCGTTTGGATAGAAGTCATACGCAGAAAAATGAAAGGCGTCTTTTTGACAAAATGAACGCCGAGAGAAACATAAAGTACCTGATTTGGTTTTGTCTACCCTTTTGCTTTCAAAAACCGATATTGGTTTAAAACGTTTTTTTTCGCAAAATGGGCACACATTTGAACTTTATTGACTTTAAAAATGGGGGTTGCCTTGCATTTTTAGTTGCAGCTCACCAACCGTAAGTCACAGCGGTCTGATTTTGGTGTATGCAAGGCAGATAACGGTACTTAGCGATTTCATAATAGGAACTACAATTTTTGAAAGAGTTGCGTTTCTTTTTCGTTTAAGTATACATCTCAGGGACATACTTGTATGTAAACTCTGATTCATTCACATTATCAAGGGATTTCCCATCATTTACTAGCTACAAAAGGGTTATGTGTAATGCGTACATGCTCGATTATAGCTGATTTCGACATTCATATTTGATAACAAACATAGGAGTGAGCACATTTATAAATAGCTGTGTTAACCGCGATAACAAATAAACCGTTTTGCTACGGAAGTCCCTCGCGCACATCCTCTTGATGAAAATATCCCCGATTAACCACATTCGTGAGAGTCAGAATCTGCACCTTAAAAGGCTCTTTGACAACTTGGAACTAGGAATACCCAACTTTTCTTCGTCTGTTTGATCCCTTGACACCAATACATGTATCTACTACAAGGGCGCTCATTTCTGGATCCGAAAAACGTTTCTACTGCTGATAAATGTGTCCATCTCTGGTTTCCAGCCATAACAGTTACATAAGTCTGGCTATTACCACAGGAGCTTGAAGTTCGATCCTTAAATCACCCCTATAGCCTTAAAACCAAAAGCTCACAATGTCATTACGTAATGACACCGTGAGCTTTTGGTTTTGAGGCTGTATAGGTGATATAAGGACCGAACTTCAAGCTCCTGTGCTATTACCTTCAAAAAGCAAGTATTGTGCTTGCGCGGATCCAGAAAGTTTTTCAGAGGGGGTCCAACTTTGACTACGTTTTTTTTTCTTTGATGAGGGGAGAGAGAACTCAAATACCACTATCAGCGGGCTATCATCGGCCCGCCAGCGAAACGCCATTTAAATGGCGTTTCGCTGGCGGGCCGATGGTGGCCTAACATTGAATGCTGGCTTGGTAGCTTTGTGGTTCTTCAGGGGATCCGGACCAGTACTGCTAAGAAATCCTATATATTTGTGATTTTTTTCAGCGGGTAGGGTCCGGGCCCCCTGCCCCCTCTGGATCCGCGCATGTTGTCGGTAAGTGTCCGCAACAAGTAGATCTAACTACAAATGATATCATAATATTGGGTTGGCAGGCTAATGGTTAAATAAAACAGAATATAACTCATGTTATCGGTTCATGACAAAGAATAGCAAATAGAAAATAAAATATTCCATTGATAATCTATTTAGCAATACACTTTAACTCTTTGCGTGTATGAATCATAATACCGAGACAAAACATGTGTCAACAAACTAGTCTAAGATCAGTCCGCTCTGCTAGTGTTATCTAATCAGGAGCTATATGTTTGTTTTCCTCAGCAATTCATTGATATACGTTATTAACAAAAGGAATCAAATTTGGAAATTCAGCACTTAAATAGTTAAAAATCGATGTCTTAAGATAAAAAAAATAAGTGTTTGCCATTTTTTCTAGTTTGGTAGTTTGAACATAAAACATGGGGAACTATAAAACAATTAATCGGTTAAAATTAAACCATTATAGTGTTTCTGCGATACTAGTGATAGCATGTGTATCATCTGTGACAACAAATGGTCAGTCCACAACCCAAACGTCAACCACGGCATCAAACACAGTTGCGGCACTCGCGAGCAACGCCACAGCAGCAAAACAGCTCTCAAGTGAATCTACGCCAGCGACACAGTCTAGAACAACTACCATAGGACAAGTGAAATCTGCGACATCATCGACGTCAGATAGTACGGCTGGAGTAACGTCTAGTATTTCAGGTTTGTTGTTGCATACTTACGTTGACATGCCATGTATTCTCGTTTGGTAACTATATATACGTGAGCTTTATGATTAATTGCTGCATCATGCCTAAGCAAATAGCCGTGCTTCTTTCTGCTTACATAAAATAAGTGTTTTGCTTTAGCGACATGAGATTTCCAACAATGTGGCATTTTAACAAGTGTAGACTCAGATGAACCAGTGCAGCCTCCTATTAAGTTAGACGCTACAAATGATGTTCGGTCAGTAGATTATTCAAGCGACTAGCTAAGGCTCTGTTCAGACTGCGCCTATGCGCAGGCTGGTCTGAGCATTTGCTGGTCGCACATACCACATTGTTGAAAATCTCATGTTGCGGCTCAATTATACATCTGTACTTACATACTTAACCTTTTTGTACCAATAGAATGTCCTATATAAAATTTGTAACCAGATTGATTTTCTCTTAACAAACGGTGCAGATGCGGCATTTCATCTGGGTCTTCACCGTTTGTCAAGGTATCCGTATCCGGTTTCTAAGGCGTTTATAAACAATTAACGATGATGAAATACAGATTGGATTTAATTTAAAGCAAACCTCCAGTTAAGCCATTTCTTGCCCAACCGAAGCTAGTTAGGCTTTCACCCACATGCAGCGACACTTTGGCCACTGAAATATTAAATAGCAAGCTTGATCGCCGCTGGTGGCTTTGTTGTTTTTTCATTGCTTGTGGTGTTTTGCTATGTCATCTTTGTTCTGTAGTTACCATTAATTTCACTATAGAAGACGGATATGATTGATTAGCTTACTGTTGTCTAGTTTTTATTTGTTTTTTTAATTGTTTTTATTCTAGAATCTCACCCTCTGGATATCATTTTGTGGTCCAATGTGTGAATGTGGTATTTCGTTGTCATATCATTTGTTTATATAAAGGGCGTTCCATTTTATAATGTCTCCCTTATTGATTTTAATGAAACATGCTTCTCTACATCCAAATACTAATTTCTGATATTTTTTTATTCATATGAACTATTTTATAGGGAGATACTGCTTTTTTGCAAGAGGCAAATGTATTGTTTTCAATACCAGCTTTATGTAAAACAATGAAGCACTACCGTATTGTTTTGAGATGTTTACTGTGCCGCATGCGTAATATTGATTGTAAGATTATATGATATCTTATCGTCACCACATATTTGAACAATATCATGTCAAACCCGACAATGTGACATGTTCGCCAGAGAAGATTTGGACCAGCCTAGTAATGCACATTGGCTGAGCAGATTCTTCAATCGTCGTTATAAGTTGACCAGTAAATGTCACAATTACACACGACAGACCAACCCACGGCATCTTGAGGAGGAGCCAAAGAACAGTAACAGTCACATGCACATGCTAGGAATTAGCGATAAAACATTAATCACTTTGACACTTTGTTTTCTTTACAGCTATCAGCAGATTAACTTATACATCGAATATTACCTCTGTAGTAACTACAACAATATCTAAACCACCGACACATTCAACCTATTCCTCTACGTATTCATCGGAAACTAGTGCACAGTCAACACAATATTCAACGTTACCGTCTTCACAAAGTACGAGTGAGTCTAGAACTCCTACGCCCTCTACAAGTTTACCAACAACACCAGTCTTGCCCACTTCACTAGCGTCTCCCCAATCTTCCAAACACACACCACAGTCAACTCAAACAGTGACCTCTCAAAAACGAATGTCAGGCGTACAATCCAGCTCAGCGAGTACCACGATTACAAGTGGGACTACAATTCATTCAGTACCGACATCGGATATTCCTGGATCAATGACGACATCTTCTTCAACTTCCAAACACACATCACCTTCAACTTCATCAATGAACTCTCAAACATCAACAAGTACAAAAAGGACTACAATTCATTCAGCACCAATGGAAAGAACCTCAGCAAAAGAAACCTCGGGTACTTCTGGATCAATGCCGACATCTTCGTCAACTTCCAAATACACATCACTTTCAACTGTAACAGTGGTCCCTGAAACATCTAATTCAAGCTTACACACCAGCTCAGCGGCTTCCACAAGTAAAACGGGGACTACATTTCATTCAGCACCTATGGGAATTACCTCAGCAAAAGTAACTACAGGTAAATCTGGATCAATGACGACGACTATTAGCCAACCAAATACAACAGAAACAGCAGTTCCTGGTACCACAACCAATAATACATCTACAATCGGTAAGAAATTAACCCTTTTAATGCCAATATAATATTCAAAGTAAGAATTCAAAGTCTATAAGTCAATGTGATTCATAATATATATTGAGGATAACTGGCTATAATCAGTGAAGCAATTCGAATATTGTACATGATAATACTATTGAGCATTTAAGGCTATAGTGCGACCAGCTAACAGAGACTGGGCGTGTCAGACAGAGCGCTGTCATACACTGTCAAATAAGACTAGTCTACAGTAAATCGGGTGTAATAGCCTATGTACGCTTTACTCGTGCAACCAACTGAAGCGCAGACGACAAGGGTGACCAACTTTATACATAAGCATGCCTTGTAAACGTTTATCTTTAGTATGCTGCTGGGGACCTGCTGCATTTCATTTTCCAGGATGGGTATGTTGTGAACGTTTTAGGGGAGGGTAGGTTTGCACTTTCTATAAATTCTGTCTGTATGGCAAACTGGTTTGATTTTTAAGCCTGATACAATAATAATAAATCAACAATAAGAACTCAGCAGGACAAGGTTTTAGTATCTGGATCATAAGAAAAGGGCATGTAAACATGAGATTTGGTCTTATCGCATATCAAAAAAGGCCTCTAATAATCACTCATTCTGGCATGTCCATAGAGATTAGATGTCTAAAAGTTGTTTGTAGTCTTCTTAAAATTGTATACTTTGCTTATACGAGAAGCGAAAGCCCTGGCGAGGTAATGCGTACATGCAGGCTCATCGGAGCCTTCGCCACACGTTGATGTAATAAGAAACCATCATCTCGTGTGCTGACCAATTTATAGTATTAATTTTTCATTGAGGACCATTATTTTATTTTCTTATTCAGTATAATAATTTGAATGGTTAAAATTTGGAAACATTGTCAGAGCACATATATCTAGACCAGTCAGTCACCTTGTTATCCAAATTAATTCAAGATGCCTTTTTCTCACGATGGGATCAAAACCACTACAGGTATATACAGCTGTAAAGCGTTTCACAGGTGAATAAATACACTCTGTCTTACCGTTTTTAAATGGAAATGTCCATGGGTGTGTCTTTGCTAAGAACCGCCCAGTCTCTCTTAACTGGACGGACTATAATCGCTCTAAAAATGACATGGAATGATAAAACATGATCAAGATGAATTCAAACTGCTCATGAGTTTCTTTAAGCAGCCAATATATATTTTAAATGACACAACACGCCAGGCGATTGCTAGTAGTTTAAACATGATCACGCGTTATACCCATGATACCATTACACTCCCACAGATTTACACATCAATTCATTTTGAGGTTTCATAATGATTTGCAAGTACACATTATAAATCATTTAATAGGGCTAAAGCTGATAGTAAGCATATCAAATTATCAGTCTGCAAATAGTATACTTAAGGAATAAAGAAACGCAACAAACATTTTGAGTCATTGTAAAAATACAATATGATGTAAGTATTATCCATAGGAGTGGTATGTGTCCGTCAAATTACAGCAGGTTCAACGTAATTATCGATTACGTAATCACTTTGGTGTGCGCGTAACCAGCCTGACCCCCGTAGTAAACTGCTGAAACAGGGTCAATAAGAGCAAAGTTTCAAGCAACCACCGGTTTATTGTTTCAAAACGTCTTGGCATAGATTGCGGATCAAGGATATGATCAAATGGCGACGTTTCTGTAAGACTCTGAAACGGCTTAACGTCATTAACGTCAACTCTGAATGCTGCGTGAAATGCGTAAACTTTCTTTTCTGCTTGAGATTATCCATTACAAGGCTCTAAGTGACGTTTAACGCTTATTCACCACCATTGTGCATCTTGCCATTCAAGTAGCATGTTTTGACGCAATACTTGACTGCATTACGAATATGACCGGACGTTTGTTTAATTTGAACATTGTCAAGTCGACATCAGGTGGCCGAACATGGAAAGATGGGGTTTCTTGATCTTTATTCTGGCGTTAACGTCACTTTTACGTTTTCATATATTTTCATCTTGTAGCGTAAAATATAGCGTTCAAATGACGTTTTGGTATTTCATCAGATGCTATAAATACTCAGTAAGAAAATTTCAATAGAGATTTTACCAAACCGTCACTTAAACACGCAAAAAATATATTTTCGTCTGTTGCGTTTCTTTATTCCCTAAGTATACGTTCGTGTAGTGGTTCTTGTATGTTAAAACTGAACTCCTCTAGTCCGGTCATTAGTAAAAATTGTTTGCCAACCATAGTCGGCCCCAAACTGTGACAAAGTACTATGTATCAGCTTGAACAGTCTTACTCTTACCATCTCGTTTCGCAAACCTTATTTTTTGAGTAGTCAAACGTTAATCAATAGCGCTGGTCATGTATATTAACGGGTTAAAGCTAAATGGAATTTTCCCGTTCTAATAAATTGGAACAGTCACTCATTTTATAGTATTCAAATATTTATAGAACATTCTGTGAGCAAACAGTGGAGACCCAGATCAGACGCCGCATTCGGTGGCGCCTGATCTGGATCTGCACTGTTTGCCAATGTCCCATATAAAGGACGTTAGCTTAGCCTGGATAAAAATTGATATAAAGGAGAACCTTAAAATGTCGCAAAGAGAAATAAAGGCACATGCTAGTCTCCAGGGGCCTCGCAAAACATTTTGATTCCTATTTCTGCTATTGTAATACGCCATGCCTTGAATGAACAATTAAGTTATACCTTACCGTTTCATGAATATATATATCCAACAAGGGAATCTTCAAAACACTTGCCAAATGAATCGCCTGACTGGTTTACATAAATGTTAATACTGCACGAAAACTAACCATGTATATAATATTGAAAACCAGTGAAGCATGAACATGTACAAGGTACAGTTGATTTCCAAATATATATAGTAATACGCTAAATATAAAAACGATTTTCCATCGCATTAGCACTGCTGTAAATCTACACCCGTTATACGGTATAGCAATTCTGACGATTTCTAAACGGATGCAGTGTCCACTAGCGTTCCTATCCCATCATCGAGGCCCTTACAATGTGCGTATGTACTCGTCTGAGCCTCTTTGATCGGGTGGGATTCACAAATCTACATAAAGTCCGTGCTTTGGACTAAAAGGAAATAACTTTATAGTGGAAACACTCATATCTAGACTACAAAGTTGTGCTGGTGATATGGAACAGTCGTATCTGCATGAGTTATTAGAATATTAGCGGTGAAGTAGATTGACAAAGGTGGCAAAACGTTTCTTTTCATGTATTCACATTTCCATAGAAATAGTTTATCACATGTATGTAAAATACTTGTTATTGTGTCAGGAAAAATAAAAATAAATTATAAAAATAAAAAAAAAAAATATATATTTTAAATGACACAACACGCCAGGCGATTGCTAGTAGTTTAAACATGATCACGCGTTATACCCATGATACCATTACACTCCCACAGATTTACACATCAATTCATTTTGAGGTTTCATAATGATTTGCAAGTACACATTATAAATCATTTAATAGGGCTAAAGCTGATAGTAAGCATATCAAATTATCAGTCTGCAAATTTTGAGGTTTCATAATGATTTGCAAGTACACATTATAAATCATTTAATAGGGCTAAAGCTGATAGTAAGCATATCAAATTATCAGTCTGCAAATTGTCTTAACATACGTCATAACTTAATACCATTTAAACCTTCTTAAGAAGTTCAGAAGTTGGAAAATTGTTTTCGAAGCTGTGTATTATAGCCTTGTATGTGATACTAATTTTAGTAGTTTGACAACAATGCCATTTTCAGGTACAAAATAGCAATGGCGACCAATATGGCAATATTGTTTGAAGAGGTGGGGGAAACGTTTCTTTTCCAAATAAATCATTGTATGAGGAAAGGAAGACAGTTCGTTGTTCATTAAATGTTTCACTGGTATAGAAACAACAAATAATTTATCATCAACAAACTAAATTTGGGGCTTAGAATTATTGATGCAGAAATATTCATATGGTCATTAAAAATAAGTTGGGTAAAACGTACATTACAAACAGAAAGCTGTAGTCCTCTGAAGTATCTACATGAAAACTTTATCAAATAATTATGTGGTAACATTTTATTTGAATGCTATTTCAGAGAAGCTGACATTATTAAACATTTCAATAAAAAATCTTTTCTTAGAGATTTATTACTAGCATGGTCAAAACTTGCCAATGAAAATGTTCTATCAAGTTATCACAATGAAATCATTTGGAACATTCCAACATTCTCGTTGGCGAAAACGCGACTTTCTACAAAGAATGGTTTCAGTTAGGTATTAAGCACATAAAATATATTTATGACCAACAAAACCAAAGATACTTCTCCTTTAATAAACTGCAAGTGAAGTTCATTCTACCGGCTACCGAGTTTTTGAGATATATGAGTCTTATAAACAGTATTCCAAAAGACTGAAAACATAAACTTAGACAAGAAATCCAAAATGTTCATATGGAATCTAACTTACTTAAGCAAATAAGAAATCAAAGACATGTCAATAAATGAGTTTACAATAGTTTCAGGAGATGCAGCCAAGGTGTTGTAAGTAAGGCAGAGACCAAGTGAAAGGAACGATTTTCCAGATGAAACGCTTCAATGGAAAATATTTACCTAAATGTTTTTTTAAGTCAAGAAACGATATAAAATTGCACAATTTTCCGTATAAATATCTGTTCTGGGAATGTGCACATAAACAACAGTTTTGGACATCAGTGTCAGATCTTCTGCGAGTGTGTAGTATTGGAATATAAACATAACAGTAAAAACAATAGCATTTGGAATTTGCCACTCGAAACCTCAATGTGGTGCTATAGTGATAAACTTTATAATCTTTTTGGCAAAATATTTTATTTTTCAAAACAAACAGAATAAGAAAAAGTTTCAAACATACATGTTTTCAAGCACTACCTGTCGAACATAATTAAGATAGAAAAAGAGATAACTTTGATTAATGACAAGCTTGTTTTTTTTAATATAAATGGGAAAAAGTTTAAGATAAACTTAACATGAAATAATTCCTTAGGGCATGTGATCGGTGGGGGATTTTACCTTTTATTTCTCATTTTTTAAGTTATTGTTGCACTTTGTGCAAAGATTTTATACATATCAAGATCCTCACTATGTTAAAGTAAATTCAAGTATTTGATATATAAATGCTTTTCCTACCAATGTCATATGGAGTAAGGACCTCTGACACTTTGATAGGGTATCTGCCTATTTTTCAGATGCTTCCCAAATTTTCCCTATGCATTAGATATCGCTGGTATTCTTTTGAATAGGACGCTTGATGTATTAGGAACGAATTAAGGTTATAATAAGACAGGCAGATCCCTACCACAAAACAGGAGATGCTACCAAAGGGGGTAGGGGTTGCAAAATTTGACTTCTCCAAAACATTTAGAAATCAATTATTTTCACGTGTACAGGTATTATATCATCAATCCTCGATTACAAATAACAGTGAAAGTATTTTAAAGTCCAAAATCATGAGCATTTTAATGATTAATTTTGTTGTTGTTTTTTCTAACTGATTTGTTAAGAAATATTTTGAAGTGCAACTGTAGTCCATATTCAACCGTGATGACAATGTATTTACCTGGTGCAATATTATACAGCAATGTACTATAACCATTCATCCATGCATAAAGTACACCTAGTCAATGGCCATGTAGTTTATGTGTATTGGATAGATACAGTATATGTGCAAAATAATCTACCAACTGAATTTAGTAAAAGGACAATTTTCATGATCTAAAGAAAAATGTGCTAAAACGTTGTAATATTTCATGATTATTGGGTTATGAAAAGGAAGCTTACTTGTACTTATTATTTCATTATACTGGAAAAAAAGATTTTCAAGAGAGCACACCAAAAATTCAAATGCTAATGTTCGGGCTCGCCAAGACGTCACATTTTGGGCTGTGGGATATCATTCCCCCCCCCCCCCGAGTCCCAGCTAGCTTTTCACATATATTATGTAAAATATGAGAACACACTTACGTGCAAAAGGATTAGTTGGGACTCGGGGGGGGGGGGGGATGATGTTTTAAAAATATTCTTCTATTTCCTATATGTATAATACAAAAAGTGACCATTTTAGTCCCGAAATAAAGCCGTACATTTATGGAAATAGGAAATCAAATGCAAAATCATAAAATAGAGACCAACAGCGAGCTTATATATGAAGATGGAAGCATTTGATAGACTTTAATTTTTATCAAAATAATAGGCAGCGATAAACTGTGATTCCCATTACCACCGTCAGAGGTCCTTTGTGTTTGTATTGATCTTTGCACGTCGTGTGAAAATAACAAAAAATAATGATATAAGACAAATTAAATGAGATTGAAAAGGGTTTGGGTCAAGCCTTTCAAAGGTTTATTAAGAGAAAATCACCCCGCATTATGGAAGTGGGCTAACACTCTAAAACCAATCAATATATGATGCAGTTTTCTATAGAAATATCAACATCCAACATAGATTTTAATATAGGATTAGGTTAGCCTTTTGTATTCTGGAAACCCCTAAATGGGTACTTTAACAAATAGTGAAGAAGCATAGAGCTACACTTCCTCAGGGTTCACACGTTTTGCGTTTTGCTGGGGGTCAAATGAATCTTCAGTTACTTAAATATATCATAATTAGGTAATCCATTTTATTATATAAAGCATCCTTGTTGCATTTATCTGTATGTGCGAATCCATCAGAATACAAAGGAGAAATGTACATTATATTTGTTTCTTTCAGTGAGCACCACATTACCCATTACAGAACAATCCACTTCTGGTAAGCAGAGTATGTCATGCACGGATCCAAATGGTTGTGGAATACATTGGGTCCAGACTCCCCTCGCTGGAACATCACAAAGCTATAGAGTTTCTTAGAAATACTGATCTGGATGGATCCCCTGGAAATCCCAAAGCTACCAAAGCTACATGTACCAAGCCAGCATTCAATGTTTGGCCATTATTGCCCCGCCAGCGACACGCCATTTAAACCCTTTGTATTCCACAACCCTTTGGATCTGTGCATTCAAGTATTTGATTTATAAATGCTTTTCTTACCAATGTCATATGGAGTAATTTGAATGCACGGATCAAAATGTCTTACCAATGTCATATGGAATAATTCTTGAATGCACGGATCCAAAGGGTTGTGAAATACATAGGATCCAGACCCCCCTCCCTGGAACATCACAAAGCTATAGAGTTTCTTAGCAGTACTGGTCTGGATCCCCTGGAAATCCCAAAGCTACCAAAGCTATATGTACCAAGCCAGCATTCAATGTTTGGCCATTATCGCCCCGCCAGCGACACGCCATTTAAATGGCGTTTCGCTGGCGGGCCGATGATGACCCGCTTTAAGTGGTATTTGGATCTTCTCCCCACCCACTCGTGAACTTAAACAAAAGAAAAGAAACGTTGTCAAAGTCGAGTTGGACCCCCTCTGACAAAACTTTCTGGATCCGCGCATGAATGTGTTATGGGTAATGTGAAACCCTTACCATGACATTGGAACTGGAGATGTAGTTCCTAAATACTATTTACCACAACGTTCCGTCTTGCACATGCACACTTCCCACATTAATGTATGTGGAAACAAAAATGGAAGTAAGTATGATCAGGAAATACCTCAATTACACACTGCATACCAACTGACGGTAACGACAGTAACCGCTAATGAACACTTACAGCCACAAGCCAACAGCTAGACAATAAAAGTAAAGCGACCAGATTTTTGCATCAAGATGATTAAAACACTAGAAAGGACACCAAGTACTGTATAATAAAACAAGATGTCCCACAAACAGTAGGAGCAATATTTAACATCGAATCAACAACAACAGAAACACTGCCTAAAAACTGACAGCAACCTAAGCCGCTGGGGTTATGATACCACATTTGTGCCCTATATTCCGTTGCTATTAAATCACTAAATTATGATTTGCAAGTACCCGTTATAAATAATTTAATAGGGATAAAGCTTATAGAGAGCATATCAAATTATTAGTCTGAATAGTGTCTAAAATTGCGCCGAGCCACAGTTGAAAGTTTTACGCCAGGACCATCATATAGACTGACGCTCCGACGTGCATTTTAAGAGGAAGCCTGATCTAGAAAAATGATGTCTATCAATAACAATATAACGTTCCAATTTGTTAATATAGTATTGAATGTACAAATATATAAACAAGGACATACGTAGCCAGTACGATCCACATAGCCTATTAAATATGTTGCCTAGATTACTGCTATGTTATTTTCAAACCTTATTGTCAAATTGTATTCACACGACTCTTACATTTCCCAACTGTAGTCCACATAATCAAGATTGTAATTGCATTTTTTATTAAATTCCATTTATCAAGAAAACAAACACGAAGTAAACATAGCCAAAACATGATACCATTGCTTTCCCCAGATTCAGCCTGTATGCCTGGTTTTAAACCCAATCACTGTTTAAAGCTATGGTTTCCTCTTTAATTGCACGTCAGTTGGTCAGGCCTCAGACTCTATGATGGCCCTGGCGTAAAGCTTTAATCGTTGGGTTGGTGCCTGATGCTTATCTGTAGCTGGACCCACCTTGGCCCAACTTAAGACTTTTTTAGCTCTGACTATCTGTGAGTCGTAAGCCCTTTTCTTTGTTTCATCATAGAATGTTAATTTGATTAGAGTGTTTCTGTATGATGATACATTGCATTATTTAGAAGGCTTCCATGCGAGTTGAACATTTCTTGCACTTCAACAACAGCAAAATTTAGGGCGAAGATTTGGTGCCAGTAAAATGCGTTTAAGTCACCCCAAGTGGCTTAGGCTGCTGTCTGTTCTAAGGCGGTGGTTCTGATCTTGTTGACTTTTTTGTTTATTGTTACTCCCAGTGTGGGAGTCTGTAATTGTTATATGTTTTGTTGCACGTTACTAATGCCCATTCTAGTTTTGCAATCATCATGATGGGAATGAGTGAGCTGGTTGCTTTGCTTAGTTTGTTTTCCTAGTGTCTCGTGATGGTTATGCGCTTCTTCTTTGCGGTGCCATGGGTATGTCTGCGGTTTGTGATTGTTGTGGTATTTCCTGATCATACTCACTTACTATTTTTAATGTTTTCTTTTATAACTGACAATAGCAGGGCGAGCAAACAAGTTTTAGGACCTGATTATTTGTGAGGGTCTGCGCTGTTTCATATTTAAATGATATTCATAGATATATAATACAGCTCAACTTAAAAAAAGTATATTATGTAACCCATCAACATACACATTTTACTGTAACAAACTATGTGGGAGATATCATTAGTCTAAAAAGGGTAAATCTAGTATATTCAATAGTAAGTATAAAAGTTTTTTTTATATTTTGTCTTTAGATCCATGTTTATTTCAAAGCTGTGAAAATGGTGGAACATGTGTATCGGTTAATGGCAGTGTGACATGTAATTGTGGCAAAGGCTTCACTGGCCCGAACTGTACTGTTGGTAAGTCACCATGAAACATCTACACAAAAAGTGGCCTAAAATTTCTCATCATTGTATTGAATTGAAAACATAAGGTTCCAATATGGTACTAGATTGCATGTCAATAACTCATAAAAGTATAGCGACCTGTAATTTAGACATAAGCAAGCAGTGTAGACCAAAATAAGACGCAACATGTGGCATCAGAGTTCCCTTTGTTTGTTTATAGCAAATCCAATTTAAAAAGAAAACAAATGAAATTACATACTGGTCATACTAAAATCTGGAAATGGAGTCATCAGCTTGATACGGATGGGAATGCATAATAATACAAGACATTTGTGTTACAGCAAACTTGAGTACTAGCTTGCGAGCTATAGACTTTGTTTTCTGTAAAGCCATTGGACACCTGTATTATCTTATCCAGTTCGTAAGAATTAAATTTCTTAAATGGAGTAATAAATATTAATCTACTAGCAGAATTGGGATAAACAGATTTGTTGTGGTTTTAATGAATTTAAAAGTTATAAATATATCTTTATGTTTAAGATATCGACGATTGCATTCCTAGTCCATGCGAGAACAATGGAACATGTACAGATATGGTAAATGGATTTAAATGCACCTGCATAGTTGGATTTAATGGTACAAAATGTGAAAAAAGTGAGTATTTTGTCATGCGAACAAAAATATTACATATTTGTAATGAGCATGTGCTGACTGAAAGCGCACTTTAAAATCACTGAGGGCACATGCGCTTCCATGAACATGTAGATGACATTGTTACTATCACACAATATAAGGCAATTACAATGAGTTGTTTATGCCACTTGAATACCTAAACATGCTGCTTATTTGATATTTCTCTAATGACCATTCTCGAAGTGTTTTTAATCCAAGTAAGGAAGAGCACAAATATCAGGAATCAATACAATCATGTGCCACACCTGACCAGGACAACCCATGGGAAAATGATAAAAACGCAAAAAAAACATCACATACAAGAAAGCCAAGAGGTTAGCCCATTTCCAGCAGGTGACCACAATGCTGCAATGACAGACATGAAATCTGAATCACAAAAATGATCCACAAAGAAGCACCGCCTTGGAATGGCCAGTAAAAATATTTACTGGAGGGTTTATACTAGTTTTATGGTACGAACCTCACCCTTATATCTGATGTGGATCAAGACGTCAAATAGATATTTGGTTCGCATGAAAGATCCCTAACTTATCGATTTATCATCTCCTAGTAAATACAAATCATGATACAAAAAGAAAATAAACAAAGACAAGGACTCATTAGTATATATATATTATCGGAGCAAATGAAATCTAACAGTTAAACCCCACTGGATCCGACCACAGACACAACATCAGGCCCTAACCCTCTCATCTAAAGATAAGTTTTTAAGTCAGAACCGTCATAGAGTTCAAGGTCCGACCGGCCGGGACTGCTATTAACGAAGAATGCATAGCTGCCAACATAAATGAAAAATTATTGGGTTAATTGTCCATGTTGGCAGAAACAATCAGATGCTCAGCAAAGCCTCACATCTAATCAGTTTTTAAAGTAAATGTTGTTATTAGGCTGTATGATGGAAAATGCCTCACATCTTATCATTTGTTCTAACTCGTTTAATTAATTCATTAATAATGGTAGCTAATGCTATATTATTTATGTATGCATACCTACTGTTTTTTTAGATATTTATGAATGTGCACATATTCCTTGTAAAAATCTAGTTTATGGTTATCAATGTACTTGTGAAAATGGAGATATATGATCAGAGCCAGTGCATGAGATTTCCAACAATGTGGTATGTGCGACCAGCAAAGCCTCAGATCAGCCTGCGCATACGTGCAGTCTAATCAGAGCCTTTGCTAGTCGCTTGAGTATTCTATGATTGTTAGGCTACTGACTGAACACCATTTGGAGTTTCTAAGCTTAAAAGGAGGCTGCAGAGGCTCGTCCGAGTCTACACATGCCAAAATGCCACATTGTTGGAAATCTCATGCACTGGCTCATCAAGAAGTCAAATGGATAAGTGAAGATTAAGATTAATTGTCACCACAAGCGCATAATTTGCGCTATATCCTATTGAAGACTGGAATTATTAACAAAACAAAAAGGGACGGTAACGGTATCATTATGTTGTTGAAAACATGATGGCTGTAATAACGCCACGTTTGCGAACGGAAAGAGCGTGATATTTAATGCTAACTATACGATACGAATTAAATGCAATTACAATGTGTGTGATTTAATTAAACTTGTTATCTAAATATAGCCTAACATTTTATCATTGCGTTTAAACCGGTTTCATAAAGTCGGCATTAATGAATCCTGAAGTAAGATTCTAGTTATAATACATAAAACAAACTTTTGTTATTTAGATATTGATGAATGTGCACCCACCCCCTGTGAAAATGGTGGTTTCTGTAAAGATCTAGTAAATGATTATCTTTGTACTTGCGTACAAGGGTATACAGGATCAAGATGTGAGACAGGTAATTATAGGAAAAGATTAGAAGTCAATAGAATGAAACATTTTCACCCAGATTCTTCTTAACTCTAAAACTGCCAATCAGGACTGCAGCAGACAACACATTTTGTGAAATCTCTATATGTCTGCCTTAGACACAAAGCATGGTATTTCATGTGAATCGTATGCTTGCAGGCGATTCACATGAAATATCATGCCCTATATGTAATTGTAAAAAAGCAATAAAATGTGAAAATATCATCTTCTACAAATTATAGGTGGCGCTATATGGTTAAACTGGTTTAACCCATTAGTCACTTCTCGGGGCAAATTAAAAAATAAAAATATATTTGAGCAAAGATCTGACAATAGGGACCTTCTGGCAATAAAAGTCAAATGTGAGATATTCACAGAGAACGAAAGACCTAGCTGTTCTGAACAATTACAGAAAATTAGAAGAGATTATCTATGCAAATAACAAAGGTATGAGCGTTTAAAAACTTGTATATATGATGCGTTTTAAACATGGCGTCACTTAACGTTGTCAATGACGTTCTGACGTCAACACTTTTGTGTTAACATATGACGCTAATACAAAGACGCTAGGAGCAATATTTCAAGTATGCGCCGTGTTTCTGTATATTTGATGTGTATACAATTGCATAGACTGCACAAATAGCCCACATACGCACATCCCGTGTTTACAAAAGCATTTGAAATGAGGTACCCTGTTTTAAAGGAAGTGTGTAGTCCATATGCACAGCTGTTGCCATGGCAACATACATTATACATATCACTCAGAACTGTTTGCGCCTTTGATTGTATAACATGTTAGAAGCAATTTGACTCTACTGTAAGAACATGCAAAATCTTGAAAAATTTAGACGTTTTTGAAAATTTGATTACACAAAAAATGCTATAATGCCTGAAGGACCCTTTTGTCAGATCCGCGCACATTTATACTATATTCCGTGGCAATCAGTTTTGCATCATTTCATTGAATAATGTACAGGTTTTTCTTAAATCTGTTCATGCTATCCGCCAGTGTTTAGACAAGGAGTCATTGTCAAAAATGACAAGTTATACACTTGAGAATGAATATCTCGTTCTCGTCTAAATCAGTTCACTTGAGTTAAAGTCGTCCAAAAGCAGACACGAACCTCTACTGCAGCAATAACTGCCTCATAAGGAGGTCGAACCAAAAGCATGTGACGGCGCACTACGTTCTCGGGGATCCACGCCAATTCTGAATGGAGAGCAATCTGAAGCTGTCGAAGAATCTGAGGTTGCACTGAAAGATCCCAGATGCGTCGCAACAGCTCATCCACCAACTGCTCTATCTTATTGAGATCCGTTCTTACTAAACTTACGCGGTTTGTTTTGGGTTTCTTCACATACTTGATTGCCTCGTCAGAGAGGGACATACCATTTATTGGACCAAATGAACTGATTAACTCTAGAACTCGAGTGAAAATCAATTGTCTGAAAGTTGTCATTTTTAGAAATGACCCCTTGTCAATACACTGGCGTACAGCATGAACGGGTTTAAGTAAAACTGTTACATTATTCAATAATCTGATGCATAATTGATTTTTAAACAATATGGTATAAAATATATTTTGATTTCTTAATTATTTTACCATAATTAGCATAAAAAGTGACTGATGGGTTTCTTTTGTAGTTGAGTATATAATAGGGTGCATCTGAATTTATTTTTTCATGTTCTATTCTATTAAGCACCCAGTCGTTCAAAAACATTTGATGGTTTAAGTTGATTAACGTTCGAAAAAGCAATTCAAATGACATTTCAGTACATTGCAATTTAATTGGTTTATTGAAATAAATGCAAAAAGAGATATCTGATTGAAGTGATTATTGTTGATTCGCTTGTATATGTTGCGCGCTAGTTTCCAGTAATTTTGTCCCTTCCACTTGGAGCCATAGTACTTAGTGATCCCTGATTGTGGCGTTTTTGTTGGCTTATTTTCAGAAATTTGTATTGGCTGAAAACTATCTGATAACAGGACAGAAAAGTGTGGATCATTGTTGAATTGGTTTTGTTGTAAATGATTAATTTCTTCACTTCAAAGTCTTATTTTTTTCCAATTGAAATCTGTGTTTGCTGATACACAACATATCTACAATTTAATTTAACCCTCTACTAAACAGTATTATTAAACGTATTACATTAGATATATCAAATGATATGTATTCTAGGCAGATATCATGGTTTAACGTCCATGTTTTCAAATAAATGGCAAAGTTTTTAATAAATCCATCTAAAAGTTCTGCAGCTGCAAAACAAATACAGCTTTTTGTTATGTAATTAATGATCGTCAATTTTGTTTAATTTTGTTTTGTTTTGTTTACTTTATGTTTGCCCATAATTGCTTTCACTGAGATAATGAAAATATTTGCTTCAGTTCCATATATATCTACTTGAATAAGTTCTAAGGTATAAATCATTTTCAGACATAAATGAATGCAAAAGCCAACCATGTGAAAATAAAGGTAATTGTACCGACTTAATTGATGGATACCAATGTGTGTGCTCATCTGGATATACTGGAACAAGATGTGAAACTGGTAAGTAGCATTAGCTATTTGTTTGGCAAAACACTTTCATCTGATGTGATAAAATGGAATTAGGATGATTCATAATATATATCAACGGGTCAACGGTAAGAGTTACTACGTGAGAATGTACTTCAGTCCCTAGTATTTATATGTTTTCATATATATAGCAGAGCGAACCGTTGTGAAACATCTAACATTTGTGGTCATTTGGTTGGACTTACCTCTTGCATAGCATATATTTAAGCATATAAGCAAAGGATATGAGCAAGATAGTACACGTTTTAAAATGATCAAATTCACCGAGCATTATGTCGCTTGAAATATACATTTGAGTCTGTGTATGACAAACCCAACACATTGTCTTTGCACCCAGGGATTATTATATTATTCTGAACATCTGACCACATGGATAGGTTCATCGATTGGCGCATGTAGAAGGTTTAGGTACCCTTTTAATGCTCAGCAATTACTCAGATTAGTCAAAGCGGATGTATAGGCAAGTTGCAGTCTTCACAGGTTCCAAAGTCATATTACTAGTTTTGTATAGCTTCATATAACTTCATATTGTAGGACTTATATAACTCTATATGCAATGCTTTAGTAGCTGAATTGTTTTTATTTGAAGACATTGATGAGTGTCAAAATCACCCGTGTTTACATGGTGGCACATGCACAGATCTTGTTGATGGATTTAGCTGTTCATGCCAAGTTGGATACAATGGGACAATGTGTGAAAATGGTAAGCACTTTCATTCAGAAAACATTAAGGGATTGAGATTGTGTGAGGCTTGTTGGTTGAGGTGTGTTCCTGTGTCACCTCCGCATAGGATACTTTATGATAAATGCATATAGTGTTTTGTGTACATTTAGATATAAATACAGTGTGTTCCACTAAAATCACTATGGTTTTAATGCCAACGTTAATTTTACATATACTGGGTAAATAATAAAACCATTTTACACCGATTAAAGGAAATGCTCTGAAAATGACCCATTATGTGAGAAACCATGGTATCTGAACTTAAGTTTGATTAAATTCGAAAAATTGTTGTTTTGGGTTAACTTTTGGCTTTTTTCACCTAAAAAAATATTTTTTATCATATTTTTGGCTAAAATCGTTCTCATTGACTTCTGAAGATTAAATAAGAAAATTAAAACACTTAGCTCTGAAGCTGATAAAAAAAGTTGAGAACACTTTATTAAACAACTCTAAATTTCTGTATTTTTGTAGAAATTGAGGACTAACCATACATGCATATGTGTTGCTACGATATATCTGTAAAACAGAATTAATAAAATCTGTAAAATTACATTTTAAAACAAAGTTTTGGTTTGAATAAAAGCCTCACAACTGTTTTTAGGGACTTTAAAATTCAGTTTTGTATTCAGATTTTAAATTTGGATGTAAAGTAGATTCATTTCAGCCAAAGAGCAAAAATTATAATTTTGAGTGAAAAACGTCATTTTTGACCAAATACCAACAATTTTGGGAATTTTGTAAATCTTTCTGATTTCAGCTTATATACAAATGATTTACACATTATGGGTCATTTTGGAACAAACAGTTGCATGTTATCAGCCATTAAGATTAGCTAAAGGCAATATTTATAAAACCTGTAATCATTCAAATGACATTAAGGGGTTACTCTTTTTCTGCTCATCCTGAAACTATCATATTTCCAGGTCAGTATATTGAAAGGCTGCTCTAAATGTTTACTTATTTAAATATTTTGTTCACCAATGAAAAATTAATACATGTTTGTTTCTTTTGCAAAACTTATTTTGAGTACTTTTATTTGTTATGGCTAAAAGGTACTTATTTTGATAATATTTACTTTTTCAGATATTGATGACTGTGTCGGTGTGTTATGTCAAAATGGAGGTACATGTAATGACAAGGTCAATAATTATACCTGCTCATGTGCAGTGGGTTGGCAGGGCCGCCACTGTGAAACAGGTAATTATATTTGTATAATTTCATACAATATATTCGATGTTAAAGTATAACTTTAATGTTTAAAACAAAATACTTTGTAGATTGCATATATGTTAAACCAGATTTATGTTGTATGACTGACCCTTAATAACGTTACTTAAATGGAAAATATTAAATAATAACATGTTAATGATATGATATAACAAATTACTTTGACAACCAAATATAACCAGATAGCAACATATTATTACAAGTTATTGTATGTTTTTTAGGATATTTAACTGTATAGGTAACATATTTGGTACTAAGTATTAACCTTATACATTTGCTTTACATTTCAAATGAAATATCACAGGATTACTTTGATAAAAAAATACAAATGCATATGAAAAGGTAATCCCACAATTGCAGATCTCATACATAATTGTAGCTTATAAAGACGGATCACTAGAGTACAAAAATTAATAAAACAGAACGTACACAAAAGCAGGAATACAATTAGTAAAGATTGTAAATGCAATTCAACAATCCGTTGACGTTTAACCAGTATGTAAATGTACCGTTTGATTTCGCTACTGAATGGTTCATGTCTGAATGTTAAATACTAACATATGTAGCGAAATTTCTGTTCATAATATGGGTACGTTCGTCGCCTAATAATCAGTGCTGTGTTATCATTTACATCAATGTCACAAGTGAACAGTAACAGACACAGGTAAATGCGCATCATAAACAGTAACAGACACGAGTAAAGGCGCATCATAAACAGTAATAGACACAGGTAAAGGCGCATCCTAAACAGTAACAAACACAAGTAAAGGTGCATCCTAAGCTAGTATCAACAATCAAGATAAAAAAGGAAAAGACACACAGTTCTACTATAACATGATAAATCCCTTCTCTACCCAAACTCATTTACATTGCTAACTCCCATAAACCCTAGTACATTGCTTTACAGTCTTATTCTAGCTTCCACTTCCTGTCGATATTTGATGATATACCTTCTATATGTACAAGGGGTTTACCATGCAATAGACTGGTTGCTTTGATTTATATAGCGCAGAAAAGGCTAAGTATTTTGTTTCCTGATCAGACTCAATATTTTTATATTCCTGATTTTTTGTGATTGTTAGTGTGCTGTGGCTCTTCCTCTCTGTGCCCTGGGCTGGTCTGCCATGTGGGATTGTGGTATTTCTTGATCATACTTATTTAATTTTTGGCACCAATCTTGCCCTCCAGTATTATTTTTACTGACTGTTTGAAAGTAGTGCTTTTTTGTGGATCCATTTTGTTTTTTTTGCATTGTGTTCGTCTTTGTTATACTGCCTTGTCTATTCCTCGCAGCCTTGTGGTAACCTGCTGGGAAAGAGCCAACTTCTTGGAGCTCTTGTGTGTGATGTTTTCTTGTGCTTTGCAGACCTGGTGTCAATTACTGTGAAACGTTATTCATTACATTAAACTTACAATCAAAACCATTGCATTGCCTAACAATTACAGGGGGTTTGAGAATGTAATGGATCATATTGCAATTACTTTCCAAAAGTAATACAATTACATTATGATTACTTTAAAGGATTCAGAACTTTATTCATATGAAATATTAAGAATTTCATGTCATTCCAGCAAAACAAGCTAAACACTAATATTGATAAAAATGTAAGAAGCAAGCTATTGTTGAAAAACTGTTTAAAAGATCATATACAGCCAGCATAGCTTTACCATGGTGTTAGCTTTATCTTTAACAAAATACACAACCAGTCTTGTATTTTTTTACAGTTATATCAAAAACTCAAACATCCATTATCAATCAATAAAGATTTTCTCACTTAATACAAACATTGTCATTTTAAAACCATAGTTAATCACTCACCCCTAGGATATATCTCGAGCATGTGTACCTGTTCTTTCGAATAATGAATACCTGCAGTGTAGTAAAAATTAAGGTGAATTGATACGTTAAACAATGTTTTATTTTGTTTTCGTATGATTTCAGACCCTGATATTTAAAATATTTGAATGCATGTTAAAAACTGATTTCTTGTCAACATTTAGGCTATAAATCTAAAAGAAGTCAGAATTATAAAAAAAATATATGTCTACATCATAAAAAAGTAAAAACAATGTACTTTCATCATCTCCCTTTAAAATGGTTATACCCCTCTTAATGAAAGCTATGTTTAGTCAACCTACCATTGACTTGCCATGCTTACCATAGTTTGTGCAATAGATAGGATTTCCATTGTGACAATCACTTTTGCTTGATATTTGGGAAAAGTGAATGAAATTTTATAAACAGTTTAAATTGTTCACAAATGACCATATTGTTAATATTTGAATAAATCAGAATAGAAAGGTGAAAACGTTTTTTTCGACAATGGAGCTGCACTTGTTTCTGCAGAAAAAGATTTTATTAACAAAAAATTTATTTCTGACCATTTCATGCATGCGAACACCAATAATGCTTGTGACTGCAAACGTTGTACCTCATTAGACTTCAGAGTTTGCCGACACCTATCTTCAAGACTTTTATAAAACTTCTCTCACTTGATAGTTAAATCTACCTATGCTACTTTCAAACTTATGCAATATATGTTAGTGACCAAATGCAATTCAAACGTAATTTAAATGTAATTACCATAACATTGTCGAATGTAATGTATTACATAAGTATGACGTAACAAGAAAAAAGGCCCATTGCAAATGACTTTCCATTACTTTGAAAAATATTATACATTAAATTACATTACTATTACAATTACCCCAGGTTTGGTGTTTTGTCACTTTCCCATATCGTGGCCCCGGTCAGACGTTGTACTTGAATTGTTCCTGATCTTTGCCTTCTGTCTTACTTTCTAGAAAAGAACATGTTTTTATTAGATGTGATATTTCAGATCTAGATGAGTGTGCTATAGGAACTCATAGATGTCATAAGTTTGCTCAATGTACAAACACAGTAGGGAATTACACATGTGAATGTAAAAACGGATTCAGCGGTGATGGTTACTCATGTTCTGGTAAGTTTCATTATTAATAATGCTAAATAGCATAACTAAAATGTGTTCAAACTCTCCTAAGCCACAGGCTCAATAAAGGTATTGTGATCATATGATGTCTGTAATCCGTCATCAATCGTCTGCCATCCATTGTCTGCTGTTCAACATACGTCAACAGACAACCATTTGCTTTAAACAATCATAAGGTAGATTGTCACTAAAGCTTACAAGAATGATTCCTTTGTGGTACCCCTTCAAAATTTTTCAAAGAATTAAATTCAATGCAGAATTCTAATTGTTATGGCAACCAAAAAAAAACACTTTAAAAATCTTCCTGTCGAAAACTAAAGATCAGATTTTAAAAAATAAATGGTACAAATTATGCCACAGGAGTCGAAAGTGGCCCTGTCCAGGAGGTCTCATATGCATTTACACGCGTATAGGGAAAACTAGTCTGGGTCCA
Organism: Loripinus fragilis; assembly: GCA_964019695.1. Taxonomy (NCBI): domain Eukaryota; kingdom Metazoa; phylum Mollusca; class Bivalvia; order Lucinida; family Lucinidae; genus Loripinus; species Loripinus fragilis. The sequence continues at coordinate 56,286,829 of OZ026526.1, read as the reverse complement.
GTAGTCAATTTTTTTCAATATTTTCTTATGCTTATGTTCTTAAAAATAAAACAACAAAAATATATCACATCAAAGGTATAGGTAGTCCGTTTTTAATTTTGTTTGATATTGACGCCTGTCGACTTCCATTGTATTCTCTCTGATAATCTGATTAGCCAATATATCTAATTATAGCCTGTTGTTTTCGTGTGACATAAAAAAGATGATATAGAGACTATGGACCGATAATGAGGCATTACCAATTAACTGATTATGAAGGCTATCCATGGAAACTCCCCTTGAAACCTGAATAAAGATAGAATTTGTTTACTTTGTTTGAAACTGATCAATCGACAATGAAGGATAAGAATATTTCAACACAGAGAAGAAACTGAAGTGTCAAAAATATTGCGGAAATTCTTATGAGACGATGTTGTTGTTGTTTTTAAGTGTTGTGAACTTCCGTCAATTTCAATCGCTAACAAAGGATCTGTGGACTAAAAGTCAAATACATGGACGAAAAGGTGCACTCCTGCATGCAGACCGATGATAGAAAAGAAAGAGAATCTGTTGTAATATTTGCCTTTCTATCTATCAATCCAGCCAAACAAGTCGACTGAGATTCCTATGACTATTTATAGCGCACTAGAGTTATTGTTCTTCACCAAATCCCACAAAATCTGAGGGATAATCCAGGGGTTGCTGCTAAATATAATCAAAGTTCCCCAGGCTGTCATTTTTTAAAAAGAAACAGGAAAATAGAAAAAAGGAAAAGAAATGATCAGACTGTTACTCCAGGCTAAGGGAACACATAACAGCCCAAGCCACTAGGCCTTGAACCTTAGTTTTAACTTTGTAGCATCATCTAGTAAACCTCTTATCAGTTTGTTCAAATCATGCCTCTAGGGGCCAAAAATGACCCCGCAGTGAAGGTCACATAGTTCACTTAAAAGTTATATAAAGAAACGATGAGGTTCAACATCCTGTTAATTTTGTCTACATAACCCATGTAAAGTCTTAATGATATATCAACATTCATGACTGGACTTTGAGAGGAGCTATGTTTTCCTATACCTTTATAAACAGGTTTAATCAGGTGAGTGACCCAAGATCCAAGGACCCTCTTGTTTTATAATTTATGATAAGTTTGGCAAATTCAAATAAAATACAACATTAATTATCTATTGGCAATGGCAGTTTTGATTTTAGCAAAGTTCCATATGGAGGTGAATACAGGGGTCGACGTTTGAAGATGTAGTCTGTTTGATGTAAGCATATAGCTAAAATACATTGCATTTGCTATTCCTCTTGTTTAATTATTTAATGTTTTGCCATTTTATCTCAGTGCAAATGCACTCATCAGTTGACTTTAAGCGATAGTTTGTTATAAAATACAGTCTTGCATTTTAAATTTGATGATCCGTCAAGGATCATCTTTGTTGGTAAGAACGAAATTATCCCTTCCCATAATGAACAGCCTTATGTAAAAGTGAAATTTTGTTAAAAATATCATTTTCTTCAAAACAAAATGTTAAGGTGAACGTTTTTATCATACAATAAACGGGTATTGTTTCTGTACACCCCATACCATGTGATGTAGCAGGACTCATAAGGCTATGACATAAACACATTCATAAGAGTCCACAGATTTCAGATGATTGCAATACAAGAATGGACATAAAGTAATGTACAACAAAACATAGAACAATTACAAACAAAAAACAAAAAGTCAACAACAACAGAATCACAACCTTAGAACATACAGCAACCTAAGCCATCGGGGGTTTAAATGCATCTCACTGGCACCAAACCTGGTTCTGTGCTATTGTCTCAGATGATCTGAACCACAGATATGTTGTTGTTTCATACATCAACGTTTGTCATATATGCTTAGGCATATATGTGATAGGGCTGCTCAAGCGTATATCTAATAAAGTGGCTGAGCTGTGTTTCGAAAAGGGTTTGAAACATATATTATCAGGTTAAAGCTAGTTTTAGTATTGCTCAGCGTTATTGCAAAGCTAAGGCATTTTCTAGTCAGTTTGCTTTGAACCATAGAAATTTAGCTGTTCAGTTCATTTTGTTTTGTTAGGTCCCACTTCAAGAATTTGTGTTAATGATGCGTGATATGATAACTCATGTTATAAGTGTATATGTTACTGTCAGTCATTGGTAATTCTAACACACCTCGCCTGGTCAATGGTTAAAAAAAAACGTGATAAACAAACAATAATTCACAGTTTTGAAAGCGCGAGGAAACAATTTCACGCTAGCTGACGTCATTTGTTACTTCAAAATAAGGCAGTCATTGAATTAGACGGTGTTATGTCATTTTTACGCTTGAAAGACGTTACAAATACATATAAACTATTGGCGGGAATGCTTCAGTGCAATGGCGGTAAGTTGGAAGAAGCTGAATACCTCAAATGCGTTTTCGTCGTCTTTTGTCTGTTAGAATTGCAATAAATCAGCTCTAATGTGTAAATTGTTGAGTAATAATTCACTGTTTGTTGGTCAGTTGTACGAAGATAAATCACTCGCGCTTCGTGCTCGTGATTTGATCTTCTTTACAACTGACCTCCAAACAGTGAATTATTGCTCAAAAAATTACTGCTAGAGCTAATCTATTTTTTAATTCTATATAGCCTGTGAGGAATCATACGCTTATAGTTTATATGCTCAACTTTGACAGTCTAGCTGAAGATATTGTCCTGTTTAAATCTTGTTCAGGTGCCATATTGCTCTAATGACCAGGATATAGCCAGACCTCTCACCTACCTGACAAAAATGTTTTCCTAACGTTTGTGGTTCAAGTATTTTTATAAAAACGTATGACTTTATGGATTTCTAATCACCTAAATATATACGTATAACACCTTTATATATGTACAACACCTTTTCTTTATTTTTCAAAAGAGAAACCATCTTCCAGCAAACAGTTGAAAAGCAATAAAGATACAATAAGAAACACAAAAATTGCAAAAAAATGAATGTATTTAGTTTACATGAAATATTACTGAAAGAATCATTACTACAGCAAAATCCTGACAACACGGAAGTTTCATTCTTAGTAAAAAAAAGTCAACACCACAATATATGATTCTAATGAACATTTGGCAATCGTTTTCAAGTTGAAATGCGTTTCGTGATCCTGAATCTGAACCAATGCTTTTATCTACTAATATATTAATATTTTTGATTACTTATGTTATATTAGTTTTGATAAATAGTCGGCAGTGTCCTTTTCAATGGTAGGTTCTGTTTACTATGATGCAAATAAAGCACCTATTTTAACCAATAATTATTGAATTGTTAATTATACACAATTTCCATACACAATGCCTTCAATCCAAACAAATAATAGGTCAAACGTCTAGCTCACAATAAGTTTAGAGAAGGAGAGTAGACTATAAAGCTTCCTAACACATTTAGATATCACACACAACGAAACTTACTCAGCTACTTTGAAGGGCTTTTGTATGCGACTTGAATACTTTAAAATGGTCTTAAGGTTTGTTGAAATGATAGTTTGTGTCCTAAATAATATTATGGCGAAAGCTTTTACCCTTTCAAGAGTGGAAAACTTAAATATATACTTTTGACATAGAATGCAGACCCAGATAAAATGCTGTATAATACAGCATTTTATCAGGATCTGCACTACTTGCTAATGTCAAACGCTTTTCAGAGGAAGATATATATCTTGTTTTGAAATATACAAGACCATCATCCTGTCTTTGTTGTATGTAGATTTTTGGAAATTTCCATTGGTCTGAAAAAGGTTGATTATAATTTCAGATATCAACGAATGTTCGAATAGCAGCTTATATAATTGTAAAAACAATGGAACATGCTTTAATCTCTTTGGTAGTTATGCATGCATATGCTTGCCTGGATGGACTGGTCCCTCATGTGAAAATGGTAAGCCACTGTGTTTATTTAAAATATTCTTAGACATGTATAAGCCAGTGCATGAAAGTATGATAATTATCGCATAAGCCTCAATTAAACGTATACGCTGACGTATCTAGCAGGGACTAACATCAAAAGTTCTAGTCTGAGTCTTTATCTACATCAAATACTGTGTATATGAACAAAGAAGACTGCGGTAAACGAGCAGACCCACTCAGGCCTTTGTTTCTTATCAATGTGAAATATGCCAAACTGTCATGCGCTGGTTCATATAAGTCCCACCAAACAGTGAAACCCACAATCAAACAAATTTAATTGTTTGTTAAAAATATGAAATATATAATAAGCTAGATTTTGTTATCAACCTATGATATATCATAAGCCTTTTTATAATCACCATGTATCAAATGTATATGTATCCAGTGTTCCGCTTTAGTCAGGAACATGTTTGTTTATTTCCTAGGACATGTATTTTTCATAAAAAGTGGAAGATGTTTTCCCAAAATATGAAATCTAAAAAATGGTAAAGGCATTGTCCTTTCCTTTAAGTGCAATTTAGCTGGTGTGTGTGTGTGTGTGTGTGTGTGTGTGTGTGTGTGTGTGTGTGTGTGTGTGTGTGTGTGTGTGTGTGTGTGTGTGTGTGTGTGTGTGTTATCCAAGTAGCGTCATGGGATTTTCTGTAATCTGTGATAGTGGCAGTTTCTGGTCATACTCACTTATATATATTTTGTAATTGACAACATTTATATATTTTAATTGATAGTTATACATATCATATATGAACAAAATGTTTTGTACATGTATATCCCTATATGAAAATGTGGCGTTTGGATGTGTTTCATGGACTTTCATTAAGATACAATCCAGTAGTTACAACCGTTTTCTTACGTACTTCTATAAATTGAAAAATCTGTAAAAAGCATATTAGATGTAGTTATTAACCTAAATTTTCAAACATCTATTGAATCAACACATGCTGTATGCACCACTGTTTGGAAGTTTATGTGTGTGAATTATCTATGAAATGTCTTATGATAAAAGTACGTTGCCATTATGTTTATACGTTATGACTCGTGTATATATAACCTTTAAGTTTTACGTGTGTTTCAATCACCTGTGTGACAATATGTTACTTATGTTTCCACTCACAAACGTATATTTTCCCAGGGGATATTATGTGGTGAACGTGCTCATTTTAACATTTCAATGATATGCGTTAGGTATGATAAAAGTAAGAAATAAAATACCTTTCTCCGGGTATATTTTTTATACATTTGCTGGTATGTATATTAGCTATTTCAAATATGAAAACCTGTATTTTCTTATAAATGTACCATGCAAAAATATATACAGTGGCCAAAGAGTTTGGCTTATAATTGAGTTGCCCTGGTCCTTAGTTTGCATTTTGATACAGTTTGTTTCTCAACGAAGACATACATAGTTCCTGCCAAATCTGTAAATCCACTTCAAATAACAATTTTTTGCAAACTTCATGGACAACGTGTTGTGGCCATGACTGCACATCTAGCTTTGATGTACAGGTACACTTGCGTGTTTGTTTGTGCCTCAATTCAGTCAGACTCATCACGAGAAAGCCTGACTTTGTTACATGTGAACACAATCACAGATCAGCTGCAAGCTGGCACATCCTTAAAGTGAGTTTAGCGGTTTTGTTTTACTCTCCCTGGAAAGTACTTTACATGTAATAGATCAACTTGATGCATGCAAAGTTTTTTATATTCTTGCACATAGAGCAGACCAGAAATAAGAATGATAATAAACAAAAATTCTTCATCTACAAATCTAAATTTAGATATGTACATTTTGACTGACGTTTAGCTATACAATACAGTTTTGCTTTAATGTTTCTCCAAACAAATATAATCTTAACTAATTTATGATGAGAGAAGGGGGAGAAAGAAGCAATGGTGTCTGAGCTTTGTACAATTCTGTGAAAGTGAAAATATACGTTCTGCTTTTTTTAATATGTGAAATAAAAATGAAAAAAACTTTTAAAAATATTCTCACAAGTCTCTGTAGTTTAGTCTACTAGATCAGGTCAGAAACCCTGAAGCAAGATTCAAATAATATGGGTGTGGCTGTGTTATGTTTCAGATATAGACGAATGCAGCAGTACAAACAACCCATGTTCAGTGAATGAGACCTGCTCAAATGGCCTTGGAAGCTACAACTGTACATGCAAAAATGGCTACAGAAGTGATGGGGATCTATGCATATGTAAGTATTTATGTATTGTAATGTTAACAATATTTTACATTTCATAATTAGACCAGTCTAAATTGTCAATACATCTTGATAAGTCTCATGTGACAAAAATGAGTTTATTGTTTTGCTCCATTTCGTTTTAATGACTTCCAATGGATAATTATTGGTTTTCTACTTCTTCTTCCTATTATTATTTTTCTTCTTTAGTCTTCCATAGGAAGTGGTGGGGGTACTAATTGTTTATCTTCATTTATTTTCCTCCTTCTCTTTTCTCCTTCTTATTGTATTATTCCAAGCTCTCAGTATCTACTATATAGATATTTTGAAATTTTAAGATATGATTGATATGAATAAGACGATTTGCAGCATAGGAATTGTTTCAAATCTAAAATTGCAAGACTAAAAGCTGGCCCAGGGGCATGCCTTAATCGACCCAATTGAGTCAAGCCTATTTTTCAAGATGGACTGTTTTGAATTGTTTTGCATAATATGGATACAGATATACAGTCCTTATCTTTGCTTTATCTCCTTTTTATATTTTGATGTATATGTTCTAGGAGATGATGCATTAATAAGTTAGGGGTCTTCATCACATCTATGTGTCTTGATCCACATCTGAACTAAGGAAGAGGTTGGTGCACCGTTTAACCGTTTTAAGCACTCAAGTAAAATATTTTACCGACCGTTCCAAAGTGGTACTTCTTCTGTGGATCTTTTATGATTTTTTTCTGTCTCGTCTTGCTATGCCTTTGTATGCGTCTGTTATATGTGCCTTTTGGTCACCTGCTTGGAAAGGGCTGACCTCTTGGCTCTCGCTTGTGGTGTCTCACTGTGAGTTTGGTACTTTCCAATTGGTATCGTGGGTCAGGTGTGGTACTTGATTCTATCAATTCCTGATCTTTGCACCCTTACCTACTTGATGAGAATGTTTGACATTTATTATGACAGACTGAATGACTGACATGCCAAAGCCAAATCAATTTATTAAAACCTAAAAAAAGTCAAGATCTCCACCCCTTGACGATATAAAATATTGTTCTATATGTTGTGACAAATTTAGGGACACCAGGGAATCATGTCTCTATGCTCACCCTCTCCCAACATAAAATGCTTGCTATCTCCAAAACCATTTAGATACCCACCCTGATAAGACACACTCAGTGACAATGACCTAGGTGAGCTTGTGTTATGTTTCACCCCCTCCAGGTTATAAAGGGTTTGATATCCAGTGATGAGATTGTGCATCACCGGGTATACCCCATGCCCTTCAGCTCATGAAGAGCTTTTTTTGTCAGAAACCATTTGGATTTGATCCCTATAAACATCACTGTTTTGTTTGATTCAGTAAGGCATACAGAGGATATAGGGGAATGTATAATCGAAATATCCACTTCGTAAAAGGCTTGATTCCTGATCTATGGCTTCTTTCTTACTTTTATATCCCCTAAACTGTTCAGATACTCTACCCACAGCTATAAATACTCGTGGTACTTATGATAAGACACATGTAGTGATGCCATTTAGAGATTTCATGTGTGTATGTTCCTCCCTTCAGTGTATTAAATGCCTGAAATCTCCAAGCTCCGATCTCTACAAGTAGACCATACAATGCTTTTAAATTAATACAAGTTCAGTGTTGCTGACTAGGGATCTCCAATGGGGCTGCCCCCACCTATTTAGATCATTAAAGGCCTGATACTTCCAAAACTCTTCAGGGCCCACCCCGTAATGACAAATATCAGTATTGTACATTATTACAAAACATATTAATTGGCACCAACAGGGAAAAAAACAGGGTATATATTTGGGCTTCCTTAATTGAGCAATAGCTGTCGTTGTTTCTGTGTGGAGTTAGTAAAACTTCTCCTTGTGCATTGGTATAGTGTTGATAATTTTAACTATTCTGGCCCTTGGCAATATTGGGTTCTGACATAAAAGTAGAAAACTGCTTAAGCCGGTGCTAGGGGCGTGAGAATTGTTGCACTTTCCATTAGTTCTCATGAAGAGAACCAATAAAACCAAGTCTGGCTTTTCTAATATTGTAGGTTCTCTCTATTTCTGAAGGATCTATTCTTCCAGATTATTTGGACTTTGGGGCTTTACAATTTGTACATTATAATCATAGTTTGTTTTAATTGCATCACTGAACTAAATCGCCCAGTATTTGTACCATGACAAGAACCGTCACTAAACATTTCATAGTAGTAGGTACAAGCTAAACACAACCTCAAGTAATCAAAACTACGAATATATTACATTAGTAGCTCCATACTTAGATGATAATCATGTGATTTTCTTTGATATGGAAAACAATTATATTTTACACAATGAATCAGTTGTCCACTCCATGTGTTTGGTAAGATAGCTATTATGGTGCGCATTTATATCATTACGCTGTGTCCAATTACCCATTTAAATATTATGAAGCGTGAACAAGGCGAAAAACACTGTCTTTTCTAAACAGTCATTTCCTATAGGAAGCTTAAGAAATCATCCTTTAATACCTATAAGTGCCTGAACTCAGTATTGTTATCTGAATGTATTGGTGTTGACGAAGACACAGAATCAACAAAACTAGACACAGGCCTCACTTAATAGTACATTAGAACAATTGCACAAGTGCTCATAGTACATAGAATGGTACAGTGCAACAAATATGTGTCATATTATTTGAGCTGCATTTCAGTGATGTTGTGGGGTCCTTAGGGTTGATCTGTGGTCTTAAATTGTGGCATTTTCATGTCATTCCCACTTTTTATTAGCATTCTTGTTGATATATATCATAACAAAAAGAGTATCATCTCAAACTGCTCGTTGACAATCCCCTCACAAACTTAGTGTTACAATAACCAAGCACGCATAAGTTTGCATCAATTGAAAACTCTCATACGTAGGGAGAGGGGATCGTCTGACTTGAAAAGACATTAATAAATAAAAATGATCCTTAGTGTATTGAAGTAAAGTAATGACTATCCTTCAAACCACAGATACAACCAAAGCATAGTATTGTAAACTAGTACAGACAGTGTTTGATATTTATTTTCCTATTTAAATACCTTGCTTCTTTGAATTCTCTCAAAGTGCTTAAAGGCAGGAGTGGGTTATAAAAGTACAATAGACTTCTGTTTTCACACTTTCTGGTTTTAGTCAAGCTGTTAACATCTCAAGGAGCTATTTAGGCTTTTCTCTAATTTGATTGGCTTTTCTATGAAACGGTGAACATGATTGGCACCTCTTATCAGCTCAGTGGTCATATGTTTTGTCCAATTGGATATTCTGCAAACACTATCAATTATCAGGAAATTACAATATAATTTGAATTTTTCAAGAATACATTTGGATAAAAAGTTTTATATCAAACTTTTAGAGAAGCAGATCAGTATAGACAGTATAAATCATTTAGTAACGAAATAAAAATAAAAATATTTTTTTGATACTAAATGATTTATAACAGTATTATTGGTGAAACTTTAAATCACAAAAAAGGTTCTTTATAGTGCCAAAATGGACAACTTTTCAAAATAACAAAATGCTCATTTATATATCGATTTTAAAACAAATATGACGAGACACATAACTGACAAATAATAATAATAATGATAATAATAATAATAACAAAATCTATCAGAGTACTGAAGTTATATCATTGCACATATGTTTCATTTACATGTAAATGTGTTCAAAAAACGAAGGGTCAGATCAGCTTGCTCAAATGAGGTCATTCATTATACCACTTTTTGGTGTCCACAAATTCATAATAACTCTGAAATTACTCAAAGATAATTGACATTTAGCTTATCATGACTCACTTGCAGACAAATGACGTGGTCCAAAGATCCCAAAAGGATCGATCTTTGTTTATACAGCAATTGTCATCAATTAAATGGATCACAGTCATCTTATGCATCATTTATACTAGTTTTCTTAATTTAGATTTATATTTGCAAAATTAAGCTTTCAAATTAATATAAAGTAGTTATGGATAATTCCTATAAAGTTTGGTTTAGAAAATGGTGAAGGTCTAGATCAGCTGTGCAGATCATAACTCAAACTGCTCTCAATTCTGATGCTAAAACACCGTTAAGGTAACTAAAAAGCTGCAAATTATTTTGATCAAATTCGAGAGAGATGCAGCGCATAAGATATCTAGCATCATAAGGATTGATAACTATTTTGACAAAACAAAACAAAAAAGTAATTGTATGAATATGTACAATCAAAAATATTCTAATAGTTTATTGATTACATGCAATTTCATAGAGGAAGCTTTATTCATCATTTATGTCTTCAGTTTATTGATTTGTTTGTTTGTTTTATTTTTCTTAGTTTTCAAAAACAGACAAATAATTATTATTAAAATAGTTCCTTTTTGTGACAAGATAACAGAACAATAGGACCATGAGGCATATGTGTTATCAGCTAGCCCAGATGAGGAAAGTTGTCAGATCTGGTCAAAGGAGGTACAGGATCCCTGTCTTTAATATACATATACCAACCCAATCGACTACACATAACTTGTTTTATAATTATCTCATTGACTGCCACAATTATATGCACAATAAATCCTGAGTATGTACTAAATAGTATATGTGTACATTGTAGATGAAGTCCTGTATGATTTAAACTTTCGTTATTATTCATATGAGTGGTCTGATGATGAAGTAGTTCATGTTCCCCTACTGCAAGGAATACAGTATTTTGGTAAAACGTACTTCAGAGCTTATGTAAGTATAGATAGGTATTGCAAATTTTGGTATTCTTTTTTAAAATCTATATGAAAGGCCAAGCACACAATATGTAGTACTTAATGCACCATTGAGCAACGAAGGCCTACACTCATAAACTGATATTTTGTTTTTCAAATCTGTATTAATAGGTCAACACACGAGATGGAGGTACTCACATATATTATATTGGCTTGCAACAAAGACTCAGACGAGCATGCACAAAATGTATGGAAGTGGAGAAAGACTCTGATATGCACTAATTTGCCTATAGCACCTAAGGCTACGTCAGCAATGACGTTTATAGGTGTTTGCTAAAATGTGATAAATACAATTTGATGGGCACAAGTCATGATCACATGTTTGTTTCCATATTCATAGGTATAAACCAAATCATTTGAATTGTTTATCAATATTTTTATTTTATGCACGTATTGATTGGCTCAAATATTTTGAAAATGCAGTAGCTGGTTTCGATCAAATTCAATGAATTATTTGGAAATTGATTCATAACAATTTGCAAATAACACTGCGCATATTCTTTTAGTGCATATCAGATTTACTCACAATATCGTTTTGATAAGGGAATCCGTTTTCATTGTTCATCAAAGAATGCTACGTTTCCCATTGGTATCCTGGGTCAGGTGTTGTACTTGATTGTATCATTCCTGATCTTTGCATACCTACTTTCTTTGATAAGATTGTCTCCATGTAATAATTTATTGCATAACTTAGAAAGCATTATTGTGAACTATTCATTTATTTGTGTAGGATTTTGCCAGTAGAACAAATTGGAAATCCCCCTAGTGACCTTGGCTGCTGTCCTTTCTTGGGTCATGGTTCTGTTATTATTGGCTTGTTGTTTGATGATGCTTCAATTTTTTGTGAGGCTTTGTGTTTGGATGTGGTTTTGTTATATAGCTTGTTGTGTCTATTTTAGGTTGCTCAACAATTCACTGAGGAAGTGAGAGCAACTTGTTTTAATGTAATTGTATTTCTGAGCCAAAGACATGCTTAAGGCATCAACTAATGGATTAAATCCTAATATCAGGGCCGTCATTAAGTCTCTAGCCAGACTGACTATCATGTAGTTAAAGAGGAAACCATAGCTATAAACCATGATTGGGTTTTGGTGCTTGATTGTATCGATTCCTGATCTTCCTTGTATTGATTCCTGACTGTCACATGATACCCATGTTGTATCCCACTTTTCTATAACGTTTAACTAATTTGAGTTACTGCAAACGGATATGAATGATAATGTAAACATTCATGAGCAGCAAAACATACTTTTCATAAATTTCACTTATTTAATACTGACGATGATTTCCGGCTATTGACTGACTCTGTACTTTAGTCCTATAGGTTTGGATTTATATTTGATTTCATTCTTGATGTTTGCACAAATTAGATTCAATAATCTTTTTGTATTGGCATCTATTTTTTATCAACATCTGCAATAATTGTGAGGTTGGTACCATAAAACTAGTTTAAGCACGAATTACTGACTCTTACAAGGGGGTGTGGATCATATTTGTTATATATGTTTCGCGTTTGTTATGCTTTCTTGTGTGTATACTGCAGCCTTGAATTATATCTCTTTTACTACTGCACATCACACTGTATGCCTGTTCAACGCAAGCTATCATGTTTCAACTTTGTCATTTATTGATACTGTCAATATGTGTAATTTACATAAAGTCATTTTCTGCATTTCATGACGACATTCCTACGACCATCCGTTTGGAACATGAAAAATAGTAAGTGAGTATGATCAGGAAATACCACAATCACAAACTGCAGACAACCCCGTGGCACTGCAAGGAAGAGCTGCTCAACCATCACAAGACACCAGGAAGACAAATTAAGCAAAGCAATCAGCTCTCTCTTCCCCATCAAGATGATTGCAATACTAGAATGGACATAAAGTAACGTACAACAAAACATAGAACAATTACAGACTCCCACAATGGGAGTAACAATAAACAAAAGTCAACAACAACAGAACCACCACCTTAGAACGGACAGCAGCCTAATGCATTTTACTGGTACCAAATCTTCGCCCTAGATTCTGCTGTTGTTGAATTACAAAAAATGTTCAGCTCGCATGGAGGCCATCTAACTAATGCAATGTATCATCATGGAAAACACTCTAATCAAATTAACACTCCATGATGAAACAAAGAAAAGGGCTCATGACTCACAGATTGTCAGAGCTAAAGAAAACCTCAAGTTGAGCCACGGTGGGTCCAGCTACAGATAAGCATCAGGCGCCAACCCACCGATTAAAGCTTTACGTCAGAGCCGTCATAGAGTCTGAGGCCTGACCCACCGTCGTGCAATTAAAGAGGAAACCATAGCTATAAACCGTGATTGGGTTTAAAGCTAGGCATGCAGACTGTCGCATGATATCCAAATTATATCCAACCCTTATATAACGTTTTACTATCTTTTTGAATTGATCACTAAAATTAGGTTTTCCAACAATTCGTTTGAATTTATAGTCTAAATCACCATAAAATATAGGTTCTGATATGCCTTGTTGCAGAAGAGTTTAGTTAAGCCTTTAGTTAGCATATGATTCAATGTGTTATGTAATGCGCATGCGGCTTTCCTTTGTATTCTGATTTGCTTAGTTGGATAAGACAAAATGTGTCATTTTTCGATTGTATAGTGCTTTAGGATCAAGCGTTAAAAAAATCCGGCATCACTGTTATGAGCATTTATGTTTACAATTGTCGATTAAACGCATGTTTCGCCATATGTCTATTCCATTGATCTTGTCAAATATATATATGTGCTACATGTCGTTATGTAGATTATGGTATATGCACTTATCGCAATACCAACTCACATTAAGTGCCACCTATTAAACCCAATTGTTAAATTTTAAACACCCTTTAACATCCTTTCTACTTACCAGTAAGTATCAAAGGCTTTGTCATAACTTCGTATGGACAAGGACAACTGAGCCTTTGCTGCTAGTATATTTAAAAATATCAATATAACAAAAATTTGCACATACAGTGGCAATAGCTAGCAAGTTTTCCATTTTTGCAGGTCTCTTTCGAGCCCAACGTGTGTAAAATTAGGGTGTTTTCTTCGTGAATACACGCACATTTTGGGAAGTTCTTCAATATGAACCAATCAGAAACACGTTGTCTCCACACAGGATATTTGTCTAATCATAAGACTGATATTACCTGCGATATATGCGAAGGCCAATGCAGGTATATTTTAGTCAATTATTCAACTACTAAACTCTGTGCGTGGTCTGCGGGAGAATATTTCAGTCAATCAATGACCACCTGCCCAAAACACAAACCATCTACAGGATGTCATTCACAAATATAGCGTGTGAGCATTTACAGTTATTTTGCTAGGTAGACTGGTTATATTGTGACATATAAACTGATACAAGTTTTCTCAGACCTAGTATACTGGGTAAGAGACGTTTCCTCGACTGGTATCTCAGTAATTTTATAGCTTCCATTGTGAGTAAAAATGGCTTCAGGCAAAATATGTTTGACACAATCATAAAGCATGCAATAGAATGTTAACCCATTTTTAAGCCGAATGGACTCGTATAAATAAGACCAATTCATGTTAGTGTTTAGGTTTTTATGATGTTTTAATGTTTATTGAAATATAAACTAAATATAGTTTTCTAAAAGCAAACAGTGGAGACCTATGTGAGAGACTGTGTTGACGGCACCATATCTGGCTTTCTACTGTTGCCTATGTCCCAAAATAACGCTAGGTTTATATGGGTTATTGACAGTCCTTAAACACGATAAAATACTCTTTTTTCAACCCTTTACAGACCAATGGAATCCACACCACACAAAAAATGCAAGAAAGTCAGGATTGCCCATGGTCAAGGGTTATATTTTCAAACAATACAAATCTCTTTGCAAATAGAAAGGTTCATTTCTGTTTTAAATAAAACAAAATATTCAACACAATTCTATTTTCACCATGGAACTTTCTCATTGTTATTAATTTCACCAAATCATTTATGTTTTATGGGTTTTAATTCAAAATTTAATAGATTATTCTGTGAGCAAAGAGTCCAGACCCTGATCATAGACTTCGGTTAATTGTGTCTGATCTGGGTCTCCATTCTTTGTCTATGTCCAATTCAAGCCTAACATGGGTTTAACACATCCTACGAATATATCAAGTACCTATTTACCACAGACTATGGAATTTTCCATAAAACTACATGCAATAAAATCAGGATGGTCCATTATATATATATTGAGGGATCACAGGTTATTATTTGTGATTCTAAAAATGTATCTCTTTCTATCAAGATCTACTTTATTTTAGCAATCATTGCAGACACCAATAAAATGTTGTATAAAGCGGTTACTCTTTTATGCCAAAGAACGTGTTTAGAAGAGTACAGTCTCAAAGGGTTATAACATGTAATAGCAGTAAATCACAGGACAGAGAACTTTATCAAGAAAAAACATGCACTCTGATATGAACTACATTACCACAATTCCATCATATTGTACTTGATTATAGCAAAGACATAACGTCACCATAATTGCGTCACAGCGTTTTCTCCGCTTCTAAATATGACACTATAAGGCAAGGTACAATCATTTGGACACAAGTCACATCAGCAGGAATTCTGTGGACCCGACTGCATGATGTCATACTGCTCAGTCCGATCAATGCATGTGAGCTACTGACAAAATGATTCATAGTGGGACAGTTCTCAAAAGTAAAAAGACTTCCTTCTGAATCTCTTTTGTACAAAATGTGTAAATATTTAAATAAGAGCTTGTAATTTTGCTCAATTTTGCTCAAATAAATAAATTTCGAATCAGAATATTTTACAATGAAATGATCCGGCTCAGA
Source organism: Loripinus fragilis (assembly GCA_964019695.1). Lineage (NCBI taxonomy): Eukaryota > Metazoa > Mollusca > Bivalvia > Lucinida > Lucinidae > Loripinus > Loripinus fragilis. Next base: position 56,271,116 of record OZ026526.1, on the reverse strand, counting down.
GAAGTAAACCTTTCATGACCAACCATACCTCACATGATCATAAATGCTCAAACCTGAACAATTGTTGGTATTTGTATGACAAATACATCATCTAAGAGCCCAAAGGAACAAGTTTCCCCTTTTCATCGTTTTAGATTTTTCTGAGCAGTTGAATTTCATGCTCAATGGCTATGTCGTTGCGATTGAAAACAAACTTCATTGACCCCAGCAAGTTCTGAGATATTTTACAGGTTTGATCAAACGGAACTTAACTAGCGGTAATTTCTTTGGATACATATCAGATCTGACATATTTGGAAGCCTAATTTGGGTTGATACTAATTTTGAAAGTTACCAGCATCTACTGTATGTCCCTCTATGCATAAACCGATTCTAAGATATAGAGCTCACTTAGAGTCAAACAGTGTAGATCCAGGCAAGACCTAGCATTTTGTTAAAATGACAACTGGTCAAGGTCCAAACTGTTAATGACAGATATCATCCTTCCACGTATAAACTGGTTCAGGGATATAAGGCCCCTACCTGAAATCAGATACTGAGGATCAAGATCAGATTTGTCATTTTGCCAGGTCTAATCTGTGTCCAAACACTCCATGTAGATATAAAACTGACCATTGTCAAACAAGATGGATCCCTAACAGGTTAAATGGTCTGCGTGGATCAGTGGAGGGTCATTGTAAAAAAATCTTAACCTAACTATTTTTTCTCTGTGCACCTTAGGTATCTTTTGTGTGTAATGTGTGCCCAGTTTAAAAGTCAGCACCATTGAGATTAAAACAGATGTTAATTGCCTAATAATAAAATTAAGTTTTCCCAATCAGTAGTGAGTGGATCAGCTGACCGACTGTGTAACCACTCATCCTCTTAATTTGGACAACCTTATCTTCATGTCAATACATAAAAAGGAACTTCTAAAGTCTTTTGCATTTTCTATAACGGATCACAACTGTTTTTGATACACCTCTTGAAGACGTGTGTAAAATGCAATATTTTTATTCCAAATATTGATAATACTATTCTTACAAACCCACTGAAAAGGAAGTTTATGTGTTTAACAATATTTAATTTGTCATGCGTGTTTTCATGAGTCATCGCTATTGACATGACACACGTGACCCAATGGAATACCTGTGGTCTTATTGGGAAACTATAGATCTCTTGTGAACAATTGTTGTTCTAGCGCAACTGGTAGACTAGCTTTGACACTGCGTACGTTAATATAATATGTATGGATGACAAAATTGTGAAAACCCACCTAGCATGCAAAGGAATAAATTTGAAAACCTCCTCATCTTCAGATACAACATGGCTGTCCAACAAGGCACATGTATTGGATACATGTACCCACAGCTGTGCGAAAAAATTGATGTGAACTCCATATTCACTATTTTTAATCTAGATGCAGATACTTGTTGGAACAGTGTGGATTATGATGAAATGTCACGCAATTACTATGTAGTGTTTCATGCAATTTGCTCCGCCCATGATTTTTTAATAAAAACATTCTTGAAAAACAAAAATATTAATTCAATAATTTTGGAAACCTTAAGGAAAAAAAGAATGGAAATGTCTTCGGTTAGGCTCATGCTAGCAGGCCTAAAATGAAGAACTCTATCACTGAACAAAAAAGCTCACAACAAGCATTCATGTTTGTTCTTATTTCCAGCTAAGTAAAGGATTGAAACTTTTTTGACTTGATATTATGCCCGGTCAGTCAAAGACATATTTTGAATTATAGCCACTAATTGATATTGGTAAAAGGACCTTTCAATATATGGAAGTTATGGATAGGAGAATACTTTAGAAAATAATAAAACACAGTTTGTTTGGAAGAATATGGTACCATCTCCTATATGAAAACGCCAATCAGATTTGATTGGTTGATTTAACAGTTTAGTGGCGTATTCTGTCGCGGTATACCTCCATAAATTATTTATCATTTCATTGGTTGAAAAATCAACGCAGATGTCGCAGGCCTCTCGTGTACAGCGCGTTGTCTGGTTGGCTTAACAATATCTTGTGATGTTTTTGCAGGCAACTGCGTGGCCTTCACCTGTGAAGGCAACGCAAAATCTGTGTGCTCACGAGGACAACTCTCAAGCAATTGCAACTTTATGAATATCTAATCCTTTCAACAATGTTCCTTTTAACAGGTCAACATGAATGGCTTTATCAGTTTGGGACAAAAGGTGGATTATAAAAATCCTCCCACAAGTCATCTAAATTGGCCAAAAGATGTACCAGTGATCGCACCATTATGGACAGATTTACAACCCAGAATGAGCAATTCGCACAGCCGGATGTATGTGTATGTAGTGGATCGCAAAACAATAATAGACAAACTCTTTGAGGATTTCGAACCAAAGATAGTGTTGGTAGTCACATGGAAGAATGTTGCACCATACCCTGAGAAACTAACATTTGACAGCGAGGTAATATAGCACATGCATTAAACTATGTATTTGCACAATGCTAGTATGTCTAGGCTTCCACGATTGGTCCATCAATTACACAAACAAAAGCGTAACTGCCCTGAATGGCATGTGTAAGCCAGTTAACGAAACTTACTAGCGGGTCAGGTGGCAAAATTTAAGTGGGTATGCCTGGTAAATATTCCGCATTCTAGAACATATTTAAGTACCTGAAATGGTCTGAATAGTAAGTAAGTAAGGGTGCAAAGATCAGGAATAGATACAATCAAGTCCCACACCTGACCCAGGAAACCAATGGGAAAGTGACAAACTCTAAGTTGGACACCACAAACGAGAGCCAAGAAGTCAGCCCTTTCCCAGCAGGTGACCACAAGTCACATATAAACAGACGCTCACAAAGGCATAGTAAACACAAGACAGATAAACATAAAATATCCATTTAAGTCATATACTGTCCACAAAAAGTAGGAAGTATTGGGACATAAACAAGTCTAAAAATTAAAATCCTAATTAGTCGCATTAATAATTTTGTATTTTCATACAGCAATGATTCCTACCAGTTTTCCTGCTTAATTTGAGGGCTGAAAATTGGGTAATGTGACCTTAAGGGCGTACCAAAGAAACTAGGGATCAAGACCCAAATTTCACAAAAAAGTATCATTTTTTTTGGAATGCTTTTGGTAATGCATGCTAAAGATGCATTATGGGTATCTTTGTTTTTTAAGATTTTTTTCGCGTACCAAAATTGTTATTTCTAGGAGATACGGCATTGACAAAAATGTAAAAAATGACAAAATTCACTAAAAATCGACAGATTTTAGCCTCACATTCCCGAAATTGAGAACAAAGAGATCAAAACAAATTCTGAACATAAAGACTATTGAATAACATATATTTTCTTTTAAAAAGCATAGCAATTGCATTATCCGTCGCTGTGATATTCACATGTGAAAACTGAAAGGCTAAATATCCCTGGTCAGAAACACGTGACCAAATTAATCCTTGAAATTTTTATTCAAATTGGCTGTGAGATGACTTTGCTAATTAATACTAGCTTTTTCAGGTGTATGACATTCGTTTGGTAAATGCTATAATTTTTAATATTCGAATATCCCCTACTTTTTGTGAACAGTATATTAAAAAAAATATGCATTATAAACTATAAACATCTCTTAACACATTGTTTAGTACTTCTATTATTGGCCTGAAGGGAAGGCAATTACTGTGAGCTGGACTGCTGCGTATGATAGTGGTATTTTCTGATCATATTCACTTACGTTTTGTTTATAAACTGGAATGTGCTGCATTTCTGTATTATGCAAACTATATACAGCACCTTAATGCTTAAGCATTTTTACGTTGATTGCTCATGTTTATCTATCTCTTAGAAAAACTTGGATTGACTGCACCATGTGAAAACTGTAAAACACTAACTGGGATAATCAATTAACAAATGGGACTCGTGTTATGCCATCCACGACAATATTGAAAGCTTATTTTAACTAAGAAAACAAATACATACAGTCAGGAATCTCATAATACTTCATTACAAACAAAAATATGGTAGAATGAGGACACTACGCCAAATAACATCATAGTAACAATAAGCAAACAACCATCTTTCCATTCGTAGTGTTTTAATTTTGTAAGGATTCATTTTCCAGATTATCTAAAAGACACAATATCTGGTCTTTAAGTCAGATGGAATTGGTAGGAAAATCCCTCATATTGATATTTAGAAATTAATACATGTTACCAGGCATTAGGTGTCTCATTATTTGCAGGAGGTCTTTTAGGCCCAATGTCAAATGTGGAGTGCCAGGCTGATTTGCCTGGTTAAATTTTTTATAATATGTTTACACGCGGGTCTTTACGTGACAGTGATGTGAATGATCTTTCATGACCCTGAAGTAGCACGTGAGGGCCGATATAGGTGCATACGAGGGTGGATATGGGTTCATGTGAGGGCCAATTTTGGTTAACGTGTGTGCACTATTATGGGTTTGGAATCAGGGAAATCAAGAGCAGTATCAGCCCGGGTAAGGAAGCATTTTGCTACTATTTTTAGTAAAACGTATAATAATGTGGTGTTTTATACGTTTTTAATTAAACATATAATTGTGTTTACTGTGTTCCAATAGAAGACAGAATTTGGTTAAGCTGGTGCTATGAATGGTTTGAAAGACACTAAAATGAGCATTTTTTCACATTAACAGACTTAATAAAAACTTGTCTTTTGTATTCAACTTTAGTAAGATGTTCATATTTCCATCTTGTAAGGGTCCAGTTGATAGGTCTCCTGAGGATGAAATATTCGAAGGTGAATTATTCTGATAAGTTATTGGGTGGAACCTCTTTTGTCCGTACATGCTTTTTTTAAAACAAAATCTTAAATATATAACCCATATTCATAATAGTTGTACCCAAAAGTTTGGGTTATAGCCACACATAAAAATGTTCAAAGAACTCTGGTAAAATATACATCATGGCTAAAATTGGAGATAAAAATATTTGGCTGAAATCAACTTTTAAACAGATAGCTCGAATTTCAAATAAGTACACACATATGATTTACCACAAGTGCTTAAGAAGAGTGAATGGATTATAAGATCAATTGTGTATGCATACAAACTAAAAAGGTGAGAAACGGCTACTGAAAGACACTTTAGGTTTTCTATTCTGAACTATTAAACTAGCTAAAAGCTACCTCCATACATAGCTTTCAAGATTCTATCTAGCATATAGTTTAGTAATTAAGTTTCTAAATTTAGTTTTTTCCACGCAAATACACATTATTCACATTAAGGCCACCACTAAAACTACATTAACATGATTCTTTCCACATACAGCCATACTATGAATTTGCCCAAGTCCATTCATTTCAATATACCACATTGTTGGAAACCACATGCCATGGCTCATTTATTAATCTGTTCGATTTACCTTTACAGAGGAGTGATTTCCAGGTTCTACTAGCTTCAAATGGAACATACACGAGGCTAGTGTATAATTATGATCAAACCAGGTTTCGAATAAAACCATCGCCTGGAAGAGAAGTTGTTATAGGTTACAGCAATGGAACATTTGGACAAGGGATTATACAATTCACCAAGGGTCATTTTACTGATGCAAAACATAACAGCAATATAGGTTTGTTAAAAATGATGCATTATTACATGGAACACGATGTGAGAAACCCTCTATTCTGGGGTTTGTTAACAACGAAGGCGCAGATCGGCATTCGATTCTGCACAGTCTGATCATTGTCTTTGTAATTCGCTTATTTGAAAGCATCATATCGAACAAGCATAATTTCAATTTTCTAGCTAGTGTTTGTAGCTGAGCAGGCTATTTTGGGTATGACCAGATTGCAAACCGAGAAGACTGGTTTTGTTGTTTAGAGGCCTATATGATTCTTGATACCAATACATTCAATGAGGTTTGCACACATATTGCCAAGGGAGCATTTTGGTTGCTTTTAAATATATTTTGACAACAATATAAACACAATTAAATTATAGCCTAAAATATTGTTGAATCCTACCGTGCAGTGCGTCAGGCTATTCACTAAAATCAGCTGGGTAGATATATGTGTAAATGTTGTTTATTAAAGTGTGTACATCACTTTTCAACCATGTAACACATAGTAGCTAGATCCTCTTCCAGCCAACCTTTATGTAAATGGCTAGATGCCCACCCTAGGTTATGTTGTTGTTAAACACATACATTATAAAATTAGGAACTCAGTGTATTGTCAATTATTAATCACACTAATCAAAATGTATAGGCTAGTATATGGAATTTCACAAGTGTGTTCTGTGTCTCTTCCTCACGGTGACATAGGTTGGTGTGCAGTCTTTGATTAGGGCACTCACTGTTTATACCTACTTACATTTTAGTACCCACTGAACTGTCAAGTTATAAGGTGATAAATTCTACGCATATGCATTAACTCACCGTAGCATTTGCTGCCAAATACACAGAGTATGTGTGTATATAAAAGTGCACACCAAATGTTAGACATCTAGTCCAGATGTTAACATCAGAACGGATACTTATTGGAGGTTTTTGCAAAATTGTAATTCATACCAAAATCTCATATTCTGTACTAAATAACTGTTAGAAAACAAGACTGGCACAATGGTTCACTACCAATTGACAGCCAAAGTTTACAAAACTCACTAGTGTATCCCTGGTAGACCCAGCAATAGACTTATATCAGACATCAATGACAGTTTAAGACAGAGACCTTATTGCGACTGTCTCACAAACATGTTTGAAGTGTTTTAACTCACTTCTGTAAGCCGACATAAAATCATACAATTTACACAACCATAAGAAATCTCAACCGTTGTAATACCAATGATAATGAAATGTGCTTTTTGTTTTGAAACTCAGAAATGTAAGTGAACATAATCAGGAAATACCACAATTCCACACTGCAAACAAAGTCATGGTACATCAAGGAAGAGTCACAGAGCAATAACAGTCACAAAACATCAAGAAAACAATCAAAGAAAAGTAAACCACTGTCTCTCCCCCATCACGAACATTACAAAACTATAATGGACACTAAGAACATGTTTTACGTTACAAAACAAGGATCAAAATTAAAAACAAAACTGTAGGAGCAACCATAACCAAGGAATCATAGCTCATCAAAATAGTTATAGGTGTAAGATTATAAGTCAAATAAAATGAAATATTGAGTCAATAAAAAGTTGATTAATCTTTTTTATATTTATAATGCATATCTGTTTTACACCTTTAAACAGTAGTGTATAATTCAATTTTCTTTTAACAATAGGTATACCTGGCAGATGGGTGTTTAATGTTTCATCATCATCAGACAATGTTACAAAGACTGCAGCTCAGTGTCGAAACTGGGCATTGAATGGGGACATCATGTTTTTCCTTGAGTTTTTACCAACTGAACCATGCCCCTGCACACTATCCCAGGCATGGAGGGATAACAGGTTTCGATATACTGGTACAACTAAAGATTACATTAGTTTTCGATCTATATTTGTCAAGTCACAATATGGAACATTGCAACACTGCAATTACTAGTAAGTATTTCATAAGTTTAGCTTATAAGTTAGGGATACTTTTGGAAAATATGTACATTTCATCTGTAAACGCCTTCTGTGAAGATATTCAATTTGGCAGTATGCCTAATGTTTTTCCTAGTCTAAACCTTCTTCCACACTTTAGTTGTGGGAGTTGCATAGATTATGATGAGCCTGCCTGGAGCATTGGTTGCTTGGTATGCGATTTGTATTGCAAAGCTATGTGCTGGTTCGAGTGTCTATATCTTATTGTTGATACATTGATCAACATCACAACAATTAATTGTGCATGAAAAGCTGTTAAAATTATTTGATTTCACCAATTATTATTTTCTACCTTACAGATACCATTTAAGTTCAGACCAGTTCTGAGCCATTAATTAAACTGCAACTGTTTGGATGATTCCTGATTATAACAGACATTGCATTATTCTTATATGGTGGTTATCATTCTGGTCATATGTAGCTTGTACAGTCTCTAAACGGATCATTCACAGAAGAGAAATTCTGTTCTTTACTGATCTGAACTTAACTTTAGTAAATATAGTATTTTGCACAGCCATACGCTGATAGCATATGGGCCAATTGGCATATGGTTCTATAGAACATATGTTTATGTCAGTCATGGTAGATAGCTTACTATGATTTCTAGAGAGAATAAAGATATGACACCTTGTTTATAATAAATAATAAAACTCCTTAAGAGTCAACTCAACTCGATTAGTAAACCATTCAGATGTTCATATCGCAAGACAAGTAAGCAAGTTAGTCTGTCATGAATTATATAAAACTCAGTCTGTTTGATGATGAGTCATAAATCATATAATTAAATTCCATCCGTAGTACTTAAAATGTGATCTCTGTAAGAGTACTTATTTATTTAGTTTGCATGTGTCTTCTTACAACAGGTATGCTGTAAATGTATTTGGTCCAGTAGAATTATATTGTTGCCTGTGTCCTGGGACAATAACAATTTTTGTTCATTAGATTAACAAAAAGTAGTTTTACTTTTGTATTTTGATTATTAAGATATTAATCATAACGCCCACGTAACAATATCTGTTTAAGAAAAGGCAAACATATAATAACTTCACCGTTAAAACATTGTGATTGACTATTGTCACCTGTTAGAATGAAACCTTTCAGTTCTCACATCATAGCTATTTTTGCAGCACAAATGGGAGCTTGATTATAGGTGCACCAAATGGAGGTTACCCAACTATCAACAACGTTAAACTTGCACCACGCCTAGAGATAGACGAGGGTTACAAGCACTGTTGTGGTACAACTCAGGAGTTGTGTTATCTATTCTATACCACTCACCCTTCTGATACGTGTCGACATTACACACCTCCCTCCTGGGGTAAGTTTACAAAATCACAGCCAAACAATTGATACAATCCTTATTATCATATGACGTCGGATCTGGGAGTGATATAACGCCATGCATTAAAATTGATAAACCACTAGAGTTAGATTTTGGTATTTTAATGTAAAAACAATCCTACCAACGTTACATTTATATGGCAAACACTTAGTGTTTTTACAATAAAAATGCCATTTCAACGTATTGTTAGGGTTATATGATAAATTAAAGCTAATATTCGCGCTCCTATATTATTTAATTTACTAAACTCGTTGTGAAAAAGAAATATGCTTGACAAGCCTCTCATTGTGAAGCTTTCTGAAGACTTGTTTAACAAATTTAGTTAAACATGAGCTCTTATGCAGTTATTATGTAATATGCAGTTATATGAAGTTTGCTATAGGGCTAGAAAACCTGTCTCTTGAGTGTGTGACAAGGTAAGGCTCCATTTGACTACCTAAGCTACAGCAACGAGCTAAATTGATGGATAACCTATGTAGAAAAGTTAGCTATGATACCTTCAAGAGAGTGAATATGAAAAGCACATGCCAGCCTTCGTGGATGAACATTCTGGTGTAAGCTTATATTGTTCAAATGCAACTCTTTCAGATTGTTGTACGCTAAGGCTCATTGTCAATGTAGATTGTTTATGTATAACCTGATTCGTCATAAATTAGTCACCAGTGTTGAAGCTACTTAAATTGTTACATGCTGTTGCCAAACCAATAGCCTGCGAATTATATACAATATAAAAGAGGGAGCTAGGACATCTCTGTCCAGAAATGGGAAATTAACTATTTTGAAATAAGTCGTAAATTTTAGACGAAACTATGTCACTTGATTTAGACAAGTGAAAGTCCAAAAAGAGGACTCATTATTCAAAGAACTTTCTTTATTTGAATATTGAAATGCTTTTAGATATATCTCAATTTCCATTTGTGCAAAAGACAAATTATTGATATTCAGTAGGTCATCTAGTCTGATTTGTTTTCCGAACCAAGAGGTGATTGTGACTTAATGATACAAATGCCCAATTTAGTATTTGTTATGTCACTTTAAAGTTCATTTTTAAATGCTAATTTGTTTATGTCTTATCTACATTCTAGCGTCGGGATGGGGCGATCCACATGTTAGAACACTTGATGGGGCAGAGTATACATTTAATGGTCTAGGAGAGTTTGTGCTTGCAAGAACAAAGTATGTAGACAAATTATTTGTATTCATTACTTGCTTATTATAAGAGCAGTTTATCGGATTTGATAACTAAATGATTTAGTTGTTTTTGCTTGGTTTGATGTTTTACATCCCAGTTAGCAGCTATGGTCATGTGGAGATGGTCAGTTCCCCTAGTAACACCTTTCCTGGGCAAGCATGACTAAGCGGTTAACCAGTACTTTGTGCAAATACTTTCGCTTGAAACTGACTACATCTTTTCTTCAATCAGGCGAAGGAGGAGAATGACAACAGAACTTATTTCATGATCAATCTCAATGAAAGTATGAGACTGGGCTGGGATCAAACTTACAATCCCTGGATCTGCAGTTTAACACACTACTTAATGCCTACGGGGCCAGGCCTACTGCTGAATGAGTTGCATGCATAGTTTACAATGTGCATCTGTATCTAATGTCAATGATGTTATAACCCATATTTTTTACTACGTTTAGCTGTTGCTAAGATGTTGCTCTTTACATAAGGGTTTTATTTTATGTGGATAAAGACAATCAGTTTGATCCATTTTTATTTGATTGGGGTTTTTACAGACAAATACATATGCATCTTGATTATGTATTTGTTAAGATATTTACGTTTCTTAAATTAATTAAATACTGCTTGGTAATGTGAAAGAGGATTCTGTCCAGGCTTTCTTTGTCTGGTTTCACTGCACACATAATCAACGACTGTTTTAAACATATTAAATAGTTTTGTGAATAATGTCAAATAATGTGATGTTATGTTTTGGAGCATTAAATTTGTTAATGATATTTTTAGAAAAAGTATATTTGAGTCAACACAAAGCTTGATCTGGTTTCATTATTTTCTTAATCCTGCACCATGAATGTCTCAATTCTACTACTGACACCTAGGCAATGTTTTTTTTTTTTAAAAAAAGATTGGTTTCATTTTCTGTTATTTGCTGTTTCATTTTATTAATTATACTATAAATCAATAACAAAATTGATTTCTTGTTTATGTCATCGTTTAGTATCTGAGCTATGACTCTTAAAGGACATTTGGAGAGAATGTTCTAATGATGTTATTAAATGTTTCCAATCTCTTTATTTTACACAATAAGTTAAGTTTAATAAAAAAACATGCATAATACGCCCCTTTTCTCCAAAAATGTCCAGGGTCCAAGTAAAGGACACACAGGTATATGATTAATTAGCTAATTATTATGGCATATTATAGATTATCATACAGAACAGCTTACTTTTACTTTAAATACATGAATACTCAATTGGTGTAAATCAAGTGATTGTATATTTAGTGATCAACTTTTAGGAAATATTAAATATTAAAAATAACTAAATTGTTGCCATTTTTACATTTAATAACCAAATATTAAAATATTTAAGGAAATTATAAACAAATAGATAGTTGCGAAACTTAAATATCATTAAGATCATAACGTCACCTGATTCATTATGCAATTTGAGCAATTTCTACCTGCTTGAAAGAGAGATATATACATTGATAACTACCCTACCACCTGTAATGCACAAATTCAATTTCTTACCTTTCAACTGCATACATGTAGTACGTAATGAATTTACTTGCAACAGAACAAAGGAGATTGTAATAATGCTTTGGAATCATCTGGATGACATTGTGTAGAAACTAGTTTGTGGAGATTGTCTAATAAAGGAAAGTTTTCCTTTGCAAATAAATATGTATTGTTACCACATCCACATTAAGCAAGACACATTTATCCTTGCTTCGTACTGGTTCAACCCAGGAAGACACATCTAGACCTAACTCAAAGAGTGTTAACTGGGGTGTAAAGAATTAAATAAATCAAATCAAACAAACAAACAAAAAAGTTACCCCTTCCACTTTTTATTGATTTTTGCTCTGACCCAATGAAAGAGTTAACAATGGTCTAAACGGCTGCAAACACACATTTGTGTTGTTGATATATAAAGACTTTCTAGTTCATTAAAATATCTCACAATTGTAACATAATTCAATATTTGTTCAACATTTAGGGATTATTGATATATTTATAAGGCCTATTTTATTCATATGTCTCACTTAAAAATGACAAATCAAGTGGAGTAACTCATGTTTTATGCAAAATTTTAGATCAGTTAAGTTAATAGAAATGGAGATATATCCAACCAATTATCTTGTATATGCTTTTACTGCAATCTAATCCTTGGAAGGCTTGCCCTTTTTCTTACTTTACTATTGGATAAAATGAATTTTCAAACGGGTTTCTAAGTAAATATTAACATCATGTTTGATATAAATAAACAAAAATGTTACAGACTGAAGCAACTTTAAATCTACAGTTTTACATAGTAAAGCTTTCTTCCAATCTAAAAAATAGTTTTCAAGTCAGTGAAATTTTACCCACTTTACTACAGATTTGCCATACAAAACAATGGTAAAATGATAAACATGGACAGTAACTCTCGCTGAAATATGTATATTGGTTAAAACATTATCATTGCGTATGGCATAATAAGTTCATTTATCTCAGTAGGTTTCAGGTAAATACAGTAACAAATATTTAAGTTATGTCTTTAGTCATGCAAAGGTTTCTAGTTTTTGGTGTCAGTATTGACCTTTTAAACCATCCTAGAAAACATAAATACATGTATGAAAACAAATCTTTTAAAAGTAAGTAAGGATGCAAAGATCAGGAATGCAAAGACTATGTTTGATCAAATAAGACAGTGTGTCACCATTATGCCCAAGTTCCAATAAATCGAACACCCAGTGTAAACCCAGATAAGATCATTTATAAAGGTTAGACTTGATCAGGTTTTACAGAACTTCTGTTTTAAGTTATGTCGTTAGTCATGCAAAGGTTTCTAGTTTTTGGTGTCAGTATTGACCTTTTAAACCATCATAGAAAACATAAATACATGTATGAAAACAAATCTTTAAAAAGTAAGTAAGGATGCAAAGATCAGGAATGCAAAGACTATGTTTGATCAAATAAGACAGTGTGTCACCATTATGCCCAGATTCCAATAAATCGAACACCCAGTGTAAACCCAGATAAGATCATTTATAAAGGTTAGACTTGATCAGGTTTTACAAAACTTCTGTTTTATCTTATGTGCTGATAAGACTCTTCTCAAGGCTTATCATAACCTGTTTTGAAAGGCTATTTAGTTCATAAATTTAAAAGAATTGTTGGAAAGCCCAATGTTAGTGACATACTTAAAAAGATTATTAAATGTTATAAAAAAAAGTGGGATACCACATGGATATCATGCGACAGTCTGCATGCTTAATTGTAAACCAATCACGGTTTATAGCTATGGTTTCTTCTTTAATTACACCATGGTGTGTCAGGCCTCAGACTCAATGACATCCCTGATGTAAAGCTTTAATCCGTTGGTTGATGTCTGATGCTTGTCGTTGGCTTAGCCAACCATAGCTCAACTTAAGGTTTTCTTTAGCGCTAACTATCTGTGAGTCATGAGCCTTTTTCTTTGTATCATCATAGTGTGTAAATTTGATTCGATTGTTTCTATGTGATGATACATAATTAAAGTTAGAAAGCCTCTATGCGAGCTAAACAATTTTGTGTTTTAACAAGATAAGAATCAAGGGCTAAGATGAATTTAAGGGCCCCCCGTGGCTTAGGCCCCCGGTGGCTTAGGCTGCTGTCTGTTCTAAGTCTGTGGCTCTGTTGTTGTTTATCTGTTGCTAAATGTACTTCCCATTAGTTGTGGAGGTTCTGTGTTTGTTTTTGTTTCGATATACTTTGCTTTGTGTCCTTTCTAATTTTGCAATCATCTTGAAGAGGAAGAGAGGGCTGGTTGCTTGGCTGTTTTTGTCAATCGATTTGTCTTGTTACTGTTAATGTCCCGGGCTCTTCCTCACAGTGCTGTGGGTTGGTCTGCAGTGTGTAATTGTGGTAGTTCCTGATCATGCTCACTAACTTTTTGGCATTGTGACAATGATTGTTAGTATATAAACTCTCCTGGTACATCTATATAGTGTTGATAGTTTTCAAACTGGTGTCCTTTATAGGAGTATTTGTCACCTAGAAAGTGCTGAATACCCATTTATCTCGTACTAATGATTTGCTTCACTTTCAACAAACTCTCATATTAAACAGACTCAATTAAACCAAGTCTGCTGTTTTCAAATCTTCTAAATTGTCTCTGTTTTGACTGGATCAGTTTTTCCAATGATTACTTAATTTTAGGATTTATGACAATCATCATGAAATAGGAAGGTTTTTAAAACCTGGTCGTAAATATGATGTTATACTGTTTCCTTAACAAAAACAAGGTAACATGTATTGACCAATGAAATGCTTTTTATTCTTAACAAAAGAAACTTTTTTTGCATTATCATACAATAGGTTGCATTGGTGAAATGAACTGTAGTTTATCATTTGTCATATAAGAAATGCTAATGTAAGAATTTAGTTAATGACCAAAATGTTCAGTTTTTGAGTCAAGTAGAATAATAAGATCGAATGTACATGCTCAAATATCTACAGGGACTAGAGGCCTAAAACTCAGCTGGTATATTTTGCTATATCTTGACTTAGTTGGTGCTGCACAGCGACTGTTATGGGGAAATGCGAATAAGCACAGGCTTTTCAGAGAGTTTGCTGTTTGAATCTGAAATATCTACCAAAATCTCATAAACTGGTTTATTTTTCACAGGTTTCTAGAAGTTCAGGTTAGGACTGAGAGAGTTGCTGCTAATAATTTTGATGCCACTGTTTTTGTGGGAATTGCTGCACAGGTAAGTCATTGATCATATATTGTATCTTGTCACAGCTGTTAGTCAGCAAATTTAAATGATTTACTCGTGATGTCATACAATTATACCTAATTTATCTAGTTAGGGTCACATTTGTCATTTTATTTATACCTGTGAAGGCATAACATGTTTGTATTTAAGCATTTTATTTCAGTTGTTATAAAGAAAAATATATTCACATACAAAATATTTGTGAAAGCGGATACTTCATATCTAGATACAGAGAGCCTACAAAAGTTAAATACAAAGACTTTGTTTCTTTTAGTATGTTCATTGGAATCCATGCCATTGAAGCCCTCTCGGGTCCTAGCAAACGCTTTAAGCAGAATTCTGATTTATGTCAGAACCAAATATTTCTGAAGTATCAGAATATGAAAAGATATCAACACTTAATTAATGTGTGGAGAAAGGTTTTACCAACTCCATGGATCCTTTAGAAATAAGTAGTAAATTTAGAGTAAACCTTTGACATCAGCAGACTTGTTGTTGTTGACTTTTTGTTTATTGTTACTCCCATTGTGGGAGTCTGTAATTGTTCTATGTTTTGACGTACGTTACTTTATGTCCATTCTAGTATTGCAATCATCTTGATGGGGAAGAGAGAGCAGATTGCTTTGCTTAATTTGTCTTCCTGGTGTCTCGTGATGGTTGGGCAGCTCTTCCTCGCGATGCCACGGGGTTGTCTGCAGTTTGTGATTGTGGTATTTCCTGATCATACTCACTTACAATTTTTGGCATCATTGTTTGTCTCTGACTTTTGAAATAAATAGAATTTGTAACAATTCTTATGCCCACGTGCACAGGCTTAAATTATTCTGCCATTTGTCTATCACACCCCAATATTTCAATAATAAAATACCAACACAACGTAGTATTTAAAGGATAAATGAAAAGAAGGCACTTTTTATATGAAAATGGCTAGAAGTAATGTTTCTGCCACATGCTTATTGTAACTCAAAGTTTGCAGATACATGTATTTGACGTTAGCTGTACTAATTGACAATACATGTACTTGATGCATATACATTGCGATATTCCTCTTGCAGATTGCTTTCAGTTACAACCTAATTCCAAACATTTAACATGCATTTTCAGGTAGTAACCTTGAGACTTTATTTGATTGATATATACTGTCTTGTTGCAGGATACTTATGGAGATATTATTGAGCTTCTACTTCATAGAAACAATCAGACGTATGACGTATTCATCAATAGTATTTTAAATACATCTTTTCCATCTGCTGATTCAATATTCATACAGGCCAACAACTGCGCTATCTGGAATACAAGTGATGGATTTGTGCTATCATTTCGCTCAGGATTTTCCATGAAGGTTGTATATCTAACTCAATAATTTCGAAACTGCAAGAATAAACTACAGCTGAGAACTGTATCTCTATTTTATCCTGTTATTTTAAGATATTTTATAATGATAACACACTCTATTAAATTAATTAGCATTTACACAGGCAATCAATGCTATAAGAGTAGATTCTTGCTAGCAAAAAATCTCTGATAAACAATTATCATTATATGTTGTCGAGAGAAATTAATTCCAAACATTCACCAGTTAGTCTGATTTAAAGAATATTAATGCACAATGGTTTGTTAGCATTTGGCTTAAAATTTAAGGCATTTTTCCCTCTGACATTTCAGTTAAAATACAGGACGCCAATTATTGTAGTAGGTAAAAGATTGAGTATTTCAAACGCTTTTTTTTGTCGTGATAATTTACTGATTTGATTAGGATGTATGTATTGGTTCCATTTGAACAGTAAATACGCTAGGATTGTAATATTAATGTAAAACTCTATTCATGATGCACATCAGGACTTGGTGCAGTAATGGGGCAGTTCTGAAATGTAACAAGCATAAATATACATATTATTGGCTACTGACATCACTAAAAAATTGGATATGTTTTCATACAACATTGTAAAATGCTTGCATAGTAACTTTCAACCCATAATTATTTTCTGTAACTCTGTACAATTGTGTTATTCCAATTTTTCATTAGACTATATATTAAAGAAACTTAAAGTAGTTTAACCTGAGAATCACTGTACGTTTTTGAATACATATGTTTACATGGGATTTACAGTGACAACAATCTTTTGAAAAGAATGCTTAGAAAAGCGCAAGATGTTTAAAATGTTTGAGACCAAACATCTTATATATTTATATTAAATTAGCATACTGGTTTACAAACTATTATATTATAAATGGGAATGTCTGCACGTTCTGACTCATGCAGACTGCTTTACCATGTGAATACTTCTGATTTCTTCCATATGGTTTAATGCACTGATGCTAAGATTGCGCGTTAAAATTATGAAGGAAGCACAGGACAGATTTTTTATAATAAGACGTACTTCAGTTTCTTTTTTATCATTTTTTATTGTTGTCACACAACGTGCAAAGATCAATACAAACACAAATTACTCCATATAACATTGTTAGAAAAGCATTTTCATGCCTTAACAAACATTCATGAATTCGCCTTAACATAGTGATGGTCTTGATATGTATAAAAACCTTTACACAAAGACAACAATAACTTTTAAAGAAAATGGAAAGAAAAAGTAAAATCCCCTGCCGACCACATGCCCTTAGATATTATTTTATGTTAATTTTATCTGAAACTTTTCACCAGTTTTACTCAAAAAGGGTAAGCTTGTCATTAAGCAAACCTATCTCTTTTTCTATCTTAATTCTGTTAGACAGGTAGTACTTGAAAACATGTATGTTTGGAACTTCTTTATTTTATTTTTGTTAAAAAATAAACTATTTTGCCAAAAAGATTATAAAGTTTATCACTTTGGCATCACATTAGGTTTTGAGTGGTAAATTTCAAATGTTTTTTTTGCTTTTACTGTCATGTTAGTATTACTTTCACACACTCGCAGAATATCTTACACTGGTGCTAAAACTGTTGTACATTTGCACATTCCCAGAACAGATGTGAAACAGTTTCTATCTCCATATTGCAAAATTTGCACAGGGCTGAACCACCAATATTGCATTTTAGTACTTCAGTTTCTAATGCTAGTTGTATCTTAAAAACAGTGCAGACATGTTTTTGCATTTAATCTGGTCTCTGCTACTTGCAGAAGTACCCACCTATTAGATCTTATCAATACACAAAGGGTTGCCTAGTGGAACCGTCGCTAATGTCTTTTCCTACAAGAGTAAAACCAACATATTTGTGTTATTTTATAAGAGTGTTTTACTCATTGTATATTTAGACCATAGATGTCCAGGCTCAGAGATTATAAAACTTTTTTCATGCTCAACTCAGCTGAGCATGAAATTTCAACTGCTCATAAAAACTAAAATGCTGACAAATAAAGACTTTAAAATTATGTATTTTAATGCAATATAATATGTTGTATTTATCATGCTAATTAATACTAAAATACCAACACTTTTGGCATTTAAGCATATATTAGCTTTATGCAATTAAATGTTAAAAAGTTAACAATTTTAGGCATTTTAGCATTTATGAGCATTATCATTTTCATGGTCAGTTGTGTTGACCATGTAAAAATTAAAAAAATATTTTTTTTTTGTTTTCTGACCGTTCCAAAAATAGTAAATGAGTATGACCAGGAAACACCACAATCACAAACTGCAGACAACCCCGTGGCACCGCGAGGAAGAGCCGCTCAACCATCACGAGACACCAGGAAGACAAATCAAGCAAAGCAACCAGCCCCGGTTCTTCTTTTGTGGATCGTTGGTGTTTTTTTGTTTTGTTGTGTCTTGTATTTCTCATATTTTAGCGTCTGTTCATTGCTGTCTTGTGGTCACCTGCTGGAAAAGGGCTGACCTCTTGGCTCTTGTTGGTGATGTTCATTGTATTTTTGTTACTTTCCCATGTAGTATACTGAGTCAGGTGGGGTACTTGATTGTATCGTTTCCTGATCTTTGCCGTCTTTCTTACTTTTATAATCTATGGGGCTTGTTGGTTTTGAAACTCCCTCACAGACATTTCCTTATGCCATTTTTATAATATTTGTATTTTCCAGGTGGATGTAAGCGACATTTTTGATATTGTTGCATTTGCACCTAAAAACGAAAGTCAGTTAGCTAACATGACTGGATTGCTAGGCAATAATGATGGCGACCCCAACAATGACTTTGTGATGAGAAATTTAACTATACTTCCACCTACCTCCAAAGAACAAGAACTTGTTATGTTTGGCATGTCATGTGAGTATATGATACAAATGCACATCACGCATTTAGTAATTGTTCATAACTACTGTGTGCTTTATTCTACACATCACATCTCATGAAGTGGGGTGATAAGCTAAGCATGCTTGTTTTATATAAGTTCAAATACAAAAATAAGTCTGTTTTGGGTAACGTGTCTGAAAATTTTAGGTAGGGTAGACATACATATTTTTTCTGGAAGATTATAATTGTATGCATTTTGAAAGGCATTCAGCCTTTCAAATGCATAAAATTATAATTTTTTTCCAGAAATCCTGAAAACACCTAGATTTCACCAGTAAATATAGGTTGGGTCGGATTATCCTAAACACATTTTATGCTTGGCCTGAACACGTAAACCAACCATATCCAAAATGTGCATCAGCTGTGCTCTATAGACTATAGCTCTTATTGGCAGTATTGAGTAACACCAGAACATTGACAAATAAATCGTAGATTTAGATAACAAGGAATTCCATCAATGAATGTAGTTTTATAAGTTTAGTATAGTGTAAAAAGCAAGTACATTGTAAGTATAACCAAGAAATGTCACAATCACAGACCATCGCTCAACTTATATTTATATAACTGACTAATTATGTTGAAATTTATATGGCAATAACATGAAAAACGCATGATAGAATGTTAAAAAAACTCTTTTAAATGTTCACAATACATGATGTTTACTGTAAAATCAACAATGTCCCTTGCTCTAGCATAAGGTATATTCTATTGAAAACTTGATGAAGCGTTAGGTGTCAACCAAACATTGTACTTGACAATGTATTGAATCTAATGCCAAGCGTAAAGTGATATGTTTTACCTTTTTCTGTTCATGTTTTTTTTTTGTTTGTAAACTTAGCTATTAAGCAAGTCTCTCAGTATCCTTACTATTGTAAAGCATATGCAATAATATGCTATTGTAGACACAGTATTTTGAATATCAAACATGCAGCGTGTTTACATAAAATTATTTATAGACGAGGGCAATATTTTCATGGAGATCTTTTCACATTGATTCCACCCCTTTAAAACGGATAGTATTACAGTAGAAAGAGATTTATTTGTCATGAAATCTGTTATAAAGTTATATCTATGTTAACAAAAAGGTCTATGTTACCTGTTGTGCTGTACATTTTAATAGCATAATGTTAGTCATTGAATAACTACATTATATGATTGGAATCTGTTTAGAACATAAACTTGAATATATGTATTGAAGTAAACTATTTATGTTTCAGGGATGGTTCAAGACAAAAACGAATCACTTTTCCATTATTCTACAGGAAAAGACTTTTATCTTATCAACAACCGAACAGTTCAACCACATCATTTTATATCTGATGGCGTGGGCCTTGCAAGCTACTTAAATACATCATGCCCAGCACAAATCCGCAAACAGGATGTAATTGACAGTTGTAAAAATAACACTGCATGTGTTGTTGACTATGCTCTTACATGCAATGAACAATTTGGCTTGCGCACATTGCAAACACAGACCAAGACAGAAGAAAACATTGCTGTTCTAGGTAACACTATACAAATCTATCAAAAGTGTGAGGGTGTGATAGAAAATCTACCCTGAGGATCCTGGTTTATTATTAAATTGATTGTGAGGGATGAGCTATTCTATCCCTACACAAATAAGGGAATATTATTCGTGCTTATCCTTAAATACCCAGTTTTATATTTAAAAAAAGCCCCAGATGTTCGCTGCATTTATCTTATCTGATGGGGAGAAAAATTATTACAGCCCATTGCTCTAAACTTTTAAGATTGTTAAAACATAATACTTGATTTTTTTCTATCATAAAGCCAATGTTTCTCTATACCCTCTTAAATGTTTGCAGTTATCTCTTAGTAATTACTGTTCCTGTCAAAGTTAATTAGAAGACATAAGCAAATTAGTAAGCCTGTCGAGTGTCCACATATATAATCATGATAAAGCCATTTTAGCTCATAAGGCGCCACATATAATTTACAGCAGACGACATTTTCAAATGTTGCCCCTTTTTCAAAAATAACAAGTAAGGCATGGTAGTTCATGAGAATTGTCTGTTGGTAGACGATTCTCATGAAATATCATACTTTTTTTTGAAAAAAAATAAGGAAGATGTCATAAAATTTGTCCTCTGCTGCAGTGGGTTTCTGAAAGAATTTATTGAAAAATAAAAGTTATTTTTTAAAAACAGTCAGCAAACCTTAAAAAAAGGATGAAGAGCATGCAACAGCAAATGTGTTGTCTGCTGCTAACCTTTGCAAATAGCTTGGACCCAGATCAGGCCCAACACAACTTCCAGTCTAATTTTGAACCAAAAAATGTTTGACATCCTGATTACTTTTTTCTTTTTGAAAAAAAATATGAAGACGACAACATTAAAATGAAAAATTACCCAGCATGTAAAGAGTTAACTTACTTATTGGAGAGGGCACTCTTTGATAACAAACAGCAATCAGGATCAGATTTGATGACAGAGCTAATTTAATAGAACATTTTGTTGGCAAAGAGTTAGGCAAACAGTAGATACCCTAATCAGACCTGCGTTCTACGGTGTCTGACTTGGGTCTGGGCTGTTTGCAGGGTACTAGACTTACCTCTGTCTACTAGTTTTAACTTGTCTGCTTATAATCTTTGCAAACCATTAGGACCCAGATCAGGCCCAAAATTTCAAGCCTGATCTTGATTCAAAATGTTTGAAACTATAATTGTAGAAACCCTGATCTAACCCTGCATTTTGTCGGGCCTGATATTGGTCTACACTGTTTGCCTATGTACCACAAGACAATACTTGGCTTATGTCCGTTTACCGCAACCTGATAATAATCTTTGCAAACATGTTGAACCCAGATCAGGCCTGACATTTAGTCAGGCTTGATCTGGATACAAACAGTTTGCACTCTGATTGCAGACACCAATTGTTCTGTGGCATCTGGTTTAAATTGTCTGTGTCCTACACTAAGGATAGAGAATGTAGGTGTAAATTGGTAATTTGTACTGACAGTACAATCTACAAATATTAGATAAGGCTACAAACTCCAATAGATGTAACTGAGAAAACGTTTATCAGATGATGTAAAAACTCAAGTGTAATGAATAACAGATATTAACAGATTGGTGCAATGAGCAGTAATTTATGATTTTGTCACTGCTAAAATATACTTTGTCCTCTTAACGCAATGAATGTATTTGAGCCGCGACATGAGATTTCCAACAATGTGGTATGTGGGAACAGCAAAGCCTCAGATCGGCCTGCGCATACGCGCAGGCTGATCAGAGCCTTTGCTTGTCGCTTGAATATTCTATGAATGTCAAGCTACACTGACTGAACATCATTTGGAGATTCTAAGCCTAAAAGGAGGCTGCACAGGCTCGTCTGAGTCTACACTTGTCGAAATACCACATTGTTGGAAATCACATGTCGCGGCTCATTTTAACTATAAAACAATAGAATATCACCATATATGCATTTTCACATGTATAAGATATAGCTGTAGCTGTTATGACACAAACTTTACACACTTTGCTGAAAATTTATATACAGTGTTCATTCACATTTAAATGTAGCTTGATGTTATAAATGTCATTTTAACTAATATCTTTTTCAAATTCCATGACGCCAACATATCAACCCATATAACCCAAGCCTCTTTTTGTGGGACATATGCAAACAGTGCTGACCCAGATCAGCAAGTCTGAAGTCTCTATACAAGTATTAAACTTGACGTGTTTGAACAATACTTCATGTTATACCCTATGTGACAATTTGTCTTCTAAAATACATGAGCCACAACATGAGATTTCCAACAATGTGACCAGCTAAGGCTCAGATCAGCCTGCGCTTAAGCACAGTCTGATCAGAGCCTTTGCTAGTTGCTTGATTATTCTATGAGTGTTAAGCTACTGACCGAACATCATATGGAGTTTATAAGCTTAAAATGAAGTTGCACAGGCTCGTCTGAGTCTACACTTGTGAAAATACCACATTGTAGGAAATCACATGTCACGGCTCATACGTGCCAGCACACACGACTTTGGTGCTTGTCTCAGATGCGCAAATGCCTCTACAGCGTATATACTGATGTATCAAGCAACGCTAGAGGTCTTTATTGGGTCTGGGACTATGTCAATATTCATACTTTGTGTATCCGACTATGTGCAGACTTGCCTTAGCCTTCGCTACTGACACATGGAGTACCAACAACTGGCCCATATTTAAGCTTAACTCAAATGCCTCTTCGTTTCTCATTGTTATTATTGAAGTTTCTCTTTGTACACATGTTCTCCTTTTACATCAGATAGGATGTTTGTTTACCCTGTTGCTGCGTTTTAGAATGCGTTCAGAACAATTGTATGTGGTGCTTTATGTTAAATCTGAGTACTAATTATTTCATTCTTTTCTCTTGTATTTAGAAAATAATCCACCAGATATCAAAGCGTTTCCACCATCAATTCAGGCTATGTATGGAAATACCACCAGAGTCATATTTAGAGTAACTGACGACAAAGATACGAGCATTACAGTAAAACTAACCACTGAAACATCTATGGAGCACTCCTTTACAAAGCAAAGTAGGTATTATTAAATCAGAAACCGTATAGTTTAATAATATGTTTGACTTTGATATGAGTTAGTTGGTAAAGCAAATTAATGAAATAAAATGTAACTGTCATAGCTAATAGCTTACGTAACTTATGATATGGATATATACAAACTAAAAACAGCATATTAATATAATACAGCAGTCGTCTTGATGGCATTGCATGTTTTGCTTTGCCTTTTAAGTATCTATCAACGAGAAACTTACTTTTCATTAAAACTCACCCACGAGTTGTATAGATGACAATGGTATATACATGACCAACCTGAATGGTATGTTGTAAGAGTTGAAAGCTTTTTTGGGGTGGCAGCTAAGATGTGTACGGCATGCACAAGAACCACACGTAATCTTAGTTTGAGTCAAAGTTGTGACATTGACCTTAAAAGTTGGTGAATAAGTGTTGCAAAGGACCTTTATGCTATGGGTAATACACATTTGACGCTAAAATGAGTTTTGCTTATAGGTTGAGCAATGCATTTTATACATAGACAAAACATTTAATAATTGATAAAAGTGTTCTGCTTTACCCTCTTGTAAGAAGTTATTAGCTAAGCGGCTAAGAGCCAAATTTTGGTCTGATTGTGCTATTCCGGATACAAGCATGAAATTTGGCACAGTTGTAGACCATGACTGACTAAGCAGAATAGGATATAGAACCACATTGGGAAATGCTTACTGCGCATGCGCAACGCATTTTATGATTTTAGGCTGTCATCATAGAGCTTTCATACAGTTTGACTTTAAAGAAGGGGTCATGTTGGCTGTAGACTAATAAAATGTGGCAGAACTGATGTTAATTGTTTGTAGTTTAGTCATTTTCATTTTTAAATTGCTGCGCATGCGCATACAATTTGAATTTTGTACAGAGATGGTATTCTGTTTCTATTTTATTGTAAACTGTGCAAACCTGATGCCTTAATCAAAGGACCAAAGCATGTCTTCAATATAGGGACCTACAGACCTGTTTAGATGCGCATGCGCAATTGGTTTCTTTTAACCGGATGTTGTTTAGACAATAAACAAAGCCCCATTTATTTACAAGTAAAAGCTTCCACAAAAAACTCTGTCTACGTTAAACCTATATAAAATTGTTCTAAGACTTAAAAGTCAAGTTTTAAGCAAAGAGGATAGTAAGCTTGTGGCAGACAGACAGACATGCAATCAGGTTTTTTTTTTGCTCAAGCTCCAACTAGACAGACGCTCTCACCACCTGAGTAACCAGTCTGGTCCAATGTCACCACCACATACTTTCTATGGGTTGACCAATTTGGATTGTTTTGACTTGGGGACGTCTCTGAATAAGTATGTTTAAGCCAATGCAGTGACGTAGCTTATATAGGTCACTGGCCTAGGGCAATATACCTTTTTGATAGAGAAACAGACAGACTCACAGACAGACAGATAGGTGGACATATATATTCTACCATGCTTGAGCTCAGAGACCTCATATCACTGTCTGTCGATAGACTGTCTCCAAACTGTCAGTGAACTGTTTATGTATATTTGTGTCTCATTTCCCGTAAACGAACCATACCAAACATTAGTTAGTCTACGCCAGTCTGTTTTATGTGAGTATGATAACGTTACATTTTTTTTTTTGGGGGGGGGGTGTGCCTGATATGCCTCAAAGTTTTGGTTGTGAAGCTACTGACTGGTTTCGAGGCATTTGGTCCCCCTGTAAAAGATTTCGCACTTGGGGTCAGTGCTGTCATTTTGGATGGAGCCTCCGTTGTTCAGATACTTAAAGGTGCAGGAGTGAGCAGTATACCAAAGATGTTTTTAAACGTTACGTAATATCCACTTTTTGTGCAGTTGTTCAAGTGGATTTGTTAGGAGGACAGTTTAAAAGCATTAACAAGGGAAAAACAAGGAAATGACATCCACCCGCGGGTCAGTCCATCAAATAACTGTGTATCGAAAAATTGGCAAGATTTCTTGTGAGATGACAATTTCATTATCTTTCAAACTGCTGTGTTTCCTGGACATATGATATGCCAACTAAGAAGCAATAACCACTGATTGAGATCAGGTATTGCACGATGAGAGTGCGACAATACTCTAGAGAGAACCCCGCACTTTACGTGAGAAGAAGCTCGGTCTTAGTGTGTGCAGCTTGCGATATGCCTTCATTTGCGCCTTGTTTGCATAAGGAGGCAGATACAAGAATATTTGCTCGTGCTACAGAAGCAGCTAAAAGGCTTACAAGAAAATAAGCAGTTGCACTGTTTATACTGCTATAGTAGTTCTGGCCATACCTGTGGTGCAACAGTTGTGAGTGGATGAACTGTGGGGTTGGCAAAAATCGCCTGCTATCGTTGGTGTGAAATCAAATTGTCTTGCTTTTTTTCATTCACTCACAGGGTGCAATAAAACATCCTTTCTCCTTGGTCGTGGAAAACGGTGGGTAAGCTTTCTAGCTGTAACAGGGTATTTTGTAAAAATGAAATCTCTCCCTGAAAAGCCACCTGCATATTACCTTTGCACCATTGAACGATTCATCACAGTACTGTATGGTAGAACAAACAAGCTCCTACAGGAACATAGACATAGTTAGAAAACATATGTTTACCAAAAAGGTTTGTTCGATGAAATGACAACCCTTAGGAAGATGGCTTTGTACCAGCACATTTTAAACGCAGCATACCAAGGCTCGAGTGTTAGGGTCAGTACTAGAAGGGGAGGGGAATGATTACCAAGTTCAGCAAACTGTGGTGGATAGAACTAGACACTAGAATGTACAGTCCACTGTGGACCACCATACCACAAACATTAAAATTTTCTCTTGGCTTGTGAGATATGACTGTCTTCAAGGTTGCAGAAGTACAAAATGCAGCTCTCCAGTGTACGACCGTTTGTGTCTGTGGTGACAACTTTGAACACTACATTTCTGTAAATTGGTGATTGTTTTTAAAATACGTAGGTAATGTTAAATAACTGTAAATCTTTGAGAAGGCAGTGTCATATCAGCTTACATACAGATTATGGCACATATTGCCAGCTCTCTTGGTTAAATGCAACTTTTAAAATGTATACGTTTGTACATAAGATCAACGTGATCTTGTCATCTTGGCCCAGGTGCCAAGTACCCAAAAATAAACGCATAACAATGCTTGGACATAAGTCCAAAAGACAGTCAAACACTCTTCAGTAAACTCCATAACATTAGTTCAGTCAAATTCACATTACGGTATGCATTCATTCAAGAACATGATAGTAAACCATGCATGTCCCCAGCATAACAAGAGAAATTCATTCATGTCAAATGCTGTGCTAGAGAACCACTGTACTCGAACAGCATGGGCATTGTGGGTTGGCTGCTGTTGACGAGGGCACAAAATTTACCGTTTAAGCATACCAGACTGTTAAAAAGGTATATATTTTTTTCAATATTTACTTTGGAACATATTCTGTGCTTATTCTTGTCACTTATATATCCAGCGGTATATCTGCTTAACAAAGATTTATGTGAGTTAAGCGTTAGTCGATATAGGCTATAGCACCTGAGTTATGCCAAAAAAGGTAATATTTTCCTGAAAAAATAATGGAAGCCATTTTTGTTTATGTTCTGGAATATTATGCTTACTGAAGTTAGTTTAGATAAAATGCAAAATTTTAGTACTTAAATGCGCAAAAGGTCGAAATCTGAGGACAGAGCATTTTGAAAGTTATTGACAAGTGAAACTGGTTTAAGCCTTCCAGTAAAATACTTTTACTGACTGTTCCAAGGCAATACTTCTTTGATGGATCATTTGTGTTATTTCTGTGCTTTCTCGTCTGCTCATTGCTGTCTTGTGGTCACCTGCTGAGAAAGGGCTGATCTCTTGGCCCTCGTTTGTGGTGTTAAATTATGAGATTGTTACTGTTCCATTTGGTATCCTGTGTCAGGTGTGGTACTTGATTGTTTTTATTCATGATCTTTGCCCCCATTCTTAGTTTCATACTGTACGCCTAGTACTACATATATTGGCTGTTCTGGTCCAGTGAATGGGTCATTGATTGCATACATATTGATAATATTTAGACCCTCGACTACTAGTACAATGCTCTTCACTACTCAATTTTTTCGTACAGCTACTTAATGGTTTGCAACTTCTCAAAAAATAAACAAAAATATGCAAAACATTTTATTCATTCACTTATTCTTCATTATGTGATGCCATTAAATCATAACTAATGACTAAAATAGCGTCTCATTAATCTGTGAACACATTTTGTACACATAAAAATCCCACTGGCTATCCAGAAACTGGCTGGTACTTAGCTACTTTTAGAATGTAAAGGCTCCAATTGACCCAGAATGGACTACAATACCTAAGTGATAATTGCAACTGAAAACATCATCATGAAAATTAATCGCTCTAAAGAACTAGCTCATAGAATGGATCGCAGGAAACCAAAGTAATATAGTGTGTGCCCTCATCGACTGCAACCGACCCGCAATGACTGCACTATCCTAGTACAGTGGCTTTCTAGCGTCAATGCATACACAGCAAAAAATATTGGATAAATGATTGTGCAGAAACATTTATTTCCCAGTCAAAACATATAAGTATTCCATTTACTCAATGGTTTCTACCGTTTTGACATCATTAAACGAGATAACCGGAAGTATTAGTAAGTTTGCGCATGCGTAATTATGTAAACTATTAAAAATATATTTGTTTATGTCTTTTAGGACATCTAGAGATATAGTGGGTCGATTTTTTACCATGTTAAACGCAAATATTTGTCTGTGTAGTCAAGTGAGACCAAATTGTCTATAACGGAAGTGAATTATGCCTTGCGCATGCGCAGAGGAAATTTGTTGAAGTGGTTCTATATCTAAAAATCATCAGCTCACCAACCTTAACAAGTGTGGAAAGTTTCATGCTTGTATCCGGAATAGCACAATCCTGGCTCTTAGCCGCCTAGCTATATCGAAGATCCTCTGCTATTATTTTACAGTGTGTATATTGCCATTTAATTATATACAAAGAAATGAATTTCAGGAAAATATTGATTAAATATATTAAGTGTGGAAATATAATTTCACAAACATCATTACGTTCGCGCTGCATAGGATCAGAGACTGATGTAGGTTTACTATGTGAAAATATAAAAAGTTGTATTTCACGTGTGAAATTGGATGTCTTCTGCTTTCCCTGTTGACTTCTTCAAGCCCACTTCAGATTTTTAAACGCCTATAGCTTTATTAATTGTGGACAAAAAGAAAAAATTGTGGGTATTCATTTTCTTAGTTAGATCATGAGAGATTTTTTAGTAAATAAATGTCGAGATTTGCTGAAATTTTCACTCTCTATACTCTTGCTCCTGTGGTTTCAGTTTTGGCTGACATTGCACATTATGTAACGTCATTATTAATATGGTGTACTGTGCGAACGTGTTAACGTCATTTAATGCAAAAATATGTGACGCTTAAAATTGAACAATATATAATAAAAAGATAATTCAAATTTTTGGAACGAATATACCATTTAGTTCATCAAGTGAAGCGAAAAATGCAGATTTCATATATTGGCATTGTATGTTTTTCATTGCTATGCTATATAGTTTAGGCGTTCTGCATGGTACTAAAAGTTAGATTACTAACACTAATATTAAACATACATATTAGTTGCAAATGAAACAACATGAGTTTTTGACTGAAACGCTACAATACTTTACTTTGACGTATCTTTAGATATTTCTTCATGATACTTATAGTACATAAGCAAATTATTAACCTTCAACATATGTATATATTGTAGATGAAACGACGTGGATTTTTGACTGGAATGTTACAGGGAATTACTTTGATGACACAATACCACTCCCTTATATTAACCTGATAGCGATGGACAGTATGAATTCCTCCTCTGCTTATCGACCTGATATATATTTCTGTAACTGCACTGATCCTACGGATTGCACTTTTGACATGGGAAATGTGAATACAGGAAATGGTAACTATAGCGTAACATAGTTGGCAGCCTATGTTTGCTTAGATTAGGTATAATCATAATATTATCCCTGTTATGTCCAGCTAGTCACTGCAGAGAGGTTTTGTTACTATCTTAAACCAGACCACAATGGTGTCGTTTGATATGGTTTATTCAGCCATGACCATTCATGACTGCCCTGTCGTATTTAAAACTTAGATATACTTTTTGATGAAGCATTCTTTATGAAGCAGCTTTATGAGAAAGCCATCTAGGTGACCTGTGCCCTGTGAGAGAAATTAAAACCAATATCGGCCAGAGCATCCAAATTACCTGGGCCGCGCTGAAACTACTGTGCTGATTTTATCTTAGGTTAGCTCAGTAATCATAGGTAGATGTATCTGCTACTACAGGTAGTATGACTTTTTAGAATACATAATAAAAAAAGCATGCTACATGTACGAATTAGACAAAAACACAAATCATTTGTTTATGTCCACTATCAGGTTATGGCAAATCAATTTGTAACCCTTATTAAATATCAAGTAATTGTTTAATGGATTTTAATCATTTTGTATATTATTCTAGTTTTCACAACATAATAAGTAAAAATGATTAATCTACATTGAGAAGTCTGTTTTAAAGACAAATGACCATGATTGATACACATGCACTGCTTTATTCATGTGCATTTTTTGTAAATTGTTTAACTTCTTTTTTATATACCATTGTAGTAGATCTTTTGATTTTGATTGACAAAAATACAAATTTACTGGACTGGACAATAAAACCACTCTAGTGGAGTTGAAAGTGTACTTATGGTTATACAAGAGAATATGACCTATATAATGAAGATACACAACTTTAAGAGACGTTTAATACTCTCCCATTCATTTTCATTCATCGCATTGATTACCTTACTATGCATAATTTGCCAATTAGATATCAAAATGATGATAAATATTGCTCCATTCATTAACGAGGAAGCTGTTTGAACATAAATCTGCTAGGCTGAATATTTGAACGTCTTCTTATGGATCCTACAAGCAATAATGCAAACACAAGAAACATGTATTACTGTTACTCTTGCATTTTACCTAAATCTTATTCAAATCATTGGCGTAGCTCCCATGACTCAGTTACGCACGTGCATAATAAAATTAATGACATTCAATGGTGGTTATCCCATTTGTGGTAAAAGTGATTTTCCATACCATAAGAAACTGCTCCTTTTGGGAGCAAATCTTTCCTTTGGATGAAGTTCCCATTTTTAAAGGGACGTAATTGAAGAGAATCACTGTTGGATCCAGTAGTCTCACTTTAATGTGCATATCTTTTTCAGCGTTCTGGTTAGGCCATTGCAAATTTCAGCAAAAGTGCCAGTAAAATAGTTAAAGAGTCGACTATATGATACACTGGATCTCTATATATAAAAATGGCGTTAATTTGCAAACGTTTTAATGTCATTTCACCGCTAATTAGGTCTTTTCAGCGCACAATATTTTTATGAACAAAAGTGACTCTAGAGTGGTCATTGCTGGTCACCATGCTTTTTCACATTATGTCATTTAAGCAAACCAGGGACCATTGTCAGGATTGTTATTTTAACACCTTGGTTCAAGCAGTGCGACACGATCATGATTTGAACATTGATTAAAAAAGTAAGTAAGGGTGCAAAAATCAGGAATCAATACAATCAAGTACCACACCTGACCCAGGATACCAATGTAAAAGTGACAACCTCACAGTTATACGCACAGACAAGAGCCAAGAGGTCAGCCGACCACAAGGCACAAATAAACAGACGCCCACAAAGGCATAATAAACACAAAACAGAAAAGAAAACATAAAAGATCCACAAAAGACGTACCGCCTTGGAACAATCGGTTAAATATTTTACTGGAGGGCTTAAACAGGTTTCATGGCGCCAACCCTTAAGTCTCATTTGACAGTGGGTTGATATGTATTTATACTCAAATATTAGCTCGAGACATTTGAGTAACATTTGGTCTGTCAATATGCTGCATATGAGATGCCTATATGATCTATAGTATGAAAACATTTGCTTTTTAGATCATTTCTATAAAGAGGTTTGTGAATGTGGTAGAGGCAAGACGGGTCCTTTCTGTGAGCCTGTGATTGACAGATGCAATGAAAACCCTTGCTATGATCCGAGCAAATGTTTGGATGTTATGGGAGAAGCAATTCATTGTGGTTTATGTCCAGATGGATTGTCAGGAGATGGTATTAAATGCTATGGTACATATAATTAATTATACTTAGTTCCATTTGTTTTCTTTCTCAACGTCATGCTATAAGTTCACATGCAAAGTTACATATTCATCTTTTTTATAATGTAGACCTTGTTTGGGTATCACAACGTTAATCTAGCTATAATACGAGGGCTGTTCAAATATGAATGCAAGTAGCTTCATAACTTTCTTCACGTATATGCTACTACAAAATGCCATACCTTTCTGGAAAGAACTATTTGTCGCCTTTAAAATGGCACCAAACATAAAGAAACACTCACTATTTTCCTTGAGTTACAGACCCTTATATAAAGGCCGCTCCAGTATACTGAAGTTTTTCTCAAGCCAATTGCAACACACGTTTTGGTACATCTACGGATATAGTGTCATATCTTTGTAAGTTTGAGACAAAATGACACCAACTTTTAGATGCAAGTTTAAGTAACAATCTGAAAAAACTTTATATAATCCTGTTTCTATCTCGAGTGAACAGATACGTTTGTTACGTCATTAATTTTATCATAAACGTCATTTTGAGTTATCTAGTGGTGATGGAATAATGAACATCGCTGTGTCGTTTTCTTTGCATTTTGCTGAAAACATACTAAATATGTCATAAGGGAGTTTTCAAAATGCGCTGGCCTCTATTTACAGAGTTTTCACATTTTATATCATTTTCAAGCAATTTTCTGTTTCTTAATGACGTGTTTACATTAATTAAAATATGTTCAATCTGTCTAGTCCTCACGACCAGGTGAGTAATTTTATTGTAAATAACGCATATAGTGGTCAAACTTAATGTTTACATTAAAATTTAGAAGAAAGTCGCAATATTATAAAAAAAAAAGAATAAATTCTATAACCCCTTCACTTTAGGCATTTTGACATAATAAAAAAAATGCTTTTCAGCGTTTATAAAATTACCCACTATCCATCAATAGTTGTAGCAACAACTCAGTATGAGCAATCAACATATTGTCTTTGAGTTTAAAAATAGTTTAAATGTTGTTTTGTGCACTTTATAAGAGATAAGAGTAAATGAAAACTGCAAGGTGGTGTTTTGTTAACCATTTATTTGCAACAATAAGAAAACTTTAGTGAAAACTATTCGTTATAATTTAACCTTCACAGAATCATGATATAAGAATATTGGGATAATTCCTTAAAAATTTAAAAAAGATATTTCACTGGTTTATCGAAAAATTATACGCTCGTCTATATCACTGGTATATGTTCAAAGCATTGAGTTTGTTAGTATACTTACATGACCCTTATTTAAAGGGCTATAACTCGATAAGTATACTGTGTCTTTCGTTAAGTTTGGCGCCAGTTTAAAGGTAACATACAGTCCTTTATAGTAACGTTTACCATTTTGTCGTAGCTTATATGTGAAGAAAGTTATGAAGCTACTTGCATTCATATTTGAACAGCCCTCGTACATAATAATAATAATCATATATTAGCTTATATGCACAACAAAAAAGCACAGTTATTGATTATGCTATACTGATTGAATATTGTAGATTGAAGTCTAAAAACAGTTATTATGATCAGGTGCAGCTGCAATAACAGAACACGTATTAACAAACAGCACCAGGAGAAAGAACAACAAAACACATATAAAGTCATATATATACAGTGAGCCACTTTAGTTACGCACCACTTTTTCAGGGCCCACATTTTTGACAAAAATGCTGGAATCGAACATTCTCTATGTTAATTTATTTATTGACATTTTATCTGTTTGATAACATCGAAAAAAGTTTATTGGAATCACTCATGCGAATCATTTTGCTACTCACAGGCAATTTTGACAATTTTTGAAAAATGCACGTGCAAACGGAACGTCTATATTTTTTATTTTTGTTTTGTGCTAGGCATAATCCATGGTGATCGTTGTGACAGAAAAACACCAAAAACAATTTATTAATTAAAGGAAAACCCCTTTTTTCGGTCGTTAAATTTAGTTACACCGTTACTTTTTGAAGAAATGCTCGTTTTAACGTCATATTAACGTCAATTACAATAATCAAACTGGGTTTTCTTCGCAAATTATTTTGTAATGAGTCACTTGTGGACATAGAAGTATCAAAACACTAAAACATTTTATAATTGACACGTCTCATAGCCTTGGTAGTAGTGACGTCACCACTAACGTCAACACCATAACGACAATAAATCCATTAATTTTTTTACGAAAATAAACGGCGGATACATGGTTGTTTTAAATGAAATCATAAAAGAAGTGTTTTGATAACTTGTTTACTCAGAATCATACGAAATTTTAACTAACTTAAAAAAACAACACTAAAACCAACTTTTTTCAAACCTCGATCAGCTGGGAACCAAAATATTAAAACATTACAAAAAACTATGAAGTTAACAACCACATACCAGTCTTAGATATTGCCAAAAATAAATCGGCTCTTATATCTGGCATAACAGAAATTCGACCTTGAAAAAGTACAATGTGATCTGAGTTTCATTCGAGATAATGCAATGTGAAATGGTGTTTTGAGGGTAGTGCACTTTAAAATCCATTTTCTCCTTCGTTTCTAATCTGATCACAATGAAAATTCAATGGCTAATGGAAATATAGATGCGATTTACGTTAATAGTCTCAAAATAAAAATATCACATTTCTTTTCCAAGAAATTTTACATGTTATAAGTGGTGCGTAACTAAAGTGGCTCACTGTAAGCAAACCATGCTATGAAACAAGCTCAAGTTCTACTGAATAAGTTTTTTATCAAACAAACAATGGTTGTGGTTAAGTGATGATGTAGGAATAAACAATGTCTTTATTAATGTGAGTCAAGGACATGCAATTAACCTTTCCAAAAACCAAGCCTACTCCAACTCTTTTCTACTGGTGTCAAGTGCTAATTGGTTCTTTCATTAGTCAGTTATACAATATCAGGTGACTTTTGAGTGATATTCTGGGCGTGGGTCAGAAACGTTTATTGCAACCTGATCTTACAAGTTTACTATACCAGATGTGTGGTTTTCTTGTTTAAACAACTATAGTAATTGAATATGGGCTGTGCCCAAATAAAACTTGAATTTGTTGCATGCAAACAACAAAGATAGACAGGCCTAGCCTTCACATCCGTTCAGTCTTATCAGCGCCATTGTTATTCGCTTATTGGAAAATATAGTATCTAAAATTGCTTCAGGCATCATTTTAACATTCCAGCTAGTCTTCATAGCTAAGCTGGTTGGTATGGGTGTTACTCATTTGGAAACCCAAAATACATTTCTTTCATGACAATGCTGGGCATATGATACAATGAATCCCATTCTCGTTAGATCTCACTTTTGCGCAACGACAGTGGCCCTATCATAACTGTCAAGATTTTCGTAGCTCCTTCAAGCAACCAGTAAAGAAGAACTTACCACTTTAGTAGTTAGTAATTGAATACTAATGCGCTTAATTTTCCAGAGCTATTTCTATATACCAAAGATAAAGCGGTGTACAAGGGATTGGTTCACATATCCTATGGAAATAAAGTTACTAAACAGAATGTGGAAACACTAGTATGACTTTAAATGTGTCTGCACATGAAATTTGATGGATTGTATACTATTTGTCATGACCCATGGGCACAAGTTTAAGCTGTATTCTTCTTTCGGCATTGACATTATAGACCAGTAAATCAGGATATTGAAATATCAAAGTTATAGCAAAATGAGTGGATAAGTTATAGCAACACCTTGTGGTAGCACTTGCATTCACTATATAATAAGACCCTCTAGAAATTATAGGGAACATACGATATGCAACTAGCAGTTGTGGTTTAATTGAGTCTGTATCTGAACCAAGCATTATTGGAGTTAACTAAGTCATTGACAAATATGTTTGTGTCTCCGCTCAGTTGTGATACTTGATTGTATTGTATTGATTCCTGATATTTGTCTTTTTCTTTGCTTTTGTAAAGTTGCATCGATTTAAGAAGCATTTAGAGAAGACATATCCTGTTAGCCAACATAATAAGATAAGCTTCAGTTATTTTATTTATTTGTGCAGCCTTTGTTATTTGCTTTCTTGTTCAAATGCGAGCTAAACATGTTATATGCAAAAATTGTGTATTATAGCTAGTCTCTGGTATTGCTTGCAATTAGTCCCATTTGAGCCACGGCATGAGATGTCCAACAATGTGGTATGTGCAACCAGCAAAGCCTCAGATCAACCTACGCATATTCGCAGACTGATCAGAGCCTTTGCTGGTCGCTTGAACATTCTATGACTATTAATCTATTGACTGAACATCATTTGGAGTTTCTAAGCTTACTAGGAGGCTGTACAGGCTTTTTTGAGGCGACACTTGTCCAATTGCCACATTGTTGGAAATCATATGTCGTGGCTCATTTTACTTTGATGCTTATTGTATTTTCAGATATAGATGAGTGTGAAGCTGCAGATGCAGTCTGTAGTCAGATATGTATAAATCTGTTGGGGTCCTACAAGTGTGGCTGTGAAGAAGGTTATGTCCTTAGTGCAGACAATTCAACCTGTGAAGGTAAATACCTCTACTCGTTCCATGTTTTGAGCAGTTCTTGAGCCCATTTCATTAATTTTACTATCAAACCATACCCAATGTCATCGCGTGATTATATAAGGGTTTTTTTGTTTTGTTTTAAAACTACCTGAGATTTGATCAGTTATTGACTGTATTTTTATAATTTGATGCAGGATTATTTATTTTGAATTGAGCAATTATTTAAAGACTAAGGTATCCTAACCGTTGTATTTATGGGTTGGTCTGCAGAATGTAAGTGTGGCATTTTTGGTTCTACTCACTTACGTTTTGTATAGTTGGTGTATAAATGCTTAAAATAAATATAAAATTGACATTGATTTTAATTTGTAGTATTATCTGTTGCTCTACCAAAATAAGATTATAAAAATGTCCTTTTAATCATTTCTCTATTCTTCAACAAGTTAATGAACAAATGTCCAACGTTTTAATCTAGAAAATGCTGTTTCGTTAGTACTAAGAATAATATTGGATTACAAAAAAAACAAACAGCGCAGTAGGAATTGATATTTTATGAACGATTCATGCAATATACACGTTTTCAAATACCTGTAAGCATCATTTGAGGAAATATTTGTCCTTATTCAGTAAGTTTAAAGCTTCCATTGATTTATAACTATCTCATTACAGTAGTCCGTATTGTCATCAAGTTTACTTCAGAACCATTGTTATAATGCTTATCAGTTACATCTCTTACTAACTGCATTGTTGCACGTTGACCTGATAAAGGACGCATATCTCACTGCATATGCCTTTATCAGGTCATCATGACGTTGCATTTTTAAATGACGTTGTCAATGACTAAAATCGAATATTACGTCATAATCGCTAGTTTAAAAAGTAAAACAATATGTAAACTGATCAATAGAATACCAGGTTTGCATTTTTTGAAATTAAGTTTACCAGGCTCGGTTTTAAGAACGCTTGTTGAATTGCTTGGCAAGCCTCATTAATCAATAAGCATGCTCAAAGCCTTGCCTGGTAAACTTGATATCAAAAGACGCTCACCTTTTATTTTCTATCTCTCTCCAGTTTTGTGAAACAAATATTTGCTTAGAACAAAGCTTGAGGTACTTAACCATTTAAATGGGATTAGCATATAACCACACGATTCCTCTTGTAAGGTCTGTTTAACCAATTTATGCCAAATGGATTTTTCCTACCTTATCAATTGGATAAATTCATTTCAAATTCAAAGGTTGTACTAAAATAGTAGGAGGATATGAAAAGGTAATACCACAGTCACAAACCCCAGACAAATCCATGGCACCGCGAGGTTGAAATTTCAAAAGTACATTCAATAAGCAAACAATGACTTATCTGATCAAACACCACGTTTTGCAGCATCTGGTCTGGTTTGGCACTGTTTGTCGACGTCCCATGAAAAGGATGCTAGGCTTAAATGGGTCAAAGCCACATAAAACAAACAAATATTTCTAAACTATTGTACGTACACAATTGAAAAATAAATTCTGCAGAATTATTAATACATAAATGAATCCAATAGCTATTTTGTTCAACTTACTTACTGAAATCCACTGTGCAGGTTTATATGTATTGAAGGATACGCATTACATTTTGGTGTGTGTAAAGCATAGTTACATGTTGACCATAGTAAACACAATAGGAAGAAAACACAATAATCAATGAACTCACCATACTTACATGGAACACCCGCTGAATCCTATAATAAGATAGTTCCTTGTCAGATGTATTTAAGATATATTGGCTGGTATTTTATACTACCTTATCTTAAAAAATGCACTTCAAACGATTAAATTAGTATAGCTTATTGTTTCAAAAAATATGTTATCTCTTTGTAAAACATAAAATATGCTGTTGCTGAACTCTGAGTATTTATATTGTATCCATTCCAGATATAGACGAATGCAAGGTTGTGCCAAATAGGTGTTCATCAGACAATTCAAAAATTTGTGCAAACACAATAGGATCTTATGAATGTGTGTGTAGACCTGGGTATATAAAAGATTCAGACAAGTGCAGACTTGGTAAGCGTAGTAAATGAAAATCTGGTTTCTATTGTGTATTGATCCCAAATTGTCTGCCTTATCTGTTTGACTACCAATCATAGTATAAAAGTAATGTAAATTTAGGAAACTTAAAATTCAGGACAATAATATGATAAACAGGCAGTTTGTTAGAAAAGACAGTTTATTCAAAATAATGGCTATAGTTTAAGTTCCTGGCATAATTCTAGACATATTGAAATGTATCCATTATATACTCAGAATTTTGGTACTTAAGAACGTATATGAGAAATACAACGTACAGAAAACTCTGTGTTCTTGTGCATAAATGAAAGCATTGATCCTCACAACGATACTGTATATCAACAAATGCTATTTATAAAGAATTTAATGCTGATATGTGGTTACATAGATAAAGTTTTAAATAAAACCACGATTTTATCCAAACCATTAGGCCAACTACCTAAAGACATGTAACCTGTAAAAGTAATTTGATACTCTCATCAGTGCTTGTTTGCATGGTAATGTAAAGTTATCTTCATACTTCAACACTATAGTGACGAATGTCTCTTATAGTCGATACAAAGGTAAACCCATGTCCTGAGGCATGCACTTTTAAACCCTCCCAGAAGAGAAGCAGATTGTGTGTTAACTTGTAATTTTTGGCACGTGTCCTATATACCCAAAGTAAACTATTCTGCTACCTGGTCCATAATTTGATTTTTCCACACATGTTTGGACTATTGTTCCATTGTCCATTTGTAAATCCTTTTTTTCTTATTATTTTTTCCTAATTCTCTTGTTACGGAAAGCATGATGGCATTATCACATTATGCCTGAATATAGCCTATATAATTATAAATATATTGTTATGTTAAATTTCATGTTTCATAGGTCCTTTTTTATCACAAATCTGCTGTTATTTAATTCAATAGAGCCATTCTATCATTCATTTTTTTTGATTGCAGGATAAGGTTACAAGTGTAATGCTGAATTTGTGCTTTAAATTCCTTCAAAACAGGGTTTGCAATTGTTCTAGAATTAGTTGTTGTATCAACATGATTAGACAATTACAACATTTGGGCCTAAATTATTTAACCATTTCCTTGCAGCTATATCACAGTTTGTTGGAGAGCTTAGTTGGAATATAGACAATACCCAGAACAAGGACGTTGCAACAATTTTGAAGACGTTTGTAAGTGGTGTGTTTATCTACATGTAAAACTCCTCTTTGTCTAATTTCTAATATCAATGTTTATTTTCAAGTTTCCTACATTTAAATACCTTATTATACCCGTTTTTTTCTTTAGAAAAAAAGGGTTATTAATTTTGTACCAAAGCCGCTCTGTCGTCAGTCCGTCTGTCCGTGGGTCTGTGCGTCCATGCGGCTGTGCATAAGTGCGTCCATCACGTTTATTGTTAATGTATCTCCTCCTAAACATTTAGACGTAGCAACTTCAAACTTTGTAGCTGAATAGGTCATATGATGTAGATGGTACTGGGCAACATTTTGTGTGACCTTGACCCCAAGGTCAAGATCAAAAGTCAAATATTGAATTTTCTAGTGAATGCATCTCCACCTAAGCCTTTAGACGTAGTAACTTCAAACTCTGTAGGTTACATGATGAAGAGAGCATTGGGCAAAATTTCGTGTGACCTTGACCCAAAGGACAAGGTCAAGTCAAATAATGTAATTTCTTGTTTAGTCATCTTTTCCTTAACCGTGGGATGTAGCAATATCGAAATTTGCTGGTGCATAGGTCACATATGCAGCATTTCATGCGACCTTGACCACAAGGTAACGATAAATAATGTATTTTCTTGTAAATGCATCTTCTCCTTAACCATGGGATGTAAGAACATCAAATGTGCTTGTACGTAGGTCACATGATGTCAAGGGTATTAGGCAACATTTTGTGTGACCATGACTACCTTGACCTTTGGGTCAAGGTCAAATAATGTATTTTCTTGGTAATGCATTTCCTTAACCATTGGCTGTAGCAACTTCAAACTTTGCAAGTACATAGGTCTTATGATGCAGAGAGCAATGCTTTATGTGACCTTGACCTTGTTAAAGGTCTAATCAAATATTTCTTGTAGATGCATTTCCTCCTTAACCGTTGGACGTAGCAGCTTCAAACTTTGCAGGTGCATAGGTCATATGATGTAGACGATACTGCGCAACGTTTTGTGTTTTACTTAATCTGATGTCAAGGTCAAAAGTGAAATAATGTACTTTCTTGTATTTTTGCCATCTCCTCCTAAAATGTTGAACGTAGCAACTTTAAGTTTTGCAGATGCTTTGGTTAGATCGAAAGCGGGTATTTGCAATGGTTTACCATAGACTGAAGTCTAGCAATTCATTAATACAATCAGAACCCATGATCAGAGTAACTAATATTCATCAATGCTTCAATAAGTGTATTGTAAAGCTCTACATTTTACTCTATTTATAATAAACAATAGTTTTAAAATGCTTTGTAGATATTTTCGATTCGTTGTACTTGAGAAAACAACTTGAACGCTATGTGTGTTCCATTTGTTTTATATAATTTGTATAATTGTTATGTGGAGGTCACTTCCTTCTATGATAGGAAATATCCTAGTGCAGTGCTTTACAGTGTTAATGAATTCTGAACAGCTGCACTCTTCATGACTTCAAGCTTAATATATGAAATCAAGGAGTGTGAAAGTTACATCTACAACTTACTGTCTTGAAAAATTAATGTAAGCACGGCCTGTTTGCATAAATACTGTATAAGGTCCTGATTGATGACAATAGATGATGTTTTTTATAGCTCCTAGGCAAACAATTGAATAATAATACAAACTAAGTTTTGAAATTGCCCTAAGATATACACTGAACCAAAGATATAAGTGGCCAACTTACATTTTTTGCGCCTGTTCAGAGAGTAAAAATCGCTCCTACACAATTTTTATTCTATAAAATATCCAAGGTTTGTCTGGACTCTGCAAATTGTGTCATTTCAAAATGACTAGTAGATCTTGTACAGGGGAAGTCCTAGTAAAGGTACCCTAATTTCAAAAAGTCAAACATTTTAGTGTGATATCAAATTTTCCTCATATATGGTATCCATTTATTTTTATAAGTTTGCAGCTGTGATAAAAGATGAAAAAGAACAAAAAGTTTAGTGACAATTGAACTCTTCATTTCTCTTCTACATTAAAATGAAGACAGCAACTACCAGCAGCTTTAGCTTTAATCATGCAAATTGTATACAGACTTTATATAACTCTGTATGTTTTATTATCTGCAGCGCGGCATTAAAAATATCAGCAATTATTCATTATGAATAGGCGTTATATTTCTTTTTAAAATGTGTATTAATATTTTACAATTACTATTAAATGACCTTTATAATTTCACATTAAGACCAGAAGTGGACAACAGTCTTGAGAAAATATCATTAGAAAATGGGCTGATCAAGCTTTCGTTTGTTTGGTCAAAAAAATATTCACATGAAATAAAACAAATACAATGAATTTAGTATATGGAGCTGACGATTTTCAAAAATATTGGAAAATGAGCTTCATTAAAAAAATCATAAAATATCTGTCATAAGGAAAATTAAATTTGGTGTGTTTTTAAGTCGACTACACGGGTTTGTAATCACCTGTACTTTTATTTAATAAAAATGCAATAAAAAGGCTTATTTTTTTTCAAAACGTTGATTTTTGCATTTTTGAACCCAAAAATTTGAAATGATAGAACACTCTTCTAAAGCACCTCTTAACTTGAGTCCATTAAAATGCACATATTTGGGCAAAAATTCATTTCAAAATCTTTATCCATTAGTCAGAAAAATGAAATTAAAAAGTGGCTTCTTATAAAGTCGGTTCAGTGTTTAGTTCTTATCATACTTTCTATTTTTCAATTTACATAATGTTAGTCTGATCTTCTGAAATACAGAATTTCCAAAAAAATCGTTTTTAACATTATTTGTTGATTTTACACAAATTTTAAGCGTTTCTAAATGCTGTCTGAAATGGAATGTTTGAAACTTTTCTCGAATGTCCTCTCTTGTAGAGATGATGTTTTATTCTTATAACTTCTTCCAACATGTGCATACATGATTGGTGTGTGTATGTTTAATGTATATTTGTCCCTACCAGAGACCAGTATTCTAAAAGCAAAGTAAGTAAGGGTGTGAAGATCAGAAATCGATACAATCAAGCACCACACCTGACCCAGGATACCAATGGTAAAGTAACAAACTCACAGCTAGACACCACAAATGATAGCCAAGAGGTCAGCCCTTTCCCAGCAGGTGACCACAAGGCACATATAAACAGACGCATATAAATGCATAGCAAACACAAGACAGGAAAAACATATAAGATCCACAAAAGAAGTACCGCCTTGGAACGGTCAGTAAAATATTTAACTGGAGGGCTTAAACCAGTTAACGGTGCACTAACCTCATCCTTAGTTCAGATGTGGATCAAGACACTAAGTGTTTGGTTTGCATGTAAGACCCCTAACTTATCAATCCATCATCACCTAGAACATATAAATCAAGATATAAAAAGGAGGTAAAGCACAGATAAGGACTCAACAGTAAATAAAACTGAACTACCACAGCACAAGAAATCCAACAGGTAAACCCTGGTGGGCCCGACAAACAGCCAAAGCATCAGGCCCCTACCATCATATCAATATATAAGTCTTTAAGTCGGAACCATCATAGAGTCTGAAGTCTGACCCACTGGCGTGCAATAAAAAAGGAAAGCAAAGTTGCCAGTCGCGATTGGGTTGACCACCAAGCATGCAGTCTTTTGCAATACATTAATGTTATAGCCAATCTTTTTATAATGGGAAATCATTTTAATGAACTGTGCTGAAAAAATATCAGAGCCAACAATGTTCTTCAATTTATACACCAAGTCACTATAGAATTCAGGTTCGGAAAGTCCATGGCGTAAGAGAGATTTAAGTCTGACTAGGAATTTGATCATAATCAGAGTATCGTCTATAAAAATAAGAAAAAGTTTTGCGAAGTTTATGATACCAATAGCCTTGTTTAAGAAGCTTCTGAGTTAACAATTTATTGTGATTGTTAAAATCAGTAATATAGCTAGATGCTCTAGCAAAACGAATGAGTTGAGAGATATAGACTCCATAGGATGTAGAGCGAGGAACATCACCATCTAAAAATGGGAAATTGACAATTTCAAAATCAAAGTCGTCACGTTTATCATAAATTTTGGTAGACACTATATCATTAGAAATCGACAAATGCAAATCTAAAAATGCAGCTTCGGTATCAGAGGTATTGGCTTTATTAAGTATTTCATTGGGATACTTTCTGTAAGTGACTTAAACAACATATTTAGGGTTAACAGTTACCAAGGCAATGCTAAAGTGTTTGCAAAATACGCATATAAATATTTTGTGATCTATATTTTCGGGGATACATACATAACATGTCCAAGAACTTGAGTGGCCTGTGAGTGAAGGGTTTAAATTTGTATATTTTATACATGGAATACTCATTTGAGTACTTGTATGGTAGAACTTATAAAGCACAGTTGAAAGCAAAACCAAAGGCTTAGAAGCTGGTTTTAAATTGCATAATAAACTGAATGTTGCAAGTGGTGAAAGGTACAGTATACACAGTAAGCTTTTTTCTTTATTTAAGACACTGTTTTAGCTCTAGACTTACAACATTTAAGGTAGCATTGGTATGTATTTGGGCTCCACGTCATGGTTATGCTTTAAAATACCATTTTTGTATATTTGTCCCTACCAGAGACCAGTACTCTTTTAAAAAAGAGTTTCATAACACCATTGATATGGTGCATAGTGATATGTTGAATAGTGACTTACCATAGTGCACTCACTGGCAGTGTACTTGAGGCTAACTTTTATTCTGTACTTACGTTTTTTGTGTATTTCAGCTCACAAGTATCTTCAATGAGACCCAGATATCCTTAATCAGCATTGAAATTGTGAGGTTAAGCAAACATCGCTCTAGG
Source organism: Loripinus fragilis (assembly GCA_964019695.1). Taxonomy (NCBI): domain Eukaryota; kingdom Metazoa; phylum Mollusca; class Bivalvia; order Lucinida; family Lucinidae; genus Loripinus; species Loripinus fragilis. Next base: position 56,226,782 of record OZ026526.1, on the reverse strand, counting down.
TAAATTGCTAGAATCTAAATTTGCAAAATAAATATGTAGTATATAAATGCGTGATACAAATTTATGAACAAGACAATATTTTAAAGTATCAATTATTTGAGTTTGTACATGTACCTCGACCAGCACGGAATTCAATTCAGGATTCAAGCAACGTTTGTTTTAACAACAATAGATTCAAGGGGCTATGATGGTATTTGATAAGTCCCATGTTTTAAAATGTGGGCTGCTATGATATGTGATTGTGGCAAATCTACTACGTCCTCATAGGTATGGAATTTCTTTGGCTTTGTCAACCTTAGAGACTGGCTAAATTAAACTCGTCTAAGTCATGAGCTCAAGTTGAGCTGTTTGATCCTCTGATGTCCGTCTATTATCGTCGTCTGTCGACCATTTGTCAACAGTTGGCTTTCAGAAGGCACTGCCTCTTGAATGACTGAATATTGTATCTCCAGAATTCATTGGTAAAGTTCTTGGATGGTCATATTTGCAGGATGCTAAAAAGCAAATATATCAAGCAATTATGGCAATCAAAAGGAAAATAAATAAAACATTCCTGTCACAACTACTATTTTATATGTCTTAAATATGACCCTAGGGAATGGAGATTGGTTCTCCAATATATTGGTAGGGATTTTTTTACATATTCTAGTAAAAAACAATTAAGCCAGTTTAATCCCCACAGCTCAACTAGGAGTTTTCTTTTGTACTGACTGTCTGTGACTTAAGAACCTTCTACTTTGTTTCATCATAATGCTTTGAATGTTTTTCTTTGCTGATGCATTTTATAAGTTAAGAAACCTTCATGTGGGCTAAACAAGCTTTGTGTTTAGGAATAGCATAATCTAGGGCAAGGATTTAGCCAGTATAATATACATGTATTTAAAGTAGGAAAGACAGCAAATATCAGGAACCGATACAATTAAGTACCACATCTGACCAAGGATACCAAATGGGAAAGTAACAAAAACACAATAAAAATTACAAAAAAGCCAATCCCCCATTCACTTGTAGCTTAGACTGATGTCTATTTTAAGGTTGGTGATTCTGTTGTTGTATGTCATTGTTTATAGTTGCCCTAATTAAGTGTTGGCATTTTGTTTCGGGTCCTTGTTTGGTGGTGTGGCTATAAGTGTCATTTTCAGTTTTGCACATATCTTGCTGAGGGAGAAGAGAGAGGGAGAGAGAGAGCTGGTTGCGTTTTAACCTTGTGTTCGTGTTGTAGTGTGGTTTTGCATTTATGTCTTTGATGTCATATTGTTGCTGTGTAGTGGTGGTTGGTGTGCGCTCTGTAATTTTGTCATTTCCTGGCAAAACTCATTTGCTTCTTTGGGTTCATTTGCTGTGCCCACGCTAGCTTCCTATTGGTTACGATCCATTCTATGTTTCATCACAACTTCTTAATTTTATTTAAGTTTTTCTTTGTGATGTGACGTAGAATAATTAAAAAGGACTCCAGCCCAGTTGAACATTTGTTTTGTTGTTTTAACACCACTATAAAATTCACCATAAAATGACAAAATAATATATTTGAGACCCCCTCTGTCTTGTTTTTTTTTTTGATGTTTTGTTAAGCAGCTACATAAAAACTATTTCTTTGAATCAAAACAGATTTTTCCCTTGCGCCAATATTACTATGTGCTTGTTTTATTGTCTATTGCTCAAGTAAACTGAGAAATGACTGCATTTCCTAGAATTTCTGAAAGATGCTCATACACAAATTGAAGCAAATTAGAAAGCATGTACTGATGTATATTCTCTTAGATGATCAATGAAGGCTAAAACAATCTGCAACGCATTATAATATATGAATATTATTTAAAGTAAACTACGCAATCATATGGAAAAACTAAGCTTGCACGTCTCATTAACGATGCATTGGGGGATAACATGTTACAATTTTGCATGACATCTGCTAAAGCATGAGAGTTTGTGCAAAAAAACTTACATTTCTATGTTTTTAAATATTTCTATCGTTGATGTCCTTATACATGCGATGATCCAGGGGGGAACAGGGGATCCGGAACCCCCACCCTCCTGAAAATCACAAAAATGTTGGGGTTTTATCAATAGTGGTCCGTATCTCCTTAAAATCAGTCAGCATTTGATGTTGGGCCATCATTGGCACGCCAGCGAAACACAATTTAAATGGCATTTCACTGGCAAGCCAATGATGGCCCACCTTTTACACTGAAATATAGTTCTAAGTGGCCACTTTTCAATTTCATTCTTTTCTTAAGTTAAGTGGTAAATTGAACGAGTTTTCCATCACTTTACAATTTTTTGGTTCAAAAATGCAAAAAAAATTAAAGAAAATAAGGGGTTTAAGTGCATTTACAAATTGAAGTACAAGTGATTTCAAACCCGTCTAGTCGACTTGAAAAACACCAAACATTTAAATGTTCGCTTATAAAAAAATGATCTTTTAAAAGAAATGCTCATTTTCTACATTTTCCGATTTTTCCAAAAATAATCAACTTCACATGCTAAAATCATTGTATACGTCTTATTTTATGTAAGCATGTTAGACCAAGCACAATACGGCTTGATCAGCTCACTTTTCAACAGTTATTCTTTCAAGACTGGTGTACACTTCCGGTTTTAACGTGATAGTTTCAAGTTCATTTAAATCGCATTTGCCAAAGATATTTTAGATTTTTTAATTTAAACAGTGAAACCCATTCATAATAAATAATCGCTGAAAATTTCAATGCCATGCCACTGATAATAAAGCCTACGGAGCAATGCAAAATTGATATGCAAATCGCATGGTTAAACCTAAAACTGTTTGATCAAGCCGCTGATAGGGGCTGCCTTCATATTAACAAAGAAGAGAAACTGGGCGTTCAAATGTCACAAAACATTTAATTCTTTTTCAACTTATATCATAGCTGTTATGATAGCTTCAAACTAATTAAAATACGTAAGGATAACATATTAAATGAGTATTTTATATCACAGTAATAAGTGTGACTTTTTGAAATGGCCTTTACTCGGACTTTGTAGGTGCAAGATCTACCAGTCATTTTGAGATTAGTCACCTTTCAGAGTCTTGAAAGCCTTGAATTGTTCTATGGAATTATAATTTTGTAACAGCGATGTTTACTTTTTGAAAGGTGCAAAAATGGTAGGTGTCCACTTTTAACTTTAATTCAGTGTATGGTATTTCGTTCCTCTCTCCCCTCATCAATAAAAAATCTAAAAAAACACATAAAAACCGTTTGACCCCCTCTGACAAACTTTCTGGATCCACGTATATTGTCCTAATATTACATTCAGTCTTATGCCACAAAAGTTTGGGCGTTACCTATAGGTTAATAATTAACCATAATTAATGATGCACACAAAACATTTGAGCCGCACCATGTAATTCCCAACAATATGGCGTTTTTATATGTACAGACTCAGACAAGCATGCGCAGTCACCTTCTAAGCTTTGAAACTCCATATGATGTTTGATCAGTAGTTTAATTTTCATAGAATACTCAAGCGACTAGCAAAGACTCTGATCAGACTGCGCATATGCGAAGGCTTGTCTGAGCCTTTGCTGGGCACACATTCTGCACTTGTTAGAAAATGGATTGAATGGAATTGGTGAATGTTCATAAGTGTATTCATATAATTATATTCACATCACATTTATCAAATAAACAATTGATTAACAATATTCTTGTAGCTAAGAATCATATACTTTTTTCAAACACGTGAGAAATACTTCAAAGTACATCTTAATTAGCATGTTTAGCTGTTCATCAATTGGATTGTAATCCTTCAGCTGGCCCTATCTCTTTGCAATGATGTGATTGTACGGATTTAACACTGTAACATATCATCTTATGTTAAAAAAACAAAATATGTAGTTTTATATCAGTAGATGTGGTCATAAAGAAGATCTTTAGAAAAAGGTATTTCATAATTTTAGGAGGATGCGTGCTTTTTGGGACTACAAAGATGCACGATATATATTAAACAGTGAAAGACCTTTAGCCACAGGTGTAGTAGAAGAGACGTGGCTAAATTATACCAATGGGCCAACTTGCTTTGATGGAATCTGTAAAGTGTTTGACAGTGGTGTTGGCATCAAATTAAATGCAACTGGATCACGAATTTATAAAGGTAAAGTACAAGTACATGGATGCAAAAATGATTTTTCAAACCCACGAAAGTAAATTTCCTAAAGCTCATGTCATGGCGTTACAACAGAAAATATAAAACTTAAAAAAAAAATTAAACGATACATCCTTCAGAAATAAAGAGAAACACACATGTGTATATTGAAATGGTTGCCATAATAGGCATTACTGGAGCCATTAGATCCTTGCCACTAACATTGATGAAGATAAAGTGTTGAATTGTTTTAGTCTTTGTGAATATTTGGCTCTGTAAGAAAGCAGAATATAAAGCAGAATATAGAGTTAACTGCATTGGAGTGAAGTTTTGGTGCACTTTCAATTACATATTTTCAATTTTGTTAAATTCATTTAATATCTAAAAGATTCGTTTTTCAGATTATTTGGAAAACAGCTGATTGGGTTTGATTGAGACCGTGTGTAACAATAAATGTTATGTTCGGATATCTGTCACTTACTCTTTAATTGGTGAACCTATAGTACTGTGTCAAAATGATCATAGAGCAACTCCCTAATGACAGGTCTAGGCTGGCCAAAGTCATCATTTGTACTGAAGTCTGAACATACATTATGCAGTAAATGAGCTAACCATAGCTATCCAATCCGATTTGGCACTTAAACTGTCACATCATATCTGTCAATATACGCTATCATTTATGGCATTTAATTATATTTTTGAATAAATCAGTGATAAAATATGTTCCTCCTATGTGTTTAATTCTTAACCCTAATACAATAAGTAACTGGTTTAGATATGAACTGCCGCAGAATTATTTATAAGCCAACGCCAGATATGCAGAAAGAGGGTTTAATTAGTTCCCAAATGTATATCTACATTTTGCCTACAGATTAAAAGCATGCATTATCCACCAGTATATAATTCAGTGCATCACAAACTTTCCAACATGACCACGCATTTTATGATTCTCTATTGGGTAGAAGAAATGTTCTCACCAACAGCCAATCAACGTTCGCACTTGCAATTGAAAGCTTGTAGGTAGTTTACTTTATTGTAGTCTTTTATGGTTAATGTTATATTCATATATACGTTTTACCATTTCTGATGTTTTCAGATGGGGACAATATGTTGTGTAGTGTTCAAAGCAACCGCTGTGATAGCTTATCAACTATTTGTTCGTCGTTGAATGGAGTAGTATTGTGCTCCTGTAAAGAAGGTTATTCTCCACTTCAAAACTACAGAGACAGATGTGAAGGTAATGTTTGTCTTATGTTTAACCCCAAAATGGCATGTATACTATGCACAATAAGTTAATGATTGTTTTGTATGGGTGAGCCCATTCACATCAGATCTCAAGTTTCATTTGCTGTCGTGAAGATACAAGTGCCAATTAATTGACAAGAATTTCCATTTTATAAAATACAAAATTTCCAAAGACAGCGACCATGCTAATGTGGCAATGAATTTAAGACTAGCTGGTAACGTCGGTATTTCTGATTATTGGGGGAAGCCAAAATCATTTTCATGTGATTGTTTGTTCACAGAAAACCAAAAAATCATAGCAAATGCTGCAAATTTCTGAACTTTCTCAGAGAAATAAAGGATCACATTTTTACAGGGTGATGCTTTTATAAGTGCTTTTACGTTCTTAACGGTGTTTCTAGTTGATTTTATTTGAACATAATAAGCAGGTTAAACCGTTTGATGCCTTACAAGACATTCAGACAAATGATGTTGAATGAAACATCTTCACGGCTATAGAGCCTGAGCCCAAAGTTAAAATCTAACGTCACTGTTATCTGGCAAATGGGTCAGACCATTTTTAGTAACTTAAGGCTTTATTCAACCAATGATATCTTTTAAAATGATTCTCTGTTGAATTGAAACAACAATTAACATTAGAAAATTAATCAAATGCTGACTACCTGTATGAGTGCAAAAAGACGCGAAACATAGGATATTGCTGTGTGCATTAATCTGCCTGTGTTGTAGCTTGTCCATATAGCTCTACCATGTGCTCAGTATTATATGAATGACTTGTCCACTTTTTAAACCACTTTGCATAGGTATCCAACATAACTGGAAGACATTTAATGATGGATATTAAAAAAGTACACATGAGTATATATTTATATGACGACACGCATACTGCAAGTTTCAACCAGACTAGTATTTGATTGGTCAATAATATCAAAATGACATGCTCATGTCTGCCTCATAGCTACCGATTCCTAGGTCTTATTCTAGAAATATTTTCTAGAAATATTTTGCATATGAGTCCAGCTAAATATGACAATTGGCAGACAAATGTTTCAAACACACCTTTCAAATGATTGGTGGTCTTGTTTAATGTGCTTATTCCAGGTAAAACGTACTTAACATACATAACAATGTGACGAATGTCATTGGAAAGTTCAATTTGTTGTCTTTTAGTATTTTTGTTACCCCCCCCCCTTTCTCCCTTCAAACCAAGATGTTCTTTGGACAATAACATACTACATGATACATATACAACATAAGTAATAGGTATATTTGGACTAGGGTCATCGAAACATGGCTGTTCACGCCAAAAATGGCATATAATAACTTACAAGCGTAAACCCCTTTACATAATGCTAATATTATATTATAAATTGGGCACCAACTATACCAGTGTGTATATTTGATAGTTCCATGCATGGTATACCAATTATTAACTTTGGTTTATCAGAGTTTTTCCATGTACATTGCTAATAATAGCATGTACAGTAGATGATCAAACTGTTTTTTTCTTTCTAAATGAAGCACAATTATTACATGGAGAAAAGTAAAGGTGCAAGGATGGCTGTTCTATAAGTATTTGATCAATATGCATGTATACAGCATCCGCAGATGTTATTTCTACAAGAAACATGTACAATAAACGTCTCATTTTGTCGCTAGAAACCATTGTTTGTTTGATTATATAGACTAGTATCATTTTATTGACACAAGAACATGTAATATTCATAAATGACACATCATAAACATGTCTTTTTTCATCTGGTCCTGGGGTTGTTCACTGCATATGTCGAGTGGTCACCTGTACAATGTACTTATTGTTTGTGTAATTCAGTCCCTAAAGACTGTTCTTATCATAGCAAACATTAAAGACATTTTTAGCAAAAGTACTCTTAAAAGGTTTTCCAGTATGCATAGGGTAAAAATGAATTTATATGGCATGTTCATTTGCGCAATAAAACGGTTAATACACAGTTTTGACACATGTGTTTTTGTCGATGACATACTCACACCTGTAATATAAATGCGCCGTGGCATGAAAATCCAACAAAATTACTGGGTGCTGAGCAAAAAATCAAATCAGCCTTGGAATCTGCCCAGTCAAATCTTAGTCGGTGCTATGTGCTCATGTGGAGAGCAAAGACTCTGATCAGATTAAGCTGATGCCTATGTAGATCTTAGTCTTCTTGTGATGCAGAGCCACATTGTTGGTTCTGATATGCCATGGCTCAAATGTCTTATTTCAGATATTAATGAGTGTGTATCATCGCCTTGTATTGGAGGAACATGTACTAACATTCCAGGGAATTTCACATGCCATTGTCCAGCAGGCTACGGATTTGTTGCAGGAGCATGTAAAGGTTGGTGATAATTTTACTTATATTTATATTACCTGGCTAAATAACTAGTTAGAATAATAGAATTTATTACGCCACGCATTCAGCTGTTATACATACCAACGAGTGGATCTGAAAAATGTCTGAATGTGTATGCTAATATGTTTGTTACATGCATGCAACAAAATCTGGTTTTAAATATTTCTTTAAGGGCACAATAATCGACCTTAACGCAAGAATCCCTGTCTCCAGTGTTTACCGACAACAAAGGTGCAGACCAGATCGCATCAGCTAGACTGAACAGCATGTTTGTTATTTGATTGTTGGAAAGTATCATATCTACACTTGCTACAAGCGAAATTTCAATCCTCTAGCTAGTTTATGTAGCTGAGGAGACTAGTTTGAGCCTCATTTTGTGGGAAACCCCAAAGAGAGGGCGTGTCATGTCGAGGTCCATATGATGTATAACATGTGAGAAGAACTGGCATTTGTGATGTCAAAATTATTCCCAACAATACTCAGTGGAGACAAAATTCAACTCATTTCAAAGCTCATTTGCTTTCATATGTCCATAAGTTTGGTCCTTGCTAGCTTCCTTTTGGTTATGGTTCCTTCTATGATTCATCAAAGCTACTTAACTTTATTGAAGTATTCCTTTGTGATGTGACATAGAATAAATAAGAGGGGCTCTAGCTCAGCTGAACAATTGTTTTGTTTTTGTTTTAACAACATCATAACTGCTGATCATAAAATGACAAAATATTGTATGTAAGACCCACTGTGTATTGTTTTATATGATATTTTGTTAGGTGGCTAAAATAATTATTTCTTTGAATCAGAATAGAGTTTCCCCTTGCATGAATATTTCTACTTGATTGTTCTATTATATATTGCTAAAGTAAAGTGACACATGACTGCATTTCCTAGAATTGTTGAAAGATACACCTACACAAATTAAAACAAATTGGAAAACATATACTTATGTACATTGTCTTAGATGATCGATGGAGGCTAAAACGAGCTGCAACATTTTATAATATATGAATTAATATTAAAGTTAACAACGCATATATCTGAAGTACTCAGCTTGCACGTTTAACGAACGATACATTCAACTTAATTTCAACCTAAATTCAGCAGAACTTTGAAATTGACCTTTCAAACAGAATTCCAATGTTAAATGATGGAAAAGGGCATCATGGCTATGAATGAATTACACCTAATGCTACATTTTAAAATTAAATGTGACGTTGTGTAACCCTATCCTTCAAAGCTTTTTGTAAAATGCTATCACCCAAAACAATGATTCTTTGAAGAAATAGTATTTAGCAAGCTTGAGTTTTTAGACTGCAAGGCAGTTAATAGCTTTAGTGAAATCAAACATATAGGTGTATGTACTTTTTATGAAACTGGTATATGGCAAGCAGTGAAGACACATATAAAATGCTTCATAGTATGGTATTTTATCAGAGTTTGCACTGTTTACTAAGATACAAACAATGGTCAGAGACTACAGTACAAATTGAATTGGATATTCTATCAGTGTTCCCCTGATATGTACTTGAACCATAACAGGCGCATTGCAACAAACCAGGCCTGGAGGCTATAAAACTTGAGTCAAAATAAAGCGCAATAATTGGCTGCTTGCGGCCACGTGCCCGCAAGCAGCCAATCATTGCACTTAATATTGAGTTTGAGAATGAACTCAAGTTTTATAACCTCGAGGCATGATAAAAATGCATTATATTACAAAGGGTTAATACAAACTTATATTCAGTCATAGATTGAGCATAGTAATAAATGTCACATTTTAACCATTGTAGATCCTTGTAATCCCTTGCCATGTTTAAATGGAGGGGAATGCATCCATGGGAATGAAGAGAACAGTTACATTTGCAAGTATGGAACTATTTCAATTTGATTAAAATATGTACATTTGAATATCATGGGGTTTTTATTTCAAACTAAAAACAAATATCTCATCATATGCTTGATTCGATTGGTGGTTTTTCATTTGATTTGATTCTTTACGTCTCATCAACAATCTTTCAGTTATAAAAGGATGGGTCTTCCTGGGTTGAACCAGTACTAAGCTAGGATTAATATGTCTTGCTCCAGGACATAACTCAGTGACGCCCATGAGGCTCAAACTTTTCTGAATTGTCTTACTTTGTCTATTAGTATATCTATATGGTACATGTTTTCAAATAGTAAATTATGTTGTCTATTGTGTTTTGGGAAGGCAAAAGCTTTGTGTTTGGCTTCATATTTTATATCAATATATACAAGCTTATTGGAAACCACATCAAAATGAAAAGGGTTAACCAATAGTTTTTTTCATTTTGGTATGTTCCCTCTATTTCTAGAACATATTTCTTTTTCAGATTATCTAGATTTTCACTTTTCTGATTTGAAATACAGAAATCAGTTGTGATGCATTGTGTTTACATATATACCCTGTTTTTAAGCTTACCACTAATATGCTGTAAACTATTCTGATACCCCAGTCTAACGGCTCAGATAGATAATGATCAAAACTTGCTTTCCCAAAACATTTGGTTGTTTTATTTCAGATAATGTTCATATTGTATGGATTATTTCAGATAGAAACTAAGATGTTTTAAAAGAGTACTTGTTTTAAAATGTGTTGGAATGTATAAGATAGAAATAAACGTCTCACTAATTAATGCTCAACATTTTTGGGGCTTTAAGATTCACTTACAAAGAGCATTGACAGTTATATATATATATATTGCAAAAATTGTAAAGTTAGATTATAAAATCTGTTACAAATAAATACATTTTAAATCATATTTATTATCATGAATGAGCAGTAAAACATTCAGTAGCATATACCTATTAACAGTTGATTCGTACATTTGTGCACTTTCTTTACAGATGCGATGATAACTGGGCTGGACAAACATGCGAGCGGAAAAATGAGGAAACATCAAGTAAGGGTGATTGCCAAATTAACTATAAAACACCAACAAGGTATCACGGGTACCTTTAACATAATATCATTTCATATGTTGCACTGTAAATTTGTATTAGTGTTTGTTCCTGTTTAGAGCAAAATGGTCAAAAACTTAAAATGTTACAACAATAAATAAGTAGTTTTTAAACATTTAAAGGTCAGCTTCTCCATACATTAATGGTCTCAAACCGTAAAATTATATAAGGAAACGATTCATTTAGACAATGTGAAAGCATATGGTTATACTCAAGGAAAGACCGCAATTACTGATCACAAAATAATGTATGCCACAGCACAATTGTAATTACCAAATGAGAATAAATCAACAATTGGCCTAGTTGAATGATATGTTATGCTGAAGATGTTTTCACTAACAAGAGCTAGTAAAATATGATCTAACTGAACCTCATTTCAATAAAGTAAAACAATAAGTGAATTTGACCAGGACATGCCACAATGACAGAGAATTGACGAACGAATGGTACAGTGAGGAATATTCATTAGAAACCAGATCTACAAAAACATGTGCATAAAATAATAATACTTTTAAAGTAAGGCAGCACCCTACCTCTTTCTCCGCTACAAATAACACAAACAACTATATCACAACATCCAGAACCAAACACAGCACCACTATGATTTTGGACTTGACAATACAAAATGGAATAATTTCGTCAGTACAATAGTGTAATAAAGGAAGATTGGTTTGATTTCTAAATATGTATTTCTCTTTATTCTGATGAACACGTTCTTGCTCATCTTTTTATTTGTGCATTTCATACTCAATACAGTCGTTACGGGGCTGTATATTTTAAAAATTGTGATGGAGTAAGATACTTCTGTGTTACTAAAAAAGAGGATCCCATAATTAAAACCCGGTAATGCATTTTCTAAAACGATCTAAAAACGTGCAACCACAGGCACTTTGAGTGAAATGATAAATATAACATTGGTTTCAAACCAATCCACATAAGAACAAGTAATATTATGATTCGGCTTTTACAGTAATTGTGCTGAAGTAGTTTCTGATCATATGAAAACACAGCAATGAAATGTCATACTTTGCGACCAAATGTTGCTACATAGCTATTCAGAAGACTATTAAATGTTGGCAAAATCAAACAAAGGTGAATATGCCCAAAAAATACAGCTATTACAAATAAAAACTAACCTGTGTCTATAAGATGAATAAACATTTACGCTAACACATCTCCAGTATACAAGATAATAAAAATGACAGCCAGCTGTTCTTTTGCATATCAGAAAAAATGATGGGATGACTAGATAGAAGGACATAAAGTATTTACACCAAAGAACCAGGACAAAAGCCAAGCTTCAAAACCACACAAACTTATGAGAACTATAACAACGCAATTATCACCTCAATCTGATATTAGCGACAGCCACTGGTGTTGCATAAATTTATTTGAAAAGCAAATGCAAGGATACTGATATATGCATAATGGAAAATACTTTCTATTCGCTCAACATCATGAAGGCATTCTACCTTCTCAAAACAAGTGAATATGACAAGGTAACATCACAGGTAAACCCATACCAACAAAATAAAGAGAGACTTAACTCTTTGAAGACAAGAAACACCTAAATGGATGACTTTAGCAAACAGTGAAGACCCAGATGAAATGCTGCATAATTTTTGCTAAAGCAAAAGTAATCTTCTGAGAAAGAAATACAATATGTTTTGGAAATGGTAAAATGTGACCCCTCAAAGATAACAATGGACCATCCTAACTTTATTGTATGTCTGAACAGGTTTAAATAAAATTTAATAAACGCACAAAAAAGCAAGACTGCAATATGCTAAGCAGCTCTCCATTGTCCCTCCCCTTCTCCTTGTCAAGATGAATGATAAGCTAGTAGGGACAAAGTAATAATTAAACACCAAGGTCCAATGACACACCTACACGCTATCAAAGAAACAACCAACAAAGAACCTATCACAAATAATCACATTCTATGAATAGCAGCTGGAGTCATCAGCGTGGATGAAGGGCAGTGGGGTTTAAATACAATTTACCGACAAAATGTTGGTCCCGGATTCTGCAACGACGGTAAAGCACAAATTGACCTGGCTCATAGAGAATGTTAACTGGTGAGAACCTTCATCATTGCGTATTAATATACTAAACAAAGACTCTGACTAAATATGTACCCTTGTTATGTCAGCATAGGCGTTAACAAGAAACCTGCGCACCTTAAACAAACACCACAATTTCATGCACTGGCCCATTTAGTTTTAATGTAAATCATTCATTAATGACATTTACAAACATTAATTTTAGCTTATGTTTGAATATTGTTTTGTTGTGCGTTACTTTGTTTCTATTCTAGTTTTGTAATCATCTTGATGGGGAAGAGGGAGCTGAATGCTTTGCTTAGTTTGTCTTCCTGGTGTCTCATGATTGTTGTAAGGCTCTTCCTTGCGGTGCCATGGGTTTGTCAGCGGTTTGCACAGCATAGGCAAATTTGGAATATGTAGTTGTTAAGAATGATCAGAGTCGCTAGGCACACACGTCATATTTGGTCATGCACTAATTGAAATTCAGAAGAAGAGCGCAATATTATATAGAGGATCTCACATGAGTGTTCATGTTTTATAGAATTTATTAAACGAGTTGGGGAAAAGAGATAAAATGCTAGGCTTGTCGAGCATTTTATCTCTTTTTCGCTACGAGTTGATAAATTCAATAATACAAGGGCACGAATGTTAGATTCTATTTATCATTTGACATTAATGATACTTTGAAAATTCATTTCTGCTGTAAAACGTTATACTTGTGTCATTATGTACGGAACGTTGTTATGGACGTCATAATGTTTCCCGAAAATCGATAAACCACTAGTGGTTTACAGATTTTATTGCATGGCGTTATTTCACCCCCAGACGCGGCGTCATATGATAATATTTATTATTTGTCTTTGTTTCAGGATTGCAAACAACTTTGATTGCTGTTGGTGCAAGTGTGGGTGGATTATGCTTCTTACTTTTGCTTGCATTATTCGGATTATATAGGTATGGCGTTTTTATTTCTATACCTATTTAAAGTAATTGTTTGCTTTTAAACTCAAAAGAGTGTGCATTTTCCAGCCAAGACGAGCTAGTTTCAACCATTTAGGCATCATAAGTGACACTGTAATGGTTTAAAAGTTATTCAGCTATATGACTATTAAATTAAATTTGATTGACATGTAATATATGGACGTTTTCAAGGTTTGGGACAAGGTATAATATACACCTACCTTCTAAGCAATTAAGATTTTCTAAAAATCGAATTGTTTACTGTTATATGTAGAAAATTCAGATTTAATACTCTCCCAGAAGCAAATAACAGGCAATGCATCTATACACTCAGACATAAGTTAAGCATCACCCAAACATTATTTCAGAGACGTTTTTCGCGTACAAATTTCTTCAGAAGAACAACCAGTTTATATTATGTTACCCTTGTGTTCCTGTTGTCTGCTGGACATATCAGAATGTCATTTGGTCATTTTTTAAAAAATTTTACGATGTCCTGTATACACCGAGCCCTATTTTGGGGGTGTACCCTTAAAAAGTGTCACAGCTTAACCCAATATGCTTACTTTGAATTCAAATAAACGCATAAGTAATCTAGACTTATTTTTTAAAAATAGTGTCAAACTGATTCTGTCAAATTCTAGGTTTCATGTCAGTTATAGAGGATCATAGTGAAAGTTAATCGTGTGTTTATAATTTTTGCATTATCACTATATAACAAGCCATTCTTTACACATCCATAACTTTTATTCTTTTCGAGATATGAATCTGAAATTTTCAGACAGAATTTGTCTGTGATATTGTAACAATGTGACACTAACACTTTATATGTCTAAGCGTTTTGAAAATATCATTATTGGCTAGAGAATATGGACATTTATAGGGGTAAGTGTGCATTTACCATGGCGGCTGTTAACCTTTGTGATAATTGAATCGAAATGTGCTGTAAATTGTCACCACTTTATCTATTTTAATAAATAAACCAAGAAAATATTCATGAATGGAAAGCTTTTTGCGTTTTCTAGGAAACTATTGAGGCGATGCTTAACTTATGTCTAACTGTATATTTTCAATTCTAGGAGAAACAAGAAGAAATATGACTCATACTTGCAACAGAGAGCAATGTCATCCATACATGGTTTTGAGAATTCCAAACTCCGATACAATGATGCACCTTTTGATGATGCCATTGGAAATGATTTTTCCATTCCAAGACCAAAAGTGACTTCTGATCATTATGAAATGCGTGAAACAGATAGCGATATAGGTTTACTTAACGACGAGGAGGAGCAAGCAAAGGTAACATAATATGCAGAAGATATATTAATGTAAAAGGTCAGAGCCATTTTATTGCACATGTTCATATAAATTATATCGTGAACTGGAGCAATTATGAAATGCAACTAAACGGCTTTCTGTACTTTTACGTTTAGTTTCCCTTATCATAGCTTAGTTAATAACACTAACTGTTAAGATATGATTTAACAATATAGAACACAATATAGAATATTCTCATGTATCCGCAAACTAAGGGCAGAGCACTCACAATGAGTTTCATGAAATCCCATCTGTTGCAGTAAAAACTAATAGACACGTCGAACATACAGACAGACAGACAGACTGGACGCAAGAGCAGATTTATGCTAGGATGGCTGAATTGACAAAAAGACAGATGACACCAAAAAAACTTAAACCTCTACTTTCAGCAGTGGCTATTAGACATTTTTACCCACAGAGTGAACTGCTGATAGCGGATAACTGACTGCGGATTGAAATTTAGGGAGCATCTCAACATTCATTTTGATACCAAAATTACAAAACCGACCATCGGACTGCGATTCAGGCTTTATTCAATGAAGTACTGTTTATACACACTGGGTTTGCGGCAATCAAGAGCTCATTTTTTAACAAAACTGTTTTCTATGGCCCCAAAGGAACTTTGGGAGGCGTATAGTAATCGCACTGCCCATCCCGCCGTCGGTCCATCAGTCCGTCCGTCCTGCTTCCTGTCCAGTGCATATCTCCTATATTCTTTAAGGTAGAGATTTCTTTGGTGTGTGGATGCATATTGAAATAGCAAAGTGTCTCATAATATTTTCAGGTTCTGTGACCTTGACCTTGATCTAGTTTTCAGAATAATCGTGTCCGGAGCATATCTCCAATATTATTTTAGGAAGGAATCCCAAATTTGGTATTTTGAGGAATCCCACATTTGGTATTTGGATGCATCTTCAGATAACAAAGCGTCGCGCAGCATCCTTGGGTCCCTGTGACATTAACCTTGACCTCTGACCTAGTTTCTAGAAACTGCTTTGAGTCTGGTGCATATCTCCAATATTCTTTGAGGTAGGAATTCCAAATTTGGTGTGTAAGTGCATCCTGGGATGGTGGAGTGTCACGTACCATTTTTGAGTCACTGTGACCTTAACCTTGACCTCTGACCTAGTTTTAAGAATTATTGTGTCTGGAGCACATCTCTTATATTCTTTGAGGTAGAAATTCCAAATTTGGTGTGTAAATGCATCTCTGGTGGCAATTTGGTGTGTGAATGCATCTTGAAATGACCGAATGTCCCGTTTTATTTTTGGTCACTCTGACCTAGTGTCTAGAATTGGCATCAAGTCTAGTGCATAACTTCTAAATTCTTTGTGGAAGGAATTCCAAATTAGGTGTGTTGCTGCCTCTTGGGATGACAGAGTGTCGAATACCACTTTTTGGGTCACTATGACCTTGACCTCTGACCTTGTTTTAGAACAATTATGTCCAGAGCATTTCACCTATATTTTTTGAGCTAGGGATTCCAAATATGGTGTGTATATGTATCTTGGGCTGACAGAGTGTCATGTAGTAAATGTGTTATAGGTTCATATTTCTTTCTTAATCACAAGTCAATCACCATCAAGGTAAGCTAGGCTGGCCAGGACCTTGCTTGTTCGCCAGAAACAGAGGAAGGTAGTCTATTTATTGAAACTGTATTACCACTGCATTGGAGGTCAGCAATGCAATACATTGCGACAGTCAGTACGCCTGGTAGAAAACCAAATCACGGTCTAACTATGGTTCCATTTTAATTGCATCAAGATGGAGCAGACCTTAGTCTCAGATACTTTCGTCTCTATGCTGGCTCCTTATCCTTGTTTTCAGCTGGGCCCACCGTGGCTCAACTTGAGAGATACTCTTTAATTCTAACACCATTTTCTTTGTTTCACTAAATCATTGATAGTTTGTTTGTCTGTCATAATGTTTTGCATAAGTTAGAAATCCTCTATTCAAGCTCAATACGTTTGTGTCTTAAAAGAAACCCAGCAGAATCCAAAGCACAGATTTGGCGCCGTAAGGCATCTAAACCACCAGTAGTTTCCGCTGCTGTCCATTCTTTGGTGGTGGTTCTGTCGTTGTTGATTGCTCCTAAATTTATAACCAGATGGTATAGTTTGATAAGAATTTGCAAACGTTTTCATGTCAAAATTGTCCAAACACTGGCATGCGTTCCAGTTTCGTTTGACAGACAAGGTTTTGCCGAGCATCAGTCAGGCGGGTAATGGTCAGTTAGTATAAATGCTCATAAATCTTAAACCACATGGTATTTTTCGATCAAATTTTGCAAACTTATTATTTATTCATTTTAACATTGTTTAGACGCTGGTATGCAAAACGGTGACGACGCTTTGTCAAGCGTCATTTTGGCCGGTTGAAGTATTTTAGTGAAAATGCTCATAACTTTGAATGGCATGTTATACATGTATTTTGATAAAAAATTCATACTTATCCTGGTCTGAACTGGCTCTAAACTTAAGCCGAAGTCACAACTCGCCACTAACGCGGAAAGAGTTAATCTCGTCAGTTAAATTGGCAAGATATAAGCATGTGTGGAATGGTGCAAAATCTTGAGGCATTCGAGGTCGCCAGAGCGTCCAGAGCGTGTAATATAGCTAGTGTGTTTTTGTGGTCAATAACTCCTATTACCCCAAGATGTCTTGTTTGCTCGAAGGTTGTTATATGTAACCCAGGGAAGAGTGTTGTCCATATATATGAAGTTCTTTATTCGCTTAAACCACATAAAAATAGTGGCTAAAATATTTGTAATTCCCAGAAAAATGTCATTTGAGTTTTGCGGTCATCACTCTTAATTAACATTAGGTTCAGTGACGATATATATAGCAGAACATTCTATAGATACAGCCTTTTCTTAATGCACTAAAGCATACAACATATCTGCATACAAGTTTGCTTGGTAAAAATGAAAAAGTTGACCGCAAATGCACAATACACTGCACCCATAAAGTCAGTGTAAGGTGTTAGCGTAAGGTGTAAGCGTAAGGTGTCAGCCTGTGGGTAAGAATGTCTATTACAAGTCAAGTTAAACCTGTCAAAAAGTACACAAATATCATAGCATAAAGAAAGATTAGCAATCTAAACATTATTTTTTTGCAGAAAAAAACACAATCTTGCTTTATTTTCAGATATCAACTGTAGAAAGGTATAATTTAATTGCGTGTAGGATGCGGTTACTGTATTATGTGCTTATAGTATGACTGAAGTAGAAAAATCAGCTAGTAAAATATTATACTGATAGCTAAATGTATGCCTAATGCAAGTATAGTTATCAAATAGTTATGCAGCTTTTTATAAAGCAGCGAATTTGTTTTATATTCCAAAATCGCATGAGCTGTGTAAAAGTATACATTTTCAAAATATATGGGGCATTGAGATATAAGCATACAACATAAAGCATACTAGTTGCATAAACATATTGCAGCAACGCAGTTATATTTAATATATGCGTAAACTGTATATGCTACAAGCATGTTAAGCATAATTTGCTAACGGATTACGTGTATCCTGTTTTATTAATCATTGTTAAAGGATTGCAAAGGAGTTGCATGTTAGACTTGATTAGTGTTTTGATTGAACATAATGAGAATATGACCTTGAAATTTAACAATCATTGATTATTACAAAATGAGATCCAAATCTCGTGATTACAAAGAAAGTTCAGTGTAATATGATAAAAGAATATAACACTCATGCTTCTGTATTACAGACCTAACCAACTTTGCATATCCTCGCATTTTATCTTATATCCTCAGCTTGTTTAATCAACTCAATACTACATGATCTTTCCTGTAAAATTATCTATATGGATGAGGAGGAATTGACAGAGACTAAACAAATGATGTTATTCATTTTGCAGGGTCTCCTGTTTTTACAATTTGTCAGTATCTTTATTTTATTATATTCAATGATCAATTTGCTAATGCTATATTTTGCTAATTCATCATAAGTATGACTTTTGGATAGAAAATCCATCTAAAGAACATGGTGCTTGCTGAATGATGACAAATTGATCCAGTGTCCAGAAAAAGGATGCAAGTTGGCATGTATGTGTTTTAAAGACTCAGATCAGCCTGCCTATTTGCAGTCTAATCATAATCTTTGATGGGCACTCTTTAGGTAGCCAATGGTTCAACGTTTCTACAGGCAGAAATCTAAGACACTAAACATGCTGTGTGGATGTTTGGACTTATTTGAATATCCACTTTACATGCATACGCCCACTTGTACCTTATGCTGGTTTCCAGTTAATGAGACTGATTCCTGTTAGCCCTCATACAGATAATGAATTAAATTTCTCGCTTCTGATTTAATGCCACACTTTTAATGTTAAAATAAATTAACATATTTTTTTGAATATGCTAAGCTATAACATTACATAAAAATAGATTTTTTAAATAATAACAGCGTTATTTGACAACCTTGTGCGTAGTTTCCAATGCAACCAATGCACAGGTAACACATGACATCAAGTTATAAGATAATATGACCATAATATCACGCCAGGTAAATGTCTGATCTCCTTATCCGGTGTGCATGAAAATGTTAGCTTTGATAAATGTGGCAAACATATATTTTGCCTGAGGTATTGCTTTTACAAGAGAATATCACATCCGGATCGATCCACTTGTATGAGTCTAATGTATACATATTGTATTGATAGAAAAATATAAGCTGAAATATTAAAAGTTGATACTGTAAGCTAATGGGTGTTTTTCAACCATTTTTCAGTGGCAAAATGCCGCAAATTTGGTTATTCGGGTTTATCACATGACGTCGCGTCTTGGAGTGATATAACTCTGGGCAATAAAATCGATGAATCACTAGTGATTTACAGATTTAATAACGTTACGTTATGACGTTCATTATAACGCTGTGTAAAAGATTGCATAATTTTGAAATTCACACCAAAATGAGATTTTCAAGCAATTTACAATGGCATGTTACATTTGTGCTCCTGTATTATTGAATTTATTAAACTCGTTGCGAAAAAGTGATAAATACTCTGCAAGCCTTGCATATCATCACATTTCCCCCATTCACTTAATAAATTCAATAAAAATGAGCACTCATTTAATATCCTCTATATGTAAAATATCAACATAATCTACGTAAACTAAAGTGCATAAACTTCTTACTCTGAGTACACTATCTTTAGACAGTGTAATAGATACATGTATGCACCAATGATCTTAATCCAATGATACAAGTTTACACTGGACATGTATATTTTTAGATTTGCACAATGTTATATAAAAAAAGATAATAATTAATGACCTTGAAATCAATAATGTTTGATTTTAAAAATAATTAAAATTAAACATTACATGATAAATAATTATAAATAAATATACAAATTATATATGTGCATGAAAATGTTAGCTTTGATATATGTGGCATACATATATTTTGCTTGAGGTATTGACATTACAAGAGATCAATCCACCTGTATGAGTCTAATGTATACATATTGTATTGATGGATACTGTTTTCATTGTATATTGTGCAGTGCGGACCCTGACCAGATTGATTCTTGTGGAACAGTCTGATCTGGGTCTACACTGTTTGCTATGATTATATGTGTTTTAAGAATCAGCGGAGTACATGCTGTTTTAGACGTTTAATAGTATTTAGCAGCTGTAGAATTCCCCGCTGGGCTTGTCAATACCACCGTATTGATGTATCTAGTTCTATTTTCATTGTACTTAATTCCCCCACTGTGATTTTTAGGTTACGTATCTGACTTGGCGATTGTCGCACGTTATACGTATCATCTTAATGTTTTTGTGATGCGTCATGTCATTTACTTGTTTATTATTATTCCTGATGAAGCCAATATGGCGAAACGTTGAATATTGAAGAATATTAAAATAAAACATTCTTGTTGGTGTTGATCAATTTCTAGTTCACTATAGTACAAATAAACACTACGCAAGCAACGTTTAGAACAAAAATGGCACAGTTAGGCGTCATTCATGATAATCCACACACACAGGATGAATGGGAGGTAATTTATCTTGATCTCGATAATTTTATTGCAGTTTGACGATCCATCAAAGCCAAGACGTGAGGCAGATAGAGTAGATGAAACAGGACAGACTAATCAGGCATTTTCACACAGTGAAAATTCTTCCAAAATTGACAGACATCGTTCAAAAAACTCATATGAGTATTTTTAGCAAAGCACAATGTGATACATGTTGTTGGCTCATTTAAATATAACAATTGATCTTCAGCATTGACAAACGTACATTTGAGAAAGAAAGATAGTTTATATATAGCGTATGCCACCTCTCATCAGTATTACTGGGCCAGTGTATTTGCAAATCATTTCTGCAGAAAAAGTAAATGAAATTGCTTTCTCTCTCAGATTGCAATTAGAGACTTATGTTATGTAACAAATGAACATTTCTGGAAAAAAATTAAACAATAATGTGACCTTTCATCAGGGTTTGTATTGTTTGCTAAGATAGAAACAAACATTCAGAGACAGTATTAAACCAAACAGAAAATTCTAGCTTTGACTGACCCCTAAAGATACAAAATAGACAATCACATTCTTATTACATCAAATTGTACAAAAATCCATCGGAATACACAGGTTTATGTGAGCACAGTGGCTCAGTGGTTGAGTGCTTGCCTCTAGACCGAGGAGTCGCGGTTTCGAGCCTCACTGGCGTCACTGTATTGTGTTCTTTAGCAAGAACATTAATTATAGCTTAGTACCGGTTACAACCCATGAAGACCCATCCGTTTATAACTGAAAGATTGTTGATGGGACGTAAAGAAACAAATCAAACAAACAAACAAACACAGGTTTAACTACTATGTTTATTGAGGGTAAGTGCACGATGTTTATCTTTAACCAAGCATTTTTTAAACAACTTTAATATTTACTAGGACAAAAAACACTTAGCATATACATTCTTTTCCAATTAAAATTCTCCATTAAAAATTAATTGGCTAAAACGGTGGTCAATTAAAACCTGGAAGCACTGACAGGGTGGCCAACGTACGTCACAGTCACGTGATTTTAACAATATGGAACACACACATTTTCAGTAAACAACCCTAGACTCAGGTAGAAAAACTAATTCGTTTGTCGCGCATATATTATATAGCGAAAAAGGGTACAGCGCAGCTATAACTCATTGGTTTCTAGTTTCATTTGCATGTTTCATCTTTTCATGAAGTTCAGGCATTTGCGAGTTTATTCGTGTCAACCTTGCTTTTTTCCAGCATACGGGACACACACACGCCCATCAGCGAGTAAAATATGACGAAATTAGATAAAAGAGCCCTTCGCAGACAATGAAAGTGGTGCTGAATTCTCCCCTAAGAGACAGCCAGGCTTGTTTTGCTCACGAAATGTTATGATAATACCTTTTACAGCGGTAAAGAACAATGATAGAAAAACCAATACGGGACACACCACAATGAGTGGGGTTACGGGACACACAAGACTATTTCGATGTTCGTCACATCTGTTTCAAGTTAAAAAAACTACGTTTGAAAATTTCTGTTAAGTCCAAAAACTTATCTCTTTGAAGTTCTTAACATGTTCGTGATTTTGTTTTTTTTATATTACGTTTATCGTCCCAGTTGACAGCTATGGTCATGGCGGAACAGTTGGTGACCAATTAACACTTTTGCTATGCAATTTAGAACCATCTTCATTTGTAAGCAAAACCTTTGTCGAAATTACTTTCGCTTCAAAACCTCAAATATATTATTAGTGTATATCAATCAATCCATGAATGAGAACGTCAGTAATGATGCTTCAACAGTCCGTAACTGCCTAACAGATCTGGCTGATATTTAAGAGTCCCTAATTCATGATATGATATGACTTTTTGGTTACTGTAAAGGTGGCATCTCATGAATGCGTAATAAGGACTGGAAGACCTTAGACATAGGTAAAAGCTGAAAATGAGGCGTGGTTTTATTCGAAAGGAACTATCATCTTGCGCCATTACCTCAATATAGACACAAAAGACATTATTTAGTCCTTTAAACGTCAGCAAAATAACTGCATCAGAAAATGTCTATTTAACATAAGCATAGGGGCAAACATTGTGGACCCAGATCAGACTACTCCTACAGGTGCAGTCTTATTTGGGTCTGCACGGTTTGTCAATGAGGCTTCAAATATTTTAGTGGACGACACATAAACATACATTTTGTGATTATGCGCTTTAAGGGTCAATAAATGTGAGCTCAGTGTGTATACGTTAGGATTTTCATGTAATGCACGCGCGTTTGCGCGGCCCAAACAACTTGTTAATTCTTCACAAAAATTGTAAATAGAACCTGATTTCGCTTGTTTAGCAGATAAGATGAAATAGCCAAACCACGCCCAGATATGAATATTAAAGTTGCCCCCTTTACAGTAAGCGAAAAGACTACAAAGTTTTTGATCATAAAATTGAATGATTATTATTCAGTTTAAACACATGTTTTGTGTGCTCGAAAGAACCACATCATTGAGACGGTTCTTTTGAGCACCCTTAAAAACATCAACATATATTTTGATTGTGAAATTAGAAAATTGAATGTCAAAAACACAGCCTAATCTGGATGCCTGGCACAGAGGGTTACACTTGAAGCTTATCATGCTCATACAATGATGTAAAAAGGACAATAATTGTACCTATTTTAATATTTATAAGCATTATAACTAAAATATCTGAGAGTTTGAAAGCAAAAAAAGTATTCCTAAAGTTTTTATGAGCAGATGATGAGTCATGCTCAGTTGAGTTGAGCATGGAAGCAGTTTTATAACCTTGGGCCTGGTCTAGCGAAACTTTGTTTTTGCATCTGCTTATAGGGTATACTTTAAGATCATTATTAAGTTTGGTAGATATTTGTGAATGGGAAATTATTTTGAAAAAGCACTCGAGAAAGTTCAATGCTTCAGAGCTGCTGTATGATAAAAACAGATTATCCATGGTTTAAAAAAACTTGTGCCTCATCCTCATAAATTAGTTGTGCGCAATGTTTCTCATAAATTTGTTGTGTGCACTGCGATTGGTCAAACTTTTCGTCTTATGACAAGATGATTCCTGCTGAGGCTTAAAACATGTATCGATCAGTGGTAGGGTATAGTATAATTCATAACCATTCAGAAAACTTTTTTTCAGGAAAGTATATGCGAAACTAGAGGGTATCTGTCACCCTTGTTGAACTATTATTGAACTGACGGTGATTGAAATCACACCACCATCTTCATGTTTTTCTCTTTAATTACGCCCTGCAAACTTTCAAATTAACCACGGGCGGTGGTCAATGTAAAAACAAATTGAAATACTTCCTGTGGTCAACTTGAGAATGTCCTGCCACTAGTTTCCGTGGGGAAAACAGAAGAATTTTTCTGGTCCTAAGGCATATTTTAAAAATCATGGTCATGTTATCAGGTTTTAGCTATTGTATGTCTAAACAAAATGGTATGTAAAAAATCAAAAAGTTTTACTGCAATCCCTTGTGTCATGCTTGCTCAGAGACAAGAACGAAAGTAGAAAGTCGTCAAATACGCAAAAATGTAAATAAGCTCTGTTTTCTTTCAGATGCAAGCTTCCAGTGACCTTGTATCATTGAATTCAGATGCGTCTATATATTTTATTTCGCAGAAAACAAACACTTTCTTTTCAATATGCTGATTGACTATATATCGTAATAACTTGAAAAATTTGGTGGTCAAATTGACATGTGATGATTATAATGGCAAATACTCTGAGCGGAAAATGTGATTCTCAATGTAGTTTTTAGCTTGCGTCTGTTATATCTACATTTTTGGCCCCAGGGGCATAATTTGAACAAACTAGGTGATGCTACATAACAAATAACAAGGCTCAAGGCCTTATAGTTTCAGAAAAGAATATCTTCTTCAATTTTTTCCCTATATAAGCCTATGTAAAAGATGTGACCCCGGTTGGAGCCATTTTTGGCCTCAGGGGCATAATTTGAACAAAATTGGTAAAGGTCTACTAGTTGATGCTACATGCAAAATATCAAGGCAAAGGCCTTGTGGTTTTAAACAAGAAGATTTTTAGCGTGTGTGACCTAGATATGCAACGGACCAGAATCATTTGAACAATTATTAAAGAGGGCCATATAAGAATCATTCTTGCAAAGTTTGGTTTAAATCCTTCCAGTAGTTTAGGAGATGTCCTTTGAAGCAGTTGACGATGGACGACACACGACAGACAACGGACATCCAATGATCACAAAAGCTTACCAAGAGCCAATGGCTCAGGTAAGCTAAAAACACTAGCGGTGTCAATCTTAAGGGGCCATTTGTAAATTTGCTCCCTTTTCATCAAAGGATAGAGTGGACCATCTTTAGCATTATATGAATGAGGAAATATTGGGCAGTATTTTACTTTCATCTGAAGTCAAGTGAAAATGCCAACTTTCAAAATTTTCTAGACTGAACACAGTGCACAAGGCTTATTGATAAGGTATAGCATAAAGCTCGCATAAAAGAACTTTCAAGCTACCAATCTGCTAAAATAGTCTCGTGTATCCCGTAACCCCGCTCATCATGGTGTGTCCCGTATTGTTTTTTCTATCATTGTTCTTTGCCACTGTAAAAGGTATTAAATAACATTTCATGAGCCAAACAAGCCTGGCTGTCTCTTAGGCGAGAATTCAGACCATTTCACTGTTTGCGAAGGCCTCTTTTATCTAATTTCGTCATATTTTTACTCGCTGATGGGTGTGAGTGTGTCCCCTATGCTGGAAAAAAGCAAGGTTGACACGAATAAACTTGCAAATGCCTGAACTTCATGAAAAGATGAAACATGCAAATAAAACTAGAAACCAATGAGGGGTAGCTGCGCTGTACCGTATTTCGCTATATAATGTATGCGCGACACACAAAGTAGTTTTTCTACCTGAGTCGAGGGTTGTTTACTGAAAATGTGTGTGTTCCGTATTGTTTAAATTACGTGACTGTGACGTACGTTGGCCACCCTGACTGAAGTGTTTTATAGCCTCGGCTGTTAATGGGTTGTGAGCCATTTCCTTTGTTTCATCACAATTATTTATTTGATGGGATTGCCTCTCTGATATGAAACTATGAGTATGTTAGGAAGTAAATATTCAAGCCAAATGAGTATGATTGTGTTTGAACAACAACATAATTTAGTGTGATGATCAGGCATATGCAATGCATAATGTATTTGAGCTCCCTGATGATAGTGTTGGTTGCCCGGTATATGGAAAATTCTAGGTAGTTTGGTATCAAGTTTACCAGGCAAGGCTTTGAGGACGCTTGTAGAATCGTGATGCTTCCTGAGCGATTTGACAAGCGTTCTCAAAGCCTTGCCTGTTAAACTTTATATCAAACTAAACGAACCGGGTATTCTACTTATCAGTTTACAAGTTGATTCACTCATCAAACTAGCAATTATAACGTACATATCGATTTTCGTGTCGATTCAACGTCAACAACTTCGTCATTCAAAGAGTTTATCGTCATGATGACCTGATAAAGCCACATGTCGCTAGATAGGCAACCTTTATCAGGTCGATGTACAATAAAACGTGCGTAAAAAGGCCTCTCTAAAAAGACGGAAAATTGGTTTTCAATACAAATTATCGCTTAATGCAGGTCATAGGAGCGTTCTGCAATATTTAAGACCTTAATTAAGCTACCATTTGTCATAAAGATCTTTGTTTTGTCTATTTGTGACTGGCCGTTTTACACAGGTTTTACTGAATAACAATGGAGTTTTTATGAGAGGCAACGTTGCTCTACTGATTCTGTGTTTGTGTGTTTCTTGTTAAATTGTGCTTGCAGTGTGTTGTGTCCTAACTACTAATATCATCAGTGTGCTGATGGAAACCGGTTGCTTATTTCTAATGTTTCATTTCTATTACATTTTATCACATGACAACACGTCTGGGAGTGAAATAACGCAATGCAATAAAATCGATAAACCACTAGTGGCTTATAGATTTTTGGAAAACGAAATGACGTTCATAACAACGTTGCGTACATAATGACAAAATAATAACGTTTTTGGGGCAGAAATGAGATTTCAAAGTAATCCTAATGTCATATGATAAATGGAATCTAACATTCGTACTATACTAGAGAACTTTGAAAACGCATCAGCATATGTTTGCACTTTTCTTGCAAACCGTATATGCGATTGAAAAGTTACTCACTTAATGTGCAGCCCAGAATTGGTGCGAATCAGTTGTTAATTTGACTGCACTATCACACGACGCAGCTGATGACTTCACATGGGTGCATACAGCATCCAGCACCTTTCTGTACAGTAAAATGAAGCTTATTGATTATTTTATGTTTAAAATGTGGCGTGTATGATAACATATCAAAAAAGAGTTTTAGCCTTTTTTCTAATTTAAAGTAATTGATAACTTAAATATTTTGAAATTAAACGTCAAATTTAAACATCAATTTATAGCTCCTTTTTAGAAACATCTCCATAAGTTGTATGCACGCTTTCATTAATAATATTGACTACATACACTGGCATAAATGGGGGAAGACGTTGTGATGTAAATCATGACAGCAAATCTGCTGTCATGTGATCGAGAACGTCTTAAAAACTTACGTTAACGTCACTTGCACAATACAAAAGACACGTGATACAAGCGTAATTTATGCATAATCTGACAATTGTGTATGCCCTAAGGCTCTTTCAATAAAACTGGACGTAAAAAATTGAAACTTTGAAAGGCCCGAGACGTTAAATCTTATTACTAGACTACAGTAATCAGGGTGGGTGGGGTATGTTGGTATTTTTGAAGGGGCGTAATTTTGAGCATACCGAACTGTCAATGCATTTCTAATCATTCAATGATGAATATGCAATCATGAAAGAAGCAAAGGACGCAAATCTGTGAGGTCAGGAATCAAAACTAACGCGTGTTAACTTGTAGCTGAATTTGTGTCCTTCAAAATTGACCACCCCTGTCTTAAAACGGATGCTTTTTCAATACCTTAAAGTAAACTTAAAAGCATGAATTTTCTAGGACACACTACAAGCTGGTCAGACTATGATATTCAAACACAATTTTCTCGCTGACGTTTTCGGGTTTGTGAAATAAAGGATTTAATCTGGGCGATGCGTTTTCAAAGTCCTTAAGTATATTGTATTATTGAATTGATTAAACATGTTGCAAGCCTCGCATTTTGTCTCTTTTCTCCCAACTTGTTTAATAGATTCAATAAAACATGATCTCTAAAGTAAGATCCTCCATTTAATGTTTAATGTTTTGCTCATTATAATTCATCTTGCTATGATAGAATTTTCTGCGGTTGTGAATGTGGGATTTCTTGGTCATATTTACTCATTTCTTATCAAAAGGAAATAAGTGAGAAAACCCTTAGTGGTGCTAAGTTGGTATAATTTTAGGCAGAGTTTTAAATGGTTTATCTACGCTGCTTTAAATCATAATTGAGTCAAATTCTTTATTATTTAGTAAAATTTTGCCATGTTTGCTAGATAGGCTAACATTATAACATATGTACACTTTACATCATTATAGCTAATATGTGTTAATCATGACAACTGTTCAATTTAACGTTGTTACTCTGATTTTTCCTGAAATGTCAAGCAGAGAAAATAAAGTACCAGACAATGTCAGAACTCTGTTTTATTAACTTTTCTGATTTGGAAAGTCACAAATTAAGCATAATCATAATCACGACGGATAGGCGGCAACCAAAAACATAAATACTATCGAGGAACGTAGAAAAAAAATCGTTAGAAACAGAGTTTTTGATTGCCATTTGTCACCTGACTGGCAACAAATAACAATCAAAAACACTGTTTCTAGCGATTTGTGATCCGCGTTTGTGGATTGCTAAAAGCGTTATTTATTGCCACCTACCCAATGTGATAGCTTTTTGAGCTCTTCATGCATGCAAATACTAGTAAATGTTTCCCTCTGAACCATCGCATGTCTTATTACACTATTATCAAATTTTGAAAAGATAAAACCATTAGTTTCAATAGCTAAATCAAGGGAATAAACAAATAAGGATTGGTACAAGTCGATCATAGCCACAATATCATGACAATTTCAGTGACCTTGTTATAGTGGTACACTCTGATAACATTAAGGTGATGACGTCGATTTTTTTTTTTTTTTTTTTTGTATTTCTTGTGTAATCAGCTGATGGTTCTAATCCGTGCTTAAGCTTCAGTACTGATCAAGGAGATATGCGGCTATTGCTTTATACATTGGCATGTTATTGAACACATCAAACGAGATGGTGACATCTGGATGATATACGTAATAAGTGCCACTCTTCCAACCTGCAAAACTGGTAACAGTGTTTGTGCTGGTATCAATCCAAAGCTGTTAAAAGAAAAAAAGGGTAAATTGGTAAACGATCATGAATATGATAGCCATCGCAAACAAAAATAAGCCAGCAGATGCAAAGTAGATAATTATTGTATAGGCATATTGAGAAAGGTCAGAAATACCCACAAATCTACACAATCTGGCTAGAACTTTCACTGACCCATTGTATACCCATATAGACCCAGACCAAACGCTAGAGCTACAGCCAAAATATACAGTCATGCGTTTATGTTTAAAGCATTACTTTTTGCATATGTGATAAGTACTAGGTCCAAATCATGACGTATCTACTTGATAAATTTTGTTGATAGTTCTATGTATGAGCCCGAACAACGTTTTCGTAATCAAAAAAAAATACATATGGGCCTTAACGCGAGAAAACCTGTCTTAGTGGAGTTTAACAAACAAAGGCACAGACCAACCTACACATCTGCACAGTCTGATCAGCGCCTTTTTATTCGCTCATTGTACAGCATCATATCTTAACTTGCTACGAGAAAACTTTCAATTTTTTAGCTAGTTTCTGTAGCTGAGCAGGCTGTATTTAATTGCACTTTGTCAGAAACTCCAAAGACAGACTTTCTCGCGTCACAGCCTAATTATGAAACTGTGTATAACAAAACCAACAATTTGACGTTATGCCCTAATCAAAGACTCAAATCTGACTGTCCATAGACAGTCAGGTTTGAGTCTTAGATTGGACAGTCAGATTTCAGTCTTTGGTTGGGGCATGAAGAACGCTGCAGTCCCATATTTTTATGCTGTATAAGCGAGGTATTGTTGAAAGCATGGCTAGAATTTGTTATCTAAACACATTAAGCTATATATATATATATATATATATATATATATATATATATATATATATATATATATATATATATATATATATATATATATATATATATATGTACAGTATTCTATGAGCTGAATATATATTGGTCCCCTGATCCCATTATCATGATTATGAACATATTACTGACACAAATATCGACTTCAATGAGAGGACATGCAGAACGACATTGTACCTTTCATGTGTTTGTCTTTGTCATCTTTCTAATGACTCTTCCATAACATGTCTTGAGTTGGTCTGTGATATAATGTCTATGGTTGTCGTATTTCCTCGTCATAAACAATTGTTTTGGGGGTATAGTGGAGGGTAGTTATTGTTTTTGTATATAAACCATTTTCCAAGGTCAATTTAACTGTAAGAGGTTAAAGGTCACATGCAGAGAATACTTGTTTACTCTATACCTCTGAAAATCATATAATTGCTTCTAAAAATAGTTAACAACTATGACCAATTCCATAAGACAACGTGCAGAGCAAGAGTTTTAGTGAACCATTATTTCTGGTTTCGGTTATAGAGGGGTTAACCGTCATATGTATATAATTTTGGACATGTACATTACCATAATAGACGTCACACACATGCAAGTCAAGCGATGTTATTGTTATGTCAATATGTTCTTATTATGTAATGTTGCACCTCAGCATAAAACGTGAAATCAAAATGGTGGGTAAGATAAAATCTCCATTTTTGTGTGAGGTGCGGATTGATATATCTGTCCCCCAGTAGCGCTGTTTGTTGTCACTTGGCAAGCCTCATGATGCTAAACAGTGATACTTCACCTCCTCACGCTAATTATAGGAATTTTAATTAAATCTCAGCTTCTATATCCGTTGTCTTTCTGTTTTTTCCAATATATGTAATGTTTCAAGCTTGATATATCTATCTAATATATTTTGAAGGTAAGCTAACCATTTTATCTGGCGTGAGTGAACAATCAAGTCACCACTTGTTCTATTTGTATGATCATTTGTACGAGACATGTCAATTTGGAATTCAATGGATATATTGTTTTATATTGGAGGATTAGAAATATTATGGTCAGCTCAAGCTAGATATGTTGCCTGGCCATTATGTAAGTAGTTATGATCAGGAAATACCACAATCGCACACAGTAACACTGCAGATAAACCCGAAACACAATGATGAAGAGCCACAGAACACTAACAGTCACAATACAGGAAGATAACAATTAAAGTCAAGCAACCAACTCTCTCTTCCTCATCAATATGATTGCAACACTAGAAAGGACACTTTGTAATGCATAACAAAAACAAGAACCAAACATGAGGCCTCCAGGGGGGTCTGTGCTCCCTTGATCCCCGAAAATACTGCATTGATCTCCACAAATCCCTGAAAGAAAATTGCTTTACTCCCTAAAAGCATTTTCCTTTGCTCCCCAAACCCCTCAAATTAATTCAGCTTCTCCAAAAATTCCAAAAACTATAAGCCAATTCTCCCTAAACGTATTTTTTTTATTTCCATAGGATTAAATTCACACACTTAAAAACTATGAAGCTTTTGATGAGCGGATGACTTAATTTTCACCTTATATTTTATGTTATACATGTAAAGATAGCTACGAAATACATGATATATAATTATTTAAATAAAATGCATGATATATAGCTCAAAGTATGAGGTCATCCTTAAAATTATGTTTCTGTGCCCGGGTAGAGTAGGTGTGGAGGAACGCTCTCTAGATTTGATTTTTATACGAGGGGCAGCTAGACCATTTGGTTTTCTGGTGGGGAGAAGGGCTGTTTTTTTCAATAGATGAAACTAGATTTTCTTTGACAAAGTGAAAGCACATAGAAAGTGTTTTTATGATTGCTATAAGGCCCTATACATTAGTTTGAGACATCAGTTTCAACAAGTAAGTAGTATATCTGTTCAATATTCATCAAAGTTTTAATAGAAATCATCTAATTACCTATTAAGAGAATTACATATCAGGCGCGTAGTTTGCCATGTTACGATGTTGATTCACCCATGTGCTAGGGGGTCCTTGGGCATGCTCCCCCAGATTTTTTTTTATAAAAATGGTGCGATCTGGTACATTCTGAGTGTTCAAGAGTATGTTATTATCAACCTAAAAATCAACAATTTTTAGGATAATAAATCAACAACCCAAATTTTGTGCCATATCTTTCTCCAAGATCAATCCAGATATAAATACATTCACATTTTACAAGGGGGCGTGGGGGTCAATCCCCCCTGAAGCCAAAGAAATGAAAAAGAAATGGAGGCTTTTCCTTTTTCACATCAAATATTGCATACCAGGCGTGTAGATAGCCCTGTAATGATGTGGATTCATATTTGTGCTACGGGGTCCGGGGGTATGCTCCCCCTGATTTTTTTATAAATATGGTGCAATCTGGCACATTTCTGAGTGTTCCAAAACACTTTATTATCAACCTAAAAATCAACAGTTTTAAGGATTATTTTCCTCAATGGTAAAAATTATTCGCCATATCTGTCACCACTCAACAGTACCAATCCAGATTAGCATGTTAGCACGTTTAGATTTTCCAAGTGGGGTGTTGGGGCTTCCCCCCAGAAGCCGAAGATTTTTTTTAAAAAAAAAAATCAAACGAAATGAAGGTTTTTCCTTTAAGGTGAGATTTTTATTTTCGTTTTTTTGCAGGGCTCCTTAAATCCCCAAAACTATGAGCTTGCTCCCCAAATCCCTGAAAATAATTACCAGTGCTCCCCAACTCCCTGATAATAAATAGCCATTCTCCCCAGATCCCCAAAACCCCTTGGGGCCCCAAACATGGAGCACCCACAAACAATAGGAGGAACATTAAACAATATATCAACAGCAACAGAACCACCGCCTAAGAACGGCCAGCAGCCTAAGCCACAGGAGGTTTAAATGTTGTTATTATGCACATATGCAGTGGTGAGCTTTTTATTGATTTATAGCCCTCACATCATAGACTAAGCTGCGCATTAAATGAGCCGCCGCATGATATTTCCAACAATGCGGTATGTGCAACCAACAAAGCCTCAGATCAGCTTGCGCATACGCGCAGTCTGATCAGAGTATTTGCTAGTCGCTTGAATATTCTTGAGTATTAAGCTACTGACTGAACACCATTTGGAGTTTCTAAGAGCTTCAAAGGAGGCCATGCGCGGATCCAGAAAATTTTTCAGAGGGGGCCCAACTTTAACTACGTTTTTTTAGTTGATACAGTACCACTATAAGCGGGACATCATCGTCCTTCAGCGAAACGCCATTTAAATGGCGTTTCGCTGAAGGGACGATGGTGGCCCATCACTGAATACTGACTTGGTAGCTTTGTGGTTTTACAGGGTATCCAGACCAGTATTGCTAAGAGACCCTATATTTTTGTGATTTTTCAGGTGGGGGGTCCGTACCCCCTATCCTCCTCTGGATCCGCACATGCAGGCTGCACAGGCTCATCTTAGTCTACACGTTTCAAAATGCCACATTGTTGGAAATCACATGTCGCGGCTCAAATGTTAGATTTTTACCTCTTTCAAGATGACCACATTTGCTTTCATGTCATCGACAAGCTTCTCAAGCTTTCCTATCTGTGTTGAGATGGCTTGTATCGTGTCTGCTAGTTGAGATCCACAAACTAGTATAAAATATCACATCAAGAATATAAGAATCCACCATGAGTGTGAGAGTAGGATAGAAAAAATTGTCCCAAGGATCACCGTTTGGAATCACGAGGCATGCCAAGTGATGACAAACGGTGATCCGAGGGACGGATCTAACTATCCTACCCTCCAACGAATAATGTTTTTTGTTCTTGCTCACCACTGTTTTTTTTATTTTAAAATAAGCATCAGGAAGTCTCTGATTACGCTAAGATTTAATTTCCCATGATGACGCCACTTTAACATAACAATGACATCACTTGACAACCATGTGTGTGAGTTCCAATAAAACCAATGTATGTAGCCCTAACGTGAGAGCATGGGTAAGATAGCATGGGTAATATAAGCATTTCTATACTGGGGTAAAGTCACAGATACATTTGTATCCTTATCTGGTGTGCAAGAAATCTGATTATTTGGAATCTTTATAAAATTTATGCTTGAAAAGATTATTAGGCATATTGTAAACACATGAACGTCAGAAACAGTTTATAGTAAACGCAAAACGAACGTGCTTGGTTTGAACAGTGCTAAAATATATGAATTGTGTAATTGTGACGTGTTTGCTGTAAAAATGAGAAGCTCGTGTAAAATATTGATTGTAGTAGATATTGTTAATATACTTTATTATACATTGACTTTCTATTACTGGGCATATCTAAAGTTGTATCAAAAGTTGTATGTTTCGTTGTTAATCCAACATGCAACATTACACATACATTGCGCGCATAAACGCACTAGCGTGTCCCTCTCTGAGTAAGCACTACATGATTGAATGGTTATGAAGCGAGATTGTTCTACTATTTGTAATAAATTATTAAAAGCTTAAGCAGAATTCAAACCATAGAATAGATCCAGTTTTGTGTTATCGCCCTTGTTGTTCTTAAACCCCAAATATGTTTTCTTATGTCGACTCCAAATTCATATTTGAGTCAGCACATAGGATTTTTTTTACTTATTGCATTGTTGAGCAACAAGGGTTCAGGTGAGCATGCGTAATTGCGCCAACCTCGCTGCTCACAACTACAAGTTATGAAATGCAATTAATGTAGATAAAGAATCAGACCAAACGTTTCTAGCCCTGCTGGAAAAGTCAGTATGGAATACAGTGAAACCTGTCTTAAGGGGCCACTCAAAAAAGACAAAAAATGGTTTTCAAGACCAATTATTGCTTAATGCAGGTCAAACGTATTGCAGAAAGGAGCATTCTGCAATACTTTTGACCTTCATTAAGCTACCATTTGTCATTAAGATCTTTGTTTTGTTTATTTTTAGTGGCCGTTTTACACAGGTTTTACTTTATTATTCTAAACGTTTTAGCATACGCGTTATCTACCAAAATAAATTTTCTGGCTGATATATTGTTTTTCTAAGGTTAAGGTCCTCATTGGATGTGTCTTGAGACGCTTACATAGAAACTTCCTGTAATTATCTAAGCACACTGGCTTGACAGAAACCGAGTTTTGACATGTAAGCAACATTACTGCAGTACCAATCTCTATTTCAGCTATTTGTCAGTTTTGCTATTCTTAATGTGCAAACACACAGTCACATTGCACAGATGTTTTCATGCTATCTGTTAAGCTATGTATGAGTAGGAAATGTATTGAAAAGCATAAACAAACTTCCCACTAGCCCCATATCAATAGTGATATGGAGAAATGATCAGGCATCAACAAACCTTTCCTCTACTATGGAAAGTGTGCATGGATCTACCGTTGATCCACTATATCTATCTTCATTAGGCCGATCTATATAGACCTTCAATAAGACGATAAACCATTCGTTTCCGTGATTTAACGTTTGCCAAACCGGAGTGTGATAATGTGTTGCAGCCCAATCCTCGAAGCGTTGAGGACTGCAACACATTATCTTACGAGGGTTTATACGAAAAGAATGCTATATCGTCATTGTTATAATGCCTTCCT
Organism: Loripinus fragilis; assembly: GCA_964019695.1. Taxonomy (NCBI): domain Eukaryota; kingdom Metazoa; phylum Mollusca; class Bivalvia; order Lucinida; family Lucinidae; genus Loripinus; species Loripinus fragilis. The sequence goes on along the minus strand of OZ026526.1, from coordinate 56,190,994 downwards.
TTCAAGCACAAGTAGTTCCAAATAATTTTATTCAATTGTATGCAGAAGTGTCCACCGTAGCATCATGAAAAATACAACGAAGCAAAAGTATTTTTAACGTAAACATGAAAAGTGTAACTCCTAGCCCTTGTTCTGGTTACGTCTTCAGTATATCAATAAACACACCGGATAGACAAAAATCGAAAACGTTAATACTATCGACAATCGTAGATCAAAAATCGTTAGAAACAGTGTTTTTGATTGCCATTTGTCGCTCGACTGGCGACAAATGGCAATCAAAAACACTGTTTCTAGCGATAACTGATCAGCATTCAGCGATTGTTTGGAGCGTTTTCGATTGCTACCTATCCTGTGTGATGAAGTAGTGTATTTGATGGTAATAGTAAATGTTGTGTCATTTCTCCAAACATTAGCGACGACATTTTAACTTGCAGACGATGTCCTTTAATTGGCTTAAATGGCAATGAAGCCCCCTCCTGTCATGTATTAATGGGATGAAGCTCACTGCCAATGATTGGCTACGATCTGCCGCATTGCGACACGTTAAATTTAGATGAAATGTACAACTGTCAGCAATTGAAACACGTCGCGTTTCTATAGTAAACACTTAAAAGTTTTATACATTTAACAAATACATTATGGCTATTATGTTAAATCAAAATAAAGGCACATCATGTTTTTCTTTATCATTCATAGGCCACCGTTTAACCTATACATTATCTTTACTATAATATACTTGCTTTGTCCAGTGATGTCTAGTATAGCTGTTTCTGGGGACACAATTTTGGTGAAAACAACACAGTCTGGACACTGTTCCATGCATAGCTTTTGTTCATCAGTAAGTTGAGGGATTTGAACATCTGACAGGCTGCTCCTTCTACGTCTTTTACCAAACCAACCTAAATCACATATGAGAAATTACAAGCAATTCTGGAACTTATTACATTGAACATAGAGGGGTTACCCAAACGCTGTGTTTACTGTTAGATTTAGAAACTGCTTCATGAAATTAATGATTTTGACAGGATTAACTAAGAATCCCAGAAGTAAAACATCTACATCTATTACAGAAGTCAGTGGCGGATTAAGTGGAGTTTCAAGGTGTTTGCTTGGACCCCCTTCCCCATCCCCCACTTTTAAATATCACTTGAACCCCCAGGGGGGGGGGGGGGGGGTACTATCATATTTACCGCATACGCAGGCTGGGGCCCAGCATCTACCGCTCACCCCAAAAATATAAGGAATTTCAAGCACCCCAAAAAATATGTCCTTCCCCATCCCCGGCTTTAATTATCCTATGAAAATGAAATAAAAGATTTTGTCTCAGTGTTAGACCAAATTATTTCATTTTCATTGGATATCTAAGAAAAACTACATAGAATCAGCAAACCGAATACCCCACACCTTTATACATATGAAACCCCTTTCCAGAAATCCTGGATCCTTCCATAGAATGCAATTTAATTAGAATATACTCTCGCACAATGAATAAGGTATGAAAAATGGAGACGAGCGAGGATCAATTCTATCCAGAAAAGGGACATTAACGATTTGATAATTTGATTGAAGCTCAAATGGATCTATCTGACTTACTAGTCTAGTTTTGCAATTATCTTATTTGCGTGTGTGTTTATATTTTATTGTATAAGCCTCTGTTACAAGTTACCTTGATATGCAATAGGAAATTATCAGGATATTGACAATTTATTTACTGTTCTCTTTCATCTCTTCCTACCATCATTCTTACATTAATTCTACAGTGGCTTATGTATTAAGTATATAGAAATCCTTTATAGTTTTGCAATTATAGTGATGGATAAGTGAGAGCTGATTGCTTTGCTTTAACTGTCTTCCTAATGTCTAGTGACGGTCAGTGTTCTGTGGCTCTTGCTCCTGGTGACTTGGGCTGGTCTGCGATGTGTGATTGTGGTAGTTCCGTATCATACTAACTTGCCTTTTTAGTATTTGTTCAAAATAAGCATTGTTAATTAAGTCAGCTAGATAGCTGGTTTTAGAATTGAACGCTTCGGTAAATCAACGGAATCATGAGACAACATGAATTATTTATTGTAGCTAACCAATCTGCGACAAGAGGAGAGCTAGTTTTTAAATTTGACAACCTGAATTTGTTTATACCAGGTTGATCCATTTCTAATAATTATATCAGTCTGAAAGATAACTATGTGTGTCAAAATATTTCTGATATGGACATAAATTATATTTGGTTCTGTTGTTAAGAGAGATAATAGTTTTTTTCTCTTAATAAAGTATGCCCTCTCTATTAAAAGTTTTGATAAATTTAGTTGGATCTTCTTTGATTAGATTATGAGGTAAAATATAGTGAAATTATAGAGCAATAATATGTAGTCATACTAGTTAACCATCACAATACAGTTTTCCAAGAATCTCTCATGATTCTTTGATAGGCCAAAATAGATATTTACCTATAGTCTCATAGGCATTTAAGCATAATTTTGCTATGTATGTAAGCATCATTATTAGTTGGAAAAGATGAGCATTATAAAAAACTATTCTCATTGTGCGTATCCAGTAATTTTTGTCAGAGTGGTCCAAGCACCAAAAGATAAAAATTCTGACAACGTTTCCTGTTTTTGTTGTTTTGTTCGTTTTTTAGTAATTTTTAGTGATCAACTTATTTACTTTACAGAGGGGTCCCATTGCTTCTAACTTCTCAAGGAGGGGGTCTTTACCAGTATACATTTGAAAACCAATAGCACTTGTGGTTTTTCAGGGGGTTTGGTTATCCATTAATTTAAAGAGGAGGGCTTCCAGTTGTTTTTTGGATGGGGTCCATACCAGTATTCCTATGCGAATCTATAGCATTTGCACTTTTTCAGAGAAGAGGGTTCTAGACCTCATGCAACCCCCCCCCCCCCACATCTCTGCATCCAAGCATGATTCTCATGTCATTGAGAGTTGGTCTGTGATTATGTCATTAACTGGTCAATTATACTTGAGCCAGTGCATGTCATTTCTAACAATAAGGTATGTGCCACCAGCAAAGCCTCAGATCAGCCTGCGCATACGCGCAGCCTGATCAGAGCCTTTGCTTGTCGCTTGAGTATTTTATGAATGTTACGGTACTGACTGAACACCATTTGGAGTTTCTAAGCTTAAAAGGAGGCTGCAGAGGCTAGTCTGAGTCTACACATGTCAAAATGCCACATTGTTGGAAATCTCATGGACTGGTTCACTTTTAAGTTCCTTACAACTTACTTGAAATTTCTTTCCCAACACTTTTACCAGCATCCACTACTGTATTGCCAATGTTGCTTGCTGCATCTACGACTGTGTCCAAACCGGAAGTCATGACATCCAATGCTTCCTGTGGATAGTATAGAGGATCTTACATGAGTGCTCATGTTTTATTGAATTTATTAAACGAGTTGAGTAAAAGAGATAAAATGCGAGGCTGGCCGAGCATTTTATCTATTTTTCGCAACGAGTTTAATAAATTCAATAATATAAGAGCACGAATGTTAGATTCTATTTATCATATGACATTAAGTTATCTTTGAAATCTCATCAGCCGTAAAAACGTTAGAAGTTTGTCATTATGTTCGCAACGTTGTTATGGACGTCATAACGTTTCCCGAAAATCGATAAACTAGTGGTTTACAGATTTTGTTGCATGGCGTTATTTCACTCCAAGGCGCGACGTCATATGATAAAATCATTTTATCAATACCCAAATATAAAGAAACAAGTTTAACATTACAACAATTTAACTGGTAGCTGTATTTTGGTACCGTGACCAGGATAAAGTGTAACAGAGACAGTGGTATCATATAACAGTGTTCTACATGTAAAAGTAAGGTCCAGAAACAAAGTTTTATGCCTAGAATACGAACCTAAAGAGACCCAGCCAGCTAAAGTATAAATGTTGCTCACTGATGAAAATCATAGAACAGAGATGATTTAAGCTTTGAATTAGCAATATATTAGCAGCCAAGAGTTTCTGTGAACATAATAGTTCACTTTAACAAATAGGTTCGACAGAGGGTTACTTTTGTGAACCAGATTTTTATGAAACCTACAATTATGATATCATAGATTTGAAGTTCTTCTCCTAAATGAATTGACTTGGTATGAGATTCCTCTCTTGTATGAATATACATTCTTAATAAATGTTACATTTGTACCTATTAAGCGTAACGTTGGTTAGACGTAGTTTGAACGTTACAAACTAAGGGGTGTTAAGTAGAGTTGTCACCATATTGTATCATTTTGGGTAAAATTATTGTACAAACACTTCATTAAATAAGAATCGTGGAACTTACTATCAAAGTTTAGTGTTATTTTGTTTGCCGATCAATAATCCGGTAAAGCACTGAAACATATTCTAACAATAAATATACTAGTATGGTCATTCAAACTTAATCAGTATTTGAGTATGTTTATATTGGGATACTGTGTATACTCAGTGCATGAGATTTTCAACAATGTGGCATTTTGACATGTGTAGACTCGGACATGCCTCTGCAGCCTCCTTTTATGCTTAGAAACTCCAAATGATGTCAGTCAGTAGCTTAACACTCAAAAAATAATCAAGCTACCAGCAAAGGCTCTGATCAGACTGCGCGTATGCGCAGGCTGATCTGAGGCTAGGCTGGTCGCACAAACCACATTGTTGGAAATCTCATGCACTGGCTCATATGTATTAAACTGAAATAAAAAAAAGTCACTTGGCAAACGCATGAGATATGGCAATGTATTGCACTAGCGTTATGTAACTGTTTAGATATGTACAGATGACGACCCAATTGTATGTCTGTAGCTTTTTTAACTTAACATTTTAGTGCATAAGAACAGCCTACGCTGTTGCGTTAATGTGTTGTTAAGCAGACTCGTCTGAGAATCCACTGCTCGCAAATGCATTAAGAACATGTACCTAACCCGTACGTGCTAACGTGCTACCTATTTGCGACCAAAGAAATCCTACCGTGAATCCAGTACCAAGAATTGATCCATACACATGGTTTATATTAGCAAATCCATCTCTAATCGCATCTATAGCATCTACACCATAGAAATCAAAAATGGCCTGGGCACCACTAGCGATACTGTTCGCTAGACTCGTCACGGATTCTGTTATGCCTGAGGTATACATTGCTGCTTCAATAGTGTTTACGGCTTCAAGAAACATCAGAATAGGTATCGGTGGTTCTCTGAAATAATTATGTTCTCAAGAAGATAAGTGTGACAATCAAATTTATTCTGGATACCTGCAAACAGATACATTGACAAATAGTGACAAATAGTAAGTGAGTATGTTCAGGAAATACCACGATCACAAACTACAGACAAACCCATGGAATTGTGAGGAAGAGCCACACAACAATCATGAGACACCAGGAAGACAAACAAAGCAAAGCAACCAGCTCTCTCTTTCGTCATCCAGATGATTACAAAACTAGAATGGACACAAACTAACGCACATCAAAACTTAGAACAATTACAAAATCCCACATTGGGAGTAACAATCAACAACAAATCAACAACAACAGAACCACAGCCATGGAACGGACAACAGCCAAAGCCACTGGCATTTTGCAGGTTTTTGTGCACTGTTTGCAAAGAGAAACGAAGCGCATTATACGTGCGTCCAAGCACGCTTATACACTGAGCTTAGGATCCAAAAACTTTGTGACAGCTTTTATCCTGCTTTCGAGACGCTGTCCGTAAGGCTATCATTGAAAAGCGGGAACCAGTCCCATTTCCCCATGATCAATGATTAAATAGGCGCTTGTTCACAGTCGAAATTTCAACGCTTCAGTTTCTTGCGAACGCCTTAGCACCCGAGAGAAGGTCTTTTTGGAATAGCTCGGCGTTATTCGACCTATTTTTGCACCCGGGCGTACAGGCTGTAGGTGCTAAAAGCAGGGGACCAAACAACCAAAATGCAAGTTGTACGCACCGTGCACGTGAGGTTGCTCGATATTTAGCCAATCGCGGCCATATTGGAATCCGCAGTACAATGAACAGCAAGCTTAACGCCATTGCACGCTCCGTTTGACATTAACCGTAACGGTAAATCCCAACATTACCATCATTTGCGGTTACAGCTGTCCTCTGACTCTTCAATTGCTGTTACAAATACATATTGCCTCAAGTTGCTAGATTTATCCTCCTTGGTCAGAATTGATTTTTTTTCAGTTGAACGAGACCGCGACACACGTGGATCACAGTGCAGTCAATGATACATACACGGGTACGTAAGTAAATAAAATTCGTTGCGATTCGTCGAAGTTTGCGAATGCAGAAATTGAGTTTAGGGGCGCTGATAATGAAACCAAAATTGTTGTAACCAGAATTCGTGGAAGCGAAAGTGACTGGAGCCTGCAGCTTTAGATTCTATGAGGTTTGACAGACCTCAAAGTGGGCTATTGATCACAGTGTACAGAATACATTATGGTCAATACTTTCAATATCAATACCCAACCCTTCTCCTGTGGATCTCAGTGGCTCAGTTAATGGAGTGTTAGACTGGGGACCAAACGGTTGCTAGTTCGAGACTCACTGCCTTTGAAAGGACAAGACATTTTTCACCTGCCGCCTTAGTACTGGTTCAACCTATGAAGACAGGAAATCATCCCAACATAACTGAAAAATTGTTGATTGTGACATAATTAATGCATCAAAATTTGTTTGTTTTTGTTGCTTTACGTCCCATGTCAACAGCTACGGTCACTGTGGGACGGTCAGTTCACTTAACCACACTTTTTCCTGGGCAGGCTTGAGCAAGGGGTTAACCAGTAATTTGTGCACATACTTTCGCTTGTAACTGACAACAACCCTTCTTGAATAAACCAGCGGAAGGGAGGAGAATGACCGTAGAAATTATTTCATGGTCAATCTCCGCGAAAGTATGGTACCGGGCCGGGATCGAACTCGTGACCCCTTGATCTGCAGCCAGACACGTTACCGATCAAAATAAACAAACCAAAACTTCTCAATCCATTGTCTGCACAGGTGTGATACTCAAAGGATCGACCTATCTGCTATGGCACATCACCACTGAAAAATGGGTGTTGTGTTAATATGCAGTATGCATTACTCAAAACACAGGGGTTTCATTAAGAGGAGGGAGGCGGGAATTTTCCCATTCTACTCAGGCATGTTTCCCCTGCTGCTTTTGATAAATTTGTATAGAGTCTATTGGCAAATACTGTCAAATCACCCGCCTACTTTGCCTTGATACCTGTATGCCAAGAAAGTTAATGAAACCCCTGAAAACACTATGTAAAAAAAGTAGCAAGCTGCACTGAATGGCTTTAAATAATCTGTTTGTGGAGACATCAAGTATCCTTTGGTATAAACACTAACAATGATTTGTATTAATTACAAATGTACAGTGTTAAGCGACAGAGTGATAAGATTTTTCTACACTAAAACATTTTTGAAAACACATCGCACATGGCAAGGTCAAAGAGCGGTTTCAGTGACACGTAATGATACAGTTTTTGGTTTAGGCCTACGCGTGTCAGAAGTGTGTGAGGCATGTTCAGGTTTGACTCCTTCCGCTACAGAATTGTGTGATGTTATACATGGACGACACGAGTCAATGACTTTAAGTGGGAGGTGACATTCTCGAGGTGACGTTCCAACGCCAGACAAAAATTTCACCAGCAATTTTTTTTTGCCAATAGTTGTCGCCAAATTAATATTTTTGCGCCAAATTTATTATTTCTTTGCATTTTGCGACAATGGCAACCACTAGCGCAAACCCTGGCAGATTGATGACAAGTTTGAATCACAGACATGGGGCGAATTAATCGTTAATGCTAATGCATTATTAATGCATTACTTTTTTCAAGTAATTCAAGGTAATGATTAATTCACCAGTTTTTGAATTACTTGAATGCTAATTCAATGCATTACTTCAGTCAAAATTCACTGCATTACTTGCATTACTTTGAATTACTGTCTATCAGAAATTTTGCCATCAGTAGTATACAGAATGCACAACAGAGAAATGAGATACACAACAAAAGGGTGTGTTTCCATAAGTTATTTCCATTCACAGTTTTCTTTTGTTCAACTTGCTTGTAAAAGTAAGTAATGGTGCAAAGATCAGGAATCGATACAATCAAGTACCACACCTGACCCAGGATACCAATGGGAAAGTGACAAACTCACAGACTTATTTGACTAAGGAACTTGCAAAATGAACTGTGAAACTTGCAAGTAAAGGCTTTGATTTTATATCAATAAAGTGAAACAGCTTACAGTCACTGACAATTTCAGATGAACCTTAAATTTTGAAAATGTAAATGGGAAGTGTTGAAATGTAAGGTATTTTATCCCACTTTATTTAAGTCAATTGTGTTTTTTTAAATATACAAATCATTTTAAAGCTAATTAAATGGTGTGAATTTTGTTACAATCCAATATTCATTTCAAAGAAACAAATGTTATGATCACAATAAGGGTAATTATCACCTGATTGTTCTGTTCGTACATTTTGACACTTGACCACTGACACTAACAGTGTGTCTCTGTGGTCAGTTGAGCTACAGAGTAAATATATTGGAGTCAAAAATAAAAGAGATTAGAGATTAAGATACAGCCTGCACTTTGTTGATTGGATAATCCAGTCAAGAGACTCAAAATGTTTATAATTTTCCTCCCATAAAATATAATTCCAAATAAGAAACTATTTTGGAAAGCGTCCCAGTTGTATGATAATAATATACAATGAAATATGATCACTTGAAAAAAGATCTGGGGTTGCTACATCTAAGTGTTATTTCCTCCAATTTTTAAAAAATTATGAAATTCCAACAAATGTTACTGACAAAAATACAAAATTCACTGCAAAAAGTGTACATATTGTAATCTGTGGCTCATTTGAAATATTCATATATATATAATATCTATATGTGAAATTCACATGTTTATGGTATGCACACATTTTGTTCAATGTGTCAAAAATGTTCAGAGTTAAAAGTATTTAAGGATTATGTTTCACGTGAATGAAAGTAATGCTTAATTCAATGCATTACTTTCTTAAAAAATGCTAATTCAATGCATTACTTTTTCAAAATCAAGTAATGGTAATGCTAATTCAATGCACATTTTTGGCAAGTAATGCTAATTCAATGCATTACTTTCCAAGGTAATTCGCCCCATGTCTGTTGAATCAACCAATCAGGCGAATCACATAATTTGGTGACACATTTGGATAACCAATACGTCATATGTACCCACAATGCTGAAATCAAATAGGTCAGTATGCGATTGTCAAATCCACCTATTGTAACAGTTAGATATTGCTTCTCTATCTTTTAGTTAAGGCCCAAACTAGCTTGGTCAGTGGTCACAGTACACTGAAAATTGGTTCAATCATGCTTCGATGCACAGAACTCATCTTGCTGCTATATTGTTTCTGCTGGGAGGTACTTAACTTGTATCTCCTTGCTCTTTATCATCATGATTTAATCATTTTTAGAAAAAATTGATTGACAAAAAATAAAAAACCAGGTAGGAAAAATCACGAACCATTCACCATATCTACATTACATGCTGCAGGCCTCCAGATAAGAGTGCATATTGGAAAATTATTTTCCTTATTTTTCATCCAAAACAAATTTTGTGGGTACTCAAAAGAACCGTCTCAATGAGACAGTTATTTTGAGCACCCAAAACACTTGTTCAAATTATTGTTGTTTCAAAGATGCATAGTAATGAGGCAATTCTATTTTTCTTATAAATAGGTAAAGCATGACTATTCACTGCCACGGGCATATACAGTAATCTGTGGTAGGTTCAATATAACTGTAAACTGAGACTACCTGCACGCCCAAAATCAAGGTAAACTCGCCACTGTTTGTTTACAACGATTCTCATATATCTTTGAAAGTACAATAATGGGTAAGAAAATAATTAAAATTTTACGCAAATAAAATTCCCCTATCTGGACCTATGATGCTGGTTCTGACCATCTGTAAACCGAGAACCAGCAATGAATGTAGGTATGATGAATGGAATTCTGCTGAACCTCAAGAAATCAACCTTTCCTAAAGGCTTTTATTTGGTTTATATGAGAAAATACATTATCAAATTATCACGGTAATATTTGAGCTGCAAGTTGGCATCTTTTCAATAATAATTTAACTTTTAAAAGGCCGAAGCTAGCACTTCCAACTTAAGACACTAGCTGGCACCTAAAGTAACTGTTTGTGGTTTCTTTAGCCAGGAGTGTTCCTTTGCCGTCTTATTCACACTATGATTATGGCCCCTACAATGCCTTTGAATTTATATTACATGGCACTACTAACATGTATAATCATTAATGAGAGACCATAGAATGCAGCTGCTGAAATACATTATACAGTTCAACATAATATCATTAACTCTCTGGCTGTATATTATATTTATATATTATAGACAAGATCTATATAAATTCTATTGATGAGGAAAATGTCACAAATCAGACATGCACAGCCACAGATTACAGACCATCCTATCATGGTAACAGGAAAAGAGACACTAGTCTTAGAATGATTGATTTTGCCAGAACAGTTCAGAACTTAGGGTCGTCATGTATCTAAAAGTCCAGCCCAGCCATCTATCCATTTTTGCCGACCCCAAGATTCAAGTCATTGACCATTTTGATTGATGATTTAATTAATTAGGACATTGATAAGTTCATATGCAAATTTGGCACAATAAGAACGAAAATAAATTTTATGGAGCTTACTAAATAATGCAATAATTTTACAAAAATGTTCATTTTCCATCTAAATTTGTGTAATGTCCATCAATGTATAGAAACTTAACTACATTTGTATAGTCATGTGTATAATGGCAACGACCAGAAATGGACCAATCCGAAATTCCGAATGCTGAACAAATATCGTCTGCCTTGAAAAAAAGGCTAAATCAGTTTAGTTATTTAACCAGTGGTGTATCCAGATGGGGTTCACTTGAACCCTCTTTTGAGCCCAAATTATTATACCCCCCGCAAACTTTGTTTGTAGGGGGTATACTGTTTTCACGTTGTCCGTCCGTGCGTCCGTGCGTCCGTCCGTCCTTCCGTCCGTCCGTCCGTAACGCTTTGTTTCCTTAATAACTCGAAGAGTCATTGCCGGATTTTCATCAAACCTTGCAAACATGTTCATATATGCAAGACAAATACTTTAGACAAAAAAGTAAGGGCTAGGGGCCAATTCTATTAGAGTTATTTCCCTTTGTAGTTCTAAATGGTTTTAAATAGTGCTTTATGCTTATGCTATTATAGGCCATACACGGGCCGATCAACTTCTACCACAGCTTTTGATGGAACAATTTGATACTTTACCTATACAATGTAGAAACATTGAACATATGCATGAAGGAGTTTGGTTTAGAAAAAATATTTTTTGACAAAATGACAGCTGTGAGAACTTAGACAATTTTTCTCTAATAAGGCTTTTGTATATGCATAGATGGTGCCTTCATGGGCCGATCAACTCCTACCACAGCTTTTTATGGAGCAATTTGATACTTTGCCTATACAATTTAGACACATTGAACATATGCATGATGGAGTTTTGTTCAGAAAAAATATTTTTTGACAAAATGACAGCTGTGAGAACTTAGACAATTATTCTCTAATAAGGCTTTTGTATATGCATAGATGGTGCCTTCATGGGCCAATCAACTTCTACCACAGCTTTTAATGGAACCATTTGTTACTTTGCCGATACAATGTAGACACATTGAACATATGCATGAAGGAGTCTGGTTGAAAAAAAATTTTTTTTGACAAAATGACAGCTGTGAGAACTAAGACAATTATTCCCTTATATGGCTTTTGTATATGCATTGATAGTGCCTTTATGGGCCGATCAACTCCTACCACAGCTTTTGATGAAGCAATTTGATACTTTGTTGATACAATGTAGACACATTGAACATATTCATGAAGGAGTTTATAATTTTTGTTGGAACTTAGACAATTCTTCCCTTATATGGCTTTTGTATATGCATGGATAGTGCCTTTATGGGCCGATCAACTCCTACCACAGCTTTGGATGGAGCAATTTAATACTTTGTCTATACAATGTAGACACAATGAACATATGCATGAAGGCGTTTATAATTTTTGTTTGCACAGATTCTACTCAAAATCTTCTTTTTAAAACTAAGGTCTGCTGGTTTGAACTATAACTTGCCAAGTTTTTTCACTGACTCTTACTGTGCGGGGGGTATCTGATAAGCATTGCTTATTGACTTTTTTCATTTCATTTTCATTGGGATATTTTTTATTATTTTAGAAAAATGAGGCCATCCTTTAAAAAAATGTTTGCAGTCACCTAGGCCTACTCAAAATTTTCCAGGTCGGATGGTATTTTATTTATTTTTCACTGATTTATTTAAAAGACATTAAAATTTTAAGAAAAATGTCTAAAATGATAATAAAAATATTTCTCTGAAATGTGGCGAAACAGACATACTTTTTTGGTAAGTGGAATTTTGAGTGAGTCTCACACTCTGTCGTGTGACAGCAAACAAACATTTATGATTGTTTTAAGGATGGCCTGAGTTAAAATCATCAAATTGATTCCCTCCTATACATCTGAATCCCTTTCCAGAGGAAACTCTTTGCCTACTGGGTAAGGTTGTCAGCAGAAAACATTAATATGCGAAAAAGTTAACCCTTAAAGTGTCAATCACAAAAATTTTTGTTTTGTCATCTGCTGAGTGCTGAAATGTTCATTAGCTCCTCCTCAACCACTGGACCAATTTTAGAATTATTTCACAGAATGGTTCCTCATGATGCCTTCTTATAAAATTGCACATATGGTTCTGCTCCTCCGAACAGAGGGGCTGCCAGAATACTAGATATTTAAAGAAATGTTTTGATGACATTTCCTCCTGAACCACTGGTCCAAATTTAAAATAATTTCACAGAATTGTTTCTCATAATGCCCTTAACTAGAATTGCTCAAATGTTTTTGCTCCACTGAACAAAAGGGCTGCCAGAGCTCCAGATAAGAAATATCTTTAAACGACATCTCCTCCTGCCCCAATGGTCCAAATTCAAAATAATTTCACTGATTTGTTCCTCATGATGCCTTCTACCAAAATTGCACAAACTGTTTCGCTCAGCTTAATACAGGGAAGATTAACTGAAGTCTAAAATTTCGGCATTTATTTAAATTTTACTGTTGCTATGGTAACAAAAATGATCCACAAAGTAGGCTTAAAATAGAAAAATTACCATTTTGGACCAAATTTAAGGCATTTGGAGACCTTTTTTTAAAAATTAGATATCAGCACAGCTAAATACCAAAATATCCTTTTAATATGTTGTGTGCGGTGATAATTCTCATCAGCTGTTAAAACATGACTTTAGTTAAGAGTGTGTGGCGAAAATTTAATTTTCTTATTTCTCAACCAAAACATATGTTGTGGGTACTCAAAAGAACCATCTCAATGAGACGGTTCTTTTGAGCACCCAAAACACATGTATAAACTGATGGGTGAGAAAACATTTACATTTGTACGCTGAAAATATATGTTTATCTAAACCTGTGTAAAATATCTTTTTGATAGTTGCTAGTGCTCTATGTTAATTGATCTGTCAACACTCTCAAATTTGCTCCAAAGTGGTCAATTTCCTGTTTTTAGCCTATTTTGGTGGCCATATTTGTTACCATAGCAACGGTTAAAGTCAAATTAATTCGAGACTTTTACACTTTGGTTATTGTTCTAATAAACCAATAAGAACAAAGTAGTTAAAACCATTTTTATGTTTAAGCCTCATAGGGGGAGGGGGGGCCAAAAAAGCCCGTTAATGCACATCATATTTTGAACATTCACAATACGTACAGTAAATTTTCTAAAATTTAGAACATTTCTCTTTGTTCTCAGATTACATGTGGGTTAATAACTTATCAAGGCTGGAATACATCAAGTGCTTGTCAGAATAGTATACAGGGAAGACCTTGATCAGACTGCTACATCAGAAGCAGTCTGATCTGGGTCTGCACTGTATGTCTACTGTCTAGTAAGAAAGGCCTTTTTACAGACAACTAGTGTTCAGAGTTTTAGAGCATCTACTATATATAGGCTAAATTTAGAGCCATATACATGTTTGTTTCAGAAGTCTGACTTAAAGGAAAGAACAGCTGTGAGGTGATCAACGAAGAATGAATTTATATGGCAAGTTCAGATGTCCTTGTTAAAGGTAATTACATTGACTTAATAAATCTTGCATTCTGTGTTGTTATTAGTTCTGGGAACTACATAGGTTTGCTTGATTCCTGATGATACCCTCTACCAGAATTGCACAAATGGTTCCTCCCCGATGCACAAAAGGGCCACCAGAGCTCTAGATAAGAAATATTTTAAATGACATCTCTTCCTGAACCACTGGTCCAAATTCAAAATAATTTCACAGAATTGTTTCTCATGATGCCTTCTACCAAAGTTGCACAAAGGTTCTGCTCCGCTGAACAAAGGGGCCATCAGAGGCCTAGATAAGAATTGTCTTTAAATGACATCTCCTGAACCACTAGTCCAAATTAAAATTAATTTAACAGAATTGTTCCCGGTGATGACCTCTACTAAAATTGCATAAATGGTTCCGCTCCGCCAAAAAATAAAGGCGGCTAAAAGTTCTAGATAAGAAATATCTTTCACAGATATCTCCTCAAGGCTCCTAAACCACAGATCCCAATTCGAAATAGTTTCACAGATCTGTTACTCATAATGCCCTCTACTTAAATTACATGGTTCTGCTCCATCGCACAAAGGGCCACCAGAGTTCTAGATGAGAAATGTCTTTAAATGACATCTCCTTAACCAATGGTTCAAATTCAAAATAATTTTACAGAAATGTTCCTCATGATGCCCTCTACCAAAACTCCTTAACAGCATGGCCACCAGAGCTAATTATAAAAATATCTTTGAATGATATCTCTATAGCCACTGGCCAGTACATTATCTTCTCATGAATGAAGATTCAGATGAGCGATCCAGGGCCCTCTTGTTAGCTCACCTGAGCCAAAGGCTCATGGGGGAGCTTATTGTATACCAGTCACTACGGCGTCCGTCCATTGTCCGTCGTCCGTCCGTCCACAATTTCAAACATCTTCTCTACCTACTTAACGTCAAGGTCAAATTGGCTTCCTAATGGGAAAATTTCTGAAAAGTTGATTTTTTTTAAAACTGTGGAAGCCTTAGTCATTATTCTCACTTGATATGTTTAACCTAATGAAACAATGGCTAAGTCCCAAATGTCAAGGTTGACCTTTGACCTTTCAGCTTAGGTCGCTCATATTGGAGTCAATATATTAAAACAAATTTCAAGTGAAGACTCCTTATGATAAATTAGTCAAAATGTATGCAAAATATTTTGGTCACATGACACAAATGCCGCCATATATGGTTAAAACCATTTAAAAATCTTCTTCTCCAGAACCAGAAGGCCTGTGATATTGGGACTTGGTATGTAGCATTGGGGATGTAGGGCCTTCCAAGTTTGTTCAAATGATGATCCTTAGTTGAACTTGACCTACTTAAGGCCAAGGTCAAATTTGCTTCCTATTATATTTAAATGTGAATTTTTTTGAAATGTTGATTTTGTGAATACTGTTGAAGCCAAAGTCATTATTCTCACTTGATATGTTAAACCTAATATGACAATGGCTATAAATAAGTTTCAAAGGTCAAGGCCACCACATCCATATAGGGTAAAAACCCATTAAATATCTTATTCTCTTGAACAAAAGGCTAATGGCCTTGGTATGTAGCTTGTGGATGTGGTCTCTATTAGGTTTGCACAAATGATGAATCTAGCTTGACCTACTTTATGGCAAGGTCAAATTTGATTCCTAATGCATTTATATGGGAAAAATATTGAAAAGTTCATTTTTCTATAACTGTTTAAGCCCAAATCATACTTTCGAGAAATTTTTAACCTTGTGAGACAATGGCTTTGTACCAAATGTCAAGCTGACCTGTGACCTTTTATTCAATGCCACTAATTTGGACTGCCACATACCTACATAAACATTGGTTTCTCAGAAAACAATTGGCTGTTTGATGGAGTAATCATTAGATTGTTTTAAGTCACTGGACCAAAATGGCTACAACCCCCATATATGGTAAAACAAAATATGTTTTATTATAAGCTGTAGTTGACCTTGACCTATTTTAACATTATTAAAGTGGTCAGGTGAGCGCCTCAGGACCTTCAGGTCCTCTAGTTTTTTTATTGTTATCAGTTTTCGTCTGGCATGTGTCGTCCGTCAATCGTCCTCTCAATAAACTTTTCCTTTTAGATAACATCTACTCCTGAACCACTTGTCCAAATTTAAAATAATTTCACAGGAATGCTCCCCATAATGCCCTCTACCAAAAATTGTATGAATTGCTCTAGATTTGAAGTCTTTAAACGATATCTCCTGAACCACTGGTCCAAATTCAAATAATTTGACAGAATTGTTCCTCGTGATTCCCTCTACCAAAATTGCACAAATGGTTCCGCTCAATGGTTCCACTCAAATGAACAAAAGAATTGCCAGAGCTCTAGATAAGAAATATATTTTAACTACATTTCCTCCTGAACCACTGGTCCATATTCAAAATAATTTCACAGAATTTTTCCTCATGATGCCTTCTACCAAATTGCACAAATGGTTCCACTCTGCTGAACAAAAGGACCACCAGAGCTCTAGATAAGAACTATCTTTAAGCAGTATCTTCTCCTGACCAATTGGTTTAAATTCAAAATAATTTCATAGAACTGTTCCTCATGATGCCTTCTACTTAAATTGCACAGATGGTTACGCTCTGATTCTTAGAAATCTAGTTCAAGCATTAAGAGAGTGAATATTTGATGAAAAATTCTTAGCCATCAGTTTAAACGTAAAATTCATTTGGGATCTTAAAAGAACTGTTTGATTGAGAGGGTTCCTTTGAGTACCCACAAGAAAAATTTTGGTTGATAAATAAGGGAAGGAAATTTTAATTATGTACTCTAATCTAGAGGTGTGTAGAGGAGTTTATACTGTTTTCAGCCTTTCCTGGTTTATGTTATATACACTAGTTATAAATGTATTAATGTTGCGCCTGGCATTTACAAGTTATAACTCCGGTTAATAATGTAGATAAATGTTCATTCATACTGGAGAGAACTCTTATATGAATGTTTATTCATACTAGAGAGAACCCTTACATGAATGTTTCTACACCTTGAGCTAGTGAGAACTCTAAATATACTGAGGGAAAAAAGTTTAGCTATTACTTTGGGGATTCACAGTTTAGAAGAAATGGGATTTTAATTTCATAGTATCAAAATTTTATGTTGACAAACCTTTACAAGTACGATAAAATTAACTGGCTGGTTGGCATTTCACATAATATAACGTCTGATTTTAAGTCCCCTTGCTAAAACAGCTTATCTGGCAATTACACGAATATTTTTTTATGCTAAAAGTTTCATTTTCCATTAAATGTTTAGATCTAAAAGCTAAAAAGTGAAAACAGTATAAAACTGAATGTTTTGGTCACCATTATCGTACAGTTTTAAGTTAAAAATCGTATTTTTTTCAAATTACCTCTTTCAATTGAATAGTGTTTGAAATTAAAATGCTCAGCATATCTAATCCTCGTTATGAAATCATAATTTTTTTCTTTTTACCTCTTGAGGGTTGACATTAGCTCATTTTCAAACAATTGACATATTTGTGCACTTGCTAACAAATTAGATCTAATGCTACAAAAATAGCCTATGGGAAAACCCATTATAACTAATTGCGTAAATTTATTCCTGCAGTATAGTTATTTATACTGGAAAAAGCCTTACGTTCATATCATATGGTAGATAAACTATTTGTTCAAGAATGATTTTTTGAATCCTTATCAATGATGGGAGGGGACAAAATGAATAGTTATCAAAACATAGGCATGTATTTATATCACACTTGTTGCCGTAGCACCAGAATATTTTGGCAGGGAATATTATTGTATAGATCATATTGGAGCCAAAAGCATTCCATTCATAAAGTTACATTTTTTCTATATTTAACAAGTTTCAGCTGAATAGATTTTTCAACTCTAATCATTTGAATGAGCCTTTTTATAAAGTTTATGGTTGTTTGAGGGTATTTATCATTCATTTGAATTCAAAGTGAAGTAGAACATTATTTAAGATAAGAGTGAAGACCCTGATCAGAGGTTGCACAACATCTGATCTGGGGCTGCATAGTTTGTCAACTCTATGTCCCTTAAAAAGGAGCTAGGCTTAATGAGTTAATAATCTTGTCTAATATTACTTTTGATGTTAACACTATTTATACCCCCCGCAAACTTTGTTTGTAGGAGGTATACTGTTTTCACGTTGTCCATCCGTGCGTCCGTCCGTCCGTCCGTCCGTAACGCTTTGTTTCCTTAATAACTCAAAGAGTCATTGCCGGATTTTCATCAAACCTTGCAAACATGTTTATATATGCAAGGCAAATACTTTAGACAAAATAGTAAGGGCTAGGGGCCAATTCTATTAGAGTTATTTCCCTTTGTAGTTCTAAATGGCTTTTAATATAGTGCTTTATGCTTATGCTATTATAGGCCATACACGGGTCGATCAACTTATACCACAGCTTTTGATGGAACAATTTGATACTTTTCCTATACAATGTAGACACATTGAACATATGCATGAAGGAGTTTGGTTCAGAGAAAATAATTTTTGACAAAATGACAGCTGTGAGAACTTAGACAATTTTCCCTAATAAGGCTTTTGTATATGCATAGATGGTGCCTTCATGGGCCGATCAACTCCTATCACAGCTTTTGATGGAACAATTTGATACTTTGCCTATACAATGTAGACACATTGAACATATGCATGAAGGAGTTTGGTTCAGAAAAAATATTTTTTGACGAAATGACAGCTGTGGGAACTTAGACAATTTTTCCCTTATTAGGCTTTTGTATATGCATAGATGGTGCCTTCATGGGCCATCAACTCCTACTACAGCTTTTGATGGAACAATTTGATACAATGTAGACACAATGAACATATGCATGAAGGAATTTATAATTTTTGTTGAACTTAGACAATTATTCCCTTATATGGCTTTTGTATATGCATGGATATTGAAGGAGTTTATAATTTTTGTTTGCACAGATTCTACTTAAATCTTCTTATCAAAACTAAGGTCTTCTTGTTCGAACTATAACTTGCAAAGTTCTTTCACTGACTCTCACTGTGCGGGGGGTATCTAATAAGCATTGCTTATTGACTTTTTCATTTTTACTTATAATCTTAGTCTGTCATAATTTACTTTCAGATATGATTCAGAGATGTTCACTTTACAGAGATAGAAAAGGATGGAGCTACTACAACTGCAAGCCCCAGTGGCTCAAGAAGCAAAATAACACTTTATTATCAAATGATGAACTCTTTGAAGGTTACACTTCATAGAATTGTGACTTTTTTAATTTTCCCCAAAAGTCTTAATCTTTCATGATGTTATCATTGTGTGTGGGGGAATTTGTGTAGCATTTGAAGAAGTCACCATTCAATGAAGTGTTGCATTCAAAGAAGTCACTGTTAGATACAGTGTAATCAGGGTTGTATTAGACAAAGCTGAATAAATAGCATGATCTAATTTATAACTTCGTGTTTTTAATGTTTAAACAGGATCAATACAGTAATCTCTTGCTTACTTGAATCCTTCAAACTCAAAATACCCTCTTAAGTTAAAGTAAAGTGTAGGATGAATTCATATTTAACAGACTTTGTTCACAATTATTTTCTATCCAAAACTATGCTGACTTTGATGTACTTAGAAGGATAATAGCGAAAACAATCTTGATAGGCTTATACACTGTAATATCCTTTTACAGATCCACTGTTTTAATTCAAGCTACAAATAAAACAATGTGAAAGGTTTGGTCATAGAGACTTTGATTTAACGAGAGGTAACTGTATACTAACTTGCTAAGTACCACAAACTGTCCAGACTGTGTATGGTCGACCATTGGTTAGAAATCAGAGGGTGTTGGTAAACAACCCTAACTGGGCATCTTAACACTGTTGCCATGGTAAATCCTTTCATTTGTAAAAGGCTGTAGTTTTTAGCCCTCCTGCTCACAGTGTGCTCAATATGAGCTTTTAAGAAATGATGTCCCTCTGCACAAACCGTCATCATAAAAGGTTCTGGTTTGCAATGGCAACATAAAAGATGTACTCAAATATCTTCCTTTGAAAAACAATATTTCCTGGCTGTATTTGAGAATAATTCAATTTTTATTGTTTCTCTAAGTCTAACAATTTAGATTACAAACTTGGCCAAATTGGGCAAGTGGTTATAGGCTAGACACTGAAACGATATTTAAGCATCTCTATGGGTGAACTATCACATCTAGTGTGAACTGATTTATAGGCGAGCATATAGTATACCAAAGATTCTGTCATCCGTCTTTCAACATTTTCAAACACTGGGCGTACTCAACTCAGATGTCACATTGAGATCCATAGGATAGAGCGAGAAAAGCTAGTTAAACGGTACTGATTACGCATTCAAGATTGCTGCAGGGCTAAAATATGACAAAATCCTTAAAGAATAGTTTTGTCTGGAACCAAAAAGCCTATGACTTCTCTTTTCAAGACTTTATATTGGTGGCCCCTTTGCTGTCAAACATGTAGTTGTGCATATATGCCTTGCCTGACAATGCTCTTGTTGTCCTTTGCAATCTCCATGAATGTCCCTGCACTCAATTCCGACATAGTTACAAAAGAGTACCGCAAGGAGCTATAATTTTAATCCCATGAACTCTAGGCCAACAATGCCAAGTAAATGGGAGTCCAATAACAGTAAATTGTAGTCTTTAATAATCAAAACAGCATTCCATTACACCTTAGCCATAGGCTCAATATGAACTTATGTGACCCTTTCATGTCCGTCATCTGTCAGTCAACACTGCGCTTTAAACAACATCCCCTAAACTACAAAGCGTCACAGGAATGTTCATTGGATAGTTTTTAGATCTTATTGCGATTATTGGATGTCGGTCTTCCGTCATGCGTTGTCAACAATTGCTTCAAAGGGCATCTCCTCCTAAACTGCTGATTGGATTTTGGCCAAAAAGTAAATGAGTATGATCAGGAAAAACCACAATCACACACTGCAAACCAACCCACTGCACCGTTACAGGAATGATCCTTTTATGGCCCTCTTCAACAATTATTCACAATGGTTCCTGTCCGTTGTATATCTAGATCAGATGGGATAAGAGAATATTTGCGAAATGTAAACAAAAAATCTTTTGTCTGAAACCACAATGCCTAGAGCCTGATATTTGGTATGTAACATCACCCAAGTTTGTTCAAATTATTAGTCCCATATTCTGGGGACTATACTTTTATTAGGTTTGAGGTTTTCTTTAGCTCTGACTATCTGTGAGTCATGAGCCCTTTTCTTTGTTTCATCATAGAGTGTTAATTTGATAAGTGTTTTCCATGATGATACATTGCTTTAGTTAGATGGCCTCCATGCGAGCTGAACATTTCTTGTACTTCAACAACAGCAGAATCTAGGGCGAAGATTTGGTACCAGTAAAATGCATTTAAGCCCCCCCGGTGGCTTAGGCTGCTGTCCGTTCTAAGGCGGTGGTTCTGTTGTTGTTGACTTTTTGTTTATTGTTACTCCCATTGTGGGAGTCTGTAATTGTTCTATGTATTGTTGTACGTTGCTTTATGTCCATTCTAGTATTGCAATCATCTTGATGGGGAAGAGAGAGCTGATTGCTTTGCTTAATTTGTCTTCCTGGTGTCCCGTGATGGTTGAGCGGCTCTTCCTCGCGGTGCCACGGGGTTGTCTGCAGTTTGTGATTGTGGTATTTCCTGATCAGACTCACTTTCTATTTTTGCTCGATTCCGTCCATCTGTCCGTCAGTTACGCTATCGTGTCCGAGCAATATCTCCAATATTATTTTAGATAGGCATCCCGAATTCGGTGAGTGGATGCATCTTGAAATAACTGAGTGTCTTGTACCATTTTGGGGTCACTGTGACCTTGATCATTGACCTAATATCGAGAATATCGTGTCCGGAGCATATCATCTACATGATTTGAGGTAGGAATTCAAAATTTGGTGAATGGATGCATCTTGGGGTGGCAATGTGTCACACAATGTCTGGATCATGGTGACCTTGACCTGTGACCTCATATCTAGAATAATCGTGTCTGTAGCATATCTCCTACATTATTTGAGGTAGGAATCCAAAATTTTGATGTGTGGATGCATCTTTGGATGACAGAGTGTCGAGTACTATTTTGGGGTCACTGTTGACCTTTACCTCTTACCACGTTTCTAGAATAATTGTGTCGTAACATATCTCCTACACTTTTTGAGTTAGGAATCCCAAATTCGGTGTGTGTATGCATCTTGGATTGTTCCTCATAATGCCCTTACCAAAATTGTACCAATTGTTCTGCTGGCATTACTCCATAAAGGGAGATAATCCAGATAAAAAAATTATGGGTCAGTTATTTTTTGATGCGGAATGCATCTATGAAATTTTAAAACCCTATCTTAAACTTGTAATGGACGGAAGGACGGATGGAAAAGCCCAAAGCAATATGCCCCTTAACTTTTTTGCTCACCTGAGCCAAAGGCTCATGGGTGAGCTAATAGTATACCACTCACTCTGTCGTCCGTCCGTCAACATTTTTCAAACATCTTCTCCTCTGAAACCACTGGGCCATTTGAACTACATTTCATATGAAGACTCCTAAGGACGCGGGAACGAAAGTTTGTTCAAATGGTCCTGGTCGCATGGCCAAGATGGCCGCCATGCCCATATATAGTAAAAAACCCTTTAAAAATCTTCGTCTCCAGAACCAGAAGGCTGATAACCTTAGAAATTGGCATGTAGCATTGGGGGTGTTGGTCCTACCAAGTTTGTCCAATGATGTTGTTTGTGATGATCCTAGGTTGACCTTGACCTACTTAACGTCAAGGTCGAATTTGCTTCCTAATGCATTTAAATGGGATTTTTTTTGAAAAGTTGATTTTTTGAATACTATTAAAGCCAAAGTGATTATCCTTTCTTGATATGTTAAAACTAATGAGACAATGGTTATAGACAAGTTTCAAAGGACAAGGTTGACCTTTGCCCGTTAAGCCAAGGTCGCTCATATTGTGGTCCCATCAATATATTAAAACATAGTTTTCTCACAAACCATTGGTCCAATTGAACGCAAATTTCATGTGAAGACTCCTTATGATAAGTTAGCCAAAATTTATTCAAAATATTTTGGATACATGACAAAGATGGCCGCCACGCCCATATATGGTAAAAACCTTATAAAAATCTCTTGCTCCAGAACCAGAAGGCTGATGACCTTAGAACTTGGTATGTAGCTTTGGGGGTGTTGGTCCTACCAAGTTTGTTCAATGATGTTGTTTGTGATGATCCTAGGTTGACCTTGACCTACTTAACGTCAAGGTCAAATTTGCTTCCTAATGCATTTAAATGGGATTTTTTTGAAAAGTTGATTTTTTGAATACTATTAAAGCCAAAGTGATTACCCTTACTTGATATCTTAAAACTAATGAGACAATGGTTATAGACAAGTTCAAAGGTCAAGGTTGACCTTTGCCGGTTCAGCCAAGGTCGCTCATATTGTGATCCCATCAATATATTAAAACATGGTTTTCTCACAAACCATTGGTCCAATTGAACGCAAATTTCATGTGAAGACTCCTTATGATAAGTGAGCCAAAATTTATTCAAAATATTTTGGATACATTGCAAAGATTGCCGCCACGCCCATCTATAGTAAAACCCTTTTAAGAATCTTCTGCTCCAGAACCAGAAGGCCAGTGACCTTGAGACTTGGTATGTAGCATAGGGAATGTGGGGTCTACCAAGTTTGTTCAAATAATGAATCTAGGCTGCCCTTGACCTACTTAACGTCAAGGTCAAATTTGCTTTCAAATGCATGTGAATGGGATTTTTTTTGAAAAGTTGATTTTTTGAATACTGTGGAAGCCAAAGTCATTATTCTCACTTGATATGTTCAATCTAGTGTCTATAAATAAGTTTAAAAGGTCAATGTTGACCTTTGACCTTTCAGCTAAGGTCGCTCATATTGGAGTCCCATCAACATATTAAAACATAGTTTTCTCAGAAACCACTTGGCCAATTGAAACCGAATTTCATATGACAGCTCCTTATCATTGGTTAGCTAAAACAAGTACAAATTATTATGGTCACATGACTAAGATGGCCACCACGCCCATATATGGTAAAAACTCTTAATTCTCTTCTTCCCTGGAACCAAAAGGCCATTGGCTTTGGGACTTGGTATGTAGCATTGGGGATGTGGGCCCTACCTTGGTTTGCAATAATGATGAATCTAGGTTGACCTTGACCTACTTTATGGCAAGCTCAAATTTGATTCCTAATGCATTTATATGGAGAAAATCTTAAAATGTCCATTTTTCTATAACTGTCATAATAGTAAAACCCATTGAGACAATGGTTTTATTATAAGTACCAAATGTCAAGCTGACCTGTTACCTTTTATCCAAAGCCACTCATTTGGACTGCCCAACACCTATCTAAGCATCTTTTTCTCATGAATCACTGGGCTGTTTGATTGATTATTCATTAGATTGTTAAGGTCACTTGACCAAAATGGCTGCAACCCCCATACAAACCCCATTATGGTAAAACAAAATTTGTTCCATTATAAGCTGTAGTTCAACTTGACCTATCTTAACATTATTAAGGAGTTCAGGCGCCTCAGGACCTTCAGGTCCTCTAGTTCAAAGTTGGGGGCATAAAAACTGCTCAAATGGTTCTCTCCGCCGAACTAAAGGGCATCCAGAGCTCTAGATATGAAATGTCTTTAAATGACATCTCCTGAACCGCTGGTCCAAATTCAAAATAATTTCACAGAATTGTCCCTAAAATATCCTCAACCAAAATTGCACAAATGGTTTCGCTCCACTGAACGAAGGGGTAACCAGAGCTCCCAATGAGAAATGACTATTAACAACATCTTCTCTTGAACCACTGGTCCAAATTCAAAATAATATTACAGAAATGCTCCTCATGATGCCCTCTACCAAAATTGTTCAGAAAGTTCAGCTTGGCTGAACAAAATGGCTATAAGAGCTAAATTCTAAAATCATATCTCTTTAGCCATAGACCAATACATCATGTGCCAGGATTCAGGTGAGCGATCCAGGGCCATAGGGCTCTCTTGTATATATGAGGATTTTAATGCAAATTTAAAACTATATTGACTCTTTGTGGATGCAACTTCACATTTCCCCTAATTTATTATACCTAACAGCTTTTATATCAGAACCAAATGTAAAGCTGACCTTTCACCCAAGGCAGCTCCCTTTGGACTGTCACATACATATCTAAACATCTTTTTCTCAGAAACTACTTGACTGATTGAACAGAAGCAGAAGAAATTTTTAAAAAATCAAACAAAATGGAGGTTTTTCCTTAATTTTTTTTTGCTTTTTGGCAAGGCTCCCTAGATCCCCAAAATTATGAGCTTGCTCCTTACCTCCCCTAAAATAATTACCAGTGCTCCCCAGCTCCCTGAAAATAAATAGCCATTCTCACCAGATCCCCAAAGCCCCTGGGGGCCCCGTTTTGGTATGTAGTTTTGGGAATGTGAGGCTTGTGAGCCATACAAAATATTTTCTAAATAATAAGCCTAGGTTGACCATGACGTAGTTTAACATTATTCAGGAGATCATGTGACTCAATATCAGTTGAGCACTTCAGGTCCTAATATGCCTTGGTATATTGCATCATCATTTCGTTCATTTCGCTGGAACGAAGGGTGTGTACGAAAATACTCTCCATTTGATGCAATGAGAAGATATTTACTCCCATTATGATCAACGCACTTTATTTTATTTGTAAAAATAGCAAATGTCTATGCTTTACTTATGGGCATGTCATAAAAAATCCATGTTCAGTACCAAAAAGTCATTTTTTTCTTCCAAATACAAATCTGGATAGTTTAACTTGGACGCACGGAAATAGGTAGTGCCTATTTAATTCATATTAGTTTAGAATATAACATGTGACATTTTGTATACAAAATGGGCAAGTCCTAGATCTATTCTATAAATATGCATGGAGAAACAATCAGAAAGAAAATGATCGTTACATTACATTATACTAGTAACCCATATAAGCCTAGTGTCCATATGCAAACAATGCAGAACCAGATCAGACGCCACAGAACGCGGCGTCTAATCAGGTTCACCACTGCTTGCTTACCGAATGGTCTTTTAAAATTTGAATACAAATGAAAAATACCACCCACCAACCCTTAAAACAGAAATGGACTGGTCCAATTGATGATAGTAGGATATTTCATTTGGCTTAAATTGGTAACCCTCAGAAGCATCATTGAACTGTCAAATGAGGTGTTGAGTCTTTATTGGATTATCGAGTAACGAAGCCTTCGCTGGTAGCATGCCTAATCATACCTGAAGCAATTATGCAAATAAAAACTTAGACACATATTTAGTGTTTTTGTCCCGCTGGTGCTTAAATTACAGAAATAGAGGATCTTACATGAGTGCTAATGTTTAATTGAATTTATTAAACCATTTGAGAAAAAGAGATAAAACATAAGCCTTGCTGAGCAATTTATCTCTTTTCGCAACCAGTTTAATAAATTTAATAATACAGGAGCACGAATGTTAGTTTCTATTTATAATATGACATTAAACTTAGTTTGAAATCATATTTTTGGCGTAAAATCATTAGGGCTGACGTTAAAAGCGTCATTTTATAACGTTACCTAAAAATCTGTAAACCACTAGTGGTTTATCGATTTTAATGCATGGCGTTATTCTATACCAGCCGTGACGTCAAAAATAATAAGTGTGCATTCTTTTTAAGCTTTTTGTATGTTTAAGAAACAATACATGGCTGAACCACAGATGTAAAAAGCAACTAATATATAATAGGATTTATGCCATAAGTCCGGGTAAGGCTTGGATAAGCATTGAACGGTAATAAACATTATAAAGAAACTTACCCGCCACATTCTATAGCCCCTATGCAGCTTGTACATGAGAAGGTTAACAGTTTTATCTTGCTAACACAGGAGTCTATTTCAGGCTCGAGTGCACCTTTCTGGCTCAGCAGGGCCTCAACGGTCTCTGTGAGAAGCCTCCCAAGTTCACCACCGAAAGCTGCAAGAGAATATGAGCCGCGACATGTGATTTCCAATAATGTGGTATTTGACTTGTGTAGACTCAGACGAGCCTGTACAGCCTCCTTTTAAGCTTAGAAACTCCAAATTGTGTTCAGTCAGTAGCTTAACGGTCATAGAATATGCAAGCGAATAGAAAAAGGCTCTGATCAGACTGCGCGTATGCGCAGGCTGATGTGAGGCTTTGCTGGTTGCACATACCACATTGTTGGAAATCTAATGTCGTGGCTCATATAAGATGGAAATTAAAGAGTCTGAAAAATCCTGAGTATTCAATGAGAGGTTTATGCCAATTGACGCACCAAATCCATGCTAGGTGTTGGATCATAAATGATGGTAGCCACCCTTATTAATACCTTAAGATTCGTTGGCTGTCTTTGCATTAAGAATCATTTCAATGAAAAGAGGCTCTTAAAGTGAATGGGGAATTGTACACATGTCAGCACAAGCTATGATTGTGACGAAAGTATGCAGAGCTTAAAACTGCTAGTGGTATGCCTTCTATGATCTGGCGTGGTTTCCGTTTAATGTAAATGAATTGCCAGTTTACATGATTATTCCAAAAATCGGGGAAAACCCTTAAATAAATCACTCTTAAGTTAACAAAGTATTATACATCTAACGACAAAAGGTCTAGTCAGCCTAAATAATAGCTGACAAGTAACAGTTATACCATGGTTTGCCCTTCTGTACGTGGAGATAATCCAAGAGCTTTAGCGAGTGGATTATCTAATGTACATATGGACAACCATCGTGATATAACTATTTTTATACCATCTTCGTCAGTGTAGACCTTACATACTATGAGATAACTCCGTATTGTTAAATTTACTATGTAGTCATTTATTTCAATATATGATTCCAATATAAAATGTGCTCACATATGTATAGATAATTCCATTTATGAGTTACGAGCTGTTTCTAATGGTTCTGGACCGGGAACCACTTAGGGCCTTTACATCCGTCCTCGTGCGGGGTTCGAGGGTCATGAAATAACAACTCTATGTCTCAAACAGTTTAGTTACCTCTTAGCAACCTAAAGATATATGTATCTATCCTAAGAAATAGGAATTATCTATTAAATACTGCTGTGGCGAGGACCCTGAGTTCCTCACCCCTTCACAAAAAATACAATAATCTCACATGTGTAATGCAGAGGTTGCCAAAGCAAAATACAAATGTTACATAAATGCTAATATCTAAATGATTAAAGAAAACGCATACCTTAAGATTATAACAATCCACCATGAGCGTCCATGTAGGATAGAGATGTCTCACCCGAGGGGTCAGAAGTTTAACCAGGGACGAGGCTTGCTGAGTCCCTGGTTAAATTCCGACCCCGAGGGTGAGATTTCTCTATCCTACATGGACAGGCTCATGATGGATCGTTTTTCTCCCACTTTTTGAAGGGTTTTTGTCAGAACATAAAAAACTCATTGAAAACCTGAAATTTCTAACTTTTTACTCGTTGGGTTTAAATTATTTCTGAGTTCACGAGTGTTTTTATCAGGCATTAAAATGGGTGTAAACATAGTTTGCACCTTGTTATTGCCACGAAAACACTCTTTGAGCATTAGTTAAGTTGCAATATGCAAAATAGATTCCTGCTTGGCTCCCTGTGCCATTAGCGTAACTTTGCCGTTTTTGTCACGCGGTGCACGTTCGGTGACGTCATTAACGTTATATGAAGTCAGTAAGTAACGCTCAACCTTGCTTGGTGCCTTTGGGTTACCTAGGCGCAATATATTGGTCCTTTAAGTTTCCTATTTCGGGATGAAAGAATATTTAACTCTGCCCATGTAAGAAAGCAGTCACGTGGTCATGTAAGATAAATAGAATCCATCATTGGTGTTCAGTGAGGACAGAAAAATCCCAACCCGAGGGCCCACCGTTCCAGTGGGAAACGAGGCTTGCCGAGTTTCCCACTGAACGGTGGACCCGAGGGTTGGGATTTTTCTGGAACCACTGAACACCAATGATCGATTCTTTTTCTCATATACCACAACCGTACGGTACAGTACTGTGTAATATTTGTTGGTGACGTCACTGAGATCGATGTTTACAGTCAATGACGCGCGCTGTATAAATCAACTTGAAACAGCAAATAAACAGCGCATTTAACAATGAACAAATGGTTATTTCATCAAAATGGATTTACAAGAACTATCTTATCAGCCACAGTAACTCGAGTAAGTAATTTTGTTGAGGAAAATATGTGTGTGTGGTGTGTTTTTACATCGTCAAGGCTCCCTGTCCCGGTTGATTCAGTCACTCAATGCCCAAAACAACAGGTTAAAGCATGGTCAAAGCATTGAATAAAGGTTTTAAGTAAAACTGCGCAGTTTTACTTTCAAACCAAGTTGAAGGCCGACTTCAATCGCTGAAAATTCAACATAGAATTTTTTCCTGACTGACAACAATTCAACTTTCGTTTTCGAACGAATACAGTCATGCGCCAAAAATGTTATCTCACATTAGCAACCGGTCGCGTGTGGCTTATCTCGTAATAGTTACGCTTATCTCACATGGGTAGCGATGTGGGACAGATTTTTCCGACAGCGAGCTTACATAGGGATCACTCGATCTCGTATGCGTTGGTATGTGAGAAAGAAATTTCTTATATTAGCTGACAGCCTATCTTACATGGGCAAAGGTGGGAGAAATGTGTATCTATCCTGAATAAAAGGAATTTTCAAGTAAGTACTGCTGTGGCGAGGAGTGCGAGTTCCTAACCCCTTCACAACAAACAGAAGAATGAAGGAAATGGCGCCTTTAGCTGATTTTGTGCATGCGCATGGATATAAGCGTGAATCTTGTGAAACGTACCCAACTAACCGTTAGCAGTATTTACTGAATATGCTCTACTTATAAGATAACTTTGGATGTTATGATACAAAATGCAGTGAATCAATAGCCTATAACGAAAGTATGTATAAAATTTGAATTCAAGATCTCAGAACATGTAATTACGGTAGAGAAGTAGTTTTAGGCATTATCTGTCATATTTTACAGCTTTTGCACCCTATCACAGCAAAAAAAATCGGTCTTTTGAAATGTTCTCCTCTTGGTTGACTCGATAAAAACAAATATGAATATCTAAAAACTAAAACCAGTATGGGAAAGCTTACCAATATTGTGGTGAGCATTCCATCAAAACAAACGCTTTAGTAAAAAATAGAGTAATGACTCTTGTGTTTATGTTTTCTTATGCCCCCCAGTGTTGATTTGAACTGTTTAGGAAATTACGGTGCACCGCCATGTAAAATCAAGGTAAAGCCTCATTGAATATATTCATAGTTATCATATGCATACAACTTATGCACAAGTTATTCATTTTGTAATCTCTAAGCCATTTAAGTTTAATTGTGACCATTTATGATAGCGATGCTAAAGTCATGATAATACTTCAAACACTTAGAATCAAGATTGAAGTTAGTCCAAGTAACATGTGTCATGCTATAAGTTATGCCCATATCACTTAAGGTAAATGTTTAATTCTGACCGAATGGTACATAAAAATCAAGCACTATCTAGGGGTAACACAAACCGAAAAATCTGTCACACTTTTATTTCTAATATGACAATATGGAGTTCTATACAATTGCGTTTGAAATAAGTTCTCACACAATAAAAAATATGTGGTATTTCTATTCATTATGCATGATCCGCCTGGAACGTTGCACACAATTGGTATTTTGCCATTCAACATGATTACGTAGGAAAAGTGACTAACTCTATCATGCAGCGATCACATCAACACTGTGCTTGGTCTGCTGAATTGCTACTGAAGAGATTCATATCTAAAGTTAAGGAAAGGGGGAACAGGAAACAAATATATTTAATGGGTCGGGGAGGAAGTTATCACTGCTATGAGTTAAACAATCAATATACCAAGATAATAGATAGAAAATTTCTTGAAATGTGTGCTAGTTTAAGGCTTTATCAGTGTATCTGCATTTTACCCTACATGTTGCTAGACTTAGACAAATTGGAATGATATTTCATATAAATCTAATATAAAACATTAGAAAAAAATACGCTACGCTCGTTCCCACTAAATTAATTTATAATTGTTACATAATACACTTTAACCTATAATTGTAGCACTTACTTCCCTGTGACACAGTGACTTCCTGAAGATTCCCATAACTGTACCCTAAAAGTACCGCCAACACCACGGTAGATACACACTGAGGTATCAATTTCATCATCTGCTTCTTTCAAGTGCGGGCTGCAATATAAAGCATTTGTTATATACGCCATGTAGATTGTAGCATGGCACTGGTTTTTGCTTTGCATAATATTCTCCCTTTAATTTTCAAGTTATGATAAAGAACAATTTGGTAAGCTCGCATAGAGGTTTTCGTATTTGTCAAATGTATCATCAAAGAAACAAACTCAAATGACGTTAAAAGCTATGAAGAAATAAGCACAGACCACATACAGGAAGAATGTAAAAATCACAACTTGAGCCATGAAGAACTGTGTTAAAGCAGCCATCAAACACCCAATAAATGGTAGTACAGTAAAACCTGTGTAAACAGCCACTCAAAAATAGACAAAAAACCCTAGTGACATACGGTAGCTTAAATGAAGGTCGGAAGTATTGCAGAATGCTCCCCTTGGAGCAATCTGCAATACTTGTGACTTGCATTTAGCGATAATTGGCCTTGTAAACCAATTTGTGATCTTTTTAAGAGTGACCTTTTTAACAGGGTTAACTGTATTTAAAGTAAGTAAGGGTGCAAAGATCAGGATTCGATACAATCAAGTACCACACTTGACCCAGAATACCAATGGGAAAGTGACAAACTCACAGTTTATTCTGATGGGGACCAGGACACATTTGGGAAACCAAGAATCCAGCCAAAGCACACAATGTATAGGATATTCAAATGCATTTTGTAGAATAAGGTTTTATTTCATCGAGTAAAGGCGACAATATTTACCGAAGCCACGAATAAAAATACATACAGTATGATTCAATTCACGAGTGAAATACAATGTAAACGCAATAGTTAACAGAAAAGCATTTTGATTCTTGTATTATTTACAAACAGTTCAGCAAATGGAGCCACATTTTAATTTTACAAGCTACCTCTCATGTCTAGATCAGTCCCTTTGTAGTGAACATAAGAATATGGCAGAGTGAAACCGAACACATTAAAATAAACTTCATACTTCAGTTAAAAGTTTTGATATAATAAAATAATTCAATGTTAAGTACAAGTGACGCCATACAGGATATATGAATTTACGTAACGTAGGCTACTTGCAATATATAACCCATTGTATATAGAGGTGCAAAAGATGAAAAACTAAACCAAACAGCAAACCTGAATGATTTTGGTACCAAAATATATCTTATGTTCTTACTGGAGAAATGCATACTCATACTTAATATTTTCGCTCAGAAATAAGAAAATCGTAGGCGTTGGAAGGTTTGAAATGCGATTTAGTAAGTTAAAGAAAACGCCTGACAACTAAACTAAAACGGTTTTAATTTCACTCCATTGAAAACATACGTTTCATATTTTTTCTAATGAAAATCTAAAACAAAACTATACTATATTTCATCAATAGTTGCCTTTATTTACTATTTGTGTGTAATATAAAGTATTTTTCTGAAGGATATACAAGTTTATGTTTGTTTCGTTTTAAACTTAGACAACTCACTATAATATTATTTGGATAATTTTGTGTCTATAGACTGAGTGGCAGATGTTTTTTAAAACTCTTACCTATCCAAATTCCTTATGTGCGTGTCTCTTCTCACTAAAATCCACTGATAAATATAAGTTTGTTTATGAAAAAAATAGAATGGAGAGCGGCCATGCTTCTGGTCATTACAGCTGTTGGTTAGCTCTTTGCATGCTGGGCTATTCTTCTTGCTTTTGTTGTCCTTTGCTGACTTTTTTCGAAACTAACTTTTCAACAAAATTTGAACCCTATCATTGTGTCAATCAGTTTGGATCCAGATCAGAACCGACATAACGTCGGTCCTGATCTGGGTCCAAATGTTTTGCATAGGATATCAACAGACGACAAAAGTCGCCACCAGTAAGAGTGAATGCAAACGATAGCACCAGATAGGCAATTATAGTTTTTGCTGCTTAAATTTAATATATGTGTGAAATCAACAGGTACCTTAAAGAAACCCATGGCTTACTCAGTTATTGTGGGTACAAGAAATATATATTTTTGTTTCTATACTCAAAATCATGGCCTTTTATCTAGAGACTTGGTCAGAAGATTCCAAACCGTGTGGTTGTTTACTGAGTAGCTGTATCGTATATTTTGTATTGCCCAAAGACGTAAGCAGCTGCACAGGGAGGGAATATACCAGCGGTTCTATCATAGCTGTTTCCACCGGCGATGTACATGTAACATACTATATACATGTATGCACATAGATAATTGGCTGCCTATGTCATTTTTATAACAAATTGTCTAGTGACTGTAGATCTGTGTTCTGTGTCTCTTCTATTTATACTCGCATGTATTATTGTGTCTGTCATTCCTTCCATTTTACGAAATTCTGCTACAAACTACAGTGTTAGAACAAGAGTTCTAATAAGCTAACAAACTGCTGCAAAACTATGATTTGACAGAATGGAAATTGAAACTGTTCAGTTATTTCCATTTAAGACTTATAGAAATTATAATGAAAAGTAAGTAAGGGTGCAAATATCAGGAATCGATACAATCAAGTACCACACCTGACCCAGGATACCAATGGATGTGACAAACTCACAGTAAGACACCACAAACGAGAGCCAAGAAGTCAGCCCTTTCCCAGCAGGTGATCACAAAGCACATATAAACAGACGCGCACGAAGGCATCGCAAACTCAAGACAGAAAAAACTTAAAAGATCCACAAAAGAAGTACCGCCTTGGAACGGTCAGTAAAATATCTTACTGGAGGGCTTAAACCGGTTTGACATTGCACCAACCTCACCATTAGTTCAGATGTGGATCAAGACAGAAACACAAAAAATAAATAACACAAATGATCCACAAAAACAGAACCGCCTTGGACTCCTGAAAATGTGTTTTTTTTTCTGGCGCTTTGCTCATATGATAAGTAAGCTTGCGCATAATATATATTTACCTCGACAGGCTCTAAGTAAATACAGTAAATATTTAGCGGGTATTTCCATTCAGCGGTAAAATCAAAGATTGCCAAAATATGAGACCGCGAAAAACAGATTCAAATTCAGTTACACAATAAGCAATAAATGGACTCACACCCTTAGTATGTTGGTATTCGTATCGTCAAAAATCAACTTTTGAACTGTAGAGTATGTTTCAACGCCGTATAAAGGAAAGGATATGCTCTTTCCCTATGAGAATAGATAATAACTTAAAAGACATTGAATTGAGAAACCGCCAAAATTAAACTACGCTAATATGTCAACCTTTTAAAATCGCCAAATTTTGATGCCGCGAATAGTTAGTGCTTTACAGAACAAATTTATCACTGGTTATACAGCTTAGTATTAATCTACCTTTGATTTCAATGTACATTGTATGCTCCAAGGATGATAGCAGTGAATATATATATAATTAGTGGAGACCTTTTTTCTAATGTTATTATTTAATAGCAGCTATTTTACTATACCTGCTCTTTTGAATATACCAGATTATATACAATACACGTATAACTAATATTTTTATTTCTGGTAAATGATTCCGGACATACTTGTGAACATATTGGACTAAAAATGGCCCTTATCGTTAATCTGTACATACTTACCATCCAAATTGTAGGCTATCGAAAATAATTCAAAACGCTTAAATGATGCCAAAATGGCATCAGGTAGATTCAACTTATCACGACTAAACTTAGTTTAGTCGTGAAAAGATGAGTCTACCTGTTGCCAAAAATCGGCATATAGAATGTGGGCCCTTTTTCTATCTCAAAGTGAATATCCCTTAGAAAAATTATATTTTACCCATACCTTAACTGCAAAATGGCAACGTTGATGTGGCTTTGTAGTTTGTACATGTAGCTATCGTTTGGTAAATTTGTACCTGATGTGTGTCTTTGGTTGGGCCAACCATTACTCAACTAGTTTGTTTAGCTTTGAAAATCTGTGAGCAATCGCAAAAGCTCGGCTCAATTCGAGAGCCAAGCCTCGGATGTATGTATGGGAAAGTAATATGTATGAAACAGCTGCATTTTATTAGCTGGAACCGGCGTAAAGAAAATAGTACTGTATCATGTGGTTCCAGTCCTATTAAAATCCATTATGTTGATTACCCGAAACGTTTTATCTGCAGAATAAATGATCAGAATTTAATGAGTTTTCAAGCAGCTATAGCGATATTTTATTAAAAAACACACATAAACTTCATTTGTAACCGTTTGTTTTTGCTGCAATCACACTTGTTATTGTGTTGGCATGTGTTCTGTTACGTCAGAGTCACCGTATGTTATCTGAGCATCAAAGTAGATCTTCGATGTACATCCGAGTTCTGATTCCACAGAATTGGCCGAGGCAGTTCCGATTGAATCTGTGAAGTGTGAAGCCCTTCCTTGGTCACAGTAAAATAATTTAATTTGTATGTCTCCCTGTGGTGATACATTATAAGTATATAAATTAAAAATTCGCGAACTAAACAACTTTTGTGTTTTAACAACAACTGCTCACGTTTAAAGAGGCTGATGGTGGCCCAACATTGAATGCTGGCTTAATAGCTTCATTATCTGCCAGGGGATCCGATCCAGTATCGCTAAGCAACCCTATAGCTTCATATTTTCTAAGGGTGGTCCTGAACCCTGCCACCCTCTCTGGATCGGCGCATGGTCAGTGTTTTGTGTTTTATCCTTGCATTACCTTGGAATTGTCTGCGATCTGTGTTACTCATTTATTTTCTAATTAACCCTTACCTTCATGAATATTTATGCTAGGTTCCGCCCACTATGAATAATTATATGAATAAACTTTCATGTTGGTACCCAGAACAAAAACATTACTTTTCAGATCCACAAGTGTAGGATCAGATATATCACATTTCCATAAGCAAACAGAGTTGACCCTGATCAGGCAGCTCTTACAAGAGCAGCCTGATCTGGGTCTGCTCTGTATGTATATGCGTTAAAAGGTAGAGGGTTTAGCTTTAATTTATTAATTAAATTAGACTGACGTTATTTATTTAGACAACATTTTGTTGAAACTGTATTTCTAAATTTCGTGTTCTTGGCTTATGCAAAAATAACAAAGGGTCAGAATACGTTTATAGGCTTTAATAATGATCAAGAAGATACTCGGCTATTGCTCTGTACATTGGCATATCATTAAACATATTCCATGTGATAGTGACATCGGGATGATATACAAAATACGTCCCATTCTTCCATCCCTCGAAACTGGTGACGGTGTTTGAGCTGGTATTAATCCAAAGCTGTATAAAAGAGAAAATAGTAGTCAATACATTGAAATTGATTAATTCGATAGCCAACATAATTACTCGTAAAATAAGCCAACGCATACAATTGTGTTATTTATCACATAAGCTGACACTGGAGACATAGACGAGCATGCACAAATGCGCAGTTTCGCCACAGCCTTTGCTGCACACATGCAGAAAGCATATAAACTTTTATATAGGTGTAGAGTAGACACTGACCAAAGATTGCAACTACATTAGAACTGCATTTGTACAGTTATATACAAATAATCTGTATTTATTTTGAAAGAATGAATTTGTAACTTGGCGATTTAAGTACCTAATCCTCAAGAAATATCCCAATAGTGGTACTATGGCTGGATTCAATACAGTTTGTTATAGCATGTGAGTAGGGCCAAACGCTACCTACTTCTGTTCAGCAAAATCAAAATATTCTATTGCATCTGACCTATATCCAATTGCACGACCCTTCGGTATGCATTATAATCACTATGCGAGTCCGTCCGTGTGTGGTCAGTAAGTGAAAAGCACCTTATGGTATATTTTGATCACAGTTTCCATACAAAAGTGACTTAATCCCGATCTTTGCATTCTTACTTACTTTAAATAACACAAAACATTTAAATTTGATATACGACAGTTTTTTTACGCATCTTAAAAAATGAAAACAAAATCACATTTTTCAAGATTTCTGAAAAAAATCGTCAGTAGCACACGTTAAATCGTTGTATGCGTTTTATTTTATCTTAACATGGTAGACAAAACCCAACAGAACTCGATCAGTCCATTCTGTGGCGGTAAATCTTTCCCCATTATTCCACACTTCCTGTTTCATTGTGACATTTTAACAATCTATTTGACTGCATTTGTCACAGCTTTTTTTAGTTTTCATAAAAGAACATTGACTAGCAGTATAAATAAATAACCGCTGAAAATGTCAATGCCCTGCAGCAGATAATAAAGCGTACATAGCAGTATAAAGTATGTACCTAAATTGCATGTTGAAAGCCGAGTTTCTAAGATTAAGCTGCTGATAACACCTGCCGTCATGTAAATAAGGAAAAGAAACGATGAGTCTGATTGTGTCAAAACTTTTGATTCTTATTCATCTCAAATCATGGCAGTTGAAGCAATCAAACATGTAAATGGGTAATGTTTCTGTGGAATATTTAATATTGTTGTGAAAAGTGTTAATGTTTTAATGAGGGTACCTTTATTCGGATTTCGCCTTTGCAAGACGAACAAGTCATTTTGAAATGAAAGGACTTGTATAGTCTCGACAAAGCCTTGGTTTATTTATAGAATTAAAAAAAATATGACAGATTTTAATTTCTGAACTAGCACAAAAATATAATGTGTTCGTTTAAAAGTTTGCTTCAGTATATTTTATTAAATTGGAAACAGACTAATAAAATACATGTAAGATCCAGTAAATCGAATGCAAAAGCTTATCAAAATACATGCATTTTAATAAACACTGGCTATGGAAAGTGTTTGGCTTTCTTCACGAACATGACCCTGGGGACAAAAGTGATTACAATGATAATGATTAGTTTTTTCCAATTTTGCAGCCGGAATATTACCAGGGAGCATTTTATGATTATACTATTATTGCTGTTAGCGTTGTGTTTGACACATACCTTTGATAAAAGTTTGACATTTGCTTTCATGTCATCCAGCAGCTTCATAAGCTTCTCAACGGCCGTCTGTAGAGTTTGAAGAGTGTCTGCTAGTTGAGAACCACAGACTAAAATTTGAAATAATGTTAGGAAAATAACAATTATTTGAAATCCTTATTTACCTAGTAGTCTCCAGGCCGTACAATAATGGTCCCACTTACCTAACTTTGGCATAATATGTGGATTGTCCACCATGTGTAGGTTATAGATCATATATTACAATTATAAAGGAATTAAGTGGAAAAGAGCGCAGCAACTGAACCACTTAATTTCTTAATTATTGTAATATATGATATATGACCTACTTATTGTTTTCTCCTCCCCTCCCGT
This sequence comes from Loripinus fragilis, assembly GCA_964019695.1. Taxonomy (NCBI): domain Eukaryota; kingdom Metazoa; phylum Mollusca; class Bivalvia; order Lucinida; family Lucinidae; genus Loripinus; species Loripinus fragilis. The sequence goes on along the minus strand of OZ026526.1, from coordinate 56,152,340 downwards.
TGAACAAAAGCCGCATTGACCACTTCAGGGATTTACTTCATGATTTTACTTAATAGATATTACACATATTGACAAAATATGTGATAAAGCTGGCCAACAATTTAAATATCTGTGCAATTTGATTGGTTGTGAAGCACAGGAAGGGGCGGAGTAAACTACAAGTGGGTGTCTTTAATTGTTTAATAGGAGATATGGGTCATTTGTTTTTGCTTTATCATAGTTATTCAATTTTGTTAGATTATTATTGAGATAATAAGTTGCTCAATATGCATTTAAGCCCCATAGTAACGAAGTTGTACTTCATTGCTCCCACAATTTTTGGAATTTGTCTTAGAATTGTTTTGTACCTTTTAGAATTGCTGTTTTTGTTTTTTGCTATTATGTATATATATTTTAACTTAATAATTTACTTGTCTTTTATGTCATTTGGCTATAATTTCTTGATAACAGTAGTATAACACGTATATTATATACTCAAACAATAAAGTTATATCCGTTGACGTTTATGTCTGTCAATTCCAAATGTTTGAACCTGTTCCATTCATATAGTCACATTACAAACTTTGTTTATTTAGCAACGTTATGCACATAGGCGAAATTCATTTGATAATCAGCAGACAACGCAGCAAAGACGAGTACCCTTAAAATCAAAAGTCACAACATCAATAGCTTTTTGTATCCGTCATAATCGCGAACTGTTCAAGCACATTTAAACATCATTGAGATAACTCTCTGGTAAGATGTTATTCCCGCTAGCTGTATGAATTGCTTTCACGGCCACAGCCATTAACCTGTAACATAATCTAACGTCACAAAACATCAAACACATGCGTGCATGAAGACACTCAGAAAATTCATTCTTGGCCCAGCATTTTGATAATCAACAGAATCGGACAAATTTGAATTCAGTTTCCATCATCATAAGCATTTTAACATTAATTAAGACTAATCAGCATCAAAGCAACCAATAATGGAAATTATCTGATGAATTTTCAGTAGGGGGTTGGGTATCAAATTTCATGAACCTTTTGTGGCTGACACCAGCCATAGTTTTTGTTTTTCTCTTTAGTGCAATTGTTGCCATGCACAAACAAACCACATCAAACAAAACTGTGTCAAATTAATGTTAGATTAAGGAGATTTGGAAGTTTTTAAATTGCTATTTGTTTAATTCAAGTGGAGGTTATTTCAGGTTATTTCGTAATTAAAGGTTTTGAACTGCAATTTTGCTCGTTAAATAAGCAAACCAAACGTGGGATTTTTAGTTGTTTATCATCGTCAGACGTTCCTGACTGTCATTTCGCATAACTTGTGTTATGTTTTGATGATTGACTTCCTGTTGATAATGGAAAAGGGTGTTTTCACATTAGGTTCAATTACACTTCGAGATAAGAAGATACAATCAAACCATTACCAATTTTCGTGTGTCTGACGTTTCAGAAACATTTTAGTTTTTATTTTTGTTGCGACATCTTAACTGGAATGAAAACTACAGTACCATGAAAATCGGACGTTTCTTTTTTGTTTGAGTGAACAAGGAGTTTGCTTTACATTATACGTCAGTTACAGTAAAAAGGCTTATGAAAGATCCAGTAAGAATCTATTTCGGTCTATTAAAAATTCAGGTGTAGTTTTAGATAAACTTAAGGCCAGAGGTTTCAATGCGACCAGTTTGTCCATATATGTACACTACTTTAACATAAAATTTGATTAAAGATAAATTTACTGATCTTATTGAAATGACCTTCGATAGAGAAGGCTATCCTTACCTTATATGTAACGTCAGAAACGCATTTTGTACTTCAGAAAAACCTAAAAATATCATGCATGGTCTTGTCAAAATGTATGTGATGCGCTAACCTTTTTTGTTGGACAACATTTTTATTCGATTTGGTACTAAGTTGTATAGACAAGTAGTTTGGATTCCTATGGACACTAATTGTGCTACCATGGTTGGCGATTTATTCTTGTTTTGTTGTGAGAGGGACTTTATGATGTCTTTTTCTGATGACAAGCAGGCTTATTTATTAACGCTTTTAACACTACATCCAGATATTTGGATGATATTTTAATCATTAATAATGTTTAATTTGACTATATGGTAAGTAAAATTACCCTTCAGAGCTCCAACTGAATAACGCTCATACCTCTGATACGAAGCTGCGTTTTAGGCTTGCATTTGCCCATTTCTAATGATATTGTTTCTACCAAATTTATGATAAACGTGACGATTTTTATTTTGAAATTGTCCGCTTCCCATTTTAGATGGTGATGTTGCTCGCTCGACATCCTATGGAATCTAGATCTCTCAACTCATTTGTTTTGCTTGAGCACCTAGTCTTGTTACTGATTGTTGGCTCTAATAATTTTTCAGCGCAGTTCATTAAAATAACTTCCCATTATAAAAAGATTTGCTTTAACATTAATGTATTACAACAGACCGCATGCTTGGTGGTCAACCTAATCATAGTTGGCCACTTTGCTTTCCTCTTTATTTGCACGCTGGTGGGTCGGACTTCAGAATCTATGACGGTTCTGACTAAAAGACTTATCTATTGATCAGATGGTAGGGGCCTGATGCTTTGTCTGTTGTCGGGCCCACGTGAGTTTGCCTGTTTGATTTCTGTTGCTCCTGTATTCAGTTTTATGTACTGTTGAGTCCTTATCCTTGCTGAGTCTCCTTTTATATCTTGATTTATATGTTCGGGGAGATGAAGCATAAATAAGTTAGGGGTCTTTCATGCAAACAAAACATCTATGTGTCTTGATCCACATCTGAACTGAGGGTGAGGTTGGCGCCGTGAAACCCATTTAAGTCCTCCAGTAAAATATTTTTACTGACCGTTCCAAGGCGGTTCTTCTTTTGTGAATCATTTGTCTTATTTTTGTCTAGTGTTTGTCATACTTTCGTGTATGTTCATTGCTGCGTTGTGGTCACCTGCCGGGAAAGGGCTGACCTCTTGGCTCTTGTTTGTGATGCTTGGTTGTTTTTGTCACTTTCTCATGTGGTATCCTGGGTCAGGAGTGGTACTTGATTGTATTGATTCCTGATTTTTGCCACTTTTCTTACTTTAAAGGTGTACAGCCACATGAAATGTTAAGAATGCACAAACTTTATATAATGTAATCTTTCTGCCATTTTGACAGCATAATATAATTTCCACAAGCATTTGATACAGTTCATTTTAGGACATGCTTTCAGGGCATTCCTTCAGTATTTGTAAAGTGCAGTATATTAGAATCCATCATAAGTGTGAGGATGGGATAGAAAAAATCCATCCCAAGGATCACCGATTGGTATCACGAGGTTTGCCGTAAAACGTGATTTCCGAACGTATATCCGACGATATACCTACCCAAATGAAAATTTTGAATATGGTTATTCGCATTCTAATGCACTTCTGCAGTTTCGTCCCGAATTGGAGCGTTGGAAGCCTCATAAAGCCGCACGTCATCCAACGAGATGTGACGTAATTAATGACGTCAAACTATTTCAGACAGTATATTGCAGGATATATTGTCGCAAATTTTTGACGTTATCCAATCTGACGTCGCGTTACAAAATCAAGTGCATTAGAATGTATTTTTAGTGTAGGAAAAGAATGGTGGAAAAACAGTTCCCCTTTGTATTTTATCAACATTATTTTTGTTTGTTTTATCGAAAAGGATGAACTAAATATTAGTTTGTCTATAAAAATAATATATTCTGTGGAAAGCGATCTTTTCACAATGTATATAATAAACATTTCAAAACAAGATATATTAAGGGGAAATATCTTTCAAAAGCTCTCACTTGCATGAATTGCATGAACAATTTATACATCTCACATAGATCACTTTACGCCATGCTAATCAGTCTTTTAGAGTCACTTCCTGGTTTGATACTGTTTGCAATATTGTGACAAATGTACCCAAATGTACAAATTTCTGGTATAAAAATATATATTTACATTTTTTGCTTATGAACTTTTCAAGATCAAAATGAAAATTTGCAAAATAACAGAAATACATATATATGGGTCAAATACTTCTAAATATTGTAGTCAGATAATAGACTCTTTTCACATTGTTAGTGCGCATGCACCAAACTGTCTCGTTCCGCGTTATCTCCGCGAGATAACACGTGAAGGGGCAACCTTTATATGGCTGCCTTACATTACACAATGGAATATGGAAAACAATTAAAGAAAAATAAATAAATTAGCAAATATTAAAAAAAAAAAGATTAGACAAATTAAAGAATTAAATGATAACGTAACAAAAATAGGTGATTAATTCCAATATTCTGAATATTTGAGATAAGAAAAGTTGATTTCTAAGCATCCAAGATAGACTTTTTTCCGAATGAGCGGGTACATTACTTTGTTGGTCATACATTATACTTTATCAATAATTTCCTTCCATACTTTAAGTATGCGAGCAGTGAAGAGTATGGTAAGCTCCGTGTTTATCCAAGTCTACATGGTCAATGATTACATTTCATACACTTGACGTCTAAACAGGGCCTTTCTGGTTTAGATAAGTGATAATATACAAATCGCGGGATAACCTTTCTTGTGGGTTTCTGACTGAGTAAGACCCAAGCCAGTCTGTTTGGCTACAGAGACTTACTAAAATGAAATTTGGCATGAAGCAAGATTAGATATTACACTTTCCAATAAGCGAACAATACAGGCGCTGATCAGACTGCGTGGATACGAAGACAGGCCTGCGCCTTTGTTGTTCGCATGCACCAAAGTCAGGTTTTCTCGCGTCAAGGCCCATTTTAATATCTACTACTGTGCATCCGGTCATTCAATCCTATGCCCGGGGGGGTCTAAGCACACGTGCCCGGCACGCGCGTTTGTAATTCGCCGGTATGATTGATTTGTGACATGAAGTAAAAAGGCGCCAATATATACCCATGGGACTGGTGTTTTAAAAATATATCCGAGTCTTCATCTACATCCATGATTTGTGTGTTCGAACAGCGATGATTCTCGCGAGCCTGCGCATAAGCGGACGTTGAATGTAATTTAATGGGTCTATGAATGGAGGTGTTTACTTATAGTTCGATTTCGACATTTATCGCATATGCTGAGTCATTATGCAGCATACACGCACGTCTATTTGGTAGCATGCAGTAGCATGCGTGCGCTACTGCATGCTTGTATCTGGTGGGGCTTGAAGCCTTAGATGTATTTTTTGTCTAAGTCTACATGCACCGCCTTTCCTTATGTGCGCTTGGATACAACACTGGATCCCATGTGTGTGCGAGCAGTGAATGTCCAGGTGAGACTGCATTTGCTCAGGCTCGTCTCAGTTGTCGATGTTCGCACAACAAACTCGTAAAGTCGTTTGTCTTATTAGTTGGCATGTGCTTCAAATAGTTTTTGCGATTTCGTGCCCAAAGAAGAAGCGATTTCGTGCCTGAAGAAGCCGATTTTTGCTCGATATCAAAGTACATTTTACACTAATTAAAGCGAAAAAAAATACTGAAGACTTATCAAAATGTATATGAAAACTTTAATTTATCTGATTTCTAGAGTAAGATATCGCATTCTAGCGGAGAAAGGCCAAAAAATCTACTTATAAAGCATCATTGTGTGTTCAGTCAATGTAACTAATAAGCAATCTGTCCCTTCATTTTCAAAAACGGCTTTATCGATTTTTCAATTGAAGAGCGATTGCTAAGGGAGATAACAATGTGAAAGGCGTCTATTGTAGTTCATGTTCATGCAAATGAACTCTCTAAAGTTCACCATTGCAAAAGGTATCAAACCAGGATGTATAAATTGACCATACAACAATGCGGCCAAAGGTATCTGTCTCCTTGATAAAAAAAAGCAATTTTTGTTAAACAGGAAAAATTTCATGCAAGTAAGTGCTTTTGAATGATATATCCCCTGAATGGTAGAAGTGTATGTGTCCAATGTTATGACATGTTGCGTGTGCATTTCCTATTACTTGCCAAGTGCTCATTGAGAGTGGATATTCTTTTATAAAGAAAAGTTGACAGAGAGCATGGGTTTGGATATTCTTTTATAAAGAATAGTTGACAGACAGCATGGGTTTGGATATTCCTTTATAACGAATAGTTGACAGAGAGCATGGGTATGGATATTCTTTTATAAAGAATAGTTGACAGAGAGCATGGGTTTGGATATTCTTTTATAAAGAAAAGTTGACAGAGAGCATGGGTTTGGATATTCTTTTATAAAGAATAGTTGACAGAGAGCATGGGTTTGGATATTCCTTTATAAAGAATAGTTGACAGAGAGCTTGGGTATGGATATTCTTTTATAAAGAATAGTTGACAGAGAGCATGGGTTTGGATATTCTTTTATAAAGAATAGTTGACAGAGAGATTGGGTTTGGATATTCTTTTATAAAGAATAGTTGACAGAGAGCATGGGTTTGGATATTCCTTTATAATGAATAGTTGACAGAGAGCTTGGGTAGGCGTTTAGCTTAAAAATAACCATTATGTAGTCTAGTTAACCTTTCATGTGTAACCAACATTAGAGTGTCAAATCAGACTATACTTTGTGTCATTCCCTCTTAGGCTGTAGCCCAGACCAGCGTATCTCGTAAAAAAGTCATCGATGCTTACCCCGAAAGTAGCAATGCTGATTTTTTGCAAAAAGAATATTTGAACATTCGATAATACAAAACCACTGTATAGCAATTCGTCGCGAATTGCGAATTGCCGTATAAGCGACATTTGTATGGGAAGCCGTTTTCCTTAAAAAATCGTAATAATTATTTAAACGCGTTGTTAAACATGTTATCATAGCAAATGGGATTGCAAATGGTATCTCTTCTGTCCCATTAATACTATTGTATGTTATGAGGAGGGGGGAACATATTTTGATTTGCCTTATGTTTAAAATCTAGCTTGAGAACACAGACTGTCTATGCTATTCAAAGTTTGTGTTTGTTCGTTTTGATTTGATAACTAATCTTCATGACCAAAAGGAATATGACAATTATTTTGCTATTAGCCGAGAGGCAAATATGCTTGCAACACTAAAAATTAATAATTGAAATAATATACTCATTAGTGAACCCGTGTGGCAAAAACAAACATAGGTACCCCATCAACAAAAAATAAGAAAAAAGAAACAGAGGAGTTCAACAGCGTGACAATCATCCCACACAAGGCTACAAGAGAATAAGAAACTATATCCAAATGACTTGTATAATAAACATGGTTAAGAAACAATATAACTAACATTTTCTAACGAGGTAATTATGCTGCAAGTAAGCACTGAACAGACGTAAATAATGCACACAGCACAAATAAAGAAACTTACACCACACATCACTGAAAAGAATGAACGTGTTTTTAGGTTATTAACGCAGCTAACTGTACTCGTATAAATTTTACTTATACAAAAAAGAACTAATTCTTTCCTTTCCTCCATGAGTCATCACCGGGCGGTGATGGAAGATTTCATGAACAGAAAACAAAAATTAAAGGTATAATAGGTATATGTAATTGTTGGAATACTGATGTCGTAAGCTGCAACAATAAAAGTAAGAAAGGCGGCAGATATCAGGAATCTATACAATAAAGTACTACACCTGACCTAGGATACCACATGGGAAAGTGACAAATCACAATTAAACGTCACAAACAAGAACCAAGAGGTCAGTCCTTTCCCAGCAGGTGACCACAAGGCAGCAATGAACAGACACGAAAGCATGATAATAACACAAATGATCCGCAAAAGAAGTACCGCCTTGGAACGGTCAGGGGAGGGCTTAAACCAGTTTCCTGGTGCCAGTTTCAGCTACATTATATATCCCCACCATATTTTTTAAATGTGTTTTTATGTATTTTTATCCCCATCCTTTTTTAATAAAGTGAAGGGGATATTGAAATCGCCTCCGTTCGCCCGTCCATCCGCCTGTCCGTTATGCTATCTCCTCCTAAACCATTGGACGAAATTTAACCTAATTTGGTGTGTGAGTAACTCACATCAATGGGGCGTGCAACATTAAACTGTTTTTGGCCCCGCCCCCTGAGGCCCTGGGGAGGAGTCAAAAGGTCAAATATCATTCAATTTCAACTACAAAGTCAATTTAAAAGTTTTATGTACCAAACTTTTTGTGTGTTCTCTCAAGTGAAAGATTCAAAACATATATGACGGGAATTTTATTCTGTCGCCTGGGTTATGCACCAGGGGTGGTACTTTGGGGCGCTTGGTGCCCAGGGGGTCAAAATTATTTTATTTCAAACATGGTCATGTGGCATATCAAATCGACGGGCATGTCAAGCAGAACAGAATGCAAGTAAAATTTTCATCGTATGGTCAAACTGGTGACCTTGGGGTGAGGTCAAAAGGTCAAATATCATTAAATTTTGAATACCATGTCAATTCTAAGATTTTCATTCCAAAGTGAGTAAGGGTGCAAAGATCAGGAATCGATGCAATCAAGTACCACACTTGACCCAGGATACCAATGGGAAAGTGACAAACTCACAGTAGACACCACAAACGAGAGCCAAGAGGTCAGCCCTTTCCTAGCAGGTGACCACAAAGCACATATAAACAGACGCGCACAAAGACATAACAAACACAAGACAGAACAAAAACATGAAAGATCCACAAAAGAAGCACAGCATTGAAACGGTCAGTAAAAATATTTTACTGGAGGGCTTAAACCGGTTTAACGGCGCCAACCTCACCCTTAATTCAGATGTGGATCAAGACACATAGATATTTGGTTTGCATGAAAGACCCCTAACTTATCAATGCATCATCTCCTAAACATATAAATCAAGATATAACAATGAGATAAAGCAAGGATAAGGACTCAACAGTAAATTAAACTGAATACCGGAGCAAAAGAAATCCAACAGGTAAACACTTTGTGTGCGTTCTTACAAATAAAAGATAGAAAACATATTGAACAGAATGTTCATTCTGTTGCTGGGGTCCTTGGGGTGCTGGGTGGGTCAAAAACTTAAGCGTGGGGATTTGCGATGGCGCCCCATCGTGCATTCGAGTTTGTCTTTTGCTTTTCCTATTTTCTTTCTTTTTTCTTTTTTGCTACTTTTTCTTTCATTTTCAGTCGTGATGTCCCTTCTTGACTATTTTATTCATTTTTAGCTTTGTATTTGATTTTAATGGACTTGTTTTTTTTTATGTTTGATATCTTTAAACAATTTTGCTACCTTGCAAAATGTTTTGATAATACATGTAAAACATACAAGTATGCCAAATTAAAGACCCCAAGCTCACAAACTGCATACTTCATAAAAGAAAATTTAATTAAATCTGTTGGAGAGCCAGATATGACTGTTAAGATGTGAACAAGTAATATATGTACTTCAAAAAATACTGAAAATATTCAGAAATGCATACTATTTAAGTTAGTTAATATTGTGCATCCAAACGCTACTGTGGAAGTTCTGAATCTTACGTAACTGTTTATCCCTTATCTTGATTTTTTAAAATATAAAATGATGATTTTTAATACACTTTGGTATTGGAAGAAATTTCATGAAATCCATATATGGATACATCAGCATGTCGTTCAGGTAATGCCATAACAGTATGCAAGTATGGAAAATGAAAATTTAGTTGCCATGGTGATTGTTTTATTATACCAGGTATGGCAAATAAGTCCATTTTGTCTTGTTGCTAGGCAACCATCTATAATTACGAGTAAATATTTCTGACCAGCTTTTTAGGAAGGGGATTATAATGTTGTATCTAACATTCATCGTTGTTAATGTTTTAAGTCTTTTCTTTCAGATTTATAATATAGAATGTGTAGAAAATAAGCATTCATTATTTTTGTCTTTAGATTCGCTTTGCGGACTTTAATGTGTCACTTGACTGAAATGAAACATACTACCATACACTATTTTTGAAATCCGTCAACCGATTATAAATATCAAAAGATTCTCACGCTTTTCGCCCAGTAACTATGTAATGAAACACAATGGTGCCATCCTATATCAACTTTATTTACATGTAGGCTATTATCGCATACTTGGAAAAAAGTAAGTAACCGTTAAGGATGTACTTAACATTGCGATGTGTTTTTGCATATCTACCCTTCTAGTTCGCCAAAACAATGCATTGGATAAAGCGAATCGATTTTACAGCCCATTTGGTCATATTCAAGGCCATCTTAAAGTGTCCATTCTTACGTGACAGTACATTTTGTGCTGTGAAATAGGCACACGGACGTCCCACTACATACGCAAGCATTTTAAACGTGACCTGTTAGTAGGATAAGGAATGATCCCCAAAAATACGTTTTCATACCATAGTGCGACGGCTGCCATATTGGATATTGAATCTTACCCGAACATGCAGCAATGTAATCTTTGGACAGTTATGATGTGTTTGTGTGAAATTATCAAATTGAATCGTGGCAGATACAGATGGGAGAAAACGAAACATTACGTTTTATCTGGTTACATATGGAACACCATTGTATGCGTAATGCTAAAGCAACAAGTCTTTGAAATTGAAACTAATACTAAAAACTTTTAAAACAAACACATAGTCATTCCTGAAAGGTAGTTTGATTTCAATTTGATAACGCGTTGCTGAGATAATAGCGTATGTATTAAACGAATGCGTACACATGACGCACATGGGCCACCATACTTTTTTAGCTCTAGTGCCGTTATGCAATTCCGAAAAGCTTGCTATACAGTGGTTTCGTATGCACCATATATTATTCTTCGAATTTATACTATAGCAATCCTTGCTACTTTCCGGGTAACCATTTGTTATTTTTTTTCATCCTGGGCCCCAGCCTATCTATAAGGTGGTATAGGGTAAAGTCGGGTAAATTTGGACACCAGGTAAATTCGGACACGCATTTGCTAACAGTGTGAATCCAGATGAGACGGCTCCTTTTGAGCCGTCTCATCAGGATTTTCACTGTTTGCTTTGTTAATTTAATTTTATTCCAATATTTAAAATATGAAACAAACAAAGTCGCTCATTACCCTAGATAAGGCTCGAGAAATGGCTCTAACCCTTTGTCTCATATCTTATAAGATAAAGCTCGAAAAATCGGACTATACCTTGTGTCATTCCTACTAGGTGGTATAGATACTCGTAAGGTTCGATATTTTTATTAAAGATTTGCCCTATTTGCTACTAAGATATAAATTGGCGTCAAAAGTGGCTAAATGCACTGAAAACAAAAATAGGAACCTACGTTTTGGACATTATCAACTTGATACCGCCATAATCTTTAATACTTACTATGTCCAGTGATTGTGTGGATTGCTGTCTCAGGGGATACAACTGCTGCAAAAGCCACACAGTCTGGACACTGTCCCATACACTGCCTTTGTTCATCAGTAAGTTCTGGGATTTCAATATCAGACATGCTGCTCCTCCTTCGTCTTTTGCCAAAGAAATCTGGAAGAAAATAATGTTCAAGACGGATAACATTGGACACACAATTGAAAAATAGCCCACTTTTCATGCGCGCGTTTATCTGGATTGACCCCATCTGAATAACAAATATTTCATGTGTCAAGTCTGAGACTCTATTTCTCCACATGTGAACAATAATGCCGTTTATTAGCCTAAGTATATGCAGTCTTATCAGCGTTGAATTATAATAGTTATGATCATCACATTGCAGACATTAATTGTGCGTTATTCTTTCTTATTACCATCCACCATCCAACTGAGGATGGCAATTATGATTGACTAAGTTGACTTTGGTACATTGTGCCACCGGCTAAGTGGTGTATCATGAGATAGCCCTTTCTGTGAAAATTACCTGTTTGTATTGCCTCATGGTGTTACAGCATTAAAATAACACACCCAGCTCATCGCCATCTCCGCGAGCGGAGATGGCGATGAGCTGGGTGTGTCATTTAATAAATTCATCACATTCCTTTGAGACAGCTTTCAAATGGCTTCTGTACATTCAGTCTATAGACAACAACCCACTTTAGTTAAGTGCTGAAAGATGGCAAGCTTCTTTAGAAAGCTTATACTTGTGGAACATAATGATTTGCGTCCAGACCACAAAAACAAGTGAGTCGTGAAACGAGGAATCCAACAAATTGAATGAATGTGACTGTGTGTCACGGGGTGGCTCAGATCAGTCTAGACATCAGCTCAATCTGATTAGAGTCTTCGCTGTCCGCATTACGAAGGCTTGATCCTTTGGTACCCACTAAGCGTGCAGCGAAGACTCTGATCAGACTTGGCGGATGCCCGGGCCGATCTTCAGGAATCTTCGCTTTGCACACACGCAGTTCGTTGGCTGTGTCATGTCATGGCTCAAGTATTCTGTATGCCTGGGTATTAACCCAATTGAGGTTTATTACTATGGTTTCCTCTTTAATTGCACGATGGTGGTTCAGGTCTCAGACTCAATTACGACACTGACTTAAAACGTGGGTCAGTGCCTGAAGTTTTTTTATTGTCTATGGCTTGGCCAATCGTGGCTCAAATGCTGGTTCTCTTTAGCTCTGACAGTCTGTGATTTGAGAGCACTTTTCTTTGTTTCATCGCAGTATGATAAGTTGGTTGTTTCCCTGTGATCCTCTACACAAGCTAAGCTCATTTTCAGTTTTATAACAACAGAATCTAGGGCACAGATGTGGCCAGTCAAAGTAGTTTAAGCAGTCATCCCCACCCCAGCTCTTCCACTGGCTTCGTTAAACCGGTTTGGGCCCTCCAGTAAAATATTTTGCTGGCCGTTCCTGGGCGGTGCTTCTTTTGTGGATCTTTTGTGTTTTTGTTCTGTCTTGTGTTTGCTGTGTCTTTGTGCACGTCTGTTTATGTGTTTTAGGTCACATGCTGGGAAAGGGCCTCTTGGCTCTCGTTTGTGGTCTCTGGTTGGGAGTTTGTCACTTTCCCGTTGATGTCCTGGGTCGGGTGTGATGCTTGATTGTATCGATTCCTGATTTTTGCGCACTTACTTACTTCGGTTGCTGTCCGTTCTTAGGCGGTGGTTCTGTTGTTGTCATTTCATTGTGCACTTGTATAAGATACTGCATACTTATTATAATAAAAAATGTTTACAATGACCTTGGACTCCAAGTTCATATTAGAGATCCTTAACGTGTGTTGTCATATGCACACCTTAAAGCGAGCATTGTGCCAAATTAGAAATGTAAGAGGAACTCGCGTTACGAGCAAGAAAGATTTCAAACAGATTTGACCTTGATCTTAAACTCAACGTTGATCTTTGACTTAAATATCAGATAGTGATCTGGAACTTTCGTTGTAATCAAAACACAATATCACTCCTCAACTTACTTTTAATCTTCTTCACGGCACTTTTACCAGTATTCACTATTGTGTTGCCAGTATCTGCAATGGTAAAATGTAACACACCTTAACATTACTCGGTGGTAGCCCATACAAACATAGTTTCCTCTTAATGGGGCATATGCAAACAGTGCAGACCCAGATCAGACGCCGCAGAACGCAGCGTCAGATCAGGGACTTCACTATTTGTAAAGAGAATATTGTATTAAAAGCTAAATAAGACTCAGCAACCCTAAGAGTGAAACCGGACATATACAATTGATAAGAATGGAAAAGTGCATATGACTTAAATTGGTTAATTGGCATCTGAATATTGTGGTATACATACATACATACATACATACATACATACATACATACATACATACATACATACATACATACATACATACATACATACATACATACATACATACATACATACATACATACATACATACATACATACGGTAACTGGACATCTCGGCCCCTAACAAACTCGGCCCCTGACCAACTCGGCCCCCACAAACTCGGCCCCTAACCAAATTGGCCCCTAATATCTATTAATAATCATTAAATGTCTAAACAATGAACATATATTTTGAGTTAATATATTTCAGATCATGTTATTACGATTTTATTTAACGGCCTAACTCAAACCTAGCTCATTCAGCTTAGGACTCAGTTTAATCAAGTGAGCTTGGGACTCGACGTCTATATTTCCCTTATCTATTAATTAAAACATGCGTTTGGGGTACTCACTTATATGTTTTAGTTGAAAAAAAAGAAACAATGTTCAGTTACGCTATCTTATCTGGGGCCTGCTGTCATCCCATGCCATGAGACAGTGGTACTTTATGTCTAATATGCGACCAGCGAAGGCTCAGGCGCAATTGCGCATCTAGAGCCTTCGCCGTTTGCAAACATTTAATGTTTTAACCCTTAGACGGCCAGTCACGACTCATGATTGTGGTATACTCACCTATTCTATAACTAGTTATTACAGAAATAAGCCCTTATGAGACAACACATAATGGGTCTTCTAGAATGGGAATGCACTGTTTGCCTATGTCCCATAAAGTCATCACTCAAGCTAATTGTTTTATACCCATTGTGCATGCTCAAAGAGAATGAAAAATTGGAAAAAATAGATTAAGCACATGTACAACGAAACAATCCAGCCTCCTGAAGCAAATGCACAATATTGGGTTGGGGGCCGAGTTTGCTAGGGGCCGAGTTTGTTAGGGGCCGAGTTTGTCAGGGGCCGAGTTTGTCAGGGGCCGAGATGTCCCGGAATCATACATACATACATACATACATACATACATACATACATACATACATACCTACATACATACATACATGCTGATCAGGGGCGGATCCAGAATATTTCGTTGGAGGGCGGAGGGGGTCTTGACAACGTATTATTTTTCTGTAGTCATCAACGTATTTCAAAGAGGGCCGTACGAACCTCCCTCGAGAAGCAATTGGACGCAAGGGGTCCAATTGCTCCTCGATGGGGGGCCGTACCAGTATTTCTAAGAAAACCTATTCATTGTAGCTACAATAGCTATTCATAGCTAATGTTATACTGTTTGTATCTCCGACTATATAAATAAATTTTGTATTGTATTGTATTGTATTGGTGAATTCCCAGGGGGTCCGGACCGCCTGCCCTCGATGGGGGTCCGTACCAGTATTTCTAAGAAAACCTATGTATTGTAGCTACAATAGCTATTCATAGCTTATGTTATACTGTTTGTATCTCCGACTATATAAATAAATTTTGTATTGTATTGGTGAATTCCCGGGGGGTCCGGACCGCCTGCCCTCGATGGAGGTCCGTACCAGTATTTCTAAGAAAACCTATGTATTGTAGCTACAATAGCTTTACATAGCTAATGTTGTACTGTTTGTATCTCCGACTATATAAATAAATTTGGTATTGTATTGTATTGGTGAATTCCCAGGGGGTCCGGACCGCCTGCCCTCCACCCCCTCTGGATCTTCCCATGCATATTTTCTTCATTGTTGATTTATGGTCCAATATGAATAATGCAATATAAATATTAATTAATGGTGTACAGATGGTGAAACCTACGGCAAGTTCTGGGGGCACTATGGACAATATTATGCTCATAACAAAACACCATTAGAAAATTATAAGTGGTAAATGTTTGCTAATTAGATGGGAATTCGACCTTACAGATGAGGACTTATTATGCAAAAAATCGTTTTTACCCTTGTCCTCATATATCCTCTTTAGAAACCAGTATAGATCCAGATCAGCTTGCTTCTATCGAAGCCATTTGACCATCTGATCAGGATATGCACTGTTTCCCATTCAGCCTCAGAATCTACTGTACTAATTGAAACCGTGCAACTAACGTGACTAGCAAACAGAAGTGAATATGTCATATAAATATGTTCAGCACAAGGGTAACGGAGTGTAAGCAGACAGTTCATGACAACATACCAATATATCTCGGACCCAAAATTACTGGGTCCGAGAATATACGTAGCTTGTCGCCAGAAAATAATTGAGCCGCGACATGTGATTTCCAACAATGTGGTATTTTGACAAGTGTAGACTCAGACGAGCCTGTGCAGCCTCCTTTTAAGCTTAGGAACTTTAAATTATGTTCAGTCAGTAGCTAAACATCCATAAAATTTTCAAGCGACCAGCAAAGGTTCTGATCCGACTGCGCGTATGCGCAGGCTGTCTGAGCCTTTGCTGGTCGCATATACCACATTTTTGGAAATCTCATGCCGCGGCTCAATTGTAATTTTACGCTAAAAGAATGTGCCTTTCTCGACCTATGTAATTTTCAAGGGTTGTCAGAATTTACAACGTTCGTTTCTACTATCCAACATCCACTTACTTGTAAATGCGTTCTTAAAACTGCTACCAAATATACCCAGTCCTTTACCAAATATATTCAGTGCTGTGTTTGCAACGTCCTTTGCTGTATCTGCGATGGTACTCAAACCGGATGTCAATTGATCCAAAGCATTCTGTGGATAGTCAAAATTTAAATCAGTTTTACAATGTAGAAAATAGGTTATTTCACTGGGTACTGAGACTGTTCTTTTAATAGCTATACTGACGGGCAAAAGATTTTGCGATAAATTACTAAGAAGGAAAAAATAGTGAATTACAAGTATGATTAGCCAACATACCTTGTAAACAAAATCGCAAATTAAAATAATCCCAAGGATCGACTCAAGATTCTGGCCATGGTAAGCTTGTGCAGCTCGTGTTTGTGAGCCACATGCAATACATGACAATATGTTATTGTAGCATTTATTTTGCCCGTCAGTATAGAATAACAGAATACATGTATTTAAATGGGCCAGCGCATGACATATGCGTAAAATCCTTCTTTAAACGTCCATACCGATGTATTCAGTGAACTAGAGCTATGAATACTCTGATGAGTCTGTGCATTTGCGTAAGCAGCTTGATTGAGTTTTCGTTGCCCAACAATGCGATAAATACCAAAAACCTCCTCATTCGCTGGCTCAATTATTTCAATGATGTGTCTGATTGTTTTGAGTCTATATCTCTCACCCACCTAGACAAAACATAGATCTTAATAACAAATGGTAGCTTAATGAAGGTAGAAAGTGATGCAGAATGCAGTACTTTTTTGACCTGCATTTAGCGATAATTGGTCTTGAAAACCAATTTCGGTCTTTTTGAGAGTGGCTGTTTTACACAAGTTTTACTGTACTGTGTTAAAACTAAAACACGGCTCTTACATGTCACTCACAACCAGAGCTAAATTAAAACCATAGTTACACATGTACACCCTGGAAGCCTGGCCAAAGACAGGCATCAGACACCAACCTACAAATGGAAGTTTTAGGTCAGGTTCGGCATTCAATCTGAGGTCTGAACAACCGTCGTGTAATTAAAGAGGAAACTATAGCTATAAACCGCAATTGGATTCAGAGGGTCGCATAATATACATGTCATATCCCACATTTTTGTACATGTACCGTGTGGTTTTCTTTTTGAATCGATAAGACAAAGAAGGCTTACCAACAATTCATTGAACATATACATGGAATCACCACAAACAATCTGATTAAAACACGACCCTGTCCAGCGACAGACATAGTTACAGTAGATCGGGATTTAATCAGATTTGTGGCTTTGATATGCCCTGTTGCAGAAGAGTTTTCAAACCAACGTCGTATATTGAACGATATTGAAATATATAACATAATTCAGAAAATGGTTTAAAGAGTTCCGTGTACATGTTTTTCAAATCCGTAAATCGAAAAGGTCAAGAATGTAGTTATACTTTTTGAAAAAAAAGTCATTTTAAAGTCATTGTGAGAATAAAATAAAAATTAAACGTTTCATTGTTGAGGGTACCTAACTTTCAAGGGCCATAACCCCCACCAAACTATCATATTGAATTGCAAACCATACCCACGCAATACTGTAGCAACAAAGGAAGTATTGTTTGGTGTCGCAAAGGGATAAATTATAAATATAAATTTTATCCAAAACAAAATAAGTAAGGGTGAAAAGATCAGGAATCGATACAGTCAAGCCTTACCGTAAATTCAGTACCAATGAGTGATCCAAATTGGGTTTTTATACTGGCAAATCCATCCTTGATCGCATCAATAGCATCTACACCATAGTTGTCAAATATGGCCTGGGCACCACTAGCGATACTGTTCGCTAGGTTCTTTACACCTTCTGCTACGTCTGGGAAATACTTCGATGGATCCAATGCGCCAAGAAACACCAATGCCAAATTTACCGATTGTCTGAAATCAGAGGTTCTAATAGATGTAAGGAAACTTTTTAAATACATATTTACAATTTTACGCTCAAAAAGTTTCCTTACGTATTTAGAATTTTACGCTCAAGAAGTTTCCTTACATATACATGTATTTTGTAATTTCTTATCCATCAATATAAATTTTGTTACATTTAGAGTGCCCAATCTTGGCCTCTCTGAGTATAATGGGGTCAAAGCGGGGTGGAGAGAGGAGGAGAGGCGGACTCCTAGAGAAAAATGACACTGGCTCCTTGCATGAATGGTTGGATAATAAGTAATAGCTTGGATAATGTGAATACTATCTTATGACCATGTCGGCAGTTTAAATATATTTTGTGATGGGTAATGCACACGGTGATTACTTATTTTAAAATGTTTATGTTTGTACACGCTTCCATGAATACTTTTTGCAGTTCTTGCTTTAATAGGTTTTCAAAACAGCATATATGTAGTGTACAGCTACAAGAAAAGGAAAAATATAAGATATAAAAATATATATTAGTCCGTGAATTTGTCAATCTGCTACATTAAACAATTAGGCAAGCCCCTATTAATATGATTAACATTCACACTGCTTGTATGCGAGCATTTGTGAGCTTTCATAGATCGGCATTGCAACAAGTACCAAAATCTATAATGCAACGAAACTTACGCCTGACATGAAATGGTCCCTAGGCAGTCTATACATTTATCGGTCTGCACTTTTACCTCACTGACACAGGAATTTATTTCGGGGTCGAGGGCACCTTTCTGGCTCAGAAGGGTGTCGACCTTCTCTGTAATAAGCCTCCCAAGTTCACCACCGAAAGCTGAAAGATAATAATTAACGCAGTGGTATGCAAACAAATGGACAATTTACGAAATTTTGGTAAGTATAGTATAGGTGCGCAATACCACCTTTAACCCTTAATGCTTCAATCGCAACAAACGTCGTCTGCTTCTCTCGTTTGCTGAAATGTTTTAGAAGCAGCTATGACAAACAGTGTGGACCCAGATCAGACTGCTCCTGTTGGAGCAGTCTGTTCTGGGTCCACGCTGTTTGCTTTTATACTTAATTCGTCAGTAATGCTAGGCAATTATTTGCAGCAGACGACTCGAGCAGACGACATTTTCAGATGCATTTTTTTTCTTGGCGCTTTAAGGGTATCCAGAATGGGTAAATGCCTAGTGTTGTTTTTGATCCATACTTCGTGCCCGCGTGCTTGCAATTTCGCATACGTACAGACACATACGATTACATGTAGTACCAAATCATGTGTGAATCACAGATGGTCCATTAAATGTATTGCCATGTGAAATAAAAATCAAGGAGCTCTAGTGGTCAAATATACACAAAACCCTAAGTGTTAATACAAATATATTCACTAAAATATAAAATAATTATCAAAATTGCATTTCACATTATCTCGTTATATCCTAACTGTAAGCCACGAAACTTGCGTTTTCAATCCCCACCCTTCACGTTACGTCTATGAGTTAATGCATTGCTCCAAAATGTCTGAATTACATACATGTACAATGTATACATGTATTTAGGATTGAATAGTTATTCACGCAAAATGAAAATGACATCTTTGCTGAGGGTGTGTGGGGGATGGGTGTGGAGGGGGCAAAATCTTCAAATCTTCTAACATACTACAGAGTCAGCATTCATATGCATCAATTGTACAGTTGTGCAGACATAGTTTTCCTTTTCGCATGTAATTACATACACTCGCATTACATGTTGAGCCGTGACATGTGATTTCCAACAATGTGGCATTTTGACAAGTGTAGACTGAGACAAGCCTGTGCAGCTTCCTTTTAAGCTTAGAGACTCCCAATGATGTTCGGACAGTAGCTTAACAGTCATAGAATATTTAAGCGACTAGCTATGGCTCTGATCAGACTGCGCGTATGCGCAGGCTGGTCAGAGCCTTTGCTGGTCGCACACACCACATTATTGGAAATCTCATACCACGGCTCAATTATAATGTTTCACAATTAATAAACAGCTCAAAAATACTGGACGAAAAATACGCAACGTTAATTTTAAATAATGCTGGTAAGTGCTTACTTCCCTGTGACACAGTGATTTCCTGAAGACTTCCGCAGCTATACCTTACAAGTACTACCAAAAGTACTGTTGGCACGAAATGGGGTATCAATTTCATCATTCTGTGTCGGTTCTATCAAGTATGGCCTGCAATTTAAAGCATTTGAGCAAACTCAAAAGAATTTGGTGCTTATCGAATATGACTATTATATAACTGTAAATTCGGAAATTTTCGCGAGGGTTTTATTTTCGCGAAACTTCGCAGTTTCGTGAAAATAAAATCCTTGCGAAATGCCGAAATCACTCTGTCGCTTACTAATATATGTAAATCATGGCCTAGACGCGAATTTGTAGCACCACAAATATGTTTTAACGCTGTTTGCGAAAATAAAATTCTCGCGAAAATTTCCGGATTTACAGTAACAGATAATTTAATTGTTACATATATAATTGCTGTCATGTCACTGTCTGCGTTATTTGTCATTTCCTCATGGTGCCGATGGTTGGTCTGTGGTCTTTGAGTGTGGTATTTCTTGGTCATACTCACTTATTTTTCCATTCGAGCTCCAGACTCTTCCACAATATTCCAGATTATTTTGAGGTTAGGACAGCTGTCGTTTCAACGGAGTTGTTAGAACGCCTCACATTACATTATTCGGTTATTGTGTCGGGCACACCCAGTTTTATGCACCCACTTGGCTTCAAAAAAGGAAATTCGGGCTGTATCCTGCCCTTATCCTACGCCTATCTGCATTAAGTAAAGGTGTGGGGCATTCATTAGTTTGAATTTTGGAAATGCTCTAAAACAGGTTTCAATCTTGTGGGGATTGACGTGACAATTTCGTCTGCACAGTGTCACCCCCACTGTTCATGAAAGTATAAGTTAGAACGCCTCTCCCTGGAATGTTGGTATTTTTTTCATATTCTGGTCTTTTGGAAATACTGGGATCTTATAAAAAGCAGAATACCGCTTAAGCTGACGCGAGGGGCGTGAAAGTATTTGCACTATTCATTAATTTTTATGAACAGACTTGATAAAACTGAGTCTTCTATTTTCAGATTTTGTAGGTGCTCTCATTGTATGACGGATCCGTTTTCAGGATTATCAAGAACGAAGATTTAAATGTAATTTGGCTCCCGTTGACCTCGGCTGGTGTCCGTTCTAAGTCACTGATTCTGATGTTGCGGATTCATTGATTGTTGTTACATTTACTCCGATTTTATGTCGGAGTAAAGTTTAAAAATTACTTTAACTGTGCTATCGTCGTCACCTATGGGTGTCTGTGTTCTGTATCTTTTCCTGGTGGTGTTGTTGGTTGGTCTGGGATTGTGGCATTTCTTGGTCATACACATGTGTTTTATCAGTAAATTGGCTTAGAATGCTTGAAAGACTTAAAAAGTTGATTCAATAATGATAAACAATACCTGCTCAAATTACTTCTACGTGCTCCTCTTCTAGCTTCATTCCCTGACGGGCTATAGGTATTTTTATATTAAATGGGCCTCACCCTGAGAAAACCTGACTTTGTTGGACATGTATGCGACCAACAAAGGCGCAGACCAGATTAGCTCTGGTTAGTATGTTAGCTAATCTTGCCACATGCAAAATTTGAATATTCTAGCTACTCGCCTTAGCTGAGCAAGCTGATTTGTGTCTTACTTGGTAGGACAACCCGAAAACAGGTTATTTCGCGTATATTCAAATAATTAAAACTTATTGGAGAGCCTACCCACTGCTGGTCATTACAGCTGTTGTTTAAGGTCAATATTTTCCAGAAGCAAAGCACCAGACCAGCAATGGCTTGGTTTTGTTTAATTTTCTTTTTAGATTAGTATCTAAATTCAACGGAAACACAATTTGTGGTACCTTAAACAGCTATAAGGCTTAGTCACTAATTGCGTGTACATGAAACATATGATTCTGTTAACATCACGCCCTTTTATCAGATGGTTCTAAACCGTAAGACTCCTGGTTCCATTTGTTTATGTTTAGCTTTTTTTATATTGCCCATAGACCCAAGCAGCTGTACAGGGAATAAACAAACCGTTTAGCATTTAATTATATAGTTGTGTCCACTGGCGTGGTAACATACTGTATGTATATTTATTACTCATATTAAAGGAGTTCTAGCGATAAGGCGTCCATTTGCCCTAAAAATAGTTGACATGATACCAAATAGTCAACAGGTTTTAAAATTGTTCCAATATTTTTAAAATCGGTTTGGGTTCGCAGTAAAATACAAAAACACCATAATTAGGTGTCATACCTTTGCCTGAGAGCCAGTAATGATCTTGAACCTAGCCAAGATGTAATACAAAAGATAAAAATGGGTTTCAATCAATTTTGAATGCTTGTGACTTTTCAGTATAGAGGGTTGCACCATTTGGACACGTACTGTACTTTAATCAATGAAGCGTGACTTAAATCAAACATTCATTTTGATTGCAGATATCTGGAACTATGAAATGCATGCATAACTAGCTTAGTTTTTATTGTATTAATTGTAAGAGATGAAACTGAATCTAAATATCCTTCAATTGTTTTTCTGAGTATATTATCTCGGTCTACACATAGATATATAAATTCTAAAATTCCTCTTTTAGGGGCACATTGAAGGTTGGTTTATTAAAACAGTAAATTGTTCAGTCAAACATACTTAGATGGACATTTAGGGTACTGTTCCATATCATATGCATGTCCGTTTTGCCAAGATACACAAATGGATTCCATACAACAGGATGCAGCTTATGGAACAGTCATGTGCAAAAAGTGATCGTTTCATATTTATAAGCACTCTTAGAGTTAGCCACGTCCTGGCTCCCTCGTTTTGAGAGAGCATTAATAACTGCTTTTTACAGTTTTTGAAAGTATATGACACCTGGGTTAGCTAATTCAGCATACATGACAAGGTATTATCTGCAGCTGTTCATCCGTTTACTGAGTATTTCAGAAGTTTCTGTGTGTACCACTGAAGGCTTCTTGAATCTTTGCCTACTGGGTAATTTTGCACGTTTTTTTTGTTTTGTTCTGTTTTGTTTTTGTCGTTTACAGGTTTTGTTTTCAGGTCCAGCGTTTTGTCTGGGCTGATCTGGGTACAAACTGATTGCAAAGGATATCAGCAGACGACAATAGTAGGCAAAGAGTTAAATAGAAAAGATTGAAGAAAATCAAGTGTCATGTGCTTTATTAAAATACATACTTGCATAGGCCTAGATAAGGAAATTTTATGAGTGTAAAATTGTAATTATTTTCTGACCCATCAATTTAAACATGTGTTTTGGTTGCTCAAAAAGACCGTCTTATTGAAACGGGTTTTTTTAGTACCCACAACATATGTTTTAATGAGAAATAAAGAAAACAGTTTTCCAATACGCACTCTTATCTGGAGCCCTGATAACTTGGACATTTCTAGTATCATCAGGCTAGTCCATGCCTGCAAGAATGAAATTTAAATAAAATGAAGAAAAGAATCAGATCAGCATGTACATCTAACAAGACTAACCAGTCTTCTCTGTGCACTCTATGGAGAACTTAGAAACCAAGACCTGTTCATGTGCACAGCAAAGACTAGGCAGATGTTCAGTCTAATCCGGTTCTTTGGTGGGCGTACATGCTGTGTTGATGGTTTTATTATGTACTAGCTCTATTGATTACACATACGCTGTTGCATGGGTTTCAAACACCGCAGACAGGTTTCTCGTGTCGATGTCGCACATTTGTGTTTTGATAAATGAACCAGAAGATCAAGACAAAACCAGATGGCTAACATTAGTCTCAGCACAAGAGATTTAGCTAAAGACCCATAGAGTTTTCATACTGACTGCGAAGATTCTGGTCAGACTGTGTGGATGCCCAGGCAAATATACGTTTTCATTTGGTACATGTATAATGTTGCCGTTGACTTTTCCAGGACGAGTTCAAATGGTTGGTGGTATAAGAGCGTACAGTTGCAGTATACATGTAGTCAAAGAAAGGTTTTTTAAAGCTCAAAACAACACCATTCACTTATAAACGTGTACAAAACTCAAATTTTTCAAACTTAAAATTATTAAAATTGTTCACATGATAAAGTCTTTAAAGTTTGTTTCATACTAAAAATGTAATTCATATGTCTATGATTATCTAGATCTCTTAGATTTATCTAAACTTGTATTCAGTGCCCAGAAACTTAGTTCCTTTCCCTGGACAAAGAAATGCTTTGCTGTTCGTTTTCTCCTGTTATGTGTCGTTACATCATTGATTCACCTTGTTGTAAATACACATTTACGTTTAAACAAACGTTTATTTCATATGTGAGTAAACATGTCACTAACTGGTGGCTTGGATATACAAAGATCTGAAAAACAAATAAAGCACACAATGTAAAAATATAAGAATATATCATGAGTATGAGGGTGGAATAGAAAAATCTGTCCCGAGGATCATCGTTTGGCATCATGAGGCTTGCTGAGTGCTGACAAATGGTGATCGTGAGGGATGGATTTTTCTTGCACACCGGATAAGAATATCTGAGATTTTACCCTGGGATAGAAAATCTTATCTTACCCATGCTATCTTACCCGGGACGTCAAGTAACGTCATCAGGTGAAATTGCATCTTAGCGTATTCAGGGACTTCTGGAAGCTTATTTTAAAAGAAATAAAAACCGTTCTAAGCAAGAAAAAGAATCCATTATTCGTGTGAGGGTAGGATAGAAAAATCCGTCCCTCGGGATCACTGCTTGTCATCATTTGGCAAGCCTAGTGATGCCAAACGGTGATCCTCGGGACAGATTTGTCTATCCTACCCTCACACTCATGATAGATTTTTATATTCTATCACATCCTCACACAAATTTTAGAACCCATCATAGGGGCCAGCTCATGCGATAAGGATACGTATCATATATATAAAGTAATGCTTCAAGTATGAATTACAATGTATCTATGACTAAGCGATGCTTAGCCACTTGAATTTAAATCAAATATTCATTTAATCCATACTGTGGTTGCTCTAACGTAACTGTGCATATGCGGTAAATACCAAAAAGTGAGTGAGTATGATCAGGAAATACCACACACACACTGCAGACCAATCAACGTCACAGTAACGCCACAGAAAAACAACAGTCACAAGAAATCAGGAAGGCAATTAAAGTAAAGCAACCAGTTCTCTCCCCACCATCAAGACGACTACAAAACTAGAAAGGAGACAAACTATTGCATAACAAAACAAGGAAGAAACACAGAACCCCCACAATGGGAGTAACAGTAAAGAACGAATCACCAGCAACAGAACCACCGCCTTAGAACGGACAGCAGCCAAAGCCACGGGCTTAAATGCATTTTACTGGTACCAAATCTTCGATCTAGATTCTCTAGTTGTTTAAAAAAAACACAAAAAATATTTAGTTCGCACGGATGCAATGTATCATTACAGAGAAACAATATAATCAAATTAACACACTATGATGAAATGCAAAGAAAATGGCACATGAATCACAGATAGTCAGAGCTAAAGAAATCCTCAAACAGAGCCTGAGTGGGCCCAGCCAAAGACAAGCATCAGGCGCCAACCAACAGATGAAACCTCGTGTACCGGCTTATATAGGTAAATCATGCTATATCTTCATCAAAACCTATGAGCTGATTAAGGATGATATTTCATTGTTTTGCAAACCATTGTAACAATGCTCAATATGTCATTGTTTGTTACACGACCCGTGACCAGTATGAAAATGGTTTGTGTGTAAGGCTTTGTAACCCTTTTCATTCTAATCGATTATCTCATACATATAAATACAATATGTATGGAATTGTCTGTTTTGTGTTTTAAGTGGATACCTGTAAAAATGTCTATAAAATGATGTATTTCTGTCCCTGAAGATTGTTTTTATCTTGAAGCATGATGAAATGCCACCTTATGCAGCATTTCATCTGGGTCGTGGACCTGATTATCGGTATCCAGTATGAAAAGGGTTTAAAAAGATGAAATGAAATGCTGCACGAATGAAAAACGCAAAAAGATCAAGCTTGTGTGTTTTTTTTTTATAATTTCTCTTCATTAAGCGTGCTGTAGTATCAGCAGTATGTTTTGACATAATCCAGACTGGTACTTTTGCTAAGTTTTTCTGTTATTTGATGGAACTTTGGTACGTTTTCTATTGTTTTAACGACGAGAGTGTCTCCATTTAATGACTGACTATTTATAGTTCTAGTCAGCTAATATTACTAGATAGATGAATTAACTGATTGAATAAATCAGTCGATAGTAAGGTGTAGAATGACTCTTTAACAATCTAATTAGCAGTGTTCCACCAAAACAAAGACAAAGAAAAATACAGAATATTTGATATTGAAGATGAACATCATGTGAAAATACATGTAAGTGTTAAATTGTGGTATGTGCCAGGGAACATGCAATGTGCCATAGAACATGCAAAGAACCCATTTACAGTAAGCGCTTGTTTGCTAATAATGACAACAATGTAGAAAATATAGAAAATATATGTGCTTGAGGGTAACCAAAAGGCCTTGGGAAGCTTTATTGAAATGAGATAATTGGATAAAAGTTTATTATGAAATTGACCTTCTGCAGTGCAAATTTCATATTCTATTTCTTTAGCAAAAAATATAAATAGGTACCTATACGTGTAGCCCATCACATGTAGATGGGATCAGCAATGGAATATTATTGTGTAATCCATTGAATAAATTAACCCATTTAAGCTGAATGGAATTTCTCACTCTTATCAATTGGACTTATCAACAGTTGCAACCCTTCTATGGTGTCTGACCTGGGTCTGCACTGTTTGTCCCATGAATAGGACGCTGGACTTATGTGGCTTAAATAAAACATAAACACTCATGTAAGATACTATATAGATTCTACAACTGGTCTTATATATTTCATTCCAGAAGGATTCAGAGTGTTATTACAACCATTATGGTATTTAGCTATTTGGATGTTCAATTTGGTTGTCATAGATGTGACTGTATCATAACTGTTTATATCCATTACTAAGGCTATTTAAAGGAACACCTGATAATTTTCCAACGGTGATAATGTTAACCCCCGCCCAATAAACAAATCATACACTTCAACCCCCTGTGTCTTTTGCTATGTTTGTTACAAAAGCCAAAGTGTTGGATCAAGAATGTTTTGGATAAAACAATCGCTACTCAAGTTCACAGCTCAAATTTTGTATTCTTTGATTTTCTTTAAAACTAAGACGTTTTCTATAAATCTGTAGAGTCTTATAAATTTGTTTATAACTTAACATTATGTGTTGTGCTAAATTGAAAGGGTATGGAGTGTTTAGAAACTATGTTCTTTTAGTATTTGATTAAAATAATCATTTAAAAAAGGTTTGACAAAGGGGCATTTTAAACACATAGAGCGATCCACGGAGATTTATGGGAATAGAGTACTTCATTTTCATCAAGAAGCATCATCCTTGGTGGGTCACCAAACTAAATTCAAGACAATCATGTTCTTCTTTTTTAACTAGCTCTCGCTAAGGGTCGGACTATGAGTGATAAATGGCACAATATGTTATGTTCCTTTAAATATTTTGAGCAGAGTATATATATAATTAAATACCTTACTTCAAACCTACAATCAATATGATATTTAGCTACTATTTGAATATTTCGATTGGTTGAAATAAAATTAACTTTATCACGAATATACGAGGGCTGTTCAAATATGAATGCAAGTAGCTTCATAACTTTCTTCATATATATGCAAATACAAAATGTCATACCTCTCTGGAAAGAACTTTTTGTTGCCTTTAAAATGGCACCACACATAAAGTAACACTCACTATATTTCTCGAGTTACAGACCCTTATATAAAGGCCATTTCTGTATACTGAAGTTTTTCTGAAGCAAATTGCTATGCACGTTTTGGTACATGTGCGGATATAGTGTCATATCTTTGCAAGTGTTTGACAAAATGGCACAAAATTTTAGATGCAAGTTTAAGTAACAATCCTGAAGCTGCTTGCAGGAAAAAGTGTATATAATCCTGTTTCAATCTCGAGTAAACAGGCACGTTTGTGACGTCATTAATTTTATGATAAACGTCATTTTGAGTTATCTACTAGTGATGTAATAATGAACATCGCTTTGTCGTTTTCTTTGCGTTTTGCTGAAAACATGCTTAATATGCCATAAGGGAGTTTTCAAAATGCGCCGTCCTCTATTCACAGAGTAATCACATTTTATATCATTTTTCAAGCATTATTCTGCTTCTTAATGGCGTGTTTACATTAATTAAAATATGTTCAATCTGTCTAGTCTTCAAGACCAGGTGAGTAATTTTACTGTAAATAATGCCTATAGTGGTCAATCTTAAAGTTTACGTTCAAATTTAGAATAAAGCCGCAATGTTATGACAAAAAATAAGTATAAATTATTTAACCCTTTCACTTAAAGGCATTTTGACTTAATAAAAAAGCTTTTCAGCGTTTAAAAATTACCCACTATCCATCAATAATTTGTAGCAACAACTCAGTATGAGCGATCAACATATTGTCTTTGAGTTAAACTAGTTTAAATGTTGCTTCGTGCATTTTGTTAGAGATAAGTTTAACTGAAAACTGAAAGGTGGTGTTTTGTTTACCATTTATTTGCAAAGATAATGAGAACTTTAGTTAAAACGATTTGTTATAATTTAACAAAAGGAAGTCGGATTTTCGCAACTTTCACAAAATTATTATATAAGAATATGGGGATACTTCCATAAAAATTTCAAGAAATTTCACATGTTTATTGAAGAGTTATACGCTCGTCTATATCACTGGTATATGTTCGAAGCATTGAGTTTGTTAGTATACTAACGTGACCCTCATTCGAAGGGCTATAGCTCGATAAGTATACTGTATTTTTCTTTAAGTCTGGTGCCAGTTTAAAGGTGGCATATAGTCCTTTATAGAAACGTTTACCATTTTGTCGTAGCATATATGTGAAAAAAGTTATGAAGCTACTTGCATTCATATTTGAACAGCCCTCGTATAGAGGATATTTACTTTTTTGAGGTAAATACCAAATATATTTCATCGAGTGCACTGAAAAAAATCAGTATTTTTCACGAGTGCGTAGCACGAGTGAAAATATTGATATTTTCACCACACGAGATGAAATATATTTGGTATTTACCGAAAAAAAAGTAAATTTTCTTTTTATTTTATACTCAACGGAAATATAAAAAGCACAAACTAACTTTTTCCTTGGTTGTTTCCCGTTCGATTTGACTATTGCAGTGTGTTTAATGGGTATAACATTGGGTGTAAACATAATTTGCACCTAGAAAATGGCTTAGAATCATATTCAAACGATTGAAACGTAAGAAAATAGCATTTAAACAAAGTCTATTGGGTGTGCCTAGGGTGGACGTCACGTACAAACTGGCGCTACGCCAGGTCAAACAGTGACGTCATTATGTTTGATGTTGACGTCACAACATGCCTAGTGTTATCTCTGACAAATATCCTTCACTTAAAACCTTTTGATAGAAAACCTCAGCCCCCAAATTGCCAAGAAAGCCTTCTTTTGCTACAGTGAAAATATAAATCGTATCAGTCACTAGTGAAAAAATACCATATTTTTTCACTGTAGAAAAATACCAGTTTTACTCACATTTGATATGCATTGAATTCACTGGTTGTGATAAAATAAAATTAAAAACCTTACTCCAAAACAATTGGCAGAACAGATGTGTTATTTGCTCCATCCAGTCAAATCTTTTCTACATGTTGGGGGTACTCTTCCAGCTCTGCAATTAAGATAAAGCATGCTATGCAATTAAACTAAAGTACACTCATCAATGAAAATAATCACACTCTGCAATTAAAATAAAGCACATTCTGCAATTAAAATTAAGCACGCTCATCAATTAAAATAAAGCACGTTCTGCAATTCAAATAAAGCACATTACTTTATTGGCTATGAAATAGCTAGACCATGGTTGGTCCTCCTGAACAGATGGACAAACCATGGTATAACTATTATGCAAATGCAAAAATATGCAGGGCATAATATATTATGCCCTGCATATTTTTGCATTTTGCATAATATGTAGGGCATAAATTAACTATTCCTTAACACCTACATTAGTGTAGACCAGGCTCCTTACGAGATAATACATGCCAATGTTGGTAAGGGTGGTCTAAACATTGAAACATTGGTTTCAAGAATAATAGAGAGGATGCTACATGATTGCTCTTGTATACCGTATGATTGAGCCAAGACATGTGATTTCCAACAATGTGGCATTTTGACATGTGTAGATTCAGATGAGCCTGTGCAGCCTCCTTTTAAGCTTAGAACCTCCAAATGATGTCCAGTCAGTAGCTTAACACTCATAGGATATTCAAGTGACTAGCAATGGCTCTGATCAGACTGCGCGTGTGCGCAGGCTGATCTGAGGCTTTGCTGTCGCACATACCACATTGTTGGAAATCTCATGTCGAGGCTCATATTATTGAATCCTTTAAACGAGTTGAGGAAAAGAGATAACATGTAAGGCTGTGCTATGCTTTTTATCACCTTTTCATAACGAGTTTAATGAGGAGCGCAGTGGCTCCGTGGTAGAGTGCTAGAGTTCAGATCGGGGCACTGTGTTGTGTATTTGAGAAACTCACTTTAGCATCTGCGTAGTACTGGTTTAACGCAGAAAACGTTCTGACATGACTGAACAATTGTTGTCTGGGACGTAAACATCGACTAAAACACACAAATTAACGAGTTTAATAAATTCAGCAACGAAGGAGCACTAATGATAGATTCTGTTTATCACATGGCACTTGATTAACTTTGACGTTGTTTTGAATAAACATGCTAAGATATTGTCTAAGTTATGCGGCGTTGTTATGAACGCCATTTCATAACATTACCAAAATATGTAATTCAGTAGTGATTTATTGATTTAAGGACAATTTCGGGTAATTCCCATACGCACCATTCCTGAATCGAGAAACAGGAAAAGTTGTCTTGGTCCTGTCTTTTGGACCATTTACGATTTCGGATCAATGCAATTTCCAGATACTCTTATGTCAGATGAATATTTCCACATTTCTTGACAGACAAAAGTAACTAAAATGTATCCGAAATATATATTGATCCTTCATCAGAACTGATCGTATCAGTACCAAATACAGATAAGTATAACAGGCAACATCAACAATGTAAAACATTTCAAAGTTTTACCATGTTTGCAAATACGAATATGGCCGATACTCCGATATTTCAAGTGATGCGCAACTTGACATCGTGGCCTAGTGGATAGTATGTGAGACTTTTAACCAGAGGACTAGGGTCGATTCCAGGGTGGGCTCTTATTACAACCTTTTTTTTCTTTTTTCGTCTTGTAATGCCAATTACTTCATACAAGTAATATGGAATTATATAAATTACAAAAATTATACTCCTTCACGTTTTATATTGAATTAGCCTCGAAATTTGTAGTGGTGGGGTTAAATGTGACCTTCCTGTAAGATAATTAATATGGGTACCCCTAAATGTTTTTTTTTTCTTTTTTTCTAAAATGTCAAATGATAGTCCATGAAATGAAAACAAAAAATTGAAATGTTTAATGTCAGAGATTTTAATATATAATTTACTCTAAAAATCGAAATCCTTTTTTCGGGGGAATTACCAAAATATATCATGCAGTATCTTGACACAGTTTAGGAAAACAAATAAATTTTCACATTTTCTAGAAAGCATGAGGTCATGAGCAAAAATTAGAATTAAAATAAAGAAGCTGGATGACGATTACAAATAGTTTAGCTTAATTTTAAGGACTTGTTTGGGGTTTTTTAGAAAATTTGTAAAATGCTGAAAACTTCCATGATGTGAGATCATGAAAAATTCAGCATGGTGAGATATCCTTTTTATTTCATAAATTGACAATCCATACATAAAATAAATTCTAAGCAAAGAATAAAAAATATTTAAATGTGGGAAGTATTACCCGCAATTGGCCTTAATAAATGTCGTTGCATCACTCCCAGACGTGAAGTAATATGACAAAATAACTTCTTAAAGGTAGCCGGTCTGTGTCGAACAGTCTCTAACAAATCCAGCTAATTATCTGTCTTCGATGGACTGATACAGTGGGGTTTTGAGTTCTACGTGTCCAGTCACATACTTTCGTAGAAACTACAAGGTTAGCTTTTAAAAAAAGCTTAGAACCATCGCATAGCGTATAAAAGTTACTAGACTAAAAAATAATTTTAGTGTTTTAATTTTGCATTTACTGAGACCACTAGTTTTCATTTTGTCATGCATTTCAAACTCTGAGTATTTTTTGTTTTAGTTAACTATATTTTTTTATGTACTAAGATCTGAATAGGTGATCCATTGGAAGCAATCAAAAAAGGGGATATGCACATTCCAATAAGAGTGCACCCCAGCCTCCCAAGGCAGACATTTTAGCAGTACATGTATGTATCCCTATTCCTAAATCTAAATCTAATTAACGAGGAATGGGCATAAAACCTTGGGGCATATTGGAACTGGTCCGTCTAAATCTGAGAATTATGACACACTTTGCGGAGAATACCCAAAGGATCCATGTCTTCAGGGTTAGATGTTGTAAAAAAAGCTTACAACTATCGCATAGCGCATTATTGTAATTATGCATTTTATCACGCATTTCTTTGACTTGGGGACGATTGAGGTACACACAGATTGAAGGCAGAACCGTTAGCACACCTCTGTTGGGAATTTGATTTCGTCACTCTAAGAATATATCCAAATTTGCTCCAGTGGGGAATTTGTGTTGCGGCTCAGAGGACGACCTTTCGTTTTCAGAAGCAAGCTGGTATCCAGGGAAGCGTACTAACGTATATCACCATCGCTGACGCTGATTTAAATAGGAATAACTTATGGGATATGCGCGATAGGCTGCATCAACGCATAGCGTATGTTTAAACGGGCATTTATATTCACATTAAAGTACCTAGAGATCAAGTGTGCCAGAAGTTCTTAAGCAGCGATATATAATGCTTAACGATATACAACAACAACAACAACAACAACAACAGCAACAATTAAAGTGTCTAACATCAAAATGATCCGTTAACACCAGTAGGCAATGTCTTTCTGTTATGTTAATTGTAGTTGTACATGTAATCACTATGCACACCAGAACGCAAACAGAAATTGAAAGAGGGAATGAGATATTCATAAATACGGTTGTATCAAATCCCGTTGCTAGTACAATCTACAAATTGTAAAATTTCATACTCACTTTTTCAACCGCTTGCATAGTTTGGCTGAAAAAAATAATATTGAGAACATATAACAAGTGCTAGAAATGGGTTTTTTAATGATCAAGGAGATAGGATAAGTATGTTATGCTCAATAGCATGCAAACAGAAGGGTACTTTCTTTTGTCATATATTGCTTTACACGTATGGTCACTCATAAAACATTGTTTTCTAATTCCAGACAAAAATTTAGATAGGGCTGATATTATGAACATGGCTCCAAAGCAAATTCTGGTGCAGGTCCAAGTAGATTATAATTTTGAACTACTTTATGAGATTTGTTAATTGATCGAATAATTGCTAAACATTACTTGCTAGCATACAAACATTATGGAATTTGATAAGAAAATGCAGGTTATAACTATTAGACAGTTATGTAGCTATACTCCATATGCAGGGTATTATAAGCTATTAAAATAAACCACATTTAAATTAAACTGCATGTGATAATCCATATTAATACGGGCTGATATCCTTTTTCGAAGTTATGGATTTTACATACAGATTGATACAAAAAGAATAAGAAATGGAGTCGCCTATCTTATATGTCAATTAAAATTTCCAAATTGTAATGTACGTAAGTTGTCCCAGTAAACCGTGAACACTAGTTATAACACGAGACTGTTTATCAGGAATTGTGTGATTTTTTCTGACATCGTCATACACATTTTGGAAACATTTAATATACAAATATTGATTGAATCACAGTTTGGATAACAAAGTTATGAACCTTTACTTGACGATGTGTAAGTGTGTATGGAGCATGTCATAGATTATGTTGATATATTGTTAGATATGGGTGGTCAAATGTTTAGTCTATACCCTCTTTATTGATAAGCTTTAATGGGGTCATATACTGTTATTTATTTGTTGAGCAAATCTTCCTAGTTCAATTAATGACTAAATATTTATTTTAGAATTGCTAAGCAAAAAACAAGCGTGAACTTTTACATTTCATATGAGACAAAATACTTACCATTAAAACAACTGACAGCAAAATAGCATATGTTCAGATAAAATGACAAAAAGTAACTTGACTTTATAGTATTACTATCATATGTTGCACGAAAATCGTTTTACGATTATAGTCTAATGACTATTCTGCCAATTATTTAACATGAAAGAACGAGGTTCATTGTGTTTATTTATCCAAAAAGTATTGAAAGTCTAATTTTTGCGCCGTATCGTTCTTATAGCGTTAACATTTTCTGATAAATTAATTGTATTAGGCAATATTGATAAATCTTCAATAAAGTCAATGCCAATGGCGGGAAACGTTTCAAATTTTCAACAGTATACCTTAAATAGTCGTTAATTAAACTGGTAATGCATTGTGAGATACAACTTCGAAATTTAATTTAAGGTACAATAATATTTGGGCTAGATGAATTTCATCATACAATTTTGACGTACTCCGTAGACATCAACTCCACTTCATGTATATGGATCACCCAGGTGAACCGCATGTCTAGATCTCGGAGGGTGTTGGCTATCGGAGGTAAACAAAGGATTTTTGGGTTGGACATGGTCTGTATTGAGACGATTTTATTGTATTTAGATTCGCTTTGAGGGATAAGAAAAACATATAGGTCGATAGAATACAGAATGATGATAACTCTGAAAACAATATATCTTTTTGAACTGAATCTGTTCGAGTTTAAATCGCATTTGAATTCGAAAATGCAGTAATTTGGACCAATATTTCGAATTCATCAGTTACTATTCATATCTTTTATTTTATTTTTACTTGATTCACAGCCACCGCTGGAATGTATAACCTCTCTTTGGAATGAATCAGTCATATACAATTCAAAAATACTTGTAAAATACTTATTTATTTGCAATTTTATGACGGTGGTATCATGTTTATGGGTAGCTTTCCGTTCGGAGGTATGTTGGGTAGCTGTCGGAGGGAAGGCATGTGCATGTTAACATTGATTTCGGAGAAGGGCAAATTGACTATGCTCATAGGTTAAAACAAGTGCAAATGACCAGGAAATGCCACAATCCCAGACAGACACATGGCACCAAGAGACAGGGACACTGGAACACAGACAAGAATGAATACACACAAAAGTCAGAATACAATAAGCAAAGCATTCAGCTCCCTTTATCTCAGTGAGAGTATTGCCAAACTAGAAATGACACAATATAAGCGTTAAACACGAAGTGCTAAACACGAACCCCCAGCAAATACAACAAAAATAGTGAGTATGGTCAGGAAATATCACAATCACAAACTTCAGACAAACCCATGGCACCGTGAGGAAGAGCCACACAACAATCACGAGGCACTAGAAAAACAAACTAAGCAAAGCAACTAGATCTCTCTTCCCCATCTATCTCTCTCTCTCTCTCTCTCTCTCTCCATACTCTCTACTCGCTCACCTATCTACTCTCTCTCTCTCTCTCTCTCTCTCTCTGTGTGTGTCTCTCTCTACCCTCTATTCTCTTTGTCGTTCTCTACTCTCTATTCTCTTTGTCTCTCTCTACTCGGTCTCTCTCTCTACGTCTCATTCAACTCTTTCTCCCTCTCTACGTCTGTCTCTACTCTCTCTCTCTCTCTCTCTCGCTCTCTCTCTCTCTCTCTCTCTCTCTCTATATATATATATATATATATATATATATATATATATATATATATATATATATATATATATATATATATATATATATATATATATATATATATATATATATATATATATATATATATATATATACTTTATCTCTACTCGCACTCCTCTCTACTCTCTCTATACTTAATTCTCTACTCGCAGTCCTGTCTATTCTCTCTTTCTCTACTCGCACTCCTTCTCTATTCTCTCTTTCTCTACTCGCACTCCTCTACTCTCTCTTTCTCTACTCGCACTCCTCTACTCTCTCTTTCTCTACTCACACTGCTCGCACTCCTTGTCTACTCTCTCTTTCTCTACTCGCACTCTTTCTCTACTAGCACTCCTTCTCTACTCTCTCTTTCTCTAATCGCACTCTGTCTCTACTCACATCCTTCTCTACTCACACTCCTTCTCTACTCGCACATCTTCTCTACTCGCACTCCTTCTCTACTAGCACTCTTTCTCTACTCTCTCTTTCTCTACTCGCACTCCTTCTAAATTCGCATTCCTTCTTTACTCGCACTCCTTCTCAATTCGCATTCCTTCTCTACTCGCAATCCTTCTCTACTCTCTCTTTCTCTACTCGCACCCCTTCTCTACTCGCACTCCTTCTCTATTCTCTCTTTCTCTACTCGCACTCCTTCTCTAGTCTCTCTTTCTCTACTCACACTTCTTCTCTACTCGCACTCCTTCCTCACTCGCACTCCTTCTCTACTAGCACTCCTTCTCTACTCTCTCCTTCTCTTCTTGCACCCCGTCTCTACTCGCACTCATTCTCTACTCTCTCTAACTCTTCTCGCACTCCTTGTCTATTCGCACTCCTTGTCTACTCGAACTCCTTCTCTATTAGCACTCCTTCTCTACTCACTCTCCTTCTCTACTCGCACTCCTTCTTTACTCTCTGTTACTCTACTCGCACTCCTGCTCTACTCGCACTCCTTTTCTAGTCTCACTCCTTCTCTAATCGCACTCATTCTCTACTCGCAATCCTTCTCACCCGCACTCCTTCTATACTCGCAAGTCTTCTCTACTCGCACTCCTTCTCTACTCGCACTCCTTCTTTACTCTCTGTTACTCTACTCGCACTCCTTCTCTAGTCTCTCTCCTTCTCTAATCGAACTCCTTCTCTACTCGCACTCCTACTCTACTCTCTCTCTTTCTCTACTCGCACTCCTTTTCTACTCGCACTCCTTTTCTACTCGCACTCCTTCTCTACTCGCACTCCTTCTCTACTCGCACTCCTTCTCTTCTCGCACGCATTTACTTGCACTCCTGCTTTACTCGCACTCCTTCTCTAATCGCACTCCTTCTCTACTCGCACTCCTTCTCTACTCTTTCTATACTTAATTCTCTACTCGCAGTCCTGTCTACTCTCTTTTTCTCTACTCGCATTCCTTCTCTATTCTCTCTTTCTCTACTCGCACTCCTCTACTCCCTCTTTCTCTACTCACAATGCTCGCACTCCTTGTCTACTCTCTCTTTCTCTACTCGCACTCTTTCTCTACTAGCACTCCTTCTCTACTCTCTCTTTCTCTAATCGCACTCCATCTCTACTCACATCCTTCTCTACTCACACTCCTTCTCTACTCTCTCTTTCTCTTCTCGCACTCCTTCTCTGCTCTCTCTTTCTCTACTCACACTCCTTCTCTACTCGCACTCCTTCTCTACTAGCACTCTTTCTCTACTCTCTCCTTCTCTACTCGCACTCCTTCTAAATTCGCATTCCTTCTTTACTCGCACTCCTTCTAAATTCGCATTCCTTCTCTACTCGCAATCCTTCTCTACTCCCTCTTTCTCTACTCGCACCCCTTCTCTACTCGCACTCCTTCTCTATTCTCTCTTTCTCTACTCGCACTCCTTCTCTAGTCTCTCTTTCTCTACTCACACTTCTTCTCTACTCGCACTCCTTCCCCACTCGCACTCCTTCTCTACTAGCACTCCTTCTCTACTCTCTCCTTCTCTTCTCGCACCCCGTCTCTACTCGCACTCCTTCTCTACTCTCTCTTACTCTACTCGCACTCCTTGTCTATTCGCACTCCTTGTCTACTCGAACTCCTTCTCTTTTAACACTCCTTCTCTACTCACACTCCTTCTCTACTCGCACTCCTTCTTTACTCTCTGTTACTCTACTCGCACTCCTGCTCTACTCGCACTCCTTCTCTAGTCTCACTTCTTCTCTACTCGCACGCATTCTCTACTCGCACTCCTTCTCACTCGCACTCCTTCTTTACTCGCAAGTCTTCTCTACTCGCACTCCTTCTCTACTCGCACTCCTTCTTTACTCACTGTTACTCTACTCGCACTCCTTCTCTAGTCTCACTCCTTCTCTAATCGCACTCCTTCTCTAGTCTCACTCCTTCTCTACTCGCATTCCTTCTCTACTCGCACTCCTTCTCTACTCGCACTCCTTCTCTACCCGCACTCTTTCCATACTCACACTCCTTCTCTACTCGCACTCCTTCCCTAACTGCACTCCTCTCTACTCTCTCTTTCTCTGCTATCTCTCTTTCTCTTCTCACATTCCTTTCTCTACTCGCACTCCTTCTGTACTCTCTCTTTCTCTTCTCGCACTCCTTCTCTACTCTCTTTCTCTACTGGCACTCTTTCTCTACTAGCACTCCTCCTCTACTCGCCTTCCTTCTCTACTCGCACTCCTTCTCTGGTCTCACTCCTTCTCTACTCGCATTCTTTATCTACTCGCACTCCTTCTCTACTCACACTCAATCTCTACTCGCACTTCTTCTCTACTCGCACTCCTTCTCTACTCGTACTCCTTCTCTACTCGCACTCCTTCTCTACTCGCACTCCTTCTCTACTCGCACTCCTTCTCTACTCACACATCTTCTCTACTCGCACTCCTTCTCTACTCGCACTCCTTCTCTACTCGCACCCCTTCTCTACTAGCACTCTTTCTCTACTCTCTCCTTCTCTACTCGCACTCCTACTAAATTCGCATTCCTTCTTTACTCGCACTCCTTCTAAATTCGCATTCCTTCTCTACTCGCAATCCTTCTCTACTCTCTCTTTCTCTACTCGCACCCCTTCTCTACTCGCACTCCTTCTCTATTCTCTCTTTCTCTACTCGCACTCCTTCTCTAGTCTCTCTTTCTCTACTCACACTTCTTCTCTACTCGCACTCCTTCCCCACTCGCACTCCTTCTCTACTAGCACTCCTTCTCTACTCTCTCCTTCTTTTCTTGCACCCCGTCTCTACTCGCACTCCTTCTCTACTCTCTTTTACTCTACTCGCACTCCTTGTCTATTCGCACTCCTTGTCTACTCGAACTCCTTCTCTTTTAACACTCCTTCTCTACTCACACTCCTTCTCTACTCGCACTCCTTC
Source organism: Loripinus fragilis (assembly GCA_964019695.1). Taxonomy (NCBI): domain Eukaryota; kingdom Metazoa; phylum Mollusca; class Bivalvia; order Lucinida; family Lucinidae; genus Loripinus; species Loripinus fragilis. The sequence continues at coordinate 56,113,051 of OZ026526.1, read as the reverse complement.
TTTACTCTCTGTTACTCTACTCGCACTCCTGCTCTACTCGCACTCCTTCTCTAGTCTCACTTCTTCTCTACTCGCACTCATTATCTACTCGCACTCCTTCTCACTCACACTCCTTCTTTACTCGCAAGTCTTCTCTACTTGCACTCCTTCTCTACTCGCACTCCTTCTTTACTCTCTGTTACTCTACTCACACTCCTTCTCTAGTCTCACTCCTTCTCTAATCGCACTCCTTCTCTAGTCGCACTCCTCCTCTACTCGCATTCCTTCTCTACTCGCACTCCTTCTCTACTCGCACTCCTTCTCTACCCGCACTCTTTCCATACTCACACTCCTTCTCTACTCGCACTCCTTCCCTAATTGCACTCCTCTCTACTCTCTCTTTCTCTGCTCTCTCTCTTTCTCTTCTCACATTCTTTTCTCTACTCGCACTCCTTCTGTACTCTCTCTTTCTCTTCTCGCACTCCTTCTCTACTCTCTTTCTCTACTGGCACTCTTTCTTTACTAGCACTCCTCCTCTACTCGCCTTCCTTCTCTTCTCGCACTCCTTCTCTGGTCTCACTCCTTCTCTACTCGCATTCTTTATCTACTCGCACTCCTTCTCTACTCGCACTCCATCTCTACTCGCACTTCTTCTCTACTCGCACTCCTTCTCTACTCGTACTCCTTCTCTACTCGCACTCCTTCTCTGCTCTCTCTTTCTCTACTCACACTCCTTCTCTACTCGCACTCCTTCTCTACTCGCACTCCTTCTCTACTCGCACTGCTTCTCTACTCACACTCCTCCTATACTCTCTCTTTCTCTACTCGCACTCCTTTTCTTTTCTCACTCCCTTTACTCACGCTCCTTCTCTTCTCGCATTCCTTCTCTACTCGCATTCTTTATCTACTCGCTCTCCCTCTACTCGCTCTTTGTCTACCTGCTCTTTCTCTACTTTCTCTTTCTCTGTCTCTCTCTGTCTCTCTTTCTGTCTCTCTCTTTCTCTGTCTCTCTCTGTCTCTCTCTGTCTCTCTGTCTCTCTCTCTCCAATGTATTTGGTATTTAACTTAAAGTAACATGAGCAGTACGAGAATATAATGAAATGATAGCGAGTGTTCCCTCTACTCGCTCTTTGTCTACCTGCTCTTTCTCTACTTTCTCTTTCTCTCTCTGTCTCTCTTTCTGTCTCTCTCTTTCTCTGTCTCTCTCTGTCTCTCTCTCTGTCTCTCTGTCTCTCTCTCTCCAATGTATTTGGTATTTAACTTAAAGTATCATGAGCAGTACGAGAATATAATGAAATGATAGCGAGTGTTCCCTCTACTCGCTCTTTGTCTACCTGCTCTTTCTCTACTTTCTCTTTCTCTGTCTCTCTCTGTCTCTCTTTCTGTCTCTCTCTTTTTCTGTCTCTCTCTGTCTCTCTCTGTCTCTCTCTCTCCAATGTATTTGGTATTTAACTTAAAGTATCATGAGCAATACGAGAATATAATGAAATGATAGCGAGTGTTCGACTCCCATGTTCAGTCCTCCTCTGTCAAATTTTAAGTACGTCACCCGATCATCGGGTAATGGGTAAAGAAATGTAATAACGTGCTAGCTGGGAACATTTTTATCATGGAATTGAGAGAGGAGTTCTCTGTATGCCTTAACAATGAGGCCCTCTCACGAGTTAGGGTGTATTTGTACAAGCCATTTTATTCTAGGGAAAGGAAAAATGCCAAACTGAGGGGAACAATATTGTCAGAGAACAGGGAAATAAATAAAACATGAAACATGGAGACAAATCAATATTTAAGAAGAACAAGGGAATATGTACCTCCTGGGAGGGCCTCTATTATAGATAATAGAACAAACATCACAACTATAAAACTACTAAACATGATCTGTTTAAAAATATTGTACCCAAACTCTAAACTTAATAATCCGCTTGTCCATCTCTTTCTGAAAAGGACGTCACCAAGGTACATTTATTGAACTTAAGATAATTTAAAGTCGTACTGCAAACAGTTGCATAAAAATCTAATTGAATATTCGATTTTTACGGAAATTTTGATTGCCATTTTTCGCCAGTCGGGCGACATATGGCAATCGAAAAATCGGGCGACAAATGGCAATCGAAAACCCTGTTTCCAACGATTTTTTTTATCTACGTTCGTCGATAGAACTAACGTTTTCGATTGCCGCTTATCCGGTGTGAAACTTGTAAAATTATCTTAAAGATATACAACTCATCTTTATTGCTCCTTATAGAATGACATATGAGCCGCGACATGTGATTTCCAACAATGTGGCATTTTGAAATGAATAGACTCAGACGAGCCTGTGTGGCATTCTTTTAAGCTTAGAAACTCTAAATTATGTTCGTTCAGTAGCTTAATATTCATATATTACTATAGCGACAAGCAAAGGCTCTGATCAGACTGCGCGTATGCGCAGGCTGGTCTGAGCCTTTGCTGGTCGCACATACATGTACCACATTGTTGGAAATCTCATGTCGCGGCTCAAATAATATTGGGCGCAAATAATATTGTTTAAAAATATGCCATTGTGGGGCTTGGGCTGCTGTTGCCGGAATATGAGGACCTGGGTCTGGAATTACCATGCCTCCTTAAAGTTAAGGAAGACTTACTGAGTTAAGTATTGAATTTTCAGGATGCGAAAAATAACGTTTTAAACTGATCAAAATCAAAATTGTTTCACTTTTCTGTAGATCACAATGATATCTTTGACCACAAGTACTGCATCGATCCAGATAATTTATTTAGTATGTTGAAATATCAATACTTAACTTAAGTCTTCCTTAACTTTAAGGAACTATTGTAATTCCGGGCCCTGTACTACTATGTAAAGATTAAAAACGTTAAAAGATAAAATAACAGAACGGATTACCACTGAAACTGCAATATTTTTACCGGTATTGTTATATGGATTACTTTGTCCCCCTTTACAAATATGCAGTGAAGATCCAGATAAGCTCAAATGTATACTAATACTTTTTAAGAATGAACTGACAACAGACCAAAAACGTAAATTGCTTTTAAATACGTGTGGTATTTATTTACTGTCGCAATGGCGCAAAGAGTACAGCTTTAAAACGTATGCAAACTGTACAGGGTTCATTATTATGTTTTTATTATGTTTGATTTTATTCTTAAAATCCCAGTCAACAATTTTTCAGTTATGTCGGGACGGGTCTTCCTGGGTTGAACCAGTACTAAGCTATGATTAATGTTTTACTCAAGGACACAACACGGTGACGCCGGAGAGGCCAGAAATTCGAACGCTCACGTTACTCGATAGCTGCGCATTCAACTAAGAGTAAGATGCGCGGATCCAGAGAGGGGGTGGCAGAGGGTCCTGACCCCCACCCTTGAAAATCGGAAACCTTTGGGGCTCTTTAGCAATACTTGTCCACATCCCCTGGAAAATCAAAAGCTACCAAGCCAGCATTCAATATTGGGTAATTATCGGCCCGCCAGCATTTTGCTGTTGGGCTGATGATGGTCCGCTTTTAGTGGTATTTTAATTTCTCACTCAATTCATCTAAAAAAAGTGTGTCAGAGTTTAGTTGGACTTTGTCTGACAAAATTTCTGGATCCGCGCATGATTAAGCATCGCATGATATGTTTGATGTATTTTTCTCACTAATATTTTACAAAACCGAAGAAAGCGTATCAGTGCTAAGCTACTAGATGACGGTACAAGACATGGACATACCATATCCCAGCCAGCACACATTGTCGGGCAACCATCGGCCCGCCAGCGAAATGCCATCCAAATGTTTTAGATGTTGCATAGCAAAAAAGGAAGAAAGGAAGGCGGGAGGAGGGGTAGGGGATGGGGACCGCTTGAGAGCCCCGTTGAAACCCATTCAATGTTTGTGGTGTTTTTTTTTTGCTGATGATGGTCCGCTTTAGTGGCATTTTAATTCCTCACTCCATTCATCTAAAAAAAGTGTGTCAGAGTTAAGTTGGACTTCGTCTGACAAAATTTCTGGATCCGCGCATGATTAAGCATCGCATGGGATGTTTTGTTGTATTTTTCTCACGAATATTTTACAAAACCGAAGAAAGCGTATCAGTGCTAAGCTACTAGATGACGGTACAAGACATGGACCTACCATATCCCAGCCAGCACACATTGTTGGGCAACCATCGGCTCGCCAGCGAAGTGCCAGTCAAATGTTTCAGATGTTGCATAGCAAAAGAGGAAGAAAGGAATGCGGGGAAGGGGGGGGGGGTTGGGGACTGGCTTGAGAGCCCAGTTGAAACCCATTCAATGTTTGTGGTGTTTTTCTTCTTTTGCATGTGTTGTTGTTTTTTTACGGTTTTATTTTTTATTTTATTTTTTTTTGGGGGGGGGGTAAATTGTTGATATCGTTTGTTTCATTGAATAGAATCCTAAATGGCGGTGCAATAGGAGGGTGTTTCAGTGGACTAGGTGAGTTGCATGTTTCAATGGATTTTATCAGGGTATTTCAGTGAACTGAATGGTCTGAGTGCTTCCCTGGGCTGGGTGGTTTGGGTGTATCAGTTGCCTAGGGAGTTTTGGAGTTTCAATGGGTTGGCTATTTTGTGCATTTCAGTGGACTGTGTGCGTTTGGGTGTTCTGTGGCGATTCAGTAGACTGGTGGTTATGGGTGTTTCAATTGTCTGGATGGCATACATGTATATATTTTTGGGTCAAAGGTTTACTAATCATGTACACGTGGCATCTTAACCAACAGTTTCCTCGCATTTTGACACTCCATTTACACAACAAAATGCGCCTCAACGTGAACCTGCATTTTGTAACCCTGTTCATGTTGTTAATACACTGCGTTGCCAGGTAAGATAATGAGTATATATATGGCACATGTTCTTGCCTTCTTTTAGGGACCATACCCTCGCCCCCACCCCACCCAGCCATCATATCCCCTTCCTATATCAAGCATACTGGTTTCACCAAAAATGAATCAGTGCAGAATTTAAATAAATATGTTTTCCCAGACTCACTAGACAAAAACATGCATAATGACACCGACTGAATATGAGCGCTTTTCACAACACACTACAACTGTAAAACCTCTCAAATTCCCTTCTGTATTTCGCCCCCTGGTAGTCTTCCATTTGTAGCATTACATATTTTTTTTGTATCAAGACATGCTTAAAATATATCAGATTCAGGCACTAATTGTGCGGCAGTTTGTATCAATCTCCGAAATCAAAACCACTGTCACTCCGATAGCATGGATGCCAGCTGTCAAGTTACCACTGCACATTTTGCTAACCATCAAAACGATATTAACGTAAGCAAATTTCAATTATTGATGTTTTAATAGCATTTTGAGATACGACTCTTATAAATCATGCAGGAGAATGATATAGAATTGTGGCGACACAAGCATATTGTGTCAAAGGTTGATGTAAATCCAGCTATGATCAAACGAATAGCATTTTTTCATTGAAAATTTCACAATCGTCGTTTGAAAGGTCGCCCAGGGTCCTACGGACATGGATCAAAAGCATTTAACACATTCCGAGTCCTTATCATTCAATATAGAAGCAACCTGTTTGCTGCTTTCGTCTCCAAGAAACTTTTTATAGGAAATAGAAATGGATAAATACAGACCCTGTCCATCCATAATCGCAATGTTTACCTCCGATAGCCAACACCTTCCGAGATCTAAACATGCGGTTTACCTGGGAGTGGATATAAATTTGTTATCTAGACTGTGATTCCACCCATATTTGTATAAAATGTTTCCCAGATGTATATAAACACATCAAAAAATTTCATAGCATTCCTGATTACACAGTCTCATGTTATAACCGAAGTCCACGATTTACTGCAAAAACTCTATAACATCTGTCCCTGAGACGTGTAATCATCTCCGAAAGCAGTGCAGACCCTGTTAAAATGCCATGGTATGTGGCATTTTATTTTGGGTTTTCTCTGTCTGACACAGTGGACATATACCAGTATATGCAGTTTAAAAAATGTTTGATTAAATTAGATAAGGTATTCTATATAGTTTTAATCCAAATTTGATTATGTACAAATAAAACATTGGCGTGATAGTGTAAATGCTATTTAGCTTCTTAATAAAACCCATGGTTGGGGTGTTATGAAATCTGCGATAACCAGTTGCGGGTCAGGCCTCAGACTGTATAATGAAACTGGCCTTAAACTTTGATCGTTGGTGAAAGATGCATATCATTGACTGAGCCCATTCTGGTTCTATTAGTATTTTGAGCTCTGACGACATGTGGGTAATAAACCATTAGCATTTTCAATCACGTGGGATTGAATTGTTCCTAAGCGATGATAATCTTGTAAGTTTGGAAGATACCTTACAACAGTCAGGGGCAAAGATTTGACCAGTAAATATATATTTCTGCCTAAACCCTCCCAAGTGGCTCTGACTGCTGTCCATTATAAGGTTATTGATTCTGTCTTTGCTAATTCTTTGTATGTTTTACTCCTGTAATGTTTGTGGGTTTCATCCTGGTTTTGCAATGTTACAGTAGTAATCTTATTTAATATATAAGATATCTCATATAAAATATAAGATATCTTTTCTAATAAAGTACGGGTCTACATTCCATAATAAATAGTAAAATGGCTTGCCATGGATCTTATAGGAGTGTCTTACGTAGTATTGAATTTATATTTAACAAGTTTGTAGAAAGAGATAAAATGTGCCGATCATTCTATCCCTTTATTACGAGTTTAATACAGAAGTAGAATGTTAGATTCTATTTATCATATGATATTAAAACTACTTTGAAGTCACGTTTTGGAAATTAAAACGTCATTAGTGTGCCCTTTATCTATGATATTGTTATCGGCGTCACAACATAAGCTACTAAAGTATGATAAAGCACTATAGTTCGTTTTAATACACAATGTTATATCACTCCCAGGCTCAACTTCACATATAAAAAGATGTTGCTAATTTTGCAAGCAACTACATGCAATAGTTGATAGAAATTGACGACAGAACGCATGATGCACATATAATTTGAGACTAAAAAAGCGTTAGTTGATTTATCTCATATTGATACCTGCACATCTTAATGAGTTTTATTGGATGGTACTGGCACACTTTATGAGTATTGGATACTGTACCTTTTAAACTGCTTTTTCGTTTCTCAAGTGGTGGTTTCGTTGATATCTCAGTGCTCGTCACGTTCCTGGGGGTCGTTGTTACAGTGGGCTCAATCGTCTTCCACAGTGTTGTATGTGTGTCATTTGTTGCAGTTTTATTAGCTTCTGGTCCCTCTGACAGAAAATGGATTTTTGTCTCATTAAAATGTATATCTCTTTGAACACTAGGCTCTGTGTCTTTTGGTGTATTAACAGTTGAACTATGGTTGGATGAATGATTTAAAGAGGTGTCTATCTGTTTCTCATATGGAGTATTCTCTGTGTTTGATTTTGATATATGGACTGACTTATTAGTCGATGCTGTATTTGAATGAAGAGGATTTTTGTTAACCATATCACTATCTTTCCCTATATTGTATTTTGTGTCACTTTTGATAATGTGATTCTGTATAAGATGCATATCGAAATCCTTTTGTGATATTCTGTCTTTTATCAGATCAAATGCTCCAGTCTGAGCTTTACTATAATGTACACCAAGATGAAAATTGTTAGTGTCCTTATGCTTTTCATCTTGCTTTAAAGAACCAGGCTTCTGAAATTCACTGGAGAACTGCTCTGTAGAAGCATTACTATCCATTGTTACATCATAATCGCCTATCACAGTGTTAATTTGTGCGTTTTGTGCTTTTGCTGTAATTTTTCCAGCCATTGGTTCACTTTTGGGTTCATTATGCATATTGTTATTTGAATCCGCTCTAGAGTTTTTCTGCATAGAAAACTCGTGTTTCATTTTTTCATGCGTCTGGACAATGTTGCTTTTCTCACCTTTCAAGCTACTACTATTGTCAGCTGGTATGGCATTCTCTTCTGTGACACTCACACATAGTAACATCAGTAAAAGTAGAATCGTTGTCAAGTTAACCCTTTCAAGCTGTAAATAGAGCAATGTCAATTATGCCGTGACATGTGATTTCCAACAAAGTGGTATTTTGACATGTGTAGACTCAACCAGCCTGTGCAGCCTCCTTTTGAGCTTAGAAACGTCAAACGATATTCGGTCGGTAGCTTAACATTCATAGAATATTTAAGCGACTAGCAAAGGCTCTGATCAGACTGCGCATATGCGCAGGCTGATCTGAGCCTTTGCTGGTCGCATATATTATATTTTTGGAAAATCTCGTGTTGCGGCTCAATTGGTATAAGCATAATATCTCCAAATGGCAGGAAGACGTGTTTTACAAAAATATGCAATCACGAGCTTGTTGTATTTTATGGTAAATACTTGTGCGGTAGCTGACTTTTTAAGAAAGTTAACGGTATAAAATAGTACCATAAAATACGAGGACATTACATATAAACATCGTATGCATGCGTGAGTCTAAACACAAGTTTCATGGCTTAAAGATCATTGGCTGGCGATGGACTGTTTTTATGACGCATTGACAGACATGACCTAAAACATTCATCAGTGGGCTGGTGCATGATGTTTGTCTTCGGTTGGACCCAAGGTGGCTCAACTGCTGTTTTCTTTATCTCTGTCTGCAAATTACAGACCCCTTTCTTGGCTTAATCTCAGGTATTCAATAGATTTGAATGATATCGCTGATGACAATAATAATTTTAAACTGAATGTCAAGGTATTTTGTAATACATGCACCAATATCAAGAATTGAGTAGTAAAGCTTGACTGCAATATTAAGCATATTGACAAAAACGTAAAATTAGTGCTAAAACAGTGCTATGATTATTGCCAGACTAAATCTAGGCACAATAGTCCAATTAATATTATAGTAACAAGCCTGTGGTATTTTTTTGATTTATGTGTAAAACGCGGTGGAAGCACATTCTATACATTAAGCCTGCAGTATTGCTAAAAACTGCTGGCTGTTTTCTAAGTCAGATTGAATGATATTTTTCCCAATTAAAAACAAATAGTATGGACCCTGGTCTGATGCCTTATTCTGTGACCAGTGCAACATATATGTATGTGCTGTCTGCCTGTATCCCATAAAGCGACGCTATGTTCAATTTTTATCTGATGACGTGAAAAGTGATATAACGCCATGCAATAAAATCGATAAACCACTAGTGGTTTATATATTTAGTAACGTTACGTAATGACATCCATTTTAACGTTTTGTAAAAGATGGCAAAATCTTGACGTTTACAGGCGAAAATGTGATTTTAAGTTATTTTAATGTCATTTGATAAATAGAATCTAACGTTCGTGCTCCCTTAATTATTATGGAATTTTATTTAACTAGTTGCGAAAAAGAGATAAAATGCTCGGCAAGCCTCTTTTCTCCAGCTCGTTTAATAAATTCAATAAAATATGAGCACTCATGTAAGATTCTCTATATAAGGGTTAAGAAACGTCATGACATACCAATCTCAAAACGCCAGAACTTGTCCAGCATTATGGCGTTACCATTTTCTATCAGGGTCCCAGATAAGAGTGTGTAACTGAATATTGTTATTTTTTATTTCTCAAAAAAACATATGTTGTGGCCTTTATGGGTATCCAAAACACATGTTTAAACTGATGGATAAGAAAATAATTGCAATTTTACGGTCCAAAAAAATTACTTAACTGGCCCTGTGTCTATATAGACACAACTCAGAGAACACATATTTTTGGAAATAATGTCGCTAAGAAAAATAATAACCTACCATTATATCATCTCAATCACATATCTTTAACTATATACTACTACATCACGCTCGAAATTTTGGTTTATAATACACGCTCAGTCTCTATTATACTATACTGTTCACTCCTGACCGATTATGTCAAACGACGACACGTAACATGCGTAAACAATGTAAACAAGTTAACTAACCAGTCTAATTGCAGTACTACCATTCATAATTATGTTTGTTTGGATGACTCATACGCATCCAGTCATCGATGTACATACTATTACCACATCGTTCATCCAGTGCCTGCGAGGGCCCAAGCCATAATACTGAGTACTTCAGGGCTGATTTAGCCAATACATGAGAGTTTGGTACTGCATTATCGCGCGTTATCGAGCTACAGCCTGAAGACCCATTCCAGACAAAAGTTAGATGAAAATGTATACCCCCACCGTAGAAAAACAATATATGGTCGAGGTTTGGCCTCATAGGTCATTTTTCATGACATTCTTTGTCAACTACAGTGTTATCGTTTTCATTTATTTCTGGGTTTTTTATTTTAAATTTTACCAAACACCTTCTAGACAAACATACCAGATATATATTTAGCGATGGGACAGTCCCGTTCCAGAAATACTCTGAAAATAAGACCCCTTTGTTTGTCACGTCCCATCCTCTCCCTTCCCTGGCCTAAGTACATAGAAATCTTACACGAATGCTTATGTATACACAGCGTCAAAAAATAATCACCGCCCGAACATTTTTTCAATGACGGTTTTCATGTACAATTTCTACAAAAGAACAAAACAATTGTAAAATATTTTACCCAAATCTTTTCTTGGTCTGTCAAACCTATCAGAATGCAATTTTGATACTTTTGTTAAAGTTCTACAGTGTTCTGTATACACCAACCCAACCCCTATTTTGGGGGGTATACCCTTAAATGCGTCATAGTGAACCCCAAAATGCTTCTATTGAATTCGTATTGATGCGGAAAAAATTGACCTATTTTCAGACTAATGACGCAAGGTGTCTGGCGAAATCAAGGTTTCTTGCCAGTTACAGAGATAGTTATTCACGTGTTCATAATTTTTGCGTTTTCACTATATAACATGGCCTTCTTTACACCTCCATAACTTGTGCTCTATCAGAGATATTCATCTGAAATTTACAGACAAACATGTTCTTGGTTTTGTAATAATATGACATTAACAATTTTCGTCTCGTAGCGGTATGAAAATGCCACAAATGGACAAGTGAATAGGGGCATTTTAGAGATAAGCGTGTATTTGCCATGCCGAATTGTCAACCTTAAGACTAATCGAATCAAACTTAGCTGTAAATTGTCACCACTTAATCTAATTTTATGAATATAGGCTTACTTCAAGGCTTACTTCAATCTTCTGATATTCTGAAGCTCTTTCAGCTTGTATTTATCCCCCGATTCTGGTTTGACTATATACTTTTCCGGTTTCCGGTTTATTTTCGGTTAAATTTAAATATTTAGTTTTAACACTGTAGTATGTTATAATTATAATAGTTCAATATATATCACTAGTATCGAATCGCTTGCCTCTCCACAATACATCTAGTCGATTCTTGAACGTATCTAGTTTCTCAATGCAAACTAGGTTATTTGGTAAGGAATTCCAATCATCAATGCATCTAGCAGGAAATGCATTCTGCCGTAAAGATTTTAAACACCTTGGCTTATTTAGATTTAATGAGTGACCACGTGTTGTATTCTCATTCAATGTAACAAACTTAGAACTGTCAATATCATCAATACCATGAAGAATTTGAACATTTGAATAAGATCTCCCCTTCTCCTACGATATTCTAATGTTGGTAGGTTTAGTTCCCTTAATCTTTCTTCATATGATAGGTCTTTAATCTCTGGCAAATTTTTTGGTCGCTCGACGTTGTAGATTTTCAATAGCTTGTTTATTTTTCTTTGTGATTGGGTACCATATAGAGTTTCCATAATCTGTATGTGTCCTAACAAGTGTTTTATATAATTTGAGAAATAGTTCTTTAATAAATTCGTATTTAGAAAGCTTCGCTGTTTTTCTGGGAAAATATTTAGGTGGTGCTTTACTTTTGACGCCGTGTATAGTTTTATTCAAATGCATCATGATTTCAAGCCTGGACCTTCAGAGACGTCTGCATATTCATAAAGCTATTGTTCTTATGTTTTAGGCAACAAACAGTGGTTCATCCATGGGTTTCTTTAGCTCTGACTATAATATATGAGTTAAGAGCCGTTTTCTTTGATTCATCACAGTATGTTGATTTGATTGTTTGCCCTGTGAAGTTAGGAAGCCTCCGCACAAGCTAAACGCGTTTGTGTTTTAAAGGCATATATTCCTGTCCAATAGAGATCATTAAAGGATTTACTGATAAGGGACAGTTTCAGAATCTCACAAAATTAAAGGGTCTCAAGAGGGGACTACCTGTATACAACGCGATTTCTTACGCTAAGATAAAGATCAACATTTTATCTTAAAACACCTAATCCCTTCATTGGACCACTTTATTGTCCTTGTAAAAAGTCATTATCACCTCATTATGACTGTCCTTTGATCTGCCCAGTATAGCCCCTGGAGAGAGTCATAATGAGTGTCACTATTATCGCTCAAAATGTTACCTCTTTAACAACAGCAAATTCAAGGTAAAGCCAGTTTACCAACCAAAGACCTCATCCTCTTTACCCGGAGAAGCTCGGCTGACACATATTTATAAGACAGCTTCTTTCCACGGACTATTTGGGATTGGAACACCCTCCCCACACCGTACAACCGGCTGCTTTGATGACAGGTTACTAACAATGATGACAGATACGGGATTTTATGTCCCATGAAGGGTAGGTTATAATTTTCGGTTGGCAAAATTGTAAGAAAAGCCCTCTGATACTCTGTGGTGGATGAGTACACTTGTTAGTGATGAGAGATCCTACAGAAACAAGCTGACGGTATATCACTCACAAATAAAGCCACACTTGATGATCATTTCAGAGGTTTTCCAAGAAAAGTCGCAAAAACGGTTATCTGTTCCGGTTGTGCGTCTCTCTGTCTAGTCTGCTGCCTGCACTTATATACAATAAAACTACTATCATTCAGCTACATTTCTGCTAAATTTGAAGCCGCAGTTTGATTTTATAAAGTTACTGGATCCCATCAAAGATGACAGGTAGATGAAAAATGGCTGCCTTTGTCAACAGGTCAATTTTGAAGTGGCTGTCTTTGATGACAGGTCATGAATTTTAGTGGCTAACATTGATGACAGGTCATAATTGTAGAAAGTTACTTTAAATCAATATATTTCTTCAGCCTTTGGTCTCAACTTAGAGCATAAATCATCTTCCATATTGCATTGAGGTCAAAATAATCTTATCTGTCAGTTGATTAACTGATATGGAGCATAGGTAAACAGTCTAGATCCAGACCAGACCCTGTAGAAACAGGGTCCTTACTGTTTCTTGGAGGATACAAAAAATAAACTCAAAATGTAAGTCTAGATCAGCTATTATTTAGATGACAAAAGGGCGTATCCACCTTTGAGTGAAATCTTGAGTTTTGTAATTAAGTTATTTCATAATATGTGCTTTAAGGACATGGGTTTGGTTTGGGTTGTGCCACTTTCTGGTCATTGCTCATGTTATTTTTTTTTCCAAGCAGTAACAGTACCTGGGAACAATAATACATCTCCCCTATACAAATCAACGAAGAGTTATGAATCACTGTTACAGGCTGAATGGCAACAGATAATGTCCTGATCATTCCACACAGCAAAATATTTTCAGCCTTGATATGGTATAAGTTGACATCATGTGATGTTGAAAGCTAAACAAGCATGGTGTCTACTGGCGTCTTGACTGTTATCTATTGTGTTGTGCTTTGGTAACCAAAGTATTTGTTAAACAGATTTTGACAGTGGATCACAATTTGGAATACGAGGGTCATTCAATAAGTAACCAGCCTACCATGTTTTACATCAAGATATATAGCTTTTTCTTTTAAAAAATCAATCTCTATCGAGATACTCTACAACCCTATGTTTGAAAAATATATTATCTAATGATTTATCAAAATTATAACTGCATTTGAAAGTGTGCTAAAATAACTTAGAAATATGCAACACTACAATGTTCAAGAGCCATTTTACAAAAGACAAATTGTGAGATGCTCACTTGACACAAAGCTATAATTGAGGCCAATAGAATGTATTTTCTTTTTAAAAATTAGAACAAAATTTGTTGCTCTTGAAAAAAATAGCAGTGTTCAAAATTAATTGTGATGTTTTTCTTTAGTAAAAATAGAACTTTAATTTTGTAAAATTTGATAATTCAGACAGTTTTTTTCCTTGCTTATTTGACAAAAATGTATTTATAATTATATTAGCATATTAATTGATAAGATAAACATTTGTTAAAAGTTTTACTAACTAAGAGCTTTCAACATGTCTGAAAATCGCTATGCTCCACTGTGCTTAACCATGGGTCACTTAAGTATCAAATTACGTAATCTTCATATTTTTATACTATCATGTAGGTGACAAATTTTCCATTCCATCGATATATTATATACTCACACTTGATTTTCAAACTAAAGATATTTATCAAATAGTAAAATTTACGTTACAACCTAATTCGATGAAAGAAAATTATTTGGCTCACTGACCATGCTTGAAGTCACGATAAATTATCAACTAACCAACACATAATGCTTTAACTTTGTAAAAGGGTCTTATTATGGTGACCAAACAAACTGTGAAAATCTTGGCTGTATCAGTTAGTTAGAAATAGGTCAGGCTGGTAACTTGTGTGAGGACCTCTTAGATTGACCCCCATTGATGGATGTCTATCGTCAAAATCTGTAAAACAAATACTTTGCTCACCAAGGCACAACGCAAAAGATACCAACAAAGACACAAGAAGACACCATGCCTGTTTAGCCTTCAACATCACATGATGTAAACTTTTATATCATAATCAAGCCTGAAAATATTTTGCTGTGAGGAAAGATCAGGTTGCCATTCAACCTGTAACAATGATTCACAACTTTCTGTTGATTCATATAGGGTAAGTGAATTATTGCCCCCAGGTACTGGTACTGCTTTGGACAAAGATCACATGAGCCGTGACCAGGAAGTGGCGCAACCCAAACCAAACCCTGTCCTTAAAACCTAAACCTGCAATAACACAACAAAACTCAAGATTTCACTAAAAAGTGGATATGCCCATTTGTCATTTAACTGATATCTGATCTAGACGTACATTTTGAGCTTATTTTTTGTATCTATATCCTCCAAGAAACAGTATGGACCCTGTTTCTAAAGTGTCTGGTCTGGATATAGACTGTTTACCTATGCTCAATATCAGCTAGCCGAATGACCGATAAGATTAATTGACCTGAATGCAATATGGAAGATGATTTATGCTCTCAGTTGAGACCAAAGGCTGAATGAAGAAATATGTTGATTTAAAGTAACTTTCTACAATTATGACCTGTCATCAATGTTAGCCACTAAAATTCATGATCTGTCATTAAAGACAACCACTTCAAAATTGACCTGTTGACAAAGGCAGCCATTTTTCATCTACCTGTCATCTTTGATGGGTTCCAGTAACTTTATAAAATCAAACTACAGCTTCAAATTTAGCAGAAATGTAGCTGAATGATAGTTATTTTATTGTATATAAGTGCAGACAGCAGACTTTGACGGAGAGACGCACAGCCTGATCAGATAACCGTTTTTTGCGACGTTTCTTGGGAAACCTCTGAAATGATGATCAAGTGTGGCTTTATTTGTGAGTGATATACCATCAGCTTGTTTCTGTAGGATCTCTCATCACTAACAAGTGTACTCATCCACCACAGAGTATCAGAGGGCTTTTCTAACAATTTTGCCAACCAAAAATTATGACCTACCCTTCATGGGACATAAAAATCCGTATCTGTCATCATTGTTAGTAACCTGTCATCAAAGCAGCCGGTTGTACGGTGTGCTCCCGGAATCTGTAATTTTGACAGCTGAATTTGCAGATGCGATTGTGTTGCTTAGAACTTTGGTGAGAGCTAGGGACTAAATTCCCCAACTACAGGTCCTGGTCATAGGCGTAGCTCCCATTACGCAGTAACGCACGTGCGTAAAAATAGTAACAGTCAAGGAAGGTCACCTAATGTGGTAAAAGTGATTTTCCATTTAATAAGGAACTGCTCTTAATGGAAAGAATTCGCTCCCTCTGGCAGCAAATTCTATCCTTTAAGACAAATTCCCACTTTGAAAATGGACGCAATATAAAAGAATCACTGCTTGATCCAGTAGTCTCCCTTTGATGTGAGTAATTTTCAGCGTTCTGGCTTAGCCATTGCTGGTGAATGATTATCAGTTTTGGGCGTTTCATCAGTAAACTATCTAGATCTTGATCTGGAGGGCGAAGATTCGGCTGGTAAAATATACAATAGGGAAAGTCCGGCACAATTCGAGAATCGTATCAAGCCTCGGAGCATTACGCGTAGTAATATGTACGAAAAGGCTCCATTTTGTTAGCTGGAACTGACGTTAGGAAAACTAGTTCTGTAGCATGTGGACACAGCCCTATTTTGGCTACCCGAAAAGTTTGAACATCAGAATAAATGAAGTTTATGCATTTTTCAATAGTCCACAGGTTTAGATAAACATTTTTTCAGCGTCAAATTGTAAATATTTTCTTGCCCATAATTTTAGCATGTGTTTTGGGTGCTCAAAAGAATCGTCTCATTGAGACGGTTCTTTTGAGTACCTACAAAATATGTTTTGGTTTAAAAATAAACATAATTAATTTTCTGCTACGCACTCTTAAGGCCATTTCACATACACACCGAAATCGAACCGAAACCGAACCGAAACCGAACCGAAAAATTAAAATGCCTTAATACCTATGAGTGCTTTCACATATGCGCCGAAACAGAAACCGAACCGAAACCGAACGCCGAACCGAAAACGTGCACGATTTTGATTTTATTTTTTTCGGTTTCGGTGGCCGAATTTCAGCAAACACGACAGGTAATTTTAATAAAATCTGCACATACACAACCACGTGCGTTGTATATAACTTAGTAATCATAAAAGTCATTGATGGATTGTCCAGCGAGACAACTGTGCGTTTATTTTACAAGCACAATACCATTGACTACAGACTTTTGTGGGACAATACCCAGAGCGACTATAAAGACCACGAACTTAAGGCAATGACATGGAAAAAATGTATTGTAAACGTATTTCTGCTATCTGAGAGGGAAATTAGTCCAAATTATACAAGCATTTTCTTATATTTCGTCCACCGATTCGGTTCATATGTGAAAGGTCTGCCGAAAACGAAACGATGCAATTCGGTGGCCGTTACGGTTTCGGTTCGGTTTCGGTTCGGATTCGGTGTATATGTGAAACAGCCCTTAACTAAAGGCCTGGTTCACTCAGTTTACCAATTTGGAAACAGTTCACAGTGCAACGTATGTTGGGATTACATGTACAATAAGTCAGGAACTTACTAGGAAGAATCACGTTGACAGTCATCTAAGATTTATGATAAACGTGATGATTTTGAGTTTGAAATAGCAATTTTCCCATTTCTTGATGGAGATGCTCCTCGCCCCCTTCCTATGGTGTATACATTCCGCCGCTTATTCGTTTTAGGAGAGTGTGTTCTAATGTTAATGACTTCGACAACAGAAACCTATCTTTGACTGCTAAGTTATTAAAACAAGGTTTGATATAAAAAATTCTATGACTCTAAATTCCTTTGTTCAAAACTGTACATTCTGGTTAAAAGGTATATATGTTTAATTTGCATAGCCAGCTAGAGGGTCATCTAGCATTCATTGTTGTTTTATTATAGGGCCTCGACGCGAGAAAACCTGTCTTCGGGGGTTTGCAAACAACAAAGGTGCAGACCAGCCTGCGCTTCCGCTTTTATCACTTATTGCATTGTCAAGCAATGAAGGCTCTGGCTAATCAGTTCATCCCTGAAGTCTAAACATATATTTACCATTCATTTGCCTAGATACTCGATTAGTAGATCATAGTACAATATAGATCACTGTGTAAACTAACGTATTTAGAAATCTGATCTAAAAATTGCTTATAGCATTATAATTTTGGCCGCTTAATCGCTTAAAATATGAAATTCACCTGTTAATCAGTTAATGAAATTTACGTGTACAAAAGTGCTAACCGTTAATTTTAGAATGTGTTCAAAATTACGTTAACACAATTTCGTGGTAGTTCCTAGGTTTACCACCCGTGAAGTTGTAGCTGACTGTTTTCTTCAAGATCGTGCATGGCCTAATCGACAACCCATACACAGACTACTTGATACACGTACTGGCAAATTCAAAGACGATCTGACCACCACAGGGGCCTGGTTGGGTGTGTTTGTCTATCAACAATCTACAATATTTCCCCACCCACCACAATACCAATGTTAATCCAATACGAGTCTTCAATTTTGTAATGTGTGGTTCTACAAACTCGTTTTTCTTTTTATACAGTGAACTAATGTATAAACTGTTCGTCCATTGCAAAAATCACTTCTAAAAACTAAATATAAACAAAGCTCCCACTTCTAGCGAATGGTAAAATTGTTTATATTTACATATATTGTTTTTAGAAGTTATTTTTGTGATAGATCAATTGTTTATGTCTAAGTTCATCACACAAAGGTAAAAAGAAGTCTGGAAAGTAACAAATCGAGCAGTAAATATTGGATTTATCTAGAAGTAGTGGGTGTGGTATTGTTTATCATTATTAAATGGGCTTAATAGACAAACACAGCCAACCAGGCTCCTGTGCTCACCACATGCTCTCAAGTTCCAGTAGTACTCTACATCAACAGACAGCTTCAAAATACATCTTTTTCCCACGAACTATACCGTTACGGAACATACTTCCAGCCACAGCAGCTGAGCCCCCCACTTGGCATCCTTCAAGAGGGAGGTGTCTGACTTTACCTTCGAGTGGGGATTCTTCTCCTGTCCACGAACGTACACCCAAATGAGGAGTGTGGAGCTCTGTCGTTGGGCCCGCCACCCAGGTACCCTCAGGGTAGGCGCATTGGTTTCTTTCTGAGGGCAAAAAGTGGCCAGGACTAACTTTTCTAGTATACTAAAAAATCCATTCTCATGGTCTCTCAAGTCTGATCTAGTTTTTTTTCTATCTTTTCAATTTTTTCTTTTAATTCTTTCTTAGCGCACCACTAAAGCAGTGTCAAGTGTGACAGCTTTGTGTTACAAAATACATGTAAATGTAGCTGTAGATATACCAAAGACATAGATTCAGCCAGTATTTCAACTTGTCAAGGTAGGTAGATACACTGGAGGCAGTTCTGTTCTGTGCAATTACGGCGGAACCTCACGAGATATTCCGAACGAGCACCTGTTCGGATATTTACATTGTTGCCAGGTGATTGGTCATGTGACATCAATGGCGGCCTGAATGTGACGCAAATGGGTGTTCAAATAAAACAAACTTGAAACACTATCAAAGATATGGCTGGATCTGTGATTATATTCTTTTTTCTTGTATTTTGTTGTTCAATATTCACTGTAAGAGGGAAATATGTGGAGGGCGAAATAAATACACAATCAGTAAGTTTTGTTATTGTACGTGGACGACATCAATTGTGTAATTGGATCAATTCTGTTATGCACCAGTTACCGTATGCATCCTAATTTAAATCTTAACGATGCGGAACCAGCAAGGGTGTCGTCGGTATGATATGGCCTAGCCCGTTCTAGATCTTTTGATGCTGCTTTTTCCTCAATTTCGTTAAAGTTATTTCGATACACAACCTCAAATTTTGCAGTTTATTAGGACTGGTTTGTTTAGCTTGAGGTTTTACGTCCCAGTCAACAGCTATGGTGATGTCGAGACGTTCTATTCACCTAACCACACTTTTTCCTGGGCAAGCTTGACTTTGGGCCTGGATCCATTGACAGTGTGCAGAGCTCTCGATCATTCGATTTAGGCGCCGAAATTCGATTCCCAATGCCATAAAGTTAATCCGAGCCTCCTCTGATGTTTAAGTGGCTTTTACATATTTTGATATTTGCCACTAACATCAGAGTAACTCCTATTATGAAAATCCAGAATTTTCTTCACCTATCAAAAATTGAGTATTTTTACCAAAAATATTGACAGATGAATGATGTACTCATAAGATAACTGCTTAAAATGATAAAACTAATGAACATACAACTGAAAAATAAAAGAAGTTTCGCTTTTTAAGTGATTAATGGGAAGTGATGGGCAATGACAGTGATTTTATTTGGGATTTTGGGAAGCTACCTTTTCCTACACATTTGGGAAAATATTTTATTAAAATTGGGAAAATAAGAGCTAAAATACATGAAATTGGGAAAATAAAGGCCATTTTTGGATTGGGAATGACTCCCATATACGGCCTCAAAAATGGCCAAATAAAATCACTGAATGAATACAGCTTAATTACCAACTATATGTATACAGAGGGTAGGCTACAATAGGTGTGGATAATTTCCATCTTTGTAAGATTTAAACAAAAAATATCATTTTATTTTAGAGATAAATCATAACTCGACTCTATTGTAACTTTTTATGCCACTGATCTTTCATTAAATTACCATACTTTTCATTGAAAGTGCCCAGCCACGACTGGCTGGGAGAATTCTGGATTTTTGATAGCTAAATTGCTCTGACGGTAGTGGCAAATATCAAAATAAAGTAAAGCCACTAAAACGTCAGAGAAAACTCGGACTACCATAAAGTATGTTTTTTCCCAAACCAGACAAAAAATTCCCAATTTGACCAAAAATTTTTTTTTTTACAGAACAAAGTGTTTCATAGAATAATAGAATACAATCACAGTGATTCACACTAGCTTGAAAATTATCTGAGTTAATAATTTATGATAGCAATTAATCAAATTAACCTTAACTAACTGTCTAATTACTAACGATTACATTATATATCAATTAAGAAAAAGATGGGGTATGAAACCCCCTACCCCGAACCCTCCACACCCAAACCCCTCACGGAAATTGCCGAAAGATTTCATGCAACAACTTGAGCATGAAAATTAATAAATTTGCTTTCAAAGGAAGCATGATATCAATATCTAAATATCCTGAAAGTTTTGTAAAGATTGAATTTGTGGATTTGAAGAAAATTAACAATTATTAAATCGTATGGGTATGAAACCTCCTACCGCAAGTGAACAAGAATGCTGTAAAGATATGAAACGCAACGGCAATAAATTGTATCACAGGTCTATGATCTTTCATAGATGATTTACAGACACATTTATTTAATCTAGCACTTTAAATTTTGGTACTTATCCCATAGGCGAGCAGCAAATTGATGCTCTGGCAACCTGCACAATCTCGCCGAACCCCCGAACCTCTCGCGAAAATTACTGCCAGGTTAGTGTCACATGCAATTGTACAGTAGAAATTGAGATGCACGTTTCCAATACTTTCAAGAATAAGCTGACAACAATATTAAGGAAAAAATCTTTATTTCTTAAAAGGTTTAGAAAAAAATTTTGCACAAAGGTTTTTCACAGTATTGCCATTATAATATCGTCGATAGGGCTAGCACAGGATATGTAGTTATTTATCGCATTATGCGCATTCACCTCCATTCTAGGCGAACCCCGAACCCCACACGGAAAATACATGTACTGTTGAAAAGATTGAAACCCACGACGTGAAACTCATTTTCCGCCAAAATGACTAGCATGGGTATGACATATTCAATTTGCTTTCCTGATATATTATCACGTTTGTTCCGACAAAGTTTCAAGCAACATTTAATGGGCCATTGCATGAAAATTTGATAACAAAAAAATCAAATGGACAAATGAAGAAGGCGCAGACTCGTCAGAGCCTTCGCTACTCGCAAATTGTGGATGTACTAGTGGCTAGGGCCTCGGACCTAAATTCAGAAGCAATCTTCTTCTGATTACGGCTTTTGGAGGGCACGAACATTATCCAGCACACTAGATAAGCAGCGTGTTTGTGTAAATAGGCAATTAAAATCCTCAAAAAAGCAATTAAAATGAAATGTGTGCGTACCAAAAAGCAATTCTAACAATCGGTATGCAATTACATGCGATGTCATTGCGTACAATATGGTCAATTTTGTTTTCATTTGGGTAATAAACAAATGCCAATCGGGTATTGATTTTTTTTTTTACTAGCAACGCAATATCACTCCAGTTTTATGGATAAAATAACTGTGCCCAGTCCAGCATTTCGCTATGATGAAAGTGAAACTTTGCAACGTGTACATGCTTGAATGTCAACAAGGGGATGAGATTTGCTTCAGGTACAATAAAATCTGTTAGTTTGACACTCTAGAAAGGCAGACGATAGGTATGAATAAATAAGCAAGCACATTCTGGATGTCTTCATGCAATAAGAAAACGTGTAATCACAGAAGAAAAAAAAACGTGGCGTAAAAAATATGAAAATACGCAATTGTTTTTGCACGTACGCAATAGAGGATAACCAGGTTGCGTAAATACCCAATTGACCCAAAAGCTTATCTGGGCACTGATTATCTAAACTGTATTTTGGTGGAGACAACTTTGTGCGACATTATCTTTATGCACTATGTTTTAAACATTATATATCAGCTTGACGGAAAAGATAATGCCTCAATATTGAAATTTTTAATGCTTACTTTGAAAGCATAATTATTAACTTAATGTTGTCGCATAACACTAAAGTACTGAGTAATTTCCATGAGAGGTTGGGGGGTTCGGAAATTGGTGAGAGTGTGCAGTATCGCCAGATCCTTGACTGCTCGCCGATGGGATATGTGCCAAAATCAAAGTACTAGCTAAAATAAATGTTTTAATTAGTTATTCGTCATTAATTGCCGCTGCATTTTATATCTACACAGGTTTTCATATTCATTTGCGGTAGTGGGTTTCATACCACTTCACTGTAGTAAATGTTAATTTTCTTCCTAACCACTTTTTCAATTTGGATAAAACTTTCAGGATATTTTCATACTAATATATCACATCGTTTGAACAAACAATAATTAACTTTTGTACCCATGTTGTCGCGTGAAACTATTCGGTAATTTCCGTGAGGGGTTCGGGGGTGCGGGGTTCGGGGTAGGGGTAGGGTAGGGGGTTTCATACCCCATCAAAGAAAAAGGTAAGTTTAATTATTGGAATCAATCTAGCAATGGAAACGTCATACATAAGGAGGATGTCAATTTGCCCAATTTAGTCAAAACGCCCCTAATTTTCCCAATTCCTTGGGCCCCAACCCCATTCCCAAAAAGGGGTGTTAGAGCCCTGGTGTGGGGCACTGTTCCAACCCCCCCCCCCCCACCCCCCCCCCCCCCCCCCCCCCAGTTTGCCCATTAGAAAACTTCTTTTGTTTCTTATTGAGTAAGTCTAAGACAATAATTTTGAGTAAAGACCTCCAAATTATTTAGATGTCACATGCGGCAGAAAGTCGGATTTCTACCTAAGAAAATTTAGACGTCACATGCGGCAGAAAGTCGGATTTCTACCCTTAGGCAAAAATGTCTGGACCCTGTAATTCATTCAGCATGGCGTGACATCATGATAATTGTCCAATTAAGATGAATAGCGTAGAGCGTTCTCCGTAATAGATGGGTTTCCAGTTATCGAATGAACCAAAACCAGTATATTCTCTTAAAATAGGTTATTTGACTGGACGAGTACAATCCAAAGATTAGATTGTTATTGTCAGCATTTTTGATTTTAAGATTAAAACTGGTGAAGATTACAATAAATTGTCCTTAAACAAACTGTCATTAATTAATAATATGTTTGGTAAGGACTCCGTGCAATAATCTTCATTCTGTGGAGCATAATGCTACAATCACATCTTAATTACTATCTTCCTGTTTCCAAAAGGAGAACTGTGCCGGGGTTTAATGCTTTTTACCCATTTAAGCCAAGCGGAATTTCCCACTCTCATCCATTGGACCAGCCCATTTCTGTTTTACTAGGATTTTGAAAACAGGAGTTCAGGACTCCCATCTGGCAAAAAGTAGGAGTCCCACTGGAAAAAGTGGGAGTCCTCCTCGTAAAAGTTGGAGTCCCACCAATTCATGCATACTGTATATCTTGCCCATTGTAGCCTGAAGTGATACATTTGAATAATTCTTAGATGGACTGATTTTAACCCTTTAAGCACCTTATTGATTGTTCCTACTTAACAAAACAATTTTATTTTGCTATAACCTTATCATTAAATTTCGTGTAACCTGAACACAGGTAACCTTGAAGAAAGAAGAACAGTTTAAATTAGATTTAAATGTTCCCTGTTGGTATTTGTTTTATTCATTAACAAGACAGACAGCAGACAGATAGATAGATAGATATTTTGTTTGGCCTTATCGAAACAAAAATATTGAACTGTTGGTACTATTAGATAGCAGTCCTCTGTTATGGTTAATTTTATATAGAAGGAAGTCTTTTCTTCTTCTCAAAAAACCGCATCTCGCTAGTGTCTACAGCGATTGCAATACATAGAATGACCTTAACTTACTCAGTTTAAATTGAAGTTACTAAAGCCATTGACTTTCATGATTTAGAATGAAGGAATTTACTTGCTGAAAGATATTTGTTTGTGTTTATTCATCTGTTTGACTTTCTCATGGCACTCCAGGAATAGTTTTTTTGAACTGCCGATGATATATTTCATTGTAAGGCCTGTTGTTATATTATTAGGGAAGCTTATTTTTTGGAATTTTTGTCATTCGGACGTTTATATCATATACGGTTTACCAATGTACCTTTTTTTTTCCAAACAGCCATAGCAATTTCAGTGCCTCAGCAATTTCAGTGCCTCAAAAAGTGATAAGCAACGATGATACACTTGCGTAATTATTTTGATTAGTTGTCCACGCATCAGTAATCCTGTCAATTATCGTCACACTTCACTAAATTGCAGACTACTCAACTCATTCTGACAATGGGTCATGCCTCCCGATTATAAGCGTGGCCAGGTAAAATCAAAGGCTTTTGATCCTTGAGGTGTGTATTTTTCCGTCAGCTTCTGAATTTTGACACGCGCCCATTTAAGAAAACATGCGTACGAAGGATCCCACATTGTAAAATGTATGCGCACCCAGGCAAAAGTTTGCGTCCCAGTATGCGTAATTCTGGTTTTCCGAGAGCTCTGTTATGGCTGTCAGGTGGAATTGTTTTCATTTTCATTCAAATTTTGATGAAATATACTATAAGCAAATATAGGAGACTCAGATCAGATAAAATATGTAATGGAGAGCTCTCTAAAGCCATTTAGAATGCTGAAAATCATTTTGCATGCTTGAACCCTCACCAAAACTGCCTGGTGACAACTACCAATGCATTATCTTATTTCTTCCATTTAATAATGGCAAATTTCAGTGATTTTGTTACATTCGCATCCTGCATCTTTTGCGCACAATTTTGTCTCTTGGGTGCAAAGTTTTTATTTCAGCGAGTCCCAGGATGCAATAGTATTGCAGACTATCATTAAAAATAGTGTTCTGGACTCATAAGTTTGCAGTTGGACCTATTGATATGGGAAACAGCGAGTCCCAGGACCCATAAGCCCAAAATTGTAAATGAATCACTGGCCGCCGCAAAAGTATGTGTAATGGCTAATTTGTTTTAAGATTGACAGAAAATGTTGCAATTTTCCACTGTTACATGTACTTCTCCTAGTGACTGTCACTTCTCCTTCATTTTCCTGGAGGGCAGTGACTTCTCCCTCCTGTCAAGGCCCCGCTTGAACCCTGCATTTATGTCTCTCTCCCATCAGAACAAATACTATCATGACATGTAGTGTTGCTAACCCAGTCGTCTGCTTTTCTCGTCTGCTGAAATGTTTAAGAAGCCTCTATGGCAAACAGTGTGGACCCAGATCAGACTGCTCCTATAGGAGCAGTCTGTTCTGGGTCCACACTGTTTGCTTCTATGCTTAATTCGTCAATAATGTTAGGCAATTATTTGCAGCAGACGACTTCAGCAGACGACATTTTCAGATGCATTTTCTTGGCGCTTTACGGCTTAATCTTTGACATGTAGTGTCCCTTTCTTAACCCTTAATGAGCCAATCGCAACAAAAGTCGTCTGCTTTTCTCGTCTGCTGAAATGTTTAAGAAGCCTCTATGGCAAACAGTGTGGACCCAGATCAGACTGCTCCTATAGGAGCAGTCTGTTCTGGGTCCACGCTGTTTGCTTCTATGCTTAATTCATCTATAATGTTAGGCAATTATTTGCAGCAGATGGCTTCAGCAGACGACATTTTCAGGTGCATTTTTTCTTGGCGCTTTAAGGGTTAGTCTTTCAAAGATTTTAACTCTTTTTTTTGTGAAAAACATGTATTACTAAATAATCATCAACTGGAATCGCACAAATTTTTCAAAGAAAGATCACTGATAAAAAACATCGATATCATGAATTTGATTCTCACCCAATATTTCATTGTTATTCCAAAAGAAATTTATTTCTATAAAATTTTATTGTTTTTTTCAGTGGAGTACATTGTACTTCAATATATAAATATATATAAGATTACATAAGCATTAATGCAGTATTAATTTAACTCCTCTCCACATCTGACAATGGGCCTGGTCCCATATACATGTATAATATAATTCATACAAACATGCACATTTTATTTGGAAAGAAAATGCTCTACACCCAGTGACCCTGCTAATATAATTTTAGAATATAAACTTAGATTTTCTATTTTTCAGGACTGGGAGTTTATAACAAGATTTTGTTTCCTCTCAAATAAAGGGACATTGAAATTTGAATTTGAATATCCAGTGGTGAGTATTTGTTTATAAAAATTGTAACGGTTCAGGCTTAGAGTTTAAGGCAGATTAAACAGTGAATTTTACAAAAATGACATATTGCATACACAATAATTCTTTCTTTGCTAACAGTCAGACTTAAAGTTTGTTGTCTGCTGATAACCTTGCAAACAGTTTGCCGGTCCTGATCTTGATTTAAATAGTTTGACACTATGATTAAATAAATGTTTGTTCCTGAAAGAATTTTTGAAAAATGAGCCAGTGCTTAAGATTTCCAACACTATTATGTGGTATCTGTGACCAGCAAAGCCTCAGATCATCCTGCCCATACGCGCAGTCTGATCAGAGCCTTTGCTAGTCGCTTGAGTATTCTATAATTGTAAAGCTACTGACTGAATACCATTTGGAGTGTCGAAGCTTAAAAGGAGTCTGCAGAGACTCATCGGAGTCTACACATTCAAAATGCCACATTGTTGGATCTCATGCACTGCCTCAAATATATTTTTGAAACAACAGCATCAAAAAATGTCCAGCATGTGAAGATGTAAGTACCATTGTCTCTCAGTCTGGCCCATTTGTCTGTGAGAGCTGTTTGAATAATTTATTTCTCGGTTTCAATCACAGTGGCACTATACTCGTGTGTAAATGCATAGGTCTGGATATAAGCAACTTTTTAGGGGCATATTAAAAAAGTGACTTAAATTTCTTATCAGTAAAGTTTGGGCGCTCAAGAGAACACACTGAGACACCCACAACCTATTGTGTTGTCTGAAAAAGAAGAAAAAATAGTTTTTAATTATCATGCGACCTTATCTTGAGGTCTGTAAATGCAGGGGACAAAAATATTTCAATATTGTACTTGTCCTGCAGGACTAGTGACGTACAATTTTCACTCGAACTGCAAACACAATGTCATGCACTTGTCCTTTAAAAGTGTATGCATTAAAGAGCATATGGGAGTAATTTGTAATATGACTTCCTCGAGTTATTCTTCCCAAAGCACACGTCCTACAGGACAGTCAAGTGCTTTGGGAAGAATTACTCATCCTTTCTAGATTTCACTCGTAATTACGAGCGGCCATGTGGAATTTTTGTCCCCTGAAATGGTATCAGTTGGATCTGCAATGTTTGACATTCTGTTCTCAGGAGGGAGCCTCTGGTTCTTGGCTATCATTGGCTGCTTCATGTTACTCTTTAAATAATCTATTTGTCTCTATCAATGAATGTGAATGTGATTATTAACTGAAAGTATCTTTTTGGGCTATATAATCTACATTTACACTGTTTGGCATTTTGTTCTTGATTTACCCAATCTATAGATTACATCAACTCTTGAATAATTTATTATTTTCTGCATCAATAACACATTGTTCTGTTAAACAGTTAGTCATAATGCCACAGTGACATTTAAATCACATTTATTCGGCATTTAACTACTTATAAGCACATGAAACTGTACAAGGGTTCGTCATGTGACATATTATAACCCAGATCAGACTGCACTGCTGCATTGTCACCACCATACGTACAAACACTGTTATAAAGCAGCGCTTGCACTAGTGGGCGTTTTTATGTCTGAAATTGTCTTCCCTATGGCGAAAAATCCGAAGATTGGATTTTGGAATACTCTGACTTCCTCATAAAACCTATAATAAATCTATAATAAAGGCAGATCAGGGCCTTTATGTATTAATATGATATATCATATGACGTCGCATCTGGGAGTGAAATAACGCCATGCATTAAAATCGATAAACCACTAGTGATTAACAGATTTTCTGTAAACGTTATGAAATGACGTTTTTAACGTCACCCATAGGGCAAAACCCAAACGTTCTCTGCCAAAAAAAAACATTCAAAATAATTTTAATATCAAACGATAAAATCCAACATTCATGCTCCAGTATTATTGAATTTATTAAACTTGTTGTTAAAAAGAGATAAAATGCCCGGCAAGCCTTGCATTTTATTTCTTTTCATCGACTCGTTTAATAAATTCAATAAAACATGTACTCATGTACATGTAAGATCCTCTATATATATATAATTTAGTAATATGAAAATGCTGTTTTAACGTACATGTTTTCAAAATGAAAAGGGTTTAGAAGTTTATTATTTCAATCTCTTAAATTTCTGAAATGAAATCTTCCAGTTGATAATCCTATTTAAATAGAAAATCACTGATTAAAGCAAACACACAGTCCATAGTGATCAGACTGCTCCTTTCAGACTGCTCCTATTTTTTAAGGACCAGTCTGATCTGGCACTCAAAGAATTATAAGGGCCACCATGATCTTGAATTCTGAGATGAACAGATGGCATCATATTACCTAGCTATATTTTCGTCTCCTTACTTTAGTTCTTTTTTACTTTAATCTGGACATCTAATGTCGTAACTAAACTTGCATTAATTTTAGAAGATCATCTAAGCCGTTATTCATTTTAAATTTTCTATTGAACATTTTGATGTCAACATTGTGTTAAATATTCCATTCAAATTGTGAATGGAATCTATATACCGCATAAAAAGCTTAGGGATCATACATTTTCAGGGCTCCATATAAGAATGTCATGCTAAAATTCAGGACTTAAGTTAAGAGTGCGTACCAAAAAAATAATTTTCGTTTTTCTCAACCAAAAGATATGTTGTGGGTGCTTAAAAGAACTGTCTCAATGAGACGGTTCTTTTGAGCACCCAAAACATATGTTGAAACTGATGGGTAAGAAAATATTTACCATTTTACACTCAAAAAATGTGTTTATCTAAACCTGTGAAAATTACTTTTCTTTGATAATTTCTCAACCAATCTGAATGTTGTGGGGACTCAAAAATAATGTCTCTCTGAGACTCTGATTGAGACTCAAACTGATGGATCCAAAAATATTTTATAATTCTAGAAAGCCAAAAAAAGTTGTTTACCCAGTGGATCAATGAGCTAAATTATGTCTTGCCTCTGTCTCAATAAGACTGTTGTAATGAGTACCCAAAACATATGTTAAACTGATGGATATGAAAATAATTACAATTTTACATTCAAAAATTTTGTTTATCTTTAAAACCTGTGTGTTTACAAGGACCCTATATATTAAGCTCTGTGGTGTTTGTAACAGTAGAGTGCATTATTGCTTTATTAACACAATCACATATCCCAGGTGAAAAGAAAGGGCTGGTCTTGATCAGGCTGGTCTCTATGTACCTGCAGAAATATGCAGGCTGATCAGGGACTTCCAAATTTAAAAAAATCATGTCATGTTGACTTTTTTATTTGACACAGCTGAGTTTCATTGATCTTCCCTATTGAAATAGTCATGCATTTGATCTATATCTGACATGATCTATACAATGGATTATTAATGTCATGATCAGGTGTCAGAATTTAGGATTTTTTTCTCCTAATTTGTCGATGTACATTGATGTAAAATTGTAAGAAACTAAATTTTTGTTTTACGTAACCATTATTATGGACTTAACTGCCAAAATTGCTGACATTCTATAGTTGGCTGCTAAATTATAAAATAAACCAACTTTTAACGAAAAAAATGCATCTGAAAAATGATGTCTGCTGAAGTCGCCTGCTGCAAATAATTTCTTAACATTACTGACTAATTTAAGTATAGAAGCAAACAGGGTGGATCCAGATCAGAATGCTCCTACAAGAGCAGTCTGATCTGGGTCCACACTGTTTGTCATAGAGGCTTCTTTAACATTTCAGCAGACAAGAAAAGCAGACGACTTTTGTTGCGAATCACGCTTTAAGGGTTAAAAACTTTTAATTGTGGGTATACTCTTTGAAAGCCTTTAAAACAACCTTCAGGGGGAGCTGGAAATTTTAATTAATCAAAATATATTCAATAAATTGGACCAGACCAAACTCAATTGTATCATAATGGCTTGAATATTCTCAATAGCCCAGGCCCCAGGTTATAAAACTTTTTCATGCTCAAAGCAACTGAGCACGAAATATACTCAGAAGAAAAAGTTTAGTCAGTACAGACACTGTGTGCAATGATTTGTAAGATAGTCTTAATATTGACAAAAACCTTACTCAACATAAAATTCATTTAATGTCTTATAAATGTGAACATTTTCAACAAAACATTCTGAAAATATACCCCTTTTCTTCATCAAAATTACACAAAAGGGGTCAATATAAAAAAATCAAATTTCATAACTCAAAAATCAGTCTAGCGCCCCTCAGAAGATTTCTGGCAGTATAGACGAAAATTCCCGAACACGTTGCATGACTAAGGTGTTTAAGAAGTTTCCAAGCGGCCATGAAGCGATTACGTCATGTTGACGTCACTATGATCCTAACTTCAAATGGCGTCGTTATCCATGGTCTGCCCAACGGAGGCTTGCCAGGCTGTTGAAAACATGTTTGCAGACGATAAATTGTTTTTACATTACATCCAAAATTGCGTGTTACGTCAGCAACACGTGTACCTGCTTCAAGACGTCAAAACGCTGCATTTCTGTAATTTTTTGATAGCCTGGACGGCGAATTAAGCTAGCTAGCACTGAATTTTCTCTGGATTATTGCATTAGGAACAACTCTCTTTCAATATCGAACAGTATATGAGAAAATAACCCTGCCGGTTAACCGCATCACGTGCACATCCTGCATTTTGAAATTTGGTTGATACAGTCTAATAGAGGCATTATTTGTTACACAATAAACAGGTACCTGTAAAGTTATGATAATGCAACTCATGTATAAAATTTGACAATGATATATCCAGTATTGTTGATTTTATGAGAAAACATAAATACTGACTAAACTTTTTCTTCTGAGTATATATCCACTGCTTATAAAAACTAAAAATACAGACAAATAAAGAAGTCCCTTGCTCTGAGTCTCTCAGAAGTTATATTTATCATGCTAATAAATGTTAAAATGTCAACAATTGTTGGCATTTTAACATTTATGGGCAGGATAAATGTCATGCTCAGCTTAGTTGAGTATGAAAAGAGTTTTATAACCTCGGTGCCAGGTAAAAGGGATACATTATAATGGTCCCAGATGACAAGGCCCTGCCTTAAGGTGGTACCGGACTCACCAGCATATGTCCAAGAAGTTACCATCTTTTGATATGTTAAAAAATAGCTCAAAACTCATCTATTTTGACAAAAATAACAGTACCTTACCGTGCTTTTTAAAAAGTTATTAAACTTTAAAAATTCAAAATATGAGTTTTTCAAAATATCAATTTCTCATATTTTAAAAAAGTTGAAAGTGAGAAATGCCATATTTTTTCCTGGGAATACGCTACATGCTATTGGCTAATAAAAGAACACAAAAAACAGCGAAAATATGCACGTAGCTTATTTTTTTAAGCTAAAATCTATTTTGTAAAAAAACATAAAGGCCAAAAAATCGTTTAAATCTAGAATAAAATATGTCACACAATGTAACTACAGAAACAAAAAACTTATTAATTTGAAGGAAATTTTGCATAGAAACTTATAATTGATTAAAAAGCATATGTCACCGTGCTCGTTTTTCTTTTTTGTGCTCTTTTCTTTTTTTACCTCTGAAATAAAAGCAGGCATGGAGTGCCATACCTGCTTCATTGTTTAATTTAGGTCCGTGTGTGTAGACAGCGTATTGTTTGAGTTGATGTCCGTGTGCAAAAAAAGCCTATTATTTGTCTACTCCTCATTTGGCATGTTCTAGGACCCCTTAAGACCTTTATAAGTGCGTGTGTGCGCGCGCTTGTGTGTGCCAAAATGAGGGTGAGTGTATGAGAGAGAGAGAGAGAGAGAGAGAGAGAGAGAGAGAGAGAGAGAGAGAGAGAGAGAGAGAGAGAGCAATTCACGTGCTGTTGATTCATAGCATTTTTGTGTTGCTTTTATTCTTTTCTTTTTTCTTTACTTTACGTACAGACTTAAGTATTCTGGATTCGTTACAAAATTGACGTCATCAGCAGTAACGTGTATAGAAGTGTCGTCAGGATGACGCATCCTGACGACAGTCTTTGATTTGGAAAAAGGTTCTATTTCGAAAACATTGTTGCAAGATTTTGTGCGAGAAATTGACCTTATGCAATAATGGTTTTCTGATACACTATCATCTGCTAGACCCCTCAGGGGTAGTCACAACCCTCGCCTTTAAGGTTTGGGTTTCAACACCACCCTGGTTTTCTATCAGGTGTTAATGCATAGAAAATCACGTTTGATCCCAATATTGAAGTTATTAAACGAGCTGTAAAAAGAGATGAAGTGCGAGGCTTGCCTAGAATAATGTCACTTTTTCGTGACAAGCTTGATAAATTTGATCATCCAGGAGCACGACTGTTGGGTTCTACTTATTGTATGACCCTAAAACTACTTTTAAATCGCGTTTAGAAATAGCGTGGAACTACGCTTTGATGTTGCTAAATAATTATATGAGAAACCATTATGGACGTCATTACATAGCGTTACCAAAATTTGTAAACCACTAGTGATACATGTCGTTATATCACTCCTATGAAAAACACAAACGAATAAAACAAATAAGTAAACAAACAAACAAGCAATAGGGCTCAAACCAGGGACTACTTGGTCTCAAGTTGAACATTCTACCAATGCGGCAATGGGTAAAGAAGGGATGATACACGAGTTTAGTTCTTTTCATAAAGGCAATTAGTTAATGCTAAGACAAGCATGCATATGTGAACGGCCATATTAGATTATTTACAGCTCGCATATATATACAAAATAAGCCTCAGTCAAAAAACTCCCCACAGGCTAGCTAAAAATAGCACAAAGGCACGACCCAGCATTTGGCGAGCGCTCTAACAGTGTTCAATATGTTGCTCTTGGGTTTCACCCAAACTAAAAAAAGGGAGCCCTCACAACTACGACGTCATATTTACAAAGATAATGGACTTAAGAAGCACAGTGGCTCAGTTCGTTGAGTGTTAAACTAGGGATCAAAGGATTACTAATTTGTGAATCACCAGAGTCAAAGTGTTGTGTCATGGGACAAGACACTTTTAAATTATCAGTTAATAGTACATACATTGAATAAGCATGAATATTAACTTTTCTGACCAGAATTGGTGAAACTGGACCAGAAGGTCAAAATATATATGGTCATACAGATGTGTTGATAAATGATTTTTTTTTGTGAACGCCAATACTTGTACGTTTTAAGACAATAAATAAAAAAACACTCGGTTATCTTTTGACATTGGTCCTGTATCACCTTTATGGAAGCAAAGCATATATGAAATTAGGAAGAAATCCAATTAAATTTGACTAAGTAAGAGTGACCACGATGGATGCAAACTGAAAGACGGCGGCCATTTTGCCGACCATCTTGATTATCATTTGTCAGAAAAAATCCATATTTGAATTTGAATCAGAGTTGATGGAAGCAATCCATATATGATATTTGGAAGAAATCTGATTAAAAATGACTAAGTTAGAGTGACCACACCAGCGGAAGGACGGACAGATGGACAGACAGACAGATGGACAGACAGATGGATGGACAAGCCAAAAACAATAGAGCTCCGCCAACTCGTTGGCGAGGACCTAAATATATACGTGGTCATACAGATGTGTTGATAAATGATAAGCACGTTTTTTTGTGAATGCCAATACTTGTACATTTGAAGGCAAAAAATAACGATAACTCATTCTTTTATAAAAACTTTGGGTTATCGTTTCCATGGGTCCCGTACTACCTTAAAACCAAACTTTAAGACAGGACAAAAAAATGTCTTTAAAATTGAAATTCTAATTCTGAATCAGTGGAAGTCTGAGACCCTTAACTCTTTGCCTGCTAGTGTCGTTTGTTAATAACCTTGACCCAGAAACGTCTGGCCTGGCCCCAAGGTTATAAAACTTTTCAACTCAACTGAGCACCAAATTTTAACTGCTCATAAAAACTAAAATACTGACAAATAAAGAAGTTTCTTGCTTTAAGTATCTCAGATATTGTAATTTATCATGCTAATAAATGTTAAAATGCCAACAATTGTTGGCATTTTAACATTTATTGGCAGGATAAATTTCATGCTCAGCTGAGTTGAGCATGGAAATAGTTTGATTACCTTGGGGCCTGATCTGGATCCAAACTGTTTGACACTCCGATGGTAATCCTGAAAGATGTTTTCGATAAAAGTTTATTTGAAAAAAAATTAGCAGACCACAAAGAGCTATATTATAATCAATGTATTATATAAACTGGATATGGAACAATCTATAGGTTAAAATATAGGATTGCTCTATGAGAGCTATACATTATAACATAGGCATCAAAGGCCCTGATAATTCAGCTTTGTGTTGATACTCAGCTTGATCTTGACTTTCACTGTTCATATATATGTTTAAACTGCCCATATCTTATTTCATGGCTTGATTTTTTCATCTTTTTTTAGGAGTATGCTCCACAAAATGTTCTTCTCTACTACGACACACCAGATCAGTGGGATTCTGTGTATGGAACAGATAAGGTAGGTTTTCCCCGGGGTTTTTCCTCAATTCGTACCACAGTACCTGAGAGTGCTTTCCTTACAAAACCGATATAAAAATTGTGGCAATTCCGTTGAGTAAATAATGCCATATTTGCTTGTCTGAAGCTTATGTAAGTTTAATCATTAACTCAGTGCATGCTGGGTTATTTTACTGGTTGTCTGTTCACGGCTTTAGATAAACAAACATTTTCTGCGATAAAGTGTAAATATTTTCTTACCCATAATTTTTAGCATACGTTTTTGGGTGCAAAAAAGAACCGTCTCATTGAGACGGTTCTTTTGAGTACCCAAAGCATATGTTTTGGTTGAAAAATAAGAATTTTTCTTTTCTGTTACGCACTCTTTAACTAAGGCCCTGCTGTTGATTTTTATCAAAATTGATGTTTTCAAAAAAAAATTACTTCAAGAGACTACCATGAGAGTGTCAAGTATGCTTAGAATATTTGGAAACAGATAAGGCCTGATGTTTTGTCAGTCCAAAATGTTTCCAAAGGTTATCAGCAGATGACAGTAGCAGGCAAAGAGATAAGGTGTCACCAAAAAATGGTAAAGTAACACTAATTATATGACGTTGCGTCTGAGATGAAATAATGCCATGCAATAAAATAGTGGTTTACAGATTTTCTGGAAAAGTTATGACGTCCATAACAACGTTGCGTACATAATGACAAAATTATAACGTTTTACATCAGAAATGAGATTTCAAAGTAATCTTAATGTCATATGATAAAATGCATCTAACATTCGTGCTCCTGTATTATTGAATTTATTAAACTCGTTGCTAAAAAGGGATAAAATGTTTGGCAAGCCTCACATTTTATTTCTTTTCCCCAACATGTCTAACAAATTTTAATAAAACATGAGCACTGAATGTAAGATCCTCTATTTATAACTGAAGAAAAAAAGTCTTTTAGTTTGATTGCTATTACATTTAATGCGATCAGTCAATTGCAATACATTTGGATACTATACATGTATGCTCAACCTTAAATAAAAGCAAACTTTTAGACTTTCAAAATTCCATTTCCTCTTGGAAACCTTGAAGTTGTATGCAGATCACAGCTGCCTTAGCTGATCAGAATCTACATTGCAGATATATCTGTTAATGGATGGGTCTTCACTCAAGTACCGCATACTATTAAAATTATCTCAAATGCTGGTTTGTAATAGGCTTACAAACCCCATCTCCTGAGAAAATTTAAAGAAAGGTGATGTCAAGAAAAGTTCTTCAACAGACTTGAGCAGCTCTTTAGGAGTTTAAGAACAGTTCATGTACATTTTCAGAAACGTAAAATTGGACAAATTTTAAGAACAACTGTTTTTGAAAAGTTCTCACAACTATATCTATAATATTAATCAACCACCGCAAAGCGGATGGGAGTTATATAGGAATGGTCTATCTGCTTGTCAGTCTGAAAGCGGATGGGAGTTATATAGGATGTCAGTCTGTCTGTCACACTTTCTTATCAGCTCCATTATCTCATGAACACGTTGGAGAGTTTCATTAAACTTCACTCATATTTTCCTCTCAGTGAGGCGGGTGCACTGAACCCATGACTCAGCTATGCATACTCAAGGTCAAGGTCACACTTGAACTTCAAGTTAAAGGCCATGGGATTAAACCTTCAATTTCATGTGCGCTAGATATTTCCTGAATTGTAACTCTTTTTGATTTTCAAGTTAAAAAAATATGCCACTAGCAGAGAATTTTTAATGAGCTCTTTAAGGACCTAGAGAAGAAAGACCAAAATATTTATTATCAGTCATGGAAATCACATTATTTGTATATAAAAACTAACCGATCTGGCTCTAAAGCATGACTTGTGTAATAAGTTTGCTCTATTTTTAAGATCAATTCTTAAGGTGAACTCAATATAGGTCCACATAACCATTTGTAAATATTGATTATAAAAGATTAATGTATTCAAGGAGTCCTGCAGACCTCCAGATAAGAGGGTGTATTTGAAAATTATTTTTCTTATTTCTCAACCAAAACATAATGTTCTGGGTTCTCAAAATAACCGTCTCAATGAGCCGGTTCTTTTGAGCACCCAAAACATATATTACCATTAGTGGGTAAGAAAATATTCACAATTTTACGCTGAAAATGTATGCCTATCTGGACCTATGGTCTTGTCATGAGAAAACTTATTCAGTATGCAAACAACAAAGGTGCAGATATTTCCTTTTTTCTTAACCCTTATCAAGCTGGATATTTTTATGTCAATGCACTCCTCCACACTTGTAATCCAATTAAATTTTATGATTCTAGTACTCAAAGTTTACAAGTTTTATAATTAGGCACAGAAAATGGCTTTTTTGATCAGATCATGGTTTCCACTGTTTTTAACCATTTGAGACTCACATTTAACCCTGTACCAACGCACAAGAAGGATAAAACGCACATCAGAAGATAAGTGATGTCATTGTTATGTTTAAGCGCAGAACCTTGAAGTTCGATCCTTATATCACTTCTAAACCCTAAGACCGAAAATCTCATACATGTATGACAATTTGAGATTTTGGTTTTGAGGCTATAGAGGTGAGATAAAGACAAAACTTCAAACTTTTGTGGGCTAAGTGACATCATTATCTTATGTCACATCTCAACATATTCAGGAACTTCTCAGCACCTTTTTTTGCGTTTAATGATGGGCAAGAAAAAAGAATCCATTATTTGTGTGCAGATGGGAGAGAAAAATTCGACCCTCACAATCATGGTTTGTCATTACTCGACATGCTTTGTGATTCCAAACAATGTTTTTTTCTATCCCGTCCTCACACTCATGATAGATTATTTCAGAAATGAAGAATCTTTGCTTATTATGCAAGTAAAAAATATATTGTGTGCCCGGGATTCTGTGTTCCTCATCATGTCTCAAGGAAGCAGTTCTGCTGCAGAGAGTAAACCACAGCATGATGAGCCCTGACATGAGATTTTCAACAATGTGGTGTGTGCGACCTGAGCAAAGGCTCAGATCAGCCTGCGCATATGCACAGTCTTATCAGAGCCTTTGCTAGTCGCTTGAATACTCAATGAGTTTTAAGCTACTGAATGAACGTCATTTGGAGCTTCTAAGCTTAAAAGGAGGCTGCACAGGCTCATCTGAGTCTACACTTGTCAAAATGTCACTTTGTTGGAAATCACATGTCACGGCTCATATATGTTTTAAATGTGAAAGAGGTACATGTATCTTTACCCATTTCAATTTCATGAATTTCTTCATGGTCTGGACTCAATCTTTTTTGTGGATTTAGAAAGCAAACAAAGAATCCCTGGTTAAACTGTTTCTCAAGGAGCAGGCTGATCTGGGACATAAAAAGTGATTGCACTTTGAGTTATTTAGTTCGAGTTAAGTTGTAAACCAATAGCCTTTTAGTTGTTGGTTCAGTGTAAATGAAGTTGTTTGAATATTTACTCTATAACAGTAAATATGCGATTTAAACTTTTATTCCCCATGCCACTATAAATTAAGCATGTAGTCTATACATTCTGTGGCCTTTTTACCATCATAAAGGACTGTAATATTCTGTGTGTGTGGGAGCGCAGTGGCTCAGTGGTAGAGTGCTTGACTCAAGACCGAGGGGCTGCAGGTTCCAGCCTCACTGGCGTCACTGGGTTGCGGTCCTTGAGCAAGACACATTTATCCTAGCTTAGTACTGGTTCAACCCAGGAAGACCCGCCCCTGTTTATCTGAAAGATTGTTGATGGGACGTAAAGAATCAAATCAAACAACAAAAAAAACATCCTGTGTGACCTGTATATTTACATTCTCTTTCTGGTGCCTTATACTTTGTAATTTAGCTTGCTTTTTTGTCGTCGACTGATTTTTTTTTCAAAATCAACTTTTTTGAAAAATTCTTTCAGGAATATATACCACCAGTCGTTTGGATCCAGATCAGGCCTGATATTTTGTTAAAGTGTCTGAATTTTTATGGTGAATACAATATGCGTAAAAAGCTATTTTCCACTACTTTCTGTTGACCAACAGGTTTCATGTCTAATGGAAAAAAATTCATTTCAATACCCAAACTTGGTGCATTTGTTTTTACAAATTAGAAAGATTGAGACAATTGGATATAGATTACACGAAATTTAGTCTGGACTTTAATTGGTGTTTATATTTAACAAGGGCTTTGACCCGAGATATCAGCTTAACCTTAATCCTTGTTATCTTTTTTAAAAACATTTTGGGCATACATAATGAATTTATATAACTTTGGGCTGTTTCTGCTAATAACTAGCTTAGAGCCACCTGCACATGCAAGCCTAATATTTGCAGGTTGAATAAGTCATAATGCATCCTATCCAGAAATTTGTGTATTGGCTAACTTTAAATTAAATAAACATATATAGATTTATTGCCAAGTCATCAGGATTGTCCCAATTTTAGTATTAAACAAGTGATTTGGCTAACAAAACAAAATATTTTGTTTAAAGCACAGGATTAAATAGAAATACATGTAGTATTAGTCAATTTATCCAAATATTAATAATAATTTTGAGCCAGCTAAATTATGATCTGTATTGCATACTGACTTTGGGGATAACCATTATCAAATTTTAAGGGTAAATTGTTGGACGTTTGTTTGGAAATCATTTTATCGCTAACTTGTTTCTGATGTCTCTGTAAAACAAAGTTCCTGACCAACAATATACCAAAACTATTACAATTGTTCACCAGTGGCAAAAAGTACCTAAATGATGAGGTGTCTTGTACCACAGTTCTATGAATTCCGTTTCAACTTCATCCAGGTCAGAGAGCAAAATTAACTGTCTTATACTCTATATACTTATATACTTCAACATGAATAATTTATATATTTCAGCTATAACTTGCCATGATTATTTCAGACATGTGCACAGAAAGTGTCAGTTTTAAAACCTGAAAACAATCAAATAATCTATCTGACCACTGCATATGGTGGCTCCGGCTGCACGATAAAGACAATTGAAGGAGTTTTGAAGTATGTATGTGTCGGCGGGAGAACATTTAAATCAGCAAGGGAAAGATGGTGGTTCGTTGCCGTCAGCAGATGTGACAAGAATTCTCTGACCGATGTAAGTGGTGTGGGTTTATGATAGTGATCATTGAATTATAGCCATGAGGTACCCAGAGTGGGTGGATGTTTTCTTTTTTCTCCATAAAAACATTGATACCATCTCATGAGATTTTATACTTATCACAATACAATGGTGTAGCCAGCTCCATAACATATGCACATAAAAGGGAGACTACTTAAACTTTGCCCATGAATATATGATTTGAGCCGCGGCATGAGATTTCCAACAATTTGACATTTTGACAAGTGTAGACTCGGACGAGCCTCTGTAGCCTCCTTTTAAGCTAAGAAACGCGAAATGGTGCTCAGTCAGTAGTTTAACAATCATAGAATACTCAAGCGACTAGCAAAGGCTCTGATCAGACTGCGCGTATGCGCAGGCTGATCTGAGGCATTGCTGGTCGCACATACCTCATTGTTGGAAATCTCATGCACTGGCTCATTTCTCTTGAATGTTTACAATTCTCATTATGCACATTGTGGGATGCGTAATGGGAGCTATTGGCCTATGCAAAAAAATTCTAAATCTCATGACCAATTTTGAGCCATGCAGTTCAAAAGATTTTGGTAGTTATCGCAACTGCTAGCATTTTGGCTAAGATAAGCCAACATATTCATGCAGTCTGGCTACAGTTATTGGAGAAGAGGAAGGCTTAGTAGACCAAATGAAAAAAGTTAGCTGATGACAACAAAAACATGAAATATTACCCACCATTCAAAGAGTTAATGATTGATTTACTTCGCACTACATATGTGATAACAGATAAGGATCAAAATCTCGTGAGCTGTTTCAATTCTTTTTCTGGAGAACAAAGAAAATATTAATATTGGCCAAACCTGACTGGGACTGGTTATAAAACTTTTTTCGTATTCAACTCATCTGAGCATGAAATTTCAACTGCTCATAAAAGCTAAAATGCTGAAAAATGAAGGCTCTCATATGCTGTATTTATCGTGATAATAAATGCCAAAAAGCCAACAGGTTTTGGCATTTTAACATCTACGAGCATGAATAATTTCATTTTCAATTGTGTTGAGCATGAACAATGTTTTATAACCTTTGAGGCCTGATCTTAGGCTATGTTTACATGTCTGATAAATGAGTTTATTTAAATTTTAGACATGCGAGGAGAAAGAAGCTGTATTGAATCCGGACAATAATCAGATTATCTACCTCCAAACAACATATGGCTGTAAGCTTAATAAAGTAGATGGACAACACTTTGTTAACTGTAACGGCGTAAGAGAATTTCGGTCCGCCAGAGAGAGGTGGTGGTTTATAGCGGCAAGTCGCTGTAGCCAACCAAATGATCGCGTGAGTAGAGGCACATTTATTGCCACTATGATATACGCATGCTTGAAATATTGGAGGGAATCGCTGACAGCTTAATTGCTTTTATTTGCTTAAATGGTGTAGGGATAGCGTTTATTTATTAGTGTTAAAGGTTTCACTTTTAGGGTAGATCCAGACTTATAATTAATTATACTTACGTATACCACAATTATATATAACCTTGGGTTTATTTAATTTAAAGTTAACCTCGAAAGTCTGTTCGATAAGTCTGCTTGTTTTACGTTGTTTTTTATTCAAAATATAACATCTTTATGCACCAACAGTATTATCTTTTAATGGAATATACTGTATTTATCTAATAAGACTTTAAGACTAAGTGCAATGTGCACATAAGGCGGACTCAGTGGCTCAGTTTGTAGAGGGTTAGACTGGTGATCAAAGGGTTACTAGTTCGAGTCTCGCCGCAGAGTTACTGTGCTGTGTCAGCTGCTTAGTACTGGTTCAACCCAAGAAGACCCATCCCAACACAAAAAATTGTTGACTTGGCCATAAAGCAATTTATTCAAAGCCAACAAGCAAACTGGACACAAAAGTTTTTTTTAAGCCATTAGGCCAGAAAAAAAACGCCAAATCAGAATCTTTACTTTTACATTTAAGCAAATCAGTATCTGTTATCAACATTTTAGTTATCCCAAAGTCTGATTGTTTGTAAAAAAAACTCATTTACTGGTTTACTCTGATATAGAAAGGTTTAAAATGTAGTAATATTGAACTGCTTTTGCACTCTGGATCTATCCTATGTATGGAGGTTGTCCCAATAAATCAGAATGGGAACAAAATCATAATTGAGCCGCGGCACGTGATTTCCAACAATTTGACATTTTGACAAGTGTAGACTCAGATGAGCCTGTGCAGCCTCCTTTTAAGCTTAGAAACGCCAATTGATGTTCAGTCAGTAGCTTAACAATCATAGAATACTCAAGCGACTAGCAAAGGCTCTGATCAGACTGCGCGTATGCGCAGGCTGATCTGAGGCTTTGCTGGTCGCACATACCAAATTGTTGGAAATCTCATGCACTGGCCCAATTATGAATGTTTTTTGTCATCATGCAGGTGATAGAGCTCTACTTAATTTTTTTCAAAATTAACTTTTTCAAAAAGAAATATGCAGGGAAACCTTGTGAATGTGAAACATTTGGGATCCAGATCAGGCTTTAGTTGTTTTTCCAGACCTGGAGTCTTGGTTGAAACTGTTTGGAAAGATATCAGCACACTTGAAGGGTCACAGGATGGAATTTCAAAATTATATTGTAAAATTGTCTATGACGAATCTAGTATTAACTCTGCCAGTGGATCTGAATTTGATTTTAAATGTAACAAGATCATGTCCACAATTTGAATGCTCTATGTGCAATTATATGTGAAAGTATCATAACTAATTACATATCTTAAATGGGAATATCTTCAAGTGATGAAAATTGAAAGAATATACACTGTGTGCACAATCTTGAGTTAAAATGTTAAAATTATGATTATTTTTTGGGACAATCACTCGTACATGTACATTATAATTTATGCTGCTAAATAGCATGGCTTTGCTAAGTACAGTTTTGATTTTAATATTTTATCATTTGCTCATATATCATTCACTCATATAATTGAGCCTCAACATGAGATTTCCAACAACATGGTATGTGCGACCAGCAAAACCTCAGATCTGCCTGCGCATATGCGCAGTCTGATCAGAGCCTTTGCTAGTAACTTGAATATTCAATAGTGTAAAGCTACTGAATGACCATCATGTTGAGTTTCTTAACTATTAATTAAAAGAAGGCTGCACAGGCTCATCTGAGTCTATGCCTGTCAAAATGCCGTATTGTTGGAAATAAATGTCACGGCTCAATTATTCATTTATATTCTTGCTTTTAAAAATATTAACTGCAGGCTGCATCATGAAATGACACGGTAAGGTTCATTGAGCTGTTTGAGCACCGAATCCAAATTACTTTAAAAATTGCACAGGAAAAACATGTGCAAACAAAATTATTGTCCCAGCTAAGAAATAGTACCTAATCAGACTGCTGATTATGTTCTATTTGTTTGTCTTCTTCAGCACATTATTTATTGATAACTAGATTGAGTTAGTCCAGATCATTGAACGTTCCATGCAAATAGTTGACAAATCCAGTCTTGAGCTTTGCTATTGGATGTTTGAAGTTATGCAGTTAGTGTGGGTGTTCTCGGCGTACCCCAGCTGCATGGCGTACATGCCCTAGGCTGATCCTGGCTAAATTATGATAAAAATTGTGGTTGTCTCTATCAGATGTCATTGTCATGATGTGCTCATATACCGTATGAGCCAGGGCATGAGATTTCCAACAATGTGGTATATGTGACCAGCAAAGCCTTAGATCAGCCTGTGCATATGCGCAGTCTGATCAGAGCATTTGCTAGTCGCTTCAATATTCTATGAGTATTAAGCTACTGACTGAACACTATTTGGAGTTTCTAAGCTTAAAAGGAGGCTGCACAGGTTCATCTGAGTCTTCACTTGTCAAAATACCACATTGTTGGAAATCACATGACACAGCTCATATTTTAGGCTTAATATTCTGATATTTCAACCCTTGCCCTGCTGAACCTGGAATAACTTAGTTATCCATTTTTTGAAAACACTGCAGATCCAGATCAAGGCCACCTGATCAGGATCCACACTACTGTGTTTCCAGGTTTGAAGTGACCCCCGTTTTTCTTTTTTTAACAACTTTAATCCTTATTAATTATGATGACAACGTTTGGCATTTGGATGTAAATGCACAAAGGGTAACTAAATCTTTATTTTTGGGAGCAGCCCTTACTTTGAACTAAGGCCCAAATGCCCTGCAAATCAGAACAACTTATTCTTTTTCCTTGAGATATTTACCCATTTGCGCCTCTATACTAGTTATCATATGCTTTATGC
Organism: Loripinus fragilis; assembly: GCA_964019695.1. Taxonomy (NCBI): domain Eukaryota; kingdom Metazoa; phylum Mollusca; class Bivalvia; order Lucinida; family Lucinidae; genus Loripinus; species Loripinus fragilis. The sequence goes on along the minus strand of OZ026526.1, from coordinate 56,068,747 downwards.
ACGAGTTTTACACTACTGATCAGTAGTTTATTTATATATCGATAAGGTACACTTGGGGACAAATTCAAAGAGGAGGAACAAAAACACGCAGAAATTCCATCTAATCCCAGCCTATATAAAAGATCATACTTGAGTGAGAAAAATAATCTAGTTACGCGGTCTATATCTAAATTCATTTCTATAATTTCTTTTTCAACTGAAATAAACATTAAGGAATAAACTGCAAAAACAGGGGTCACTTTTAGCCTGGAAGCACAGTAGATGTTTTCTACACTGATTGTAATAGTCTTACTCATATTACTGGAAAGTATTAAAATTGGAGACATAGGCAGATCCAGAGGGGGGGGGGGGGGGGGGGAAGCGGGCCGATGATGACCCATTTATAGTGATATTCGGATTCTCTATCCCCTCAACAACTAAAAAATAAATCAAATTTGGACCCCCTCTGACAAAACTTTCTGGATTGGCACATGGGAGAGGTGTGTAGTACAAACATACAAATTTACAGTATGGCAAAGGTTATAACTAATAATATACTCACAATTTATCTGTCCATTTTACATCCTTATTTATGAGGAAATGTATATTGCCAAAAGTAGAGATTGAATGACAAAATTCATAACGGCAAATAGTGTAAACACTGACCAGACTGTGTTTATTCTCAGGAATGGTTTGTTCGGGTTTTTCACTAAGTATTTAGGGTAAATGTCTAATACTTTATACATGTACTTGTAGACTGATATTTCGTTTTATTACTAATATTTTTTAACCCTTTTAATTTCTGCAGATGCTAAGCAGCTTTATTTTTATGTTTACTTGTTTGCTTATTAGGATGGAGCGTGTGTGCTTTTAAGGTTGAATGTGGTATATTGAAGTACAGTTTAATCCTTTGAGGACCAGAAACCCCTAAACCAGTACTTTGACAAACAGCTAAAGACCCGGATACAGCCTTTCATCAGGGTCTGCACTGTTTGCTTGGATAAATTTAAAATTGATCTCCTGAAGTTCTGAGAAAAAAATACAGTCAAAACTTTTTATAACGTCACTCGTTATAACAGAATATTCAATATCCGACATAAAATTGCTGGGAACGGATCTATTTCCATTAAAATTCCCTCTTTATAAAAGAATATTCACTTAACGGCACCGACAGTGACTTCTGGGAACAGATATACAATTTTTATTGAAAATAAATTCATTATAACAGAATTGTTACCATGTGTCAGACAATTTTGTGATCAGAACAAGGTCTTTTTGCATGAACAGGTTTCTGTCTCAATTGATAAGTGGGAAGCTTTGTGCATTTTGATGCAATATGAAATTGAACTGATGTATACATTTGGAATGATAGCATTTTAATTCATTAATATTATATTTTCTTTTAAATAATAATAATTATTATGTGGAAATCTGGTAATGGTTAACGTCCAAGATAGCTTGGAATAAACAGTGTCATTATAAAGAGGGTTGACTGTACAATATTTTTTTTGAAATTATAAGCCAGGATTATAACCTGTGACCCCTCTATATATACAATGGACCATCCTGACTAACTGTATCTAACTTTATGGAAAAGTTCATTGGTCCTCAAAGGGTAAACTAGGTCTAGATCAGATGATTCTTAAACCTGTGGGTAAATTGGGCAATTTAACACTAACACTGATAAGAGTTAATTATGTGAGCCACATCTTGAAAAGACCTAAACTTTGATGCATGCAAACAGCAAAAGGCGCATTCTGGTCAGCGTGTTAAATGTTATTCACTGTATAATAATAATTACTCACTGTATAATAATAATATTATATAGCCATCCAAATTAACAAGTTTCTAGCTTGCTTTTGTAGCTGAGTTGGACTAGGTGTCAGACTTACTTCCTCACAAACCTTGAAGACATGTTGAATTGTCTTGATGAGGCTCATAGAAATGATTAATTTATATGTTAATCTATGCTAATGTAATCTGTGGATTTATTAGGCATCCTGATTTTTTTTTATTGAAAACAAATTTTGCATTGCTGATATTTTGAAATGAGCTGCGACATGAGATTTCCAACAATGTGGTATGTGCCACCAGCAAAGCCTCAGTTCAGACTGCGCATACGCGTAGTCTGATCAGAGCCTTTGCTAGTGGCTTGAATAGTATATGAGTGCTAATTTACTGACTGAACATAATTTGAAGTTTCCAAGCTTAATAGGAAGCTGCACAGGCTCGTCTGAGTTTACACTTGTCAAAATGCCACATTGTGGGAAATCACATCTGTGATGGCTCAAATGTGTTTTGGCATAGTCCATTATTTTAGAGCCATCATATTTAGCAAATTCCTGATGAGCACAGGTTGAAGGTGAGTTATTGTGATCCTAAGATTCCAGAGTTTGTATACTCATCTGGTGTCCATCGCTGATAGTCATGTCCACAAGAAAAAATAACATTTTAGCAGATTTTAAGGTCCATCTAACATTCTACAGTTTGATTATATTGATTGGTGGGCGTGATAGTCTGTATACATTCAAACATCACCTAAACCATTGGGGACAATTTCAACAGGTTTCACAAGAAAGATCTTTGCATGAGCCCTTTCAAAGTTGTTTAAAGATTTTAATTCCATGCAGAATTCTTGATGTCATGGCAACAAAAAAAGAAAGACTTTCAAAATCATTTTCATGATCTTGTCAAAGCTTAATAGTCTGGCCCAGTTTGAGATATTGGTGGTTACACACTTCCAAGATTGTGCAAATTAATTTCCGACCCCTCATCAACATGGCAGCCAAGGGATCAGGTGACAGACTTTGCTTAACATAAAGGAAAACTTAAAACACCTTTTAAAGGATTGCTGGGCTGAACGAGAATAATTTTGAATAAATGGCCGTGGATGACTCTGGACAACTACCAATTTTGTTCAAAATATTCTGATCTCTCAAAAAACACCTGACCACTATGGGGCAGGGTAATTATATGGGAATTTCAAATCTAAAAAAATAATTGTGAAACACTGCTGGCTGCATGGATTGGCATGAATGGTCCTTGAGTACTTCTTTACTCTTGTTATGGGATAAAAAAATTTCATCTCATTTGCTTGAATTTTTAGCACTCTTTTTGAAATAAATTGGTACATATTCTGAGTGAGAGACCCCAAAATAAATATATATATTTTTCTTCTTTTAACAGCCTGATGGCCTGCGTTTGAAGTATAAAATTCATATGACAAATGGTCAAGTTGGAGACTATCTTCACCGAGAATATTCCGCAGATGAATTCTGTAAGTCCATAGAGTGTTTAACTTGAGATCAAAGTGTTGCTTAAATTAAAGTGAGAGATTCACTGAAGGCACTGGGTTGTGTCCCTGAGCAATACACTTTATCCTCTGCTTTAGTACTGGTTCAAGCCACAGGAAGACAGGAAAGCAACGTGACATGACTGAGGCATTGTAGACTGGGGCATAAAGCATCAACACAAACAAAACTAACAGTTTTCAAAAAGATGTTTGTACTTTTTTCAGCAAGACTCAGGGACCAAGCTGGCCCAGAATTTTAGGGAGAATTGACTTCTCCCTGAAGGAAAATTAGGGAGAAGTGACAGTCAGATAGGGAGAAGTAATAGCGCAAAATTACGGCATTTTCTGTCAATTTAGAAGCAAATTAGCCATTACACATACTATTGCCATTTAATGGAAGGAGAAACATGATGCAGTGGTAGTAAATTGTCTGATAATGTCACCACAGCTTGCATTAGTGTGGTGACAATGAAAATGAGTCTCCCTAAAAAAAAAAAAATTTTTTTTTTTTTTTTTTTTTTTTTTTAGGGAGACTCCCACTTCTCCCTGGGTCCCATTTAGGGCGAAATTTCGGCCCCTAGGGCGACTATTTCGCCCTAGTCGCCCCCTAGCTTGGTCCCTGAAGACTTATAAGTGTTAATAAATCATTCAACATGTATTTCATGCATTAAATTGCCATTCTCATATGACGTTGTGTCTGAGAGTGAAAAAACGCCATGCATTAAAATGGATAAACCACTAGTGGTTTACAGATTTTCGGGAAACATTTTAACATCACGCATACGACAAAACCCTAAAGTTTTCATGCCAAAAAAATGATTTCAAAAATTTTTTAATGTCATATGATAAATAGAATCTTACATTCATGCTCTTGTATTATTGAATTTAATTAAACTTGTTGCATATAAGAGATAAAATGCTCTGCAAGCCTTGCATTTTATCTCTTTTCCCCAACTTGTTTAATAAATTTAATAAAACATAAGCACTCATGCAAGATTCTCTATGTCTTTTCGGTCCAAGGGAGTTTTTTTTAACCATCTGCCCTAGGAACTCTTAAGATGCCAGAACAAGTGGCTCTGAGACAGGAAAAGCATGTGCAAACAAAGTAGTTCTGGACCAGACTGTGCCATATTGTCAGGGACTATTTGTTGGTATTAATTAAATCTCAGCAAATATCTTCATATTAACTAAATAGTGGGATAGATTAGTTTAGACCATCTACCTTCAATATTCAGCTGAAGAGTTTATTTGCATCTTGATCACAATTTGATCACAATCAAATTGCATAAATGAATATTGAACATGTTTGATTTAGCAGTCAGTGCAAATTTAAGAAAGCAATCTTCTGTTGAGATGGAAAGTTAAAAATGTATGTATCTTAAATGAGGTAATCTTAAGATTTTATATTTAATTTGCTGTCAATTTTGGAAACTGAAAGGAATGCTTACATTTTGTATGCATATAGTTTGTTAAATTAGTATGGAGCAATAATTATTCTTTCTTTTTTATTTCAGATATTTTACCCATAGACATAACATTCCTAATTCTATATGCAATCCTGTGTGTTATAGTCATAATTTGTGCAGGTAAGTAGGTTTATAAGCCTGGTACATGTATCCTTTTTGTGGAACGGTGTGAGGCTAACAGTTCAACCCCAGATCAGATTGAAATAGATATACAGTAAAACCTGTGTAAAATGGCCACTCAAAAATAGACAAACAAAGATCTTAATGACAAATGTTAGCTAAATGAAGGTCGAAAGTATTTCAGAATGCTCCCTTTGGAGCATTCTGCAATACTTTTGACCTGCATTATAAAGGAATAGTTGGTAGTTTGTCTTGAAAACAAGTAAATTTGTGGTCTTTTTTAGAGTGGCTGTTTTTACACAGGTTTTACTGTATCTTGGCAGTATTCTAAAACTGGAAATGGTCTCTTCCTATAGACATCAATGAGAAATTACATTCAGCAAGTATTGGTTAACCTTTAAGTTTGTAAAATGATAAAATTACCTTGCCCAGATACTATTATAAAATTATTTCATGCTTTATTTTGTTGGAAACCCTGAAGATAGGCTAAGACCCATGCATTGCCTGCAACTTTGTAAATATTTTAGGGTGACATACACTGAACCGAAGTTCTAAGTAGCCACTTTTCAATTTCTTTTTTTCTGACTAAGCCCTAGTGATATTGAAATGAATTTTTGTCCAAGTATGTGCATTGTTATGGACTAAAATTAAGCGGTGTTTTGGAAGAGTTTTCTATGATTTTACGATTTTTGGGTTCAAAAATGCAAAAATCAACTTTTTGAAGAAAATAAGCGTTTAGAGTGCAGTTTTTATCGAATTCAAGTACAGGTGATTGTGAACCTGCCTAGTCGACTTGAAAAAACACCAAACATTTGACATTTTGCTTATGCCAATTTTTTTATGAATTTTTAAAAAATAGAATTTTCCGATTTTTCCAAAATTTTCGGAAATCATCAGCTGCACATAATAAAATCATTGTATGTGTTTTATTTTATGTAATAATGTTTAATAAAACACCATGCAACTTGATTAGCCCATTTTCTAACGATATTTTTTACTTATTTGGTATCGAATTCTGATTTTAACGTGAAATTTTAAAGGTCATTTAAATGGCATTTGTTAAAGATTTCTTTTAATTTTTAAGCAGAACAGTGGCGCCAATTCATAATAAAGAATCTCTGAAAATTGCACCGCTGTGCCAAAGATAATAAAGCGTACAGAGCAATGCAAAGTGAGTATGCAAACTGCATGGTTAAGCTAAAAATCCTTTATTAAGTTGTTGACCGTGGCTGTCTTCATGTTAATGTAGAATAGAAGTGGAGTGTTCAATTGTCAAAAAAACTTTAGATTCTTTTCATCTTATATCACAGCTGTTATAAACATCTTCAAACTAATTAAAATATAAACGGATAACGTATCTGATGAATAGTTTATATCACACTCAAAAGTGTGACTTTTTGAAAAGAGGGTACCTTTACTAAGACCTCGTCTGTGCACGATCTACCAGTCATTTTGGAATGAAATAATTCGCAGAGTCTCGACAAAGCCTTGGACCTTTTAATAGAATTTAAATTTTGTGAGATTGATTTTTACTTTAGAAACGGGAGCAAATATTGTATGGTGGCTACTTATAACTTCGGTTCAGTGTATATTTTTAGATGGTTCATCCTTCTATTCATCTGTCAGTCTGTCACCAATACTTGTTAGCAGACTATTTCATACTATATATTATAGCTACACCCTTGAATTTTGATAAATTGATATTGAATGATGAGTGGATTTAAATCGATAGCTTTTTATTGTAATTCTTAAAAATATTGACAGATGTTATAATGGCCTAAGTTAAAGAAAGACGACCATTCTTGTGGACAAGCATTATTATTTACAGCATTATGAGCATAGTGATTCTTATTTTACAGTAAAATTGTAGATTAAAATTGCTTTTATTGGGCTATTATTTAATGCCATAGTCAACATCTTTGCCAAAGAAACAAATCCAATAAAATGATTTTTGTATCAAAGTTAAAATTTAGAGATTAAATCGGTGCTACATAATTAAGATATTTTCCCAGATAAATACTGATGTAGTTCAGTGGTCATTGGATCAATCCTAACAACCTTCACAGCCTACGTCACAGGAAGCAACTTTTGTCGCTATATTTGTATGCCGTGTTGAAAAGTCAGTTGAACTCAGTTCAATTTACTGATGAAATGAGTGTGGTCATACAGCAAACTTGCATTGATGGTGTTAATAATGTTCACCAAAGACTTTAGGTAGATATGGTATATACTATTTTGTTCCAAGCTGAAAATAGGTGATAATAGCGAGAAACTCTTTGACCAAATAATTGAATAACACAGAAAACATGAAAGCATGGTCATATTGGTTAGTCGGGGTGTATTCTTTGATGGGGCAAAGTGTTAAGAAAAAGAAAAACGGAAAAATGCTAATCAATCTCCCCAATCTTTCAGTCATGTGTTCAGTCATGTGTTCAGTAAATGTCTTCGAAAATTATCAATCAAAGTAGCTTCTTGTGACGTAGGTTGAGGTATTTGTGGATGTAGCCGCAATTCTTTTGCAATCCACAATGCTTAAAAAACTCAAGGACAAACTTGTACTTACATGGTCGATAAGCCTGGATGAAAACAATTACAATATGCAATGTGAAGGTCTGTAAACTACTGATATGCTGAGTTAAGCCACAGTATATGATGCTAACTCATATTGTTTCCTGACATAATTTGTTTGTACAATTAATATGTTTATTTTTTTCAGTACAGCTACGTAATAGACAGCTATGGCACACTACATATAAACTTTATATGGTTTCAATATTCCTGACAACATTTGGTCTCTTCCTGTTATCTCTTGGCTACGGTGTCTATGGCAACGATGGTCTGGGAGACAAACTGATGAGTATGAAATATGCTGGTAAGTGTTTTTCTTTGGTTTGAGGCTTATAAAACTTTATTTCATGCTCAAAATAATCATGAAAAAACGGATCCTTCAGAAATAGAGAGAACCTACAATATAAGAAAACAACGGGCTGGTTTTTATTGAGTCTGTTCATGAGAACTAATGGAAAGTGCAACAATTCTCACACCCCCTAGCAGGGGCTTAAGCAGTATTCTGTTTTTCTGTCTGAACCCAATATTGACGATGGACCAGAATATGCAAAATTTATCGAAACTATATCAATGCACGGGGAGAAGTTTTACCAACTCCACACAGAAGCAACAGCAGCTGTTGCGACCTCTAAATAATCTGGAAAAACGGATCCCTCAGAAATAGAGAGAACCTACAAAATTGGAAAACAGCACATTCGGTTTTATTGAGTCTGTTCATGAGAACTAATGGAAAGTCCTTTTAGCATGAATTTGTCATCTTCATAAATTATATTGAAATACAAAGAAATGAAGAAAAATTCTTGCTGTTAGATCGCAGTTGACTATGTGATTCGCTCAGGTCATTAATTTTAAAATGCCAACAATTGTTGGCATTTTAAAATTTATGACCTGAGCAAATTTCATGCACATGTAAATTCAGCATGAAAAAAATTGTATAACCTCTGGGTCAGGTGAGGCGCTAATGCTATCATTATGATAGTGATTCTAGTATCTGACTCTATATATAGTTGATTGTTCCCTTGCTCAAACAACACGGATTAAATCTTAATTTATACAGGATAAACCCTTAAACAAAACAAGAAAATAGTTTGTTTTGGTATAAGCCTGTGGGAACCACTGACCGACTATTCAATTTAATATACCAGTACATACATCATGTTATACACGTTAATGCATTATTCTTAGTACAAATTCTAGCACAACCTACTTTCCTGACTTAAATATTATCAAATCAAAGAAAAACACATCCGTTTAGTTAGTCGTTCCCAAAGCTGAATGAACATTCCGTGCCTAATCAACCTTGAAAAGCTTGTGCACCTGTTGGAGGTTAACAAACAAGGGAATTCAATTTTCGACTAATTCAATCCTTTCAAACATCAAAAAAAATATTAGTTGTTGATTCTAGGTGGGCAGTTGTCAATTGCTGATGAGAATTATGTACTCAATAAAGACTGATTGATTGCTTTGCTTGGAGAAGCCTGTCTAAAACAGCAGTTTGTTTGGTTGAGAAGATGCTTTACATACCATTCAATATTTGTTAAGTCATGTCAGGATGTTTCTCTTGGTTGAAACAATGTATAGTAAGGTATAGATTAAAGTGCCTTGCTCAAGGACACATCATCATAATACAGACCTTGGGCAGTATGTAATAGTTATTGATATGGCTTTTTGTACATGATGTCACGTCTTGGAGTGATGTAACCCCATGCAATAAAATCGATAAACCACTACAGATTTAGTAACGCTACTCATTTACTTCCGTGATAATGTTGCGTAAAATATGGCAAAATAATTGACGTTTTTACACCAAAAATGCGATTTTTAAGTAATTTTAATGTCCTGTGATAAATATAATCTAACAGTTGTGCTCCTGTATTATTGAATTTATTAAACTTGTTGCGAAACAGAGATAAAATGCTTGGCTAGCCTCGCATTTCATCTCTTTTCCTCAACTCGTTTAATAAATTCAATAAATCATGAGCACTCATGTTAGATCCTCTATATAAACAATTGTAGAAAGTGGCACAGACATGCAGAAGTAAACAAAGAAAACTATTGAATATGCATGATTATTGCATAAATCGCTAAAGCAGGGGTGAAAGTTTTCAGGATTAATCCTGATTTCAGGATTTTGAGGCTGACTTTCCATAGAAAGTCAGCCTCAAAATGCTGAGTCAGGGAGATTATAATAGCTTCTCTGATATAAATTTTCAGACTATCTAAACACATTTAATCACTTAAACAATAAACATGAAATTATTATATTTTTAGGCATCCTGCAAGTCTAAAAATTTTAATTTCTAAAGTGCAGGATTTTGGAAATTTTGAACTTTCAACGATGCTAAAGCATTGAAGCCATGTTCAAATCATTAAGTTCACCTACTGTTTGAACATGGATTTTAACATGAAAATCCTCAAATACAGTCACTGGTAAACTGCATGTCCATTTTTTCATGGCTTTTGTTCGGGAAAATATTGTGCACATATGTTTGGGGGCACTGTGTTTCACCAACACAATTTCTATATTATGTTGTTGTTTTTTTCAGGACGAGCATTTGAATCACTGAGTACTATCATCTTTCTGCTGATGTTGATTCTAATGGGTAAAGGCTACACTATCACGAGGGGGAAACTCAGTGCCATCAGCACAATAAAAATAACAGTGTTCTTTACACTTTACACCATCGCCTATATAGTCATGTTTATTTGGGAAGGAATAGTAAGTATGTCATTCAGTAATACTGAATATTATATACTTGAGGATTTTGAAAACTTATCATTCCGATTTAATCGTTTAATTCAAAAACACTGAGAATGTCAGCGAGATAATTAGTATTGCATATCATAGTCTGACCAGCTGGTAGTGTGTCCTAGAAAATCCATGGTTGTGACTTTACTTTAAGGTATTGAAAAAGTATCCTTTTTAAGAAAGGGGTGTCCGATTATGAAGGACACCAATTCAGCTGCAAGTTAACATGCATTAGTTTTGATTCCAGACTCAACAGATTTGTGTCCTGGGTTTCTTTCACGATTGCACATTCATCATTGAATGATTCAAAATAAATTGACAGTTCGATAGGTTCAAATTTACACCTCTTTAAAGATACTGACATACCCCACCCACCCTGATTTCTATTGTCTAGTAATAAAATTCAACATCTTAGGCCTTTCAAAGTTTCGATTTTTTTGTTGGAAGATGTTAAGGGCATACACAAATGACAGATTATGCATAAATTACGCTTGTATCACGTGTTTTTGTATTCAATTGTGCAAGTGACATTATCATAAATTTTTAAGACATTCTTGATCACATGACAGCAGATCTCCTGCCATGATTTACATCAAAACGTCTTCCCCACATGATTGTCAGTGTATGTAGTCAATATCAGTAATGAAAGCGTGCATAAATGTAACTTATGGAGATGTTTTTAAAAAGGAGCTGTAAATTGAGGTTCAAATCTGACGTTTATTTTCGAGATATTGAAGTTATCAATTACTTTTAATTAGAAAAAGTCTATAAACTCTTTTGCTGATATGGTATCATACACGTCACAGTTTAAACACAAAATAATAAAAAAAACTTCAACTGACTGTGCAGAAAGGTGTTGGATGCTGTATGTACCCGTATGACATCAATGCAGCATCACTTGATAGTGCAGTCAAATTAACGACTGATTCATACCAATTCTGCGTTGCACATTAAAACCTGCGAGTAACTTTTCAATCACATATACGGTTTGCAAGAAAAGTGCAAAAATATGGTGATGCGTTTTCAAAGTCCTCTAGTATATTTATTACCCTTTGTTGAAAAAAAAAATGTAAATATGTACCTTTACAAACAGGGCACAGGCTGATGAATTACTGCAATGCAGCATCTCATGTGCATCTGCACTATTTGATAAGAGAAAAGTTAGTCTTCACTGATCATGAAAAATATTGCAGCAGCTTATCAGGATTTGCTGTTTTTATGATACAGTCCAGTTTTCACTGATAGATCTATATTGTAGCATCTCATCAGGGTCTGCACTATTTGTTATGAAGAAAAATCATTTTTTCACAGACAGAAATACAATAAAGTTGGAAATTTCTAGATGTTATCCCTTGGAAAGGTATAACAGGTAACTGAAATATAATTCTACCAAACTGGTTGGAAGCATCCATTTTGAAAGAAAGGGTTACTTTTTTAAAAAAAATAGATAAGATTTATAACAGTATTGAGGGCAGTTGGTGAGTAGACTTTATCATGAGTATTAAATATGAGTGATATTGACCAACTAACCATGGGTGTCCCAAAAAATCATATTTACATGCTTAATTATAGACAAAAAATAATGATAAAGTAGAATCTTCCAGCTTTCTCACAATGCACTGAAGATCTAACATTAAATTTAACTGTTACAGATATTTAAATTGATATTTTATTTTCAATTTACTTTTAAGTGAGTTTACACCTTCTAGCACCCTGGACAATTGGAAGAATAACATAGTAAAATCCACGCATATAAGCTTCATACAATTTCTAAAATTTAATTGTTTTGCTAAATGATAAAGCATGATTTGCACTCATCTTGACAAGGAAGAAAGCTTGTTGCTTTACTTTGTCCTCCTGATGTCTTGTGGCTATTTGTGTTCTGTGGCTCTTCTTCACTGTGCTTGGGTTGGTCTGCAGTGCGTGATTTTGATATTTCCTGATCATACTCAATTACTTTTTGATTCAATTGTCATTGATAATATATAGCTCACCTTTGCAAGAACACAAGTTTAACTCTTTGCCTGTTAATGATGACATTTTATGTCATCTTAGCAAAACAGTATGGTTCCAGATAAGGCTCATCAAAAAATCAGGACTGATCTGTATCAAAACTGCATGAAATACCATCAGTGTGTCAAACTGTTTGGATCCAGATCAGGCCTGCTATTTTGTTATGCCAGATCTGGCTCCAAAGTGATTGCAAAGGTTTCAAATCAGCAGATGGCAAAAAATTGGCACTAACCAGCAGGGAAAATTTCAGGGCTGACTCTACATAGCCCTTGGCCCGCTGAACCCCTATTTATCCTTTTCTGAAAAAGCCATCTGATCAGGGCCCACACTGTTTATCATTCTACTTGTAAACACATGCATAGACTGGAATGCTGCAGTTTAACAGGATGAAAATTGGGGAGGGGTGTAGTATATAAATGATTTAGCATGACAAGGCTTAAATAATGAATTGAACTTTTTTTTTGTGTTTTCAGTTTTTTGACCCAGGCTTAGTGCTATATGTCTACGAGAGTCCCCCTGGCTATGGGTTGATAGCGATGAGGTTGATAGGATGGATATGGTTCTGCTATGCAATATTTTTTACCTTGAAACATTATCCAGAGAAGGGATCTTTCTACTACCCTTTCTTTGTATTTTATACTTTATGGTATGTATTTCTTTACAAATTTTCTTATCTGTTATAAATTAATTGTGGGCCCTGGGAACCCCTAAATTTTGAGAAATTGTTATTATAAACCCTTATAGTTCTGTCTTCCAATGCCTAATAGGGATTATGAATTAAAAAATGAATTTCTTTTTTCAGAGATCATGAAAGGTTGAATGCCGCCCTAGGCTCAGTTCAAAGTAAGTGACATGCCAAGGGCATCATGCGAACTTTGAACTGAACCTAGGATTTTTATACTATCGCCAACATCAGAAAAATGAAATTCACCTTTAAGTTATTTTTACAATTTTATGAGAAATATATCTGCATAGAATTTATTTATACATTGGGATATATAAAAACTTTATATTTAATGTTTAATCATAATTACCAGTTTTGTTGGATTGTATAGTGGAGCAGCTACTGTGAAATCTCCCAGTCAATGAAACATACAATAGGACCGGGCCGCGTAGCACAGTCGGTAACGTGTCTGGCTACTGATGCTTGTCTGACTGCAATTGCAGGGGTCGCGAGTTCGATCCCGGCCAGGTCTCATACTTTCGTGGAGATTGATCATGAAATAATTTCTACGGTCATTCTCCTCCCTTCCGCTGATTACTTCAAGAAGGGTTGTTGTCAGTTACAAGCAAAAGTATGTGCACGAATTACTGGTTAACCGCTTGTTCAAGCCTGCCCAGGAAAAAGTGTGGTTAGGTGAACTGACCGTCCCCCAATGACCATAGCTGTTGACTTGGGACGTAAAGCAACAAAAACAAACAAACAAACAAACATACAATAGGCTTGTGATGAGGTTGTACATCTGGCATGAATGTGCTATTAATAGCATTGTCATAGCAATACTGACAATTATTATGCTATAAAATGTAATGCACATGCAAATGAACATAGTTTGCTGTCTTTAGTAATATATGGTCCATGTGGTTTTGAACACTTGAGAACATGTAAGATTCATTTAAAAGGTTTGCTTTGAAAATGAACTTTTTGATAATGAAATTCAACTAGGCCTATAGTAAAGCACACACATGCCTTAGGTGGGCAGTTTTGATTTTAGATGATGCTTATTGATTAGAGGTATACATTTAAGTTAATAAAAGAGCATAATAAACTTTTGTGTTGTATATATAGGCATGCTAATGTCCCTGACAGTTGCCCTGGCTAGCAGTGCACTTCATTCCAAGGAGCCATTTATCACTACATTTTTATCTGCAAATTTGGTATCATTTTTGCTCAGATATATTTTGTGCTGTCAAATTTGAATGTACAATTTTCAGGTTTTGGGCTGGTCCCATTGTTATCGTTGTTGCTATGTATGCAATTGCATTATGGTCTCGAGAGAAGACAGTCGTAGGAGTAGAAAATTTTGTTGCATTATGCGGCCATATATTTTTCTTGGTGAGTCTGAGTGTATAGGTAGCAATAGCATGCTGTATTGTGGTGATGGGGTGTGGTGTATAGTGCTTGACTTGATGTAGTAACTAAATATAGATGACTAATAGACATTTTAGTCAGCATACAGTAAATGTTTTAAAATTTGTTATACCCCCCGCAAACTTTGTTTGTAGGGGGTATACTGTTTTCACGTTGTCCGTGCGTCCGTCCGTGCGTCCGTCCGTCCGTAACGCTTTGTTTCCTTAATAACTTGAAAAGTCATTGCTGGATTTTCATCAAACCTTGCAAACATGTTTATATATGCAAGACAAATACTTAAGACAAAAAAGTAAGGGCTAGGGGCCAATTTTATTAGAGTTATTTCCCTTTGTAGTTCTAAATGGCTTTTAATATAGTGCTTTATGCTTATGCTATTATAGGCTATACACAGGCCGATCAACTACTACCACAGCTTTTGATGGAACGATTTAATACTTTTCCTATACAATGTAGACACATTGAACATATGCATGAAGGAGTGTGGTTGAGAAAAAATAATTTTTGACAAAATGACAGCTGTGAGAACTTAGACAATTTTTCCCTAATAAGGTGTTTGTATATGCATAGACGGTGCCCTTATGGGCTGATCAACTCCTACCACAGCTTTTTATGGAGCAATTTGATACTTTGCCTATACAATGTAGACACATTTAACATATGCATGAAGGAGTTTGGTTTAGAAAAAATATTTTTTGACAAAATGACAGCTGTGAGAACTTAAACAATTTTTCTCTAATAAGGCTTTTGTATATGCATAGATGGTGCCTTCATGGGCCGATCAACTCCTACCACAGCTTTTGATGGAACAATTTGATACTTTGCCTATACAATGTAAACACATTGAACATATGCATGAAGGAGTTTTGTTCAGAAAAAATAATTTTTGACGAAATGACAGCTGTGAGAACTTAGACAATTTTTCCATTATTAGGCTTTCTTATATGCATAGATGGTGCATTCATGGGCCGATCAATTCCTACTACAGCTTTTGATGGAACAATTTGATACTTTTCCTATACATTTTAGACACATTGAACATATGCATGAAGGAGTTTGGTTCACAAAAAATAATTTTGACAAAATGACAGCTGTGAGAACTTAGACAATTATTCCCTTATATGGCATTTGTGTATGCATGGATAGTGCCTTTATGGGCAGATCAAGTCCTACTACAGCTTTTGATGGAACAATTTGATACTTTGCCGACACAATGTAGACACATTGAACATATGCACAAAGGAGTTCATAATTTTTGTTTAAGGTCTTCTTGTTTGAACTATAACTTGCCAAGTTTTTTCACTGATTCTTACTGTGCGGGGGGTATCTAATAAGCATTGCTTATTGACTTTTTTCATTTGTTTTGGGGGCTGGAATTCACCAAATGCTTGTCAGAGAAGCAAACTGGGTCTTAGCTGTTTGTCTAGGCTTGTGCAGGCAACTAGCAGGGTTCAAGCTTGGCCCTGGCAGTAGGGAGAAGTGACTTCTCTGTCAAGGAAAATTAGGGAGCAATGACAGTCACAAAATTATGGCGTTTTCTGTCAGTTTAGAAGCAAAGTAGCCATTACACATACTTTGCCATTTAATAGAAGGAGAAATATGATGCAGTGGTAGTAGATTGTCACCGTAGCTTGCATTTGTGTGGTGAGAGAATGAAAATGAGACTCCCTAAAAAAAAAAAAAAAATTAGGGAGACTTCCACTTCTCTCTGGGTCCCATGTGGGGCAAAACATTCGACCCCTACAGTGACTTTTTTGCACTAGTCGTCCCCTAGCTTACTCCCTGCAACAAATATTAAAAATGTTAGAACATTTACTGTATATTGTGATGTATAGTGCTTGACTTGATGTAGTAATTAGATGACTTAAGACATTTTAGTCAGCATACGGTAAATGTTCTAAAATTTCAAACACTTCTCTTTCTTATTTGGGGCTGGAATTCACAAAATGCTTGTCAGAGTAGCAAACAGGGAAGACACTGATCTGGATCTGCACTTCTGGTCTAGGCTTTTTTTGCAGGCAAATAGTATTAAAATTTTAGAACATTTACCATATATTGTGATGTATAGTGCTTGACTTGATGTAGAAACTAGATGCCATAGACATTTGCGTCTGCACATAATGTGGTGTATGGTGCTTAGCTTGCTGTATTAACTAAATGCCTTGGACATTTGACAAAGCATGCTTTGTTGTGTATGGTGCTTTGGTTGCTGTAGAAACTAGATGCTGTAGATATTTATGGTAGCACATGAGGTTTTGGTATTTACTGCAAAGGTAACCAATGAAGTAAGAGACCAGTAAATGCATCCTTGCAGTCTTGCCAGAGCCTTTGCGGCTTGATATGTGTGCTTATTAGCTGTGATATAGTAATGCAAATTGACAGAACCATGAACCAAGTGCTTGCATTTCAACATTAATTTTATGGAAAAACGTGAATAGAATTATTTTATTTTTTATTTATGATTTAACTTGAATCTGGCCTCCAGATATATGTGTGTAGTTGAAAATTACTTTCAATTTCTTATTTATCAACCAAAATATATGTTGTGGGTACTCAAAAGAACCGTCTCCATGAGACGGTTCTTTTGAGAACCCAAAACACATGTTTTAACTGAAGGGTAAGACAATAATTAGAATTTTAAGCTAAAACATTTCCCTTATCTGAGCCATTATGAATTTCATAAGGTTCTTGGCTGCACCAGTTACAATTTTTGTCGCTGCGTATGCTATACCAGCCTACATGCGAGAAAAGACAGTACACGGCACAGAAATAGCTGTGTTTGCTTCAGGGCATATATTCTTCTTGGTATGTTCTACAGTTTGAAATAAATTCACAATTTTGTTTGGAATGTACACATTATAATACAGTTTACTGGGAATTGTGTTAACATCACATTACTGTATTCTATTCTAATGCACTTGTCATTGGAACATGACTCCTGATTGGATCTTGCTATTGTAATGTGACACCTAATCATTAGAAATATGCAACATGATATAATGTCTGAAATTGTTTGACATAATTAATCAGTTACAATTCCTTGGATGTCGACATTCGGTTTAAATATGCAGATGCAATGCTCCAATTAGAGAAGAAACACAGATTTTAACTGTAAACAAGGGCAGAAGTGCATTGAAATGGGGATAACCATATTCAAAATGTTCATTTGGGGAGATAATATCATCTCCCATTGTCAGATATACGGTCGAAATGACATTCTGTGGCCCCTACTTAAACTGCTGATAACTCAGTGAAAACTCTTATCCCAGTGGCAGGAGTTATTGAGTCATATTTTGTATCAATGTTATTTTTCCAGACTTTTTTGCAGATTTTCTCGCATCTTTTAACTCATTGCATGCTGGGTAATTTTTCACACTTTTGTTGTCGTCTGCTGACTTTCAAAATTAAGTTTTTTAAAAAAAATCTCTCAGGAACACTGTCAGAGTGTCAAATGGTTTGGATCCAGATCAGGATGACTTTCTGTCTGTCCTTAAATCTGGGTCCTAAATGTTTGCAAAAGTTATCAGCACTCAACAAAAGTTGCTGCTAGCAAGGAGAGTTAATCACTATGCCCAAGCAACAACTTCATTTAAACTAAGATGCTTTGACTACCAGGCTCCAAAGAGGAGTGACCAGAATGAAAACAAGTAAATTTCAAACTTAAGAAATTTCTAGGATGAACATGATCAAAATGTTTTGTCGCAGATTCAGTGCTAGGATTGATTTGTAATGTCCAAATCATGTAAATTAGTGATTTTAAAGTTTTATTGGAGATATTTACTGTAACTAACATTGAATTTGTCTACACTGAATATACAGCATTAAACTTTATTAATTTCAAGTAGCTCTAATCCTGCAGCTGGGATGCAGGGGCATAGAATGAAGATTTACATTATGGAACTCTTAAGCTGCTACACTAATCTTATCACACATATATAATAATGTTAGTAACGGTGGTCGATGGTTGTGTATTCTGTTTTCCCTTTTATCCTCTAATCTTAGAATAGATGTCAATTTAGCCACCTGGTTTAAAATTCCATGGTTTAAACATTTTGGGAGCCACAACATGACTGTTTTGTCATAACTAGATGTGTTATAAAGAGTGGACACTGTACATAGTTATATTTGAAAAAAACTGCCTATGACCTCTGAAAATATATGATAGACCATCCAAACTTTATTGTATCAATCTGGGGAGAAGCCTCCATCTGTTAAGAAATGGTTAAAATGTAAAATGTCAGTCTAGATGCTTTGTGTAACTAACATTGATACATATGGGTCAGTGCACAAGATTTTGGAACTTATCGGATATGCTTAAATGTCTCTAATAAACACACAAAGGGCTTCACATTAACTTTTCAAGAGACCCGAAGTATTCATGATTCCATGAACAGACCAAAAATTGAATTTATTGCTTATATTTACATTTTATTATAAATATCTAAAATATAGAAAGTATTTATAATTTCGGAAACAAAACATTGTTTTTTTAATATGTAATCGTATAAACAGTTTTGCTGGAGTGTAAAACGGAAAAGCGGAACAGCCAGTGTGATCACGGACAGCCACTTACTGAGAGCAAACAAGAGATTTATTTTGCATGTGCGAATCAGGTGTGGCTGGCTTTCACACAACATCAGTGTCACTTCTGGCGATAGAACTTGATGTTCGAAGAGTATTGCAGGGGCAAGTGAGCTTGGCAGCTGTCAATCATATTTATGTCTTTAATGAGGTTATGAACGGATGCAAAAATCTAAAGATTCATTAAAGGCTTTGTTGCTTTGAAAATGTAAATATTCACCTATGAACTGTTTCTGTTCCTGTAATCTAATTGTTTGCTTTTTGTGTGCTTATATACTTACTAACCTTAGATCTTGTAGTGCAATTCTAACATCTAAACATAGAGAGTAAGTCTATATCATACTAATAAAAGTGTGTTATTTGCTTTACTAACAAATAACAGAATAGTTTAAAATCTACATTATTATATACTTAAACACTTTGCATCCTGGGTAATTTTTCATGCTTTTTTGTTGTCTTCTGATTTTTTTTCAAAATCAACTTTTTCGAAAAATTCTTTCAGGAATACCTAGGTCTAAACTGTTTGCAAAAGTTATCAGCAGGTCACACTAGGAGATAAAGAGTGAACGGTTACTGTACATTCTGTTTTTATTAAAATTACTATATAAATAGATAAGATGTGTTTTGATAAATATTATCATCAATCTAAATGCAAAGGGAAAGCTATTGGCTCAGAAATTCATGGAGTGTTTTGCTCTATGCTTAATAATTTTTGAGTCTTAAATGATTATTTTATCCAATAAAACTTCATTGTTATGAATTTAGGAACAGTACTAGTAGACATCATTTTAAAACATTGTTATTATGTAATAGGATGTGTCATTTTTTTCAAAGTTTCGCCAATTGACATTTATTGTATTGACCAAAGGTTTAGCTAGGCATATGTTGTAGCATCCAAAGTACTTTTGACATGCATTAAGCAATAATTGGTCTTGAAAACCAATTTGTTGTCTTTTTGAAAGTGGTCGTTTTACACAGGTTTTACTGTACCCTAAATATTGAGTTCATTGTACACACATGTGCAACTTTGATCTGGATCTACCCTGTTTCCTAAAGAGGGTACATTATATTGACATTAAAAAGTTATGTGAAGAATACTTTTATCAGATCAAATACTGAAATAGACTTCTCAAACTGGTCACATGATGCCAACATTTTAGCTAAAAGCCAATCTAGATATGACTCTAATATGACATGTACTTCAAAGTTTATTATTGCACTGTCAAATATTAATTAATGATTGTATTTTTAATATCAGCTCTTTATAAGATTATTTTTGTGAACATTGAAATTGTATTTGAGAGGCCCCCACAGGGGGGTCTGTGCTCCCTTGATCATATTTTGCATTGTGACATACACAATAGAATCATCACATGCATAATCATGCATAATCAAACTGTAATGTTTCTTCATAAGCATGCTGCCAGGTTATTCTTAAAAAAAGTTAGTTTAAAGTTCATCTGCATTTCCAATGGACAATTGTTTAGGTAAAACCTACCCGTTTAACGGAAAACAGCAAGAAGGCCATTTTGTGCATTGTATTTTTATTGAAGAAAAACCTCAATTTTAGTTGAAAATGCGGCCTACCATTTGAACTTTTTCATAATTATTTTCTGCTTTATTGAGGACTGGTCTCTGTATTTGCACCAACTCTCAATTTGTTTACACATTTCTTATTGACAAATTTATTTTGCTTTTCTGTGAGAAGCGATAATTTCACTTTGTATGCCTTAAATGCTATTGTTATATTTTGACAGGTATTAACCCGTCCAGCAGCTGCCAACAGCAACTTCCCGTACCATGTACGGACAACACAGGTAGTCAACTTTAAACTTTTTGCATGTTGGGTAGTTCAGGATTTTTGAAAGTTTCAACTTTCACCTAATCCTATTATTATAGATATATAAATGACTTTACATCTGGGAGTGATATAATGCGATACAGGTCTTTAGTCAAGAGCTGGTACCAAAAATTAATTTTCTTATTATTCAACCTCAACATATGTTGTTGGTACTCAAAAGAACCGTTTCAATGAAACGGTTCTTTTGAGCACCCAAAACATATGTTAAAACTGATAGGTAAGAAAATATTTACAATTTTATGCTCAAAATTTTTTTTATCTAAACCTACGATTGATAATACACTGGTGTATTATACATATTTAGTTATGCAATGTAATGCTGTCATAGCAATGGCATGTCTATATGTTAAATTGTTGACATTTTCATGCTAAAAACCTGATTTTATAGTAATTTTGATGATATATGATAAATAGAATCAAACATTTGTGCTCCTGTTTAATTGAATTAATTAAACTTGTTATAAAAAAGCAATTATAAATGTTTGATAAATCCAATAAAACATGAGCACACATGTAAGATCCTCTATAATTTATGTGCCTATAAGTTGAATACTCTCCTTTTCAAAACATTCCTAAAGTCTAGGTCTGTCTTAAATTGAATCTAGAAGTTTGGAAGAGGGGGTGGTTTCCAGGAGAAAACCCTGTTGCTGGAATGCACGAGTCTGACTAGCATTGTGGGTACTTTTATAAGTCACTTTGAAACCATCTTATTAGCAGATCAGTAGGATATGAACCCTTTTCCTTCTGGATACCAATCTAAATACTTTGATAAGTAGTGAAGACCCAGATGATCAGGGTCTGCACTTCTTGCTTAGATAACAACAATCTTCAGTTAGAGAAATATAATAAAATTTTAAAATTCCAACCTGTGACTCCTTATACAGAATAATACAGACTGAATGAACAAATTCATGCTTATTGTATCAATATGTATGGGAAAATCCATTAGAATGAAAAAGGTTAAGGTTAAAAAAAGTAACTACGGAGAGGGTTTATATAATTTCAGATTGGTATTACCCAGAATGCACCTCACACTATGCAAGAGGGTGTTCCAGATGACAACGAGAATTTTGGCCAACATGCCTACTCTATCAGTCGACCCGTGGCTGGCAGCAGTAACGGTCCTGATCTGACAGGACTGTTTGTAACATCAAAGACGTTCTCAGAGAAAAGGTCACCAGAACCACCTCTGAATAACAATGAACCAAAGGGCGACCTACCGCCAAGCTATTCTTCAGTTGAGGTGAGCTTAACCTAAAGACAGGACAAAAGATAGCATGATACATGCCTTTTGCATTGCATTAATATCTTATGATGTGTGAATTTTGTTGGAACAAATCAATATGGACTGCATTTGGGCCTCGATGCGAGAAAACCTGTCTTCTGGGTTTTGCAAACAAAAGCGCAGACCAGCCTGGGCATCCACGCAGTCTGATCAGCGCTTTTGTTAATCGCCTATTGGAAAATATCATGTCTACACTTGCTACGAGGGGAATTCCAATTTTCTAGCTAGTCTCTGTAGTTGAACAGGCTTGTTTGAACCTTTATGTGTCGGAAAACCCAAAGACAGGTTTTGTCGCGTTGAGGCCTCTGATAGCAAAGCCAATGCAGTATTACAACCATGCAACTACCAATTTAGCAATACATTCCAGATATGCTGTCAAAAGCATAAAATAGGCAGTCTACAACTGTCATCCAGGTTAATGGCAAATGGTGCGAAAATGTGTCTTTTCTTTTGCTCATTTCACTGAAACAATGAAAGTAGTTGAGAATTGGACCTTATCATCCTCCTATAGACTGGCTCCAGTCCTTCAAACAATTTTTCATCAATGTGTCATTTCATATTCTTGCAGCTGGTCTAATCTAACTCTGATGGATCTGTTTCAGCTTAAAGCTGAGCCATCAGAGTTAGACTAGCTATAAGAATATGAAATGACACATTGATGAAAAAAATGTTTTAAGGACTGGAGCCAGTCTAATCCTTCTAGTGAATGTTTGACTGCATGGTAAGGAGGTTTGGAGATTTGTTGATTTTCACTTCTGATGTTCACATACAAGTTTAGGGCTTCCACGTTTACGAAATTTTGTAAACGTTTACACAAATTCTAGAAATCGAAACGATTCCGTTTACACACAATTACTGTACTGAATTTTTTCATTGTTGCATATCGGTAAAAATCGCCAATATTTTTCCTAAAAAGAGCTCGTAAAATATTGTACCTTGTGCAAACATTAGAGATTGTTTGGTTAGGTGTTGTGATAGAACTCATTTCAAGTAATTGCAACCTGACTGCAACATGCACAGGCTCATCGATAACCGACATTTCTTTAGTGTGTTTTCCCTTATAAACAATAGCAAATGTGTAATTGGTTGACACACGCGAGATGTAACTGCCAATCGTCACGTAGGCAGCTGAAATTGACATCAATACACACATCGATGGGAAGTGAAAAAGGACAACACAGTTTGAAGCCATATGCTTTCATGTGCGTTTCCACCTAATATTAAGGACATAAAGGTGTGCATTTACATACATGTATCTGATGAATATGCCTAGCACAGTGAGATTCAGGACATTTTCATCACAACAGACATCGGTCACTGTGTCCGCTGAGCATGTCCACCGTAGTTCTAATTTTATTAATTAATTATGTCAGAAACTTTAACAACTGAAAAAAACAACACTATTTTTCATTAGAAGATGCTGTTAATGAACCATGAAGGTTGTCACGTGCTAAAATTCGTTTAAACGGTAGGTCATTTTTGTAAACGTTTATTGCATAAACACGAAACGCTTCCGTTCACACGTGTAAAAGTGGAAGCCCTACATACAACAACTATTAAACCCGTTGTATACGGGAACCACTAAATACAGTGAAGACCCAGATGAAATGCTGCAAAATATGGCATTTCATCAGAGTCAACACTGTTTGTTAAGGTAAAGAAGATCTTCAGACAAAAATATACAATTTTTTAAAAAAAATGTAACCTTAACCTCTAGATATGCACAATGGACTATCTTGAGTTTATTGTATCAAACCAGAAGGAATAATCCATTAGTATAAAAAGGGTTAAATGGCTCATTTATCTGCATAAAACGTTGAATCTTCACCATCATTGATAGCTTCAGGAACTAAATGAAAGAAGAAATAATGTAAGTGACTGGAATCAGGCCTCCAGGTAAGGGAGTTTAATTAAAAATTGTGTTAGTTCTCAACCAAAGCATATGTTGTGGGTACTCAAAAGAACCATCTCAATGAGATGGTTCTTTTGAGCACACAAAACATATGTGTTTAAACAAATGATAAGAAATCGCAGTTTTACACATAAAAAGTTCCCTTATCTGGACCTATGATATATAACAGGTGAGTGAGTGTGGTCCTTTAACAGATTCACAGTTTTGAGGCAATTCTAAATGTACATTTCTACAAGTATAAACATTTTTATACAAATATGCCATATCAATGTGATTCTTATCAAATGCATTTTTATGCCCCCACCATGACAATGGCTAGGCCATTAAGTGTTATCACTGTCTGTCCGTACATACTAACATACTTACGTACATACGTACGTACGTACGTCTGTCCAAACGACGTCCCCTCTCTAACTCAAATACTTTTGATCAAATTTTATGAAACTTAGTCACATTGTTTAGTACCATGATGTCTTCTTCAAGTTCGATAATGGTACTTATCGCACCATGCTTTCAGTAGTTATGGCCCTTTGTTTATGAAAATTCACCATTATTTAAAATGATGTCCGCTCTCTTCTAAGTCGAATACTTTTGATCAGAATTTTATGAACCTTGGTCACATTGTTTAGTACCATGATGTCTTCTTCAAGTTCAATTATGGTCCATATCGCACCATGCTTTCAGCAGTTATGGCCTTTTGTTTATTAAAATTCACCGTTTTAAATAATGTCCGCTCTCTAAAGTGAATAGTTTTGATCAGAATTTTATGAAACTTTGTCACATTGTTTAGTACCAAGATATCTTCTTAAAGTTTGATAATGGTCTATATGGCACCATGCTTTAAGGAGTTATTGCCCTTAGTTTATGAAAAATTGTAGGTTGAAACGACGCCTGCTCTCTAAGATGAATAGTTTTGATTATAATTCAATGAAACTTGGTCACATTATTAAGTACCATAATGCCTTCACATTTCAGAATGGCCCATATGGCATCATGCTTTCAGGGGTTATTGCCCTTTGTTAATGACAATTCCCTATTTATGTGAATTTGGCAATAGCGGGGCATCCATGTCCTACAGACACATTTCTAGTTGATAAAGGTGATTTATATGTTTCAATTTTCAGAATTTTTTTTTAAAACACATAATGAAGTATGTAACAGCTTTGTGTATGACAACACTACAGACTAATGTTTATGATGTAATATTTACATTTTCAAAGCAAGCCTCTTATTAAACCTTTAGATTTTTTGCATCCATTCATAGCCTCATGAATGACATAAATTTGATTGACAGCTGCCAAGCTCACTTGCCCGTGCAATATGCTTCCAACATCAAATTCATTGGCCAGAAGTGACACTGGTGTTGTGATTGATAGCGAGTCACACCTGATTGGCACATGCATAACAAGCCTCTTGTTTACTACACTGGCTGTCCGTGTTCACACTGGCTGTTCCGCTTTCCAACAAAAACGTTGGACAGGAGGCTTTTAGCCTGCCTAAATACAATATAATTATTTGGACGTTGTGTCATTAACGTAACGTCAGTTTGACGTAATTATTTAACATTAGTTGCTAAGTGAAGCAGAATCGTAACCACGCCATTAATTGCTGGGCGTCATTGAAGAAGAATAAAGTGTATCGTTCAACTCACAATCGGAGTTGTTTGTTTTTATTTTTGGTTTTTATTCCACCATCGGGAATATCGTCAATCCAAAATGGTAGCAGAGAGCGAGGTTTCAGAAGTTTAATCGAGAAACAGAATCGTTACTATGACATTGTTGGCTCATAGAATCAGCACAGAAGATCGTAGAGAAAATATCGATAGTAAGATTTACCAGATGGAGAATTTAGAACAAGAAAAGGTAAAAGCAAATTCGAACTATGATCGAGCTCAGAATAACTTGTTATTACTTATAGAAGGCTACGAGTTACGAAGAAATTCTAGATGCTTTAGGGAGCTTGGACAAATGGTCTGAAAGCCCTATTGAAATACTGTACACTTTATAGGACTTGTATTTCAAAGTCAGTCAGCTGGAAAAGGGCTAAATGATCGTAGAGGAGATGGAAAGACTAGAAGACTATTCGAAGGCTAGCGAATTAGCATGGGACTATTTAAGTTTGCTTAGATCAAGTAATACACCTGGTCTTTCACAGCGTACACAGGTGGCAGGGACCTCTCTTGCGGCAGGAATGTTGAAACAATGCAATGATATACAATGGTGTACGCACACTGGACTATGTGCTAATATTGAACAGAACAAACAACAATATAGAGACATTTCTGTAAAATCAGGATTAATTGAGACCAGTCACATTCATAATACAGTTCTTTTATATTGCAATCGCCAATCAGACACTACCATACAAATATTGAGTACATTAAATCGAACTGAATCGAAGCTTGGTGGCAACATAGAAGTAGACGTGAGCCCCACCACTTTGACTCGCAAAGCTGTAGATAAAACTACTTCTGGCACGGAGGGGAAGAGGCAAACGTATCAGGGAAGGAGTGCATATAATGAAAGCACATCGTTAATGTCTCATCAAAACGACGTCCACAGATCAGCAGAATATGCAGAAGCGGTACACTTAGCGGTTCCATGTGTTGTAAGAGAAACCAACTACAATATCTGCCAATACAATTGGAAGAGGTCAAAGTCCAGCAAGACGTCTAAGTCCAGCAAGACGTCTAAAGCTAGGAAAATGTATATGCCCAGGAAGAGACCTAAGTATGGGAAGAGGTCTAAGTCCATGAAGAGGCATAAGTCTAGGAACAGATCAAAGTATGAGAAGAGGTATAAGTGCAGGAAGAGGCCTAAGTTTAGGAAGAAGTCTAAGTCAAGGAAGATACCTAAGTCTATAAAGAGATCTAAGTCTAGTGTGAGTTCTAAGTCTAAGAAAAGGCACAGGTCCAGGATGAAGTCAAAGTCGAGGAAGAGGTTCAGGTCCAAGAAAAGAGGCAAGTCAAAAATGAGGTACAAGTCTAAGATATGGTCCAAGTTGAGAAAGAGGTCAGAGTCTAGGAAAATGTCCTGGAAAATGTCCAGTTCTTGGAAAAGATGCAAGCGTAGGAAGCGGTCCAAATCCAAGAACCAATCCAAGTATAGGAACAGGTCGAAGTCTAAGAAAGGGTCTGTCCAGCGAGAGGAAAGTGATCCAAGGGTAAAATGCACGAGTCGAATTTCCCGAGTTCCAGTTCCGACATCATATATTGATGAGATAGAAAAACTCCCCCCCCCCCCACCCCTGTTAGGAACTCTCGTTTGTTTCACAAGAACGATTTTTACTGAAACATCAGTTCATACTAGAAACATGCCTTTAGTTATAAATTGCATCTCAATGTTTCACTAAAGTGCTTCCTAGATAGTAATTTGGACATTTATAATTTTAACTTTGCATTTTGGGGAATTGAATCTACTAGTTATTAATTAGAGATTGATCAAAATTCATAGTATTTTGAGGAGGGGAAAATGGACAGGAGGCTTTTAGCCTGCCTAAATACAATATAATTATTTGGATGTTGCATCATTAACGTAACGTCAGTTTGACGTAATTATTTAACGTTAGTTGCTAAGTGAAGCAGAATCCTAATGGCGCCATTGATCGCTGGGCGTCATTCAAGAAGAATAAAGTGTATTGTTCAACTCACAATCGGTGTTGTTTGTTTTTATTTTTGGTTTTTATTCCACCATCGGGAATAACATCAATCCAAACGTTAATATGATTTACATATTTAATACAAAACTGTTTTTTCCCTAAATTATTAATAATTTCTACATTTTAGATATTTATAATAAAATATAAGCAATAAATTCAATATTTGATCTGTTCATGGAATCATGAATACTTCGGGTCTCATGCAAAGTTAGCGTGAAGCCCAAAGCGGCCACTCAAAAAAAAGACCAAAAATTAGTTTTCAAGACCGATTATCACTTAATGCAGGTCAAAAGTATTACAAAATGCTCCAAACGGAGCATACTGCAATACTTTCAACCTTCAATTAGCTACCATTTGCCATTTCGACCTTTGTTTTGTCTATTTAGAATGGCTGCTTAAGACAGGTTTTACTGTAATACCTTTTTCAAGATTCATTAAATCATGTTTGTTGCACATTGATCAAAATGCAGTGCAGTAACCTACACCTGTGTGTTTTTTCTCTTATCATTTTACACCTTGATCACAATAACTATTTAACCAATGTAAAGCAAAGGCATTTGTCCATTTTCATAAGAGTTAGACATGACCGTTAAAGTTGATCAAAACCCTGATAAAAAAGCTTTTCCAGGCCTTTAGTTAAGAGTTTGTAACAAAAAATATCTTTTTTTTATTTCTTAACAAAAACACATATTGTGGGTACTCAAAACAATCATATCAATGAGATGGTTCTTTTGAGCACCCAAAACAATAAATTATGCTAAAAATTATGCGTAAAAAAATATTTACAATTTTATGCTATGCTGAAATTTTTTTGATTATCTTAACCTATGTTTTTCCCGTTTTGTAAGGTTTATCCACATTATGTAATTGTTAATGGAAGGGTAGGTACACAACAGAGGCTACCTGATGAAGCAGTAAATAAGTTAGCTGTGTATGAATAAATAGCAGATAGAATTCCCAAAGAAGTGTCTTAGTATCATGAGGTCTACTGCGACAGTTCCCTGGTGATGATTACGTGAGCTAATCCTGCCAGTAAGCGCAAAAAAGACAAAAATTTTATGTGACTTTACAATTTGACTTCCATCTGGTTTATGTGAGCACAGTGGCTCAGTTGGTAGAGCATAATACAGGAGAGCAATGTGTTGCTGGTTTGAGCCTCACTGCCCGCAGAAGTCACTGTGTTGTGTTCTTGAGCAAGACACTAAATCCGCTGCTTAGTACTGTTTCAACACCGGAAGGCATGTCACAACATGACTGAGTAATTGTTGACTGTGACATAAAGAATCAAACCAAACAAACAAATCCATCTAGTTTGTCGCCAATTTTCTTGAATACAGTTTTGACCTCTGGTTGATAAAGATGTGCTATGCAGCAGTAAACAAACATTGTTCCATCACTTGTGATCACAAAAAAGCATGAAAAATTACCCAGCATGCTAAGAGTTAATTTTGGCTACAGTAATGACTATATGCCACTGTTACATGGGAAAGCCTGTAGGATTCATAGTTTCTCAACCTCCCCCCCCCCCCAAAAAAAAAAAAAAATTTGATTTATCAACAATTTGTTACGTAAATTATCTCTCGTCATGTGCTAAACTATACACTGAAGGACTTTAAAAACGCAAAGATCGAAATTCATAAAATTAACAACTTAATGTATCAATTTTATCGAGATTTGGCAAAAATAAACATCAATATGTCAAAAAAACATAATTTAAATTTCATATCAAAATGATAAATAATTTTAGAGCATCAGTCTATCAAAAGACAATACCCTTAGATTCTAAAGCTGCAATTTGAAATTTATCTTGAAATTGGCCATAATTTAAAGTAATTGTTATAAAATATTTTTTATCAAAAGCCTGAAAATAAATACCCTTGGAGCCCTGCTATTCATCTGGCAGTGTTGGTAGCCAGCCGGAACGGATATCGTCGATGTAAATAACGTCGATATAATTGACGTTAGTTGCTGTCTTAATGTCGGTCGCCATTCTTAGTTGGCCAGGCCTGTGTCAACCTTTAATTGTCCTAGTAGCCTGGTAACAATATCTGAGGTGCTGTATAGCTGATTGATTGCAATTATAATATCTGGGGATGCCAGCAACACACACCACAGCTTTTAACATTCCAATTGTGCCAGGTTGTTCATGTTCAGACAAACCTGGCATGAATAATAAAGCTATACATTTGTCAACTAAAGCTACTGTGTTTTTTATATATGTATACCTACAAGCTATTTGTGAAATGATAAAATATTTTGCTTCATTGATTCGTGGGGACGCCACATGCAAAAATAGTAAATCACGGATACATAGCTGGTGGTAGCCATTGTCTATAAAAACACCTGTTTTAGGTATAGATAGAGGCAGAGTGTCGTTTCCAGCCGATTTAACTTGTTAATGAAGACTAAAAATGTTCTGGGTTCAAAAAATAATATTTTCATTTTTTGCGATTTTAAAGTCATTCAGTGTATTAGGCATATCATACAACACAGGAACTTTCAGTAAATTACTCATGTTCTCAATATTCCATAACTCTTTGTCTATAACTGTATGAATCCAGATCAGGACCAACAATCTGTCCTTATGTGGGTCCAAACTGATTGTAAAGGTAATAAGTTGCTGCTTGCAAAGAAAGTGTTAACTTAAATTTAGAAAATCATGTCAATTATTTGGTATAAATTAGTTAAATTTCTTCTCTCCTTGTTTCAGTATACAAGAGAAAACCAAGCCCCATCTGCTCCTCCACAATACGAGGTCCTATTTCAAGTGAATGGTGGCTACACTGGTGATCAAACCTCCTAGAGACAATCAATGAACCCAGGGAAACTCTGTGGACAAGACCTGCATTTAGCTGTAGCAGGAGTATAAAGCAAAAGTTGTTTAGGTCCACACATAAATCATTTTGTATGGGTCCACATATGTCATAATAATATGACAAAGCTACATTAAATGATCTGGCCTCGAGGTTATAAAACTTGAGTACAATCTCAGACTCAAAATAAAGCGCAATGATTGGCTGCTTGCGGACACGTGTCCGCAAGCATCCTATCATTGCGCTTTAATTTGAGTCTGAGAATGAACTCAAGTTTTATAACCTCAAAGCCAGTCATGATAATATGAGCCAGTCCATGAGTCAATGGTAATTAAAGAAGAATTATATATTTTATGTGGGTAGGGCTTAGCTACTGTCATATTAGATTGGACCATTGACCTGGCCCCGAGGTTATAAAACTTTTTTCATGCTCAACTCAACTGAGCACAAAATTTATCCTGCTCATAAATGTTAAAATGCCAACAATTGTTGGCATTTTAACATTTATTAGCAGGATAAATACACTAACTAAGAGTTTGACAGCAAGAAAAATCATTATTTTTCAGCATTTTAGCTTTAATTAGCAGTTGAAATTTCACGCTCAGCTGAGTTGAGCACGAAAAAGTTTTATAACCTCAAGGCCTGATCAAGCTAATAAGCAACATGGTCATTGAGCTGATAAGTCAATTTTCAATCTTTTCACAGGTAAATTCCGCTACAAAACATCAACCAATCAATTTGAAGATATAGCTACATGAGCTGCTTTTGATGTTTACTTTTTGGTGGTTATTGGATTTATAAGCTCACCTGGGCAGAAGGTCTTGTGATCGGTCTTCGTCCATCATGTGTCATGCATCCATAAACTTTTTCTTTAAACAACATCTCCTCCTGAACCAGTGGTCCAAATTTCAAATAACTTCACATGAATGTTCCCCATGATGCCCTCTTTCCAGTGGTTCAGATTGAAAATGATTTCATAGAATTGTTCCTCATGATGCACTCTACCAAAATTACACAAATGGTTCCGCTCTACTGAACAAAGGGGCTGCCAGAGCTCAAGATAAGATGTCTTTAAACAGCATTTCCTCTTGAACCA
The DNA here is from genome assembly GCA_964019695.1 of Loripinus fragilis. Classification (NCBI taxonomy): domain Eukaryota; kingdom Metazoa; phylum Mollusca; class Bivalvia; order Lucinida; family Lucinidae; genus Loripinus; species Loripinus fragilis. The sequence continues at coordinate 56,037,266 of OZ026526.1, read as the reverse complement.
CTGTTTCAAATTCAATATTGTTTCACAGAAATGTTCCGTATTATTGCACAAATGGACATTGGTTTGGAGGCACTGACCAACAAGGCCGCCAGAGCTATAGATAAGAAATATCTTTAAATGACCTCTCCTCCTGAACCACTGGTCTAAATTCAAAATAATTTCAAAGAAATGTTCCTCATGATGCCTTCTACCAAAATTGATCAGAATGATTAGCTTAGCTGAACAACATGGCCACCAGAGCTAAAAATAGAAATATCTACCCCAGTTGGGGGAAAGAGCTTAGGCCTAAATGAAATATATGTGTGGTTCCTGTTGCATACCAACAAAATTTAGGGTAGGTAGGTAGGGAAATTATTAAATTTTGTTATAACATTTAACAAAGAAAATAGTGACAAAATCTGAAAAAGTGCCCATTTTAGGTATTTTTTCTCCAAAGACCATTTTAATGTTTAGGGTAGGGTTAAAAAATTAGGGTAGGTAGGCAACAGGAACCACACATATATTTCATTTAAGCCTTATCGCATATACTGACTTTGGGTTATCACAGCTAATTGTGTCCCAAATATGTGATAAGTATCAAAATCTCATGAACTGGCTCATGCCTTTTAAAGGTTTGGAGGGAGCAAATGATATTTTGGTACTTTTCATATATGTGCAAAAGCCTCCTTTTAATGCTCATGCTGAGATATCCAGAGGGGCTAGATGTTTTATTTCTGGTATGAACCTTCAATATTTGGTATATTGGAGAAGTGATGACTGGTGAGACTGTGCCTATGTGAAGGCTCCGCTGAGCCTTAGCTGCTTGCTGATGTGATAAGTACCAAATTCTCATGACACTGCTTCACCATTTATAATATCAAATGTTAATTTGGACCAGCACACGAGATTTGCATTTTTATTGCATTGTATTTATAATATAAAACCATGCTTAAGGCCAATTCGAACATTTATTAATGCTTCATACAATTTCGACTATAATTTTACGTTGGAGACTAACCTATCCTGAAATCTATGTTTTTCTATAATTTCACATAGTGCAGTGTTAATAGTGCGGTAGGATATGTGTTTAAGACATTAATTTCCCTTTTTTTCATTGTCATTAAACATCTTAAACACATGTTTGATAAGAAATACTAGAGAACGGCTGTATTTGTATTTCTAAGCAAATTCCTTCTTGTGGTTGAATACTACAGTGGATATTCAAAGTCTAGGTCATACACTTGACCTTCAGGGTAGTTTGACCTTGATTATATAATTAAATGTTAAGTCTTTTAAAATTGGGACAATGATTTGTGTTTGTATACATATAAAACAAACAGATAGTTCATTTATGTCAACATAATTAACATCATTTTTATAAGATATTATAAAAACCCTAATGATGAAAATTTCACCTTGACCCTGTTTGGTATTTGGTGCTATGTCAACAAAAAAATAACCAAAAATTTAAATGTCTTTCCAACTTTTAAAGACACCTATGTCAAAACATCAATATATGACAAAACTGGCTTTGTAATCTTTGTTGAAATGAAATTCTTATCCAAAGTGGTTGAATACTAGAGCTGGTCGAATACTGGGTCATTTGCTTTACTAGTTTTCTTAAACTAAATTCTTCATTACATGATTAGCTTAGTCTAGCAATTCAGAAGTAAAATTTAACACTTAAATCAGTGTTTTCATAAACTTGTAGCCCTTGAAAAACATAAGAGAGTCTTTTACAAGTCCTTGAATTGTTCACAAACTTGCATGTTTGAACCCTGATCTTATGGGCTGGCCCATTCGATAGTTTATGACATAAGAAAGAGGGTCATTAGGGATGCCAAAGTGAATTTGAATATTTCTGTATTAAAATACATGTACTTATATTTACCTGTATTCCGTCCATAATAAATTATTGTTATAAGAGATAAGATAAAGTTTATATTTATATGTTTTATATATGTATATTTTATATATGTTTGTCATAAAAAATTATACATTTTATGTATGCTTAACTTTTCTGCTGTTGAAGTCAGATATAATTATCCTATTTGAAAACATTTACAAAAAATGTACATAGTTTGAGGCCCAAAGATTAATGCCACCATGTTACTTGTATATATTTTTAGTACATGGGTGATAGTTTCAGGATTTTGAGGCTGACATTCCTTAGATTAGGCAGATTTTAATGGCTTCTCCGATTTATTTGCAGTTGATCAAAAATACTTTTGTCCACTTTAAGTTGAAATTGTTAATATTTTGCAGGCAGACTGCAAGTTTTGAAATTTTAAAGTTCAGGAATTAGGAAATTTGAACTTTCACTCATGCTAAAATTCTTAATCATTTTGACAGAATTGAGTGAATTGTGCATATATCCAGAAAAGCAAATTTTTTAATCATAAAATTGCAACTGTTTTATTACTTATCAAATGTAACATGTTTTATAGGCACTCAAAAGAACCATCTCATTGATATGTTTCCTTTGAGCACCCATAACATATGTTTTGGTTGCAAAATAAGAAAATAATTTTCAAATACACATTCTTATCTGGTGCCTGATAATGTCAGTTAATATGCACAATAAGCATCCACGAAAAGCAGCTTTGGCAAATGCTTCTCTACCCAAATTTAGCAGTAAACAAGGCCATTTTGACACTTAGACACTGCCCTGTTTAATTTAAAAAATGCTACTATAAAAGTAGGTCAATATAAATGCTGTACTGATGCGGGAACTGCAGACCTTGAAATATTTTTGAGTAGGCATTTGCCCTGCATCACAATAATTATTGGCATTTATGTAAAAAAATGTTAATCACATTGAAAATCATTCAAATTTGCACTTGCCCTGCAGCCACAGGCACTCGCAAATACGAGGGGATGACTGGATCTTTTTAGCCCTGAACTTATTTTCACATTTGTTGTGGGAATATCATGGATTAGGTGTCCTTTCTATTGTACCTCTACATGTATGCTGTTGTTTACTACACTTCCTGTCTAGAGAATATATTAGTGTTAAATAATAGGGCACTGCATTTTACACTGTAAATCATCGGTCTGCACTGTTGTGCCAAGTTATCAGAAAAACTAAATGGTTTATAACAAAAGGAAAAAGTTAATTGCACATACACATTAGTCCCTTTAAAATGTTATGTTTGGGGTCCATAGAAATGGACTGTGTTATAAGTGAATTATGTGTAAATGGACAATTATACAAAGGAATTATAGGAAAATGACCATTTATAGGCCACTGGCTGGATATGGTTTACCTCCCCCCCCCCCCCAGGGGGAATTTTGTAGACCATATTTTTCTTGAAGCCCAATGTCTTGCAAGGATTTTGCAACATGTTAGCCCTCTGACAATGGCAGCGTTAAGCTGTAACAGCCTGTTACATACGTTAACCTACAAAATATTTGATAATTAAAATTCTTTTTAAGACTTCAGAAAAGTGCAAAAGATAAGGTAAGATTTCCAAATTGGTTATATTTTCTAAATAAGCTATTACTGGGCCACAGATAATGACATTTGAAAACAAATTTAGTCACCCCCGATGTAGTGTATGTTACATTTTTTCATTGAAACCCCTTTTAAATGATAAATGAATCTAATATAGTTTGTCTTAAATTTTATTGAAACCAGTTTATGTTCATTAATTTGGTATTACATTAAAGAATTTCTATTTACCTTTTCAAAACTGCAAGCATTACGTTTCTATCTTATATACTTTTTGAGTTATTAGATGATGAACATGGTACCCCCATATCACAGAAAAATGTAAAATGTAATTCTCCAGGCCTCGCGCTGGCTATAGACCCCATTTCCCCCCAGGGGGAATTTCGTACACTATGATTTCCAGATACTACATTATATAAGCCACAAAATGAAATAAGTTAACCCTCTGAGAGTGGCAGCGTTAGAGGGTAACATCATGTTACGTACGTTACCCGCAAAATAACATTAAATTTTCCTGATAATGTCTCCAACCTGACATATTCACACTTGTTTAAAGGTCTGGCACAGGTTTAAGAACTTCTTATAGCACAGTTACATAATTTTAGCATTTATTTTATAAATGTCTTGAGTTTAAGCAGTTGTATATGTTACTTAGTGTTTCATATGTTATTTCCAAGTATCAGTATGGCAGTTATTGACTATACATGTATTACATCCATCAGTGAATATAGTAAATTTATAAGGCTGCTATTCAAATGAATAAAAGTTCCTTATTATGGTGACTTACACTATTTTACAGCCCAGGTTACATACGTTACTCTCTGAATACTATTAAACATTAAAGATATGGTCTCCAACACGATCTGCTTGTACTTATTTGCATGCTGGCACAGGTCCATGTACTTCTTTTTACTCTGGCTCATTTGCTGAGGAAGTAACTCAGAACATAAACTACATAAACCCTCTTTTCTTTTATAGAGACATCAAATATAGTTGACATAATACTCATGGAAAGTTTGTAACATTCAGTGCAATGTGCGAGTAACAACTAGATCAAAGAGAACCCATCAGGTAGAAGTTCTAGAGCAAATCTTCATATTTTATCCAAATGTTGTAAAGAATTTTCCTAAACAACTTATTACTCCTCTATCAGATTTATCTTGCAAGGATTTTGCAATATGCCAGCACTCTGGCAATGGCACCATTACCCTGTAACAGCCTATTACATATATAACCCATCAACATCTTTGATAATTTTAGTAAATGACTTCTGAAAAGTGCAAACCATAAGGTAAGATTTCCAAATTGACTATATCATCCAAGTAGGCTATTTTTGCATCACAGATATGGACCTTTGAAAACAAATATGCACCCCAAAGTGTTACGTATGTTACTTTTTTTCATTATTCCTATATAAATGATTTATAAAACTAATATAGTTTGACATTTTTAATGTGAATGAGCTTACTACTCATTTTGTATTAAAGAATGTTTATGTACCTTTTGGAAACTGCAAATATTATGTTTCTATCTTTTATAAGGTTTGAGTTGTTGAGTTTTGAACATGGTAACCCCATATCACACAAAATGTGAAATATAATTCCGTGGCTCTTTTGTTAGGGTACAATTAAGATTTCTTTCACCCAGAGTTACTCAATTTCCTTCCCATTTATTTTCCACACATTTTGTCCATATCTGGAAAGCCTCACTTCTATTCATGGGAAAGACTTGATAGTTCAATCTTTGTATGTACATCTTAAGGACAGAAAAGCAGGGTGGAGGTAAGCTCATGTTCATGCCATTTGAAATAGTCTGTATGTGAGTATGACTTAAGTACTTTTTTCAGAAACATGTTGTACTGCAGCTTATTCACAATTACATAAATAGCACATGTTAAGGCTTCATATCACTGATGAGTGCCTAGAGCAATTCTTTATTTGTTTTCCTACCCTTCTTAGAATGTTGATGAACTAGTGGGGGAGGGGTTCTCTATCAGTTTGATAGGAATAACCTTTCCGTGGTACTAACACATCGGCACATTGGTAGTGTCACATTCTGTTAAACAGTGTATTACTGTAGATCTCTTCCCCATATTCTGGCCAATGCTGTTGACATTCAGAAGGTGCACCTTTTGTTGCATACACCATTGTTGAGCAAAACACCCAGGTTATCCTATGCGAGAATGTTTGTAAGACTATAAACTGTCGCTTATACATTGTATATATGTATCAGTGACAAAACCAACATGCCCTGCCTTTAGTGCCTGGTTGAATACTGGTGCTATCAGATCCATGAATGTGACAGGAAAAGCTATTATGCTCTGTAGTTACGGCACTAACATCAACGATATGTGCAGCACTACATGGCCAATCTAATGTTGGTTTAATGTGTGGTTGCAAGCCATGCTGAAGTTTGGACTTGTGAAAATTCTATCAGAAGTTGACAATGACCATGGTACAGGTCCCAGAAGGAATGGCAGTGTCAACTCAAGCTCAACATTATGTCTAATAGAAAGAAGGTCATGCTGACCAAAGATGCTCCTTTAAGCTCTCATGTGGCTGTTTACGTTTTGTAAATTGGACAATTTCTTCTTGCTTGACCTCGCAAGCATCAAAACTTTATAAGCTTGTAGCATTTTATGGGGGATGTGAAAGACAGATTTTTTTAAACTAAAAGTGAGTCAATGGAGTCTGCAACAGCCTCCCTGCCAATGTCATCAGCCTCAATAAGATCCTTAGCTATGCCCGGCTTAGCAGGCACACTGAAAGACAAAAGTACAGTTCATTGTCTTCAAAACTAGAACTAAAAGGATTGGTGAAGCCTGAAACTGCCTCTAGTACTCATTCTACTTTGTATCTGAGCAGATTGAATATTTCATCAGCCTATAATACCTCTTTATTGTTTGCCTGATAGTTATGTCAAAAGCATTTCTCAAGCAAAGAACCAATGGTTGTGACACACTAAACCCATTTTGTTCGAGAAGTTCTTTGCATCTGCGATGTGTATCAAATTTATGAGTGTTATCAGTTACACAGGTACATATTGTACGTAGTTGTTGTGATCGTTTGCAAAGAACATTTGGAGCAAGGCATACAAATAGAGATGACATGCAATTCAAAGTTGTTTTCCTTGTAGCCCTTATCAGTGTCAACGCCATCTGAATCATATCCATATACCTTGCCCAGAACTGAGCTGTTTCACAGTGACTGTCTTTCAGAACTTCTGATTTGAATGCATGGTATCTATACTGTTTATGTAAGCAAACAGCTAAGGTTGATAGATCACATTATATTATTAGTTTAAGTCACCATAAATTAATAAGGAACTTCAATTTATTTTAGCCTTATAATTTTCAAAATACTCTGACAGACTTTATACATGTATTGTCAATAACTTCTATACAGATACTCAGAATAACTTATGTATTATTTGGTAACACATATAACAGTTAAAGCTCAAGGCATTTATTAAAGGCATACTTAAAATAGGTAAACCTTGTTAAAAGAAGTACATAAACCTGTGCAAGCATGCAAATAAGTATAAACAGGGCTTGTTAGAGACATTAACTTAAATGTTTAATGCTATTTTGAAGGTAACATACATAACATGGACCTGAAAAATAGTGTAAGCGACCATAATAAAGAACTTTAAATCATTTAAGTAGCAGACTTATAGAGTTACTATATTCTGTGACAGATGTAACACACGTATAGTCACTAAATACCATACTGATACTCGGAAATAACGCAGGAAACACTAAGTAACGTATACAACGGTAATTACTGAAGACATTTATAAACTTAATACTAAAAATATGTAACTGTGTTATAAGAAGTTAATAAACCTGTGTCAGCATGCATATATGTACGAACATGTCATGGTTGAGACATTATCAGGGACGTTTAATGCTATTTTGGGGGTAACGTATATAACGGGCTGTTACACGTTAACGCTGCCACTCTCAGAGAGCTAACATCTTTTATTTTGTGTCTTATATAATGTAGTTTCAGAAAATCATAGTGTACAAAATTCCCCCTGGGGGGGGGGGGAGGGGGGTCTATAGCCAGCTCAAGGCCTATTTAATGGTCATTTTCCTATATTTCCTTTGTAAAATTCCATGATGGTTAAAAATTGGGACCACATGTTATAATGACTTGTGTTATAAAGGGGACTGTACTGTATATACTTAAGCATAGATGTAAATATTGCATTGTTGAATTGTTCTTATATAGATTTTATTTTCATCATGTTTGTTTGATTCATTTTTGTTGATTCATTTTTGTTCATATTATTAAAGCATGTTTATTCGCAATTTATTCATAATCAGTTTTTGTTGCCATACATTTTTAGTTTTCTCATTGCTTGCTTTTTTGTCAACATTGCTGTAGTATGGGTGATATAGATTATGCCAGTTTCCCTTATATTATTATGTTATTTACTCTTTGTAGACCAATGAACGTTTCCATAAGGTTAAGTCAGGATGGTCCATTGTATATATTTAGGACTCTCAGGATATCATTTCTGAACACTGTTGTATTTCTTTCTCTAAAGATTGATTTTGTATTAGCAAACAGTGCAGACCCTGATGAAATGTCCTGTTCTGAGGCATTTCATCTGAGTCTTCACTGTTTGCAAAAGTACCTGTTTAGGAGTTTCTAGTGTATAAAGTGTTAATCAAGTATTTCATATTGGCCTAGTTACAGGTCCACTGTTAGCTGTATTGGCCCAAGGCCAAAGGCCAAAACAGCTGACCGAGGACCTGTCACTGGGCCAATATGAAACTACCCGAATAATGACATATTAGAAAGCATTCAAAATCAATTATATCTCCATTATATTTTCCCAATTATTGTATTAACACTTATATTACTTTATCGAAACAATATCATATCTGAAATAATCAATGTAATTTTCATCGCAGAATTTTCAGGAACTTTTTAAGATATGGAGAATGTTAAAATCACCAAAATATGAAAGGATAAATAATTGAGAATTATCTGTGTGGTCAGCAAACAAACAATCTCAGGCCACGATCAAACCTGTCAGCGAAATGGCCCATTTGAATGGCATTTTGCTGACATGCCGATAGTGGCCTTTTTTAATATGCTTACTGGGTTCAAAGTCACTGAGTAAGTAAAGTGCCCTGATTGTCCAGATCAGGATTAAGACGGGGTGTTTAGGTAATTTATCAGTATTGCACATGTGTATCGAATAAGCAGTGCTTATGGGCCTATTTCATGTTCTAGTTGTAGTCAGACTGAATGAGACTTGAGACAATTGCAAATATTGCTTAATGATTAGAATTATCTGGTAGGAATATTACATACACGCAGAACCAAAAATAAGGGAATCCTTGTATTTTTCCAGGAAACTGGTGTTGCACTCAACAGGAAATCTCAGCAAATTCTGAGGGCCAGCATCTCCAGTATGTCAAACAGGAGTCATGCATGTGTTGCTGTATGTGGAGGTCACGTCTGATACTGCCTTGAACTCCATATCCTTTATGTGTTTATGTAATATTTCAAAATGAAATACAAGGGTTCCCTTATTTTTGGTTTTGCGTATATTTCGTATTTGTTTGTAATTTTAGTTACTTGAATCTGACTTCACATTTCATTAACTCATCAAACCCAGAGGTCTATATTTGCATACGATACATACAATACACTACAATGGTAAACTACATGCAAAGGTGCAGCTCTCATTATGCTGTTACACAGGTGCGAAATGAAACTTTTACACATTCAGTGAAATCTCCAAATGTGGAAATCAGTTTTAACAACAAGGAACTGCTCTTAAAGGTAAGAATTCGCTCCGGAATTAGCCCCTTCCAGGAGCAAATTCTTTCCTTTATGAGAAGTCTTCTATGTGAAAAGGGACACAATTGATGAGAATCACTGCTCGTATCAGTAGTCTCCCTTTTTGATTTGTGTGTACATTTTTCAGCATTTTGGCTGATGATGATGATGATGATGATGATGATCTATGACATGTAAGGCACTTTGAATGGTAATGTCAAAATGAAGTTGTACTTTAGATCCATAGTAACATTGCCAAATATAGCTATACTATGGTAAATGGAGTGAATTGACACCAGTGTAACAACAACATTGTATACAACTTTACACTGGTAAAGAGACTGAAATCACTCACAAGTTTAACCCTTTCATTCTGTATACAGGCAAACAGGTACTTTGGCAGACAGTGAAGACGCGGATGAAATGATGCATAAGCGACATTTCATCAGTCTGCTAATAAAAACAATTTAAAGGGACATAAATACATATTTTAGAAATTTCAACCTGTGACCCCTTTAAAACTCAAAATGGGCTTTTCCATACATGTTGATTCGTTTGGGAAATACATCAGCATGAAAAGGGTAAGGCACTGGTTCACCAGTACTTAGAAAAGATGTGTTGAACTTTTTTTTCTTCGACATCACTGTGTTTGTCAATTAAGCTTATAACCTTCAAAGAATAAATGAGTCGTGTCATGTGATTTCCAACAATGTGGCATTTTGACAAGTGTAGACTCAGACAAGCCTGTGCAGCCTCCTTTTAAGCTTAGAAACTCCAAATTATGTTCAGTCAGTAGCTTAACACTCATAAAATTTTCAAGCCACTAGCAAAGGCTCTGATTAGACTGCTCATTTGCGCAGGCTGATCTGAGGCTTTGCTGGTCGCACATACCACATTGTTAGAAATCCCATATCATGGCTCAAATGTTATGTCATTTGTCTATAAACTGTAGGTTAGGCAATTTTCACTAGGGTTTAGTTTTTGCAAACTTGCACTTGCAAAGTTTCATGAAAATAAAGCCCTTACGAAATGGTGAAAATACTATGTCCTTTACTGATGAAGGTAAATCATGCTCCGGTCATGAAATTTTAAAGTCACAGATATTATAATACGACTTTTAACGCAATTTGCGAAATTTTCCAAAATTACAGTATTCATTGCATGTAATAACTGCAGTATTAACCTGATAAGCCTGTTGTCCACATAACTTTATCCTCTGTTAAAATAGTGTAGACGCAGATCAGATACATGTAGCTTCTGATGAAGCCAGCTGAATTGGAATCACAATGAAATACATCCATAGAGAAACAGATTCAAACAAGGCTGTTAGTATGACTCACTTCTGTATCCCTTTCGAATGAAATGTTTTGTGTATATGATTTGGATGTATCCTGATGTACTTGTATTTAAATAAAAATGTTGTTTCAGCAATTACATCCATGAAATTAATCCATATTAATCTAAAAAACTTTCCAATGGATTGTCAATGTCAGAGTGGAGATAAGTTTGTATAGTGTATACAACCCTGTTTTTTTACTGGCTAGTGTCATCTGCTGAGAGCTTTTGCAAACAGTTTGGATCAGTATCAGGCCCAACTAAATGTCAAGCCTGATATTGGTTCAAACTGTTTGACACTCTGAAAGACTTTTTTGAAAAAGTTAATTTTGAAAAAAAATCTGCGTGTGATAGAAATCATGCAATATAAAACAAGATGCAAAGAAATCAAATACTGAGGACATCCATGTAAGAGTGTGTAGGCTTATTAGGCCATATACAGTGATTATTCTGATAGCCTATGCTGTAAATAAAGTTATTCTGTATTAGCAAACATTTTGTTATAACTGCTTTTATGACTTAACCATGAATGTGATACACAAAATATACTCTGCTGATCATCTCTCTTTCTTACATGCTGTTGTGAACAATAAAAATAAAATATTTATCATTAACATTGTTTTCTTAATTTGTATAGCATTTTAAAGTATTTCCTAAATTGTGACGCAGATGCCATTTTAAATTTATTTTGCTGCCTCAGACGGAAAACTGTAATATAGTAGACCTATGTGGATTCCTGCCACATAATGGGATGTATTTGCACTTATGTGGTCGAATAATATACTACTGTATCTCATCTCCATTTTTATACTACAAACCATACACTCGAGCCAAAATATTGTTTGTAATGATCAGTTGAATCGGGCAAGGGTTGGTGTTTATTCAACTTCGATTTCTGCCATTTTAAGTTCTCAAAGAAAAGGCAATCACTTTCAAACCAGATTTTGATTTTGGATCATGTTGTGGAGTTCGACTGTGAACATTCTAAAATATCGTTAACTGTATCGGTCAGGCTGAATAATTGTTTCCTTAAGGAATGTGGATACATTCTTATATAGGGATGTATCTTCATTTTGTCTCAGGCTGAAAGCTCACTTTCTTGAAGATGTGGCCTCATTTTTTAGGATAACAATAATTTAGTCTGGGCCAAAGAAATATGGACGGAGTTTGTTCAGTCATGAGAATCTCTCACGGACACCTTTCCTGATAGTAATATATGGTATAAATAGATGCCTCTCTATGTCTGGTCATTATAGTGTAAGAGCCACTACTGGGGATTTCACAACATAAGCACTTTAAGCCATCTATACTTAGTGCCATGGAGCTTTTTTATTCAGTAATACACTATTGTGGATTTCTTCAAAAGTTGGATGTGAAATTAAAAACGACAACTATGCTATATTTTTGGCCTTTGATATCATTGGAAGATACACTGTTAGAAGTGTTACAGGCTTTCTTTGGGCTGAATTGCAAGATATTGGTGGATAGAAAGAAGAACAAACAATTTCCTCATCCATGGGTTGTGTCCCTTGCATATTTATACCCCCGCAAACTTTGTTTGTGGTGGGTATACTGTTTTCACGTTGTCCGTCCGTCCGTGCGTCAGTCCGTAACGTTTTGTTTTCTTAATATATTGAAGAGTAATTGCTGGATTTTCATCAAACCTTGCAAACAGTTTCATATATGCAAGACAAATACTTTAGACAAAAAAGTAAGGGCTAGGGGCCAATTCTATTAGAGTTATTTCCCTTTGTAGTTCTAAATGGCTTTTAGTATAGGGTTTTATGCTTATGCTATTATAGGCCATACTCAGGCCGATCAACTCCTACCACAGCTTTTGATGGAACAATTTGATACTTTTCGCATACAATGTAGACACATTGAACATATGCATGTTGGAGTTTGGTTCAGAAAAAATAATTTTTGACAAAATGACAGCAGTGAGAACTTAGACAATTTTCCCTAATAGGGCTTTTGTATATGCATAGAGGGTGCCTTCATGGGCTGATCAATTCCTACCACAGCTTTTGATGGAACAATTTGATACTTCGCCTATACAATGTAGATACATTGAACATATGCATGAAGGAGTTTGGTTCAGAAAACATAATTTCTGACAAAGTAACAGCTGTGAGAACTTAGACAATTTTTCCCTAATAAGGCTTTTGTATATGTATAGATGGTGCCTTCATGGGCCGATCAACTCCTACTACATCGTTTTGATGGAACAATTTGATACTTAGCCGATACAATGTAGACACATTGAACATATGCATGAATGAGTTTGGTTCACAAAAATATTTTGACAATATGACAGCTGTGAGAACTTAGACAATTTTTCATTAATAAGGTGTTTGTATACGTATGCATAGAGGGTGCCTTCATGGGCCGATCAACTCCTACCACAGCTTTTGATGGAGCAATTTGATACTTTGCTTCTACAATGAAGACACATTAAACATATGCATGAAGGAGTTTGGTTCAGGAAAAATAATTTTTGACAAAATGACAGCTGTGAGAACTTATACTATTTTTCCCTAATAAGGCTTTTGTATATGCATAGATGGTGCCTTCATGGGCCGATCAACTCCGACTACACTTTTTTGATGGAACAATTTGATACTTAGCCGATACAATGTAGATACATTGAACATATGCATGAAGGAGTTTGGTTCACAAAAATATTTTTGACAAATGACAACAGTGAGAACTTAGACAATTTTTCCCTAATAAGGCTTTTGTATATGCATAGATGGTGCCTTCATGGGCCGATCAACTCCTACTACAGCTTTTGATGGAACAATTTGATACTTTTGCCTATACGACGTAAACACATTGAACATATGCATGAAGGAGTTTGGTTCAGAAAACATAATTTCTGACAAAGTGACAGCTGTGAGAACTTAGACAATTTTTCCCTAATAAGGCTTTTGTATATGTATAGATGGTGCCTTCATGGGTCGATCAACTCCTACTACATATTTTTGATGGAACAATTTGATACTTTTGCCTATACAACGTAAACACATTGAACATATGCATGAAGGAGTTTGGTTCAGAAAACATAATTTCTGACAAAGTGACAGCTGTGAGAACTTAGACAATTTTTCCCTAATAAGGCTTTTGTATATGTATAGATGGTGCCTTCATGGGCCGATCAACTCCTACTACATATTTTTGATGGAACAATTTGATACTTAGCCGATACAATGTAGACACATTGAACATATGCATGAAGGAGTTTGGTTCATAAAAATATTTTTGACAATATGACAGCTGTGAGAACCTTGCAAACATTTTCATATATGCAAGACAAATACTTTAGACAAAAAAGTAAAGGCTAGGGGCCAATTATATTAGAGTTATTTCCCTTTGTAGTTCTAAATGGCTTTTAATATAGGGTTTTATGCTTATGCTATTATAGGCCATACTCGGGCCGATCAACTCCTACCACAGCTTTTGATGGAGCAATTTGATACTTTGCCGATACTGTGTAGACACATTGAACATATATGCATGAAGGAGTTTATATTTTTTTGCACAGATTCTACTGAAATCTTCTTTTAAAAACTAAGGTCTGCTGGTTTGAACTAGAACTTGCCAAGTTATTTCACTGGCTCTTACTGTGCGGGGGTATCTAATAAGCATTGCTTATTGACTTTTTCATTTATCCAGATGATTTCAACGGAATGGGTATGGTTATTATCATTCTCCAATCGTTTCACGAACTGGTTTCCAAAGCACATAATCCCAGAGGCTTTCACAAGTGTTGGAAATGCTCCTGTACATGGTTGTGCAATCAATAAAAAGGCGTTGACCCTTATGAAGTTTAAAGGCCTTGCTATTTACCATAGAAGAGGGCACAGCTGTTTTTAGTGGTCTTCCTGTAAAGTTAAGGTGTCAGCGTTTATTTTGATATCATATTTGTGTGGATACATCCTCTTATAAGGCAGGAATCCATATTGGTACACTATATTAAAGTTTACCCCCTTAACTACCATTCCATACAAACCACAAAACCCAAGAATCACAGGGAATTGATAGTTGTGACTCTTTTCTGGCTGTTAGTTGTGGCTTTATAATGACTATAAAGACAAAAGTGCATCGTGTATACATACACGAGTATGTGTTATTCCTTACTTTTCAAATACACCTTTTAATATCTTTAATCGCATGTAATAAAAGGTCGTATCTTGCCTAACTGCTAGAATTGCAGATGCCCATTAAATGCATCAGTGTCTTTTCCAAAAATTACAATGCCTCCTTAAAGTAGATATTGTAAGTATTGATATTTTGGAAACAAAAAATAACATTTTTTATCAAATGACGTCGCGTCTGGGAGTGAAATAACGCCATGCAATAAAATCGATAAACCACTAGTGGTTTACAGATTTACGGGAAACGTAATGACGTCCATAACAACGTTGCGTACATAACGACAAATTATAACGTTTTTACGGCATAAATGAGATTTCAAAATAACCTTAATGTCAAATGATAAATAGAATCTAACATACGCACTCTTGTATTATTGAATTTATTAAACTCGTTGCGAAAAAGAGATAAAATGCTCGACAAGCCTCGCATTTTATCTCTTTTCCCCAACTCGTTTAATAAATTCAATAAAACATGAGCACTCATGTAAGATCCTTTATTAAACATACCATGTTCAAAATTGTTTTATCTTATTCTGTAGATCACACTGACATCTTTGGCCATATATGCAGCACCGATCCTGGCAATTTATTGCATGTTTAAAACATCATGTTGAAATATCAATTGGGACATTCTTAATTTTAAGGAGTCATAATTGTAAATTGGGACCCAGGTGTGCAGTTCCGTAAACATACCACACATACATTTTTGTATACGTTCAATTGTGTAAGATGAAGTACGTAATAACGTGCACAAGTATTGCCTTATTTCATAGAGCTACTAGTCCTACTTCATGAGGTGGTCATTGAGTGGTAGGTTATTACAATGCTGAATACCCAAGTGAAGAATAGTAGATTTAGTGCCTGATAAGTACACAAGGAGCAAATTAGCTCTCTTAGATAATAACTGCCTTAGATGAACAAAATAAAAACTTACGTTTGACCCAAATATGTGATAGAGCCTCTCGTGGTCAAGTGAACACGCATTATACCACCCTTACCAAGAGCCTAAATGTCCTTTTCTTGACAGTTTAGAAAATCCACCATTGCATTATGTTGTCAATCTGACCGAAATTCGGTACTGGAAATGTCACTTTTCAATTTTGGAAATAGATTGAGAGAGGCCAGGCAAATAAATTGGATGCTCAATTCAAAAAGTGAATATAACCAAAAAAAGCATTAATCACACACTGCAGACCTTACTATGGCATCATGAGAAAGAGACACATAACACTGATAGCTACATGCCATCAAGAGAATTTCTAAGCCAGTTTTGTTAATGGCAGCCATATGGCAAGAACAGACTTCTGAATAATGGCATTGTCCTGGTGGAAGCTCAGAACTTACATTATAAGTGCCTTGGCGCCAGAAAACCTTCGGGGGTTTGCGAACAACAAAGGCGCAGATCAGCCTGGGCCAGCGCATCCGCGCAGTCTGATCAACGCCTTTGTTATTCGCTTTTTGGAAAGCGTCATATCTAAACTTGCTTCTGGTGAACTTTCAATGTTCTAGCTAGTACATGTATATGTAGCTGATGAGACTGGTTTGAGTCTCGCTTTGTCGGAAACTCCAAAGACAGGTTTTGTCGCGTCAAGGCCCATTATATAGGGTCTGTGTTGGCACAATGCACCTATACTGAGTTTTCTGCAGTGCTTAAATTTATATATATTCTTCACTGCTTAAGAAGTGAGGCATAATATCGTCAAGTAGAATTTTTGCAGTTAATGGTACTAAATTATTTTTCTCATTACCTCATAAAATATTGACCTGAACAGTTTGGTCTATCTCCATCTTCATGTTGTGCAATAAATCGTTAGGAGCAATAATTGAGTTTTTGCACCAAGGTATATGATTCAACCATCAGATGTGTTTGTGCAAAATTTAATACCAACATATCTTGTATATAGTCACTTTTTGAATTTTTGTACCTGGATCTTGGGTCTTGTCTTCCTGTAGTTTTTGTAATGCACCCCAACTTTGAAAAAGTTGAGCGGGCATATTGCTTTGTGAATGTCCCTCCGCCCATCTATTCTCACCAATGGACCCTTGTTGGCTACTTTAAATTTCAGAAAATTCTTTTTAAAATCGATTACGGAATAAACCTCATTTGCATTTAAAGGCAGCTAATAAACACGAAATGAGGTTTGCTTTCCTTTTTAATTGCACGCTCGTGGGTTGTAGCTCAATTTGAGATTTTCTTTAGCTCTCGAAAACGTTTATAACTTCAAACATAGTCAGCTGATAAAAGATGACGAGTAGATAAACTGATGAGAATTAAAGACACAAAATGTCATATGTTTTTTTGCGTTATTGCATTTTGCAAATTTGGATACTGAAAGATTGTAATAAATATATCTCAAAAACCTGGTAATTTTATAAAAAAAAAGTCGTTATTTTTTGTGAGCTGTTGACCTTTGCAAATTTGGGCATTAAAAACTTGTAATCAGGATATTTCCAAAATATTATAGCTGGGAGCTTCAAATTTGTTTGAGGAGTAGTAAAGCTATAAACTTAAGATGACCATTGTCTTACCAAGGGGTACCGTACTTATGGGCATCAAGCACATGGTTGGGGGCACAGTGTTTCATAAAAATAATTTTCTAGTTACGATGAAATCTACCACTGAACACATTTTGGTTTATTAGGTTGTTTTATTGTCTGTTAACCATAATAATGTCACAGAATTGAAACCACAATAACAAACATGATAAGCGAACAATCAGTAAAATTGAGCAGATTGCTTGTGAAATAGATAACAAGAACTTGGGATTTCGTCATTAGCTGAGCTATAAATCAATATACTTTTCAGTATAGAACGAGCAATATAAAGTATGTGTCATTTGTATTATAATCTTTGGAATAGCTAACTCAATGCATTCTGCTGTCTAATTACTTAGATAAACTTAGCTAACCCATGAGACAGCCTATTTATGTCATTTATCAGATACCCCTCATATCAACCACATTGCTGCCCGTTACCTGATAGACATTGTCTATCTCACGGCATGTGCCTTTATCAGGTCATGATGACGTTACACTTTTTGAATGACATCGCTTTAGACACTGAATCAACACAAAAATCGAAAATTACGTCATAATCACTAGTTTGAAGAGTGAAACAATGCGCAAACTGATAAATAGAATACCAGGTTTGAGTCTTTTGATATCAAGTTTACCGGCAAGCCTTGCGATGTCAACAAGCGTTCTCAAAGCCTTGCATTGTAAACTTGATATCAAAATACACACACCTAGTATTATCTCTCTACCATCTATTGAAATCCCTAGTATTCATTTTATAACATGGGATTCAGAGGGGTTTTTAATTTTCACACATACTCTTACTCAAAACTTGGTTAATGTGTACTTATTAGAAGTATCTCAACGAAACACTTGAAAATAGTAACCATAGCATTTATTATAAAAACATAATGCAATTTTAGTTGAAAAACAACAACTTAAGCAACTTTGTAAAATATCATTTTATATGTATATATAAATAATGCTATTGTCAGCTACAATATTGTCACCAATGACAAAATCCAAAGTTCCAGGTTCTATTTGTGCTCAGCTCATGCAAAATTATGAAAGTATTTACATATAGAAAATTACGTCAGTACCTCTATACATGTTACACGTATTTGAACTTTATCTGTTGTATTTTTAACTGAAACAACGTTTAACTTCTGGTATCAAACTGTAGCTTAATATAATACGCAACTCATGTACGAGACAATAAAACTAGATATAAAATGACCCATTTTCAATAATACATTGGAGGAAAAAAATCAGAATTATTCCTGAGTTCTGGATTTCAAGAAAGTCCGACTCACAATACTGGAATAGGGTGGTTATAATAGCAATTGCTCTAAAACGAAACTAAAATTAGTGCACTTTCCCATTGGTATCCTGGGTCAGGTGTGGTACTTGATTGTATCGATTCCTGATCTTTGCACCCTTACTTACTTTGAAGATATTTCTTTAATATAAGAGAATAAGCTTAAACCGGCACTTCAATTTCAGATATTTCTTCCTTATTATTTTATTTTTCGGAATACATAGATCTTAACTGGAATTTACATTCATTTAAGATCTGCAGTATGCATTCTAGAAAAAAAGCTTCCCATGTTCTCTACCTTCGTTCCGTATGTACACAAACCAGTTGGTTTTAGGCCAAATGAAAAAAAGTGTCTGGTTTCCACTTGAAACAAAAACAGGGTAGTGCCTACCCTATTTTTGTTTTATGTGGAAACCAGACAGACGCTTATATTTTCACTTGGCCTAAATGCAACTAGTCCTCTCCTATTTTTGTTTTAAGTGGAAACCAGGCAGACACTTATAATTTCATTTGACCCAAAAGTGACTGGTTTGTATACATATGACATGCACTTAAAAGTTAGTTGCAAGGCTAGAATAAATAAGTTGACCAGAGCAATACCAATTAAACGCCATTTCAGATGATAAAATACAAACAGGTTGGATATGATATTTATTTACAGGTTTACAACTACGCCATGTGGATCAAAAAAGTAGGAAAGAAGGATATAAACGATACTGAGAAATTCCAAGACTCCAAAGGAGAGGCTGTAATTATAAATTAACCATCTTATTTCTCAATCAAAGTATAAGATATGGGTACTCAAAAGAACCACCTTTTTAGCACCCAAAACATGTTTAGACTCATGGGTCGGAAAACAGTAACAATTTTATGCTAAAATATTTCTTACTATTAAAGGGTATTTATCAACCCTTTTTGACTGATGGAAGCATACGTGTACTTTGGTACAGGGGCGGATCCAGGATTTCTGGAAAGGTGGATCATATGTTTAAAGGTGTGGGGGTTCGCTTCTCTGATAATATCTAATTTTTCTTGAATATCCCTTGAAAATGAAATAATTTGGTCTTACTTTCATTTTCATAGGATATTGAAAAACGGGGGAGGGGATAAGCGAACCCTCTCTGGATCTTCCATTGCGATTAAATGTGGTTCAGATGGTGCAGTTTAAAATGAGATGGTTTACATAAAGGATAGCCAAAGTCCATGGAATTTCTGTCACTGATTCTAATAATATTTCTATATAAGTTAAAATTTATTTTATGCTAGCACAAACTGCCGACCCTGACTGAATGACACACTCTGTAACATCTTAATAGGGTATGCATTGTTTAATTATATAGTAACAGGGTGCCAGGCAAAAAGGGTAAATGCTGCCTTCAATACAAATGGATATAAAACATTTACACTGTTTAACCCTAAAAGAGCAAGCAAAAATCAGGTGCAGACAATATTTTCAAATCTAGATGCTGCCTTAAGAAATCAAATAAGGCTTGATTTCGCATGTGAATTGTCTGCTAGCAGCAATATCAAGCCTTATTTGTACAACAAATCAAAAACCAATACAGTAAAACACTTATATTTGGCGGTGTTGTTTTTTTCAGTATTGGCGGTTAATCAAAAATCGCTAAAATATGTGACCGCGAAATACAGTTTCGAATTCAGTTATACAAGAAACAAAAAATGGACACACATCCTTAGTATGTTGGTATATGTATCGTCAAAACCCAATTTTTGAATGGTAGAGTATATTTCAACGTAGAGGAAGGGGCTATTTCTATTAAAAGAAAGAATGCTTTCCCCATAGGGAGCATATTCTTTCCTTTAAGAGTAGCACCTATGAGGATAGAAAATAACTTTAAAGGGCATGAAATTGAGAAACTGCCAAAATTAAACTGATGCTGCAAATATTAAGCGGTTTATAGTAACTCAAAAATTGTGTTTACTGCAACTGTGATTGCTGTTGTAAGTGAATCACACAAGACTATGAATTAAAGAAACTGTTTCTTTTCACAAGTAGTAATGGATGCCGCTCTGGGGACTGGCATTCATTACTGTCCCCAGAGTGGCATCTATTACTACTCTCATTTTACAAGTTATCTGTCTTATCAAATAAGATTTCCAGTTTGTTCAGTTTGTTTGTTTTGACGTCCCAGTCAATAAATTTTCAGTTATGTTAGGACAAGTCTTCCTTGGTTGAACCGATACAGAACAGCAGATAAAGTGTCTTACTCAATGACACCACACAGTGACTGCCGGCGGTATCTAGCTAGTTAGTTTCCCATGTTGGTACCAGGATGGTCCAACCGAACTTAATTTTGTATCAATATGCAAAAATGAATACACACACGATCCCAGGTCAGTGCAATGTTATTTTGAATTTGAAACACACCAGTACTAACATTACAGGGAGGGATTGGTTTTTAGCTTTTCTCTCTACTCTTTTTACTCCCAACAGGCAGAACTGAAATCAAGTGCACTGGAACATCTGTTCTAGAGTACTCTGGTGTACTCCATTTTCCAAGGTGGTGGGGTCAGAACAGTCGCGTGACCTGTTCTAAATAAGATGGCGGAGCACTGCCTGCATGTACTGAGATATATTTTCTGTCATGAAGTCATGGTGTATTCTGATAATCATTCATATTAAAAGACATTAGCCCCTTTGCGAATGAGATTGAAAACACATGTACTTATTTTGTGATATTTTCATCATCCAAACATCAATCGTTTGATCTGCTCCAGAGTACTTGGGAATACTCCCTAGCACCTAATTTTACTTGTTTAGGCGGCTGTTCCAGTGTTCTCAGAGTACTCTAAATCCGCCCCAGTAAACGTTGTATACGCAGGTAGAAGCAATAGAAATAAAATGTTCACCCATTTTTCAGATACTACAATGGACAACTATAATAAGAGTAAATGAAGACAAATATGCGACTAGACTGAGATAACAAGACAAGAACATACAAAACAGCAGTCAGGATCTAGCCCTGTTGTAAAACAATCTGCAATTTTTAATTATCTAAACATCAACTAATTCAAATTGTATGTTTTTTTTAAACACCCCAAATTACATAGAACTCATGTATAAACATTCTTGTAGTATGTTGCCTCGCAATGATTTCAGTATCAAAAGTCATTAATGGAATAAATAAAACATATAGGGTAAAAATAGGTAACTTCGGACATTAGGTAAATTTGGACATACATTAGCAAAGTGTGGAAATTCAGATGAGATGGCTCCTTATCAGGATTTTCACTGTTGGCTTAGTTAATTTTTCATTCCAACTATTAAAATATGAAACAAACAAGGGCACTGTCTACATTTACCTGATGTCCAAAGTTACCTTATTTTAACCTAGTCTGCTGTTTTCAATTTTGTAGTTCCTGTATAATTCTGAAGGATATTTCTGTATCGTACGATGTCACTGTTTTCCAGTTGTTAACATCATGTATTAGAAAGTCTTATGATCATATATTTGATAATATTTTTCCACAAATAATTAACAGCATAGTGACATTCATGACAAGATCACCATTTCTATTCAATTAAATATTTTCAAATGATAAGTATTTAGGTTAAAACAGTCATATATAAACATAATCTTACACTCATTTTATTGACTATGCATATCTATACTAAGTTCTAGAAATTTCAAGGTTATGTTGAATCAATCTTAAATTTAGTTGCAACAGAGGCTCTGTCTGAGGTAGATACGTTGTACATACATGATTCGTTTGGGTCTTCATCAATTGATATATTTTCATACCATACTTTACTCTGATATTAGTATGATATTGGACATATGACTGATGCAATTATTTGCATACAGGAGTAATTAGTATGTGTACTTGAAAAATCTAGGTTGATACACAAAACTGATACGTGTGTAGAAACAGTATATTTGTATTGCAATTCAAATATGGCTACAACAAGAATTACTTTTAATTACAAGCGCACTTACTAGAAAAAGTTCACACTGAGTTCTTTTGAGTTTTGAATACTATATCAACTTATTGTTTTTAGCCAATCCCGGAATGCAATTTATTTAGAAACATGGATTCAACAAAGCACGGCTTAAAAACTAAACGTGAATGACCAGAGCTGATCCAACAGGCTCCAGAAGGTGGTCTACTACCAGTAGTGGAAATGTAAGTATATATATGTATCATGTAGTGAACACAATGTGGATCCTGCACTTACTAGATGGAACATGGCATGTTTAACTTGATGCTTTCCATGTTGGCTCTATGACTGAATCAGCTATTTTATAAATGTATATTTATGCAATGGGATCAAACAAGCCATTGCAAGAGAAATAGATCCTATTCCGTACTGACACATGTATCTGGTAGTAAGGTCTTTTTCAACTATATTGATCAAGATAAAAGTTAAGGTCACCAATATTAGTGTAGAAATATGATTATAGGACATATGGGTGTTGCAATTATTTGGGCTAAGGAGTTATCTGAATGTGTACATGAAAAAAACATTATGGATACACAAATTTATATCTGTGTGGATACCACACACTTGTATTGTCAATTCAAATATGGGTACAACACGAATTACTTTTTTATAAATTTCATCATCAGGGCCTCTTGTCAACTTTTTTAGAAATTATTACATTTACAAACAAAGTCTAAATCTAATAGCTACTTGGGACTTTTAAATTTATTAAGTCTGTTATAGCTTATCAATATAGTACATGCAGAAAAATTACGGGGTTTTATTTCCTAAATGCTCATTTAGAGCTAATGATAAAGCAAACATACAATAGAAATTATTTGTAAGACGTTTAAAGAAATGGGTCTAAGGAAGTTATAAAGAGCAGCGCTAAGTAGAAAATAGTCGAATACTTATCTCTAGGGCTTCAAGTTGAAAGGCTACTTTAAGGTCTTTAGGAACAAATGGCAAAATACAAAATAACTATAAAATACTCAAGCTGAGGGCAAACCCTTCTATCCAGCAGTCAATACCAAGTTTCATTCCTAGATGTAAGTCAAATTGATTGACAAGGCCTCTGTTGCAACCTTTAATATTGATAAACGAAAGAAGGAAGGAAAATGTGAAACAGAGAGACATGCAAATTATATTAGTAGATAACTATGCAAATGAACTCTCAACATAATGGAACTTCTGAGCGATGCAGTAATATAATAAATTGTATTAAACAGTTCCATATGTTGATTAAAAAAGCAAATATTAATCAGTTATACCACTCTTTGATATTCAATATTGTACAGTAAAACCTGAATAAAATGGCCACTCAAAAATAAACAAAACAGAGATTTTTATGACAAATGGTAGCTTACTGAAGGTCGAAAGTATTGAAGAATGCTCACTCTGGAGTAACTTTAATACTTTTGACCTGGATTAAGCGATAATTGGTCTTGAAAACCAAATTTTGGTCTTTCTGAGAATGGCCATTTTACATAGGTTTTATTAAGAAAATGTAAAATAAGTTATAGAATGGCTGTAAAAGCAATGACTAGAGGGTTAATGTATTGCACATGATCCCAGAGATAAACAAAGTTTGTTATAGATTAAAGTGAAATGCGCGGATCCAGAATACACGATGCTGTTCTTATAAATGACTTAAAACTGCATGTACATGTATAATATAAACATTGACAAAGTACAAAAGGGAAACAAAACACATATTTATAAATCCAGTGGGTCGGGACACCAACCCTGAAAAATCACAAAAATATAGGGTTCCTTAGCAATACTGGTCCGGATCCCCTGAAAAATCACAAAACTACCAAGTCAGCATTATATGTTGGGCGATCATCGGCACACCAGCAAAACGCCATTTAAATGGTGTTTTGCTGGCGGGCCGATGATGGCCCCCTTATAGTGGTATTTCACTCCTCTCCTCTCAACTAAAAAAACCAAAAACGTTATCAGTGTTGGTCCCTCTGGCAAAACTTTCTGGATCAGCGCATGAGTGATTAATAAAAAATGGAGTATAATCACAGTCTAAATTTAATTTAAAATTGTGATGATCCATCTCATAGAAATAACATGTAAACAGGAACTAGTGATCAGTTACAGATTTTTGACAGAACTGCTCATCATTTGAAGATTTTTCTTGTACTTAGCCCACATGTAATCAGCAAAAAGTACAAGCTTGGCAGATCTGTTACTGCTATTAGATCTATATTTGGACATAGCTGAAGGTTCAGGTCAAACTTAGCCATCAAGTCCTTCTGATCGATAATTTCCCATGCATGAGGATCTGGATGGGGGTCTGGTATTTTCTAAGCATTTAAATAATTATGTTCTTAAAAAGGTTATCCTTTGGAAGCAAAGAATGCACCAAAGCGAAGAACTGTACCTGGAGCGTGCGTATTTTCTGGGTGAGACTAGCTAGTTTCGGCCATTTACATGTAGGCCTCATCAGTGACCCTCTAATAGTTTCAGAGTTCCACAATGAAACCTATGATCCCAAAGGACAAGAAAATAAAATCTACACTATAGTGATGGGCAAGGAGACGTTCTACCACCGCCACATAGTCCCAATCACCAGCTGTAGTGAAGTTAAGCGCAATATTCACTCTCATTAATCATTTAGCATTTTCTTTAAAAAGAATTCCATCATTTTTAAACCAAACTTGATATATAATATAATAACATCTTATTAAAAAATTTATATCCTCCAGATACGTTCCATAACATTGTTTTCTATCTCAGACAACCAGGGTTGTTTCTTATCTCCTTGGTCTCCATCTTTCTAAATTTTAAGTCATTTTTGTCTTATTTTTTATTCTTTTAAAACTTATTATTTAGTTTTTTTCTTCTACTATTCTTTTTAATAGAGAGTTATTCTTTACTTGGGGGACAGGGGGGGGGGGGCTCTTATTCTCTAATCATTAGAAAACAAAGATAGTATTCTCTAATCATTAAACCCCATTTTGACCAGACCCTCATGCAAATTGAAACAATTCTTTACTCACATGCCATAAGTACCAAGAACTAGCTCGTGTATTTAACAAAACATTAGTGAAAATAGAGAATACACGATGCTGTTCTTATAAATGACTTAAAACTGCATGTACATGTATAATATAAACATTGACAAAAGTACAAAAGGGAAACAAAACATATATTTATAAATAACTATCTAACTACACAGTAATGAATACTGATAAAGTTCTGAAAGTATCACATTTATGCAACGCCGATGGCTTTCTAAATCCATTTGTGCCAACTCAGCAGAATTAGGTACAAATTGCACAGGCAAACATCTAAGGCCCCAGTGAGAATAGAAAGGACAAAAGCTTGCCATATACTTCTGTTTTTGCACATACACTAGGTAGGGAAGCAACATTTGCTTTACTGGTTACCCAGCCAAAACAGTGTCTGGCCATCATAGGTGGGATAGCAAAATTCCATTTGAATTGAGTTTTGCTGGTGACCCGCTCGTGATCCAATTTAAGATGTTTACTAGGTAGCCATGAGACACGTTTCAATAAAGATATTTTGCCTATATGCAATAAGTAGCATTATCTAATAAACTGGCCCATTTGGACTTACTACTCATGAAATTAGACGTTTTTTGCAAACCTTTCTTTGGCAATTTGTCTACTTTTAGCCTCACTTTATTCAGCTATCTTATGGGAGCAACACTAATATACTACACAAGATGTTTTGAATATGGAATTGACATTTGAATATATACTGAATGTGACGATTACACATGCATCAGATGGAGTTTGCAAGTCTACCGTTGACTGTAATATTTATAACAAATGCCTAAGTGTTATAAAAAAGGCTGATAGCGTTATGGGTGTTTGTAGATTTAGCCAGATATTTGTTGTTTGATAAGCTGTGAAAGTTAAACAAATTCACAGGTACATTATAAAGAAACAAGATGTATTTTACACATGAGACTGGCATATTTACAGCACTATGTTTTTTTCTGTAGTTATTTGACCGAAATTGTTTTTGTGAAATAACGGAGGAAATTGCAATTCTTGAATTCTACAGTTAGATGTTAGCTAAATTGAAATCCATATTGTTCAAACGTAGATTCTATATTTTAAAACACATCGTATGTAATTCATTCTTACAGCTTCTTTTGGCAAAGCACAGAACGATCATTCAACTAAATATGTTTGCCAAATGTACAATTTATCAATTAAGATAAACCCACTCAAAATAGTTTAAGTTGATGTCATCCAACAAGCATTTGTGGAGATGTTAACAATATCTCTTAGGCATTGTGGTTTATAATTCCTCTCTTGTTAACCCTCGAGCCCCCAGATAAATGTGTGTACCTGAAAATTAATATTCTTGTTTCTCAACCAAACATATATTGTGGGTACTCAAAAGATTACCCAAAATATATGTTTAGATTGCTGGGTAAGAAAATAATTGCAATTTTTGCTCAAAATTTTTGCTTAACTGGACATATGAGTTACCCATATGATAATGGATAGTTTCTGCACAAACTTTTCTCTCCAATTCTTATCATAGTAACCTGTAGTAATATACTCAGTAGAAAAAGTTTAGTCAGTATTTATGTTTTCTCATAATATCAATAATACTGGATATATCATTGTCAAATTTTATACATGAGTTGTGTTATCGTAACTTTACATGTACCTGTTTATTGTGTGACAATTTATGCCTCTATTAGACTGTATCAACCAAATTTCAAAAAACACGATGTGCACGTGCTGTGGTAAACCAGCAGGGTTATTTTCTCATATACTGTCGATATTGAAAGAGAGTTGTTCCTATTGCAATAATCCGGAGAAAATTCAGTGCTAGCAAGCTTAATTCGCCATCCAGGCTATCAACACATTACAGAAATACCGCGTTTTGACTTCTTGAAGAAGGTACACGTGTTTCTGACAGAACACGCAGTTTTGGATGTAATGAACAAACAATTTATCGTCTGCAAACACGTTTTCAACAGCCTGGCAGTAAAAATGACAAGCCTCCGTTGGGGAGACCACGGATAACGACACCATTTGAAGTTAGGGTCATATTGACGTCAACATGACGCAATCGCTTCATGACCGCTTGGAAACTTCTTAAACACCTTAGTCATGCAACAGGCACGAGAATTTCCGTCTGTACTGCCAGAAATCGTCTGAGGGGCGCTAGACTGATTTTTGAGTTATGAAATTTGAATTTTAATATTGACCCCTTTGTGTACCTTTGATGAAGAAAAGGGGTATATTTACAGAATGTTTTGTTGAAACTGTCACATTTGTAAGACATTAAATGAATCTCCTGTTGAGTAAGGTTTTTGTCAGAATTAAGACTGTCTTACAAAATCATTTCACATTTTGTCTGTACTGACTAAACTTTTTCTTCTGAGAATAATTGTGTAAACAACGTGGACCTTGATAAGATGGCTTCATTAGAAGCCAGCTGTTCAGGATCTACAGCGTTTTCAAAAAAGGATAAATCTGCGTTAGCAGGACAATGGTTGATTTGATGAAATATGTAATTATATAATATAGCAGTATATTTGGTCAAAAGCACTTATCTACATGCACATCAAGGCATGAACTATTGCAACAATATGTTCTACACAACTGACAATATCATATGGGCCTCGACGCGAGAAAACCTGTCTTTGGGAGTTTGGAACAACAAAGGTGCAGACCAGCCTGTACATTCGCTCAGTCTGATCAGCACATTTGTTATTCTTTTATTGAATAGTATCATATCTAAACTTGCTGCTAGCGAATTTTCAATTCTGTAGCTAGTCTCAGTAGCTGAGGAGACTGGTTTGAGTCTCACTGTGTGGGAAGCCTCGAATACAGGTTTTTTCGCATCAAGGCCCATTTTTTATTATGACATATGTTTAAGGGTAAGTTGTATTTACAAAAGTATGAAAGCCACTTTTGTTGCTGCGATTCGATTAAAGTTTTGCATCTTCCAACCAGTTAAATATGTTATATACAATAACGCACCAATGTTTTAAAAGATCACTTTCTTCTCCAAGATGCTGCCAATTTAAAGTAGAAACATCTCAAATAAAGATGATACAAAATACATTAAATATTTTACAATGGTGTAGATATGAGGATGATGTGATTACCCATATAGGCCAAGTGTCCTTTTATGGGAAAAAGGCAAACAAAGCAGACCCAGATCAAACATTGCATATTGCAGAGTCTGGTCAAGGTCTTCATTGTTTGTTAGCAAGATTTTGTTTAAAAAATTGACAGAAAACAGAAAAATTCCAATCACCAACCTTAATATTAGAAATGGACTCATTCAACTGACAGGTTTGAAAAGTCTATTCAGCTTAAATGGGTTAATGATGTCTTAAATGACTGCAGTTATCTTATGGAGAACAACTACATGGTTGAGAAATAAAAAAAAAAAACAGGCACAAGACACAAAAATAATGACTGTCAAAGGCATAGACAGGACATTCTTGCACACCGTATACTGTCATCTGAGTTTTTACCTCAGGATAGACATTCTTATTTTATCCATGTTATCTTACCCAGGCTGTCATGAGAGGACTGTTCATTAATGTATTGAAACTCTAGCGCATGGTCGTCAAGTGACGTCGATGTTTAGTCAAAGTGATGTCATCGTTATGATATTGCAGACCAGCGTATTCAGGGACCGCTTTAAGCTTATTTTAAAATAAAAAGTTAATGGTGAGCATGAAAAAGAATCCATTATATGTGTAAGGGTGGGATAGAAAAAATCTGTCCCTCAGGACCACTATTAATCATTACTCAGCAAGCCTTGCGATGCCTAACGGTGATCTTTGAGACAGATTTTTATCCCACCCTCACACCCATGATAGATTCTTATTAACATATTTTCATACATCAAAGAAATACTACTGAAATCCCACCCTCTTGTTGTATACAATTGTAATTTTGCACTACAGATATGATATACAAATAGCATGCTTGATCAAGGATAAACAAATATCATGATTGATTAGGAATATACAAATATCATGTTTAATCCAAGAATGGGGCGATGGAAAGCTGTCAAAATGCTCAAAACCAATTAATGATAAGTCTCTTACATCATTAATTTTGTATGAACCTGTAGCTTAAAATTCATATATGATACACTAAATTAACAGTTCAGCCTGATTGAAATTTAAAAAAATAGGTATAATCTGTGTGTTAGACATTTACAGGTAATGTTCAAAAGTTACAGACAGCATACTTACATGTACATACCAAAACAATGAAATAATCTGACCCAAATGTTATGCCAACAGAATCGTCTCAAACTTTATGCTGCAAAGACTATATTTCCATACCTTTAGATGAATAACTGACAAAAGCTTTGCTTTCTGCAATAATATTAATAGTTGCAAAAACCTACCCTCTAAAAATTAAATCATGTCATGTACATGTATATACAAAGTTTTCCTTATGTATATATTTTGCTAGGTGCACTGAATGCCAAGTTTTTATTGAAGCACAAAACTACAATCATTAATTATACATAAGCATAGCCACAGGTGTCAATTATACATAATCATAGTCATAGGCTCTCAAAACCTAGGCAGAATGAATATGGCCTCTTGCAAGGTCCTTTGCTCTAGGAGGGTCCAAATTCATTCCTTTAGGAGCATTTACTTATGGTATGGAAACAACATCTCGACATTGCATGATATTTGAATGTTAACAGTTTTCAATATAACAATAGTCAATGACACAATCCTTGATGGAACATAATTACTTTGCTAGGTTTATGGTGATAAAATTGAAATATATTCTCAACCAAGTATTTGTTCTATGGAAAGATAACACATAATTGCCTAATATCAGCGGAATACCACTTAAAACAGTCCAATGATATACTACACATTACTGCATTGCCATGTGTTCAAATGACCACAAACAAGCTAACAGGTGCTGCCAATTGTTTAGTTTATAGTTGACTCTCGATAACTCAATCCAGAAAAAAACTTTTTTTAGTCGAGGTTGATTTGTGATATATTGGATTCAGTGCAGAAGACATTTTTCTGAATTATTTGGGTAAGCTCACAAGATTTTGTTTCTGATTGCATATATGCAAAAGATACCCTGCTATAACCAATGGGTATAGAGGTCGAATATACATGTGCATCTTTACCTGCACAGACGTTGCTTGACAACGCAATAAGTAGCAAAATATCATGAGCTAGATCGGCCCAATAATTACTGTAACTTCTGTAGATCTTGTACGTTTTCATGTATGCTACACATTGTATATTTCTATATTTTAGCCAGAACATGAGATTGTGTTACTAATCAAATGTGCACAATAGACTTAATAAAGACAGACTGATGTATCCAAGGGGGCTTGAGTTTTAAATTTTGATCTAAATCAATATCTTCATCCATATTTTGTGTGTGCGAGTAGCAATTGTTCTGGTGAGTTTACACACATATGTGCAGACTGGCCTCAGCAATCCTTCCTCAACTGTGAAAATGGTAAGTAACATGATGGCACGGTCTGACATCATTTATTGTTTATAATGTAAATTTAGAAATTTTTACGATTTTTTTCGCAAATAAGGCTAAAGAAATATTTTAAATGTTAAAAACTCACAACTTGTGCTTGGTTATGTACATCAGTAAATTGCAGAGTGATTTCTCCATTTCAAAAGGGTTTCATTTTTGTGAAACTTCACAAAGTTCCACAAAATAAAACGCTCTCGGAGGTTTCCGAATTATCTGTAGTACATAGGTAGATTAACACAATGAATAAGAGAACTGGAGGATTTCACCATATAGAAAGTGTGTCTGGGTATGTAAGCACGTACAGCAGTTCGATCACAGTCTCCAATGTTCAATAGAGTATACTAATGGATTCTTCCTTTCGGTTTGATACAATACACTTAGGATAGTCCATTGTACATATCTAGGGGTGTCAGGTTATAAGTTTCTAAAAATATTGTATTCTTTTGTCTGAAGATCTTTTTTACCTTTACAAACAATGTAGACCCTGATGCAATGCTGCATTATGCTGCATTTCATCTGGGTCTTCACTGTCTGTAAAAGTATCCGTTTAGGGATTTCAGGATATTTCCATTCACTGTGTCATATAGGTAAAATTATTCCCATAATGACCATTAACTCTGGTGTCAATAAAGTTTTTCTCACTAACTCAATATCTAGGTGGACTAAATAATGATATAGAAGTGCTTATTATGTGCAACACAGTCTTCAATATAATATTGATAACACATTTTCTTTCACCATTAACATCATTTTCTACATATATTCTTTAATACTGTACACTTGTTATCCACTGGTTATATCTAAAAAATAAGAAGAGCACGCCTCACAGAATAGCTGTTGCAGGAGCATGCATTGTATCAATGGGCACTACGGATAGTGAAATATCAACTTTTGAGTACAATTATTGTTAGAAAACTCTAAAACTCTAATTATTCTCAAAAAGCAATATTTCACTGATTATTCAAGATACTATTAAAACAAGAATGCTGCCAATGAAGTGGGAATGCGATTAAACAATTGTGTAGTTCTCCGTGTAGCCTTGTTCATCATCATCTAACATCAATACTTCATCACCAGATGTAGCTGCCCTATTCTCCAAAGGACGGTAATATCTGAAATGTATGCATCAGCTCACAATTAAAATGATATTTCCACATATGAAACAACATGATAATTTTGTGGATCTTTTATGTTTCTTCTGTCTTGCGTATGCTATGCCTTTGTGTGCGTCTGTTTATATGTGCCTTGAGGTCACCTGCTGGGAAAGGGCTGAGCTCTTGGCTCTCGTTTGTGGTGTCTAACTGTGAGTTTGTCACTTTCCCACTGGTATCCTGGGTCAGGTGTGTTACTTGATTGTATCGATTCCTGATCTTTGCACCCTTACTTACTTATTATTGTTAAGCTTTACAAACGATTTAATTGAACATTTTGGTTGGCCATTTTTCTCATCCCAGTAAATTAATTAAGATAGATAAGCGGCCACTCAAAAATAGACAAAACAAAGACCTTAATGACAAATGTTAACTTAATGAAGGTCAAACGTATTGCAGAATGCTCCACTTGGAATACTCCTGTAATACTTTTGACCTGCATTTAGCGATACTTGGTCTTGAAATACAAGTTTTGGTCTTCTATTTGAGTGGCCACTAAAGACAGGTACTTCATCTTAAAGAGGAAGAAGGAGCTGTTTGTTTTGCTTTATTGTTTTACGGATATCTTCTTACTGTAAATGTTTTGTGCCTCTTCCTTACGGTGCGGTTGGTTGATCTGCAGCTTGTGATTGTGGTATTTCTAGATCATACTCACTTACTTGTTACTGTAATTGACAAGATACAAGATACAACGCTCTCTCAACCATCATGTTATTTTTCCAGTAAATATGATAAATTTAAAACTAATTGAGCATGAACTTAAGCTTATCATGTATCACTTAAATTAATACAACACCAACAGAAGACAAAAAACATGCAACATTACCAAGCATGCAAAGAGTTAAAGGTTTATTACCTATCAAGTAGTCTAACCGATTCTTCTTCATCTGGTGTCATGTCATGCGCAGACATGACCTGAGCAGTCACCAGAGGTTTGTCATCAGCTGATCCAGGGGTTTGTATGTTTGTATCATACTTTGTCCTTGCGTGTGGTGTTCTTCTGCCGCTTGCTAATTAAAATAAATTGCTATAATTATAACACATGTACACATACAGTTTTAAAATGCAAATGTGTGCCAGTTCGAACAACAGCCGACCTAAACGTCTGTCTGCAGCAACTGCTAAACACAGCGCCAGTAAATTGATAACAATTTAGATCAAATACTAGATATCTAGATCAGTAGTACAGGTGTACATATCTAGGTGTGTCCAGCAATAATTTTCAAAAAATATTTTATTCCATTATTCCATGAGCATATTCTAAACCCTTTGTATACTAATGGATTCTTCCTTCTGGTTTGATACAATAAACTTCAGATAATCCATTGTACATATCTAGGGGTGTCTGGTTATAATTTTCATATATTGTATTCTTTTGTCTAAAGATCTTTTTTACCTTTACACTGATGAAATGCAGCAATAGTCTGCATTTTATTTGGGGTTTCACTGTTTGCGAAGTACTCGTTTATGAGTTTCCTGAATACAAAGGGTTAAATTTAGTACAAAATACTTTTAACTCCATGGCTTAATGCTTTATAGCAAACGATACTTATACCCAGTGAAACCTTTGAAATTTGATAACGACAAGGGTTGTTTACTGCTGACAAAAGACAATAGCTATATTCTCAATGTTTTATTTAACGAAATTTGCTAGTTAATGAGATGTAGTAGATAGGTGTGAGAGCAAATGCTAAAACAGGAATAATTATGTGGCTGCTTACATGTATTTTATGTCACTTGTGACCAGTCAATAGAGATTTTTATCATTTTGAGTTAACCCTTAAAGCACCAATCATGACTGCAGCAGACGACAAATCTTGTGACATCTTTCCTCATTTTCAAAAGAAATAAGGAATAATATTTCATCAGAATCATCTGCCAGCAGACGATTCTCATGAAATAACATGCCTTAATTGTTATTTTTGAAAAAGCAGCAAAATTTGAAACTGTCGTCTGCTGCAAATTATAGGTGGCGCTTTAAGGGTTACCATAAGGGCCCAAAATTATCTTGTTAAAAAATTTCAGGAATACTATCAGAGTGTCAAACAGTTTGTATATATATATATATATATATATATATATATATATGTGTATATATATATATATATATATATATATATATATATATATATATCAGGCCCTATAAAATGTTTGCAAGTATTATCAGCTGACGACAAACGACGTCATTCTCATGCTAATAGTTGATGAAGTAAGAAAACAATGTGGGATATTTCTTTACCTTTCCTCCATACAGACTTCTCTCTCCCTTCTCTTGTGCTTTGTAGTTTTTGTTCAAATGATTGTGGTTTCCTTGCATGTCCAGGGGAATCTTCTACATTGAATACGTAAGTTACTTCCTCTGTCTGCTTTGGTGGTTTACTTTCATGTCTGAAATTGTTATACAAAATCAATACATAGCTCTTAAAAGCAACCATTGGGCCAAATATAACAATAAGCATATTTGGGTAGCACGTCGAATAATTTTAGGTAGGGTAGGCACAGATAATTTTTTTAATTATTTTTTTTTTGGAAGAAAAATATAATTTTATGTATTTTGAAAGGCAAAATATTGTTTACAGAAAACCTGAAAATATTCTAGGTTTTACCAGTAAATTTAGGTAGGGTTGACCTTATGAAAATAAATTCGAGGTAATTATCCCATTTATTAGTTTAAACATATTTTGGGTGCTTAAAAGAATGAATAGTAGACATCAAGTTCCAATTCTTTACTGCGTATTTGTGTTTATTATACGATGCTGCGTCTGGGAAAGATAAAACGCCATGTATTAAAATTGATAAACCACTTAAGATTTACATATTTAAGAGTAACATTATGCAATGACAGTCATACATGTAACTTCTATTCTATGTACATATATGAGCTACGACATGAAAATTCCAATATTGTGGCATTTTGACAATTTAAGACTTTGACGAGCCTGTGCAGCCCTTTTTAAGCTTAGAAAATCCAAATTCAGTCCGTAGCTTAACACTCATAAAATATGCAAGCGACTAGCAAAGGCTCTGGTCAGACTGTGCATATGGGCAGGCTGATCTAAGGCTTTGCTGGTTGCACATACCACATTGTTGGAAATCTAATGTCACGGCTCATTTATGGCAAACCATTATGCTTTGTAGGCCAAAAGCGTGAATTTCAAAATAATTGAATCATCATATGATAGATGGAATCTAACAATCAGGTTTCTGCATTAGAGAATTAATAAAACGTATTCCAAAAGCAATACAATTCTTGGTACGCCTCACATTTTATCTATTATCCCCAATTCGTTTCATAAATCCAATAACAAATGAGAACTAATGTTAGATGCTTTATTTATAAAATGACTCAAGGCATACATGGGCCGTGACACGAGATAACATGTCTTCTGGGGTTTGCAAACAATACAAGCGCAGACAAGCCTGCCCATTCATGCAATCTGATCAGCTCCTTTGCTATTTACGTATTGGAAACTATCATTCAAGCGCAATATCAATTATCTGGCTAGTCGCTGTAGCTGATTAGCCTGGTTTGAATCTCACATTGACGGAAAACTCCCAAGACAGATTTTCTTGCAACGAGGCCCATTATCACATAAGTTGGCCCATGAGACTATTAAACACATACCTGTGCATACTTGTACCTCTGCTGACAGTGTCTTTATGTTTTGTTCCATAACTTCTATGTCGTTTTGGCACAGTTCTGTGATCTGAAATATCTGTATGAGACACCTGTCGGTTAACATGACGACCATCTCGTGGGTATCTTGCGTCTTCTGAAAGTTCAACAAAATCTACTTGATTTATATTTCATGAACCAAACGACTATTGAATGCTACTGAATTGATACTTGGCAACTAGTAAGATGTTGGCTCAGATTTATACGGTATGCATTTGAATAACAAAATATGCATGGAAAAATAATATAAATGTAGAACACAAATACTTTCTGGGTAAGAATTTATAGAATTGTATAAATATCCCTGAATAGTGGGAAGAATAAGTTAGCATCTGGTATTAAAGAATTAACCCTGGTTGAAAATAATGTGAAGTCAAATAATGAGATAAAAATGAAACTAATAAACGCTAACTCCTATATGTATTGGTAGTGCTACAAATATACCAGCACACAAGATGGTTCTTTTGAGTACACACATATGTGTTTTGGCTGATAATTCAGAAAAATGATTTTAAATTACACCTTTTTTGTCTGGATGCCTGATTCAGTGTGGGGGGGTTGTCTAGATGTGTATACACGTATACTGTGCATACCATAAAAGGTATCCCAAAAGGGATCATCCCTTATTTTGGAGAATATTTTAAAAACAAAAACTATAAAGCAGTGTTTGTATGATTATAACAGACCAAATTTTGATGCATGATGCAGGTGGCAAGCACAGTAATAATGTTTGATTTAGCATCTAAATAATTATCCTTATGTACTTGATTTGAGGCCAATAGTGCAGACTCAAATAAGATGTCAACTTTTGTATTTTATTGTCTGAAGGCACACTTCTGTCCACCTACAATTGACCATTGATGAGTTCCCAGTTTGCTAATTTCAATTAACTTACTTTCATATCTAGGGACTTCGCAGGATGCCTCTCTTTGTTCATCTGGCTGGGGCGGGGACTGTGTAAATAAACAGATCCCTGGCTCTGTGCCAGTAGAACTATCTGTAGGTTGAGACAGGGAGTCAGCTTCTGTTTCATACACTATAGGGGGTGCAGGATTCCGACTGAAGTTTTCAAAAGCCTCCAAAAGTTCATCTCTTGAGCTAGACACTGTAGTTACACTGGAGATAAGGCTGTGTCGTTGACTTCCTATATGAAAAAAGGCAACATATATATATATATATATATATAGAACTTTCTCTGTGCAAATTCTCAAATTGTATTAAGTACACATATGAATGTTTTAGTTTTCATCTTCCTTAGTTATCAAAGCCCAAACGACATAGAAGGTACATAGCAGAACAGTTAGAAAGAAATTGGGACATTTAAGGGGGAGAAGCATTTGGTACCAGTAAAATTTGGTACCAGTAAAATGCATTTAAGCCCCCCAGTGGCTTAGGCTGCTGTCCGTTCTAAGGCGGTGGTTCTGTTGTTGTTGACTTTTTGTTTATTGTTACTCCCATTGTGGAGTCTGTAATTGTTCTATGTTTTGTTGTGCGTTACTTTATGTCCATTCTAGTATTGCAATCATCTTGATGGGGAAGAGAGAGCTGATTGCTTTGCTTAATTTGTCTTCCTGGTGTCTCGTGATGGTTGAGCTGCTCTTCCTCACGGTGCCACAGGGTTGTCTGCAGTTTGTGATTGTGGTATTTCCTGATCATACTCACTTACTATTTTTGGTATGTTATCTATCTGGCAACCATTTTGATTTGGTAAGGTACTTTTGTAAATCCAAAAAATTACCCAACTAATAAATATTAGCATGCATGACAATGCAACAGTTAAGCATGAGCATTCGCATTGTCTCATCTGAGCTTTATTGTCACACACGCAAAATATGACAAATAATAAGACAGATACAAGTAATCAAACAGTAAACAAGTGAGTACGACCAGGAAATACCACAATCACACACTGCATACCAGCCAACACCACAGTGAGGAAGAGCCAAGGAACATCAACAGTTACAAGACGAAAGGAAGATAGTTAAACTAAAGCATACTGTTCTCTCTACCTCATCAAGATTAATGCAAAACTAGAAAGGACACTAAGTAATACATAACAAAACATGGACAACACTTCCAAAATACTTTAACATCTTAACAAAATGTAACATTTGCACAAGGAGTAGTTTTAAGTTGTTGATTTGCAAACCGGATGAGAATTTGTGTTTTGAATTATCAGTATTTCATATTAAAAGTAGTTTGTCGTTAGCTATTGTAGAACTCCAGTTGAGCTAGTAGCCAACATAAGTTACAGTTAACAAATGCATAAAGCAAAGCTTCAAACCAATCTGCTCATTTTCACAGTCTGATCACAGCCATTGTTCTGCCTGAAGAAATGTTCGACACTTGGCCAAAGATTTAAGCTTCATCGTAATCAGCTAGGTGATATTTGCTTTGTCACTGGGTAATATTACCTTCATTTACTGTTTCTTATTACCTTTGTCACTAGGTGTACTTCTGGTTCTGTGACTCCCCTCACTTCTGTTTTTGCTGTAGGCACTATGTGGACGCTGCGGGGCCATGGTAAATAATGCATGGATTTGATCAGCACTAGCATACTTTCTTGGGCTTAGTACAACCGCTGAAAAAACAACTGAAATCATTTAGCTTTATGTTTTGTTTTTCTATTGATTGTTGATTATCTTAAGCTATATGTTTGTTTGATGTCTTCTTGCATTTTTTTTTCAGTATGCACATAGGGTTCATCCAGTAAGTCTCTGTTAAATATGTGAATTAATAACTCCAAAGAGTTACTTTTGCCCCACATGTCTGTGGGTTATAAGCTCTTTACACTGTCTCATAACATTGTATTGACTGGTTTGATTGACTATCTGTGTGATGATCCATCTAGTTAGTTAGAATGCCTAACAACATGCTATGCTTTTGTCTGCTTTGTCAACGTCAAATTCTAGGGAAAGGGATTTGAACAGCATAATGTATGTAAGATACCCAAATAGTTTGCCTACTTTCAATAAAATTATTACAAGGCAATGCCACAGTTGTTTGTTGTTTTATAGCTCCCATTTTGTAGTAACAATGGCATCATTCTTGCTTGTTGGTGTGTCTTGCTAGCTAACATCTGTTAAAGAGTATTGTCCTCTTGGTCAATGGGTTGTACTGTGATGTGATATATCCGGCGGCATTTCCTGGTCAACTTAACTTGATTTTTGACCATTAATTTCAATTGATTTTTTTGTGGGCAATATTACAATCACTGACCATCGGCAAATCACTTAGAGAAAGACACCTAAATAAACTTAACCTGTCACAACACATATACAAGCTAGTAAACATTAAACAAAACAACCAGGTCTCTTTCTTTACCAGCGAGATGATTGCCAAGCTAGACAGGTGTGGTACTTGATTGTATTGATTCCTGATTTTCTATGTCTTTCTTACTATTATGATATAACAAACCCAGAGATTTGCATGGACAACCACATTAAAATACATTGAACTACATATAGTTGAATGACATCCTTAGAACAGAATGCAGCCACATAAATGTGTGGATAATATATACCTAACTGGCTAAATTTTCAGAATAAGGTGTGATTAAACCACATAGTTTCTTCACACGCATACAGGCTTCCAGAATTACTCAATGAATTATCACAGGGAAATAGATAAACGAAGTTAATTGATAATTAGTTGAGCATAGTTTGCCCAGCAAAGGCAACATGACATCAAATTAATGTCAGTATTAACCCTCTGATATATACATATATTGTCAATATGTGTTCAATGACAACCCATGTTAACCCGGATTACCTGAACAGGGTGCATAGACTATGGTATGACAGATTTATAAAAAACTGTTTTATGTTCTGTAGTAGCAACTGTCTGTTATCAAGCACCTAAGTTCAGCTATAGGTTAGTGACTGTTTAACAATATCACTTTTGACATACCTTGATTATCATAACTATGCTGATCAGCATCGGAATCTGGCGGATTTGTTCCTGTGGACACATATTTTGGATCGTCTGTACTATCTAGAGACAACATCATCTGTAAAATGAAATATCATTTATATATAGTAATCTTCTACTACCCTACTTATGGACGGAATTTTGTGTCTAGTTTCATGCAATTCATTTGCAAAGGTTTATTATTATACTAAATTTAAATATAGCCAGGAAACAGCACAATCACACAGCACAGACTAATCTATTGTGAAATGGATCAAGTTAAATGGCTCACTAATTCATTGTGTTCGTACCCTAGTAGACTGTTTTAACATACATGCTCGTGTAATATTCTGCATCCCTTGATTCTTCTCATAGTCGACAAGATTTGTCAATGATATTGATGGGTTTTTTTTTATTTATTTTTAAGGTTAATTCCTCCTTTGTTATAAGAATAATTTTGAAATTTTGTGGTGCCGAGGGTTCGTCTCTGATCTAGAGTTGTAGCATATCCTAACCATACTCACTTATTATTTGGGTTGACAATCATTTATATGTATGAGATGGAGCTAGTTGCTAGCCTTTTTTATGTAAATATAACTTATCAGTGAGCTAAGCTGTAACATACATATACTTAATACAAGCTTTGGTTTATGCAGTCATGATTAATATGAGAAGATTGCACACACATACCTTTAATCAGAAAAAAAAACAATTTAAAAAAGATTTTTCTGTAATGATTTTATCGCAAAGATAAGAGTGTTCAACTGTGACAACAAAACGGTTAAAACACTTACAGCTTTTTGAGCCTCTGCTTTTTCTAGACTGACAGAATCCTCCTCAGAATCTGGGTCTGCTTTATTGTAAGTTGGGTTGTCAGAGAACACCAGCTTGAGCTCGTTGAATGTGGCATATGGGTTGATATTGGCATCATCATCTGTTAATAAAAGCTAAATTCAACATACTATTCGTATAGTTTATGAGCGCGAATATAAGGGAACTTAATTTGTAACTGATTCAGAAGTTCTAAATCATGTTAAACACTCAGCTTACATAAGTATATAGAGAATACTAGGTGAGTAACTTTTGATATCAAGTTTACAAAGCAAGGCTTTGAGAATGCTTGTTGACATCGTCATGCTTGCTGAGCGATTAAACATGCATTCTCAAAGCGGAGCCTGGTAAACTTGATATCAAAAGACGCGCACCTGGTATTCTATTTATCAGTTTACAAGGGGATTCACTGTTCCAACTAGCAATAATGACGTATTTATAGATTTTTGTGTCAATTCAATGTCATTGACGACGTCATTAAAAAATTGCAACTTCATCATGACCTGATATATGCCGTGAAATAGACAATGTTTATCAGGTCAACGTGCAATAAAGCAGTTAATATGAGAGGAAACTGGTAAAATATTATAGATAAAATAAAATAAAATATATAGTAAACAGTGCCAATCATACGACAGATGTTTGCATGCTGATCTGCCAATTTATGTCTGCATATGACAAAAATATTTTATATGACGAGGCTAATACAGTAAAATGGAAGTAAAAAGCACTGATAAATAACTGATTATTGTGTTTGGAACACGCATAATTAAATGCAAACCATGTAGCCATTGGCCAGACAGGAAATCTGATTTATGATAACACTATTAAATATGGTTCCATATTGAAGAACACATTGCACTTAGATACAGTGAAATGGTATACAAATGCAATGTTCAACTTGTAAATTCATTTTGTGTTACTTTATGTGATGCAATATCAAAGAACATCAATTAGATGATACTATCATCTATAAAAGAAATGTCACATCACATATTTTGCAAACTGCACAGAAACCTGTTTAACATTTGGTATACTAGAGACGCCTTCAGGAACATTTTAGCAAACTGTGAAGACAAAGATGAATTGCTACAGATCAATCCCAGTATTTATCTAATCAGGGTCTGCAAGGTAAACAATCTTCAAGGATATGGTACATCATATTTCTGAACTGCCAACCTGTGACCACTTAAAATGTTGAATGGACAATCCTATTCTTACTGTACAAAATTGGATGGGAAAATACATTAGTATACAAAGGGCTTATGGTTCTCGTAATCACCAAACAAAACACTGTCATAAAACGTTCTCTTATCTTATCTATCTTATCTTCCAAGTATATCAATAAATGTGTTTACTAACATATTTACCATACTGAACTGTGATAGAGAAAGTAAAATGTGTTTGCTTAGTAGTTTGACAGAACACAGTGAAACCAGACCCCTAGATAAGAGTGCGTAACTTTGCGTTAGTTTCTTATTTCTCAACCTAAACATATGTAAAGGTGCTCAAAAGAACCATCTCATGAGGCGGCTCTTTTGGGCACCCAAAAAACATGATTAAACTGATGGAAAAAAACAATAATCACAATTTTACGCTGACAATTTTTGCTTAACTAGCCCTTTAATAAACTAACAAGTCAAATATACAAGTGAGACCAAAACAAGGAAAAGGACATCTAAATCGATGTTTCTCAGAAAGATGATAAACAAAATTGGATGGATATACAGATATATGTCACAGGTATGTTTGTTTTAATATACCCTGCAGAAACTTTGTAATGACAAAAAGAAAGTATGATAACTTATGATGAAGCGTACATAAATGTGAAGCTGTACCATAACGTTCTAAGGAAGCATTATCGCTGTTAGTCTTGCTGCCACCATTAAAACACCAGGACTGGTTGTTACTCTGGAGATTTTCATCAGAATTCAAAGATATTAGATTCACATTCTGTGGGTTGAATCTTGCATCCCTTGGACTGTCTAGTTCATAATTTATTCGCTTGTCCAAGTCGTTCATCAGAGAGGTTTCTGCTGTAATATCTCTTCTGATGTTAGAACTATTTTCTGTCAAGATACAAAGAAACTTTAAGAAATGAGCCACATTGAATCATATTACATAGGTCAGTATTGTGACATATATAAGTCACGTTGTTATGGGTGTCATTACATAATGTTACTAAATATGTAAACCAATAGTGTATTATAAATTTTGATGTAAGGCATTATACATGTCATATGATAAACAATTGATATATAATTATACAAACAGTAAGTACGTGTTTAAGGGATCAAAGTTCAGAATTTTATCTTGAACCGAACATCGCTAGATAATGTGTTTATCATTAAGTTGTATCATTTATGTTTTTAAAAATTATTTACTTAATTATACTTGTTGTATCTTCTTTAATCAAATGACGTCGCGTCTGGGAGTAATATATCCCATTGTAATAATTTTTTAAACCACTAGTGGCTTACAGATTTAATAACTGTAGGCAATTACTTCCATTATTATAACTCTATGTGAAAGATAGCAAAAACTTGACGTTTTATGCCACAATGTGATTTTTAAGTAAATTTAATGTCAGGTGATAACTAGAATCCAACATGTGTGCTTCTGTACTATAGAATTTATTTAACACGTTGGGAGCTTTGCATTTTATCTCTTTTCTACAACTCATTCAATATGTTTAATAAAACAGGAGCGCTCATCTTAGATCCTCTATTTGATGTGGTGTAAACTGGTCATTTGTGAAAGTCAAAGTATTTTGAAAAGAAATTAATCATCAAATTTGATAGTCGAATCATTTTGGAGAACAATTGTTTCTTTACGTCCCAGTCAACACTTTTTCAGTCATGTTGGGATGGGTCTTCAATGTTGAACCAGTACTTAGCAGATGATAAAATGTCTTGCTCAAGGACACAACGCAGTGCCTCCAGTGAGGCATAAACCACAACCCCTTGGTCTACAGTCAAACGCTCTTCCACTGAGCCACCACACTGTCTTTAGAGAACAATGAAGGGTCAAACAAGCCTTCCAATCCACCTAATCCTGTCAAGGTTTTTATTGCTTGCACACGCAGCGTAAGGACCGAGATCAAGACTGCATTTTGTCCTATTCGATAGATGTGCATGTATATTTAAAATGACTTAATTTATATGCGCTAAAAACGAAGATCTCATGAACTGACCCAAAGTATTAATAATATCTTTGAACACACCTTTGTATCTTTTCAGCTGTCTCCTTCTACTGCAGTACAATGCAAGACCAGCCACAAGCACCAACAATACAACAACAGCACCACTCAGTGGTATGACTATATATAACCTCTCAAGGAAGAAGATGTCATCTTTGTGAACAACTGACAAAGGCTGCAACGTACCTGAATATATAAATATAAAAAAAATCAGAATACCCAGATGTTAAAAGAAACTACATACAGTAAAACTTCTAAAATTTGAACTCCGATTTTTCAAAATACTCGCTTATTTGAAATAAATTTCAGACACAATGGATTCAGGGAATAGGACCTATTTATGAACTACTTAAATAACAGTCTATAAAACATATTTGTTTTGAGTGCGTAACAAAACATATCTTCGATAGGAAAAAAGACCTGATAATAATCATTTTTGTGTGTTTATATATTTTCATGTCTACCTCACTATAATTCGAAATTATGATACATCAAAATAAAATCTCTAGTCCCTAGGACTTCAAATAAACAAGAGTTGACTGTAGTTTAAAG
Organism: Loripinus fragilis; assembly: GCA_964019695.1. Classification (NCBI taxonomy): domain Eukaryota; kingdom Metazoa; phylum Mollusca; class Bivalvia; order Lucinida; family Lucinidae; genus Loripinus; species Loripinus fragilis. The sequence goes on along the minus strand of OZ026526.1, from coordinate 55,992,946 downwards.
AAGCGTGTCATTAAAGCTTGTGAGAAATACAGTATCCCTTGTACAATCTATTAACAGTGTATTTTATGTATAAAACACTGGATTAATCCATTTCAGACAAATACATTTTTCCATAAAAGTTGTTACAGTAAAGCAAGGATTGTCCATTATCTATATGAAGGAGTCACAGGTTATAATTTCACACAAAGATATGGTATTCTTTCTCTGAAGATCAATTTAGCAAAGGGTGCAGACTCTGATGAAATGCCACATTATGTGGCATTTTATCTGGGTCTTCACTGTTTGCCAAAGTACCTATTTAGGTGGTTTCTGATCTAAAAAAGGCTTAACTTACTTCCAGAATAGGTTAAAGTTGCAAACTTGAGATTACACTCTGTAGAACCGGCATTACTATGAGCAGTTATCTTCATCACATACCAGGTGGCGGGACTGAGATCCTCAACAGTGAAGAATGTCTAAAATATATAACATTTGTATGAAAATATACCAAAAGATATAGGTACATCACAGTAGAAGAAGTCACATACCAACGTCAAATGGATAACCCATACTACCATATGCAAACGTAAATAAAAAGAGATTGTCCAAGTTAAAAAATGATACCTGAATGGAGACATGTTATTCCCTGTAAAACTGCTAAATGATACGCAAAAAATCAACCACAAGCTGCAGTTCCAACCAAAATTGCATTCTTTCTAAAAACATAATGACAATGTTCAAAATAGACTGCTAGCTGGCTTCCAATATTGAGTAGATTGACCCTTCACTGCAAGTATGCAGTTGGAAATACAGAAAAAACTGATGCGTTTTACAGTTTTTACAACATATTAAAATTATTTTGAAATTGCATGTGAGTTTTATTTTGCACATTCGCATAAAATAAATTCTAGTTTGTGCTTTACACATACAGACTTTAAGTATTTGTGATAAGTACAAATATCATTCAAATTACCAAAATAGATAATTAACCAGCCTAACCCATTTAATTGGAATGGATTTTGAAACTTTTGGGCTTGTCCATGTCCATTTTTAGGGTTAATGGGAGGCATTTTACAGTGTTTTTCAAAATTAAAAATGATTATTTTATTAGAAAACAGTTGGGACTCTAATCAGAAGCCATATTCTGTGACCTGGATCTCTACTGATTACCTATATCTCATAACAAAGAAACTAGGCTGGTACGGGTAAAATGAGACAAATAAACCTACTATGTTCCAATTAATACTGTACATAACTTCCACTGATTCAGTTTCATCCCAGCTTTGAAACTTGATAGAATAAAATATTACGGGACATTCATCAATCTGCCATTTACATAGGTCCAGTTCCACAGAGGTGACGTTAACACTCTTCAGAACAAGGCTTTGTGCTTATGCAACTGGGACTGAAAACAGTGGAGACCCTGATCAGATGCCACATATTGTGGCATCTGATCTGGGTATCCACTGCTTATCTTTATTTCACAAAAAAAACTAGGCTGATGTGGGTAAAATGAAACAATAAAACCTACCGTGTTCCAATTAATACTGTTCATGACTTCTACCCATTCAGTTTCATCCCAGCTTTGAAACTTGATAGAATAAAATATTACAGGACATTCGTCAATCTGCCATGTTCGTAGGTCCAACTCCACTGAGGTGACATTAACACTCTTCAGAATAAGACTTTGTGCTGGGGCAACTGGCACTAAAGACAATAAAGGAGTAAATATTTTTAAATAATTTTTCAATGAGGCCACCATTGGTCAGACTTAGCAACATTATGAGCACGCATATGTAAACAAATAATATCTTTCAATGTTAAAACATATTTTGACGCTCAAAATAACTGACTCAAAAAGACAGCTCTTTTGAGTACTCACCGCATATATGTTGGATGAGAAAAAAGAACATTAAATTATATCTACCCCACCTTATGTGGTGACATAAGCCTACTATTGATTTAACATTATGATATTTTGCCCAGTAATGACATATCTTGCTGTATAATGATTAGGCGGTCAACAAAGGCCCAACCATAAATAGTTGGGATGTAGATGAAGCCTCAGCCTATAATACATCTAAATAGCTGTACATGCATGTTTAACAATATACATTTAAAGGATGCAAAGAGTACCAAAATCTAATAAGCTGATCAATGAGGTGTACTTCAATAGTTTCTAAGCAGTCTGGCAAAGGTAATAAATCAGTCATATTGCCAAAACTAGTGGTATATTCTTTATGAAACAAGATTTCTAGAATTGAAGTTCTTCCTTGTTTTTGCACTATTGCCCATTCTATGCATTTCAAATAGAACAATAAAGAGATTCAAGCTGTGATAAATACCAAAATCGCTTTAACTGACCCATATAGCATTTGTGTGAATCAACAAACCTGAACCATTTGTCTTGGCCTCCACAACATTACTACTTTCACTTCGGCCAACATCATTAATGGCATATATAGCAAACTTATAAGATGTGCCACAGTGCAAGCCGGCTGCTGTGTATGTCCTGTTTCTTCTGCCTAATGTAACTTCTTGCCAGATATCATGCTCTTTCCGATGACGTAAGACAAAATCTGTAATACATAGGACTAGATTAACTAACATTTGAGCATACAATTACGACTTAACCATCAGTTGAAACATTTGATTTGTGATGGCTATTTTTAAAACCCCATAACATGCGTTCTGGTTGAAGCAAAATTAAGCACACACTTTTCAAAAGGCCTGTAAATATTATCATGTTATCAATCAAGTGACTCCCTATCAGCCTAATTTCAGGTCCTCAGTCAGCTGTAAAGGCAATGGGCCATCAGCCTCAAACCACTACAGCGGACCAGGACCCTGGGAGTGGACTAATGCAAAATCACATAATTAATTACACTTTTATGACTTAACTTCTTAATATATAACACTTGTATAAGCCCATGATTATGTCTATTTGACCTCAGCAGACTTTGAGCATATGGATTTACAAAAAATATCAACACGTATTGCACTTCAAAGTGATGTATTTCAAGTTAAGGACACTATTACATAAGTTTTATAGCTTAATGCCCAACGTATCAAAATATACTTATTGCTGCTACCTCTTTCTTCTGAGAAAAATTATATATGATAAATAGATTATGGCATGATATTTTTGTACGATATACAATATCAACCTCTATCAGACCTTTGCCATTCAGTCCAAAATAGGACTCTAAAATCATATAATAATCTCTGTATATACATTTTCATCAAAAATAGTATTGTGTCTTATTTTTGGTCATCTATCTACAAAATGCACTTTCCGACATGGTATGTCTGCTGTTGCCAGTGGGTTCTTTGCAACAAGGTACGCATCCACTATACATAAAAATTTCCATAGTTCTTGCTACAATTAGAGCATACCAGTTATACTTTCTATATTAGAATTTGCAAGTATGTGTTACACCCCAGTGATTCTTTAATGTTAATACTCCGCCAACCCAAAATTGAGGTGTTTTTGACATGGGTGATATTTAAATACCAATTAAAAACCTGCCATACAAGATCAAACAGAAGAGATTTAAACCTTAAATATTCAAACAAAAAACTTTAAGGTGAATTGTCAAATGTATTTTTGTTCAGAAAAATATCTTACGTAGAATAGGGCTTCCACCATTGCTGCCTGATAACCAGTTCACTTGTATAGTGGATGATGTGATAGCTGCTATGGACAAGACTGGTGGCTTTGGCGGTGCTTGGAAAGAAAAAAAGCGAGTCAGTTTATATGCTTTTACTACTTATTGCATATGCTAGCAGCGAAAGTTTCAGCAGGACTGCACAACCAGACAGTTTCACCAGAACTTTGAATGAACTTTAAGCATATAATACTTTTGATTAGCTGTGCAAATACATTTAGCCCTTAAAGCACCAATCACAACACATGGCATCTGCTTTGTTGTCTGCTGAAGTGTTTTAGAAGCCTCTTGGGCAAAACAGTGAAGACCCAGATAGGAGCAGTATAATTTGAATTTACACTATTTAACTTGATATTTACAACAGTCATTTATTTTAGCAAATATATGCAAAAAGCGACTTAAGCAGATGAACTTTTCCAGATGCACTTTTGCAGGTGCTTTAAGGGTTACTGAAGAGTATATCAGTAAATAAATTATTAATAAAATCAATTAGTCTTAAACCAAGTGATTGCTTTGCTTTATTCTTGTTGTAATTGAAATGGTATTTTCATCTCGTTTTTCCTCTTCTTCTTTGTGTTGCTTGCGACATTTCTGGTATTTTTCATTTCTATTTTAATCAGAGAAATGATAGTGTGATAAGCCATATTTTAAGCATCATAATGCATAGTGTATTATGCTTACCTGGAAACCACCCAAAATATATTTGTGTTATCCTTAACCCTTTGTATCCAGGGAACCCGTAAATGGTACTTTTACAAACAGTGTTGATCCGGATGAAATGCAGCATAATGCTGCATTTCATCTGGGTCTACACTGTTTGTAAGAGAAGAAAAGATCTTCAGACAACATAATGCAATATTTATTATGAATTATAACCTCACACTCCTAGATATGTACAATGGACTATCCCAAGCTTGTTGTTTCAAACCAGAAGGAAGAATCCATTCGTATACAATGGGTTAAATACTCAACTATATCAACAATAGCTCTAGAGTAGCTCTAGAAATAAGGATGTGTATGAATGACTCGGCTATTCTGATATTTTACCAACAATTATATTTTAGCAAACTGTTTTTTTAAATCAAGAGTTAGTTCCATTATGATAAGTATTCTGCAAAAATAAGATAAGTATCATGTTTGATTGCAATGTATATATATATATGTAAGCAAAGATATGATTCTGCATTTTTCATAAATGATAAACTTTCAGCAAATCATGGTAAACTTTTTATAAAGAAACAGCAATTCAGAAACTAGGAAGAACACTAATACAGTAAACAGCTGTACACAGAATTGATGTGTGTAAATTTAATATAAATACTTTCTGTAAAAATATCAAATGAAGAATCTAAATTAAATTAGGAAACCTATATCATATATTCGCTGATAAACCATTATCTGTCTTTAGAATAGAGAGCTGGTAGCTTTGCTGATCATGTTCTTGCTGTACATGTTTGTTTTTGCATGCTATCTTGTCTCTTCCTATTGATACCATGTATTGGTCCTGACCTATGATTGTAGCGTTTTCTGGTCATATTGTCCTTTGGTTTAATACATCCCAATTAAAACTAAGCTCAAATTAAATCACACATTAAAATGGAGCTCAGATTAATCTACCTCTTTCAAGATTTGAGCACTAATCTATCGTCCTAAAATGATGATATATATGTCTAGATTGTGTCTATATACATGACATGTTCTTTTGACAGCTTTGGATAACTATATTCAGTTTATATATTCACTTTCACTAATATGACAAAAATATCCTAATAACTACTTGGTACTTACTGTTATGAACAGCTTCCACTGAAATAAACAAGTTTCAAAGAAAAGTATAACGATTTTCCTTCAAGATAATATTTTTTTGGTTTTATATTTAAACCTTGGTCTTAAATTTGTTCCAGGAAAAACATAAGGGCTACAAATAGATTAAATCCATACTATGCCTAACTTTGCAGTCTCTATCGGAGTCCAAACTATTTGTAAAGCTTAAAACAGATAACAAGAGTTGCCACTTATATGATAAAATTACTATGAGGCGTCAGGCTTTAAGATTTTGACATTATGTACAGATAAGTGAAACGTCCTAAATGTGATGTACTCTTCACTTTGTTTGGAAGTTTAAAAATAAAATAAGACAAAACCAATCACAAATGACTTTGGATAGGCTCGCCATTGAATAAGTTCTCTATTATAAAGAGTTTTACTTGTCCAAAATGCTGTAAAGTATTTTTTATATTTAGATGATATTAATTTTGATATCAATTATTCATTATTCAATACATGTATTTATTCATGGCTGAAAGCATTTAAAGTTTAAGTTACCATATAGAGTTGAGTATTAGATTAGTATAAAATGCTGGCAAATATGCAATATGCTACATACCAATTTTATAAAATTAAAAAAATAAACAAAAAGATTAGGAAAAATACCTTGCACACTCAGACTGTAGGTTATAACATCTTCTCCATAGTCATTTTTGGCAATACATGAATAATTGGCAGCATCAGTACTAATAACAGCCTCTAGATACAATGATCCATTTTCCATAATCTTTCTCCTTTCACTGTTCATGATAAACACATGCCTGAAGGAATTCAAAAATAAGTATTAGGTTGCAAGGTTTACATCTATCATATTAACCTGACATATTTTGACATCTTAACTTCTAATCATGTGGATCCTAATTTCCAATATTAAGTTTTGGTCTGTGATTGTTAACTGTGGCATTTCCTGGTCAAATTGACTTGATTTATGCATGTAAGTTAAAGTAAAAACTAGTACTGCTCTATCAAATCTAGGTTGAGACTAAATAATCAGACAGAAATAAGCTTTGAAAAATGAGAGTAAGTACTATATATATTGCCAAGAATATGAATTTTGTCAACGTTTTCATCAATTGGTTTCATAAACGATCCCTACATTTGAGTATGGGAGTGACAATTATAAATAGAAAAGAAAGTAATAGATATATAAATGCAAACATAAGACATGGTGTACAAAAGGCAAATTATATGCTTCTCATTATTTATTTAAAGAAGTGTAAAAAGCAGAAAGGTTAATAAAAGACAAATACGAATGATATGCTGTTTCTTCTTTGATGGGCTACAAGTTTGCATAAAACAGTTAGTGTCCTTCTAATAGAAGAGTATGTATTGAAAATAAGCAAAATCATTTTTGTCCTGAGCAAGGCATATATACGTAGTTGTTTTAATGAGTTAATGGCTTGTATCCCATTCCCAATTTTCCAGCCATGCCAGGATGTTTCCTGGGTTTTACCAGTATTAAGCAGTGAGGATTAAACGTATTGCTCAAGAAAAAAAACACAGTGCCTGTGGCGAGAATTTAAGCCTGGTACATCTGAATCTCAATTCAAACATTCTACCACTGAGACACTGCACACCCTCATAACAGAGTGTATATTTCAGTTTTGTAAAATTTGACTAAATGGTGACAAACCTTTGTAATATTTATTGTATAGAAGCATCAAAAATGCACATGAGCCAGCCTTCTTATATGCAGTTGAGAAAGGGTCAAAACTTCAAAACCATATTAAACTATATTAATTATAAATTTATGTCATATATGACTCCATGTCTTCTTTCAAGCATCTGGAACAAGTTTCACAGTGTTGAAAGCTTGTGTTTAAGTAATATATTGACAATTGAAGCAGATGAATGCCTACCTTCCATGAGTTAATGGGAATATGGAAATTGTAAAAATGGACTTTCTTCGTACCAGCACCAAGAAAAATGATGTTACCTTTCTGATAAACCAAAATCTATATCTTCATGTGCTGAGTTTTTAACAAAAAACAAACAAACAAAGGAAGATTTTTGTTTTAAAAATACTGCGTTTTACAAAAAAATAATCTTCTAATTTTTGTCAAGGAAATGTTCTTTGTGTTTCCACAACTGTGACATTGAAAACCGGACAATATTCTGAACGCTGGTTTGAGAGATATTTTTGTTTAAAATTTAACTTCCATATAATTTGAAGAGACATAACCCTTATTAAAATTTTAGTAAGTTATAATATTACCATGTAAAAAGCTATTAAAATACACTTTCTCAGATTTAGACAGAGCTTAATGAATTACATATTCACAAAATATTTACCTAGTAGTCCAGGAAATTTCTGGTTCAGGATCACCAACAGCTCTACATGGAAGCTGCACATTGTGTTGCCATGACACTACAAGCTCTCTGGAAAAGCTTGTTATTTTTGCTGGAGCTGAAAATTATTAGGATACATTACATTAGATATTGATTTGTTTGTTTGTTTGTTTTGTTGCTTTACATCCCAGTCAAAAACTTTGGTCATGGGAGGGTGGTCAGTTCACCTAACCTCATTTAACCTAGGCAAGCTTGAACAAGCAGTAAACCAGTAATTCTTGCACATACTTTCGCTTATAACTGACAACAACCTTTCTTAAATGAATCAGGGGAAGAGAGAAGAACGACCGCAAAAATAATTTTATGGTCAATCTACACGAAAGTATGGGACCTGGCCGAGATTGAACTCATGATCCCTAGATCTGCAGTCAGACGCGCATCTATGGTCAGACACATTATTAACAAGCAGCATACAATGATAGATAGCAATCGCTTAATTATCATATATAACTAAGCAAATTGATTGTTATAGATAAAATTGCTTAACTATTTTGATAGAGTCAATGAATTGTATCCACTCTTTCTCAAATTTTCGGTCTTTGCCTTCTTCAGGATATTATTTGTTTTTAATATCCTGAAGCAGGCCAAAGGATGAAAATGTGAGAAAGAGTGAATACAATTCATTGACTTTATAGTTACTAATCCCTATGGAATTATTTAACTAAGATATTTGTTGCAAAAATAAGAGAGTAAAAAGTGAGTTTTTCAACAAGAAAGAGACATAACAGTCCAAAAAGCAAATAGTATGCACAAACTATTATTCTCTTCAATATCCACAAAAAATATTTCTAGACTAGTTTTCAATAGAAAATTTCTATAAAATGTACTACAACTTAATTGAAGTTCTGCAATACATTAAAAGACAAGCAGTGAGTACCTTTGTTGACTGGCATGACAGTGACTATTTGAGTGCTTTCCCCTTCACCCATTCTTGTGCTCGCAGAAACACGAATCCAATACTCCACACGAGATTCTAGGTCTGAGAGGATGTAACTGGTTCTGTTAGGAGAAATCTCCAATCTTGATTCCTGAATTATATTAAACAAAACTTCTTGTCAGCGGAGATCATCAAAGTACACAAGTATGTCTAAGCTGCCTTATAAGATAATGTAGGCCTCCTAGATAAGAGAGTGTAATGAAATATTTTTTTTTCATATTTCCCAACCAAAAATTATAAAGTGGACACTCCAAAGAAGCCTTTCCTGTTTTCGTTCAATAGTAGTAACATGTGCACTGTTAAATGTTTATATTCAATAATATTTATCATTTCCATAATAAAAAGCCATTACTACAAACAGATCACTTTGCATTACCAAAATAACCTTTAGAGCAAAATTTGGAATTTTGTGTGACAGCGTATACCACCAGGTTTGTACCAAACTATTATCACTGACAGAACAAACACAGAAACATAAAATTGGAGAGATATAGCTCTTACCTGGGCAGCAGCTGATGTATTGCTGTAGTAGAGGTTATATGATGTAATGGCACCATTGGGATCTCTGGGAGGTTGCCAGGAAGTTGTGATACAGCTATCATTGATTGGCAAAGCTTTGATACCAGCAGGTCGTCCTGGCACTGAAAATGATTCAATTTTGGCCTTAAAACACAAATAACACTTTTTATGCTTATAAATTATGCAATCCGGTTTGATACGATAAACTTGGGATGGCTCACTTAAGATAGCAAGGAGACACATGTTAGCGTTTTCTAAATTAAGATATACTTCAGTCCCTGGAAATTGTTTTCATGTTTGTTTGTTTGTTTGTTTGTTTGTAAATGGTGCAGGCACTGACTAAATGCCACCTTCTGGGACATTTAATCTGGGCCTTCACTGTCTATCAATGTACCCATTTAGGTGTTTTCAGTATACACTGTACAAAGGGGTAACTTAACAAACCAGTAAAATCAAAAAGTACAAATTACGCAAATTCAAATCTCACTTAAAGAATATAAGGTAAATATCCATTAACTGGTCTAGTTTATTCTATATTTGTGATCTATGCGACACTCGCCAAGCATATCAACCAACAATATAACATGTACATAGCATGCACATCTTCATTTGTATGAGTTTGAATTGTTTATATAAAATACAAATTACGTACACATTGATGGAGGTAAATTTAGTAGCTTCTGTGCATATTTACCATCTACTGTTCAAACACATGAAGTAGTCAGAACTTTAACCAGTACATCTAATGTTTAGTATTTCACATTCTGATTCTGTTAGATTTTTGAGTTCTGGCAGGGAATAAGATATGGCTTTAACATTATGCTAGGAGACATGGTGATTGCTGCAACTCATTTAAAATCATGATACAAGGGTGATTCAATTAGTAACCAGCCTGACCTATTTCTTGGCAACCAACACAGTCAAGATTTTCACAGTGTCTTTGCTTACCATATTCAGAAATATGTACAAAATTTAAGCATTATTGGTATATTAGTTGGTAATTTATGGCGTCTTCAAGCATGGATAATGAGTTAAATGAATTTGTTTCGTCGAATTTTATTTTTATGTAAATTTTACTATTTGATAAATATCATTAGCATGTAACATGATGTGTCATGTGAAATATATCAATGGAACGGAACATTTGTCACCAACATGTTGGCCTCACCGGCGTCACTGCGTTGTGGTCTGTGAGCAAGACGCATATATCCTAGCTTAGTACTGGTTCAACCCAGGAAGACCCGTCCCTATATAAATGTAAGATTGTTGATGGGAGGTAAAGAATCAAATCAAACAACCTACATGTTGGCATAAGAAACGACAAGATTGCATAATTTGATAAATCACAATACTAACTTAAGTGACCCCTGAGTAAGGACACTGGATCATATCCCTTTACAGACATGTTGGAAACTCTCAGAAAGTAGAACATTTAACAACTTTTTATGTATTATATCAATTAATATACGAAAAAAATCATAAATCTATTTTTATTTTGTCAAAATAGAAAGGAGTAAAATGTCTGAAAATGTTCACAAATAAATTTTCTAACGAAAAATGTAACTATTAATTTTGAACACTCTGATTTTTATCAAGAACAATGAAACGAATTTTCATTTTTTTTAAAAATGAAAATATATTCTATTAGCTTCAATTATAGATTAGTTACAAGTACAAAACTTGTAATTTGACTTTTGAAAATGACCCTTGAACATAGTTGTGCTGCTTATTTCCAAGTCATTTTAGCACACTTTCAATTGCAGCTATATTTGTGTTAAATTATTAGATATTTTTTTCAATTTTAGGTTGAAGACTATCTTGCTACAGATTAATTTCATCAAAGAAAAAGCGACGTATCTTGATCAGAAGTAGGGTAGACTGGTTTTCATTATTGAATGACCCTCGCAATAATCAATTATATTGAATCTGCTATTTCTCATTTTTTGTTGTTCACTCTATTTCAAAAGGCTCCATTTTAGCGCTTGAAGGGGTTGGTAGAACTTCTCATTGAACATCAATAAAATGTTGATATTTTTTAAGCTCACATTCTGAAATTGGGTACTATTGTTTTTAGGCAGGAGGAATAATTCTGCTTAAGCTAATGCTAGTGATGAAAGGGTTATTGGTTTTCCTTTTAACTCATGAATCATTTTAACCATGCTTGCTGTTATTTCTAGATTATGCGTTGACAGATTATTCTTTCTGATTCTGTTTACAAAATACTTTTATATGTGAATGTGTTAGAACTAAATTATGAAAAACATGTATAAGAAGTTAATACACCATTCATAATTTTAATTAAATCGATTTGAAACCAACGATGACGTTTTAGCCAACATACTTTCTCAACGTCTGACAAATATTTTGGGTTTCCCCATGCCTATTACATGCTAGGTGCACAATTTGAAGTACAATGAAATGGGTATGCTTGAACCATGGCATGACAAAACTAACAAAATAAGTGTGCACAACGCAAAGAAACAGGTCACACTGGCCATTTGCACAGGCTGATCAGGGTCTTTGCTGTGTACTTGGTGGGTAACCTAGAAATAAAGCTATCAGACTGAGTTGATGACTGGCTTATCTGTTTTTTCTCACGACACACAGCCACATCAATTGCTGGTTTTCTCATTTCCAGCGCATAACATGATAACCATGCTAGGATCCTGAAAGTTATGCAAGAGGGGCTGACATTTTGTTGTTATTTTTTTAGTTTATTAGAAGAGAGAGAGGATCCAGTTACCACTTAAAGTGGGCCATCATCCGCCTGCCAGCATAACGCCATTTAAATGGCATTTTGCTGGCTGGCTGATGATGGCCCAACATTTAATATTGGCTTGATAGCGTTGTGACTTTCCAGGGGATCGGTGTCAGTATTGCTAAGGAACCTTATAGCTTTGTGACTTTCCAGGGGCCAGGGTCTGGACCCCCTATCCCTCCCCTCTTGATCCACGCATGATGATAACCTACCATCTTCCATTGTCTGTACATACAATGGTGAACTCCTCACACCCTCTCCTTTTCTTGTGAAAGCCAGAACCTGTATACTGTAATTAGTGTACTTTTCCAAATTGTCTATAATTATCTCTAAATTAGTTGACATTACGTTATTAGCATCGGTTTCATCTGAAACACACAAATTACAGTGAATTAGAAATAAATGAGTCTATTAGTTGTTTTAGAAGATCATATATTTGACTAATAAGGCACAGTTAACTCTGATCTGCATAGCTACACTATGACCGGCACTTGTTAGAAACAAAGATTGCCTTAAAAGTAGCAAGCTGAATGTTGATCATACTATTGGAAGTATAAGTTTGATTTTAGGAGGCTGCTGTGTAGATATCAATTGCCTTTCTACAATGATCAAAGCCCTCTATGTTCACTTGTAAATATATTTCTTTTCTTTCCACTGTGTATATATTGACAATATTTCTTTTCCTTTCAACTAATTCTATTTCTTTCAACTGTGAATACATGTTGACAACAAATTCTTTTTTTTTCAACTATAAATATATATATTGACAACAAATTCTTTTTCTTTCAAATATGAATATATCATAAAAAAGACTAAAAGTAAATGTGCAGCTATCAAGTAGTGCTATATGCAAAGTGTTTAATATAAACATTTCTATACTTTTTCTTACTTGCTAAACAGAATTTAATAGCCTTATGGAGTATACTTTATAGAAAAGACAACTTTATAATTACCTTCATCTTTTCTAACTGGCTTAAACAGAACTTTATAGCCTTGCAGAATACCATGTAATGTAAACAGTGGAGGCGGCGCCCAAACAACCTTAATACTTTGTGAACTAAGGGCAGTAGCTTGGACAGCTTCTGGTGGCTGACTAGGCACTATATAAGACAGTAAAACGAACATAAGACACCAATATAATTAACCAATTTAAGCTGAGAGACGGTTTTTTGCGCACCCAAAACACATGTTGTAACTGACCGATATCAAACTTTTTTCAAATAAAGGCCCAAAAGATGTGTTTTTCTGTATCTATGAGCTTGTAACTGACATCTATCCTTTTTTTATCCAGTGGTGAGTTAATAAAATGTAGCTGTGATAAAACGTTTCCAGACCAGACGTTTGAAACTTCAACCTCCTTTTAAATTATGTTTTAATGTGTGGATTTTTTGTATTAATTAGGTGTTCAATAAAGATTCAATTTTATAAAAAAGATGTCAATTACGTATGGCTTTTTTAGCAAATGCGTTGCAAATCAAAGTGACTGCTCATTCAAATGTGCTAATACATTTTGTAATGGGGAATAGCTCTGTGCATCACAAAGTAATGCATAATTAATAGGGGATTTAAGATATTTGCATCTTAATTAGGATATATTGTCTACTATTTAAGGTTAAAAATTTAATTAGAGTTTTGTTTTAAAAAATCTTATCTATCAGTTTTTACTGTTGACCCCCAAGGTGGAGCCATATTGGGCCCAAGAACCATAATTTGAATAAATTGAAAAGTTGTCCTCTAGATGATGCTACATACCAAAATAACAAGGTGCTCGACCTAGAACATTTTAATGTAAAACATGTGATCCCAAGGATAGGACTTTTTCTTTAAAACAGAACCACATTTTGAACAAACTTTGTAAGGTTCTCCTAGATGATTCCAAAATACCAAGCTCTAGGCTTTGTGATTTCTGATAAGAAGTTTGTTTTGTTTGATTTTACATTTTACTGTCACAGGGTCTAGGTATATACACTCTTTCCCTGCCTTGTAGAAGAAGCTGGCTTTTACAGCGAAGTGGTAAAGTGTTTGCCTGTAGATCCAGTTACCTACGTTGAAATCCCAGCTGGGGCATGTGAAAATGTTCTGCTCTAAGACAATTGCGCCCACCATAAACAACCAATATGATGACTGTTCTGTGCATAAATATCTCCCTTGGTCTCATTTCATGTGATTCTTGTACAAAAAGAATTTGGGGATGAATTTCAAATTGGATGGGTGAATGTTACAGGGTCTAGGTATATACAAACTTCTACTGCCTTGTAGTGGAAGCCTGCTTTAAGAGCGACGTGGTAGAGTGTTTGCCTGTAGATCCAGCGACATGGTGCGATTCTCGGCTGGGATAGATAAAATAATTCCACTCTATGTAATTACTATATAAACCTATATAGAAAACCCCAGAGAATTTTCACAGGTATAAAAGACCACAAAAATTTAAAAACCCCAATATTTATCATCGTGTTTTGAGGCAATACAGCGAATATTTAGAGCCACAAAAAAGCTCTGTTTTATGGTAACAAGGCTCTTAGTCCTGTGGTTTCAGCGATAATGATTTTTGTGTTTCCTGCTACAAGTTCATATAAAATGTGACCCAAGGGCGGTGTTATTTTTACACCCCCTACCCCCAACCTGGCCATAATTTGAACAAACTTGGTAAAGGGCCATATAAAAATTATTTCTGCTAAGTTTGGTCTGAATCTAATCAGTAGTATAGGAGGAGATGTCCTTTGAAGCAACTGTTGACTGCATGATCTGACGAGACACAACGTGCGACGGCTGATGGACATCCTATGATCACAATAGCTCATGTGAGCTGAAATAAAGGCATTGTGTAATGACAAAAAAATTAGCTGAGAACAATAATAGATATGGGTCTGGTCAAACATTCATTCAATATAGGGCAAATGTGTCGTATGCATACAGTTTCTAAGGGAAAATGAATGTTGACAAAATATGCGTTTCATTAGCAGTTGATTGTTTATTGCATTTCTGCATGCAATTTATCCAGACTACCAGCATGTCTGCAATTTTGTTGTTAGCATACAATACAACTTGTATTTCCCATGACCTTGTTTTTAATATTTAACCCTTAAAGCGCCAAACAAAACAAAATTCGTCTGCTTTTGTTTAAGAAGTCTTTCCAACAAACAGTGTAGACTCAGATCAGACTGCTCCTATAGGAGCAGTCAGATCTGGGTCCACACTATATATCTCTATACTTAACTTTATTAAATAATGTTAGCAAAAATTTCAGCAGAGGGCAAACGCAGACGGAATTTATAGATGAATTTTTTGCTGGCGTTTTAAGGGTTATTTTATTATCTATTCCAACTAGACTAGAGTATCAGTCCCTATTTTCCTTACACAATTACATGCTGACAATGTTAATGCGCAAATGCATGGCTTTTTACACCTTTCTCCATTTTCAATGATCAGATATTTGTTAGAATAACTGATGCATCATTATTGATTTAACAAAAGTACATCCATATATCTAGATAAACAAAGTGTGTGAGCGTAAAATTATGATTATTTCTTTATCCAACAGTTTAACATTTGTTTTGGGTGTTCTTAAGAAACGTCTCAATAAGGAGGATTTATTTAGTACTCACAACATATTTTTGGTTGAGAAATAAGAAAGTTATTTGTTAGTTATGCACTCTTAGCTAAGGGCTGGTTAACATCTGCTATATATGCTGCTTCATTCAAAGAGGGCATTTTCAGTTCGCTGCTGGATAGTGAAGGTACTGAAGTACATGCTAACTTACATGCTGACCTAAAGCTGGCTATAAAGATACTCTTAAAAGCTAGAACAAACAGGAAAGGTATACAGCACATTAAGTAATATAGGATGGGTCAATCACCAGTGCTGTTTGTAACTATTAAGGCACCTTTTACGTAAGGGTGATTATGTAACACAAAAACCAGACATTAATTAGTCTGCCCGACTGAATGCTGAAATTATGCTTTTCCATCCAATTTGTCTATTATCACCCCATGTATCTGTTATGCAACCGGTTTATCAATTCGAGGAATCTCACGATCCAAATGCACTTGCAAATGTAAAGCAGCATCTGAATGATTTAAGGAAAATAGATTTGTAACAGTACAAACTGTGATATACTGTCAATAAAAAGTGAATATGAGCAATGACATGAGATTTCCAACAATGTGGTATGTGTGACCAGCAAAGGCTCAAACCAGCCTGCGCATATTCGCAGACTGATCAGAGCCTTTGCTGGTCGCTTAAATATTATATGACTGTTAAGCTACTGACTGAAAATTTTTTGGGGTTTCTAAGCTTTAAAGATGATGTACAGGCTTGTCTGAGTCTACACTAGCAAAATGCCACATTGTTGGAAATCATGTGTCACGGCTCATATTATCAGGAAGTAACACACTAACAATTAACAAATAAACACGTGGCACACATATTGAGAGGTAGCATAACTATATAAGACAAGCAAAGACAAGAATATTAAAGAAAGAATATAATAAGCAAAACAAATAACTCTCTCTTTCTTGAAAAGTAATAAGGTTGCAAAGATCAGGAATCGATACAATCAAGTACCACACCCGACCCAGGATACCAATGGGAAAGTGACAAACTCACAGAAGACACCACAAACGAAAGCCAAGAGGTCAGCCCTTTCCCAGCAGGTGACCACAAAGCACAAAAGGCAATATATCACAAAAAGAGCCTAACAAGCAACCCTGACACGCATTGTGAGCATTAAAGTGCAATTAACGTAAAACAACAGAGTCAAAACCGACCACAGCCATTTGGTGGCTTAGATATAGTTTACTCAAACCAATTACATGTATTTACAAAAGGTCATGTTGCTGATCAAACAGATAGATTGTTAAGCTCACATAGATGCATCTTAACATAGCCATTATTTCACAAACAAAGAGAAGGACCACAACTCAGAGACACAAAGAGATAAAAAAAAAACTGAAATCATTATATTACATCTTTGTTCTTAAACAAGCATGTTTTACTCAACAGACAGCCATTGCCTATAGGTATAACACAGTTTGTGTGTAAATATTCTTTGTAAAACAACATGTCAAATAGTTTGAATGGTGTTATTCATATATGGATTTATGTGATAAGCTTGGAGACTATAAACAATGTGGAAATGCTATATCATCACCTTGAAATGTGCATTCGCCATAAAAGTTGGAATAGGAAAACATCTTTACATACTTGCACTAAATTTGAACTGATATATACTAGACCAAAATATGCCGCATAATAATATGAAAAAAATGTGTTGAATTAAAATAACAAACTTTTTTGTTTCGCTTATCTTTTCTGGCAGCACATTCTTCCCATTAGTTTCGTCCAAACCAGTGTACTGACCATTTTTTTTAAGTTTTTGACACGTGCACATTAAATATGCAATGATTTAGTTTTTATACTCAGCGTTTTTTTTTGGCTTACATTATTAGACAACCTGGTGAGATATGTTTAATGTAGGAATAGCAAAAAGTTTAAATGTTATCAAACAGCAACCAGGCATTGCGGTTATACATTTTATTTTATATTATACATATACTCAGTTGATTTGCGCATGAAAGAAAGTTTATGACCTGGGTGCCAGGCCTATGCATCCAAATATTTAGTGTTAATACAGGACACTATAAATTCCTTACCGTCCTCCAGTGTAAAGACCTGAATGTCAGTGGAAGCAGGTCCCATGCCTGCTTTAGTGAATGCCTTCACGTTCACAGTATACTGAGTGAATTTGTTGAGATTTGAGATGAGAATAGCAACAATATCATCATCTTCGTAGATTTCTGTAGGATCAACATCTTTTGTAATAACTTGAAACTGCGTATTTGCTTTCGTCTTCTTGTAGCTGATAAAGTATCGTAATATCACACCATTTCTGTGGTACATAGCTGGCGGCTAGAGAGAGATAACATCATTTATATCACTCTAAATCGATAAATGTCACAAGATGCTGTTATAACAAGGAATATATTGATAGAAATCACAGATGCAAAGATTTATTCCAAAAATGAAAGCATTACTTTATTAAAAATGAGTTGCCTTTGCTACATTATTTACCTGATTTTAATACATGGCGCTATATCACTGCAAGACACGACGTCGCATGATTATATAATCTGAATCAACCATCAGATTATAATTGCTTGTTCATTTACAATACACAACTTAAATACATCACTTCTTACAGGATTACAAATGAATTTGACAATACCGAGGAGGTAAACCAATAAGGATCAGTGCAAGTATGGAATACCGTTCTTCAGAGTAAAGCTAGAACAATGTTCAAATAGTTCAATGTTCAAATAATCTGGAAAAAAGGATCCTTCAGAAATAGAGAGAACGTACAAATTAAGAAAACAGCAGGCTTGGTTTTATTGAGTCTGTTTATAAGAACTTTCGCCCCCTAGCACCGGCTTAAGCTGTATTCTGCTTTCCGTCAGAACCCATTATTCCTGAAGGACCAGAATATGAAAAAATATCAACACTATATCAATGTGCGGGGAGAAGTTTTACCAACTCCATGCGGCACAACGACAGCTGTTGTGACCTTTAAATAATCTGGAAAACGGATCCTTTAGAAATAGAGAGAATGTACAGATTAAGGAAACAGCAGACTTGGTTTTATCGTGTCTGTTTATAAGAACTAATGGACAGTACAACACTTCTTACCCCTAGCACCGTCTTAAGCGGTATTCTGCTTTCCGCCAGAACCCAATATTCATGAAGGACCAGAATATGAAAAAATATCAACACTGAACTTCATTTTCCACCAAATTTGTGATTTTCCACACATAAAAACGCAATGTTCAAATTTATTTTATCAATAGACGCAGATTATTCTCTCAATGCATTTGGGCAGTTGGAATCCAGATGTACTTTTCCAGATGCTTTTTAAGAGTAAGCTGACTATATGTACAAAAACATGCGCGGATCCAGAAAGTTTTGTCAGAGTTGGTCCAATTCGGACAATTTTTTTAGTTGATGGGCCATCATCATTAAATGGCGTTTTGTTGGCGGGCCTATAAGGCTTGGTAGCCTTGTTATTTTCCAGGATTCCGAACCTTATTTTTTGCTAAGGAACCCTATAGCTTTGTGATTTTCCAGGTGGGGAGTCCAGACCTCTGGATTTGCACATGAATAAACTGTTGATTTGGCATACCTTCCAGCTGACTTGTAGCTTCTGTGAACCAATAGCTTTTACTTCAACGTCTGATGGAGGACCACTTGGAGCTGTTATGTCAAAAAATTAATGTTACAAACTGTTAAATTAATTCAAACTGAGATACAAGCCAGCAGTGGATCTATCAGTGTGTTCTGACTAATCTTTAAGGTTGCTATAAATATGAAACTTCTTCATGTACTGCTTTTGAATCAATGTTGGAATTGATTATTGTTCACATTTAGGGCAGCTGTTTGGTATTTCACATATATGTGCCTGTGGAAGAGATTTCGCTACATATCTCAATGGTGTGCAGCGATGGTTCAGTAGAGTCTGTGCACAGAGCCTTTACAACTCGCATACATTAATTATGAATGTAGTTGAAGATCAGACCAAGATGAAGACTAGGTGTGTTTGATACGCCAGCAATGGCGTTTATTAGAGGGATTTCCACATGTGCATTAAGTACCAAATCTAATGTGATGGACCAATTATATTGGTTGCTCAGTATGACATCTATGATACTCAAATAATTTAGAATAGGCCCTGATGAGTTGCAGCATTTTGTGGTATACCTATACGGTCGTCAATGTTTGCCAAAGTCATTAAATTAAATGAGTAATTGAAATTTAGAAAAAGTTTATGCCAGGAAAGTGTACCATTGAATTGCTACGCCATACGAACTAGGGTGTTTTATATTAAGTTTATATTATTTATGTTTAGATTTTATAATAGACGGTTATAAAAGCAATAATCCAAAACTCCATCCTAGAGCATAATAAGCTTGAAAACGGTAGATTGGGTTTGATTGAATCGTATCATGAGGGATAATAAAACATGCAGCACATTGCACAAAGCCCAGTTAAATTCGTTTTTCCCAAATAAAACGTAATCTTCTAAGGATTTATCTAAGTAGTTGACTACTGGCATATCCAAAATTTTGACTATGGAATCCATATACAAGTAAATCTGAGACAGTTTATAAGAGTTTGGTACTTGTTGTCACGATTACTATTTTAACAACCAAGCAAAGTTAATTCAATGTAGAGGCCTTGGGCTTGATTTTAGGGTTCATTTAATTGCTACTGTGTGTATACTGCAGCGATGGTTCTAACAAGACAGCATGGATTCATATCATTGTATGTACCTTCATTTCTTGCATTAGTGATAAGTACCAAACAAATCATGAACTAACACACACTCTTATCTTATACCTGAAATATATTTCTACCACTCATAAATGCATTGCATGAACTCAATTTTACTTGTCAAGAGATGTATAGATTATGCCTTGCGAAAATTATTGCAGAATCACTCATACTTACCTTCCTCAAGGAGTTTAGCAGCAACTTGGTGACTGGGTGCTCCAAGTCCTATTGAATTGTTGGCTCTGATCCGAATATTGTACAGAAATGATGGATGTAAGTTATCCAGGATTGCAGTCAATGCCTGCCCTGATACTGTGATATTCTTGATTGGACCACGTGAATCACCTGCATTTGAAAAAAGTAAAGTTAATAATAGTTCTAAAGAAAAGACAATCTTACTAACAGCTATTATAGATAGTACTATTACCAAACATCAATACCTATGAAATATACTAAAACACCGGAATGTTTATGCTCTGAAATAAACACAAATTAGGACAGAAGGTGGTGGAGTAATATCTGCTTACTGTGTTGATGCTAGTTGCTTCTCAACATTTCAGTATTAAATTAAAGATCATTTTACTAGCCTAGTTACATATGACTATGTGAAGTACTTTTCACCAGACAAAGATACATTTCATAGTTTGTACTGCTATACAAGTGTGCATATCATGCATGAAATATCACATTTTTAGCATTTCTTAGTTTAAGGTTGCTGTAGATTATATAAAAGAAAATGAGAAGAAAAACACACAAAACAACATATATGATATTTGAATGCTTAATTCAAATATAATTTATTTAATCTACAAAGTGCATATACTATCATAATCCCATATTTATGGGATAAATGCATTCAACATTTTTATTTCAGATATACAGTTGGAAATTTAGTTTTACATTCAACCATAAGAGGAGCAATAAAAACCTTATTTCCAACCATATATCTGACAATAAATATCCCAAATGAACATTTTGAATATGGTTATCTCCTTGGACTGCTTTTCTTGTCAACATTATAACATTTCTGTGGTAAAATTCAACGTTCATCAAAGTTGTCTTGTCAGTGGCATCACATTCAAGGGTAGAGTTCTTCCGATTATCAATTATAATCGCAAATCGTTCATTTACATGCAACCGATTGATGATCAGATGGAATTTTGGGAATCGATTATAATCGGAAAAATTCTCAAGCAAAAGAATTTTATTTAACACCAAATGCAAATTTTTGTTCAACTTTATTTATAAAATGGCATGAATAACATTTGCATATAGACTAGCAACAATATTTCTTTATATTTGTGCACAGCAAAACAAAATAATCTTGTGAATGATACACTATCATTTTTCAAAATAAGTGTACTTAAATGCCATGTTTAGTTCTATTTTATTGTTACAACCAGAGCGAGGTACAATTATGAAACTGTCCGCAATTGGTCATGTTTCATATTTTGACCTGGCAGATGTACACATTTAATATGATTCTTTATCATATGATGATACCGTTATTCAGCTGATAACGTTATGTCATAAATAATGGTATGACCACATGTGACATAACACTTTTGGTGGGAACAAGTAAAGTCATGACAACGTCCGTTACAACAGTGCAAAATTTCAATGAATATAAACAAACTTGACCGCGTAGCGCAGTTGGTAACGTGTCTGGCTACAGATGCGTGTCTGACTGCTGATCCAGGGGTCGCGAGTTCCATCCCGGTCTGGTCCCATACTTTCGTGGAGATTGATCATGAAATGATTTCTACGGTCATTCTCCCCCTTCCGCTGATTCATTCAAGAAGAGTTGTTGTCAGTTACAAGCGAAAGTATGTGCACGAATTACTGGTTATACGCTTGTTCAAGCCTGCCCAGGAAAAAGTGTTGCTAGGTGAACTGACCGTCCCGCAATGACCATAGCTGTTGACTTGGGAGGTAAAGCAACAAAAACAAACAAACAAAATAAACAAACTTGAAGGCGATAAAATGAAATTTTTACGGTCATATGATAAACAGAATCTAGCACTCGTGATCTTTTCAAATTAAAACTCATTAAAATCGCCAAAGGCTTGTTTAATAAATTTCATATGGAATTATTACTCGTATAAAACCCTCTCTATATCTATTCATATACATACCTGTTATATTTTGATATTCTATGATATAACCTGTCAATGGTGAGTGACCATCAAATGGCTTAAACCAGGAGAGGAGGACAGATCGACTCTTTGTTTCCACAATACTGAGGTTCACTGGTGCTTCAGGAGGTTCTACAATATTCAAGTATGATTCAACCGTTTTAGAAATACTGAAAAGTTTATTCCAATTGACTTCAATGTGATTGATGGTCCAAATTATTTGGGGTTATCACTGCTTAGAACTATAAAAATATTTATCGCTGTTCATAAGATCAACGTGGTCTTAACAGACATAGATTACCTTTATGTGTTGCAGCATTTTAAAGCATAAAATATGGGTCTTACGTGATTACAAATGTCGCAAACTACACAAACAAACTACAGATTTGAAGAGCAAAAATGCTCTAAATTACATGAAGCGCATTGATAAATATATTTAATCACATATTTAAGAAAATGGATTTTTAACAGTCTTGATCCTGCAAAGATTTATGTGTTGCAGCTTTGTTTCATTTTTATCTTCATTCTAAGTTTATGAATGTTTAATAATAGTGTCTGAAGACTCTTTGTTGCTACACAAACCAACTGTTAAATGAAATTGTCAACTTTTTTACAATCTGTGAAGAATGACATGCGTAACATAAAGGATCCTATTTAAGGCCAAATAAAATTTAAAAAGATCCCTGTGTTTAGGGTGTTCAGGCTACCTAAATTTACTGGTGAAACCTAGATTTTTTTCAGATTTTTGGAAAAAATATAATTTTATGCATTTCCAGAAAAAATATTTAAAAAAATATATATTCCTAATCTACCTAAAATTTTCAGACCCGTTACCCGAAAATACAAGGATAAACAAGAATGTTACATCAAAATTTCAAAATAGCCAAAACGCTAAATGCGGCTCATAATTACTGCTTCTTTGCAGTTTGAACTTTATCAACTAGAAAAGAAATGCCTACCTAAAACTGTTAGCCACATTGACATATCAGCAAAACCATGCTTGTTCTTGGCGTTACATGCATAGACCCCAGTGTCAGTTCTCTGGGCAGGCCTGATTGCCAAACTTGACAACATGCCCCTGGACGTACTGTGTACTGTCACCAAATGTCTGTTGATGATAAAGCAACATTTCAATGGTAATGCAGAGAACCAATCCCAGGAACGAGTAGGGATACCATTCCAATAAAGCGAGACTCAAATCAGTCTCATCAGCTAAACAGACTAGCTAAAAATTGAAATTTCAATTGTAGCAAGTTGAAATATACAATGTCATAATCTCATATGCGAATGCTGGTGTGCACCATTGTCGTCACAACTCTGCAGACATGTTTTCTTACACCATGGCTCAAATAGTACAGGATTACTTTAAATTCATTTTCGATTTGGTTTATTGTTTCCTGAATGTTCTTTTCAACTTGCAGTTACGTGCCTGTGTGTAACCTTTTTTCCACAATCAGATATGGGCAACTCCATTTTTCCCTAATGCAATCTTCGTTGATTTTTTGTTTGTTCATGATCAAATTTCTCTCATGCAAAAGCTTTTAAAAAGAAGTATCAGATGTGACTATTTACTGTTAGTATAGAGATCTGCCTCCATAGAAGGAGAGTGTATCGTTGCATTAGTTAATATATTTTAGTTAAATGCAACAAGGGATTTTTTTTTCAAAATGCAAGCATGCTTATAGACATGTGATGCCCATCAAAATGATGTTCTCCCCTAACCAGTAAGTGTAGATACTATATGAATGTATGCATATTTTTTGCACTGTATCCAGTGAAAAACAGTCTATAACAATTGTTAATTTTCTGTTTACTTCAAATGTGAGTCCTGATTTAGTTTCTCATATCTTGTTAAAATTTACCATGGCTGGCCGGGTGAATAAAGACAATTCCTAATTCATATACTTTTTCATATGTTTTTGCATAATCCTCCAGTGGCACTTTAAAATGATGTTTTAGATGGGAAGTCATTTTCCTTCCTCGAGTGTGACAGTATTGTTTTATGTCAAATATAAAAATTGTTGTGCTGCTTATTGGAAGGTTTTATTAAGAAGCAAACTATAAGAAATGCAATAAAGTGGTATTTTGTGATGACTTTATGTTCTAGCAAAATAGTTCTAATAAGGAAAGCTTGAATGTATAGAAGAGTAAGATGAAAACCCCATTTTAAAGGGAGAAAAACAGTTGATCGCATAAATTAATTGATGTGTGCTAATTAGTATGCCTCTTTATACACATTCAGTAAGTAGCAACCCCCTTTGTTTATTTAATTAAACAAGAGTGATAAAACAAGCTTACTGTCTATATAAAAAAGCATATTCCTTTAGACAAGACAAAGCTTTTAAATCGATTACTAAAAAGTGAGATTTTTGTGAAATAGGTAAACATTACATGCAAATAATGGTCTACAAATGCTAGTTTTATCACAATTAATATATTACCTTGGACTGGCTACACCGTTGCCAACAGTAATATTATTGAATCTCCAAGATACAGAGAGTGGCTTATCTCCTATTGCTTGGCAATCCATCGTTATGTTATGATTACGAAGTACTGTATAATTGGCCTGCGGTGCATCGAATCTTGCTGGCACTGAAAATATAATAAAAATTTAAATTAGCCATTTATAAAGAAATTGATAGCAAAGAGTCGATTATAAAAAAGGATATCTACATATTCTCTGCAAAGCCTCCACTGTTTACACATTATGTACAGAAAGTATCATTTACCGACATGACCAGACTCAAACTAGTCTCCTCAATTACAAAGACTAGCTAGAAAATTGAACATTTGCCTGCAGCAAGATTATACATGTATATGATACTTTTCAAAAAATGAATAACAAATGCGCTGACCAGTCTGCGTGGATGCGCAGGCTGGTCTGTGCCTTTGTTGTCCACTAACCCCAAAGACAGATTTCTTGCATCAGGGCCCATTTATTAAACAATACTGTACTGACAGTTAGCTAACACCAAATGAAACCAAACATCATTTTTCCAATTTAGTATGCTACGTCAATTTCTAAATAATTAATAGTTTCAACTACTTTAAAGGTTGTAATGTGTTTTGTGTACACACTGTCTTCTTACGTTTGAATATAGTGTAAGTATTTTTATATTCTAAGATTGTTCTTTATAACATTAAAACAAATGTTTAAACTGATGGATTAGATGATAATCATAAGATAACACTCAAAATATTTATAATCTAGACCTATTCAGTTTATGCATCAGTATACAAACAATTGTAAAAAAAGCAACTCACCAAGAACCGTGAGGAATATTATTTTACTGAGACCATGTCCAATGTGGTTATCAGCTCTACAAAGATAATGACCACTATCTGCCTCTGTTACTTCAGTGATTGTTAAAGTCCCATTCTCATTGATTGAATAGTGCTTGGAATCCTCTGTTTTGATTGGCGCATATTGTACAGGAAAAGGCCCTATGTTCAGAAAAAGCAACAGAAAATATAAGCTAAACATAAACTAAGATGTACCATTTTCTAGGGAGCGCAGTGGCTCAGTGGTAGAGTGCTTGACTTGAGACAAGGGGCCGCAGGTTCGAGCCTCAACGGCGTCACTGTTTTGTGTCCTTGAGCAAGAACCTTAATCCTAGCTTAGTACTGGTTCGAGCCAGGAAGACCTATCCCTTTATAACTGAAAGACTGTTGATTGGAGGTAAAGAATCAAATCAAACAAACAAAGCACCATTTTCTTCATATAGAATCATTTACCAAGGTTTTATGATTTGGTTCTAAACTGTATAGAAAAGTTGCATGTTATACAAATAGGTTCGTGTTGCAGATTTGCTGTGTTGCAAGAAAAACTTTATCCTTTCTCTCTGACAATAATCAAGACTGTTATTAAAGCGTTCAAGTCTACATTCAGATAACTGAATGACTTATATCATTGCGTTATATTGGATTTTCGAACAGTCAGATACTAATGTGAGCAAATTTCAATTTATCAAAACAAATTAATTTTGAAAAGGAGGCATACTCGTACTTTGATTTTGATATTCAATAGGTTAAACAAACTTAGAAAATAATATTTTCCTAGTCGCTTCTGTAAAATTATCCACACTTACAGCCAAGCGTTTCAAGATTTATACTAAATATATTCTCTTTGCTGGAGTTCTAATTATTTTTTATGTCTCCTTCGTGACTAAAGCAATGCCTTCCAACCACCATTATGAATCAACTATAGCCTGTTTTACTTTACTTGTAGCTGATTTAATCACATCTCACATGCGCGGATCCAGAAAGCATTTACAGAGCGCATCCAACTTTGCTGTATATTTCATTTTTTGTGTGTTTTTTAGTTGATGAGGGGATCAAAAAACACTTAAAGCGGGTCATCATCAGCCCGCCAGTAAAACGCCATTTACATCATTTAAATGGCGTTTCGCTGGCGTGCCAATGATGGCTCAACATTGAATGCTTGCTTGGAAGCCTTGTGTATTTTTAGGGAATCCAGACCAATATTGGCAATAGACCCTATTTTGTGATTTTTCCGAGGGGGCCCAGACGCCCTATCCCCCCCCTCAGGATCCGCGCATGTCTTACAATGATCATAGTTTAAACGATTTTTCTTAGTTTGCCAAATGTACAAATAAAATGTTAAGTCCTTTTTAGTTATGGGACATTCTTCTGGTAAATGTGCTAAAATTTCAAACACTTTCTTTTTTCTGTTCTTAAATAAATGTTTGTTTTCGGGGACGGATGCTTGTCAGAATATCAAATAGGATGACCCAAACCAGACTGTCTTTCTAAAGCAATCTGATCTGGGTCCGCACAGTTTGGTTATGCCTTTTTCCAGGCAGCTACCATAAATGATATAAGTCATTTATTAAAATGCGCCATAAACTAATAGCAAAAGTGTACTTTCTTACAAATTACCTTTTGCCTTTGTCCATGTAATGTTTGGTTCAGGAGTACCTGCTGCCATGCAGTCTAGAAATACTGAATTTAACCTAACAACCTCAGCGTTTTCTGGCTCGATTACCCATCTTGGTGGTACTGAAATAACAAAGAAAAGGCATCACGTGGGACATACCATAAATAATGTTTTGAGATTATTTCAATGTGTCTCAGCCAATATAGTTAAATAAAGTTGCTTGGTTGGTCATATTTTAGCTCAACCTTTATTGCATTGTTTTAGTAATGCCTAGCTGACAAAGCTTTATCTTTGACTCAAATATATGTTGACTATTGTCTTTTCAACTTTCTCTGAGTATGTACTATTTAGTAGGACTTCTTACAGAGCAACAAATCAACTAAACATTTAATGACAGCTCTATGGCAAGTTCTGTGTACAGTAAACAGCTTAAGTTCTCGATTTTAATAATGGCGAGGGATTTAAATCATTCTGCCAGTATATTTAACCTTCAATAAATGTAAGGCTTCTGCAAATCTGAAACGTTTAAACTAATTACATCAGTAATATATAGTTAAAGCTGTCTAATACTGCCACTCTCAAAAAGACCATACATTGGTTTCTCAAAACCAATTATCGCTTACAGTGAGCCACTTTAGTTACGCTCCACTTTTTCAGGGCCCACATTTTTTGACAAAAATAATGGAATCGAACATTCTCTATGATAATTTATTTATTGACATTTTATCTGTTTGATAACATCGAAAATAAATTATTGGAATCACTCGTGCGAATCATTCTGCTACTCAAAGGCAATTTTGACAAATTTTGAAAAATGCACGTGCAAGCGGAACGTCTATATTTTCTATTTTTGTTTTGTGCTAGCCATTATCCATGGTGATCGTTGTGGCAGAAAAACACCAAAAACTATTTATTCATTCAAGTAAAACCCCTTTTTTCGGTCGTTGAATTTAGTAACACTGTTACTTTTTGAAGAAATTCTCGTTTTAACGTCATATTAACGTCAGTTACAATAATCAAACTGGATTTTCTTCGCAAATTATTTTGTAATGAGTCACTTGTTGACATAGAAGTATCAAAACACTAAAACATCTTATCATTGACACGTCTTATAGCCTTGGTAGTAGTGACGTCATCACTAACGTCAACACCATGACGCCAATAAATCCATTAATTTTCTTATGAAAATAAATGGCGGATACATGGTTGTTTAAAATGAAATCATAAAAGAAGTGTTTTGATAACTAGTTTACTCAGAATCATATGAAATTTTAACTAACTTAAAAAAATACTAAAGCCAACTTTTTTCACACCTTGGTCGGCTGGGAACCAAAATAGCAAAACATTAAAAAAAAACTATGAAGTTAACAATCACATTTCAGTCTTAGATATTGCCAAGAATAAATCGGCTCTTATATCTGGCATAGCAGAAATTCGACCCTGAAACAAGTGCAATGTGATCTGAGTTTCATTCGAGATAATGCAATGCGAAATGGTGTTTTGAGGGTAGTGCACTTAAAAATCCATTTATTCCTTTGTTTCTGATCTGATCACAATGAAATTTCAATGGCTTAATTAAATATAGATGCGCTTTACATTGATAGTCTCAGAATAAAAATATCACATTTCTTTTTCCTAGAAATTTTACATTTTATAAGTGGTGCGTAACAAAAGTGGCTCACTGTACTGCAGGTCAAAATTATTGCAGAATGTTCCACGGGGAGTATTCTACAATACTTTCGACCTTCAATAAATACCATTTGTCATTAAGATCTTTTTTGTCCATTTTAGTGGCTGCTTAAGACATGTTTACTGTATGTAATAACTCGAACACTAACAAAATACGAGAAACATATTATAAGCATGCTGCTTTGGGATTGGCCAGGGTTGGACCCAGTCAGTAATACTCATTTAAACAGTCTGACAATTAACTTTTGCATTTATGACCTGTAGTCTACAGACTTCTCTTTTCTCAATTAATTTCTTTATGATTTGTACTGCCAAGAACATGTTTTCATTTGATTGCACACTCCTACTTATAGTTTCATGATATTTGTATTAAGCTTTCACTAAAGCATAAACGTTTTGGCTGCAGTATACTTTTAGTGTGGCTTCTTGTTATATGCATTGAAAAAGTAAGTGAGTATGACCAAGAAATACCACACTTAATTAAATGGTTTTGGAAAAGTACTTCATATTACGCTTGATTAGTTGATGTTGTTACGGATGATGGACATTTTCCAAACAACTTTTTATCTCCCTATTCCATTCCTTCCCAGGCAATAGTTGTATTTCCTGCAAACAAAACGGATGGTGATGCCAATTAACTAGCAACTAGACTGGCCCCAGTCCTTAAAACAATTTTTATCAGTGTGTGTTTATCATATACTTGTAGACAGTCTAACTCTGATGGCTCTGTTTTAAAACAGAGCCATCAGAGTAAGACTGGCTACAAGTATATGATATGACACATTGATGAAAAATTGTTTAAGGACTGGAGCCATTCTAGTTAGCAACCCATCTAAAAAAATACTAATAAAAGAATAGTTAGCTCACCATCAACGTGCAATTCCACTGTATAGCTAACAGTAGCAGCCAAATTGTGAGCATGGCAAGTGTAGTTGCCATCATGTACTGGGCTGACATCTCCAATTTTCAACAAACTGTTGTAGGAACCAGACGTCTGAAACAAATAATGTACTGTCCTGCCAGCCAAGAGTGACAGTGATGTCATTTTTTGTTTACAAATTTATCAGGGACTTAGAATCGATAGATCACTTGTGTATTAATCCTATCCGCAGGATAGGATTAATACACAAGCGATATTTCGATTCGCGTTAGCTCAAGTGAAGTGTACACGATAATGTTGTACTTAACAGTTGTAAACAAAATATACGTCACTGTCACTTTTGGTTGGCACTACAGTTTATGAGATGTTCCATAACTATACTAAGGTAAAACAAATTTGTGCAGCGAAACATTATCAACCACAGAGGTCAGTCTAGCAATATTCCATTTGTGTGAATATACTGATACAGACTATAAAATAAACAAGCAATGCGTTTGTTTGAGTTGGTTTGCACACTTCACATCTGTTGTGTGTCTAAAGTTGGCTTTTAGGTGACCAATACTGATAGGAATGCCAATGTTTTTGGAAATTATTGAGCTTTTTAACCAAATGATTATAACGTCAATATATGGGCTAACGGTTAAAAATATGTTACAGGCTCTTGAAAATAAATGCTCTCAAGGTTGTCTATTTTATCTGGTCAAATTGAATAGTAAAGTTATCCAACAAAAATGGTCTCGCTTGAGGTGTAGATGAAAACTTAATTCTTACCTAGATACCATCCAACAAACTATGAACATATGAGCCGTGGCATGAGATTTCCAACAATGTGGTATGTGCGACCAGCAAAGGCTCAGACCAGCCTGCGCATACGCATAGTCTGATCAGAGCATTTGCTAGTCGCTTGAATATTCTATGACTCTAAGGCTACAGACCGAACATCATTTTGAGTTTCCAAGCTTAAAAGGAAGCTACACAAGCTCGTTGGGTCTACACTTGTCAAAGTGCCACATTATTGGAAATCACATGTCACGGCTCAATTATAACAAATTGTGTACAGATGATGCAGCCCCTCTATTTTTATTCTTTTCATCATTAATTGGTTTTTCGTTTGGCCCTTGGTTAACAAAAGCTCAGCAAAATTTGCCCATAGAGACAGGATGAAACCACTGCTTTTGTAAGATAGAATTTGATTAGATTAAACTCAGATGTTTCTGACATCAGATATTTCATTTGGTTAAATTGCACTTTTAACCAATAGAAGTCAAAGTTTAATTAATATTTGTTGTGGTCCATCCCGACAAAGAGAACGGATGTAAACATGCATTTGAATCACACAGAAACAGCGCACTGTACATGTCATAAACCTTTCTCATCTATATGAGCCGTGACATGTGATTTCCAACAATGTGGTAGTTTGACAAGTGTAGACTCAGACAAGCCTTTGCAGCCTCCCTTTAAGCTTAGAAACTCCGAATGATGTCCAGTCAATAGCTTAACACTCATAGAATATTCGAGCGACCATCAAAGGCTATGATCAGACTGCGCTTATATGCGAAGGCTGATCTGAGGCTTTGCTGGTCGCATATACCACATTGTTGGAAATATCATGTCGTGTTTCATATAAATTTGCTGGAGTTTCATTATGTAACAGTAACCATCTCTAATATACCTTAGAATTATACTATTTAAGGAGGGAGACAACAGAAAGTCTATCAAATTGTAGTTAACATTCTGCAAATAAGCCATTTGTTGGTTTTGTTACGAGGTGGCACAATTGTGTTATATTAAATACTAGCGCGTATTACCTCCACTATAATCCCCATATCATGTGGTATGTCCTTTCCATCCTTTGTCCAGTTAATATGTATGGGAAGATCGCCATTGCTGACAACACAAGACAAGGTTACCCTGTCACCTTGTTTCTTAGCTGGAATTCTGAACGGGTCGATGATTGGAGGCTCTGGTAATTAAACAGATATGGTAAAGTCGGGTAAATTCGGACATCAGGTAAATTCGGACACACTTTTGTAAACAGTGTAAATCCAGATGAGACGGCTCCTTATGAGCCGTCTCATCAGGATTTTCACTGTTTGCTTAGTTAGTTTATTTTTTCTTCCAATATTTGAAATATGAAACAAACAAGGCTGCTGTCCGAATTTAGCTGTCTGTCCGAATATACTCGACTTTACCCTATTCATATAGGAAATCGTAGAGACAACAACAGTACAACAACATTCACTCATTAAAGCCAAGTAAACTTTTCCATCTTTATCGAGCACATTTTTAGCTTTAGGGTTGTCAATGGTATTGTTTATCTTTTTAAAGCATTAAAATAGCATGATTTAAGCAACTAGTTAAGATTTTGATCAGACACCACAATCTGAGATTGAGACGTCTGATCCTTGCCCACCATCCCATAAAAAGGCCAGAATCTTTGTTTGTGTTAAGGTGGCTACTCAGCGATGTATATCACCATTACATGAAAATAAACCGCAGTCTGAAATAATTTTATATTCCATTTTTCTTCTCCATAAATACATGCAACAAATACATGTTCACATATCGTATCAAATAAAACATGCATACATATATATCTATATATATCAATATTTATTAGAATATTAATGATTCAAAAGAAAGAAGCCATACATTTAGCACCAAATACACCTACAATGCCAATAACACTTCGGCGAAAAAAATGTTGTTGTGAAACCAATGTCTATTCCTCAACCTTTAATTTTGTAACAACGGAACATATTGAGGATATCAATGCGTATTTAGATTATTTTAGGCAAATATCTGGTCATTTGTGACAGACACATGAGCCGCGACATGAGATTTCCAACAATGTGGTATGTGCGACCAGCAAAGCCTCAGATCAGCCTGCGCATACGCCAGTCGCTTGAATATTTTTTGAGTGTTAAGCTTCTGACTGAACATCATTTGGAGTTTCTAAGCTTAAAAGGAGGCTGCACAGGTTCGTCTGAGTCTACACATGTCAAAATGCCACATTGTTGGAAATCAAAGTCACGGCTCAATTATATTCGATATGATGATCTCAAACAAGGGTTAATCCATTTACACCGCTTCATACCTTACCTAGCACATTGATATATAGGCTGTTCTCTGATCCTTGTCCATCAGAATTCTCCGCCGAGCATGTGTACCTTCCAGCATCGTAGGGCTTTCGAACCTTAAGAATTGTTAGGGTGCCGTTGACGACTTGCTGTAAGTGGTTTGTAGGTAACTGCAGACCATCTAAATGAAATATAAATAAGGAAAGATAACTCTTAGAAAATGTAATCAACAAGATATTGAAATGCTTCCCCAACTCCACGTACATAATGTATTTTTTTATTATGAAAAACTGATTTTGGAATTAGATATTCGTCAACTGATTACAAAATATCATTCTTACACTTTAACCCTTAATGCAAAAATGGCAACAAAAGTCGTCTGTTTTGTCGTCTGCTGAAATGTTTAAGCCTCTATAGCAAACAGTGTGAATCCAGGAGGAGCAGTCTGTTCTGGGTCCACGCTGTTTGCTTAAATACTTAATTTGTCAGTAATGTTAGACAATTGTTTGCAGCAGCCGACTTCAGCAGACAACATTTTCAGATGCATTTTTGTCTTGGCGCTTTAAGGGTTAATATGGAAATAACCCAACAAAGGGAGATACTTCAGTCAAGATACCTCAATTGCAATGCCACACAACGCAATGATTGGCATCAAAGTTCCAGTACCAATAAAATCTGCGAAAAAACAAAATGCCTTATACGTAGATGTGAGGAATTCGATGCGAAGATATAGATTATCTTACATGTGCGCACATATTTTGAGTGTCCAAGTTTTATTGAATTTATTAAATGAGTTGAGGAAAAGAAATAAAATGGGAGACTTCGCCAAACATTTTATCGCATTTTTACAACGTGTTTAATAAATTTAACAAATCAGGAGCACGAATGTTAGATTCTATCTATTATACGACAATGAAATTAGTTTTAATTGCGTTTATCGATTGAAAATGTCAAAATTTTGTGAATATGCTTGCGACGCTGTTACATGTATGGGCATCATTTCATAAAACATATATTACCAAAGTGGTTTATCGATTTTAATACATGGCGTTACATGTACACTCCTAGACGCGACAGGATACGATAGACGAAGTATCACTGTTATGTTTGATCCTGGAGCCATATTCATTTTTCACCTTAACCCCTCAACGAGTTTTGCTTTTTTATTTATATTAAATACCATGAATGTGATTGTGTGTTGCCTACCTTTCCACCATAAGATTGTTTCAACCGGATATCCGGTAACGTAACATCGAATAGAAAGTGGCTCGTTAGCTGTAGCAGTCACATTCTTCATTTCACGAATCTGTGGAACACCTGTCATTAAATAAACATACAGTTATACCTGTGTGTAAAACGACCACTCTCAAAAAGACCAAAAATCGTTTATCAAGACCGATTATCGCTTAGTGCAGGTCAGACATATTGCAGAATGCTCTAAGCATTCTGCAATACTTTTGACCTTCATTAAGCTACCATTTGCCATTAAGATCTTTGTTTTGTCTATATTTGAGTGGCCGTTTTACATAGGTTTGACTGTAATATCAAAAAACGTACCACAGATAGGGTTGGGTTAAGGATGTTTGTCGTTGGAAACATGTTTAAAACATACAGTTCAGGATGGGGTGGCGATCTGGATTTTCTTTATCAGTAAAATAACCGGTCATTTGGTTTTCTTTTGGTTTCGAATGTCTAAAGACATTCTGAATATCTTTAAACGCTTTATTATATTACTTGAAATTATAAGAAATCATTTTCATCTTATTTATTTGTGTACTGTCCTTTTAAGTTTTACAGACTTTTCTTAATATTCCAAGCCCATATTTTCCTTTTTATCATTTTATTTGGTCCATTTGTCTCTTATTATAATCATTTTCAATCCAGACCCTTATGCATAGTGTGACAGCTCATGCGTTTCCGCTCCACGATCTCCTGAGATATGAATAAATTGTGATCTGATACTTCTTACTCCTAGGCCCGGAATTACAATGCCACCTTAAAGTTTAGGAAGACTTAAGTCAAGTATTGATATTTCAACATGCTATAATAAATGCAAAATAAATTGCCAGGATCGATGGGGTACCTGTGGTCAAAGATATCATCGTGATCTTCAGGAAAAATGAAACTATTTGATTTTAATCAGTTTGAAGGTTTATTTTTCGCATCCTGAAAAATCATTACTTACATATTGCTTAATATTAATCATTGCTTAATATTAAGGAGGCATTGTAATTCCGGGCCCTGATCCTCTAAATATATGAAAGACCATCAACAACCATATTCTACCTAGGTTCAGATGAACAATTTTTTAGGATAGATTTTAAATAGTTTCTAATGCATCAGTTTGAACATATGTTTTTGGTGCTCAAAAGAACCGTCTCATTGAGATGGTTCTTTTGAATATCCACAACATATGTTTTGGTTGAGAAATAATAAAACTATTTTTGGTACGCACTCTTAACTAAAGGCCTGTTCTAGCAGTCTGAGAGGAAGATTCAATATTTACAAAATTGCATGAGAAGTCAAATACGCAACCTCATGAAATTTTGATACTTGTCGCATATGCTAGCAGTGAAGGCTCTGACGATCTGTGCAGTCTAGCCAGGACGCTCACTGCTCACACACACAAAGGAGGTACAGTGAAACCTGTTTTAATCGGCCACTCATAAATAGACAAAGCAAAGGTATTAAAGCCATCGGGTAGCTTAATGCAGGTCAAAAACTGCAGAATGCTCCACGGGAGCACTCTGCAATACTTCTGACATGCACTAAGCGATTATCGGTCTTGAAAACTTTTTTGTCTTCTTTTGATTGGCCGTTCAAGACAGGTTTCACTGCATGTAGATGAATGCTCTGGTCAAAAGTTAGGCATCCAGCTAGCTCCTCTAAATAATTGTGTATGCTTGTTTAAAGTTTGACTTAACACATTTACACAGTCCTGACAGGGCAGTCACCGCTCATACACACAAAGATGAATGTTCCAGCCAAACGATAAACTTCAAGCTAGCCCCATTAAATAGTTATGTATGTGTGTTTAAAGTTTAACTTTACTCATATGGGCTACATGCATGTACCGAAATCGGACAAACTGGCCCATATGTTGATTGCACGTGTCAGCAACACCAATTAATTTTTTTTTGATTCAAAAATACACATTCAACTTGGTGACAAAGGAATGATGTCAGCCCGAGAAATTCTTTTAATCATTTAATCAATTCCACAGCAAACTAATTCTTGATTTTATTCAAGAGTGCACTTTAATTCATTTATATTAATCTTCGGAATACTTCTAGAAATGTGAGGCACATTAAATTTTATTATCACATTCTGTGTTTAAACGAAATGGAACTAAACATTTAAAAATCGACATTTTCCATCTGTTGGTAGCATGCATCAGAACAGTTATTGGCCTTTGCTGCGTTTAATTAGAGTTTGCATTCTCAATACTTCCCGTTTGAATGTAACCATGAACTGGAATTGATCGCTGTGACCAGGGCCCGGAATTACAATGCCTCCTTATAGTTAAACAAGACTTAAGTTAAGTATTGATATTTCGACATGCTTTATTAAATGCTAAATAAATTGCCTGGATCGATGTGGTCAAAGATATTATTGTGATCTTCAGAAAAAATAAAACTATTTTGATTCTAATCAGTTTTAAACGTTATTTTTCGCATCCTGAAAAATCAATACTTAACTTAAGTCTTCCTTAACTCTAAGGAGGCATTGTAATTCCGGGCCATGATATGCATACACTTAACGCTGGGCATACGCTATTACATGTATAAGTTATGTTACGCCAGGGATACGTTATGAATAAGTTACTCATAAGTTAGACACACGTTCTACGTTCGTTTCGCATACGCTTTGTATAAGTTCAGAGAGAGGCTTTCTCTGATTTTTTAATTTGATTTCAGCGTATGCCAGCGTACTAGATATATACTCCATACGTCGGCGTACGTTGGCTAAAACGTTATAGTGTGACAGGGCCTTAACCTAGAGTTGTTTTGGAACAAATGTGATAAAGGAAGCTTCTTGTGATCTTCCGATATTCAGTTTTATTTACTGTTGAGTCCTTATCTTTGCTTTATCTCATTGTTATATCTTGATTTATATGTTCTAGGAGATGATGCATTGATAAGTTAGGGTTCTTTCATACAAACCTAATATCTATGTGTCTTGATCCACATCTGAATTAAGAGTGAGGTTGGCGCGCCGTGAAACCGGTTTAAGCCCTCCAGTAAGATATTTTACTGACCGTTCCAAGGCGGTACTTCTTTTGTGGGTCTTTTATGTTTTTTCTTACTTGAGGTTGCTATGCCTTTGTACGCGTCTGTTTATTTGTGCCTTGTGGTCACCTGCTGGGAAAGGGCTGACCTATTGGCTCTCGTTTGTGGTGTATATCTGTAAGTTTGTCACTTTCCCATTGGTATCCTGGGTCAGGTGTGGTTCTTGATTGTATCGATTCCTTATCTTTGCACCCTTACTTACTTTTATATGACCATTTGAACGTAAAGTTGTGAATATTTACTTATCTATCAGTTTCAACGCTTGTTGTGGGTGCCCAAAAGAACCGTCTCATTGAGACATGCCTGGCAATTTATTAAACATCTAAGCTGTTATGTAAAAATAGCAATACTTACCTAAGGTAGTAATTAACTTTAAGAAGGCATTGTAATTTTGGCCCTTGGTGTCCATCAACGTAATATCAACGTCTTTAGCAGAGATTGTTTACATTTGCGAAGCAACAGTTGGGCCATGCTTGGCCGAGTTTGCGCATTAACGTCGCTTTGTCATTGTGAACTGATAAATAATACTCAAAACCAGGTTGGCATCAGTTATAATCATGTATGTAGTTTTGTATTGGTGGACATAATGAAACTAATATTTAGAGAGGCCTTTTTATTTTGTTCACAAAGACCTGAAAGTACGGTGGTAGCGTTGCTGGACGAGCTCAAACAGAGAAACCCTCTAAATGTGATTGGAGTAATTTTTCTGGTCCGATTACTTTTGCCTTCAGTTAATCATTATGGACGATTACATGCAACTGATCCACCATATTGGAAATATCGGCATATAAGCTTAAATGCAGAATATTGACAAAAAGTGTTGTTTTTCGGTTAAAATGACATATTTTGCCCATAACTTTCTTTTTTACTTTTTTTTCTTTTAGACAGTGCTCGCCATAGACTTAACTTTGCATATACATGTTAAAAATCATCAATGATTTGTTGCAATTTGTCAAATTGTCAAGCCGAGTCAACACTATCATTAAAATCTGATTTTGATACTAGGGTAATGGATGGAAAACAATGTATTGGAACCACTACACTCTCTATATAGTTCACTAAGTGTAAGTGATATGGTTTGTGCGTCTGTACGGGGAGATAGCTCTAGCGAGTTGATTGTCACGTGTACAGACGAACAAACCATATAATACATTGCTTAATGCATACCCATGAATCTTCCTTTTGCTTATTGTAATATATTTGATGTGAATCATTGTATTATCAAAAAAGGTACACCCCGATCCCGCCCCCAACTCACCACATACCCCGCAAACAAAGAACAAAAAACAAAAACACGTCCTGGGTATAAAATGTATTGGAGAACCTTTATGCAAAAAGTAAAGATTACAAATGTAATAAGCAGGCTGAGTCAATGCGTGCGCATAAGCCAATCATAAAGTCTAGTTACAAGATCAGATAGATTTTTCTGTGCCCCAGCACTGTAATCATGTTTTCCATGAAATTTTGAAATGCGTGTTTCTTTCGGAAGCAATTAGGTGTCTAATGCCCCAATAAAACAGCTGATAACATTAAACTAACACGTAATTACAGTTGTCATATTTCTGAAAAATGACATTTGCCTCAACATCTTACCGGCTTTGTCGTCATTTCTGTTATGATAAGATAATGACAGTGTTGGTTTTTTCTCATTAATGGGCACGTGCATGGAAAATCAACAAAATGACTAAAGCGCACAGCGAAGATTCAGATCAGACTGGGCATCCAACCAGTCTGATCAAAGTCATTGCTATGCTGATGAAGAGCCCGTAAGTCATTGACTCCAATTGTTGAAACACAGAGTATATACTTTTAAGTCAGTTTACACTGGGTGCGTAGGTCATTTAGATAGATGTGTCAAGCACCGGCTCGTTTGTAATTCATTCCTGTTTAAAATGAGGGATGATCTTTAAGTGGCGACCTTGACTTGTTTGCTCGAGTAACATTCGTCCGATTAAACAATTTTCGAGCAACACATTAAACTTTATTCCATATCGCATCTATCTCTTAAATCGCCCATTCTTACATACCCTGCGGGGTCTTCATCTCCATCCATACTATGTGTATTCGAGCAGCGAATGCTCTCGCGAGTCTGTGCATAGCATATGCACAGACTCACCTGAGCTTTCGCTGCTCCCTAATGTACTACGTATCAAAACTCGTGTTTATATATGTACGTACGCATGGATTCAATACCTTAACCCAGATACCCAACATTTATCAATGTAATCTCGTTTTGATAGCGTATCCTCGTTGACTGGCCACTGCGTTAAAATAGGAAGAAACCACGTAATAAAATATTGTTAAATTTTGGACATACACTGAATAAAATTTCTAATTGGTCACCTTTTAAACTAATTCTTTCTAATCAAGCGCTAATAACATTGAAATGATTTTTGCCTATAAATGTGCAATTTAAGGGGCAAAATTTTAGCGAGTTTTTTTTTTTTCAGAAAAGTTTTCTTTCAATCCAATGTGTTTGGGTCAAAAAGGCAAAAATATGCTTTTTAGAAGAAAAATGATTTTGCTTGAAGTTTTATATCAAATTTAAGTTCAGTTGGTAATAGACTGGTCTGGTCGACCTCAAAAACACCTAACACTTGAAATTTTGACTAAAGTAGATTTTTACGCATTTTTGAAGTAACACATTTTGAAATCTTTAGTAGCTTGACTGTGCAATAATTGTTATATGCATTTTATTTTATCTGAACAAGATAGCCCAAGCAGAAAAGAACTTGATTCGTCCATTTTGTGCTGACAAACATTTCGATGCTGCTACGCACTTCCGGTTTGAATGTAAAACTTAGAAAGTCAATTTGACGGTACTTTGCATTATTATTTTTTCAATTTCCAAACTAGAATTGTGACGTCTAGTAGTAATACATTATTGCTGAAAATTTCAATACCGCATCACAGATAATACGGCGTACAGAACAGTGCGAGCCTCCTATGTAAACTGCATGCAAAAAGCTGAATTTCAATGATTTAGCTGCTGGTAGTGTTTGTCAACATGCTATTACGTAACAGAAAAGAGGAGTCTGATTGAAGCGAATCATTTGAAGTGCGTTCGACGTTAATCAGAAACATCTTCATACAAACAAAAAAAAAAACAAATGGATGAAATCTCTGTGGAATATTCCATATTGAAAGAAAAAATGTGACTTTTTGAAATGAGGGTACCTTTACCCTAGCATCGTCTGAACGCATATGCTTATTTTAATAACAAGACAATAGAATAGATTTTCGGAGAAATGTAAAACATGACGTCATAACGTCAAAAA
Source organism: Loripinus fragilis (assembly GCA_964019695.1). Taxonomy (NCBI): domain Eukaryota; kingdom Metazoa; phylum Mollusca; class Bivalvia; order Lucinida; family Lucinidae; genus Loripinus; species Loripinus fragilis. Next base: position 55,952,341 of record OZ026526.1, on the reverse strand, counting down.
TATCGTTTTTGTCACTTGTCTCGGGAGTGTATGTCTAAATAAGTTATCGAATACGTATTTCATGTACAAATGTATGCAAGGCCAAAACAAGAATATACAAAAGTGCATCTTAAAATTTTACAATTTCGTGTTATGACGTACGTTTGTATGATATGGGGTTTTTACGCCATGTTATAAACGATGTCTAAACGGGAGTGGTTTATTTCCTTTGTTCAAGCAATTTCTAGCATCTGAAATAAATACGAGTCGCCCAATTATTGTTAGAAAATGCATTTTTAAGAATCCGAACTTATGTTTCGCGTCACGTTTAAGGATAAAAGCGGAATAAACACAACTTAAAGTCAATAAAGACACAACGTAAAATGTGGACAATAGCCGCTTTGAGTTTGTCAATGCATGTCGCCGTTTAGTGTGTGCTGTCTACTTTATTATAGTGCCAATTTGCTTCACATTACTTTAATCGCGTATGAATGTCAGACTTTTCATATACACACTATCAGCATGCAATTGTAACGCTTCACGTTGATAAATGGACGAATGGGGTAGCTACGGAGTTCAAAAGGACCGGCCCATTTTCAAAATGTATTCAAAACATCATACAAAGTGAAAAGAGTTGATACAGCGACAGTGCTTTGTGAAAGCTCATAATACGCTGATAACGTTACCTGGCGTTAACAAAATAAAAAGAAGCTTTTCAGTTGAACAGTTCACGTATGCTTTATTTGAATGGCCACAAAACGTCATTGGCCCATTGAGATAAGCTTTTTGAACCCACTATTGCAGCATTTGTTATCATTCTACCTTTTAGGTTGTCTATTCTTATTTATACTCCGTACGAAAGGACTTTAACATCAGATGGCATTTTGGTTTCTGAGAAACCTATGTTTTAATGTATTGATGTTGTCAAATTTTAGAGACCCTAACCGGAGAAGTTGGCATGTCAGAATCTTTACTATTTGTTATGCTGCTTATCTTATGTTGTATGATTTGAATGATGGGTAATGAGATGAAATCCTGATTTTTGAAGAACCCTACTAGCATTTTACAAGATAGCATATTCTAAATCTGATCACTGATTCTATCACCTCCAAAAATAATTTGAACTAAACATATACTTCGAGTTATCGGAATTTTAGGATTGAAGCGTCAACTATAATACCTCTGCAAACTACAAGTAAATATGGCAGACGTGTCAGAAACACTAACCTCGTGTTGCAATGACGTAATGGTGATTAATGTGTCAACGCACAAAAAGGACACAATTTGCATACTATAATTTAAACTGCTTTATATTTATAAAGCTATAATCGGGGAAAACAGGAACTTCAATCTGTTTCTAACAATCTCTTTAAAAGAGTTTTCATATCAGAAACAGGAATCGTTAACATCTTATTTCCGGATTTTCCATTAGGTTACATGCGGCCATTAAAATAAAAGCCCTGTTTAGTTAAATGAAGCCAGCATTTCTAAAAATGAACCTATTGCCAAAGAGACTTGTATTGTGGTATTTAGTGCACGTTTTATGATCGAATTCGTATTATAATGTACTTGATGCATTGACGACTTGGAAATACTCAGATATGCCTAGGCACATACTGTCTCGCTAGATCCTTTGTTGGTGGTAAATGCAAATAATGTGGAAGTATATAAAGGTTATTTAAAAAAAAGCAATTTGTAATTGTGGCATTTCCTGGTCATACTCACTTTATTTTATATAAAGCATATACTCCCCGTCCATTTTTGAAATAGTGAAATTATGGTATAAAATGTTTCGTGTATGGAAACAGCAAAGCCGCAAATCAGTATGCGCGCAGGCTGATCAGCGCCTATGCTATTCGCTTTTTGATTAGCATAACAGTTATCCAAGCTACGTAGAAATTTTCAAGATTCTAGCTTGTCCCCGGTAGCTCTGCAGATAGGCTTGGATACAACGTCGCAAACCATGAGGACAGATTCGCACGAGATGACACTCATAAAAGAAATGACAATTAAATGTTCTAGTGAGCTAGGTCATTAGGTAAACCTGTTGCTGCTTAAACACAAGTAGTGCATTGTGTATGTAAGTGCAGAGAAGCAACATTTGGCATATATTTTGTTTATAATATTTGCCCTCTGCTGTTTTTTCAAAAAAACTATTTCAGGAATACAATCCGAGTAGCCCATACATGTAGTTTGGACTGAAGACAGGCCTGACGTTAGGTAAATTGAGTAGTATATTGCAGGATTTATACTCGCAAATGTCTACAGTTATCCTATATTAGAAATTAAAAATCCAATCTCAGTACGTATATATAAAAGTTTGATCAATCAGATTGTTACCTCAATATCAACGCCTGCAATATCCAGGGTTGCTGCTGGAAGAGGTTTATGAATATTTACACAAAGATTATTGCACGACAGTTACATCCAAAAACTTCGTCCTAAAGGTATGTATTACTTATCATTAATTAGCATTTAAGTGGTGCTGGCTGGCTACGTCGTCTCTGTAAGGACACCAAAGGAGTCATCAGTCAATAAAATAACTATTGGATAACTACAAAGTCAGAAAGGCGGCAAAGTTCAGGAATCGATACAATCAAGTACCACACCTTACCCAGGATACCACATGGGAAAGTGACAAAAACACAATTAAACATCACAAACAAGAGCCAAGAGGTCAGCCCTTTCCCAGCAGGTGACCACAAAGCAGCAATGAACAGATGCGAAATCATGACAAACACAAGACATAAATAGCACAAATGAGCCACAAAAGAAGTACCGCCTTGGAACGGTCAGTAAAAAATATTTTACTGGAGGGCTTATAGAAGGCACATACAGTTGTTAACAATAAGTATCAGCAGCTACAGTATACATATACATGCTGTAAACTTTATGAAATGCGCAAGCCAAGGTGAATTCTTGGCAAAGATACGCGAGGCTTAATTACCAGCACAAGCGAGTTATGACAAATACACTATTAGGATGTTCACTTTTGCCTTCAGTATCTGTTGGTGATTTATCATTATTTTATATATTTTTTATTGATGGTGTACGTGTATGAATCAATATGAATCCTACATATGACAAATTCAAAGCACATACTTAGTTTAGATGTCCCTACCCGATACTTGCTTTTAAATTAAGATTAGAAGATTAATGGTCAAAAGTATCAACACTATTAAAAGGACTTGTAAAAAGCAAGAATGGACTTAAGTTTTTTCATAAAAGTATGCATATGACCAAGACAGTTTTGGAAAAAATATAACAATTGAACCAGTTGCGTCAGGATCTAATATCATCTGGACTATTCACTAGGCTATCAGGATATTTTGCATAAAGGTGAAAGAAGATAGTCGCCATATACATGTACTCGTGAAGAGAGCATTTATCATGCAGGAATACTTCACGAAGAGGTTTGTAAATCTTAGGCCAAATTTGCCTATCAATACTCAACTCTTGGTAAAAAAAAGAATTATACTGTTAGCCATTAACTCCATAGACTATTTTCAGATCATGACATCATTATCTATTTTTAGACAACATTGGAAAAATCAAGAATAAATTAGGTAAAGTTTTAATAATAATTATTTGAAAATATTATGGAAAATCGAGCGGAGCAAATGCTCGGTTTTCCATAATATTTTGAAATACATAGTATTTCAAAGGTGTCAAAAGGTGTTATTATGGAGTAAAGGGTTAATACATAGTGGAACTGTATTTTGTTAAATACAAAAATTATTCCTTAACCTCTAAAGTTATGTGTCAGTTATTTGATGCTTTTGGGTGACCCATCTTTAGTTATTTGTCTGGCATCTGAGGTTTTGGAAAGTGTACACCTAACTCGACATATTGTATCACATTAAATAATAATGGCATACACTTACCAAATCACCCGTATCAATGCATAAGACTATCTCTAAATTGAGATCTAAAATCACAATTTATATAGAGTAGACCCCATAACATTATTAAAGTTTGCTACATGAAATGTATCATATTTGCTTTTTCGTTCTGTTTGATTTTTAAATACTTACATTTCCACTGCGCGTATTTAATTGAAACTTTATATTTAGGATATCGGTCATACCTTCATGAACAGATCGATTTAAGCCACATCCACGTACGTGCCATTTGGGCCAACGTCAACGCCATCTCATAACGTTGTTTGTTTACTGACGTTTGTGTGGCGTTAAACATGTATCACATTGACGTTTAGCGCGGAAATTTGAAGTTTTGGCTATTCCAAAGTCTCTGTTATGTCTGATTTAATTCAAAATATCCGAAAAACAGCCAAGTAAGGTGAAAATTGACTGATTATATAAACTGTATATATAAGTAATAAATTGAGTCTTTCTTTTATGAAGTCATGAACAAACTGGGTCTCTAGCAACCTTTCTTTGCAAGAGACCCGATTTGTTCATGATTCCATGAACAGACCAAAATTTGAATTTATTTAAATAATCAATTTCATGCCTTTAAGGACATATGCTACTAAACCTTCCCATATTGAAATCTGTTCAATACTTTGCACACCGTTTGTTTTTTTCATGGGCTATCCTTTTATGAAATAAACAGGATATGTCACCGTGCTTACATTTCATAATTTCATATGGAAGTTATCAGCATTTGACCAATTTTCTAAACAGATGAAAGAATAACACTAGTCCTAAATATTGAACTAAAACTAGTAAATTTCAGGCAGCTTCTTCCATTTAACATAAATTATTGCCCATGACCTCAAACCTTTTAGAAAATGTGCAAGTTTATTTGTTATCCCATGCTGTGACAAGATACTGCATGATATATTTTGTCAATTCGTCGAAAATTGGAATTTGCTATTAGAATACATTTTGTAATCATATATCAAAAGCTCTGATGTTATAAATCTTAGATTTTTTTTATTTCATGGACTATTATAATACCTTTCAGAAAGAAGAATAAAAATCTGGGGTCACCGAACTAGTTCTCTTTCAGGAAGAACAAATTTAACCCCACCCCAAAGGTTTCATGCATTATTCAATATACAAAGCTCAGGAATGACCATTTCGGTCGTTTTGACATGTCTGATGGTGCCATTTTAGTAGCATATGAAGCAATTTAGCAAAAAATTGTTAAAAAAGAAAGAAAACACACACTGAAAATAGGTGCGCACCTGAAAATCGATCCAGGTCCTCTAGTTTTATAGCCAGACACGCTAACCACTAGGCCACGAGGTCAGGTCGTGCGCAGTTCTAAATAACTGTACAAATTTTCGTATTTGTAACCAGGGTAACAGTGTACGTCGTTTGATTTCTGAGCAACATTTATCTGTATTTGGTACTGAGACGATCAGTTCTGATAAAAGGTCAATAGATATTTTGGACACACTTTAATTATTTTATATTGTCAAGAAAATGTTGAACCACCGATATGACATAAGAGTATCTTAAAGCTGTGTTGATCCAAATCTATAAATATGGACAGGTTTACCCGTTTCCTGACACGGGAATTATGTTCATGGGATTTAGCCGCATATATCTTTAAGTGCTTAAAAGTACAAGTAAACTTATCTTCCAATGAAATATATACCATATGGGCCTTTCCATACGAAAATGGTTAATTTACATGGACTGGCTGATTTATGGTTCATCCATTATTCCTGGACCTTTACTGTCTGACTACATTGTAGTTCGGAAGGCAAACTACTAAATAAAGATTTATAATTATACCTTACATCATGAAAGCAATCGCAAATTTATTAAATAATTTGGAAAAAATAGGTGTTATTCAAATAATTTTAGACAAGTCAGTGAACATATGCTATTGTTATCAAAGACTTACGAGGGTTGTCCCAGAATGTCGTAGATTTTTCAAGTAGCAAGAAAAGTTGACGCGTGAGCATGTTTATTTTTTGTAGAAATATTGAACTATCTATTTTTAACATTTTGAGTGTATTAATTACAACCAAAATCAAAAGGAATAATTTTTATGGTCATTCTTTCTCGTTAAGGTACGCATCACCGGCGCACGCAAAAAGTGGAAGAAATAAAATAGTATATTTCATTTTTGATAAGTGGTTGTATTGAAACTCAAAAATGATACCCGTTAATCATTCATATTGGAGGAAACGTTATTGAATTGCGCGTATTGTCACAAAATTTCAAAGCGATTGCATAATTTACGAATTGACGGCATACGATCAAAACAAGTAGGGATGAGCTCGAGCGGTGAAATAATGGAGACGTCTTACGTAAGGGCGGAGCAGCGGACAGACATACAGTTTTGTTTTGACTCCGGAATGGCACCACTCGATACTTTAAACTTAGTAAAACAAGACGAATACCACCCGAATGTATCACAGGCTTTAGTTTACAAATTATTTTCGAGATTTCGTGAGGGGAAACATGCAGACGAGCGTGTGGGAATACCGCTACTTAGAAATACTGGCGAAGATACGGAAGTCGAATCAGTAGTCAACAAAGACAGAAGACAAAGGTGCGCTACCTAGCTGAAAGGACATGTTGAGGGAACCCTGCGGTGCATATGATATTAAAATCAGACTTGAAAATGGCACAGACATCTGCTAGATGCATTCAACGTTTATTATTGGAAGATGATTGCGCACACAACCATGCTAGTTATAATTGTAAACTTTCCGACGTCCTTAGTATTTCAAATGTCGTGAGCCGGTGTGCCAGACCTATAGCTGGTAAAATGAGTGCACGGACTTCATTATCAGATATTTTTCCTTCAAATTTTGCACGATAATGCAGGAATGATGGGAGAGTTCACAGGTAAAATTTAATTGGAATACACTGTATAGTTGTCTTGTAACATAAAAAGTCTACGAATTTCTGGGACAACCCTCGTATATTTTAAATAACTTCATGTGACCAATACTACTCAGTGTTAAAAGAAATAGGATAGACTAGAAATTTAAAAGTTTACATCTAATAAATTTTCTGTTTCTGTTCAGTTCTGTTGAAAGACTCCATTATCTTAAATTTTGCAAAGCAATATTAAAGGTTAAATCTTCCATTACAGGTTAATTCTTCCACATTTTCCCAAGTGGTATATGGTAATTTTCAAAAATGTTATACGAAAGTGATCTTTATGATATAATTAAAAATGAATGTCCACACTTTGCACCTTCGCTCTTTATTTAGAACGAAGGATGGAATGATGGATAGTAATTAGCAGAAAACAAATAAAGCTCAACACAAGTCGTTTTTATTTCTATTTACTTATCTCCGCTATTGGCGACTTTTGTCACCTGCTTTAAACCTTCTTTAACAGTGTGGAAGGGATCAGACCCTGATATGGATATTCCTGTGAGATTTTTGTTAAAAAAGCTAGTACCATCCGCCGACAAAAAAGAAACATTCAAAGATACCCAGTATGCACTGAGTTAAACAAAGGGCCTTTAAACCATCAAAAGTATATCAATTAAGAATATATCATCAGTGTGAGTATAGGATAAAAAAAACGTCCCAATGATCACCGTTTGGTATCACAAGGCTTGTCGAGTGATGACAAATGGTGATCCCGGGGGACTGATTTCCCTATCCTACCCTCACACGAATAATGGATTCTTTTTCTTGATCACTACTGTCGTTTCATTTTAAAATAAGCCTCTAGAAGTCCCTAAATACGCTAAGATGCAATTTCACACGATGACGTCACTTAAACATAACAATGACGTCACTTGACGACCATGTGCGTGATTTCCAATAAAACAATGCATGGAGCCCTCACGTGATAGCCTGGGTAAGACATCATGGGTAAGATAAGATTTTCTATCTTATGGTAAAATCTCAGATATCCTTATCTGGTGAGCAAGAAAATGTAATATATGGCCCTCATTAAGCGTCCTTTATTTTCACAGTGTCAAGTTTATAAGACACCTTTTGACTTGGTTTGACAAAATTGCTTTTAAGGCCATGATTTTCACCGAGTTTCAATCTGATTTGCCCCTTAACAAACACGACAATTTCCTCTTAGTCATTCGATCTGTGTTTTCACAAGAGGCAACGAGCGGAAATCAATCTGGAACTTGGAATTATTTCAAAGAATTAAACCAGCATTTTCATCAAGGCACATTTTTACATTATCACAAACCAGTGTTAGAATATTTAGGTTTTATTTTGAATATTGGCAAGATGTCAATGGGCTGCCTGGCAAACGGTGAGGGCCAAGATAATAAGAGTGTATGATGAGGTTGAGGGTGGGATAGAAATATCCGTACTAAAGCTCACTGATTGGCATCACAAGGCTTGCCAAGCGATTACAAATAGTCATCCCTAGAGATGGATTTTTCCAAGTTTATTGTACGTTGTATCTGACCAGATGGAAGTTTGTGTTTATTTGTGTTGTTGCTTTACATCTTAGTCAACACTTTTTTCTGTCATGTCGGGATGCCATTTCAGGTGTTGAAATATTACTAAGCATACGTTATTTTCTGTCTTTTCGTGAAAACATATGTTAAAATTGCTTATTTTTGAAGACAAAAATCAATAAATATACTAGTTTTCTACAGGCAAGTGCAAAGTGATATCAAGTCCCCATTTCAACTAACATCATATCCAAATCAATAGTCATTTTAGATTCGCAAAAATCAACATCACGTGACATCTAGAGAGTCTATATTGGTACTGTAAGTTTTGTAACATTACATTCTAGTATTAAACATGGAGATTCCAACAGTGAGGTCATTATATGTTTTGGTACTCAATTTAAGCTATCAAAAGATCTTAAAGTTATTGAAAGTTACGATGGTTTTTGGATTTACCTTACCACACTTAAATACACGATTTGTGGGATAGTAATCATTTTAAGGTGATTTCATGCACTGAGAATTTAAATACATTGTACTGTTTAAACACTGTTTCTAAAAAAAGTAATACAGAAGCCACTGCTTAAATATAGACATTTTGGAAATATGGCTTCTCTCAGATTAACAGATAAACATGTGAATCTCATGCGTAGATCAAGATTGCTGGGGGGGAGGGCAGACGGTCTGGACCCACCTCCTGAAAATTCACAAAGCTATATGGTTTCTTAGCAATACGTGTCGGCATCCCCTGAAAAACCACAAAGCTATCAAGCCAGCAACCAATGTGAGGCCACCATCGGCCCGCCAGTGAAATGCGATTTAAATGGTGTTTCACTGGCGGGCCGATTATGGTCGCTTTTAGTGGTATTTGAATTCTCTTTCCACTCAGCAGCTTAAAAAGTTGTCAGAGTTGGACCCCTAGCAAACCTTTCTAAATCCGCGCATGAATCTGAATCATGTCAATAAACAGATAAAATGAATAAAAGCTGGGACTAATATGTAGATCTATCTCTCTTGGTAAAGCTGAGAAATAGCATAAGTATCAAAATAAACACATTTTTGAGCGTAAATTTGTGAACATTGTCTAATCTATCAGTTTGAACATATGTTCTGGTTAACAAATAGGAAAACTGACTTTCAATTTCGCACTCTTATCTATGGGCCTGAGTATGAGGACACGTTGTGTACCCCCAATTTTTTTTTTCTAAACTGTTTAAAAATTCAAAACGCTGGTTTCAGTTATGCAGGTAGATACACCATTCTGTACAACGGTATTGTGAAAATCGAGTTGAGTCTTATGCCAAGAAAAAACATTGTGGTTCGGGTTACCTGTCCACCCTAAATTGTTACCACCTACCCTGAACTTTTTCTCCAAATTTTGAAGTTGGAAGAGAATGCCAGAACAAAATAATTTTGTTCTTCTATTCTCTTCCAACTTCAGAATTTGGAGAAAAAATACATATTAAAATGACAGATTTTATCTATTTAGTCTTTGGTATTGGAAGTAAATATATTAAAACAAGGTTTTATCTTTAAATTAGACCCTATTATTTCAGTTTTAGCTTATCTAATACATTTCCAAGCAGGTCTGAATATTCCAAGAATAAAAGTTTTCAAAAAAGATAATTGTATCCTACCTACCTGCCCCTTTTTTTATCCAGGGTGTAACCTGAACCACACATATTTTTGTATGGCCTTACCATTATGTTTAAAAATAAATGAGCTGACAACATGTTTAAAATTAAAAGTTAAAATTTGAAGCATTTTTTTACTGCCACAATCGAAATAATTCACGAAATTATAAAGCATGTGTAATTTTGCACACATTTGGACAATCCAACGAATCTGTTTCAAATGTAGACGCGAGTGATGTATAGCCAGTTCGTAAGTGTTTCGTGCTTTTAGAATATCTTAGCAGCGAGGATTCAGAAAGTTCGCTGTTTGCATACACAACGATGTGACGTAAATTAAAACGTAGGCGAAAAACTAGGTTCATAAGTGTGCATGCATGTTTAAAGAGCAACTTTACGCAAATACAATAAGTATGCCCATATACATGTACCTTATTGTGTAGTATCAGTAGATTAACTTACCATAAACATTGAGCCTTGCAACATGTTCAACCTCTCCAACGTCATTACTGGCTAAACATCTGTATTCCCCACCATCTTCCAGTCTCACGCTAGAAATATTTACATAACTAATGACGTCACCAGAAAGATCAGTAAAATCACCAAAACTGACATGTGGCCTCGACTGCAGTGGTTGTCCATCCAATATCCAGCTCACAGTAGGTGTGGGGTTCCCAGCAGCTATACACCGCAGTGCTGCCCTCTGTCCAGTCTGTACAAACTGGTCTGTGAATCCATCAACCATTGACGGGTGGGCAGCTGCAAGGTACATTATGTTCATAAAGGTATGGGCCAATCAGTGGAATAATCTATAACATTTATGTCTTAATCAGAAAGAAAGGGCTGTCAAATCTTACAAAAAGGACATTTGAGTTATAAAAAAACTACATTCAAATAAAATTACATGAAAAAGTAGGCTTTGATTACATCATAACATATAAATATAAAAATGCTTCATAGAGGGTCTTATACGAGTGTTCATGTATTATTGAATATTTAAACAAGTTTGGGAAAGAAATGAAATGCGAGGCTTACCAAACATCTATCGCTTTTTCGCAACACGTTTAATAGACTCAATAATACAGGTGCCCTAATGTTATATTATATTTATCACATGGCATTAAAATTACTTTGGAACGCAAAGTTGTTATGAACATATTAACGTTACGTAATATGTCAACCACTAGTGTTTTTTTCAATTTTAATACATGGCGTTATATCACTCCCAGACGCAACGTAGTGTGATTTAATTAAATAAATATATTTGCTTGAATTCATATTATTTAAAACAATGTCGACAGACATGTTTTTCTAAGCTAAACAATTCAATGAAAGACTATTTGGAAGACATTAATGATTCAGTTTTAGTTTCTCAGATTATGACACTGTGTCAATATGACAAATGACCTATCAGTTATGTGTTGCCTGGTGGGAAAACGATTAGCACCATCTCAAACCTGAACAAGAAACACAATATCTTGAAAACATAATACTGTGGTTTTCGCGAAGCCAATCTGTTCAGTGATAGTCACATTGACTATATAATAACTATCATGTATGCATGATGCCACGTCTCAGAGTGATATAACCATATTTATTTTATACTAAGCAGTGAATCCAATGAATATCAAATGTGAATAAAAATGATGTTTTACAGTGAAAATATATTATATCAATTCACTAGTGAGTGATATGATTTGCATATTTTCACTGTAGCGAAACAAGGCTTTGTGCTAAATTCAGGAACTGAAACTTATTCATTTTTTTAACTAAAGGGTTGTTTCAGAAGTGACGCTATGGTTGTTGTGACACCAATTTCAAAAATATGGCGTCATTCTATGGCCTGGCGTAGCGCTAGTCTTGTATGTGACGTAAGTCCTGAACCATACTGGAAAGACTTATCAGGGAATATATACCTCCAAGCAGAAGTTGAGACGTTCCCTGGACCTCCTCATCACCATCACTGATGAAGCACTGATACATCCCTTGATCTTTTCTCTGTACATCATCAATATGTAACAGTGTGTCTGATTGGTAGATGATGCGGTCATCGTCAACCAATAGATGTCCATCTTTGTACCATTCCACGACTTTGATTGGATTTCCTTGGACAGTGCAGTTAAATAATGCTGTTTCACCAGAATCCACGATCTGTGTAGCTGGTGTTATTGTTGACGACATTGGAGCTTAATAAATAAATACATGTAATGAATAAATATATTAATGAATGATGAATGATTGTTTAATTAATCAAGTCATTCATTCATTCGTTAATTAATTAATATGATTATGCATATCATGTTAGTACGAATGAATGAAATAGTTAAATGATTAAATATTTAATTAATTAACTGATTGATTAAATCGTTTATTAATTAATTAATTAAATGTTTAATTAATTAATTCATTCGTTAATACTAACATAATATGCATTATAATAATTTATGAGACCAAAGCAACATATAGAACAATGAGAAGGAGTTTTTGCCTTTTTGGTGCCTAAGTGAACAATGGCAACCAAAACTTTGATATAGTCATTTCTTTAAACATATGAGAAATTTGCATTATAAATGAGCTTTGGATATGCAAAACCAACAAATTGAATTTTACACCAAGCAAAGACTAGTAGCAGTTTGAACTTTAACCAAGTAAAAGTAAAAGCCTGATGTGCGCTTTATGGGGCCGAATAAAACATACCTGTGTTCAGGGTAACCTGACCCTACCTAAATTTACTGGTGAAACCTAGGATGTTTTTTTCATGTTTTCTGCCTACCCCACCTAAAATATCCAGACAAGTTACTTGAAACACAATTATTTTTTTATTTAGCCTGGGTAGCTAAGGACTCATGTTTTACATGCAAACAGAAAAGAATAATATCAGACTGGGCATTGCATTCGCCAAGTCTGATCGTAGTCTTCGCTGGTCGACCATGTTATTTAATTGGCTTTGCCATGCATAGGCATGAATAGAATCTAACAAATTAAGAATAATTAAAGGATTTGTGAATCAAGTTTCATGTTTCGTCAGTATGGGTTTTGTGTCAATTTAGTTGATAATGGACATGTCCATATGATAGTTATCACTAAACACACTACAGTAAAACCTGTGTAAAAGGGTCACTCTCAAAAAGACCGAAAATTGGTTTTCAAGACCAATAATTGCTTAATGCAGGTCGAAAGTATTGCACAATGCTCCAAAGGGACCATTCTTCAATACTTTTGACCTTCATTAAGCTACAACTTGACATCAAGATCTGTGTTTTATCTATTTTGAGTTGCCGTTTTACACATGCTTTACTGTGATAGCGTACATGTAATAGGTGTTAGGCAGTATTCTGCGATAGTGGTGTTTCCTGGTCTGGCTTGTTTTAAACGACAACTTAATAGATTTAAAAAAAGAACTCATGATTTAAAAAAATACCAGTGATGAGATTCAAAATTATGAAAACCCCATTAAAAACTTCCAGCCCAGTCTTAAGTTATGCAAGTTTTAAAATAATGCAAACAAGCAAATAAGCTCCGCCTACATTATTGTTTAGACGTGATTTTTCAAATGTTATTTTCAATGTAGATTAAATTTATAAGCAATTACGAATAGTGCAATTAAACTTTTATATGGAAATGTTGTATTCATCATATTGTATTAGTTTCAGCAAGTAATGATAAATAAATGAAAAATATTAAATGATATTTCAAATGACGCCATATGAGTCTCTTGCATATTTTTCACCTAATTAAGGGTAAAAACCTTCATAGTTTGGTAACTAATAGGTATATTTTGATGGGGTTTTCGGCATTCTGTTTCTCTCATCACTGTCTTATCTGATAATGAATCAGAAGGAGATTAAAAAAAATAGATTCAGTTGACCTTTAACCACTCACCCGTTACAATCACGCGACGCACAGCCACAGCATATCCTCTGTCGTTAGTTGCGTTACATTTGTAACTACCACTATCGGATGTTGTTGCAGATAGAATCACCAAGTTTCCGCCTAACTGTAGATATCGTTTGTCAGTAGGATCCACTGCTATATCATTCTTGTACCATCTATAGTTCGGAAGTGGGTAGCCATCCGCTGCACAAGATAGCTCCAATCTACTCTCAACAGATGCAGTTAATTCTTGGTGTGTATTATCAACTGAAGGGCTTCGCAATCCTGCTGGTGGGTCTGAAATTAAAAACCAACATATAATTTACCATGCGCGGATCTAGACAATTTCGTCAGGGGGTCCTAACAAGGTTTTATTGTTGTTTTTTAGTCATCAACGTTCGGATCTCCCTCGAGAAGCAATTGGACCCAATTTCTCCTGGAGAGGGGTCGGTATCAGAATTTCAAGGAAACATATAGCCACTTGTGATTTTACAGCTGGGGGGTCCGGACTCCTGTCCTCCTCTGGATCCGCCCAAGTTAACGTTTTCCTTACGAAGTGGACTCAGAGTAACTGGAATCCTGATTGCTTAATTCTTTGTATTCTGACTGATTTCCCCATACGTATTGATAAAATAAGCATGGGACTGCCAATTGTGTACTTTAAGGGGTAACAGGTAAAGTTCTCTCAATTATGATGTATTTCTGTCCCTGAAGATTGTTTTTATCTTAGCAAACAGCGCATAACCTGATGAAATGCAGCTTTATGCTGCGTTTCATCTGGGTCTTCCCTGTTTGCAAAAACACCCGTTTAGGAGTTCCCAGTATATAAAAATGTTTAGAATTCAGAACAGAGGTACAATCTCAGACTTGTTTCCTTACTTCATGTCACTCCGAGACGTTTTAGTATCCTCATCATATCGTTTGTTTTGTTTGTTTGTGCTGATGCTTAACGCCCCCAATCAACACTTTTACATTCACGTCGGGATGTTTTCCAGGTTGAAACGGTACTAAGCAGAGGATATAGTGTCTTGCTCAAGGACACAATACAGTGCCTCCGTTTTGCCGCTATACAGTAAAAGAGCATGCACTAATATCTGATGGCATGTATCCAAACGTCAAACATGTGTATGGAGTATGGGCCATGACTTGCATTTCCAAAGCAATTCGTTTTATCTGAGCAACAGTGTGTAAAAGGATATTTGTAAACTAAATAATTATATTGCATGTAGTTCAATCTATACTGAGGGTAAACAGTTTAGCAATTATTTATAATGTGGTTTCCCATAGGTGATCTTTGAAGCATTAGACCTTTTTAATTGGCAGATTCGCATACATGTCAGTTGTTTGAAAATGACCTAACGGCTACCCGCAAGTGGTCAAAAGAAACAAAATCCGACTTCATAGTGAGGATTTGATCTGCTGAGCATTTTAATTTCAAACGTTATTCAATTGAAAGGGAGGTAATTTTGAAAAATACGATTTTCAACTAAAAGCTGTACGAAAAAAGTGAATATAACAATCAGTTTTCAACCGTTTTTCACTTTCTTGCTTTTGGATCTAAACATTGGACAGAAAAATGAAACTTCTACTCGAAAACTATTCGCACTATTACCAGATAGGCTGTTTTGGCAAAGGGGCATAAAACCAGACTTGAAATGTCAACCTGTTAATGTAATCGTACCCTTAAACGTTTGTCAACATATAGTTTTGACACTATGCAATTAAAAGTCCTGTTTCTTCTAAACTGTGAATCCTCAAAGTATATTGCTGAACTTTTTCCCTCAGTATATTTAGTCATGGACTAATGAAACGCGATAGGTGTCAGGGTTGGATCCAGGATTTCTAGAAAGGGTGTTCAGATGTACATGTATAATGGGTAGTTCGATATGATGATTTTACCTCATTTTTCTTAAATATCACCCATGAAAATGAAATCATTTGGTCTGGAAGTGGGGTTCAAGCGAACCCCCTGAATCCCCTCTGGGTCCGCTAATGTTCGTCTGCTATTTCTACTTACCATGCACTTGTAGATATGCTGGAGTACTCGATTTTACTTCGCCAGTGACGTCACTTCCTGCTTTGCATCGGAATGTTATCATTTTGTCAGAGTCGCGTACATCCCTGACATGGAGTTCACCCTGTGGCGTGATGCTATACCGTGTCGCTGGAAGAAATATTATCAGTTAATTATACATTTGCACCAGCAATGTCGTTTTATTTGATACTTAGCGCTAATGCAAAAGTGCGTATTGAATTAAGAACTATTTTTCTTATTTCACAATCAAAACATATGCTGTTGGTACTCAAAAGGACGGTTCTTTTGAGTGGCAAAAACAAATTTTATAAATGATGGGTAAACATATTCACAATTGTACACTCAAACAGGTTGTTTATCCTTACCTCCCAGCCAGCATATATTCTGGGGCCACTATCGGCCCGCAAGCAAAACGCCATTCAAAATGGCGTTTTGCTGGAGGGCCGATAGAGGCCCGCTTGCATAAGCTGAATGGGCTATCACTTGATACATGTACTCGAGACAAGAAATATACCACAAGATATACATAGACAGAACAATAGATAAGTTACATTTTTTCATAAAAACGGTGACATTTTTTCAATTAACTTCATACAAATGTTTGTTGTGATACTCCATTGAGAGGTTTCGAATGAGTGCTACGGAATAATATTTTTTTTTCCTTTTTGACTTTGTCAATAACCGTGTTTCATAACTCTTTAAGAGTAGCCTGTATACTTTTAAACATTGGTTTATGTATACATGTTATATATTTGTCTGTACATAAGGTGACACGTTAATAAACCACTGAACTGAACTGAACGGAATAATAAGAAAAAAATAATCTGACGAACTCTCTTAACAAGTACAATATATGTAATTCAATTAATAATCGATATTATTGAAAAGTATACCGATATATATTCGATTGCCGCCAAAGTTTCTAAGCAATCGATATTTTTTCGATTAATTAACTAGACATCTGGATTAATCGCCTTACACTAGTTTCGATAGATCGGAACTAGTCCAGAAAAAAATAGACTTGATCGTTTTTTAGACAGAAACAAGAAACTAATGAAATACAAACCTGGTTCTATTTCTACAGGTTCTTGCGTCCATCCGGTGACTTTCACATAATCTCTGACGTATTGCGGGTTCACTTCACAAGAAAAGACGGCGGTTCCTCCGCGCATTACCCAGACATCGTTAAGTTGTACAATGAAGCGTTGGATCTGCTCAACTATCACTGAAAAAGGACAAAAAAGTTAAAACTTTTCTAAAAAGTCTTGCCATTTTCAGCACTATTTTCTAATGTCTATAAAACATATGAAAGTCTTTTATAATATGTTTGTCTGGAAAATGGTGTATGCTTATTGCATAAATTCAACTACGCTCAACATAATTTTGCAAGCAAACACTTAGAAGCAGTCTGATCTTGGTCCATAGTGTTTGCAATATAGGCTACCGTATTACATTATTGACGTAATATGGGTAAAACATTACCCTGCTAGAAAGTTCTTTCCAACTTAAATAATTATTTGAAAGGGTCAGGTATTATAATTTTTAAATAAGATTGTATTCAGGCCCCCTGATAAGGGTGCGTAATGGTTATTTTTCTTATTTCTCAATCCAAAGATATGTTGTGGGTGCTCAAAAGAACCGTCTCAATGAGACGGTTCTTTTGAGCACACAAAACATATGTTTAAGCTGATGGATAAGAAAATAATCGCAATTATACGCTAACTGTCCCTAAGTGTATTGTTTCAGTCTCATGAAATAAACGGTTCATACATGGTACATTGTCCGACCAAGTAAACATGTAAAAGCGGGTCACTACCGGCCCGCCAGCGAAACGCCATTTGAATTACGCCATTACGACCTGGCCTCATGGCCTAGTGGTTAGCGTGTCTGGCTACAAAGCCAGAGGACCTGGATCGATTCCCAGGTGTGCACCTATTTTCAGTGTATTTTTTCTTTCTTTTTAAAAATTTTAATGCTAAATTGCTTCAAATACTAGTAAAATAGTATCATCAAAAAGACCGAAAGGGCATTCCTGAACTATTTATATTGAATTACGCTTGAAACCTATGGGGCGGAGTTAAATTTGGCCCTCCTGAAAGAGAATTAGTTCGGTGACCCCAGATTTTTATTCTTTTTTCTGAAAGGTATTATAATGGTCCATGAAATAAAAATAAATTCTAAGATTTTCAACATCAGATTTTTTAATATAATGATTTATTCTAAAAACAAATTCCAATTTTCCATGAATTGCCAAAATATATCGTGCAGTATCTTGTCACAACAAGGGATAAAAACTAAACTTGCACATTTTCTAAAAGGTTTGATGTCATGGGCAATAATTTAAGTTAAAAGAAAGGAGCTGTCTGAAGATTTCAACAGTTTTAGCTCGATATTTAGGGCTAATGTTATTCTTTCATATTTTTAGAAAATTGGTCAAATGCTGAAAACTTCTATATGGGATTGTGAAAAAATAAGCACGGTGACATATCCTTTTTTATTTCATAAATGGATAGCCCATACATAAAACAAACTGTATGCAAGGTCTTGAACAAATTTCAACATGGGAAATATTTATAGCATATGTCCTTAATCCCAATGTCATTTAAAAATAACTTTCACTTTGCTTTCTACGCTTTCTTCCCAAATATTTGGTAAATTACCTGCATTTAGAGATCTAGAGTAATTGCCTACACAAGGTTATATATAGAATGAGGGTAACTTGGATTACTTTTATTTGATGGAAAGTACGAGCGCACTTATTTCAGTTCGAGGTTTGCTTTTTTGTTAAATGTTAAACGTTTTTCCCCTCAAGGTAGCATCCGATCGTCACTTTTTTTTAAAAAAATTTCAGCGTACAGCTTTCGCTTGCATATTAGAAAGTGCATGTGCACTGTTACAAATTTAAATGCATGTAATTTAGCACCTAAAGAGGTGACAGCTCAGCTGCCACCTCTTTTGGTGTTACTTTACACTTACTTACATGTACCAACTAAACAACTTGAGGCCAATATTTCCCCAGCAATAAATGTTAACCATATCTACCCGTTATTGTTGTAGATATTATCTGGATCAATTCGGTTGAACAGACCATAGCTTTGAAAGAAGTAATAAGGTTACATTAAGATCCAAGATAGGTGGTGCCACCAAATTAAGTACTTATTATATCTACTAAAACAACTTAAAGAGGTAAAATTTTGAGCAATAATAGCATAAGTGGTACCACTCATTATGACTCTCTCCAGAGGTCATTCTGGACAGATCAAAAGGACAGTCATAATTAGGTGATAATGACATCCTTACAGGAGCAATAAAGTGGGCCCATGAAGGGATTAGGTATTTTATGATAAAATATTGATCTTTATCTAAGTGAAAGAAAAGATGTTGTATACAGGTAAGTCCCCTCTTGAGGACTCTTACTTTTGTAAGATACTGAAACTGTCCCTTATCAGTTAATCCATTAACGATCTATATTGGACAGTAATATATGTTTTTAAATTGAGGCCGATATTTCTCCAGTAATGAATGTTAAACATTTCTACCTGTCAATTTTTAAGTTATTCTCCAGTGACAATAAAATCGAACAGGCCATAGCTTTGAAAGCTGTGAGTAAAAAGGTGACACTAAGATCAGCGCCACCAAATTATTTGTTAAGTTACACAGTCATACAGTGAAACCTGTCTAAAACGGCCACTCTCAAAAACAACAATATTGGTTTTCAATGCCGATAGTCGCTTAATGCAGGTCCTAAGTATTGCAGAATGTTCCAAGGAGAGCATTCTGCAATACTTTCGACCTTCATTAAGCTAAGCGGAATTTGTCATTAAGACCCTTGTTTTGTCTATTTTTGAGTGGCCGTTTAAGACAGGTTTAATTTATTTTTAAGTGTGCATACACTTATATGCACTTTAATGTTGACCCTTTTCTGAAAGGAACACCACGCATGCAAAGAAATAATTCAATTGAAAAAGAGCTAAATTTGTCATCAACAGCCTGTTGTTCCCGTGCGGGCTAATTGTACAGAAACACTCTAAAGCGCTCTGCAAGAGAAAATTAAAATTATTGTTTTAATTTTGTTTCTTTAAAACCCTCTGAGTAGCGGTGCAATGCATTAGGGTTTATTTTGTGTTTTCAACGCTGATGCAACTGCCTGAATACGACTGCAATGACTCACAATTTGGAATTGGTGACATTTATTGCGGAGAACTCTGCAAATTCCATCATTATAAAATTGCATTTGCGATGCTTTGGGGAGTTTTATTTATGGCAATTCACTAAAACGAAAATAACAATAAAATCGTTTTGAAACTAACAATTAGATATGACACGCAAGTGGGACCCTTCAATGCATTTTGGGTATAACTTCTTGTATCTAAGATAAAGTTTAGTCTCGAAAAAGGTTACAATCAGTAAGTATCGCAAACCGGTCGAAACAATTCGCATTCTTGCGTATTTTTACTGCTCGCAAAACTCCGTAAAAGACTCGTATATATGTAACAATATATGTTACGTTTTGTTATGGTTACGGTAAATGTTCTAAAATATCGAACACTAAATGCCTGCCAAATAGTTTAGACAAACGGCGCAGACCCAGATCAGACTGCTTCTTAACACACTGATCAGGATCTTCCCTGCTTGCTATTCTGACAACCATTTTGCGAATTCCAGCTCTGAGAGCCAACATTTAATTTGAGAACAGAAAAAGAAAGTGTTCCAAAATTTCAGAACATTTACCATAGTTTATGACTTTTTAACGGGTGCTTATTAAATCGTGTTTCGATGACGTTACGTGTAGTTACAAGTAGGGAGCAGTGGCTCAGTGGTAGTGTGCTTGACTTGAGACCGAGGGTTCGAGCCTCACTGGCGTCACTGAGATAAGTCCTTGAGCATGACACATTTATCCTAGCTTAGTACTGGTTAACTCAGGAAGACCCGTCCCTACATAACTGAAAGATTGTTGATGGGACCTTAAGAATCAAACAAACAAACAAGCAGTGGATCAATGGAAGAGTGCTTTACTCGAGACCGAGAGGCCGCGGGTTCGAGCCTCACCGGCGTCAATGTGTTGTGTCCTTGAGCAAAACACATTTATCCTTGCTTAGTACTGGTTCAGATCAGGACATAACTGACAGACGTGCGTCTAGGACGCAAAGAATCAAATCAAACAAACAAAACAAACGGATAGTTACGAGCCAGATTGGGTACTTTACATGTAGTTACATAAGATATGCATACTTTACATTTTTTTTGCAGAATTACCTTATAACAAGAAGGAAGATCGTCATGCGTGGATCCAGAAAGTTTTGTCAGAGGGGGTTCAACTCTAACAACTTTTGTTTTAGTTTATGAGGTGAGAGGATCAAAATACCACTAAAAGCTGGCCATCATCGGCCTGCCAGCGAAGGGGGTCGATGGTGGCCTAACATTAAATGCTAGCTTGCTTTTTCAGTCTATCTAGACCAGTTTTGCTAAGAAACCCTATTTTTTTTCAGGGGGGGGGGGGGCGAACCCCCTGTCCCTCCCCCTCTGGATCCGCGCATGATCTTCAGTTTTCATCATATCATGACATATACCCAGAAAAACAAGGATATTCAGTACGATATAATAAAAACTTAACTATTTTTTTTAGTAATTATGCAAGCATTACATACTGTCCTGCCAACCAAGAGTGAAAGTGATGTCATGTTTTGTTTACAAAGTTCTCAAGGACTTAGAATCGATTGATCACTTGTGCATTAATCCTATCCGCAGGATATATCGATTCGCGTTAGCTCAAGTGGAGTGTTCAAGGTATTGTTTTACTTAATAATTGTAAATAAAACATGACGTCACCGTCACTCTTGGCTGGCAGGACAGTAGTTCCAGGTATCTGCATTCAAAATGAATGTTTAGTTTAAGTCACGCTTCAATGATTAAAGTACAGTACGTGTCCAAATGTTGCAACCCTCTATACTGAAAAGTCACAAACACTCTAAAATGATTGAAACCAATTTTTATTTATTGTTTTTATTGTTTGTATTCCATAATAACTGGCTCCGATACCATTGCTGACCCTCAGTCAAACGTATGACACCTATTTTAGCTGCTGTCAGCGTTATACTTCCAATTTGTTGTCATATTGGCTGGGGTATGTCATATCTGTGCATTTTTGTTGAAGAAAGTGTCATGTTTTAAGGGCAATTACTGAAAAATGGGTGTGAACAATTGTCTGTGGTCGGAATTAGAACATAAACATTGACCAGGTAAATGGTGTAGCAAAAAAATATAGACGCTAAAGTTTTTGCTTGTGAACTTTAGGTAAAGAGGGTTGGTACATTTGGTGTGGTGCTGTATCGTACGTAACCAATGACCCGTAAATTTCTTTTTGCATTTTGCTGAAATGCATATTGGTGGTTCTATCAGATGCGAAACTACTTTGGACATTATTTTCTCAAATGTTATATAGTCCAAAGAATTTTGATATCCTTCACTTGTTTTTCTGAGTATATTTTGCCAGAAAACGTTAGGCTCGTAAATGCTCTTAACTGTTCGTAACAACACATACGCAGTTCATTTCTAACATGTAGAACGACGAATCGTAAACATTCGCAATTTACTCGTAACAATCTCATAAGCTCGTAAAATGTATGTAACTCACTCGTACTTACCAATGGTAACTTGTAGGGAGTCAAAATTTTTGAGGTAAAATTCAAATGCATCGTAGAAACTCGTAATAAACCATAAATAGTTCGAAAATAGATCGTAAATTTAAATGCATGTAACAACTATTAAATCGCTGTTCGAACCATAGGATCTATGCACTTTAAGAAGTTGTGACACTCGTAAGGAATCGTTAGAATTAGGGGTGATTGTTCTCTTCACAAAGAACTGTGAGAAGCTACTACATGTATCACACTTTTGATGCTCACTCGATGACAAAAAAAAATCGAAATCAAATATCCTCTATATCACTTCAGTACATGTAACTTAATTCATCGCACTCATTCCTTAAAAAATAATAGCGTTTAAGTTGGGAAAAAATCATGTTTTCACAAAATATCGAGAAAGCGGTGAAAAAAGTGTCAATGTTTTCTGTAATTTGAAACTATGTCATTATCTGGCAAACCCAGTAGTACAGCCTTGAATCAAAATTATATTGAACTGGTATAAGGTGTTGCCGATGCTTAGATCTACATGTAAATAACATGGGCATTGTTTCGAGAAAACCTGTTTTCGCTGTATACGAACACCAAAGGTGCAAGTCATCATGTGCATCTGCACAGTCTGGTTTGCACCTTTAAATTCGTTCATAACCCCCCCCCCCCCCCATTCCACTGGACGGCGATTCCGCTACGCTCATGGCGATCACAGATTATCTCTACAATTAATCCAAATCGCCGCGGAAGCGTAGACAATCACAAAATTTGGGGGCTTGACGCTTCCGATACGCTTCTACTACGCTTCCGTTACGCTTCTGCTAGGACCCCACTGCAACAATGAAGATCCGGCTGAGTTTAGTCTACGCTGATGGCGATGCAGCTGTGACCTTGCTACGACCTAGGCGATGGAGCTACGCTTTCGCTTTTGTATCTTTTCTATATAAAATCTGAAGTTCAACTGATTTATGTTCAGTTCAGTTGAATGTCAACGATAGACGCGCTCAAGTCGCTGTGCTTTAGCTGGCCACTATGAACCACATACTTATTATGTTGGATGATCGGAGGTCCAGGCAAGACGGAGTCGGAGGGTCAAAGGGTCCTGGGTCCGTCCATGATTATCCGCAGACGGACGGCTACAATATGGCCACTATGACCAACTAATAAGAGCAATAAGCATGGAAGATGGCTCTTCATTCTTCAATTACATGAGAATGGAATCGCTCAGAATTGGTCATTGAATCCTAAAGAGCAACACCAACTTAAGGAAGCAATTGAACAATGCCTGGAGTTGGCCAGAACGCCAGGCGCGTAGCGGAAGCGTGGCAGAAGCGCCAAGGTTGACTATGCCTAAATAGCACAGTCGCCGCGGGAGCGTGTTTGGTCCTAACGAGGTCGTAGTGAGAGCGTACAGAGCGAAACGAGGTCGCGCAGAGTTTAGCAGAAGCGTGGCTGCATCACGGATGAATAACTCGGCGAATTTGCCACGATGTGACGGCGATTGTGCTACGATGCTCACGATGCCGCCGCGAAATTGCTACGCTCATGAAGATCTTACCGCGATGTGACTACGCTTCCGTTGCGCTTCGAGTCAACGGCGATGTCGTAATGTAAATTTTGAGCAGACCAAAACAACCGCCGTGACTACGCTTCTACTGCGCTCTTGCCGTTTCTGCTACGATTCGTGTCAATATTATATCTGAAAATACCCAAAGCCCTTCATGGGACCTCTTTAATACCCACTGCAAGGAGTTCATTACAACCTCATTATGATAGGCCTTTGATCTGCCCTGCATAGCACCCAATGAGAGTCATAAACAAATATGTGAGTGATACCACTTTTAGAACGTAAAAATTAGGTCCTTTTACCAAAATCGCACGTACTATAGCATATTTATCAACTCTCCTCACGTTCTGCGAATGACAAGAAGAAACACTTCTGTACCGAGTTGTTTACTGAAACTCTGAAAGTACTCTATATTCTGTAGTTTAATGGATTGATAAAATTAAAATTTCCTGAGAAAGGTTACTAGGACAAAATCCGTATTTTCCTATAATTCTTTAACTCAAAGCATGCTGTTTTTTAAAGAAACTTTATTGTCAACTGATTTCTTTTTCTATTTATCGTTTTGAAAAAATGCTTCCAGCAATATAATCATAGTGCCAAACAGTTTTGACCTTGTTCCTTTCCTACATTCGGGGCTGTTTGAAATTCAATCAGCAGAGGAAACCAGCAGGCATAGTGTTAAAGTCTTTTCTGCGCTTTACGCCCTGGTTAATCAACAAATCGATGAAATTTCTTAATGGATCTACTTTAGTAAGCTTTGATTTATTTTCCTCCCCAATTGAATTCCAGGTTTCTTATATAGTGCTATTATTTTCAGATTCCGTGTGTCGACCTCATTTATTGCTTTGCAAAACACGACTTCACAAAAAGGTCTTCGGTTGACAATGCAGCATTGCTATGAATTTAGGGCAACAATTGCTTACCTAATGTCAATGTCTTTAACAACGTTTGTCAGATATGTGTTAAAATTGTACACGCAACATTATGATCTACACAATTTCTGAGGTTTGGCTAACATAGAACACATTTTTCTACCTACAAGTGTAAGCTAAAAGGCTACGTAATAGTTATTCCATGGGTTGTCCGCCTGTACGTGGAGATAATCCACGAGCTTTAGCGAGTAGATTATCTTACATATAGGTGGACAAACATGGTGTAACTATTTTATACCACCTACATCAGTGCAGACCTTGCACATCACGAGATACATCGTGCTAAAGTTGGTAAGGGTGGTATAAAATCGCGCAATGTCAAACAACTTTTAATTAGCTCTCAACTGTTTTCTTTTTTACGGTAAATGTTTTAAAATTTCGAACACTTTCTGTTCTCAAATAAAATGTAAATTTCTGACTAAACCTGATTGGTTGAAATTTAAAAGGGGAAAGTGATATCATACGACTATGATCGAAAGAAATGTGCAATGTAACTATCGATTGCTTTTATATTACTGAATCGCCATGACCTCAAGTATACCACCTTTACCAACTTTAGCATGAAATATCTCGTGGTGTGCATGGTCTATACTGATGTAGGTGGTACAAAATAGTTATAACATGGGTTGTCCACCTGTACGTAAGATAATCCACACGTACAGGCGGACAACCCATGGTATAACTATTACGTAGCTATCGATTACTTTTATATTACTGAATCGCCATGACCTCAATTAGCCCAGTGATGGCCTGCAGTTTCCTGAAATAACCAGCTGACAGGTACTGTGCAGCGATGATACAGGACCCGGATGATGGATGGCCCTCAACCACAGGGGGATAGTATGACGGATTACTTGTATCACTAAAGAGTAAACCAATTCCGATTAAAATCATCGAAATTTTAATCACGCTTGCGATCAAGAGGGAATATCTAAGTGGTGTGTAATTGAATATTCTTCAATCAAAATAAATTAATGATCAATGAGAATGACCATATTTATTCACGTCCACTCTGAAGTTATGAAAAAGCAGAGGGTTGTGCAAGAACAGCTACATATATGCGACCATGTGCAGATCCAGAGGAGGGGGTCCGGACCCCCTTCCCGAAAATCACAAAGGTATAAGCTTCCTTAGCAATACTGGTCCGGATCCCCTGAAAAATCTCAAAGCTATATACCTGCCCAGCATTCAATGTTGAGCCATCATCCGCCCGTCATTTAAATGGCATTTCGCTTGTGGTCCGATGATGGCCCGCTTAAAATGACGTTTTGCTGGCGGGCCGATGATGGCTCGCTTTAAGTGTTATTTGAATCCTCTTTCTCCCCTCAACAATTAAAAAAATAACTTACTCTGGCAACACTTTCTGGACCCGCGCATGGCTAATTTCTAGAAAATGAGTATTTATCATTTTTGTTAGTTACATGTGTATATGCTTAAAGGCAGTAGTGGACTGTAAAAGGCAGCATTAGCCACATATCTTATAAATCCAAAAACAGCATATATGCCTAAATGTTGACTCAATAATAGTGGTGTCATTAATTACCCAGACAGCATACAATGTCGGACCACCATCGGCCAGCTCAGCTTTTATAGAACGAATGTTGAATCGCTCGGCAAGCCTCGCGATGTCAACAAGCGTTCTCAAAGTGTTGTCTGGTAAACTTGATATCAGTTTGGTGGCAGCTTAACTTCCATCGATATTTATGTATCCTTTCAGCTGCTTTGAAAGCTATGAAAGGTTCGATTTATTGATGCTGGGTATAACAAGAAAAGTAACATCATAAATGTGTAGAATTTACCACTGGACAAATGTTGGCCTCAAGTTGTTATTACGTGTAAGTTTACATCTTTTGGTGCTAACTTACACGTACATGTGTTTTACAGTGTATACGTGTAGTAGAGTGCATAAGTCAGAATCAATATGTAGGTTTTAGAAAAAAAAATGCGCTTAGATATATTGGGCCCGCGTCCATCTTCCTTATGAATCATCCAAACTTGGTGTATCAATTTTGTTACAGATTTACCATTTTGACTGACAGCGGCGCCGATATGAGGCATTTTGTTTAAACTTTATTTTATTTGTATAATATATGACAAGTATACAAACAACACAGAATACGATTACAATACAACCACTATGCAAATGGGATTCAGAAGAAAGTCAAATGACTTATTTGAATCTGTATCCCAAGAGTTCACATTACTAATATATGTACTATCATGTCGTAATTGTCATTTATGTAGAGAATAATGGTCGCACTTTGTAGCTGTTTGGCGATAAGAGTACTAGTTGGCTGTTGAGGGCTCCACGGGGAATGGAATGTAAAGTTATAATTTCAGCAGTCTGTTGTTGGACTAAATTCATCCATAACAATTAGATCTCTGAATAAGATACTATTGGGCGTCTGCGTACCCGCAAATTAGTATCATATTAGGTTTTTATTTAGTTTTGATTAATCGTGTGTGCAACTATTGTAAGAACTTTCAAATGTGTACCTGAGTCATTTGTACATTGTATATACACACGCTGGTGAGTTCCTCCACTGTCCCCAAAAGTTAAATGGCTTATTTCCCACGCCACAGGACACTAATGGATTCAAGAAAAAAAACTTGATTAAAACGGAAAGAAATTAATTAAAATCAGCCAATAAAATCCACAATTAAGCCAGGAATAAATTTCATGCGAAAAAAGATAAATGAGCCAGTGCATGAGATTTCCAACAATGTGGTATGTGCGACTAGCAAAGCCTCAGATCAGCCTGCGCATACGCGTAGTCTGATCAGAGCCTTTGCTAGTCGCTTGAGTATTCTATGATTGTTAAGCTACTGACTGAACATCATTTGGAGTTTCTAAGCTTAAAAGGAGGCTGCAGAGGCTCGTCCGAGTCTACACTTGTCAAAATGTCAAATTGTTGGAAATCTCATGCCACGGCTCAAATTTAAGAGTATTAGCTGGGAAACTCGTAAGATTAAGAAAGTGCTTGTAACCATAGGTGATTTTAACAATTATCGCACTCTTAATTATGTTTCAGTTCGAAATGGGTATAAAGCTGGTCTTGGGTTAAAAGCTCAATTCGATCAACTTCCTCAGGCCAGACCTCAAGATAAAAGTGCGTAATTGACAATTAATTGTCCTATCTCTCAATTGTATATATGCTGTGCATTGGCGTAGCTCCCATTACGCGTGCGTAATAAAGATAGTAACATTCAAGGGAGGTCACCTAATGTGTTATACTGATTTTCGTTACCATAAGGAACTGCTCTTAAAGAAAAGAATTTGCTCCCAGAGGCAGCGAATTCTTTCCTTTAAGAAAAGGTTCCCATTTTGAAAAGAGACGCAATTGAAGAGAAGCACTGCTTCATCCAGTAGTTTCCTTTGATGTGCGTAACGTTTTCTGCATTCTGGCTACGCCATTGTGTTGTATGTACTCAAAAGAACCATCGCAACGAGACGGTTCCTTAAGCAACAAAACAAATATTTAAGCTGTTTGATAAATAAAAAATCACAATTTACGCTCAAAATACTTGTTTTTCCAGATCCATGTATTGTCAGAGAAATTGAGAATTCGAGGAAAAGATTTGTATTACAATCCTTACATGTCTTTAGTTGAATGAACAGGTTGGGCTTCAACCAATGGCATTATGGTACGTATCCATATTCGTAAAGACATTCTTTGATCGTGCATACGCAGCTGTTTTGTGGGACTGGTGGTATATTTTTGTATTCTTTTTTTTACCTTTGTATCACATGACGTCGCGTCTGTAAGTGATATACTGTACATGTACATTTGTACACATTGCATGTAATGCCATTATATTAAAACATCTTAACAAGCGAAGGTTTCCGAAGAACTCTTCGCCCCGTGACTTTCTAACAGTATAGATCAATCGACCAATCAAAACGACAAAATCCGTACTACATGTAAATCACGCCTACCAAACACACGAATGCTCAACATCTGGTTGAATATTAAAAACAATTCCTCCGGGAAGAGAATAAAAAATCGGGGAATGCCATGCAACAGACTATGCATTCCTACGTTTGTGGTATAAATTTGAGGTCAGAAAGATCTCTTGTTTTGTCAGATTTACATTTCGCGTAAAATAGGCGTAGCAGAATTCGACAGGAACGTGTTTATCGCGCGAAAAGTAAATGTGACCTTATGAGAATACTTTCTGAGCTCGTATTTATACCACAAACGCAGGAATCCATAGGCTGGTGCATGACGTTTCCCGATTTTTGATTTTCTTCATAGAGCAGTTGTTTTTAATATTCAACCAGATGTTGAGCATTCGAGCGTTTAGTAGGCGTGTACATTATATGTACCAATCAGATTAATCATTTAACATCTACTGCATCGGCTATTCCTAAACAAGTCTGGCCAACATTTGTAAACTGGAAATAATATGTCACCAGCTCGCGAGACAGTTCAAAGGTTCAGAGCTGCTGGATGACCAGAAAAGTTCTGTGTATATAGAATACTAGGTGAGTGTCTTTTGATATCAAGTTTACCAGGCAAGGCTTTGAGAACGCTTGTTGACATCACGAGGCTAGCCGAGCTATTCAACATGCGTTCTCAAAGCCGAGCCTGGTAAACTTGATATCAAAAGACGCGAACCTGGTATTCTATTTATCAGTTTACCTATAATTGTTTCCCTCTTCAAACTAGCGATTATGACGTAATTTTCGATTTTTGTGTTGATTCAGCGTCATTCAAAAAGTGCAACGTCATCATGACCTGATAAAGGCACATGCCGTGAGATAGACGACGTTTAACAGGCAGCGTTCGACAATACGGTTAATATGAGAGGTGACTGATAAAAAGTATTATCAACGCTCGCAGAGCTGTGTTTGTTTTCCGAAAAAAAGGGAAGTCTGATTTATGCTTGGAATTGTTACGCGCAACGTGATTGGTCAACCCGCTCGTTACTATTTTTGTCTTATGACGTCCTCCATCGGGAAAAATCAAGCTGTGGGGCCAAGGGCCGAAATATTCACAGTCGAATGTGCAAGTTTTCTGAGCACATTTTGTATGACGTCCAAAACAACGACAAAATCGAAACGTTTCCACGCCAAAAACGCGATTCCAAAGTAAATATGATGTCATCTGATAAATAGAATCGCACATATGTGCTCATGTACATGTATTATAACAATAAAATGCTCGGCAAGACTCGCAATTTATCACTCTTCCCCAACATGTTTGATGAATGATTTAATGATACATAAGCACTCATGCGAGATCCTCTATTTCTATACTCTGTGTGTGCAAACGGCGAAGATTCCTCTATCTGCGACTTCACAGGTCACATGCAGTAAAACCTGTACTTAGCAGTCACTCAAAGAAGACAAAAATAGGTTTTCAAGACTAATACTCGCTTAATGCAGATCAAAAGTATTGTAGAATGCAGCATTTCGCAGTACCTTTGACCTGCATTAAGCTACCACATGGCTCTAAGACCGTTGTTTGACTATTTTTAAGTGGCCGCTTAAGACAGGTTTCACTGTGTTTGATAAGTATGGTCAATGAGTCACATTAACAAAGAGAGGGTCTTACATGAGGGCTCGTGTATTTTGTTCTGATAGACCAGATCTATATCAATTTGACATGCATCATCAAGGATGCGTTTTATTTCATCAACTCATTTTCTTTTGCTACTTTTAACCGTTTACTTTTCCTTTTTCTACCTTCCAGTTGGTCAGAAATCGCCCGAGAAACTGACAGGTTTCTTCTTAACCCATATAAGCCTAGCGTTCTTTTTATGGGAAATCGGCAAACAGTGTAAAACCAGATCAGACGCCGCAAAACGCAGCGTCTGATCAGGTTCTCCACTGTTTGCTTACAGAAGTTTCTTACGAATTTTGAATAAAATGAAAAATACCACCCAACAGCCCTAAAACTGGAAATGGACTAGTCCAATTGATATCAGTGAGAAATTTCATTCGGCTTAAGTGCGTTCACGTAACTCTAGTGTAAACATGTTGTTTTGGCTTAGCTAGCGCTGAAACCCAGCAATTTCGTGCGTAAGCCACGTCCTTAAAATACACGCTGTCTCCAGGCTGTTAACTTTAAATTAAATTTCATTACACCATTTTGAGGTTACGCTCTGGGAGCTCTCTTGAAATGTTCCATGCTTTTACTACACTCATTTCGTGTCATTCTAACGGCAAGTCAAAGAGTAGTTATTGTGCCATTAAACTGCCTCGTTCTGAACAATGTCGTTGAACGACAAAACATTGTGTAGCCCTTTGCAAACTGATATGTTCTTTCTTTTGGTTTTGCTACAATATCATTAGGATGGTCCGTTGTATATATCGAGGGGTCACAGGCTATGATATACAAATGAGCCAGTGCCTAGTATTTCCAAAA
This sequence comes from Loripinus fragilis, assembly GCA_964019695.1. Taxonomy (NCBI): domain Eukaryota; kingdom Metazoa; phylum Mollusca; class Bivalvia; order Lucinida; family Lucinidae; genus Loripinus; species Loripinus fragilis. The sequence continues at coordinate 55,921,010 of OZ026526.1, read as the reverse complement.
ATGTGGGATGTGCGACCAGCAAACCCTCAGATCAGCCTGCGCATACGCGCAGTCTGATCAGAGCCTTTGCTAGTCGCGTGAGTATTCTATGATTATTAAGCTACTGACTGAACACCATTTGGAAATTTCTAAGCTTAAAAGAGACTGCAGAGGCTCGTCTAAGTCTACACTTATCAAAATGCCACATTGTTGGAAATCACATGCACTGACTCAAATGATATTGTGTTTTATTCTCTGGAGATCGTTTTCATCTTTATATAATGCTGCATTTTATCAAAACACTCATTTCACAAAGGAATAACAAGTTAATCAATGACAACGACAAAGTCATATTTTCCAGGGTACTGTAAATCCGGAAATTTTCGCGAGAATTTTATTTTCGCGAATAACGTTAAAAGACATATTTGTGACGCTCAAAGTTGGCGACTAAGGCATGATTTACATGTATCATTAAACAATAGGCTGAATTTACTATTTCGCGAGGGTTTTTTATTCACGAAACTTCGCATATGCGAAGTTTCGCGAAAATACACCCTCGCGAAAATTTCCAAATTTACAGTACATTTTTTGCAAAACTGATGTGGTGATTGAAAAGTGTGTTAGAATGTGCCAACGGTTGCTCATCTTGTGGTTTTCGAAAAAGACCCATAGAACGTGACAGAAAGAGAAGAAAAAATGCTAGGTTCAAGAAGCTGCCATTTTGTCAGGAATTAATTCTAAGGCATCAGGCGCATTTATGCAAATGTTTAATGTACAAATTATCAAATGACGATAGTAAGAGCTTAAGTACTTGTTGAATTCCCCATGTATGCACTGTTTGAGCACCTTTAAAAGACCCAAATGAGGAGGCAACGGATAAAACACTGCTAAGGTAAAAAAGGTGAAATTTTGTCAAAAACAATGCATCAAACTTTTGTTATGAAAACGTTCAATGTGTCTACATTGTGTATGCAAAGTATCAGATGCCAACAGCCAATATTTTGGTACAAATTGAGTTTCCCTGAGAACACAAAATCCTTATGAAGAAGAAAAGCGAAAAAAAAACTATGTTCGAAATGCTGTCGTTTTGTCAAAAATATTTTATCGGTATCAAATATCTTCATGCGAATGTCCAATGTCTCTCCGTTGTGTGTACAAAGTATCAGAATTTTCCTGAAAAACTATCGGAGGAGTTGAATTCCTCATACAAGCACTATCTAAGCAATATATAAAATTACAAAGGGCAGTAACTCTAAAAGAACGTAACACTTTTATTGCAAATGAACAACTTATCATAATCATTGTGTATCCAAATTTTAATGAGTTTCCATTTCAAATTTTTTAAAAATATTAATGAAACCCAAAACGTTTGGGACGAACGGAAAGATGGATTGACAACTGAAAACAGTGTACTCCATACATCTCTGTTTTGTGAGAGTAGCATAAACATTTTCATTAGTAGACTATAGATAACATATCCTAGGTTTGAGATGCTCTAACGCAAATTTCTGTTTTCTTGCTAAATGTCAGTTTATAGCCTTTTGAACTTATTGTACTTTTAAAATGATTCTTATATAATACAACTTAGAATAGCCTCATTTATACGTTTTAATATAAATGTAACTCGACCTACATTTTAGCTATCAAGCGAGGGAAAATACCATTTTGGTTTGCAGAATAGCAATGTATACATCATTTTGTATGGGTAGATATTGTACAATGTTCCAGTAAAAGTGTGTTAACTTATCGAAACATGCAATTTTCCGAAGCTACGTTCCGAAACCGCGACGCCACTCAACTTGTTCCAATGCCTCTAGAGAAGTGTGCATTATAAAAATAATTTTTCTTATATTTCAACCAAAACATATGTTGTGGGTACTCAAAAGAGCCGTCTCATTGGAACGGTTCTTTTGAGTACCCTTAACAAATGTTAATTTTGATGGATAAGAAAATATTTTCAGGTTTACGCTTAAATTGTTATGTCTTTCCGAACTTATTGTTCCCTTGCCTTTTTGCCATGCCATGGGTTTTCTGTGACTGCATTAAATCATCTGCATCTGCTGTCGTAAAGGATGGCATGCTTTTAACATTTAGATTTTTATCTGTTTTGATTGTTAATGTTCGAAATATTGCAACTGTCCCTGAAGCAAAAATCACGTTTATGAAGCACGTGTTCTTCTAAATGACAGACACCTTTGGAGGATATAAATTTAAGCAAAATGCACTCTTACATCAACTGTAATGTGTCGAAATGCTATCAGGGTGCAACAGTTTCTCATCAGACTGATGGGATGTTTACTGTATATGAGGAGGCTCATTTGTTCAGTTTTATATGAGAGAGTGCAACTGGTGACATTAGTGAAATGTATATGAGAGGATCTTCACATGACGAGATCACCTTATATGTGAACACTCATTTAATGAGTTCACCGTATAAGAGAGGGCTACACAAATGATGAATGCTTGTCAGATAGTGAGTTAAATGTTTGAGTGGGCTCATCAGATAATAAGATGATAATTTAACTATTTAGAATGAGATCATCAGATGATTCATTTACTGTATATGAGTGAGTTTTTCAGATGATGAGTTAACTTTGTATCAGATGGGCCATCATAATGGTAAATTTACTTTATATGAGTTGGCTTTTCAGATGATGAATTAACTATGTATGAGATGGCTCACCAGCTGCTGAATATAGGCGGGTTTTAGATGTGGAGTTAACTATGTGTGAGATGGCTCATCAGATGGTGAATTTACTGTATATGAGTAGGTGTTTCAGATGATGAACTCATTTTTCCCTAGAACCATTTGTAAACTATGCATGGGATGGCTCATCTGATGATGAATTTACTGTATATGAGTGGATTTTTTCAGATGCTTAGTTGACTATGTATGAGATGATGAAATATACTGTATAGGAGTAGGATTTTCAGATGATGAGTTAATTATGTATGAGATTGCTAATCAGATGTTGAGTTTACTGTAAAATGATTTTTCAGATGATTAGTTTACTGTAAAATGAGTGCATATATTCGCTGGGTTTACTGTAAATGAGTGGGGTCATCGGAGTACGAGGTAACCGTTCTGTATAGGAGAGAGTGATGGGTTAACTTAACGTGAGGTGGCTCATCACATGGTGAGTTATGGTACGTTTACACTATGTCCCCGGCGACCACGGCAGTCACGATTTCGGCCACCGTGGACGAAACGGGGTGACCGTAACACAACGTAGAGGAACGGGGTCGACAAACGTAGCTCGCCGTGGTTGCCGTGATCGCCGGGACAGATTTTTAAACAGTCAAAAAATTTGCCACGGCAGCCACGACGGGATTGACCTACTTTAATTTGCCGTAGTAGAACGGGGAGAACGCAACAAAACGTGACGGAACGTAATAGACCTTAACACAACTTGGAGTATGTCCGTAGCTGGACGGCTTGTTACGAGACGGCAACGCAAGGTCTGCCAAGGTCTGTTAAGGTCTATCAAGTTTTGTTGCGGTCTGCCACGTTGTCCTAAACCGACCCCACAGCTCGAACCTGAATATGGAGTCTAAGAATCTCAGATAGATGCATCTGAGGAGGAAAGTAGTGGCAAGGGTAGAAATAATCATTACTGAATGGACTTGGGTAGTTTCATTGTATTATAGTGGTGTCATAGGTGAAAATTTCCCGTGGCAGAATATTGCATTTATTTCTCTGAAGATCAGCCAGTGCAGACATTGATTAAATGCTGCATTGCGCGCCATTTTATTAGAACTAGAATCAGTGTTTTTAAAATATACTCATAAATGAGTCACTAGAGTACAAAGGGTTAATGCTTATACCAATGGCTGGTGTTTTTGTTTCAAGACTCTCATCGTACAGTTTCGAAGAGCTTTGGAGGCCTGAAATGCGTTAACGTTCTTCGATGCGAAAGTCTCTTGCTATAAAAAGTGAGAAATATCCCAATTGTTGCATTCGTTCTTCCGAAAACCATGCCCGCACTTTGCATCCGTCTTTAACCTTCCTGCTAGACGATCATTCTTCTATACAGCTGCTGGTGGCCTCCTTGCTGCCACAAAGGCTAGATGTACACTCCTATAGCTAGCAATTATATAAATACGAAATCGGCTTCTTTATTGCCATTACATGTAATGGTGTTTTTGATCAAGGGTGCATAATATAACCATTGCAGCAGCTTTGTTGACCTCCTCTTTATACCGTGGGCATATTGGGGCTCAAACACCATTCATCGCCCACGTTTTATCGTAGAAAACCTTGGCAGAACTTGATAGACGTAGCAGAACTTGATCGCAACGTAACAAAACGTGAGAGGTCCCAACAGAACGTGGCAGGCCGGGATGAAACGTAGAACCATCCATGACAGACCGTAGCGCGCCGGCGAGCCTCTGTCACGGCAGACCTTGACAGACCGTGAGAAAACGTAGCGAGACTTAACAGAACTTGAACACAAAGACAAAAATGACTAAAAACACCACGGCGAGCTACGTTTCTTGCTACCGTGACTGCCGTGGCTGCCGGGAACATAGTGTAAACCTAGCATTAGCTGTAAATGTGAGGGTCAAATCTATGAATATACTGTAAATGAACGAGCTCCTCAGACGATGAGTTTACTGTGTATGAGAAGTCTCATGAAGAGTCTACTGTGTATGAGAAAGCCCATGAAAGACTGATTTACATAGTAATTGTAAATAAGAGGGCTTTTTTGATGATAAGTTTGATATATATGAATTGGTCCATTGATACATGTATATGAGGTCTCATCAAATGATGAGGTAGCTGTATATTGAGGGCTCATCAGATGATGAAATTACAATAAACGCGTATGTAAAGGCTAATTAGATGCATTTAGTGTAATTGAGAGGGCTCATCAGATGCCGTATTTACACTGTATATGTGTGAGTTCATCACATGATGATGTAACTGTTTATGGGAGAGCATCAGATGATTATTTTACTGTATACGTTTAGATTCATTCGATCATGTACTGTCAATGAGAGGGCTTATCAGATGAAGAGGTAGCTGTATGTGACAGGGACCATCAAAAGAATAATTTACTGAATATTTGAGGGGCATCAGGAAGTGTCTGCAACAGATTATGTGTTTGCTGTACGTGAGAGGGCTCATCATATAATGAGGTAGCTGTATATGAAAGGGTTTGTCAGAGGATGAGATTGCAGTTGATGTGAATGGCTCATTCAGTGAGTTTACTGCATATCAGTGGGCGCATCAGATACATGTATATACTTTGCCCCATCAGATGAAGAGCTAACTGTACATGTGGGCTAATCATGCAATCAGATTACTGAATATAAGAGTGTATGGGTCACGAGGGATGTTTCTCTAACCATTGTCTCATGTTATGAACAGACTTCATTAAACCAGGCCCAGAGGTTAAAATGTTCATCTCAATTACTCATAAAATCTAAAATGCTAAAAAATAAAGACTTTTCTTGCTTTCAAGCTCTAAGATATATTTGTCATGCTTATAAATGCTAAACAAATATGAGCATGATAAATTTTATGCTCAGTAGAGCTGAGCATGAAAACGTTCGATTACACCGGGACCAGATCTGCCTTTTATGCTTTTTAAAAGTTATTTCTGTTTGCAAAGGATCTGCTCTTTCCATATTCGTAAATTTCCGCATATTTGCTGCTACATTTTGGGTTTTAAACGAATAACGTAAAGATATTACTTGATGTGACATTAAAGTATTTATACAGCCGTAACCTTGGCTGAAGTTGTTTGTACAGACCTAAGGGTGTAACTTTTCTGTCTTAAAATTGTTATTTTGTATAAACCCTAAACATCTGAAGAAAAAACGATCTTTTGGAATAGAGACAACAAACATATTTTGAAGACAGCAAACTTGCTTTAGTTTCACGGTCTAATCAAGGATTTCTGGAAAGGGGGTCATATATATAAAGATGTGGGGACTCGCTTTGCTGATTTGTCTCATTTTTCGTATTAAAAAACGGGGGGGGGGGCAGATCGGGGATTCGAGCGAACCCCTCTGAACCCCCCTGATCCCCCTCTGGATCCGCTTCTTAGTTTGTGACATTCCATGTTCTTGCTATGTGTGACTAGTGGATTCAGATGTCGGAAAGAGCATTATTGCTAACGTTTGAGTGATGTTAGGTGTAAATTCTCCCTCTCTCTCTCTCTCTCTCTCTCTCTCTCTCTCTCTCTCTCTCTCTCTCTCTCTAATTGATAATTGCATACAACACATACCGCTACAATTTTTTCATGTATACGTATACGAGTATGCATTTAGAGTCACAAGTTAATAGGTTTGAATACAACTCATATTTTTTAGTTTCGCAGACATAACTCTTATCTGTGCCCCATTTTCTTCAACGTAAAACATATTGGTATAAGTCGTTTGACTTTTTACAGAATCGCATCATGATTGTATTGTAAAATGCATGTTTATATATAAATATGCCGATCATGCGAAATATGAATAAATATATTTAATTAAACCAAACTTTCTTTTATGAAAAGACTGCATAATGATGGGTGCGATTTTTGTCAACCTGTAGGATTGACATAAGTCTTACTCATTTAAGTCGAACTGTATGGGTGGATGCGAAAGAGAGCCATGGGGTCTGAACCCCCTCCTCCCTGGAAAATAACAAGTTGCTATACGTTTCCTTAGGAGTACTGGTATGGACCCCACTCGAGCAAAAATTTGACCCCTCGTTGGACCCCCACGGACTTTTCTGGATCCACGCGCATGAACGCACTTCCTTTTTTATCCAATTGGATGATTCTGTTTCCAAATTAAGGGGTTGTTGAGTTATTCAAGTCTTGGTAGAAAATTGTCTGCAAAAATTGAGGACATTGATAAGACGCCGTACTATGTTTCAGGTTAATATGGGTTGAAACACGTACACTACCGCCCATCTATTTGTCCTTATCGAATTCGCGTTGAAAACGCATTGAAAACGCACGTAATACGCATTAGTTTTCCAACGCGAATTTCGAAGATCCAATCAAAGCTCACTTTCGATACGCGTTGAACTGCAGTGCAAGGCATTTACCTGTTAACCAATCAATAACTCAAGTATAGCAACGCAGTTCAACGTACAATTCACGTTGAAACGCATTGTTGAACAGCCAATCAAAAAGGTTCAATTGCGTTGCCAGACCTGTTACATGTAAATCAATGATAAATTTATTATTGAAACCAAGAAAACAGCGAAAACATTATCCCAAAAAATGCTTTGTTTATCGTTTCTGTTTTTCTTTTTTGTGCCAATGGCACTCACTCATTTATGGCCATCGTTGCGAGATATTTCATGTCAGCTGACTTCACATCCCATGACAATTGTTTAACACCGGTTACAATTCAAATATGTGGACCAGTTCATCATGTTTAGTCCAACCATATCAAACAGGTCCGTAATTCTGTGTTATCAGGCCTTGGGATCAGCTTTCAGAACCTGAACCTGCTGCATTTTGATCAAATAATTAGCTTGAAGTCTTTATCGAACAATCTTTTCTTACTGGCTCGATGAAATTTGGGTCTTCAGTTGATGAGGCTCCAGGTCCAAGCCTCACAGGAGGCACTGTGTTAAGAGAGAGAGAAAGAGAGATAGAGAAAAAAAGAGAGAGAAAGAAGGCTGTTTAAACAGTGTCAGAACCTATCTGACGGGCACTGTGCTGCAGGGGTGCAGCTGTTTTAGTGGTGTCGCATCCTATCTGCCTGCACTGTGTTGCAGGGGTGCAGCTGTTTAAGCAGTGTCGCAACCTAACTGCTGGGCACTGTTCTGCAGGGGTGCAGCCGTTAAAGTGGTGTCACACCCTATCTTCCGGCACTGTGCTGCAGTGGTGCAGCTGTTTAAGTTGTGTCAAAACCTATCTGCTGGGACTGTGTTGCAGGGGTGCAGCTGTTTAAGCAGTGTCAAAACATATCTGCCCGCACTGTGCTGCAGGGGTGCAGCTGTTTAAGCGGTGTCGCTACCTATCTGCCGGGCACTGTGCTGCAGGGGTGCAGCTGTTTAAGCGGTGTCGAAACCTATCTGCCAGGACTGTGTTGCAGAGGTGCAGCTGATTAAGCAGTGTCGAAACCTATCTGCCGGGACTGTGTTGCAGAGGTGCAGCTGTTTAAGCGGTGTAGCAACCTATCTGTGGGGCACTGTGCTGCAGGGATGCAGCTGTTTAAGCAGTGTCGCATATCTGCTGGCACTGTGCTGCAGCTGTTTAAGTAGTGTTAAACCTACCTGCAGGCACTGTGCTGCAGGGGTGCAGCTGTTTAAGTGGTGTCAAAACCTATCTGCCAGGACTGTGTTGCAGAGGTACAGCTGTTTAAGTGGTGTCGAAACCTATCTGCCGGGCACTGTGTTGCAGAGGAGCAGCTGTTTAAACGGTGTCAAAACCTATCTGCGGGCACTGTGTGGCAGGGGTGCAGCTGTCTAAGTGGTGTCAAAACCTATCTGCCAGCACTGTGTTGCAGAGGTGCAGCTGTTAAAGAGGTGTAGAAACCTATCTGCCGGCACTGTTTTGCAGAGATGCAGCTGTTTAAGCGGTGTCGAAACCTATCTGCCGGGACTGTGTTGCAGGGGTGCAGCTGGTTAAGTGGTGTCAAAACCTATCTGCCGGCACTGTGCTGCAAGGGTGCAGCTTTTTAAGCAGTGTCGCAACCTATCTGCCAGCACTTTGCTGCAGGGGTGCAGCTGTTTAAGCGGTGTCGCAACCTATCTGCCGGGACTGTGTTGCAGGGGTGCAGCTGTTTAAATGGTGTCGAAACCTATCTGCCGGCACTGTGTTGCATGGGTACAGCTGTTTAAGCAGTGTCAAAACATATCTACCGGGACGGTGTTGCAGGGGTGCAGCTGTTTAAGTGGTGTCGAAACCTATCTGCCGGGACTGTGTTGCAGGGGTGCAGGTGTTTGAGTGGTGTTGAAACCTATCTGCCCGGACTGTGTTGCAGAGGTGCAGCTGTTCAAGTGGTGTCGAAACCTATCTGCCGGGACTGTGTTGCAGGGGTGCAGCTGTTTGAATGGTGTCGAAACCTATCTGCTGGGACTGTGTTGCAGAGGTGCAGCTGTTTAAGTGGTGTGGATACCTATCTGCCGGCATTGTGTTGCAGGGGTGAAGCTGTTTAAGTGGTGTCAAAACATATCTGCTGGGACTATGTTGCAGGGGTGCAACTGTTTAAGAGGTGTCATACCTATCTGCTTGCACTGTGTTGCAGGGGTGCAGCTGTTTAAGGGGTGTCAAAACCTATCTGCCGGGACTGTGTTGCAGGGGTGCAGCTGTTTAACTGGTGTTGAAACCTATCTGCCGGGACTGTGTTGCAGAGGTGCAGCTGTTTAAGTGGTGTCAAAACCTATCTGCCGGCACTGTGTTGCAGAGGTGCAGCTGTTTAAGCAGTGTCGCAACCTATCTGCCCGGACTGTGCTGCAGGGGTGCAGCTGTTTAAGTGGTGTTGAAACCTACCTGCCGGCACTGTGCTGCAGGGGTGCAGCTGTTTAAGTGGTGTGGAAACCTATCTGCCGGGACTGTGTTGCAGAGGTGCAGCTGTTTAAGTGGTGTGGAAACCTATCTGCCAGCACTGTGTTGCAGAGGTACAGCTGTTTAAGCGGTGTCGAAACCTATCTGCCGGGACTGTGTTGCAGGGGTGCAGCTGCTAAAGTGGTATCGAAACCTATCTGCCGGCACTGTGTTGCAGGGGAGCATCTGTTTAAGCGGTGTGGAAACCTGTCTGCTGGCAATGTGTTGCAGGGGTGCAGCTGTTTAAGCGGTTTTGGAATCACCTGCCGGGCAATGTGTTGCAAGGGTGCAGACTGTTTGAATGGGGTCTGAACCTACCTCCTAGGCACTGTCGAGCAGGGGTGCAGGTTGTTTAAGCGGTGTCAGTCTCTACCTCCTGAGAAGGTTAGATGGGCAGAACTGGATATACTGCTCTACTTTTATTTTAGGACTGATCAGGTGAAGCCTGGGCACATGCAATTGCTTAGGAGTGCCTTCTTTTTTCTTTTGAGAGAGATCTATTCAATTGGAATGTCAACAAGTAAGTTTGGCTCGATTATTTTACTTAACAAGGAGAGTTTGCATCTAATCTCAGTTGACCCAATCTGAAAGTTCGAAATTGTTTGATGCGAATCCCAAGAAACAAAATTGAATGCAGTGTGACATATTTTCAATTCATTTGCTTCATGTCGTTGTTTTAAGAAAATATTTTAAATTGGGCACTAAAAGAGACTAATTATAGATCTGTATCTGACGAATATCGATGTGATTTTACTGTTATATATTCATTTTTCTGCCTTGAGTAACTCGTGATAGTCGGCTCGAAATATTGATCGATGAATGGAGTGAGATATTTGATTCAAACTGGGCTTTAAAACCTCAAAGGAAACGGGAATTGAGATTTGCAAGACAAGTCTTATCAGAAATATTCAAAGCAAAGTTAAACCGTGAATATCAATGTAAACATTGAGCAAGGTCAACTCAATTTTGATTGGTTTACGCATTACTGCGTTGTAACAAAACGATTTGATTGGCTAAAGGAAGAGACGCATATTTTATCGTTGAAACGCGTTTGAGGGCTGCTAATGAATATTCATGAGTTTCGAAATACGTTGATTCGCGTTTCATAAGCAATTTAAACTCAACGCACGAACAATGCGTTGGAAACGCATATGAAACGCTAATTCGCAGGACAAATACGCGGGCGGAAGTGTATCGATTACTCCTCATGTTTAAGGTGCAACGGTGATATCATCTTTATCGAATGAATTGCTGAGTTTAAGCAAAGTTCGCTAATAACTATGACTTACCTGCTGTTGTGCGCATGCTCCGACTTATAATACGCCCAATCACATTCTCGGCAACGCAACGATAGGTCTGGGTATGAACTTCGGATGAAACGCTGTCACTTTCGAATGGTGGGAAGTAGAGTGAATTATTCTGTAGAATTTGAATGAGGCCTTCTTGATTCTGAACTTGTTTACCGTCACCGTAGATCCATTTCACAACAGGGGAGGGGTTCCCGTACACACTGCATGGTATTAATCCGCCTTTATTGTTTGGTATTATTTTCGTCGGTGGCGGCTCCACCAAGAAAATAGGTCCCCGTCTGCCATCGTGAGGTGACTCAGTAGTAAACCCTGAAAAAGAGAATTATATAAATACAGTAAAACTGTCTTAAGCGGCCTCCCAAAAAGAAGACCCAAAATTTGTTTTCAAGACCGATTATCGCTTAATGCAGGTCAAAAGTATTGCAGAATGCTCTCTTGGGGCATTCTGCAATACTTTCGACCTTCATTAACTTCTACATGTACCATTTGTCTGAGACCTTTGTTTTGTCTATTTTAATGGCTGCTTAAGACAGGTTTTACTGTACGTCTTAGATTGTACGGTATTTAACCCTTATGAGCTAATGGATTCTTCCTTAATCTGATTTGATACAATAAACTTGGGATGGTCGATTGTATATATCGAGGAGTCTATCTTGGGAAGTTCTTGAAAAGAATGAGACTTTTTCCTGACCTATCGATTTTTCAGTACATGAGGTAGCCATGGTCAATACAGTGTTAGTCATGCTTTGTGGCCCAGAGCTGATATATTGCCACCGCCGGATCTAGAGGGGGCAAGGGTCTGCACCCCCCTTGGAAAATCACAAGTGGCTATATGTTTCCATAGACATTCTGGTACGGACCCCCCTCGAGAAGCAGTTGGACTCAAGGGAGGTCAGTACGGCCCTCTGTGAAAGACATCGGCGGATCCAGAAAATTCCGTCAGATCCGCGCATGCCACCGATGAATAAACAACCTGCAGCAATTTTAGAGTCTTTATAGGGAAAAAAGTTTTAACTGATTTCCTTGAAAACACCAACATGATGGCCGCATCATGTTATGATTCTTGAATTATGGTTTCGTTTCGTACGTGTTAAACAAACCTTATTATAATACCTGAAGGCTTATAAAATACTGTACAAATCTCTTGAGAAACACTATTTAACGACGCAGTGTTAATATAATTTGATACATGTACAATCTGATCGCAGATGCAGAAGTAAGAAATGCCTTCAGCAGTTTTTCACAATTAGAATATATATCGGAAATGAAGCCATTTCCTATGATAAAAAAGAAAACAAACCGTAACAAAACAGTGCTGCTTTCTGAACGATCTCATTGAGAAAGTTGGCGTAAAATACATGTACATGAGACCAAGAAAACAGTACCGCGACATAATGCTTAATGAATAATCATAAATTCTATAAAAGTATTTTTGCTTACTATAAGCTAGTTATATCATGTGACCTATTTTATTCAACATATAAAATAAGTTTGATCCTACATTTGTAAATAGTTATATAAAAAAAATAGGACAACGCCAAATGTAATAACGCCAATTGTAATACGCCCAGAATGTTTCATGAGTCTTGAATTACATAGTGTACATGTATATGATGGTTAAAAATAAGCATCGGTTGCAGATGTGATGCAAAACAACAATTATAATGATGCTATAACCCGAATTGGATTAGGAATTTTAACATGCCTCTAATTTTACTAAAAGTTTTAGGAAAACAAAGATCCAATTTCTATTCTCGACATCAGCTGTCGTTCAGTTCCCTGTTTCAAAAACTGTTTCTGGAGATTTCCCATGGGTTAAAAGCGATAGTGCGTCATACTCGTATCTATCACTTAGTCAGCCCCCAGAGAAGAATGCTAAATTGAAATTTATTTGCGCATTTCTCAACCAAAATATATGTTTAGCGTACTCAAAAGAACCGTCTCACTGAGACGGTTCTTTTGTGCACCTAAAACATACGTTCAAACTGATGAGTAAGACAATAATTTCAATTGTAAGCTTAAAGTTTTGCTTATCTAGTCCTATGACTCTGTCACATCCTTAGAAACGATCCCTCATGGCATAAGGGATGACTATAATGTCCTTATACATCTTTTTATATATGTGCTTTCTGGCCAAGCTGCTATGATATGCTAGAGTGGATTAGCGTTGTCATGCTAGCGGAAAAATAATGCTCTGGACAGTAATCGCGAATGCAGGCTGGTCTTGCGGCTCCTGTGGCCTTGTAAAGGATATTGTCTTTTTTGAACTAGCATTCATCACTTCAATTTAATCAAATTTATTATCCAGGGGATCGATTTGTTTAATTACATTTTGAAAGTGAATTGAATAAGGGGTTGAAATTTGGTGGATCTCGGGCATGAAAGGCGAGAAAATATGGACGAGTAACGGCACATTAAAATGTACCTTAAAGCATGTGCGATAAAGCTACTGCGAACGCATGCACTTAGATCAGGTACCATTTACTCATTAATTACGCCTTTCGACGCCTTTGAAGTATCATTTATGTGAAAATATGATGGAAACTGGAGCATAATATTTCAAAAGTATTCAAAACTTTACTTAATTTTTTCTTGAATGTTTTAAATGTTGTCTAAAATAGAAAATGATGTCATGCTCTAAAAATACCCTATTGAGTAAAGGGTTAGCTTCTCGCATGAAAAATGCGAGGGCTCCTGCGTGACAGACCCAATGTAAAATATTTCGTGAAACTTTGTACTTATAAAGTTCATATGTCAGCCATTACTTCTTGCAATGCAGGTTTTATTAGTGGATGCCAGATACAATGGAAGTAAAAATAATGAAACATAAATAAATAAAATATCAACAATGGAAAAGCTAGAGGACCAAGTAGGCCAGAATCGTTCACTTGGATGAGACTGAACATGAAATGCTACATACATGTACATGTAGTATTTCTAAATCTCCATTTTGCCACGACCCCGTTACTATTAAATGTACACGTATATTATAGCTGTACATTTAGAGACCTATCTTACGTCTTGTCGTTAGCATCGTTTCGTTTTATGAAACGGTTGGGAAAATATAGCAAAATTTACTGGAAATCTCATACAAAAACACACATACTCACGTGCAGTTAATTGTACAAGAAACCGAATGAGGAAACGACACTGGATCCAAAACACACGCGCGCGCGTGATATATTGCCAGATGGATATTGTAAAAAAGTTTTGTAAATTTCTTGACGAACTTTCTTATTTCTCAACATTGACCTCATTTACTCTCAAACACAAAGATTCAATCCGATGAAAAAATGTACTAATGTAATCATCAGAAAAAATGCTGTAAACTAGTGACGTTTTTGACAAATTTGCTTTCTCAGTGGGAATTCTAAAACAACAGTTTTGCATTTAGATTCCCAGGAGTCCCATTTGTAGGCTTGAAGAGTAATTCTTTTTGACAGACCTTCTAAATTCTCTGTTTATATAGAGTTTATTTAATAATGGTTTAGATATAGATTAAACATAAGTCGTATGTTGCTTGTTCACATACACAATCCCTTGATACAGTACAGATAACAATTAGTTACCCCTGGGACTGGTCAGGGATCAAACTGGGAATGCAACGAGAACAAACCGGAACGCCTCGATACAGCTCCGCATTTAGTGGTCCATTTTAGTGCGTTCCATGGAACGGTAACTCAGTTGGAACGCTTGGAATAGTTGCGAGTAAAACAAATAACAAATGCACGTTATTATCATTATTATCATATTCTTCTCTTTTACTTTCAAGAATAATTTTAGGATGATATTCATATTACGTGTCTTAAGTGTTTGAAGTTACATACTATTTATGATCAAATTCTCGGGGATTAAAACTGGATCAAAGAGACTATCATGTCTTGATAAATGAGCCCAACGCGAAAAATAACCTGTCTACTTGGTTTCTGATCATGTAAGAATACGACCTACTTGTTTAGCTACAAGGAGTATCTAGATTGCTTGAATTTTTTATGCAGCAAGATGAAATAATAAACTTAACAGAGAGCGAATGATAATAGCGCTGGTCAGACTGCATGGTTGCACAGGCTGATCTGCACATTTGTTGTTGGCATGAACATGTACAAGGACTGTAAATTCGGAAATTTTCATGAGGGTTTAATTTTCGAACCTTCACATGTGACAACAAAACCTTCACAAAATGGCGAAATCACTGTTGTTAAGGGTTATGGAAATCATGCCCTAATCCCAAATTTTTAACGTGGCAAATATGTATTTTAACGCTATTCCCGAAAATAAAATTATCATGAGAATTTATGCACATACAGTATTTGGGTTTGTTTAGCTTAACCGTTTATATACTAATAAATTTGTATGCTAATAATGGTTCAATAAGGTTTGACACATGTATTTCAGCCACGACATGAGATTTCCAACAATGTGGTATATGCAACCAGCAAAGCTTCAGATTAGCCTGCGCATACGTGCAGTTTGAACAGAGCATATGCTAGTTGCTTGAATGTTCTTTGACTCTCGGGCTACTGACCAAACTTCATTTAGCGTGTGTAAGCTTAATAGGAGACTTCACAGGCTCATTTGAGTCTACCCTTGTCAAAATGCCACATTGATGATAATCACATATCATGGCTCATTTGTGTTTTTCCTTTAATCCTTTTACACCACCATGAATGATACAACGAGCCTGTGGTGGTTCATTGTACATATCAAGTGGTCAGCGTTTTGAATTTCCAAATCAAGATGCAGAGTAAAACCTGTGTAAAATGGCCACTCTCATGAAGACCACAAATTGGTTTTCAAGACCTATTATCGCTTAATGCAGGTCAAAAGTATTTCAGAATGACCCAAGGGGAGCATTCTGTAATACTTTTGACCTTCATTAAGCTAACAGTTACCATAAAGATCTTTGTTTTTTTTCTGTTTTGAGTGGCCATTTAACACATGTTTTACTGTACTTCAGTCCCTTTTAGTCGATGTTGCTGTTTTTTTTGTCTTAAAAAAGTGCAGACATTGATGAAATGCTGCGATCTAAAGCTAATCATCTAGGTCTTCTCTGTTTGTGGGAGTAACAGTTTAGGGGTTTCCAGTACATAAAGGTTAAAATGCTATGTCCATTTTCGATTTGGCATCAGTTATTTTGGAAGCTATGCGAGCTGCCCAAGTAATATGCATGTGATATAAAAACAACACAAATTGTGCTGATTATTTGTCAAGTAACATGTCTAAGCGCTGCTTGGAATGTGTCCAAGTTCTACGGTTATTGTTCTCTTAGTACATGTTTTTTGGTATACTGGGTGTTTGGAGAAACGTGATCAGAAACAGTTTTGTGATGCAGAGTTTTGTGACCATTCTTCCCGCTAGGAAAAATAAGCTAATTGATTAGAATGATTTCTTCTTACTCGTTTATATGTTGAACAGTTATATCATTTCTGTTTGTAGTACAGACAAAACGATTACCCCTAGGTGCAACAGACGATCTGATGCATTATTGCATGAGGCTAAAGAGTGAAACATGGTAATCTCTAGTTATAAAGACATCCTGCTATATTTACTTTTTAATAGGAGAACTCTCTCTAAACACTGTTTGCATAGACTGAACTTTTTATTTAAATGTATCTCTAACTATTTTGAAAGAAACATTCAAAAAATAGAACTTACTAGTATAACAGTGAATTGAATATTCCAGCAACTTACTACTGTTGCACCGACTGCTAGAGCAGGGAGTTGCTGGACTGTGTATATCTCTATAACTACTTTTTAAAGAAAATAATTTGCCTTTAGATTCATGCTTACGCGATAAAAATAGTTTGTTAAAGTGATAGGTATAAGAAATGTATTTTCATGCTAATATTTTATTTTATGGTGCATCAATGTTGTAATTCAGCCAGTAACATGAGTGTTAAGTCGCACAATATAAATGATTTTGCAAACTATCCGTGTCACTTTCGCATTGTTAACATTTTACATGTAAATATCGAGGAGCCATGTGCGTTCTCCCTTCATTTAGCATTATAGTCGCAATAGTGTTAGGGAAAAGCCATTTTAACATAGATGGTTTGCATTGATATTTGATTAAGATGTTTATTTAGGTACATGTATGAGTTATGCGTGGTTTACTTCGTTAACAAATGAGCAAAAAGTAGTTCACCTGAATCGGAATACAGAAAATATAGATTCAGGTCAACATATTTGACTAAAGCAGCCTAAAGTCGGTTTTTTATAGTGAAATGCATTTAAGCCCCCCCTCCCCCCCCCAACGGTGGCTTAGGCTGCTGTCCGTTCTTACGCGGTGGATCTGTTGTTATTGACTTTTTGTTTATTGTTACTCCCATTGTGGGAGTCTGTAATTGTTCGATGTTTTGTTGTACGTTACTTTATGTCCATTATAGTATTGCAATCATCTTGATGGGGAAGAGAGAGCTGGTTGCTTTGCTTAATTTGCCTTCCTGGTGTCTCGTGATGTTGAGTGGCTCTTCCTCGCGTTGCCATGGGGATGTCTGCTGTTTGTGATTGTGGTATTTTCTGATCATACTCACTTACTATTTTGTTTATTTAAGAAATAGATAAGCTCTAGCAGTGAATTGTTGTGTAATAATTCACTGTTTGGAGGTCCGTTGCAAAGAAGATCAAATCACAAGCGCGTAGCCCGAGTGATTTATCTTCATACAACTGAACGACAAGTAGTGAATTATCACTCAAGAATTCACGCAACAGAGCTGATCTTTTTCGATTCTAAAACTCAATAAACAATGAAAATTATTTGAAATCTTCAGCTTCTTCCAACTTTCTGCATTGCACTGAGGAAATCCCGCCAGTAGTTGGACTGTGTTGCATACGTTTACATGTATTTGTAACGTCTTTACAGCGTAAAAACGACGTTAGATCGTCTAACGCCATGACTGACGTCATTTTGCAGTAACAAATGACGTCAGCTAGCGCGCTTTTTCCCCACGCTTTCAAAACTGTGAATTATTGTTTGATATATCGTGGCGAGGTGTGTGGTAGATATGAAGATGAGGTACATGTATTTAATGGCGAGCAAGAAAAAGAATATATTATTCGTGTTAGGCTGAGATAGAAAAAATCGTCTCTCGCGTTCACAGTTTGTCTTCCTTTTCTATCCCACCCTTAAATTCATGAAGGATTCTTAAATGCTTTGTATGACACTCTGTGACATCTCTTTTTTTTTGTTGTTGTTGTTCAGATTTTTTTCAGAAGGTTCAATGAAAAATATCTGGCTCCTGTACTTCATATTTTATTGAAGTGAATCCAAATTTATTCTTAAATACAATATTTGCTTGAAAACGTATCTGTACTGAAAAAGTTCATATGATGATTCTGATCGTATGAAAATGACGGCTACCCTGGGATGGTTTTGTAAACTATAGACGTATCAAAAGAGCATTTCAATCCAAATTCATTTATTAAATGAATTTTGATTGAAAGATCTTTTGATACGTTGACATTCATTAAACTAATTAGTTCGTAATCTTGATTTTGGAATACATTAATTAATGCATTAACGCGTAATGTGAATATTAATCCACTTATCGACTAGGCAATATACTATAGAATATTGCACTATCAGTCTCTAAAGTTAGGTGATTAAATAATATCACGCCATCCTGACATACGCTTAATGCTCAGTTAGTGTCAATTTGTGTGTAAATAATTAAAGGCATCATCAAGAATTGCAGGCTTTGTCCCATTCTATATGATGTGCTGCTTCATTAGCTGCAATATCGATGCATTGCACGCAATGTTAGAAAAGGTGCACTTTTGCGTTATGAGCCTTTTGACTCATTTACTAGGTAGTTAACTTTGTCGACAGAAGATGCTTGGACTCAAGAACTATATAATAAGTCAAGTCAAAATTATTTTATTTCTCTGGTACACAGTGTGTACAGCTAAAGAATCAACTTAATCTTTACATAAAAAAAATCATATTTTAGAACACAGAGGTCTGATGATTGTGTATCGTAAGTAGTATATAAAATAAAGATACATACGCGTACTGACTGAAAAAGATCCAAAACGCATTTTGTAAATTGGTAATCAATTTTCCGTTTCATTTAACAATTAAAGTCGATGCACATGTCTAGACCTCATTGGTGCATTTTTTTGTGTGTTTTGTTGTTGTATTTTAATAAATGTGGATAACACAATCAGCATAATATATGTATGAAACAAAGGTCAAGGTATTTTATTCTAGTCACTAGAACATTTCTTTTTTATTATTGTGTGTGATTCTCCACATAAATTCAACTGTTGATTTTATTTGCTGCAGATTCAAATAGGTGGGGTAGTGCTTGATGATACCTCTAACACACAGGCGCCAGGGGCGGTAATGGGGTCAGGTGTGGGGAGTTAGTTTTTCCTAAACTATATAATATGAGAAAATAAAAGTAAGCACTAATGGTCATTGAATGCCACTCTATCAATATTTTATCTGATTTGCCAAAAATGGCCGCCATGGTGTTGGGTTAGTTTTACCTTTACTTATAAAAGGAGACCCTAAAATTATCTTTTTGTCAGACAGGACTGACACAATTTAAGTATAGTTTGGCACAAATTGTCCTTGCATAACCTCCTCCCAATACTGTTATTTTTTCTGATCCGTCAAGCACATGGATGCCAGGGAACAGGGCCCCTTTATCTTTTACCAAATAAGGAGAAAACTTATTCTCAATTTCTAATGATATTGTTTCTACCAAAATTTATGATAAACGTGACGACTTTGATTTTGAAATTGTCAATTTCCCATTTTTAGATGGTGATGTTCCTCGTTCTACATCCTATGGAGTCTATATCTCTCAACTCATTCGTTTTGCTAGAGCATCTAGCTATGTTGCTGACTTCAACACTCGCAATAAATTGTTAACTCAGAAACTTCTTAAACAAGGCTATCGGTATCGTAAACTTCGCAAAACATTCTCAAAATTTTATAGACGATACTATGATTTGATTTCTAAATAATTCCAAGTTGGACTTAAATCTCTCTTGTGCCAAGGACTTTCGGAACCTGATTTCTATGGTGACTTGGTGTATAAATTGAAGAAGATTGTTGGCTCTAATAATTTTTCAGCGCAGTTCATTGAAACAATTTCCCATTATAAAAAGATTGGCTATAACAATAATGTATTGCAACAGACTCCATGCTTGGTAGTCAACCCAATCATGGTTTGCAACTTTGCTTTCCTCTTTAATTGCACGCTGGTGGGTCGGACTTCAGACTCTATGATGGCTCCGACTTAAAGACTTATCTATTGATGAGATGGTAGGGGCCTGATGCTTTGGCTGTTTGTCGGGCCCACCGGGGTTTACCTGTTGGATTTCTTTTGCTCCGGTATTCAGTTTAATTTACTGTTGAGTCCTCATCCTTGCTTTATGTCCTTCTCCTTGTTATATCTTGATTTATATGTTTTAGGAGATGATGCATTGATAAGTTAGGGGTCTTTCATGCAAACCAAATATCTATGTGTCTTGATCCACATCTGAATTAAGGGTGAGGTTGGCTCCGTTAAACCGATTTAAGCCCTCCAGTAAAACATTTTACTGACCGTTCCAAGGCGGTACTTCTTTTGTGGATCTTTTATGTTTTTGTTCTGTCCTGTGTTTGCTATGTCTTTGTGCGCGTCTGTTTATATGTGCTTTGTGGTCACCTGCTGGGAAGGGCTGACCTCTTGGCTCTCGTTTGTGGTGTCTACTGTGAGTTTGTCACTTTCCCATTGGTATCCTGGGTCAGGTGTGGTACTTGATTGTATCGATTCCTGATCTTTGCACCCTTACTTACTTCAAAAAGTTCCCCTGCCAAAACTGTTGCCCTGATTTAAAAACATTTTAGCACACGTTGACCCTTTACCAAGAGTGTTCATCAACTAATTTTGTTCTGAGCAATGTCAATTTTATGGCCACCAGCGGGCGTGGGTAGTTTTTTCTCTACATATACGAAATATAACATTCTTGTAAAAAGTTACTGTACAAAGGCAAAATGGTCATTAGGTGACGGATAATGCCAAAACATTTCTAAGTGGATTTTGTGGCACAATTACTGATGTGTTGTCCTTGTTGCATTAATGTTTCGAACGTAACAAGGCGGAGGAATGCATAATAGTCTCAAACTAGCATTATATTGTCAAGTGGAAGAATTCAATTGATCCAAAATGGCAGAATCGTCCAGGAACATAACATCTTATTATGTTGAAATGGCGGTCATGTTGACTTATGATATGTCTCGGAGAATGAATGACCATGTCACTAGTGTCATGACGTTACATCAAGTGTCTAAAGAGTTGTTCATTCATTATGAGCGACTAAATTTACAATAATATTCACAGACAATAGATATTTCCTGCATAAATGGCCCGTCGTAACGACTGGCTAATAGCAATTGATTGCCAGGAATTATTGTTCATTGTTGAGGATCGGAGCGGATAATATGTTATTATGTTTCAAACAACGATCGATCTTTTTCTATTCAATTGACAATGACGAGATTTTATTTGTTCATCAGTAACTAACTTTAAATGCCAAATACATTCGTTAGCAATCGTCATATAGAATAGAACATGGTTTATTTGAAAAATCTAATAGGCAATTAAAGTCCACTAGGAATGTGCACATAATTTGAGCCATGGCATGAGATTTCCAATAATGTGGTATGTGCGTCCAGCAAAGGCTCAGACCAGCCTGCGCATACGCGCAGTCTGATCAGAGCCTTTGCTAGTCGCTTGAATAATCTATGACTGTTAAGCTACTTACCGAACAAAATTTGGAGTTTCTAAGCTTAACAGGAGGTTGCACACTCGTCCGAGTCTACACTTATCAAAATGCCACATTGTTGGAAATCACATGTCACGGCTCATATATAAAACAGTATAGTCGGAACTAAAGTTGACACCCTATATGTACGTGCACACAGCGTGCACCTGCGGCGACAAATATACAGTAAGACCTCGAAAATTCGAGCTTCGAAAACTTGAAATAAATATTGGGCATACTGGATTCAGAGACTGTAGTGGTTGCTGTTTTAAGGGTTAATTTAGCGAGAATAGCGTGAAAAAAAGTTATGCAGGATATGCATTCTAGAATAGCGACACACGCAATTTATGCATTTCCAGTAGATATATAAAAAAGTGCGACACTAACGACCCGCCAGCGAAATATCGTTGGAATACAGATAGTGACCCTAGACTGTTTATGGCATATTTCTACCAAGTTTACAAGTAGACAGGGCCATTTTGACAGTGACAAGGTCCGCCCCGTCACCCACAAAACATAACACTGTGCTGACATTATTTAAGGAAACCTGTCATTGGGGTTTTCCACAAGACTCCGGAAGGCTCGCACCAGCCAGTTTGAAAGACTAGCCAAATTCAAGAAAATATGGATATACTATACATATATTTTGAAGAATGCGAGCACGAAATTCTAATTTGCTGATCGGTTTTCTCATTATGTTTTCTAGGTGCTGTAAATTTACAGCCCGTAATCGCCGACGGTAATACAATTTTATAACCAATTTGCCATTTTGTCATATTTTGTTAAATTTCCATCTGTGGTAAAATGATACATTGTAAATCAATAATATTTAACCTAAATGGATTAGTGAATTGTATAAATCTTCAGCAATCAAGATTCAAAGTTACAAATGGCTGGCTTTTATTGAACAATAACCAGGCTTAATTGAAAGGCAGATTTTGAGACTGAAATGCATGCCAGCGTTGAATACTGCAATGTTCCGCCAATGCCTCGTTGATTCCATGAACAATTACAAATAAGAGAATCATCTGGGGAAAGTTACTTGAAGTGAGTATGACCAGAAGATTCCATAATCACAGACCACAGATAACACAAGGCGCCAAGAGGAAGAGGCAGGAACACCAAAAGACACTTGCACGACAGCAATAACACATTTAAAGTAGAGCAATTTTTGCAGTTACCTTGCCGGGGAAGGAAGAGATTCCCAAACTTCCTCGGCAATGTGACTGCAAAACCACATAACCACAGAGCGCAGATAGCCCATGGCGCCAAGGGGAAAATACAAAGAACACGACCAGACTCTGGCATGACAGCAATAATACATTTAAAGTAAAGCAAGTTTTGCAGTCACCTCGCCGAGGAAGGGTTTGTCTCCCTGACTACAAAACCACATAATTACTGGCCACAGATAACTCATGGCAGCAAGAGGAAGATAAAAGAACAACAACAGACACCACTGGCACGACAGCAAGAACACATTTAAAGTAGAGCAAGTTTTGCAGTCACCTTGCCAAGGAAAGGAGAGACTCCGCATATGCGATAGTGCTACAATCTCAAGAACTGGCTCTTTTAATGTTGTCATTAGACATGTAAGAGTTTTTATAATTTAATATCATTTCTTACCAGATTGTAACTTGAGCAGGCATTGTTAGCACATGCATCATAACAAGCATCTCACCTGCGTCTCAGAAGCTTATTCATAGACGTGTTAGGAAATACGCGTACTTTAATATAATGTAAATAACGGACCGATTATGCACATGATCAATGCGTTATAATGTAAGATGCGGAAATCACCCAATAACAGAGTGTAAGCTCGTTCATCTATAAGCGTCTAGCGTACTGTCAGAATGTTTAAATACATTTATCCACCTTCTATTTGGCAATAACAAATTCAGAAACTGGCACAATCCATCATCATGTGTGTGTTAACTAACTAGTGACAATCATTGGTTTATACATAAGCATAATAAAACGCAATAATATCAATTTTGAGGTTTGAATACTACAATGTATCATTTATAAAATACTTTCATAAGCTACAAAGTACAATAGTGTGACATACAATACGTGATATTGCAAACTGCACATGGCAAAACAGAAAGTACCTATCTAGAAAACACCCACATTAAAGATGGGGTAAAATCTGCCTCAACAGAAAGTACATATCTAGAAAAAAAAACATATTAAAGCAATACGCACTTGACCCCTCTCGACACCTGACTGAGAAATAGGGCGAAGGAACGCCAACATTAAAACAATACGCGCTTGATTGAAATTCTGAGGAGGAGAAGAAAACATTATCACAACAAGTCCAGTTTGCAGAAATCCCTTAGGCTGCTGATACCGATTCAATAATGAGTAAACAAAGGTCGTTACATACTACGTAACCTGAGTTGAATAAAGTTATTTTGAGTTGAGTTGAGTTGAGGCACCCTGCAGAACACTACTATGGCTTGAGGCTTGAAGAGGATACCAGTATTATAGCAATCCATTGAGAACAACGTGGATTAGCGTATAGACAATATAGAACACAATCAGCGTACATGCAACGTGCATTTATCCACCTTCTACTTGACAATAACAAATTCAGAAACTGGCACGATTCAGCACCATGTGTATGTTAACTAACTTGTGACAATCACTGGTTTATACATAAGCATAATTATACACAATATCAATGTCTGAGGTTTGGATACTACAATGCAACATTTATAAAATACTTTCATAAGAGTGTGGCAAACAATACGTCATATTGCAAACTGAACATGGCAAAACAGAAAGTACATATCTAGAAAACACCCACATTCAAGCCTCACATACGGTATGTATGTGTATGAAGAAATAAATTATTGCTTAAACCATCAGGTAAATACATGTACATGTATATCCAGGAAACGATTATATCCCAGTATTTCCTATCAAAACACACGCTATTACATATGGTACGTAAAAGAAACGTCCCAGTTCATATCACAATTCATGTTCCGAGTGCCTCATTGAGACGTTGCTTTAAAGCATGTGTTTTGATGAGAAATTGGTTTAAACACTATTTTATTCAGATAATTTGCATGTAGACAAATATATAACAATGTTAATATATTCAGGATCTGACAGTAAGCTTTAAGCTTGTATGTTAGCCATTTCCTGATGGGAAATTATTAAAGTAGTTTCAAAAATGCGTTATGTTATGAATAAGTGTACATGTCTCTCAAATTTCATTAGAAAATTTCGGGTATTTCAGTCGAATTATCGGAGTTCGAATGATCACGTTTTATTTTATATTTGACAAGCACATCATTCATGACAAATGACACTATAGAACCACTCTATATTCTGCTAAATGTACTTTCAATGCGTTAAAATAAAATCATAAACATGTGTAAGTTAGCACAGGTTTCACACTTCCTTTGAGCGTAAAATAAACCCTTCAGACATGCATTTTGAGAAAATATTTTCAGAACATATTATCAGCTTATTCTTGACAGTATTGAAATGAAAAATGCAACCGAATTTCCACTGTACGGCTAATTGAAAGCAGCTATAGGCGATTTTGAACCCTGGAATTTAATGAAATAGAACAACACAAGACGTGTCCTGCGGTTTGATTCTTTCCCTATGTACACGTATTAATGTTTTTCGCGGCAACTTAATACGATTTCTGTGAGAAGCAAAATATTCACAATGTATACATGTAACTATCCTGTAAGCACATACTAGCGGGCCACCATCGGCCCGTAAACGAAACTCCATTTCAATGACGTTTTTCTGGCGGGGGCTGTTTGTGGCCCGACGATGTATGCTTAAGTGTCTTGGTTTATGATCTGCTGGTCGATTCGTATCCTATTGCAATGTTTGATTCGATTCACATACAATGTATACTGGTACTCTGAATGTGAAAAAAGTAAACATGGTACGTGTATATAATTATTTAAACAAACAAATTAAGAATGGAAATTGTTGGCTTCAAGTAAACTACAACAACAATTGAGAATATGTTCTCTTTCAGATGATATATGTTGTGTAAGAAGATAATGCAGTGATTGTGCTCTTTTGAAATCAAATTACAGACAAACATGTGGTTGTATACCAATGTGGTGTCAACGCTGATGTGTTGATACGACCCTATGTTATATGCATGTAACTGAGATTGGAGCATATTATGGATTATATATATATTTTTTTAATAGTTTTTGTCGGAACAATTTAAGACTTGTGACCATTTATGAGTCTGTTGTTATACACTTTTCTGAACTACACACTCAGCTTCTGTTCTATTAAATTATTTGGTTTACATGTTACTGCTTAGATTTGATAACGAAAATCACCGTTACGTGTAAACATAGACGTCATATAACGACATTGCAATCTGATTTCGTTTCATTTTCTTTGAAGCACATGTTACTCATGTTGAATGTTATATAACTATGGGCCATTGGCAATTAATGTGCCGATTTTCTAATGAAATCATAGTTATAGTTTGTAAATATAGTTTTACATGAAACCTGTGTAAAACGGCCACTCTTAAAAACGAAAATTGGTTTTCAAGACAAATTATCGCTTAATGCAGGCCAAAAGTATTGCAGGAGCATTCTGCAATACTTTTGATCTTCAATAAGCTACCTTTTGTCATTAAGGTCTCTGTTTTGTCCATTGCTGAGTAGCCGTTTTACACAGGTCTTACTGTAGTTATAGTTTGTATTTATTGTTTTAAATGATAAGCCGTTCGCGCACAACTTGATCGAAGTGCTTCAGTGTACCTGTAGCAATTAATACTGGAGTATTGCACCTCAAATGGAACACGGTTTTTCTTTTTTTCTTTTTTTTTAGATACAAGTTACTTCACACTGAAAGTTTGCATGCGCATAGAAATAGCTAAACCCTAACTAGATTTAAATTTTGACGGAAAACAATCATTTTTTACTGCTCTGGTATCTTGTAAAAATAAATAACTTAGTTTTTGTTAGTTTAAAAATATCCGTTCAGGACCCATTTTGGTACTGTCGGTGCAATGCACCTGCGATAGATATACCAGTATTTGCTCATCTATAAAATGTCCATTAAAGATTACAGCAGACGATTATCTTGTAGGCATCAAATTGTCCTGCTAACGATGCAATCCAAGCTGCTTTTATAGGCCCACGAATAAGGACCTTTCTTTTGGGTCACCATTTTTATGACACAGGTGGAAATAACTGAAACATTATTGACTAGGCTGATAAACGGCAACACAAGCCAATATGTAGCTACATGTAAAACCACTGAAGCATTGTTATAAATTGTATTATATATACTAGTATATACATGGCTTTATGTTCAATTGATAGCCATGGATCCGTTTCGCTCATGGTTCTAGAGGGGAATTTTATTTGGCCTATAACATTAAAATGTCAAAATGCCATCCTATCACAGCATATATGAAAACGCATGCAAACTTCAAAAAAAATTTGATTAGGGTTTTTTTGGTTTTAATATATATTTCCAATTAAATTTAAAATTCGCATTTTAGATTTAATGTAATTGCCGAAAAAACAGTGTTCCATTTGAAGGGCAATACTACAGTAGTACAGTCGTTGTATTTGCTTTACTTTGCGGCAGTTCCTTTACTTTAGTTTCTTCAATAAAATCTATTTCTGTGTCTCAACAGAGTGAGAGAGCAATGCGACCCATCGAATCCATGCGTTGAATACAAATTCATCACATTCATTTAAACTCTTGTGCGCCATGTGACAATATGCGCAGACGACAGTTTAAAGTAAAGTAAAACCTGCGTCAAACGGCCACTCAAAAATAGACAAAACAATGATCTGAATGGCAAATGGTAGCTTAGTGAAGGTCAAAACTATTGGAGCATTCTGCAACACTTTTGACCTGCATTAAACAATAATTAGTCTTGAAAAACATGTTTGGTATTTTTGAGAGTGGCCGTTTTACACAGGATTTATTGTAAGTCGTTTATGTTTATTTCTATAAATTGGTTCTTCTTGAATATCCGAAAACACAAATCACACTTACACAGAAAACAGCTTAAATATAACGTATCTTTAAATGTCGTCTGCTGGTACTTGAACATGCAGCTTCAGGGTTAATTAATTATATTATCTGAGGTATTGATCAGTCAATTTCACATTTTTACAAAAGGAATAAAATTGGACTACTCATGCATTTAAGAGGGTTAACGACTGGTTAAGAATAGAAAATGGATTCAGGAGAACGACAGCGGGAGTTTTAAGAAAAATTGAACAATATGCACCAGCCAAGATAACTCTTTGCATGCTGGGTATTTTCCATGCTTTTGTCGTCTACTGAATTTCATCAAAAATAATATGTCCAACTAATTCTTTCAGGAATGCCATCAGTGTGTCAGACAGATTGGATCTAGACCAGGACCTCTCTCCACACGAAAGAAAACCTGAATACTTTTTTCAGAGCGCTGCAGCCTCCTTCAGGCTTTTTGATTTATCTCAATGCTATCCCAGAAACACACTTGTAAAGATTCGGAAAATTCCTGTTTTCACGCAATACAATTCGCTGGGCCGTATGGAAGTTGTTTACATGTAAGCACTATGGGCGGATCACGAAAATTTCGTCCCGTTGGGGTGGGGGGCCCGAAACATTTTTATTCATCAACGTATTTCACAGAGGGCCGTAGCACGTACGAGCCTCCCTCGATAAGCAATTGGACTCAATAGCTAAATTGCTTCTTGAGGGGTTCCGTACCGGCATTTCGAAGGAAACATACAGTCACTCGTAATTTTTCAGGCAGGGGGGTCCGGACCCTCTGTCCCCCATCTGGATGCACAAATGAGCACAACCCAGAAAGGACACATATATAGTCTAGGGTCTCTATTGGACCATTAGCGCAGCGCCAAATGTATGGCACTTTGTTTAAGAATTGCTTACTGTAAACGTACCGAGTGTTTAAACATATAAACATGGGACGGCAAGCGCTGGATGCACACAGAGATTTTTTTTCTTGCAATGAATCTTTCCGCACATGTACAAAACGGTGTCAATTTGCGAATTCGCTCACGGAATGCCTCAACGTCTTTTCTGCACACAACGTCTGCAAAATAGGCTATAAGAATCTATCATGAGAGGGATAGAAAACTCCGTCCCGAGGATCGCCGTTTGACACACGAGGCTTGCCGAGTGATGACAAACGGTGATCCCGAGGGCCGGATTTTTCTATCCTACCCTCACACGAATAGTCGATTCGTTTTTCTCGCTCACCACTGTTTATACTTTTTTTTATTTTAAAATAAGCTTCCAGAAGTACCTGAATACGCTAAGATGCAATTTCACAGGATGGCGTTTCTTGACGTCCTGTATAAGATAGCATGCGTACATGTAAGATACGATTTTCTATCCAAGGCTGAAAACTTCGATATCCTTATCTGGAGTTCAAGAAATACCGTTCTGCAACGCTCTTCTGTGTAAAGACATACAAATGTTAACAAAGCGGACTTTGTTTGGAGAATTAGTTACAGGCAAAATATGCACATTTCATTATTTGAGCTTGAATTGGTCACAGTTTTAATTCATTTGGCATGGTAGTATGTATTTATGCAAGATAAAGCGTTAGAACAATGTAAGCTTTAAATAATTTGCAGGTATGTTACAGACATATTGAAGATGTACACGAAGAAGTAATGATAAAATATATTTTAAAAAAGTTACAGAATTTTTTAACTTAGCCAATTTTCGACTGCTGCACATATTGAATAATTGCTTTTGCGTGTAATAATCAACTCCTAGAGTCTTCAGCAACACTTTGAAGGTACAATGTATGTTACAGTCATATTGAAAGGGTGGGTGCATACGTTTAATGGTGAAAATACAATTTTGATTAATTTACATCATTATTTTCGACCACTGCATATATTGGATAATGCCTATGTAATAGTGCATACTTTGTGAAGCCCAACTCCCCCTAGAGTCTTCAGCATATTATTTTATTGCCACAAATTATAGCAATGGCATTAGGTCACAGGTTCTCGCAACATTTAGCATATTATTCTTTTATATTTTCAGAAATATTACAGACATATTGAAGATGTGCATGCCGTTATATGATGATAAACAATTGATAAGTTTACAGCATTTTAACTTGGCCGTTTTGATTATTTGCATATACAAAATTACATCATTATTTTCGACCACTGCATATATTGGATAATGCCTACGTAATAGTGCATACTTTGTGAAACCAACTCCCCTTAGAGTCTTCAGCATAGTTTTGTTTATACATATCTTATTGCCACAAATTATAGCAATGGGGTTGTGTCACAAGTTCTCGCAACTTTAAGCATATTATCCTTTCAATACTTTTCATAAAAAAGTTACAGACATATTGAAGATATACATGAAGTTTAATGATGATAAACAATTGATAAGTTTACAGCATTTTAACTTAGCCTTTTTCGAATATTTGCATATTAACTTTGTGAAATCAACTACTTTTAGAGCTTTCGGTGTATCCTTTCAATACTCGTGTGTATGCTATAGACATATTGAAGATATACATGTGCATAAAGAAGTTTGGTGTTGAATTGTTTTTTTTTTACGAATATATAGCATTTTTAGTTTTAATATAGCCATCTTTTTGGTTTTGATCGAATCATTTCCACGTAGTTGCAGATCCTTAACTTTACAAACTCTTATTTTGGCCTTCTTTTAAAAAAGAAATAATATTTCTTTTTTTTAAAAAA
This sequence comes from Loripinus fragilis, assembly GCA_964019695.1. NCBI lineage: Eukaryota > Metazoa > Mollusca > Bivalvia > Lucinida > Lucinidae > Loripinus > Loripinus fragilis. Next base: position 55,890,752 of record OZ026526.1, on the reverse strand, counting down.
AAAGCCAACAAAAAGCCATGACTAGATTACCAACAATGAGGCATTTTGACAAGTGTAGACTCAGGCGAGTCTTTGCAGACTCCTTTTAAGCTTAGAAACTCCAAATGATGTTAAGTCAGTAGCTTAACACTCATAGAATATCTTAGCGACTACTAGCAAAGACTCTAATCAGACTGCGCGTATGCGCAGACTGATCTGAGTTTTTGCTGGTCGCATATACCACATTGTTGGAAATTACATGTCACGGCTCATATGTTTTTGTTGTCTTGTATGTTTTCTTTTTCGTGAATCGCAACAGGAAAAACGTGGCACTAGGCGTCATCGAATCGCGCACAATTCAAGGACGAAGTGCACCTCAAAAAAAATGTAAGCTTACACTAAACACGGTGGCAGCTACGCTGCACCCATTTCGGTGTACACTTACTTTCCAACTGAAACAGTTTAAGGCCAACATTTTGTCAGTGATAGATAAACGTTTATACCTGTAAATGTTGCAGTTACTCTCCAGATCATTAAAATCCAACCGAACATAGTTTTGAAAGGTTGCACCAAGATCAGTGGCAGTTCGGCTGCCTCCAAATTTTGTGTTAATTTACGATTATTTTTACAATATGGCTAGAGTATGCACACGTAATCCAGAACTTAATGTGGAAACGAAGCAGTGAACGAGTCATAATATTATAAGCCTGTTGGGCTTAGTCGCACGAAAATGTGTCTGTGTTTACCATCAGGTACATGTAAGATTAAACCCAGCCAACTCAGCTACAGGGACTAGCTGGACTTTTGAAATGTTGTGTATACCAGGATTACCTAATGTACTGACCAAGGGCGTATAACAAAGGCGCTGATCAGACTGCGCGGATGCGCAGGCTGATCTGCGCCTTTGTTGTTCATGGGCATCAAAATCAGGCACAGTTTCTCATGACAAGGCCCAATGCATTCACCAAGACAAGAAAAGTCAACATATGGATTTCTTGGTTTTTGTCTTTTATACGTAAGAAGAGATTTATGTCATCGATTCGGATTAGTCCGTAAGAAAGCTTCCGAGCATGCCAGTCAAAATTCCAATAAAATTAAAGAACGGGTTTCATTGTTGAAATTTAGAGCAACAAGAAATCAAGAAAAAAACAGATAATAAAAGTCCAAAGACCGCTGATATTCTTTCAGTGAAAGATTTCCCCGACAAGATGTTAAGCTCCGTTTGAAATCGGCTATATTGATCATTTTTAAAATAGTTGATAAGTAGAGCATGTACGCATAGACCGATCAGCAAAAAATTAAAATCCGAATCACTTTTAAACAGTTAAACTTGATTTTGCAATACTGGTTCCAAAGTAGGGCTACAGAAAGTAACCTATCTATGTTATACCTGAAATTGTTTAGGTCATGGCAAGTTTGCAAATTCAAAAGTATAACTGTTTCACGCTTAAACGCTTCTTTCCTGATATTCAATGTCCTTGCGTACAGGTTACATAACGATGTTCTTTCAGCTAAAATAAACAATTGTGATCATGAAAATTGCATAACTCCAGCATATGCAGAGGAAAAAAGATACTCATTCAAACCTTTTTACTGACCGTCCCAACGCGGTACTTCTTTTGTGGATACTTTTTGTTATATGTGCTTCGTGTTTCAGGCATGCTGCCTTGTCTGTTCCTTGCAGCGTTGTAGTCACCTGCTGGGAAAGGGCTGACCTCTTGGCTCTCTTATATTTGATGTTTTCTGGGTTTTGTCACTTTTCCATATGGTGTCCTAGGTCAGATTTGGTATTTGATTGTATCGATTCCTGATCTTTGCCTTCTTCCTTACTGTGCCATTGTTGAAAAAAATCTGCTTCAAGAGATTTCTTCAACGTTTGATAGTTGTGATCCTGACTCTAGACCCGGGCCAGAAGTAACATATCAAATCAACATTTATTACTCTCAGGTTACATACATATAACAAAATAAGGAGCAATAATTTGGCGGCACTGTGATTCAAAGAGTATTTACAGTGGTCTTAGTAGGAGGACAACGGTAAGTTTTCGTTTCCTAATAGTTTTCTTCTCAACGGGTTATGCACGAATTGGTCGTTTTGATCGCTTCTTGAAAGTGACAGTTTTCGTTTCGTGTCACATAGAGGAAACATTGATCCGAAAGCCAAAAGTACGACGGCATCTGGTCGTGCCAGAATCAAATCATTATGATTCAACTTGTAATAGCGGTGTTTATCGCACATGCGAGCAGCGAAGGCGCAGTCAAGACTGTGAATCCTACCACACCGTTTGTGTCATACAAATAGAAGAATAACCACGATACTGTACCAAGAGAACGTGTTCGTCTTCATTTAATTTTGTTGGTTGGTTGGTTTTGTTGCTTTACGTCCCAAGTCAACAGCTATGGTCATTGCGGGACGGTCAGTTCACCTAACCACACTTTTTCCTGGGCAGGCTTGAACAAGCGGATAACCAGTAATTCGTGCACATACTTTCGCTTGTAACTGACAACAACCCTTCTTGAATGAATCAGCGGAAGGGAGGAGAATGACCGTAGAAATTATTTCATGATCAATCTCCACGAAAGTATGGGACCGGGCCGGGATCGAACTCGCGACCCCTGGAATTGCAGTCAGGCACGCATCTGTAGCCAGACACGTTACCGACTGCGCTACGCGGCCCGGTATTTAATTTTGTGAGTCCCACAAACACAAGCATTTAAACTTGAGCATCAGTGTAACACACGTTCAATGCACTTGCAGGTCCATTGATTTACCCAACTTCTTTGATAATAACCAGCAACTATCTGACATTTCGGCCGCTAATAGTAAAAATATTTTTCCTCACCAGAATGTAATGTTTCGGATCCTCCGTTTGACACTTGAAAGATTTTGAACACGCTTTTCTTTGACCGATAGCAATTATTTATTTGTGAAATCGTTGTAAAAGGGGCTCTTGCATGGTATGGGAAATTAACATGGGAGTCTGCCCACGCTTGGATTTTGATAATATTGTATTATTTAATTGTCTGGGGTATAACTTAATTTTTATGATGCTTTTGAGTTTTTATGCAATTCCATTACTAATTTATGACGTCATCAATGGTATCACTATAATACCTTAGGGTACCCAGTTATAATCATTTCTAAAGTAATGGACATATCATGTAACGGGCAGAGAAATGTTTTATTAAAAAGCTATATCATTGATAAGTTCATTGTTACTTAAAATGGCTATGTATGTATTAGGATATTGGCTGGGCATTCATTTTTATAGCATGGTACCCTAATTTTCGACTGTATATTTTGTATTCAGTCAAATTTGGAATTAACATTTTTACAGGTTGCTGTCTTTGTCAAGATCTCATTTCAACATATAAACTATCCATATATGTTAAGAATATGTAGACCAAATTTCATGAAATTCAATGACCGGTAACATATTTTTTCAACTTGATGTAAACACATGGCCCTAATTCACCGAAATGTAAAAAATACAATAACAATGTTTCAGCCTAAAACATACTAGAATTCTTGCTTAGTTTGATTCATCATGCTAGTACGTTTGTTGGTAGAAGTTGATATGTCCAATGTTTTTCCCTATTATGGATTGGAAAAAGAAAAAAAAACAATATTCTTTGATATTAAGTTCCACGATTCTTATTTAATGAAGTGCTTACATAATAATATTAGCCAAAATGATACTATATGTTGACACCTATACTTACCACATCTAGTTTCTAACATTAAAACTACATCAAGTCAATGTTACACTTAATATGTAACATTATTAAGAATTTTAATTCATACAGAAGAGAAACCTTATGACAAGTCAGTTCATACAGGAGAAGAACCTTATATCTTTGATTTTATAATTGTAAGTCTCATTAATAAACCTGCTTTACAAAAATAACCCCCTGTCAAACCTATTGGTTAAAATGAACCATTTTGGCCACAGATAACTCTTGGCTTCAAAGGTATTGCTAATTTAATGCTTAAATCTTCTTCGTTCATTCTGTTTTTTGAATTTGATGCCGATTTTCATCAAATAGCAACGTTTATACTTTAGCTGGCTGTATTATCTAGGCATACAGTTTCGTTTCTGGACCTAACTTATTCATGTAGAACACTGTTTTATGATACCTTTGATAAGACTCTGTTACACGTTATCCTGGTCACAGCACCAAAATGTGGTTTCTCTGGTTCAGTTGGGATGTAAAGGAAATATTTAGTCTTCTTGTTTTCACATGTTTATTGTTAGGATATTGTGTTTCTTAAACAATATCATGCAGGACTTGAGGAAGTGATACACATTGTCTTGGCCCCATAGTGCCATGACACAGGGCCATGACCTTCGGTATTTCTGACCATGGAATCATTTGAAATTGTCTAAACATGACTTTCTTTAAGAAAAGGTGAAGTAGATTTAAAAACAACCTCCTTATGTCGAGTTATTGAATCATTTGAACTAGATAATTAATTTTGCTAAAACTGACCTATACTCATAAGAGGTAGGAAATGACAAAGTTACCGGTTTTGTATTTTCATGATAATTGGCTCAGATCAGCAGTATATATATGGCATGTTTTTGTGATAATATGATATCTTGACAAAGACTAGAACATATCCATTTTTTGAATTGAATGTTGAATGTTTTGTAAATTTTTGAAAAAAAAAAATGTTGAAATTTTACAATCACTTCTTCTGAAAACAAAAACCATAATTTATCCAAATGGTTTTGTGGTATTAAAATAATGTCTATGGTATTTTAGATTCAATCTAGATGGCAAATAATAGAAATAAACAAAACTATAGATTTAGGACATGGAAATTTAGAGACAGGTACCACTTCAAAGGTGGAGTACGTCAAGGTTGCTTCCTAAGCCTTATTCTTAACTATCTAATTCGATAAATACATTTTCATAGTTCGTATATAATGAGTTATTAATATGCAAAGTTTGAAGAAAATCCATGCGTGGGCACAGATGAAAGTACCCCTTTCACTCAAGCTTCCCCATACTCTGATATTTCCGGACTTTGCAAACTGAGACAGCGTTAGGCGAAAGGTAAAATGTTTTATTCATCAAGATTTGGGTCTAAGATACAAAATGACAACATTGCCTCAAATGTATCAGTATCTTGAAGATCATGTTAAGAAAAATACAATTCAATACATGTCGCTGTAATGTAATAGTGGAGCCGAACCTTAGGTGATGACACCTCACGCAGACAAATCGTGAGCGACCGTATAACGTAGATCCATTTCTTCAGCCTTAGCCCTTGATAAAAGATTTATTATACATTTACAGTTAAACCTGTCTTAAGCAGCCACTCAAACAGAAGACCAAAACTGACTTTCAAGACCGCTTTATGCAGGTCAAAAGTACTGCAGAATGATCCAAGAGAGCATTCTGCAGTACTTTCGACTTTCTACCATTTGTCGTTAAGACCTTTGTTTTGTCTATTTTTGAGTGGCCGTTTTAGATGTGACAGCCTGGTCAAGGACTACTTAGTTGACCTGGGTCTTCAGCTGGAATGATTCAAACTATTTTCCCTTTTCTTTTTGCAATGCTCATTTCATTTGTATGTGAAGTCATAATTGGCAAGAAATAGTTCAGCTTTTCTTTCGGAAAAGACCCCTTCTAGATTCACGGACACATGTACATGCATAGACATAGATCAACCAGCATACACGTGTAGCCATACATGTCGTCTGCTAGACATATAATCGGATTCAGGTACGACGTTTTAGGGTTGTTTCTTTGTGCTTTTTTTGTTTTTTGTTTTTTTAACTTTATCAAGTCAAATGGGCATATTCTTTAAGAAAGTCTACGCCAAATCATTATTAAACTCTTGCTAGTGCCGTCTGCTGATAACTTTTGCAAACGCTTGGTAGGACCTGATCTGGATCCAAACTCTTTGACACTTGGCTGATTTAATTTCAGAAATATTTTTTGACGGCATTTTTTTTTTAAAAATCATCCGACGACAAAATCATGCAAAATTACTCGGCAGGCAAGGAGGTTAATGCCAATGCGCAGCTACCATGCGGGATAAATTCTTAGAGTTTAATCTGAGCCCGGAACTACAATGCCTCCTTAAAGTTAAAGAAGACTTAAGTTAAGTATTGATATTTCAACATGCTATATAAGATGCTAAATAAATTGCCTGGGTCGAAGTGGTACTTGTGGTCGAAGATATCATTGTGATTTACAGAAAAAAATGGAACTATTTTAATTTTAATCAGTTTGAAACGTTATTTTTCGCATCCTGAAAATCAATACTTAACTTAAGTCTTCCTTAACTTTAAGGAGGCATTGTAATTCCGGGCCCTGAAGTTCAGAACTATATATACTTCTTGCATACGACCAAGGAAGGACCAAGACCACAGTAGACAAAGCTCATCAGAATCAGGCGGGTCGCCTGTAGACAATGGCGTACATTGTAGCCCCCATTACGCAGTTACGCACGTGCGCAATAAAAACGTAACATTCAAGGGAGGTCACCTAATGTGGTAAAAGTGATTTTCCGGAACTGCTCTTAAAGGAAAGAATTCGCTCCCTCTGGGAACAAATTATTTCCTTTAATAGAAGTTTTCGAAAAAGGACGCAATTGAAGAGAACCACTGCGTGCTCCAGTCTTTATATTAAGAAACGCGAGCAACTTTTTCGGCGTTCCGGCTACGCCACTGGTAGATGCAATACGTTCCAACTCCCCAGGCCTCCATATAAAAGTGTATTTTAGTTTGTTTAATCTTATTTAATATCATTTTTCAACCAAAACATATGTTGTGGGTACTCAACACCCACAACATATGTTTATGCTGGTGCATAGAAAAAAAATCGCAATTTTACGATCAAAACATTTGCTTATCTAACGTGCACCATTTTCACAAGAACTGGGCATATTTCCATCTCAATCAAATCAACTTAGAATTCCCCGAGGATGCCATTTTTCTGAAGTAACGCAAATCAAATTTCTGAAAATGAAGCCCTAAATGCATGGTCTTGAATAGCTTCTACAAATTACATTATATGAAATGAAAATTTTAGTTCATAAATACCATTTCTTTTAGAAAAAGTTAACTCGTATTACGAGATGAATACGTCTTTTGTGTTCATATGGTGCCAGTTTGCGAGTTACCAAATTGTTATATATTGCAGTTCTCCAATTGCAGTAAGGAAGATGGGGTGCTATATTAAAAGACCAGCCCATGAGTTTTTGGTAATTATCCCATGGGGGAAAACAGGGGGTCGAGGTCCCCCCCCTTGGAAAATCACAAGTGGCTATATATTTCCTTAGACATTCTGGTACGGAACCCCTTCGTGTCCATTGGTTTCTCGAGGGAGGGACTGTGAAATACGTTGATGTCTAAAACGTAGTTTTTCTTAAACAAGGGCAAACATTCCATAGGGCCAGTTAAGAAAAAACTTTAGCGTACAATTGCGATTATTTACTTCCCCATCAATTTAAACATATCTTTTGGGTGCTCAAAATAACCGTCTCATCGAGACGGTTCTTTTGAGTACCCACAACATGTTTTGGTAGAAAACTAGAAGGGACCTGTCAATACGACTGGACAACTACTCAATCAATCAACTTCTATATGGAATAGAAGACTCAACTCTTCAGGAGAATACAACCTTATTCATAGAGGTACAAAATCTTTTAACCAGTTGTGGCAGGTTTAATCAACGTAGGGAGCCTAATCAAGCCAGAGCTCATTAATTTAATTTAAGGGTTACTTGCCTAAAACAGGATGTCAGTCAAACATTCCCGCTCGCTCGCTCTCTCTCTCTCTCTCTCTCTCTCTCTCTCTCTCTCTCTCTCTCTCTCTCTCTCTCTCTCTCTCTCTCTCTCATTTGTATACATATATATTTTGTTCATTCCAATAACACTTGTTGTATTAAACATCATACCACCTTTCGGGAGATGACTTATATAAGCTTACGCTTACTGTCAAATCCCTTTCATTCAACTGCTTTGTTATATTATTAGTGCTATGCTTATTGTATAAAAGAGAATGAATAAAATATGTTTAAACCAAATAAGAAAACTAATTTTCTGGTACGCACTCTTATCTGGAGGCCTGATTAACACTCTGGTAAAACCTTTTGGAAATCCTTCAAAACCGGAATCACACTGTAAATATAAGTGTAAGTTTGCACCACATTTGGTGGCAACTGAACTGTCGCTGATTTTGGTGTAACCTTTCAACTGCTTAGAAATTAGGTCATGTTTGATTGTATTGATCCAGAGAATAATTGTAACAATAACAGGTAGAAATGTTTGAAAGTGTAAGTTTGCATTAAAAGTGGCGACAGCTGCGCTGCCATCTCTTTTAATGTTAACTTACGCATATTTTAGGGTGGAAGGACAGACAAGTCATAAGCAATATGTGCAATCAACTTTTTCAAAGTCGTGGTACAATGACTATGATGGGGGTAACCTTTACACTGGTGAATGTATATTTAAAGGGGACGGCAACTCTGACGATTACTATGTTTTATATGAAAGATCTTAATAAACCATGAATTTTGATACCAGTTTCATCTAAATCGGTTGAAAAACTAAGAAGTTGTAGGTGTTTGAATATTTGCAAATGGACTGTAATGGAAGCGGCCATATTGTAGTCTTAGTGACGTCATACAGCCTAATTAAATATGCGTAATCAAAATAAAAGACAATCCAATGGATTACTTGCAACTATCTTTAATAAAACATTTTCCTTACGTATAAAGCTGCATATCTGCTGAAACACAGATGCTTTGATAGTATTGAAAACTAAAAATTAAGCAGTTGAAAAAATTCTGAAAACTTATTAAATATTTAAAATGGCGGCTAAATGTTGGCCATAATGAGTTCTTTAAATGCTCATAGCTTCCCCATATTTCAACCGATTTTGATGATACTTGTATCCAAATTCATGGTTGATAGAGCTCTTTCTAATAAAATATTCTTATCATTAGGGTTGCTGTCCCCTTTAAGTTAACCCTAAATGCGCAAATCGCAACAAAAATCGTCTGCTTTTCTCGTCTGCTGGAATATTTAAGAAGCCTTTGTGGCAAGCAGTGTGGACCCAGATCAGACTGCTCCTATAGGAGCAGTCTGTTCTGCGTCCACACTGTTTGCTTCCATACTTAATTCTTGAGTAATGTTAGGCAATTATTTGCAGCAGACGACTTCAGCAGGCGACATTTTCAGATGCATTTTTTCTTGGCGCTTTAAGGGTTAATATCTTACCTGTCACTGATGAGGTAATTGTATGTATTAGTATAAGGTATCCAATCAGGTTCCTTGATTGCTGCCAAGCAGGTCTTTCCATCTCATCGTTTCCGCTTCATGACATTGGTGGAACGGGAACCAAAACTTCGGATAGTTTCACTGACTTTCGTGGTCCACTGCCCTGCCAACTGAAATAGACCACACACGTACATGCACACGTACACCGGTATACCCGGTACTCCAATGACTAACTCTGCCTTTTATGAACTTAAACCTTCAATATGCTTAATGACATTGGTGGAACGGGAACCAAAACTTCGGGTAGTTTCACTGCATTTCGTTGTCCACTGCCCTGCCAACTGAAATAGAACACACAGGTACTGCACACGTACACCGTTATGCCAGCCCGATACTCCGATGATTAACTCTGCCTTTTATGAACGTATACCTTCAATATGTACCCAACGGTCATGAGTAACCTGAATTAAGTAATACTTCGTGCGGCTAAATATGTTAAAATAGCGCTAAAACAAAGGAATGGCGGATACAGACCTATTACATCTGTATTATGTTATGTCATATAATACTTCTTAATGAAATTTAATATGAAAATTATCTGCTCACACATGTAATGCCCCAATTGAAATTACAAAATTACGCGTGGGTTTTGGGCGAGGCTTTTCGCCATCAATGGCACTGAGAAGTAGGTTATATGTAGTACTGATCTGGCTTACCCACACTGCAAATGGCTTGACAAAACCAGCAAATCAGTGTGCGCAGGGCATAGACTCTGATCAGACTGGGCATGAGCCCAGTCTTATCTGAGTCTTCGCTGTGCGATTCATGGATAACTATGGACCCAACCCTTCTTCATGCAGATAGCAAAACGACTCTGATCAGTGTGCGTTTCATGGATAACTATGAATACATCTCTTCTTCATGCAGATAGCGAAAAGACTCTGATCAAATTTAAATTGAACCGATGCATTGGTTGATCTCAGTCTTCTCGTGACGCAGTCATGCTTTCTTATGTCGAGGCTCACACGTATACATGTACATATGAGCCATGGCATGCGATTTTTCAACAATGTGCTATGTACGACCAGCAAAGGCTTAAACAAGCCTGCGCATACGCGCAGTCTGATCAGAGTCTTTGCTAGTCGCTTGAATATTCTATGACTGTTAAGCTGCTGACTGAACATCATTTGGAGTTTCTAAGCTTAAAAGGAGGCTGCATAGGCTTGTCTTAGTCTATTCATGTCAAAATGCCACATTGTTTGAAATCACATGTCGCGGCTCAAATGTACAATGTATCTGTAGTCATTTGGATGAAAATCATCGCTTAAGATAACACAAGTGCTACTATGGCCCTTAATCGCTCATCTGAGTCTATTCAGGGTAACTAACAACTGCCTTGGAAGTGAAGAGTTTCTCAAACTATCTAGTGGAGTTAGTGGTCTATGGCTTTGTCAGATTAATATTTTGTGTGGCAAAGGCTCTGGCGAGCTTGAACTATTTCAAACTATTCATTTTCATGAGGTACACTTGAACACAGCCACCCCATAAGTGGGTAAACATTAGATCCACACAGCGCGGTTAAACTGACGAATACGGTACTGTGAAAAAGCTCTTGGTATCATCCTTGCATTATTTTACCAGGATCTCTCCCAGAAATTTAACTCTATAATAATTGAATCCCGACATGAGAAAACTTGAAGGTGCTGATCATTCTGGCCTGCTACAATGTATATGTAGATGTGTATGCAGTGTTGAGAGCTATATTTGTGTTCGCTGCTTGATCGTTAACCCATATAAGCCTAGTGTCCTTTTTGTGGGACATATGCAAACAGTGCTGACCCAGACTCGGCGTCTGGGCCAGACGCCGAACGCCGTGAATAAGCAGGCTGCGTCTCCGAGTTTTGTTCTTCATATAAAACAAAAACGCCTAAACACACAAAAGCATGAAAACCAACACCAGCTTCATATGTATAATCTATATGGTTATAGGATACGACTTAGTCTCTGTAGCTAAGCAAACTGTTTAGAACATTACATTATCCTGGACTGGATGCACAGCATGCTTTTCTAATAAAACCACAGCTATATATATTTAATAACAGATAAGGTTTTTTTCTTACCTATTTGTTATTTGTTACCTTCGTTCTATGATAATGTATAACTAACTCTTTACATGCTAAATAATTTTCAATCGTTCAGTATTGTCGTCTGCTGACTCTTTTCTTTATTTTTTCTTCAAGAATACTTTCAAAAACACTATCAGAGTGTCAAACAATTCGGATCCAGATCAGACCGACATTCTGTCGGTCTTGATCTGGGTCCGAACTGTTTGCAAAGGTTATCAGCAGGCAACAAAAGTCGACGCTAGCATAGAAAGAGATACCAGAAATAGCCAAGTGTAAGGATTTCATTTGACCTGACTTAATTTTCATATGCAGCAAAACGCAGGTTTTCTCAAAACGTGGCGCATCAGATTCTAATTTGCCACTGAAGCTCTGCAGAATGGTTGAATCGGTGCCTGTAGATCCAACGAGAGATTTTCACGTTTACTAAAACAACATGCTTTTCTAATAAAACAAATCTATATTAATAACTGATGAGCTAAATTTCTTACCTCTCTTCTCCAAGATCATGTACATGTATAATAAAATGGCAAGGTGTATTTCATGGAATGGATTTAAATGGCTTGACTTATCTTCCTTGCATTTATAATGGGATGCAACATGTTATAAAATGCGCCAGTTTTACTTCGAATAAATAGAAGTTTGAAATAAAGGACGCTAGTCATTTAGCGATATACCAATCAACCCCCCCCCCCCCCCCCCCAAAAAAAAAATCATCACAGTTTCTTTCAAGCACCCAAAACTGCTTTGATAGGATTGTTTTAACTTTTTCCTAAAAAAAGCATTCTAGATACTCAATGCATCCCAAATTTAATTGGAAGTCGCGGGTAATTCGAACCATCGGAGTTGTTACTGTAAGTACACTGGGACATAAATAAAGACATCCACGTATGGATAATGGAATCAATTTATTTATGTCGATCAAAAAAAAAAAACAACTTCAAGTTTAAAGACCCATTTAAACAGTTACAATGAGGTGCCTTAATCAGTCGCCGCTAAATACATTTTCCGGTTTCGATGTACAATAATGTAGCAAGGACTCTTTAATAATGAAGAAATGCCACTTTACTGTAAAGTCGAGTCATGTCTAGCAGACTTTGCTGAGTTCATTTGCTATGTTGATTGACTGTACGAGTGTTTACAGATTTGAGCCGCGACATTGGATTTCCAACAATGTGGCATTTTGACAGTGTAGACTCAGACGCGACTGTGCAGCCTCCTTTTAAGCTTAGACATGCCAAAAGATGTTCAGTCAGTAGCTTTACAGTCATAGAACATTCAAGCGACAAGAAAAGGCTCTGATCAGTCTGTATATGCAGGTTGATCCGAGGCTTTGCTGCTCAAAAATACCGCATTGTTGGAAATCTCTTGTAGCGGCTCATTTCATGTTTTCGGGTCAGTGCTAATATAATACACTAATATGAGAATCTCGCGGGGGCGAATTTGGATTCTTACAGGAAGGTACCGCATACAGACAATGTTACAGGTGCATTTTAAACTGAGATGGATCAAAGATTGGACGAGTCTACTAAGTATTACGTGAAAGGTTACTCATATTGTAACGGTTATTTCTAAACTAAAAACCTGACGTTGGACTAAAACAGAGAAGATAAAAGCGCTATTTTTCATCCAGATTTCCATTTCATGTGCAGCACCATGGACTCGCTAACTTTTGATCTGTCTAAGGAAAAAGTACCTGTAGTATTGTTTGCTTTTTCGTATAGTTTAGTATTAACCCATAGAAGCCTAGCTAGCGTCCTGTTTGTAGGACAGAGACAAACAATGCAGACAAGATCAGACGCCTCATAACGCGGCGTCTGATCAGGGTCTCCACAGTTTGCTTGCAGAATAAACTGTTAAATTTAATAAAAGTGAAAAAAAACCTCCCAGCAACCCTTAAACGGAAATCAACTGGACCAACTGATAACAGTGGGAAATTCTATTCAGCTTTAATGGGTTAACCAGTCCAATAAAACCAATGATTTTTTAAGTAAAATGAGCAACGTAGCTCAGTAGGCAGAGTGGCTGATTTGTGGTTACCATCTCGAAAATACATGATCATGATATTGACTAGGGCCCGGAATTACAATGCCTCCTTAAAGTTAAGCAAGACTTAAGGTAAGTATTGATATTTCAACATGCTATATTAAATTCTAAATAATTTACCTAGATCGATGTGGTATTTGTGGTCAAATATATCATTGTGATCTTCAGAAAAATTAAAGCTATTTTGATTTTTATCCGTTTTAAATGTTATTTATCGCATCCTGAAAAATCAATACATAACTAAAGTCTTCCTTAGCTCTAAGGAGGCATTGTAATTCCGGGCCCTGATAATTGTCTAAAAAGTTGACAGTGACTTTATACATGCTTGACTTTTACAAAGGAGCTTTAACAGAAAGTAACGTAAGAACATTTATAGATGCTCTTACATGAATTACATGTGTTATTTAATTTATCAAAATAGCTGAGGGGAAAAAGATTAATGGTGAGGCTTGTCGAGCATTTATCGTTTTTCACAACGAGTTAAATAAATTTTATAAAACATGTACTGAAGCAGGAATGTTCGATACATTTTATCATATGGTACTCAAAAAACTTAGAAATAGCGCGATATGGCGTTAAAATACGTTACTGTATTATTGACGTCTTAACATAACATCACTAAATCTATTAAACACAAGTGATAAAGTATCGATTTAATACATGGCGTTACATGTACATCATTTCCAGACGCAATGTCATAATCATTCACTAAACAACTAATTGAACTTCAACTAAATAATTGGTAGAGATTTTAAAAATACAATACGGCGGCTTTTTCAGGACAATTTTGGAGTGGAACTGACTAACTGAACTGAACTTTAAAGCGTTTGAAAGCTTCCATCTAGCAGTGTGCTAAGTTTGCTTAGTTTCATACTTTTTTTACAAAATGCATTATCATCTTGAATTTGTTACATACCCGTCCAGCAAATGACACGATTTATTTTATTTATTGAGGTTCTGTTAATTGTAAAAACTTCCGCGAACTGTCAAAGGGTAATGGCGGCTGTTTTGTTTTAAATTGTTATTGCTTCTTCTCTGAATGTTTAGCTAGAGAATCAGCTTTATTTCCCCCTTGATGAATTTCAAATAATTTGTAATCGTGAGACAGGACATAAAAGCCAGATGAAATAAGCCTTTAATCCTACAAGTTCATTGATTTTCTAAACATAATTTGATTGTATAAATACTACTCCTTTTCTTGATTGTTTTATCCCGTGATATTTGGTTTGTTTGCATTTTAAAAACATTGTTAAAATGAAGTTCACGTGTTCTTTACAATTATGTACTTGTATGAGTGATGTGTATGTATGTACATTTGTTTGTATCCGTGCGTATTTATCATCTACATTCTTTGCGTGTGCTCATTACATTTTGCAATTATATTTTGTTCTATTATCATTGTGGCAGATAGAAAAAGGAACGACACATTGCAGTTGCAATTGCATTATATTCTATTAACATTGTGGCGTAGAGAAAAAGGAAAGAAACATTACATTTGCATTTGTATTTTGTTCTATAACATTGTATCATTGTGACAGATAGAAAAGGGAACGAATCATTACATTTACAACTGTTTTTTTTTCAATATAGTATCATACTGGCAGAAAGAAAAAGGAACAAAGCAATACATTAACAATTGTATTGTGATCTATTTGCATTATGGAAGATGGAAAAAAGAACGAAACAGTACATTTGCAATGGTAATCAGTTCTTTGTTCTATCCGTCATTATGTCAGATAGAAAAAAAGAACAACGCATTTGTGCAATGAACACAAACAAACAATATAAACATACATGTGTATGCATTTTATTGATGCTCTGTAGTTAGACACAGTGGTAGGAAAGTACTATATTTCTATATTCTAAGTAAATGTAGTGTTTCCACTTCTCTGTTTAACACTGAATTGGACGAAATGTGCTGACATGTACATGTACCAAGTGATCTGATACTTCTCAGCTTTAGAACGCAATTCGACGAACGTTCTTAGATGTACCAAATGATCTGATGCGTTTCTATTTTAGCACTCAATTCGACGAAAGATAAGAAAACTACTGATTCCGCTTTTCTGTTTAGTACTCAATTCGACGAAACGTGCCTACATGTACCATTGTACCATGTGACCTGATACTTTTTGGTTTAGCACTCATGTACAAGAAACATGATTACCAAGTGACACGATTCTTCTCTGATGTAGCATTCAAGACGAAAAAGCATTCTTACCGAGTAACTTGCTACTTCTCTATTTTTAGCACTCAATTCGGTGAAGCGTGCCTACATGTACTGAGTGACCTAATATTTTTTTTTCTTTTAGCACTCAATTCGACGAAACGTACTTACATGTGCCAAGTGACCTGATACGTTTCTGTTTTATAGCACTCAAGTCAAAGAAGCGTGTTTTCCACGTGACCTTATCCTTCTGTGATGTAGCACTCAAGTCCAAGGAGCACGCTTACCAAGTGACCATAACTTCTCTGATTTAGCACTCAAGTCTAAGAAGCATACTTACCGAGTGGCTGGCCACAACTTTGTTTCAACATTCAATTCGATGAAGTGTGCTTACATGTACTATGTGAGTTGATACGTCTTGGTTTTCGCACTCAGATCCAAATTACATGCATACTAAGTGAATTGATTCTTCTCTGTTATAGCACTCAAGTCAAAGAAGCATGCTCACCTATCTACCTACTACTTCTCTATTTAGCACTCCATTACACGAAGCATGCTTAAGAAGTGACCTGATAACTCTCTGTTTAGCACTCTATTCAATGAAAGAAATAAAGAGGGCAAAGATAAGGAATCGATACAATCAATCACCACACCTGACCCAGGATACATAAGCATACTTACCAAGTGACCTGATACATCTCTATTTTGCCATAAGTATTCGGCATGCAAATGGCGATTTATGTAAGCATTTAGGAATAGATTCGAGTACCGATCTAGATGATCGGTACTCGAATCTATTCCTAAATGCTTACATAAATCGCCATGCACATACTGAATACTTAAAAATGATCTAATTCTATAGTCCTTTAGGCATATGGCATGTTTTTCTACATAGTATTAACGCCAATATCGACCACTTCCGGTCTATGAAGTACTGGCAATACGCGTAAATACCACCAACTACACGTATACATTTACCAGACTGAGTGTGACTCGATTCATTGACGCGTGGTCACCAAATGAGCTGATTTTTTCTAGATCTACTACTCCAGTCGAACAAGCAGGCTCACCAAGTGACCTGATGCTTCTCTAATTTAGCACTCAAGTCGGAGAGGCATGCTCATCATGTGACTCGATACTTCTCTGTTTTGCACTTAAATCTAAAAAGTATGCTCATCAAGTGACCTGATATTTCTTTGTTATATCATTCAAGTGAAATGAGCATGCTCACCAAGAGATCTGATACTTCCTGCTCTAGTACTTGTCGCAGTAAGTAAGGATGCAAAGATCAGGAATCGATAAATCAAGTACCACACCTGACCCAGGATACCAATGGGAAAGTGACAAACTCACAGTTAGACACCAGAAGCATGCTCACCAAGTGAAAAGCTACTATATATGTGTTCGCAATCAGATCGAAGAAGCATGATCACCAAATGACTAGATATATTTTATATTTTCTGAGCACCAAAGTCGACGAAGCATGCCCGTTAAAGCTGCATACTCTGCAACTATGAACATTTTTCGAAAAAAATTCTTTTCTTTTTAAATCATTTGTAAAAGTAGAATAAAGCTATGTTTTTACAATAAAAATGTTCAGTACAGCTGAAAATTGCATGGAAAAGTGAATTATCTTATCAAATGGGTGTATTTTTCTCTCGTTGGTAATTATTTGCGTCCCTCCAATAATTCAAGACCGTTGAATTTTAACATAAATGCAGTTGTTTTGATAGTGATAACTTGTTAAGATTTACGAAAATGGTAAAATGTTTACCTGAATTTGTGTATTTTTACTGTGTTCTTGAAAAATAAAAACATTATTTTTAAAATTAGAAGATCAAAAGTTACAGACTATGCAGCTTTAAGTGACCTAATGACTTCACTGTTTTATCACTCACATAGTGGAGTGACTTGATACTTCTCTGCTTTAGCACTGATGCGTCTCCGTTTTGGCACTCAAGCTTACCGAGTGACCTGATTCGTCTCCGTTTTGGCACTCAAGTCAATGAAGCATTCTTACCAAGTGACCTGATACTTCTCTGTTTCAGCACTCAAGTCGAAAAAGCATGTTCAGGCCAGATTTTTTTTATTAGTTGATTTACGGTATTTTTTTTCAGATCTATGGTCGAGGGGACGAAAAAAAATAAAATAAAAAAGCTCTGAAAATGACCAGTTGACTGGTCATTTTCAGAGCTTTTTTTCAGAGCTTTTTTTTTTCTTTTTTTTCTTTAATATCTCCAGAAAAACAGTAAAACTAGTAAGATAATCCTTAAACATTTAACCATTTTCCTAAAAATCTGGACAGGACAATCACTTTTAACAGTGTCATTCTCAAAAATGCACAGACAGAACCTCAAAAAAAACTATTTTTTTCAACCAAACAAATAATATTTAGAGTCGGCGGATAAAACAAAAAACAATTTTAGAAATTAAATTTTATTTTTCCTACTTTCTGGAAAATTACAGTAGGAGGGTTCGTAAATCAACTATCAAAAAATTCTGGCCTCATCAAGAGACCCGAGGTTCTCTCTTTTAGCACTCAAGACGAAAAAGCATGCTCACACAAGGACTTAACACTCCTCGGCCTAAACACTAAACTCAAAGAAGCATGCTCACCAAGTGACCTGTTACTTCTCTGGTTCATCACTCTAATCAAAGTATGCTCACCAAGTGGCCTGCTACTTCTCTGGTTCATCACTCTAATCAAAGTATGCTCAACAAGTGGCCTGCTACTTCTCTAATTTAGCATTCAAGTCAAGAATGCTCATCTAGAGACACGAAGTTCTCTCTTCAGCACTCAAGTCTAAGAAACATGCTCACAAGTGACGTTTTAGCACTCATTTTCTTACTTAACAAAAAAGTGAGTATGACAACCTGGCAATTTAATAGCCATTACAAACCCATATATGCATAGCGTCCTTTTTGTGGGACATATGCAAAGGCAGAGCGCGGCGTCCGATCAGGGAATCCACTGCTTGCTTAAATGGATATGCTATTACAATTTGAATAAAAATGAAAAATACTACCCAACACCCTAAAATATTAAATGGACTCGTCCTACTGATAATGGTATATTTTGATCGTGCTCCCGTATTATTTTTGTTTAGTTGTGAATTTATTAAACTCTTTCCAAAAAAGCGATAAAACTCGTTTAAAAAATTAAATAATACAAGAACACTCATGTAACATCTCAACTTTCCCTTGATTATTGGATTTATTCCTTTGAATTGCCCCATCGAGATGATTCATATAGACTTAAACTTGAACTATCGTCTCAATTCGCGTATGTTTGAGCTCGTGCGTGTACATGTAACTCTACAGGACACGAAGCTATTACTTTGGAGGCTTCGCATTATGACGTTTCAATAGACAGCCTATTGAGTTAGGTATCAAAAATCAATCCAATTTCATGTCGTTGTAAAACACTTTTATTGAGAAACTCATTGAAAGGCGATCAGCTTTCACATTTTCTGTTTATAAAGTTAAAAGTTTCCGGTTTTCTTCTGTTTGACTACTTTTGCTCGCGTGAAGACAGTCAAACATTCAATAGATTTAAATTGTTCGTAGGAAAAATAGTCAATGGTCATCTAACATGCGTGGATCCAGAGGGGGGCAGGGGGTCTGCACCCCTCCTGAGAATCACAAAGGTATAGAACTTATTACAACACAAAAAAACAAAGCTACCAAGCCAGCATGTTGGCCCATCATCGGCCCACCATGGCTGGTGGGCCAATGGTGGCCCTGATTTAGTGGTATTTGGATCCGTTCAGTTGGAGCCTCTCTGGCAAAACATTCTGGATCCGCACATATCTATGAGTAGATTGACCCTCTGTTGATACATTCGAGAAGTATAAAATTAAAAGGGCCTCAAGAGGGTACTTACCTGTATACAACACAATTTCTTTCACTTACTTAAGGTAAGTAAGGGTGCAAAGATCAGGAATCGATACAATCAAGTACCACACCTGACCCAGGATACCAATGGGAAAGTGGCAAACTCACAGTAGACGCCACAAACGAGAGCCAAGAGGTCAGCCCTTTCCCAGCAGGTGACCACAAAGCACATTTAAACAGACGCGCACAATGACATAGCAAACACAAGACAGAACAAAAACATAAAAGATCCACAAAAGAAGATAAATATCAATATTTTATCAGAAAATACAAATGTACCTAAGCCTTTAATGGGACCACTTTATTGCCCCCTGTAAGGAACTCATAATCACATCATAAAGATTAGCCTTTGATCTGTCTGGAATAGCCCTCAGGCAGTGGTACAATTTTTTTTTCTGAGAATTGAGGCTTTTAAAAGTCAACAGCAAGCAAATGTTTTTTCATGGAAATCCCAACCTATGGTCGTCGTGCGAGTTCTTTTATGTCACTGAATACTCGAATTCACCATTTCCATTTTACATCAGGGAGTTTAAACAAAGAGTCACTGAAGAAGAAAAATCAACGGCAGTGCTTCGAAAAAAGGGAGCTTACGATAACCAGCGGTTTGCCATCGAAATATTGCTAAACGTAATGCATATTTAGTAAATTAAAGACTAGCCTGCAATTTAGTCATTACAACCGCGCAAGTAGCAGCGAAGCAAAAGCATAGGTCTTGGAAATCAAATTTGGTGATTGCTATATAGTGACAGGTATTTTAGTACTGATTATTTAAAAGAGGCAAAGCCAATGGAATGACACTTGTTTAGTGTATATTTCAAAATATGTTTCCTTAATTTCAGCAGCATATGTTGATGGTACAAATTGGAATGGCCTAATTTGGACAATTCCAATGCGCACCTACAACATATGTCAATTCAATTAATGAGTGTTTTTCACCATGTTTTTTCCTCAAATTTCTCACCTTCTTTTTAATGTTTCAGTGAAATGAGCATGTAGAAATGAATAAGTAATTGTGCAGTTAGGCGTGCACCTTGATACAATAATAGATAGCCAATTTTATATCATTGACAGTAAACTGTTTATCTGTAGTTGTTTCATTGGAATAAAATGCTAACTTGGTGGTTGCCTGGTTATAAAATTATTTTTTCTTGGTTTAACCTAAACTAACTGTAAACACAATGATTTTGTGGCAGTAAATGCTTACTTGCTTAATTAAAGAACACACACGCGCGCGGGGGGGCGAGTGCGCGCGCGCATGTCATACCAAAATATAGCTCTTCGAGGACTGTAAAATCAATCCAATCGTTTCATCAAGGTGTACACTATCTGCCCTAGAGTGTACGAATGTGGGCAACATCAATTTTTGGTTTGTAGACATCAAGAAATAAATTACATTCATGCATGCATACATGCATTCTGTTTTGAAGTATACTACCAAAGTCCAACGCTTTATCACACATATATTACTTGACTTTTCGCTTACTGTAAAGGCGACAACATTAATATTCCTATCTGGGCGTGGTTCGGCTATTTTCATCTGCTAAGGAAGGGAAATCAGGTTTTATTTATAATTTGGTAAAGAGTTAATCAGCTTTTTGGACCGCACAAACGTGCGTGCATTTCATGAAAATCCTAACCGTATACACACTAAACTCACATTTATGAACCCTTAAAGCGCAAAATCACAAAAATATGTTTTTGTCGTCCACTAAACTATTTGAAGCCTCATAGGTAAACAATGTGGACCCAGATCAGACTGCTCCTGTAGGAGCAGTCTGATCTGGGTCCACAATGTGTGCCTCCCTACTTATGTTAAATAGACATTTTCAGATGCAGTTATTTTGCTGGCGTTTTAAGGACTAAATAATGACTGAGGTGGTGGGACAAGATGATACAATTACTTTTGAATAAAACCACGCCTCTTTTTTCAGCTCTTACCTATGCCTAAGGTTGACTAGTCCTCATTCGCATGCATGAGGCGCCGCCTTTACAGTAAGTGAAAAGTCAAGTAATACTGGAACTGATAGGGACACACGTGCATCACGTGATGAATTGAAACTAATGCACGAAGTGCCTTTTTTGAATGAAACTCTGGAATTGAAAAGCTGTCAAGGAGGCCCCCTGACATTGTGATAGCGTGTTGAGTGATGTAATCAGCTCGTAACACTGTTAAAGCGCTGATCCGAGCTTAAGATAACGCCTTACTTTGAGACCGCTTTATACCCCTATTCCACACAGGCCACGAATCGCCCGAATTGCCACGAATTGATTTTTTATTGATTCGGGGGGATTCGTGAGGTTTCATTATAAAACATTTCTCCAATCGTGATGGTGTACGAGTCAGTCCCGATTCAGATAGGATTTCGTCACGAATATTCGGGAGAATCGGCTCAATTCGGCTGGAATCGCACAAGAATTCATTACGAATAGCAAAATAACATTAGAGCATGCTGCACGAAAGTTAAGGAATCAATTACGAATCAGATAAGAATATGCCGAATGCAGTACGAATTGGGCACGAATTAACAGAAATCCGCGACGAATCGCCACGATTCGCGAGATTTTCTCTCACAATAGTTATAAAAAAGGCCCATCTATGCTTCGGGGGCATCAGTTCCAAAATGAATGTTCCTCGTAAAGCAGCAGTAAAATTGATCCTGCAACTTGAGTGTTGAAAACGGCTTCTTATATAGCTAGAAGAAAACAACTACGTTAAAGTCGAGAGGCCCCTCCCCAGACTCTTTGACTTGGAAAATATGGCAGTTCGCCGTTGGCAAAATCACCAGCCAGGAGCTACTGACTGATCCTGATTGTGCTCCTGAATCTGCCAAATCTGTTTCAACTTCTAGGACTGCTTACATGCGCGAGACGGGGTAATTAACCTTAGGGAAAATCCTTCTACTATCTCTTCCTTGGTTTTATTGTTCGGCTTAATCTCCCGATTCCCCACGAATGAGCTAAGAGTAGCTACGAATGTCATAAACAATGCAAAAACGCCCCCGAATCGATTACGATTCAGTTACGATATCCAAGAATGCCTTAGGAATTTGGTACGAATCACGCACGATTTTTCGAATCGGGGAATTCGTGGCCAAAGTTTTGAACAGTTCAAAACTTTTGAGCCGAATTCCCGATAGACCTACGAATTGCAAGAACTCACTACGGACTGTGCGAATCAGTTAAGACCTCAAGAACTGGGTACGATTCAGCCACGAATCCAAATATTTGTCAATTCGTGTCAATTCGTGGGATTCGGGGCCTGTGTGGAATAGGGGTATTAAGGTCAGACTCTATGATTCTCGTATGTGGTAAAAATAATTGATAAAGTTTCTTCTGAAAATTATTATTAAGAATCTTCTTGGATTTTTACATTCAACTTGATAATTCCACGATCTGTCATGATGTTGCTAGTTATTATAACATTTTGTCATGATAAGATCCGATTTAGACTTTCCAGCAATGTCTTTTAGATCAAGGTCAGAGAAAAATCATTAACGCGAGTCCAGCCCTTATAGCATGCTTCCAAAACGGAATTGGTGTCTTTCTGTGGAGACGCTATACAAAATTGTACATGGCCTGTCCGTGGTTATCATAAGTACTACGAAAAATATATTTTGGCTTTTAAACTTTATTTGATTCGGGCTAAATCACTTAGCAAGTTACCTTCGGTGCCAACTACAAAAAAACAGAGAACCTTGTGACAAAAAGAAACTTTCTAGATTATTTTGATATATATTACTTGGCTTTTCGCTTACTGTAAAGGCGGCGCCTCATGAATGCGTAATTAGGACTAGTCAACCTTAGGCATAGGTACAAGCTGAAACGGAGGCGTGGTTTTATTCAAAAGTAACTGTATCATCTTGTGCCACAGCCTCAGTCATAATTTAGTCCTTAAAACGCCAGCAAAATAACTGCATCTGAAAATGTCTATTTAACATAAGCAGGGAAGCAAACATTGTGGACCCAGATCAGACTGCTCCTACTGGAGCAGTCTGATCTGGGTCCACACTGTTTGTCTATGAGGCTTTTAATAGTTTAGTGGACGACCAAAACATAGATTTTATGATTATGCGCTTTAAGGGTTAATAAATGTGAATTCAGTATGTATACGGTTAAGATTTTCATGAAATGCACGCACGTTTGCGCGGCTCAAAAAGCTCATTAACTATGTAGCAAATTATAAATAAAACCTGATTTCCCTTCCTTAGCAGATGAAATAGCCGTACCACACCCAGATATGAATATTAAAGTTGCCACATTTACAGTAAGCGTAAAGTCAAGCAATATGAGGATCTATAGCCATGAACCAATGGCATTTGTGAAATATTCAGATATGATTTTGAGATCAGCCACTTACTCCTGAACAAGGCATATATTTACTTCAATGTTTTAGGATTTAACAGAAAGGGGCAAGTACATGTATGTTGACAGAATAAGTATGGAATTGCCCATTTTGTACTTCATAGGGTCTTAAGTAGAAATTCCTATCATGAAGATTTGTTGTATCTTTGAAAACAGCACAGACCCTTATCTTGGTCTTCACTGTTTCCCAAAGTACCTGTTTGCAGGTGTTTGCAGGTATCTAGAATGAAAGTGGTCATGCCTCAGACTCAATGACGTCCCTGGTGTAAATCTTTAATAGGTCGGTTGGTGCCTTAAACTTGTGTTTGGCTGGGCCCACCGTGCCTCAACTTAAGGTTTTCTTCAACTCCGACTATCTGCGAGTCGTGCGGTCGTTTATTTGTTTAATCATGGTGTGTTATTTCTCTGTGATAATACAATGCAATAGCAAGGAAGCCTCCATATGAGCTTAACAATTTTCAGTTTTACAACAAGAGGCTCAAGGGCAAGTATGTGGTACCAGTAAAATGGATTTAAGCCCATAGTGTATTTGGTACCAGTAAAATGAATTCAAGCCCATGCTGGCTTAGGCTGTTGTCCGTTTTGAGGCGGTGGTCCTATTGTTGCTGATTCATTGTTTAGTATTTCTTTCATTCTGCTCTGTGATTAACCAGTGTTGTTATTCATTATTTTATGTCCTTCAAGTATTGCAATCATCTTGATGGGGATGAGAGAGCTGGTTGCTTTACTTTGTTTGTCTTCCAGGTGTCTTTGATTGTTATTGTTTTGTGGCTTTTCCTCACGGTAACATTGGTTGGTCTACAGTGTGTGCTTGTGGTATTTCCTGATCATACTCACTTGCTTTTTTAAATATGTAAGTTT
Organism: Loripinus fragilis; assembly: GCA_964019695.1. Classification (NCBI taxonomy): domain Eukaryota; kingdom Metazoa; phylum Mollusca; class Bivalvia; order Lucinida; family Lucinidae; genus Loripinus; species Loripinus fragilis. The sequence continues at coordinate 55,866,083 of OZ026526.1, read as the reverse complement.
TGATTTCATTAATTTTGTTTAAAGCATTTCTTACATTCAAACTACAGTGTCTACTTCTACAAGTCATTTTCAGTTTTATTATCATGTTTTATATTTTTTTACTTCTTAAAGCTGGAATAATGCTGTGTGTAGCCTGCGGCAAAATAAATCGGCGGTTCAAGGTTTAAGAATTGATTGCCCTCATCTGCAGTGCGTCATGCACAGCTTGTGACAATTCAACTCTTAAATAAGCCTTAGCAATGAGGTGACAAAATGTGCGTATTACATGTACTACATTATTGGGATGGCTATCAAACTCTTCAGCTGCATTTCGTTGAGTTCTTCATCTTTTTAATCTTTATATATAAACCCTCGGATCCGGTTCTTACTGCACAAAAAGCATCGCTAAAACTACATTATAGCTACCAATGCAACTACTGTAGATTGCAACATTGCTACAGAAATATAGTTACAATCTAACAGTTCACTACCATGATATCAAAACAAAATATAAGGTTATTGTAACAATGCAGTTAATATGAGAGGTAACTGATAAAATAAATTAGCACAGCAAGCGAAATGAACGTAATTGTCCTTAGTTTATAGTGAAATACTGATATATAGAAAGAGCTGATTTTTTACATTAAGAAAACGTAATTGAAATGAAGAATCTACTATTGTTATTGTTTTCTTCTTATATTACTTCTATTTTACTATTGCCGTCGTGTTATTCAATCCTCCATGTTTTAATGTATAGATTAAACAGCCACTTAAAGATATTACGAGTAAACATGTTTATGACAAGTATATCGAATCACAAAGCTATCAAAGTAACTCTGGTATACTCTAAGGACCTCGAAACTAAATACTTTTGAAGTCAAATGAGACGCTTTGTATGTATGACGCTTAAAGTATTGTAAGAATACATGTAGAGTAAAGTTTGAACTAATGTTTACACATTAGCACACCTGTTCAGCACTGGAGTCATTCTGCCTATGACTAATAGTAAAATGTGTTCTTCTTTTGGTGAACCTTTAATGTTTTTGAATAGGTGCTTTTTTAAAATGGGTACATCTTTTGTGGATCTTTTATGTTTTTGTTCTGTCCTGTGTTTGCTATGTCTTTGTGCGCGTCTGTTTATATGTGCTTTATGGTCACCTGCTTGGAAAGGGCTGACCTCTTGGCTCTCGTTTGTGGTGTCTAACTGTGAGTTTGTCACTTTCCCATTGGTATCCTGGGTCAGGTGTGGTACTTGATTGTATCGATTCCTGATCTTTGCACCCTTACTTACTTTCCTGATGTTGTTTTTGTGGAGTTTTTTGTTTTGGGGGGTTCACATTAACCGTATTTCACAGGAGGTCGTACGGACCTCCCCCGAGAAGCAACTGGACCCAAAGGTCCAATTGCTTCTCGAGGGAGTCCGTACTAGTATTTCTCAAGAAACCTATAGCCACTCATGATTTTCCAGGGGTTCTGGACCCCCTGCCCCCGCCCCCTTTGGATCCGCGCATGTCATGTGCACACCATGTACACAGCAGGTATCAATTTTAGTCGTTGTAAAGATCAAATGTCAATGTGTTACTGCATAGCTTGGTAAAATTCCATATGATTTTCTATTGTGCATGTGTTCGTACCCACTAGCTCAGTATGCATTATTCTATTCATTTCGTTTGCTTCGCGGTATACAAATCATTAAATATCGCCCCAATCAACTAATTTAGACATACAACAAGAAACACGCATTGTGTAGTTGTAATAACTTATACAATAGATGTTACATTGGTGATACACCGAGGCAGGCCCAATGGCCAGTACATAACTGAAATAAAAATATTAATATAACAATTAGTATTTAACATATAAATAAACCTGAAACTGATATTCAATATTTGTAGAGACATGTGAACAAATGACCGTCTAGTAGCTGGTACAAGCATATAATTTATAACGATCCCGTTATGTAATCACCTGGGCACTTTATCGATTCCGTATCTGCTAGTTAAAGTGAGGTGACTGTCTTGGATCAAAGGTTTGACATGAAATACTTCTTTCAGTCTTGACACATCTTTAATTTAATCATTGTTCTTTTATCTTACAATGTTGGGTATCATGTATTTCAGATATTTGTAAATATCATCTGTACCATTTAAGTCTGTCATATGCCAACTGTCATATACCCATATATTCGCCCAGACAAATGTAACCGTTTTCTAGTGATTCTTAAACTCTCTAAATAGGCCTATAAATCATGCTGCTATTATGAAAGCTTTCAAATACAAACCTTTTATCTTGGATTATTCTTTATCATAGTCCTTTCTAGGCTTGTTAAGTTCCTTTCATTGATTTAGAACCGACACAAGTCGATTTTAATGATGACCTCCATTCAAAATTAGGCCTTGAAGACCAAAGAAGGTGAACTATTTGGTTATGGCAATGACCAAATACATAGATAAGATACAAATATAAATGAAAGAGCCAATGCACAGGCTTACAAATAACCTGACTGAACCAAAGTTTGCAACAATTGTATGTCGCATTGGTTGCAGACTGTCCAAGACAGGGTCCAACAATTGTCCTTTTGAAGTAAGTGAAATGACCAACTGACCACAAAATGCTTCCAATTTAAAGCATTGTGCATACTTTTCATGTTCAGTAATTATCGAAATACATTTATACACATATTTTATCTGATTTCAGCAACACTGGCAAGTGCAAAGTAGTGAGTACCACCTTGGAGGTTTCACAAAGTTTGCGGATGCTTGTGGAGTTAATTATTCGCTTTTAAAGCTGCACCATAGCAGAATTAGATTGCAGGTACAATGTTGACATTGGTGAATGATATATTGATCTAAACTGAATTGTCCCTATCACATGTAGGGAACCAAGCCTCATCTTTGACACGACATTGGTTTTATATTTATACAGGTTTTGTTGACATAATTGTTAGGAAATCATGTCACAATTATTGTTATTTCTGAGAAAGGCCATGTTGCTATTCCTGTCATTTCTGAGTAGGTAATTTGATAGTTTTAAAACGGTGTTTCATGTAACAAAATTGCATCAAAATAGCAAATATAGCATGCCCTTTCTAAAACTGATGGATAGGATTTGGTTTACATCCAAGTATTTGATAAATTGACAATTCCAAAGTTAGCAAAATAATGAGTCATATTTGTATCCTCCCATTGGATGATATAAATATAGAGGGTATTTATTGATACTTTTAAATCAGTGCCATTGGCTCATTATGATGTCATTTGATTGACGCTGAGCTCGGCTTCTATTATATTACGCTGTGTTATATAAGGCGAAGCTCAGTGTCAGAAAATGTATTTAGGATATTTTTGTGGCTGTTTTATTAGATTTTGAAAATTTCACAAGCAGATTTAATACAAATAGATTTTTTTGGTGTTGAAGTTTAAAAAATTGAAATTCTAATAGAGATAACAAACATGATATCAAATAATAGAGACGCGAGTTAATCTCAGACAGATGACTACATTACACAAGTGGTAGATTTTTAATTAAACTACTGTTATGTTTTAAATATAGTGAAAATAGCAATCCCCGTATACTGTATCTCCTATTTTCACTATATCTGATGTTCAAACTTGTGATAATGCTTGTACATGTACGCTATGGAGATGTCTCCATGAAGGTCAGTATCACAGCATCTAATACTCTTAAGGAGGAAGAAAAACGTTTTGAGATACAGTTCAGGCTGTTGATGCAAGCATATAGACTTTTGTAGGGACTTTTACTTGAAAATAATAGAAAGGGCTAAGCCATGAGCTGTATACCTACTTACGCAAATAACTTCGACTTTCACCTTCATGCCGTTTATAAGGCTAAGTACTTGTAAGCTTGGGCAGATTTCAACTGTGAAATAATTTAATTTCATTTGAACTTCTAAGTCTATTTGGTTATTATTAAAGGAAAGAGTCTGAAAATACCAATCCAACCGCCATTTTATTATGATAACCACTAATGCTTGCCTTGTAAGATAGGCTGTTGGTATACATATTCGCATAGTGGTCCTCTATAAATATTATTTAAATCCCCTTTTGGACATTTCTCATCCCGCCCTGGGGGTCACGCAATTTACACTGGCGTCTCTAGAACAAAATATATAGCCCCCTTCCTCATACACATAACTGTTGCTATGGCTGCTGTCCATTCTAAAGTGGCTATTCTATTTTATTGTTAATGGACATTTTTAGGAGATTGCGATTTGCTTTGTTTAGTAATATAGCGCTCCGTGTCTTTTCTGGTTTTGCAATCATTTCGCTGAGATAGAAAGAGGTAGTTGTTTTACTTAAATAAGATAGTTGCTTTTATGTATGGCCATGTTTGTATACGTTCTAGTGTCTCTACCTTACGCTGTCATGGGTTGGTCTGTGGTTTGCGATTGTGGTATATCATTTTCAATTGTATAGTCAACCTTTAGCTCCTAAAAAGCTCCTCTAAAGATAGCTGTGCATGCACTTTTAAAGTCCAACTTTACGTATGTAGGATTCGTGTATGATGACCCATCGATTGCATTATTAAAACACTGCTTCGACTGCACTTGTTTGACTTGAATGCAGAAAGTATGTAATGCATTACAGACTTTCTCATGCTATTGTCACCGAAGCCAAGTAAGTTATTCTTGGCAATAACCGAAATTGGTTTCTAAAGGTGACGGCCAATTAAATAGTATATGACAAGTTAGAATATTTGAGCCGTTTCATGAAATTTTGGTACTTATCGCATATGCGTAAAATCACCTTTTAAACGCGCATGCGCATTTACAGCTACAACGACTTAAGGTCTACGTTTTGCTATGAACCTTCAGCGTCTTCAGTATTTTGTATATGCGAGCAACGGAGGCTCTAGTTAGACTGCTAGCACGCGCAGGCCCTTCTTGGCATTTGCATATGCGATAGGTACTAAATTCTTATGAACTGGCTCATTTTACTACTTGAAGGACAAGAATCAAAGGAAAGCAAAACGGTGTTAAGTTTCAGAAATCAATTCATTTTCATGTTCTGCAGAACCAATCTCTTATTGAACAACTCGCTGAAAGCTGTTTGACTTTGGGTCCTCTATTTGCCATTATAAGAGTTTCCTGTTTGCCCCTAGTTGAAAGCTCGCGTTTGTGTGAAGTATTGGATTTGACGCGAGATTGCCAACCGAAGAGTAAAACTACAACTTTATTACACTATTGCTTCAAAATTAACTCGCCTGCTAGTGGCGTCAACTGGTGACATTTGCTAACAGTATGGACACAGATCAGGCCCTGATCTGATTCCAAACTGTTTTGCAATCTGATTGTATGCCTGATTGTTTTGTTTTTTTGAACAAGGCAATTTAAAAAAAAATGAGCAGCAAAATTTCCCAGCATGCATGGAGTTGATAAAAGAGAACCCGACAACAAGACATCAAATGTACAAAATGTATAGCTGTGTTTAATGCCTTCAAACGGGCTATGTACAAACTAGTTTGCTTGGTTACAATATACATGTATATGGCTGTGTTAGAATGCTCCCTCGTATATATTCCATAACCAACACAAAACATTGAATAACATATACGTAATAAGCAAGATTCGACTGGTATCTTTGGACTATTTCAAATGGCGTCTTGGTAGATCGACTATTGCACTATAAAAATGTTTCCTATAGATAAAATCAGAAAATAAAAAAAATCGCATGTGCATGGTTTTGTGTCTTATGTAGGCATGTTTAGAATTTCTGCCAATCGTTTTCAATTCTGATCACAGGTTACAAAAATGTTGTTTAAAGTTTCTGATATAAGCATCTAGTATATCCAGGCATGTCCACTAGATGGGCCCCTGGCGCTCATACATTGATCATTTTTTTATATACTATTTTTGCAGAAGGTGACCAAGTGACCATTTCTGGTAAATTATTTCAATTCATATCAGTGGTTTCAGAGCCAAACAATGCTTTAAAGTTCCATAAGCCGCAATAACCACCTGTTTCAGAGAACATGGTTAACAGTTCTCATTTAAGTGCATAAATATATAAGGGAATCGAAACACGCCCCCGGCCATTGTTTTTGACACAACACATTGGATTGAGCTGGTTTTGTACAAGGTTACCTTACGACAACGTCTTATTTTTAATTCTGACCACCCGTTTCAGAGGAGTAGATTACTGAAGTGTTCCCTAGGGTAAAGTCGGGTATATTCGGACAGGCAGCTAAATCGGGACAGCGGCCTTGTTTGTTTCATATATTTACATATTGGAATAAAAAATAAATCAACTAAGCAAACAGTGAAAATCCTGATGAGACGGCTCAAAAGGAGCCGTCTCATCTGGATTTACACTGTTTGCAAATGTGTGTCCGAATTTACCTGATGTCCGAATTTACACGACTTTACCCTAGTCCTCTCATGATCATTTCTTGGCGAATCAAATTTCTCTTTGCGATATTTAAGATGATCATCAGGTAAGATTCCTATGTGGTTTGGTAAGAACGAGTTGTCATTTTAAAGCAAATTGTTGACGACGCACATGGCCCATATCTAAAAGAGCTAAATGACTAAATAAACCAGCACAAAGATATGTTTGTGCTTATCGCGTATGCGCAACAATCGTAAATAAACAGCAAACCTCATGCATCTAGTAGGGCTGGAGTTCTAACGTTTGGTCTCAGCTATTGTGTATGCGAACAGCAAAGGCTGGGGCGTGTGTGCGTATATGCGCACACACGCCTGAGCCTTTGATGTTGGAAAATGTAACAGGTACCCAAAACTAATGTGCATGCTCAAATATGTATTCAAAACATGATAGTATTCATCTATCTTTTTACAGCCAATTGCAAAGCAATATTAGCTCAGGCATCAGATGTAGGGAGTCAGTGTCCATTTTTTTATACTGACAATGTACATACGTAATAACATATTTTAAGAGTACTCACAATGAGCAATAGTTGCTATTTATTTTCATGTTTTGTCTTAAAGAATTGAACATTTGTTTATAACATAATTTTTCAGATATACGAATGGCTTATTGTCGTGCATATATGATGCACATAAATAAGTAAGGAGATGCTCACATATTACCAGAATCACAAACAGGAAATAAACATCTCCTAGTGCAAGGTGAACATTTTTGTCATTGAAATTCTCAGAATCCATTTATCAAGCTTATCGAAATTCCCTTGGAAAATACTGCTACACCGCGTATTGATTAGGTTCTATGGATGTCAGTCCTTTTGTTTTAAAATTTAAATCAATGGTTGGTGACATGTCACGTGATTAGCAATTTGTTACTGTTTGCAGCTGCCAAACTGTCAAAATAATGGATTATAAAAATGCCTTTAAAAGAGAACATTTCCGATATGGGGAAGCTGTGCATTCTTGAAGAGAGAAAAATACACATAAAAACATCTGTAAATGCTTTTAATGTCAGCGTAACGGCGGATTAATGCCATATTTGCAAGTCAGAGGCATGTTTAGAAAATGCTAGTTTATTATAGCTGGCAACATATTATTATACGAATCCCGGACTCCATGGAATCGATGGTTATGCCACCGATCCATCATACATGTATGGTGTATCTCCTTTATGTCAAAATGACATAGAAACAGTTGTTTAGCATTACCAAGCTAAAACCGGATATATCTTCTATAAACAAAAAATTGCGATGAAACGGTGTTTCATGCCACCACTGAGCCCACTGTAATGAAAAGAAACGACAAACTGAACTGCTGGAAATCTGAAGTCAGTGATTTTTTGGTGTTGATTTGATTCTTTACGTCCCAGTCAACAATTCGTCAGTTATGTCAGGATGGGTCTTCGTACTAAGCAAGGATAAATGTGTCTTGCTCAAGACGCTGGTGAGGCTCGAACCCACAACCCTTCAATTTCGAGTCAAGCAATCTACCACCGAGCCACTGCGGTCCCTCTGGAGTCGATGATGCATATCAATTAAAAGAACCTGGCAAGAGTTCCAAATAAATAATTTATACAACCTTTACCGACTTTAGCATGAAATATCTCGTGATGTGCAAGGTCTACACTAATGTAGGTGGTATAATATAGTTATACCATGTTTGTCCACCTGTACGTAAGATAATCCACTCGCTAAAGCTCGTGGATTATCTCCACGTACAGGCGGACATCCCATGGTATAACTATTACATAGCGCCCAGACTCAGAACCATGAAATAAGCTTGTTGTAATTTTTTTATCAAAAGAGCCAGTTTATGATTCATTTCTCGTCAGAGCCTTTGCTAGTCGCATGTGCGCTAAATTCTAAGTTCGTTTGTGTTTTTTCCAATGCAGTTTATCTGATTCATTTTAACCCTTTATGCGCGAGTCGCAACAAAAGTCGTCTGCTTTTTTCGTCTGCTGAAATGTTTAAGAAGCCTCTATGGCAAACAGTGTGGACCCAGAACAGACTGCTCCTATAGGAGCAATCCAGATAGGAGCAGTCTGTTCTGGATCCACACTATTTGCTTCTATACTTAATTTGTCAGTAATGTTAGGCAATTATTTGCAGCGGACGACTTCAACAGACATTTTCAGAAGCATTTTTTCTTGGTGCTTTAAGGGTTAAATTTCGTGATGGCACTGTGTGTATTAGCAGCCTGTGCCTGTCCATTATGATTGATTTTGTTGTCATTCTTTTTAGCAAACATGGCAGGCGCCATTGCTGTAGTACAGATCATCATCTGCGTCTCTGTTTTTAGCTTTTTGTTACATAGGTGTAGGTAAAAGTAGAGAGGAAGGAAAATAGCAGGAATCAATACAATCAAGTTCCCCACCTGACCCGAGACACCATATGGGAAAGTACAAAACCACAATACACAATAAAGGCAAGAGGTCAGCCTTTTCCAAGCAGGTGAACATAAGGCTGCAAGAAACAGACACGACAGCATAACAAAGATAAACATGAAACATAAATAAACAAAATGATCCACAAAACAAGCACTCCAAAGGAACGGTCTGCAAAAATACTGGAGGGCTTAAACATGTTTCACGGTACCAACCTCACCTTAGGTTTGATTAGGATCATGACACCTAGATGTTTATATACAAATCAATAAAAAGAGATAAAGCAAAGATAAGGACTCGACAGTACATAAAAACTAATAATGGAGCAAAATAAACCCAACAGTGGACCTGACCAAAGACAAGGTATCGGGCCCCGGCCCTCTCATCTATAGATATGTCTCTAGGTCGAAACCGTCATAGACTCTGAGGTCCCGACGCACCGGCGTGCAATTAAAGCAAAACAAAAGAAACAAAATGGCAAAACATGGATATTTTAATCCATCAGTGTACGTGTATACATTTGTTTTTGTTGATTAAAAGAGCCATAGAGGTAGTTCTGTTGATTACAAACAAGTGTGTTTTTAAATATGAAAATTGAAAGACTTGAGTACTTGAAATATGATATGCGTATCTATGCCGTCCATTTATTGATGGAGATTATTGGCTGGGTTATCCCTTATAAACCGCACTCTGTAAAATGACTTTCCTAGCATACCGAATTGGTATGCAATTGGTAAACAAGAAACATTCACATGCACACGCACACGCAGAAACACGTAACATAACATGGGCTTTCAGAATAACATACGAATATTTTACCAAAGCTTCATATCATTAACTGAATGGAGCGATCAGAAATATTAATGGTCATCATCGAAGCCGTAAATGAGCATGTTTTAAATGTATCCGACAAATGTAATAAAATACACATATAGTATCATCTATATAATCATTCATTAGAGCTTTCATGGTCGCTTAAAATGATTTCACTTACCACCAGAAAAGATATTTGAATTATTATTTTCTTTTTGGTAATGAACAACTTACTCAATCTGTTTGGTACAAGCGGTAGTCTAATGACTTTAAATTAAAAAAAACCTCTGTAGGTGTGTTTTAGTAGTGGCCATGCATCCTGATGAGAGGGCATATTTTGTCATTTTTGTCTATACGCATACATGGGCGGATCCAGAGGTGGAGACAGGGGGTCCGGACCCCCTCTGAAAAAAACACAAAATATAGGGTTCATTACCAATACTGTTCCGGATTCCCTGAAAAATCATAAAGCTACTAAGTCAGCATTCGATGTTGGGCCATCATCGGCTCACCAGCGAAACGCCATTTAAATGGCGTTTCGCTGGCGGGCCGATGATGGCCCCTTGTAGTGGTATTTGGTTCCTCCCACCAGTCATCAACTACAAAAAAGTTGGACCCCCATCTGACAAAAAAATTCTGGATCCGCGCATGCGCATAAACCATAGTCCCTTCTAAATTACATGTACACGCATGTGTGGCTATAGCATAAAATTAGCAATCATCTCACACAAAGTCGGCGGCAATAGAAAACGCTCTTAACAATCCACGAATGCACATAAAAAAATCGCAAGAAACTGTTTTCACAACTGGCGACAAATGGCAATCAAAAGCTCTGTTTCTAATTAATTTTGATCTACGTCCGTCGAAAGTATTTGTTGTTTTCGATTGCCGCTTATCCGGTGTGTATTTCGAAAAAGCCCAACAGATGTCTTTTTGACCTAATGTGTCCTCAATGTTTCTATTGCAAGATAATCTTTATTTATGTATTGCAGCCTTGTAATAATCCATAACTTATTCATTGGCTCTATCGATATAGTGCAGCTTACCAGATAACGCAGTATCGAACTGTGTTCTTTGCCTTCTATAACAAGAAAGCCAAAAAGGGTCCTTATAATTCAGGCCTCCATATAAAAGTGCGTAAATGAAAAAAGTTTTTCTTTTTTCTCAACCAAAACATATGTCGGCTCTTTTGAGCACCCAAAACATATGTTTAGATTGCTGGGTAAGGAAATATTTACAATTTCACGCTCAAAATGTTGCTTTACTGGTACTCTGCAGTAATATACACAGGAAAAAAATTGAAGAATATTGAAATTCTTTAGATACATATATTATACCATTTGAGGAAATATTGTTCGACAAAAGTGTATTTGTATCTGATAGAAGTATCAAAATACTATTGAAAATAAAAGTGAAATGAAAGGACTTCGGTCATTCTTAATGAAGGCTTGCTTATAAAAATGGGCAGATAAAAGTTTCAAAGAAAATTATAATTTCCGTTGTAAAGATAGTTGGTTCAGCATTAGAATTCCAAAAGGCTTTCCACATTGGACAAGTACTAGTTAAAATGTATGGGTTAAAAACTGATACTGCTATTCAATATATAGGAAACAGAAAAAGCCCCCATCTCATTGATAAAGCTAATCCTTTGATTACAGCCGAAGTTTAACATTACACATATCATATAAAAATGACATGGTTGGTCAAAGGGGGAAGGCTGTCAAAATGCTAAAATGATTATAAAAGCCCATTAGTCACTACTTTGTTACAAACCTGCAGCTTAATATCCATTTGCGATGACATGTATACAGAGTATAGTTATGATACTCCTCAGTGAACAGGTCAGACTTATTTTACTAGAAATAGAACATGTTTTATATATGTGTAAGACGTTTACAAGTAATAGTTAAAATTTATGGACACCCTACTTATTTACCAGAAACGATGAAATATTCTAGGCCCTAATATGCAAACGCAGCGGTTACGTCTCACGTTTTATGCTTCAAACATTATATTTCAACGTATATATTTAGATGAATACTTGACAAAACGTTGGCTTTCTGCAACAATATATCCTTACCCCTACCTTAACCCTAACGCCCTGGAAATAATATGCAATTTTTTTTCAAATATATCTATTTTGTAAGATGCACTGGATACCAGGTTTAAACTAAAGCGCAACAATTTCGTTGTCATTAATACGTAATCCTAGCCACATGCCTTCAACCTTTGTGCAGATTGAATTAGGAGACTGTCCAGGTCTGTTATGGCCATTGCTAACAGCAGCATCCCTCTCTCTCGAAAGTAGACAAACAACAAAGGGATCCTAGACAGTCTTAATAAAGGATTGCCCATAAATATGGCAAAAGAAAAATTTCAAAGATATGTTTTTCATTAACAAAATAGTAGGTTCAGCCCTCGAAATATCCACAAAAGTGCTTTTCTCATTGGACAAGTACCAATTAAAAATATGGGTTGAAAACCCTGTTTATGCTATTCAACATATTTGAAAAGCTTTACTTAAGTGTTTTCTCCCTGTGACCAAGCTAGGCATTTTATATACAGTTATAGTGTTACATTACACACATCATATAAAATGGCATGATTGGTTAGAGGGGGGAAGGCTGTCAAAATGCTAAAAAAAAAAAATTATCATAAAAGCTCATTAGTCGCTTATTTTGTACAAATGTGTAGCTTTATATCAATTTACAATGGCATGTATACAGTATGTAGTTATGATACACATCAGTGAATTTGAGCTATGAGTATTACATTTACAGGTATAAGTCAAAAGTCATGGACAGCATACTTATCTACAAGAAACAATGAAATCTTCTATACCCGAATTTTATGCAAACGCAGCACTTTAGTCTTTAGTCTCAAGTTTTATACTGCAAACATTATATTTCCATGTATTTAGATGAATACCCAGAGAAACTTTGTCTTTCTGCGAAATAAAATTTGGTCACAAAAATACGCCCTAAACCCTAAGGTCCGAGCATTAATATGCAATGTTTTCCAACTTTTTTTTGTTTTGCTAGTTGCATGAAATATAAGGGTTTGGTTTAAGCACAAACATCCAATTTCAATTATGCATTATTCTATCCGCAAGCTCTCAAAATCTGGGCAGATTGTACAGGGGACTTTCTCAGGCCATTTGATATATACTTTTACTGCAAACTTGCCCTGGTAATTGCTTACTTTTTACTTTTACCACATGCTAGTTTTCACACCCCTTCAACAATTATAACACCTACTAACGCGAAAACTGTTTCTTAAATATGCATACTCAGGATATGACACCAGAGTTGTTATAAAACATTGACACTGACTGGGAAAATAATCCAACTTGTACACGAAAGTCAGTAGTGATTTTGAAGCCAATTGTCAAGGTATACAAACAATAAATATAGGTTTTATCATTTTAAAATGTTTGCAAAAAACATGTAATAGTTATACAATGGTTTGTCCGCCTGTACCTGGAGATAATCTTATTTTCTCACATACAGGTCGAAAAACCATAGTAGATCTCCACCAGGATGGACGTTGTTTATTTCGAGATATTTCGTGCTCAAGTTGGTTAGGTTGGTATAAGGTACACCACCCCATCGCATCGCGTTGGTGTCGATTGGCATTAACAAAACAGAATATACGATGTAGGGTATGTTATATTGCCAGTAGCCTGAGAACTGATGAAGCCATCTCATCCGGACCACAACTACTGGCCTGCAATTATTCTGATAGTTCAAACGGGGATAATCGACCATCAAGTCTCTTAATAGACATGAACTAGTTCTGTGTTAATTTCTGGAGCCCTGATATAATTGTCAGCCTGTAGGTAATTTTTACAATATAATATCAGCTGAACCAGCTGTATGACATGCGATTTAATTATGACTCATCATGCACTGTACTTTTGCATGGGTCCAGATATGTAATAGTTATACCATGGGTTGTCCGCATGTACGTGGAGATAATCCACGAGCTTTAGCGAGTGGATTATCTTACGTACAGGTGGACAACCCTTGGTATAACTATTTTATACCACCTAAATCAGTGTAGACCTTGCACAGCAAGTGATATTTCATGCTAAAGTTGGTAAAGGTGGTATAATAAGGCTTATCTTAGAATAAAGTTGTTATTATGTTCATGCCCACCAATTTAAACATGTGTTTTGTGTTCTCAAGAGACACGTTTATTGATACGGTTATATTGAGTACCCACAACATATGTTTTGGTTGAGAAATAACAAACATAACTTTCAATTATGCACTATTATCTGGAGGTCTATTTTGAAATGAAAATGTATATTTATATGTATTTTCCTGCTTGAGTAAAAGGGACTTTTATTAAAATATATTTTAGGAATTCCTGAAAAGTGTCCTGAAAAAAAAAACTGATGGAAAACATTTTCAGAAATACAAACGCTCATGCAATATTGTTTCATGCCCACTACCCCTTAAACAGAAACAGTGCTTGAGGCTACACCCTTATGTACAAGTGAGCGAATTTACTATCATTTAAATGTAGATATTGTGCACATCATGTACACAAAACGTGCATTATGTGTACCTTTAAGGCCAGACGCCATTGTATCCTGAGTCATATACATGTATATAAGATAAATTCTTACCTCTGGAAAAGATATATCTTGTATAATGCTACACCATTCTATATTGTGAGAATACAGATCCACTGAATTCATCTGTCATAACATGTGCAAAGTATGTAAATACCAGTACAGTCTCACATCCTGCAAAAAAGAAAAAGCAGGATTCGTTAATTTCATTATATTTTTAGAGTAAAGATGATGGTTCCAGATCAATTTTTCTTACTCTAAACATGGTGCGGCTGTTAACTTAAAGTCTTATGCGGAAATTCCCATGCGCACCATTCCTGCGTCAGATAACTCAGAAACCATTTTGTAGATTTATGATTTCGGATCTATGCAGTGCTTGAACACTCTGGTGTCAGATTGACGTCCGATTTTCTAAAGTAAATAAAGTGTGTCGGAATTATGTATTTCATTACAAAGACAGATAGATTGGTAAAAGTGGTCGAAACTCTGCTTATATCTTCTACATGTACGATTATTGCGGCCCACTAATGACTTGTGGTTAGCATGTCCGACTATAGAACCAGAAAACTAGGGTCGATTCCTGGGTTGGCACCTATTTTTCAGAGCAGTTAGTTCTTCCTTTTCGTAGGGTTTTATGCTTAGTTTCTACCTACTAGTAGGTTGAATTCTACAAATGACAAAACAGTGTTGCCCTTGAACGTTTTACAATGCATTATACACTAGATTTGTGGGGTTCAAATTAATTTGGCCCTCTTGAAAGGTAATTAGTGTGGTGACCCCCGATTTTTCTTCTTTTTTCTTAAAGGTATTATGATATGCAACGAAAAAAATATTTTCAACGTCAGATTGTTAATACATGTATGTAATTTACTCTAAAAAGGTCCTACTTTTGAGGAATTATTAAAATATCATTCATTTTCTTTTTACGGCTTGGGATAACATATACATTTGCACATTTCATAGAAGGCTTGAGGTCATGAACAATGATTACATATAAATTAAAGAACCTGGATGAAGGTTACATCTATTAAAGCTTGATATGTATGCCGAATCTATAGGATTAAGCGGCGAACATTTAACTTTATGTTGCCATCTTCATAATAATAAATTTAATGTTATGGATCGACTTGAGTTAACCCTTTGTGTATCAGAAATATTTGACGGGTACTTTAGCAATTAGAGCAGACCCAGATGGTTTGTCGCATTATGCGACATTTCATCAGGATTTTTTACTGTTAGCTAACATAAACTTTGGAAATTATAACCTGTATCCCTCAAAACGTACAATGGACCACACCATGTGTATTGTATAAAACCTGAAGGAATCTATTGCTACGCAAAGAAACTTAATTTTGGTGATACAGACCTCAAGTCGGGTACTGTCGTGCCAACCAAGAGTGTCAATGGCGTATTTTTGTTAATGTTATTAAGTAAAACATCATCTTATACACTCCACTTGAGCTAACGCGAATCGATTGATCACTTGTGTATTAATCCTATCCTTTAGACATGTTAGATAGGATTAATACACAAGTGATCTATCGATTCTACTGTGGTGCCAACCAAAAGTGACAGTGACGTTATACTTGTTTACAATAGCTGAGTGAAACACTAACGTGTATTATTCACTTGAGCTAACATGAATCGATAGATTACCTGTGTATTAATCCTATCCTGTGGATAGGATTAATACATTAGTAATCTATCGATTACAAGTCCCCTGATAACTTTGTAAACAAAACATGAGGTTACTTTCACTCTTGGCTGGCAGGACAGTAAGTCCCTAATAAGTTTGTAAACAAAACATAACGTCACTGACACTCTTGACTGGCAGGACAGTAAGTGCGTGCACAAATGAAATGTTTTGAAAGACTAATAGTTTAGACAGAACTGTCTGCATGTCAATAATATGAAATAAGAATTCCTATTAAATCATGTGAATTTGATCAGAAAATGCCATAAGCACAAATCATAAACCTAGTGTCGTGCAAACCAAGAATGGCAGTGACGTAATATCTTGTTTACAAATGTTAAGTAAAACAATAACTTGTGCACTCCACTCGAGCTTACACGAATCGATAGATCCCTTGTGTATTAATCCTATCCTCTGGATAGGATTAATACACGAGTGATCTCTCGATTATTAGCCCCTGATAACTTTGTAAACAAAACATGATGTCACTGTCACTCTTGGTTGGCTGGACAGTACCAAAAGCAAATAGTGAAAGTGAAACTAGAGCACATTAAAACCAATATCTACGCATACGTGCATGCAGTTGAGGATCCAGAGGGCGATAAAGGGGTTTGCTCGAAGCTCCCATCCCGTCCCCCGTTTTGAGACCAAATTATTTCATCTTCATGGGATATTTAAAGGGGACGGCAACCCTCATGGTCACTATGTTCTATATGAAAGATCTTAATAAACCATGAATTTTGATACCAGTTTCATCTAAATCGGTTGAAAAACGTCGAAGTTGTGGATGTTTGAATATTTGCAAATGGACTGTATTTGAAGCGGCCATAATGTAAGCTTAGTGACGTCAAACAGCCTAATTAAATATGCATAATCAAAATAAGAGACAACCCAGAGGATTACTTGCAATTATCTTTAATAAAACATTATTCTTTATGTATAAAGCTGCCTATCTGCTGAAACACAAATGCTATGATAGTATTATTAACTAAAAATTAAGCAGTTGAAAAAATTCTGAAAACTAATTAAATATTCAAAATGGCGGTTAAATGTTGGCCATATTAAATTCTTTAAATGCCCATAACTTTTTTCATTTTTCAACCGATTTTGATGACACTTGTGTCAAAATTCATGGTTCATAGAGCTCTTTCTGATAAAACATACTTATAATAGGGTTGCTGTCCCCTTCAAGAAAAATGATAGAAAAACAGCAAAGCAACCCCCACACCTTTATACATATGAACCCCCTTTCCAGAAATATTGGACCCGCCACTACATGCATGTATACATAAAGCAGAAGCTTAAATTTCTTAATATTCTTCAACCATAATATTGCCAAAGAATTGCCGGATTGGTTACACGAATATAATAACATGGACCTAAGGGGCAGATAGAAAACAGCATCCCGACGATCACCGTTTGGAATCACGAGGCTTGCCAAAGAAAAGGGTGATAAAATCCTGGTTATATTCGCGTACGCCGACCGGAGACACTAACAATAAAAGCTTTAGCGCCTCAGGATAGCATGATAAGATAAACTGCAGTCACTCTGGTGTTATTGGAAAGATGTGAAATATGGTTAAGGTCTTAAACGTGCACAGTTACCTTGGAGGCAAACAAGATGAATGCAAATGCAAACATTTATATATAAACAACCGCTTGAATGTACAAAATATAAACCCTGTGCATTTGCATAAGTTTCATGTTGTGTATATTTCCTGCAAGTGTTACAGCAATATAGAAATGTCACTGGTGTTCAACCACAGAAATTCTTTGACAACTTTTATGCAGGACCTCTGACGGTGGAAATGGGAATCACAATCTATCAAATGCTTCCATTTTCATATATAAGCTTGTTGTTGTTCCCAATTTATGATATTGCATTTGATTTCCTATTTCCATGAATATACAGCTTTATTTTTGGGCTAAAATCGTCACTTTTTGTATTAAACACATAGGAAATAGACAAATATTTTTAAAACATTACCAGCCCCCCCCCCCCCCCCCATAGTCCAAACTAATTCATTTGCAGGTAAGTGCGTTCTCATATTTACATAATGTATGATATCCCACAGCCGAAAATGTGAGGTTTGGGCGAGCCTGAATATTAGTATTTGGATTTTTGGTGTGTTCTTTTGAAACTCTTTTTTCCAATATAATGATAATAAGTACAAGTAAGTTTCCTTTTCATAGTAAGTAAGGGTGCAAAGATCAGGAATCGATACAATCAAGTACCACTCCTGACCAAGGATACCACTTAGTCATGAATTATTACAACTTTTTTAGCATATTTTTCTATAGATTATGAAAATTGTCCTTTTACTAAAGTCTGTTGATAATTTATTTTGCACAAATACTGTATCTATCCAATACATATAAGCTACATGACCTTTGAATTGTTTATATTTTCGCATTGATGAATTGTTATAGTACATTGCTTCATAATATTGCACCAAGTAAATATATTGTGATCAAGGTTGAATATAGGCTACAGTTGCACTTCAAAATATTTCTCTAAAGATCAGATAGAAAAAACAACAACAAAATAATCATTAAAATGCTCAATAACTTGGACTTTAAAATACTTTCATTGTGATTAGTAATTGAGAATTGATCATATAATACCCTTACATGGGAAAATAATTGATTTCTAAATGTTAAGTGAAGTCAATTTGTCAATTTCGCAACCCCTACCCCCTTTAGAAGCGTTTCCTGTTGTGTCATAGGGGTATTTCTGTCTAATTATAACCTTAATTCGTTCCTTATACATCAAGCTTCTTATTCAAAAGGATACCAGTGATATCTTATGCGTAGGGAAGTTTTGGGAAGCCTCAATATACAGCTTCATATTCCATGTGATTTCGATGGTAACCTGACTTTATTTATATTCAACTCCTCTAACAGTTTTACGCTATCATTTTTGAAACTTTGCATGTCAGAATGCCTAACGGTCTCGTGTTCAAACAGCCCTCTCGGGACCGGGCAAATGTTAACGCAAAAAAGCATTAATTTTGTGATCCCAATATTATCACAGGAGCGATATTACGTCTTGAATTAAAATTATTAAACCACTATATGGATAACACATGCCTTTTGATGTATTACCATTTGCTGGGTTCGGTGGGACTGCTTGCACACGAGGCCAATAGGCCGTCTGTGCAAAATCTTCCAAAGAGCCTGGCAAGTGTTAATGCAATGAAACAAACATGACTTTGTGTGATCGTTATTCTAGCATATTTTACCTAATTCCAACTAAATTTGCACTGAAAACGCTGATAAAACATTTAAATGTCCATTTTCGTACTCTGGATTTCTCTTAAGATAATGGCGTCCACTGTAAATCTTCGAACATCATATCACCATCACACCTTCATAGCCGTACGCAACTTTGTTTGCGAACACAAGCATCAGCAATCATCCTGGTCCGTAACATCATGCAAATAACGCAGGACTCGTTAGTATTTTCAAGCTTAATTCCCTGTTCAAACAGCACCTTGATCTCTTGACTCGAACAAGGATTTTCCTTCATTTGACAGTGTAGGTGTTCATTCAATAATAGTGGTTAACAAGATTATTATCCAACATTATGTAAAGACGCCAATAACAGCGCTACAGTTTTACATTATACTTTGCAATGCTGTTGATCTGGTGTCGATGTTCTCCCTACTCCTACTCCCCCAGAGATACACTCTATGCACGTTAACCATTTCTGCCTATAATTTACAGCTTAATTGCGCAGAAAAAATGTATGCGTTCGTTCTGATCCTCACCTTATTCGTTTATATTTTATGTACAAACAAGTTTAAACTAAAAGCGTTTCCGCGTACATATTAACAAAACCTTAAAGTGTCCACGCAAAAGTGCAATTTCAATGTCATTCTAATATCGTATGATAAAATGAATCTAATATCCGTAATCCAGCACTATTGAATTTATTAAACTAGCTGCGACAAAGTGATAAGTGCTCGGCAAGCTTCGTATGCTATCCTTTCCCCTAGCTGGTTTAATAAATTCAATACTACATGGAAACTCGTGTAATATCACGTCTTATACTTCTGAACAACTGTTTGGCAGAAAAAAAATGTGCAATGTACCATCATTACCTTCTGGACCATTATCAAATGCTAATGGTATTCAGAACGCAGAACAATTACGCACATCAAAGGGAGACTACTCGATCAAGCAGTGATTCTCTTCGACTTCGTCCCGTTCTAAAATGTAAACTTAGAAGTTGCTCCCAGAGGGGTCGAATTCTTTCCTTTAAGAGCAGTTCCTTATGGTATGGAAAATCACGTTTACCACAAACGGTGACCTGCCTTGATTGTTACTATTTTTATTACGCACGTGTGTTACCTGCGTAATGGGAGCTACGCCAATGGCATTAGTACTTTAAAAAATAATCTGGAAATGTATATGCAACAGCATTTAAGTCACAGAACAATTTCATGAGGGTTTTCTTTCGTTCTTTTTGCGTATGCTTAAAGTCATTCCTTTAACATGCATGCGCAGCTATCTGGTGAAGGTAGAGGCTGAACCGAGCCTTCATTAATTTCCATAATGTGTGTATGAGAGCAGTTAAAGATCTGGCGAGACTGTGCAAGCGCAAATGCTCGTCTGAGCCTACGCAGGTCGCACAAGCTTAACGTGACAAATACTCGTGAACTGGTTCAATAGAATTGTACATGTGCATTAACCCTTTTTGCCCTAATGGATTCTCCCTTTTGGTTTGTTTGTTTGTCTGTTTTGTTGCTTTACGTCCCAATTCAACAGCTAAGGTCATGGTGGGACGGTCAGTACACCTAACCACACATTTTTCCTGGGCAAGCTTGAAAAAAAAAACAGTTTACCAGTATTTCGTGCACATACTTTCACTTGTTACTGACAACATCCCTTCTTGATTGATTCAGCGGAAGGGAGGAGAATGACCGTAGAAGTTATTTCATGATCAAGCAGACTCATTCATGCAATAGCTAGGCAAATGGGCGCTGCCAACTAAGAGGACATTTTGGGTAGTAGACATCTATAGATGTAGCCTTTCGTTTGTGCCACCGTCTTTTTGACATGGTTAGATAACTGAAATATTGTTGACTATGCTGATAAAAGCAACGTAAGCCAATATACAGCTACATTTAAAACCCACACATGCATTGTAAATTGTCTTATCTAAGTATATACAATGCTTTATATTCAACTGATAGTCATTGATCCATATCTCTCAAGGTACAAGAAGGGTATGATTTTCGGCATAAAACATTAAGAATGTTAAAATTCCATCCTATCCCAGCATTTATGAAAACGTATACAAACTTCAAAAAAATATTTTTGGTTAAGGGTTTTTTGGTTAAAATACATTTTTAGAATTAAATTTAAAATTCCCATTTTAGATTTAATGTTATTGCCAAAAAAAACAGTATTCCATTTGAGGGGCTATACTCCAGTTGTCTTCCTGGCAACCACGAGATTTCAGCTCTTTTTAAGATCAGAGTTAAAATTGAAAATGCTTGAATCTAAATTGTATCACCTACGGCAATGATGTTAAGCTTTAACGTTGTTTGTGCTGTGGTGTGAGGCAGCAAACTCTGTATATTCGTATGCCTTTTCCAACGTACATCACTTTTTGCGTTTATCGCAATTCTCTTTCAGTGAGTAATGGTAGATAAATGGCTTGGAACGAACCTATGGGCGTGATCAAACATATTCATTCAAATCAGGGAAAAAGTTTAGTTTTTTTACAGGTTCAAAAGTTAAACAAATGTTGATTAATATGTGTTTCTTATGCTGTCGAGTAACAATAAAACCAATGATAAGTAATGATTCAATAAAATAAGACGTAAAAACATAATCATTACCAGTGAATCAATTAATCCAGAGAAGCAGAGTTTAGGAAGAGAGTTGAAGCTTTGACAAACAACGGATGTTTGCTTTAGCTTCCTTATCTGAACTAGCCAAGACAACACATGCTATCAGTAGATGGATGTTGACACAGCGTGTTCTTGGAATTAAATTCTTTATTATCGCAAATCACACTTGTTCAACGCGAACTTTACCATTCTCTTTTGTTCTCAAGAATTCAGCATCTATCCATAAACTTAACTTAAAGCAGCTCCCCATCCAATTTTGGAGTTAGAAGTGACACAAACACAAACTAATGACTCGTTAACAAGTTTCCATGGGCATAAAGGTAATTGCTTATTGTTTATTCAACACTTAACACGAGGGGTCACTCGACCTGTCACTAAGTTCCAATTAAGGTAATTACGTGCTGTTTCTCCGGCTAATTCCGTGATTCCGGTCAATTACAGAGATTGAATTATAGCTATGATGTCGTTTCACCGATGTCTTTCTCGCGACTGAAGCTGGGAGGCTGAAAACTGCCAATAATCTCTAACAGAGCTTTTATAATTCCTAGCCAATAGAGTGTACAACAGCATTGACATCTTCAATATTGCTTCACCAATAATTATTATTGGACAAACAAACAGCAATTGGATATTTTCAACTTTTCAGCTCACCGACAAAATGAATTATTAACTAAACGGCTGATTTTTAATATTCATAATCCAATTTGCATATACATGTATTTGCAGTAATAGTCAGTGGTTTTATAGATTGGGACTTTTTATGAATATTTTGCAGGAAAAGAATTTAGCATCACATTGTTGTTCAGTTGTGAAAAAGGCACGTTTTCCATTATACGATAGCTAAAGCAAGCACTCTATCTCAAAGGTTCATTCAATGAATTCTGAATGTTTTTATTTGATAAAATCATAAGGTAAGGCAGTTTAGGGACACTGCATGTTATTATTCAGACATACAAGATGCTATGAAACAAAAAGAAGCTCACCTGAATTCTTTACTGACCCAAGTAGAGCTTTCAAATCATCTATTTTGTGTACTTTTTACAAGATTTTATATCATTAGCATGGTCTCTACGCGAGACAACCTGACATTGCTGCAAGCCGCGAACAATCTCACATCCTCACAGTCTGATCAGCATCATGTTTGGATTTATGAATAGTTTAAGTTACTTCTTAAACTTGTTTCTTTGTAAATTACGAGAGCTAGCCTCTCTGGCCTAAGCAGGCTGGTTTGAGCCTTTCTTAAGGCATATTTTAGAACTTGCATCGATGCCCATTTAAACATTGTTGATGCAATCAGTTTAAAGTTTAGACATATCAGTAGTAGTGCATGGTCTTGAACTAACGATAAAAAGTTATTTATATACGGGCTTTTAGGAGGTTTAGGTACTGTAAATTCGGAAATGTTCGCGAGGATTTAATGTTCACGAAACTTTGCAGCATATGCAAAGTTTCGTGAAAATAAAACCCTCGCGAAAAAACGAGTTCCATCTGTCGTTTACTGATATAGGTAAAACATGACATAGACACGAATTTTTCACGTCGCAAATGTGTCTTTTAAAGCTAATCGCGAAAGTATAATACTTGCGAAAATTTCCAAACTTACAGTAACCAGTGTAACACGGAAAGCTTTTTTTGTTCACCACCAAAGAACACACCACATTTCATAAGTCGATGCACTGCAAACATCTTGTTTTAGGATGTCGATTTAGTACATCCTTCAAACATCGATATCTACAGCTTTATTTGCTGGAGCTAACACAAACTCCCCCCACCCCCTGTGGCTTAAGCTGCTGTCCGTTCTAAGGCGGTGGTCCTGTTGTTGTTGACTTTTTGTTTATTGTTACTCCCATTGTGGGAGTCTGTTATTGTTCTATGTTTTGTTGTACGTTATTTTATGTCCATTCTAGTATTGAATCATATTGATGGGGAAGAGAGGGCTGGTTGCTTTGCTTAATTTGTCTTCCTGGTGTCTCGTGATGGTTGAGCGGCTCTTCCTCTCGGTGCCACGAGGTTATCTGCGGTTTGTGATTGTGGTTTTTCCTGATCATACTCACTTACTTTTTTTCATATGAAATTCCTGCAGACTTTTTTCCAAATGCATAAAAGAAACTTTTGGTTTAGGAGGTATACGAAATAAATTGGTGGACAATGTTTTTTGTTTTGCTTTATTTTGTTTTGTTTTTTAGAAAAAAAATTAATTTACAAACTTATAAATCTTTCACAAGCGTTTACGAAATTCTTCGAAAACATAAGAAAATAAGATTTTTTAAAAATCTATAGCCAATTTCATACCAAGTTTTCCCGACACGTTCCGATTTGCTCTGAGCCTTCCGAATAGAAACAATCTGGCCAATCAAAAAACATAGCAACAAGGTGACCTATATTTAGATGAGCATTGCAGATACCCAATGATGACAAGTGAAAAGGGGCAAGGCTATGTAATTTTCGGTTATACTAGGAATGACTATCGCTGGATATTCCAAATAATATTCTTGATATCGCTAAATATTTTTACTGACCGTTCCAAGACGGTACTTCTTTTGTGGATCATTTGTGTTTTTTGTGTCTTGTGTTTCTCATGCTTTCGCGTCTGTTCATTGCTGCCTTGTGGTTATCTGCTGGGAAATGGCTGACTGTTGATGTTTATTGTGTTTTATGTTACTTTCCCAAGTGGGTCATGTGTGGTACTTGATTGTATCGTTACCTGATCTTTCTTACTTTGATAGCTCGATGCCACATTGCAAATGATGTCTTTGATGAAATTTTGAGTCTTTCTTCAAACGGTGAAATGTTTACATAAACACCGACTCAGTCAGTAATACCGGTGCTGTGACGTATAATAAACCCAATACTGACCTCAGAATGTGAACAACCGCGGGTGCTGTTTGAAATACTTAAAATTGAATTCGAAGTATCAAAAAACATACAATACAGCGCTAAGTGGCCCCTAACAACTAATCCACACTTGGTATGCAATATTTACAGGCCTGTTTGCTTACAAAACAGAATTGATTTTGGTATATTGATGCTGGCCTCGAGCACATGACTGCTTGGCCCCGTGGTAATGGGACAAATTTCGATTGGCTGAGATAGTCATTTGGTATAAGTGATTGTGAATTGATTCCCGAAAGAAATCCAAAAAAGTATGGAAGGCCCATGAAATTGGCTATTGGCAATTATAAACAGTATTTAAGGTCCTTTAGAAATAAGAGGCCTAATTGAAGGCATAAAGATGTGATTCAAATATTATTTTAATGAATTATGTGTAATGTTTCCTCTCTGTAAGATAACAGGATTCACCTTAAAAGATTCACAATGTTTGAATTATCTGTATTTTTTCATATCTGTAAAATAACAGGTTTCACCTTAGAAGATTCCCAATGTTTGTGAATTCACCTTTTGGGATTTATAATAGTTGTGAATGCTTGATTTAGTTTAGATGCTGATGTTCACTGCAGGTGTACTTATGTTCACTGTAGGTGTACTAGTTTTGACAATTGTGATTGACATGACATGTTTATGTTTTGTAAAGGAATTCTAACACCAGCTTGTAATTATTTCTTAAATGTCATGTTGATAAGCCTTTCAATTCTGATGGGATGTTTTACACTTTTGAAAGATCGCGTTGATATATGTTACTTAGTTCAACCAAATAAAATGATCATGTAAATTTTGACTTTGATTGGCAGAATTTCGCAATACACCTAGTCATATGACATTCGGGAACTTGCGCAGTTGATGTGATTATGGGTCAATTCTATATCTTCTGATTGGTTGATCTATTTGGAAGCTTTTACGTATGTAGAGGGAGCTTTAAGGGTAACTTGAAATATGATTTGTTAATGATGATGTCATTAGGTGGCGCTGTTGTCAGATTCTATCACGTGACTTTATAGTATTTAAGGTGAAACATGTGAGTGTGAGTGAGCGTTAGATTTTGGGTTTAGATTTGGATAAGATTTGGAACTTTGGGTTAATGTTTAGTTATTTTGATTAAAGATCGTTTATGAAATTATAAAATTGTGAAAATTGTTGCTGAAATTAGAACTTAGACAGTCTAAAAGAGACTGAAAAACACAACACGAACCTAGAAGAGGAACCAACTACGTTACATATCAAGCAAACCGAATTATCCTTTGGTTACTTAAAAGAAACGGCTCCTGAGAAAATCTGAAAATAATAATTCTGGATGATATAAAATGACATGATTAAACTCCTTTAATTCGAACTATTGATAACTGTTGTTCCAACGTTTCCGAAAAAAACGAGATTCAACTGTAAATGACTAATCAATTTTGCAAATCTTTAACCCATTTCTGCACTGTTTGCATATGTTCCACACAAAGGACGCCAAACTATATGGTTAATATAAAATGCAGTTTCTCTGAGGTAAAAAAGGCCAGTAATTAAAAGTGTCCTTACAGAAAGTTCCACGAAACTGCTGGCTGTATCATTTTCTTAATTTGGTTCAACAGATAGGTGATTGTGAATACACATTAGATGCACACTAGAATCGCATAAGCGTGAGGCCTGATGTGAGTTTTCACAACCTTTATTTTAAACTGAAATGCAGAATGTAATATAAACGCTATCCAATGCCATTTGTAACACAAGCATAAAAGAGGTGTAATATTGGCACACCCATGTCATTCTCAATGGAATATCAAATGACTCTAGGAATAAATAAAACTATTGACCGACTTTTTGTCTGCGTAGTAAAGCACTTTTACATCTCCTGTTTGTCTTTGATAAATCATTTGAGACCTACAACCTTGATCTGAATGTCTTTTCCCGGAGTTCTGTTACTTAAAATCTTCTGTAGTAAATTTCGATACCATTTTAGATTCTTTGAAATCAATGAAACTTAGTGCATTTAAGCTGCATCAGTTAGAGGCCTTATTTTATCTGTGAGCATTAAATGAAAGCCGGAAAATGTCCATATGGCATGTAAACGTATTATGTACTGCATGCTCTTGAACACTTTCGAAAATTACCAGCGAACGAGAAGTTTGTACTTTTCATATTATCGAGCAACAAAGGTCCATGCGAGCCTGTGCAGACTTACATGAGCCTTCGCTGCTCGCATATGCATATTCAACGTTTAAATGTAGATGAAGATTCGGACCAAAAGTTAGACCACCAGTCTCAGCATGGGTGATTAAAGCAGTATCTTTACGTGGGAAATAAGTACCATAGGATCATGTGCAGGAATATAGCAAGCCGCATGGTTTATATAATAGTCGAGATGGTTGTTAGGATTGTGTGCATTAAGGTCGCTTTAAAAGAGTTTACTGTCTCTTTAAGAGCCAAGAATGCCAATGTGCAATTTGTTTCTAGCTGCCAATGCAGTGGAAGCTGAATCGAATAGATCAAACAAGAGGTAAAGCAATCTGATCACATCAACAAACAGCTCCGTAAGGCACAAACGGACATTTCAACTACATGTAGATCGCAATGTTGAAAAACAACTGTATATTCCATCTATGAGTTCAACTACATGTATATCGCAATGTTGGAAAAACAACTGCATATACCATCTATGAGTGTAAACATGATAAAACTTAAACCACTGTCTTATCTGGTCCATGGGAATAAGCTTTTATCATGCTCGATTCATCTGAGCATGTAAATTCAACTGCTCTTACAGAATAACAAACTAAAAATAAAGATTTTTCCTGGCAGTGCTTTAAAACACTCGGATGTTGTTCTTACCCTGCTATGAAATGTTAAAATGCCACAATTGTTTGCATTTTAAAATTTTCATAGCAGGATAATTTTATGTTCAAATGAGTTGAGTATAAAAAAAGTTTGATAAACTTCACGGCCAGGCTCGCTTTCAGCTTTTCAAATTAACGCCTGTGCTTTTTCTCTTAGATCGCCATAGTTAGTACGAAACTTTAATAGAAGACTGTATCGGTATCACGGAATCGCCTGACAGTCTAATCCACTGATGAAAGTTTTCAATCGACTTCTGACACAGTGAGCGCATGTGAAATAGAAGTTCAAAAAGCCATTTGAAGTACTCAGAGTAATTAAGTTGATATTTTACTATGAGATTCAGTTTTTGTCTATGTGTGAAAACAAAGTTTGAGCCAGTAAATGACAAAACTACCAAAAAAAAGTTTAAGTTAACACCGAAACGGCTGACAGCTGAGCTGCCACCCTTTATGATGTAAACTTACACTTACCGTTATACTAGATTATCTTGAGGTCAGCATACCTTCGGTGATAAATAACAAACATAACTATTATTGACTATTGAGGCTTTGGACATGATGCGATGTCGACCTGGGAATACCAATATGTGAAGCCCCCGTGGTGTAGTGGATAAGCGCTATGCCTTGTAAACCAGGGGTCGCAGGTTCGAATCCCGGCTTCTCCATAAAACCACTTTCGGTTGAGCCTTCGGGAGTTCCCGTCATATAATAAACACACAAATCATAAACCCTCCCGGCCCATTACTGGTTTCTACCCATGGAAAAGGCACAAAAAGTTTTTTTTGTTTTTATTGACCAAGGCGGAGCCGAAATGCCTTGGTAGTCAACAATGGTTTTACTATAAAAAGTTCTCTAAGCCACAACACCAACAACAAAATCTTGGCAATGGACTATGTCATAGACAGTCTTGAATTTCTATTTTTACATGATGACTAGCTGATTTCATTCAGTTAAAACTGAATGAATGTATACTTTATTTGTACGTTCACCTGCTGACAGTGAAGACCCAGATGAAAAGCCGCATAATACGGCATTCCATCAGCGTCTACACTGTTTGCTAAGACAAAAATGATCTTCAGAGAATAAATTATAATTTTATTTGGAAATAGTAACCTATAACATCTCGAATTATGCAATGGACCATTCCAAGTTTATTGAATCAATTCAAAAGGAAGAATCGGGTTCTGCTCAGCATAGTCTTGAATTACATGTATATGATGAAACAGCAAAACTTGTAAATTTAGTGCTGATGTAACTCATCGGTTGCATTTATAGCAAATCATGCAAGCAGACATGTTATGGAAAATATATATGAAAAAATAAGTGATTATTATCAGGAAATACCACAATCACACACTGCAGACCAGCCCTAGGCACCATGAGGAACAATCACAGAATATTCGCAGCAGCAAAACACCCTTAAAGGGATAAATATTTGAGCAATAATACTGGTACCACTCATTATGACTCTCTCCAGGGGTCATTCTGGTCAGATTAAAAGAACAGTCATAATGAGGTGATTATGACTTCCTTACTGGGGCAATAAAGTGGTCCCATAAAGGGATTAGGTAATTTATGATAAAATATTATCTTAGTGAATGAAATTGAGTTGTATACAGGTAAGTCCCCTATTGAGGCCCCATTATTTTTGTGAGATACTGAAACTGTCCCTTATCAGTTAATCCTTTAATGATCTCTATTGGACAGTGATCTATGTCTTTAAGACAATAAAATCAAAGCAACCAGCTCTCTCTTCCTCTTCAAGATGATTGCAAAACTAGTAGGCACACAAAGTAATGCACAACAAAACAAAGACAAATACAGAACCCCCACAAACAATGGGAAGTATATTAAAGCTGCATAGTCTGTCACTTTTGATATTTTTCGAATTTTTTTATTTTCTTTTTAAATCATTTGAAAAAGTAGAATTAAGCTATGTTTTCACAATAAATCCGTTCACTATAGCTGAAAACTGCACGGAAAAGTGATTTATCTTATAAAACAGGTGTGTTTTTCTCTTGTTGGTAATTATTTGCGTCCCTCCAATAATTATAGACAGTCAAGTTTTAACATAAATGCTGTTGTTTTGATGCTAATAATTTGTAAAGATTTACGAAATTGGTAAAATGTATACCTGAATTTTAGTTTTTTACTGTGTTCTTGAAAATAGAAACATTATTTAAAAAATTAAAAGATCAAAAGTTACAGACTATGCAGCTTTAAACAATAGACAACAACAATAGAACCACCGCCTTAGAACGGACAGCAGCATAAGCCAGGGGGCTTAAATGCATTTTACTGGCGCCATATCTTCGCCCTAGATTCTGTTGCTGTTAAAACATATACTTGTTTAGCTTGCATGGAGGCTTACTAACAAATGAAATGTTTCACGACAGAGAACATTTCAAATCAAATTAATACACTATGATGAAACAAAGAAAAGGGCTCATGACTCACAGATATTCAGAGCTACAAA
Organism: Loripinus fragilis; assembly: GCA_964019695.1. Taxonomy (NCBI): domain Eukaryota; kingdom Metazoa; phylum Mollusca; class Bivalvia; order Lucinida; family Lucinidae; genus Loripinus; species Loripinus fragilis. The sequence continues at coordinate 55,836,179 of OZ026526.1, read as the reverse complement.
ACTTAAGTTGAGCTTTGGAGGGCCCAGCCAACGATATGCCCCAGGCACCGACCAACCGATTAAAGCATAACGTCAATGCCGTCATTTGAGTCTTAGGCCTGACCCACCGTCATGCAATTAAAGAGGGTACCATAGTTATAAACCGTAACTGGGTTCACAACCAGGCACGCAGAACGTTGTATGATATATATGCTGTATCTTACTCTTTTATAACGTTTAATAATATATTTAAATGGATAACTAAAATTAGGCTTTCCAACAATTCTCCTAAATTTATAAATTAAATCGCCATAAAATACAGGTTCTGATACGCGGTGTTGCAGAAGAGTCGTTAAGCAAATATTGCATTTAACAATCAACTCTGAGTGTTGGTAACAAAATATAGAAAAAAAATTATAGAAGTTTATGGTATTAATAACCTTATTGTAGTAGCTTAGAAGTCAAAAAAATGTGTTTCTGATGTTGAAGTCATTAACAATAAAACATACTCTTACAGAATGAATAAGTGGCGAAATGTATACACCATAGGAATGGGAACATCTCCATCAAGAAATGGAAAATTAACTATTTTAAAAATTGAAATCGTCCCATTTATCATAAGGTTTAGTTGAAATTATGCCATTTGTAATGGACAAGTCAAAGTCCAAAAAGGGGGCTTCAGTATCTGAGGAATTTGCCTTATTCTACTGAAGTTCAGTGGAATATATCTGACTTACCGTTTGTTCAAGATAAGGATTATCAATTTTTAGCAAGTCATCTAGATATCTTGATTATTGTCAGAAAGAGGCAACATGACGACTCTCTCATGACAAAACAAAAACAAATCTGCAACAAGAGGAGCCCAATTAGTACCCATAGGTATACCTATAATTTGTCTATACAATTATGAGCCAAATCTTATAAATATATTATCCAAAAGATAATGAAGAGCGTCACAAACTTTCTGACATGACCCTAACTTAAATCTTTTAGGTTGTTCAGAAGGGAAAATGCTCGTTTCTCATTACAAGCCAATTAAAGTGAGCACTCTCTGTTAAAAGTTAGTTCAATTAATTCATTTTTCTTTTTTGATAAGATTATGTGGCAATGTAGAATAGAGAGTAGAGAAATCACATGTAGATTCATAAGATGCTAGAGAACCTTAGATTTTATTTTGTAAAGATTGTAAAAGACAAAAATATATTTTAACCATTTCCCTCAAACACTGTTTCACAATATTTTATAAAATGGTTTTTAATCGCAGTAATGCCAGAAGTCAAAATTATAGACAACTCAGTAGTAGTGCATGAGCTAGAATTAGCAATAAAACGTGACTTATATGGTCTTCTAAGAAGTTTTGGTAACACATATAACGTTAGAACTTCAGAATTGAGATGTACTTCATTCCCCGATGCAGACCCTGGTGAAATATCACAAAATGTGGCATTTTATCTTGGTATTCGGCGTTTGTTAAAATCCCTTTTAGGGTTTTCCAATATACAAATGTTTAAAACGTATTTTGGCGCATGTTCTGTTTCGCACAAACTGGTCAGTTTGGCGGATGCTTTGGAGGTAATCCTTTGACATACAGGTACAACTGTATACTTTTACACACACTGAGTTATCGCCTGTCTTGGTCCCGAGGCTATAAGAAAAATCATGCACAACTCAACCGAGGACGACATTTTAACTGCTCATTGAAACTAAAATACAGACAAATAAAGAATTGTCTTGCTTTAAGTCTCTCAGATGTTGTATTTATCATGCTAATAAATGTTAAAATTTTGACATTTATGGGCAGGATGAATTTCATGCTCAGCTGAGTTTAATATGAAAAAAGCGTTATAAACTCGGGACCTGGTCTTCCCTTGAATTGAAGAAGTTGTAACAGGTAGCTGTATGCGCAGAACTTCGGTCCTTCTCATGAACTGACAATACATGCGAAATTCTATTTTTGAACGAGTATTACTTGCTGTCAAAGAATCCGTTTCAAGAGGTCAGTCAAGTCATTCTCCACGGGCACGTGATTGACAATAACGAATTGATATTCCTGAAAGGAGACGAGCGATGATGCGACGATATAAAATACAATTTATGTTAGCTATGATGGGCTATTGCTAATTACAATCAGCTTGTAATCTTGTTTCGAACAGGATACAATCCCATTTTAACTAACTTTACATGGAATAAAACATAGCTGTTCTTTGCCGCATAAAGCAGATGCCATTACGATGCATATACAGAGAGAGAGAGAGAGAGAGAGAGAGAGAGAGAGAGAGAGAAAGAGAGAGAGAGAGAGAGAGAGAGATGAAAAGAGGGATGCATTGAAGCTATGATCAAAATGATATACATTTAATAATGTATATAATCTTGGTTTAAACAATATTTTAAGTCAGATCTTTTCAAAATTTGATAACATATATACAATGTTTCTAGGATTTGACTGTATTTGTGTAGATATTTAGATGTACTTGTTCTGAGTGAACGAGAAACGAACAAAATAAAGTTATGATATGAAATTCCATGTAATTCATTAGTTGTAGATGAGTTATTGTCTTTTTTTATTGCCTTAATATCAATGAACTTTGTCCATTCAGAGACATATCTTAGTAACCAATGGATGTACTTTCATGAAACATATCTGGCTACAGTATGTTGATGCACTTCAAAGTTTGTCACAATGAGTTCATATATACATGAGTAATTGCCCTTTAATTGTCTAAATTTCATGGAGTCGGTCCCTTGTTTATAAGGAAAACATCAACTTTCATGAAACTAAATTGAATATGAAGCGGGTGATCCACATGGAGCTATAGTTGAATGTTCTTAGATATGCTGAAGTTATTGCCCTTGTCGTAAATTTCTGTATAGATGAATGTATACCTGTTTCATCAGAAATACTTCATAACTGAGGAGTTATTGCTCTATGGTAGGTACATTCTGATACATGATTTCGGCGGGGGATATTAATTCGTTGTCAAATTTGCTTGTTTTATGTGGGGTTCGTCGTGAGAAAACCGGACAGTCTGGCCCCGAGGTTATTAAACATTTTTCATTCTCAACTCAACTGAGCATAAAATTTATCCTGCTCATAAATGTTAAAATACCAACAATTTGTGGCATGATAAATACACCACCAGAGAGTTTCAAAGGAAGAAAAGTCTTTATTTTTCAGCAGTTTTTATGATCAGTTGAACTTCTTTGGTGCAGTCTTTGCTTCCAAAGGATAACCTTTTAAGAACATAATTTATTTGACTTCACTACAGCTGGTGGATGGGACTGTGTGGCGGCGGTAGAACGTCTCCCTGCCCTTCACTGTAGTGTAGATTTTATTTTCTTGTCCTTTGAGATCATATGTTTTATTGTGGAACTTTGAAACTATTAGAGGGTCACTGATGAAGCATAAATGGCAGAAACTAGCAAGTCTGGCCCAGGAAATATGCACACTCTAGAAGTTTCAGTTCTTTGGTGCAGTCTTTGCTTCCAAAGGATAACCTTTTAAGAACATATTTCATGGTCAGTTGAGTTGAGCATGGAAAAAAATGTTTATAACCTCGAGGCCTGATGACCGCCTTCATTATTCGCTCTCCAGAAAGTACATGTATAATAGTCTTAGACTCTGCTTGCCAAATTTCAATATTCTAGTAAGACCCCGTAGGCTGGATTAATCTACACCTGGCCGAACATCCCGATGACAGGTGTTCTTGTGCAACGATACGACACGGTGGTCTATACTGTCCTAGTGGGTACTCAAAGTTGATGCAATTGTTACGCCATGGGTTGTCCGCCTGTACGTGGAGATAATTCACGAGCTTTAGCGAGTGGATTATCTTACATGTACGTACAGGTGGACAACCATGGCATTACTATTTTACATCACCTACTTCAGTATAGACTTTGCACATCACCAGATATTTCGTGCTTAAGAATGTCATGACGTTGAATCAATGTCAAATTAAAGCTACACGTATTCAACGCTGTGTGTCCGGTATGCGTTTGTTTTCAAATGCTACGATAAGAAATTTTAATATCCTCATCGAAGCGCGGTTGGAAGTCACGAATGAGGACGCGCACACGATGTGACACGCGGCTATCATCGATTAACTTTTAAAATACCAGGACGATATTGTATGACACGATTGTGAAGGCATAAGGGATCATAAGGGCCGTATTGATCTTCAAATGATTGTCAAAATGAATTATTTATTGGATTTTCAGCCCTTAGCCGATGCTAGGGGCAGAGGAGTTGATGCACTTTTCTTTAATTCTCGTGAACAGACTCAATGAAACAAAGACTGTTATTTCATTTTTATTTTTAAAGTCTTCCCGGTTCTTAAGTGTTTTCTTTGTTCACCATACACCTTATATACGTGCAGGTAACACATTCGATCACATGTATCAAATGTTGTGATTATATCAGTACTTTTGATAAGATTTAACTTAATACTGTGTTATCTGAGATTTCCGCGTATTCGATATTGCATGAATTTGTTAGCTTCTTGTAATCTGCGATTATAATGATAATACATTTCAGAAACAAACTCCCGCGATATACCGCATAGTGTTAAACTTTAAACGTGAAAATGATCGTTCCGATCAAACAGTGTGACTTTATTAGGATATAAGAGGAACATAATGGTGAACAAAATGGTGAATGGTCCAGACCCCACCAACTCGTGGAAAATCACAAGTGGCTATAGGTGTCCTTAGAAATACTGGTACTGATCTCTATCGAGAAGCAATTGGACCCCGTGGGAGGTCTGTACGACCCTCTGAAAAACGTTGATGCTGCTCTGAGGTTAACTTGTCTTCCAGTTTGCGTTGTATTTGCCAGTTCTCTTTTAGAGTATATCATTTAGCAACACATTTTAGTATGATATAATTCATTAAATCTCCGTAGTCAAAACTAAAGATTTTCTAGAAACTAATCAAAACCCAAAATTCCAAACATCTAAACCAAATTTAACTCTCTCACGCTGGGCTTCACCTTATATACTGTAAGGTCACGTGATAGAAGGCAACAACAGCGCAATCTAATGCCATCATCATTAGCCAACCATTTTCAATTTATAAATAAAGCTCTCTCTATTGATATACTTTCATTTATATCAAACAATAGAAAGGTATAAAAGTGACTCCGTCATATCAATTGTGCACCTTAAAAATGGTCAGATACTTGGGTGTTTGCCAAATTCTGTCAGTCAATGTCCAACCTGACACGATTTATCTATTTGGTTGATGCAACATTACTAAACGAAGAAACATTAACCAACATATTAAACTATCCCATATTAAAGAATGACAATAATAGCAAGCTGGTGTCAAAATGTCCTTACAAAACATGTACATGCCAATCTTAAGTGCCAACTCCAGTGCTGTTACGCACATCTGCAGTTAAACGAAAACAAGCATTCACAAATATTGCAAATCACCACAGGTGACTTCACAAACATGGTGAATCCTCTCAAGTGTGGCATGCTATGTTATATTATAACTCATCTTCCTTGAAGAAAAGAATGGTGTCACCGAGATGAATAAAGACGTTTATTCCTGAAAAAGACCATGGGCCAGTAATTTGAATATAGAGTGTATTTGAATCATGCAAATATACTTTTGAATAGATAAATTGAAACTTAAACAGAAAAGATGATCTGCCGAATTCAATCATTTGAGGCTGACCCCGAAATTCTTAATTCTGGAGTTTTTTTAGTAAATAGTAAATATAGAACACACCTAAAATTCCTTTCGATCGTGCAGTATCAACTTTTCATGCTGTTGTTTTGCATGCTAATTTTGACGTCTCCTGTGTCTTTCAATCAACCGTCGATTGTTACTCTGTTTTGTTTTGTTTTTTCGAAAAATTCGCACGATTTTTTTAAAAAACAATCAGACTTACATTTAGAGTGTCAAATAGTTTGGATCCAGATCAGGGGTCATGATCAGGCAAATCGTATCGGCCGTGATCTGGATCCAAACTATTTGCAAAGCGCGTCAACAAACGACACTAAAAAGAAAGGAATTAACGCTATATTGATAACATTTGCATCATTTATGAAGAAGCATTTGCATACGGAAAATTCTTGAAAGCGCGAAAGTTGTTAAAGGTCACATGTACAAATATTCCTCGGGTTTCCTCATGCATCAGAGACCAAATGATCGACAAACCTGATCGAAATAGCATTTGTCAGTTACATTGCTTACCATACGATATAATAGTCCTGGATTTTAAACGCCTCCATGCTTAGCGCAAAATGTCCGAAACATAAAACAACAAATAGCTCTCTGGTACGAGGGCTGTTCAAATATGAATGCAAATAGCTTCATAACTTTCTTCACATATATGCTCGACAAAATGTCATACCTTTCGAGTAATAACTATTTATCGCCTTTAAAATGGTACCAAACATAAAGAAATACTCACTATATTTTTTTAGTTACAGACGCTTATATAAAGGTCATTGCTGTATACTGAAGTTTTTCTGAAGCAAATTGCCATACACGTTTTGGTACGTGTGCGGATATAGCATCATATCTTTGTAATGTTAAACAAAATGACATCAAATTTTAGATGCAAGTTTCCGGTACATATTAAACAATGTTGCTTGCAGGAAAAAGTTTATATAATCCTGTTTCAATCTCGAGTAAACAGGCACGTTTGTGACGTCATTAATTTTATGATAAACGTCATTTTTAGTTATCTGTTGGTGATGCAATAATGAACATCGCTTTGTCTTTTTCTTTGCGTTTTGCTTAAAACATGCTTAATATGTCATCAGGAAGTTTTCAAAACGCTCCGTCCTCTATTTACAGAGTTATCACATTTTATATCATTTTTCAAGCATTTTTCTGCTTCTTAATAACGTGTTTACATTAATTAAAATATGTGCAATCTGTTTAGTCCTCAAGACCAGGTCAGTAAATTTATTGTAAATAATGCCTGTTTTGGTAAACCTTAAAGTTAACGTTCATACTTGGATTAAAACCGCAATGTTATGGCAACAAAATGAAGTTCAAGTTCTATAACCCCTTAATTTAAGGCAGTTTTGACTTAATAAAAAATAGTAAATGAGTATGATCAGGAAATACCACAATCACAAACTGCAGACAACCCCGTGGCACCTTGAGGAAGAGCCGCTCAACCATCACGAGACACCAGGAAGACAAATTAAGCAAAGCAATCAGCTCTCTCTTCCCCATCAAGATGATTGCAATACTAAAATGGACATAAAGTAACGTACAACAAAACATAGAACAATTACAGACTCCCACAATGGGAGTAACAATAAACAGAAAGTCAACAACAACAGAACCACCGCCTTAGAACGGACAGCAGCCTAAGCCACCGGGGGGCTTAAATGCATTTTACTGGTACCAAATCTTCGCCCTAGATTCTGCTGTTGTTGAAGTACAAAAAATGTTCAGCTCGCATGGAGGCCATCTAACTAATGCAATGTATCATCATGGAAAAACACTCTAATCAAATTACTACACCATGATGAAACAAAGAAAAGGGCTCATGACTCACAGATAGTCAGAGCTAAAGAAAACCTCAAGTTGAGCCACGGTGGGTCCAGCTACAGATAAGCATCAGGCACCAACCCACCGATAAAAGCTTTACGTCAGAGCCGTCATAGAGTCTGAGACTACCCACTCTCCTTCAATGATTTGTAGCAACAACTCATTATGAGCGATCAACATATTGTCTTTGAGTTAAAACTAGTTTAAATGTTGCATCGTGCATTTTGTTAGAGAAAAGTTTGACTGAAAACTGAAAGGTGGTGTTTTGTTTACCATTTATTTGCAAACATAAGGAGACTTCAGTGAAAACGATGCGATGTAATTTAATAAAAACATGTCGGATTTTCGCAAATTTCAATGAATCATTATATAAGTATATGTGGATACTTCCTTAAAAATTTCAAGAACTTTCACCGATTTATCGAAGAATTATACGCTCGTCTATATCACTGGTATGTTCGAAGCATTAAGTTTGTTAGTATACTAAAGCGACCCGCACTCAAAGGGCTAAAACTCGATAAGTATATTGTATTTTTCTTAAGTTTTGGTGCCAGTTTAAAGGTGACATCCAATCCTTTAAAGAAACGTATACCATTTTGTCGTAGCATATATGTGACGAAAGTTATGAAGCTACTTGCATTCATATTTGAACAGCCCTCGTATAACAGTAAACAAATATAATACAATGTACAACACTTACAAATATGGGATGTCAGCATCCAAGATCACAGTGAATGGATAGCAATAGAATAGTACATGTGTGTCCTAAAATTAAACAAAAGACACCGCACTAATAAATATTGACTAATCTGTATCTTTTAATTAACAAGGCATTGTATCTCCCAGCGAAACACGTTCCAATAATCTGCTTATTAGGGATAATCGTATTAGAATGCAGTATCATACTCAAACCGGGGATTATGCTTGGAAGCTCCTCGTAAAACGTCACCCCTTGAGGTCAAATATATAATCATGTGGTACGTTTTCGCATATGCGCAAAACGACATTCAAGCGCCCATGCTGACCATTCAGCGGGAATACAGTCAGGTCTAAATGTTTGCTCGAGTCCCCATCTACTCCAATACTACGTGTATGCAAACGACGAAGGCTCTGACAGTCGAAATTTATCTCTTTCCCAAACTCGTTTAATCATTCAATAAAACATGAGCACTCATGTAAAATCCTCTATGACTACGCTTGAGATACAATATCACATTACGACGTCACTTTGACATAACATTGACGTCACTTAACGACTATGTTCGTGAACTCAAATACATCATTGAACATATTACACATGTGTAAGATAACACAAGTAAGATACTAATTTCTGACCAAGGCTGAAATTTCAGATTATTCTTATCCGATGTGCAAGGATCTAGAAGTATCACATGTTATGACAGATAATTCTATAAGATTATAGAACATGTCTGAATTGGCCTTTGAGCTACCATGTACTGTCTAACGTGTTGCTGATTCATTGTAACATTAGCACTGATAGTAACACAACTTGTCACCAGAACAGCAATTAGCGTTTTATCTGCAAAGACAGTGGCATCAAATTACATAACCTCGTTGCGAGAAAACCCAACTGAGAATAACTTTTATTCGCAGGATAAATACAACATCTGAGAGTGATAATACTTGAAAAGTCTTTATTCTTCAGCATTTATGTTTTAATGACCAGTTAAAATTTAGTGCTCAGTTGAGTTGAGCATGAAAGAAGTAAGGAATCTTTCATGCGAACCAAATATATCTATTTGTCTTTATCCACATCAGAAATAAGAATGAGGTTGGTACCATAAAACTAGTTTAAACCCTCCAATATTTTTTTACTGATCGTACCAAGGCGGTGCTTGTTTTGTGAATCATTTTTATTATCTGTGTTTCTGTGTTTCGCGTTTGTCATGCTTTCTTGTTCATTGCAGCCTTGTGGTCACCTGCTGTTGAAGCTCATCGATATTGCTAATAAAATAATTTGTCATCATTATGCGACCCATAAAACATAAATAACAAAAAGGAAACAAAAGAAGCACCGCCTTGGATCAGTCAGGAAAAAATACTGAAGGGCTAAAACATGTTGAACGGCACCAACTTCACCCTTAATTCTAATGTGGATGTTTGGTTCGCTTAAAATATCCCTAAATTATCGATGCATCACATCCTAGTACATACAAATCAAGATAAGATATAAAAGGGAGATAAACCAAAGATTAAACAATACATACAACTCGTCGCTTCAGTGCTATAGTGTTCTATCTACCATTGCACAAGTTTTGAGAAAAATGAGTTTGAAAATTTTAGCATCCTGATTTTTGATGCCTTATTTATCACAGACCTTTGAATCATACCAGAGGGTAAAATATATACATACACTGTAAATGACCTTGGATTGAAAAAGAATTTACAGTAATATGGAATTTACGAGCATTTTTCAGTTTGTAGATAGAACATTATGCCCTACAAAATGCCTTCTGCGTTCAGTGCTATAGTGTTCTACTGTATATGCGTCTACAGCTTATTATTATGTTTATGGAGTCACTTCAATTACTAGTCTGAACATAAATCAGTATTTGTACATTAAAGTAGCAGATTTAGTCACTTATGTGGCATAACAATAACAAATCGCACAGATAATGCCATTCAAATTTATGCAAGGGATGTAGTCTGTTTCTACAAATAATTTTTCTGTCAATGCGGTCAATTTGTATAATATTTTAGATTGAACTGATTATTTGGACCTAAAAGTAGCAGATTTAACCATTGACTTGTAATTACATCGACAAAGTACTTCAATTAAAGCAGTTTAGATATGTGTAAGGGAGGTAATCTGTTTCTAAAGCTTATAATTCTGTCCATGGATCAATTTGTGTAATATTTTTTACTGAGTAGATTATTTGGACCCAAAAATAGCCGTATAGCCATTATTCGTCATAAGACCCCCCCCCCCAAAAAAAAAAAAACCGCTTCAATTCAGGAGATTTAAATTTATGTAAGGGAGATAACTGCAATTTTTAGCAATTTCTCCAAGGGCAGTGGCTTTATGTAGATAGAAAAGTATTACACTAAACTCACCCAGTCACGTGACATAATCATCATTGGCCATTGGATGAAAATCACTTTGAAAACTATAGCACTGAACGAATTTGTCTGTTTGTAGATAGAACAGAAAGGCACAGCGATTTTAAGCTTACTGGGAGGAGATTCACCAGTAGATAGAACATTTGATCCCCTTTCCAACGGTATGCATAACTCATTTTTGACCAAAATGTCACTTAGAACACTATAGCACTGAAGCGACGAACTGAATACGGGAGCAAAAGAAATCCAACAGCTAAAAAGTAAGAGAGTATGATCAGGAAGTACCACAATCACATGCTGCAGACCAACTCACGGTACCGTGAGGAAGAACCACATAACATTTATAGTAATAATGCATCCAAAAGACAATAATAGCAATGCAACCAGCTCTCTCGCCTGCAAAACTAGATTGGCCACAAAGCAATGCATAACGAAACACACACAGAACTCCCACAAACAATGGGAAGTACATTAAACATAGATCAACAAAAAACAACAGATGGGCCTGACCAAAGACACGACGTCAGGCCCCAACCCTGTCATCTACAGATAAGTCTTTAAGTCGAACCGTCAAAGAGTCTTAGGTCATATCCGCCCGCGTAACTCAAGTTAGACAACAGTAGTTTAGGTGTATTTACACAAAGTTGCAATTGCAAATACAGATTGTCTATCGATATGTGCTAAATAATCGTTTTGCCAGTTTATTTTGTTGGTGTCGATTGTGTTCATTTATTTTGTTCTTGCTCCTATTGTTTGTGAGGGTTCTGTGCTTTGTCCTTGTTTTGTTAATCAGTACTTAGTGTCTTTTCTAGTTTTGCAATCATCTAGATTGGGAACAGAGAGCTGATATGGTTACTTTACTTAAATTCTCTTCTTGGTGTCTTCTTGTGACTCTTAGTGTTATGTGACTCTTCCTCACGGTGCCGTGGGTTGGTCTGAAGTGTGTAAGTGTGGTATTTCCTGAGCATACTCACTTACTTTTTGTGCCTAGGGCCAAACAAGTTGTTTTGTCAACATCTATATACAGTCTTTTTTGTTTGCACAATTGTTTTGCATAGTTATCGTCGATTGAAGATTTGCTTCTTTCATTTATAATACTTCAATATTGGTTTGAAAGGAAGCGCCATTGAAACATAATATCTGGATTACCATGATCTGACATTAGTTCAAAATTATACACTACATGGCGTGATAATAAGATTCCAGTTCTGTTGTTCTACCGACAATTTGCATATATAACGAGTGTCTCTTACAACATAGCAATCAGCATTCATCGCTTATCAACAGATTTACAAACTCTTTACGTTTCTTTTATTACTTTGTGGAAAATTAAACTTAGTCAGTTGTACCTGATTACGATAAACATGCATCGATTCAAAAGAATTTCCATTAGTTTGAATTTTAACTAAACATTACAGTTTTGATTGCTTCTTTTCGTTTTAACTCGTTGCCTACTATTATCGTCTGCTGATAACCTTTGCAAACAGTTTGGACCAAGATCAGGCCCGACAAAACGTCGGACCTGATCTGGATCCAAACTGTTTGACACTCTGATGGTATTCCTTAAAGATATTTTCGAAAAATTTGATTTTGAAAGACTAAACAGACGAAACAAAAGCCATATCTAATTACCCAGCATGCAAAGAATAAAAAGCAAGTGAGTATGCCAATGAAATACCACAAATACACAATGCAGACCAACCCACGGCACCATGAGGAAGAGCCACAGAACACTAGCAGTCACAAGACATCTGGAAAACAATTAAAGTAAAGAAACCAGCTCTCTCTTCCCCATCAGATGATTGCAAAACTAGAAGGATACAAAGTACTGAATTACAAAACTAGGACCAAACGCAGCGCTCCCATAACAATGAGAGCAACAATAATCAATGAATCAACAACAACAGAACCGCCGCCTTGGAAAGGAAAACAGCCAAAGCCACCGGGGGGGAGGGGGGGGGGCTAAAATGAATTTTACTGGTACCAAACCTTTCTAATTAATGCAATGTATCATCACAGAGAAACCAATCAAATTAGCACACTACGTACGATGAAACAAAAAAGACTCACGACTCAAAGATAGTCCAAGCTAAAGAAAAGTCAGGTTGAGCTACGGATGGCCAAGTCGAATACAAGCAACTGATTAAAGCGTTACGTCAGTATAATAGTGGTCTTAGTAAGGTTCAAATCGGCATCTTGATAATATTTATCACATATACTGGTAGCCATTACACTGTCTATGAAGAGAATACCAAAGGTGCTGATCTGGACACCGGATGGTATTTGTATTTCATTGCTCCCATAAAACAAAAACAGATTTTTGGGACATTCCACATATACTATCAGTATTGAAATATATCTAGCCCCTAGTCTTTCTGAAGTTTCTCATATTATCGACAGCATTTATCATAACAAGCTAATTTTGAGTCTATCCGTCTGTTGCAAAGAACTGGCAGGCCTAAATGTTGTAAGAAATAGCTTTGGTATCGTGATCTTTTGGGGAATTAAGCTGGGAGATAGTAAAATCTAACTTTTTAAATCACTTCCGCATTCCACGGAAGGTTGTTGACCTGTTTTGACATGTTGCGACCTGCTTCATCGATCGATTTGGCTTTGATGACGAAGAGTTCATCAACTTTCCCGGTTGGGACAAAGAGATAAATATGTTTACTAACAAATTCAACCAGCATCTACTTGTGGTAAGTTAATGTAACGGTAGAAAATCACTTTATTTCAGTCACACATTTCTTGAATCGATGTGCATGGCCTGTCGCCATTAAAACTACTTAGCGAGTTCTGATTGGTGTATCCATGGACGCTATAGGAAATTGAACCAATCAAATGACTCGTTACATATCAAGTTCACGTGATCGCGTGTTTGGTTACTAACAACAACCAGCTTCTATAAAAGGATGGAACATGCGAGCGGACGCTGTCGCAGCCTCCGGGCTTGAAAGCGACACATCGAAAACTCGAAGCTTGCGAGGCTAGAAAGACCTTAAGAGAGGTACAAATTCGGTAGAATCGAATCTAGTAGCTATAGGCTTAAGAGATTCATAGATTCTCGAATTTGTACTCGAATTTTGGCTCTTGGATAGCTCAAACTTTGGGGCTTTCCCAGTGTTTCGAATTTTGTAATTTAAGCCTCGTTTCGAATTTGGAATACTGAATGCCTCGTTTCGAATTTGAGAAATGCCTCACTTCGAATTTGAGCTTGTGCTCCGAATTTTAAGGCTTCAGACCTTTGCCTAACTTATGGTTGTTTCTCTATTGCATTGCGAATTTTGAGAAGATTTTAGACTACCCATTTCTAAGTTAAATCAAATTTGATAGTGATCAAAATTCGCAAGGTTTATAAATTTGGAAACAGAGCTTAAAAGTCCTTTTTATTGTTAAAGTTCCTTCAGAACTTTAACCTTTCATAAACATATTTAAGAGATGGCTAGTTCAAGAAATATGTGAGACTTTGCATATTTACTTAAGTAATCTTTAGGTATAACTTGTTGACTGATCTGATTTGTATGTCCATGAAAAGTTTACTAGTTGATGTGTCATTGTTAGCCTTCTTATTTGAATAAATGTATATTAAATGTCATTAAATCTTCTTTGTTAATGAAACCACTCTACAGAATCAGAGTCTATCAAAACGAACCCTTGTAATGTTCCGACTCCTTTGTCTCGGCCTACAGATTTGGTGTCAGAAGTGGGATTATGTTCTGAAAATTTTGATATGTTTATCAAATTGATTAATTGATTACAGATTAAATTTGGAATCGTCTGCTGACATTCAAATTGTACTGAGGTTAGAACTTAGAAGTAAAGAAATCTAACTCAGTTGGAAACAGAAAATTAGCCTAGATTAGACTCTGGTTCTAGTGGTATAATTCTATCTTAATCTAAAACAAGGCTAAAATAGAATGGACTATGGACTGAGATTATAGTACTGACTGAAACCTTCAGACACAGATAACTTCATTAGACAATGAAGTTAAGACTACAGTAATTTGTCATTGATGGAGACTTTTCATGGTACATGTAGATAAGACAGAGACTTCATGAAATTGAGTCATTTGCAGAGGCATATTATAGTAACATAGGATCTTTAACACATATAACCTTAATATTGAAAAGTAGAATCAAATTCAAGCTTAAGAGGCTGCGACGGAAGGTAGACTAGATATGTTAACTACATGCACTCATTCAGAATATTGAGATGATTTAACTATGATATAGGGGTTGTAGGATAAGATTTCCTACATATAACATGCAGAGTAATGTTCACATTAAGAGTAATGTATATAAGCCACTATAACTTAGTTGATGTTATTGAAAGAGAGTGAAGAGGGAGGTAAACATTCAAAGTAATGTTGACATTCAGAGAAATGTACAGAGTTCCCACTTTAACTTAGTTTATTTTGTAGAAAGGGAATGAATGAAGAGTGTAGTAGACCATTGATGTTTACCAGTAAAGGGACTCATTCAGAGAAATGAGATGATAGACAATTTTGATTTATCTGGTGTTATAGATAATAGAATTTCAGAGTGAGATAGAGTAAGGTAACCAGATATGTTTATTACTGTATTACTGTACAGAAACTCATTCAAGAGTAATGAGAGGATAGACACATATTTATTATTGTTGTAGCTGATATTGTATGAATAGAATCCTATAGTAAGGAAGATTATAAATAGAACAGAGGTGTTTGCTACAGAAATCATTCATGAGGAGATATGCAATTATTATTAGTGGTATGGTAGGATTAGATTTCCTACATTATATAACCTTCCGAGTGAGGTTGACATTCAAAGTGATGTGGAGTGACCACTTTAAACTTTATTGTAAATGGAGCAATGGGCTCCCTGTTATAGACAGGAGGAGTTTCCTTTTAATTTGGTATAATATAGAGAAATGTTGACAGAGTAAGGTGGTGATAAACCTTATGACTTAATTGATACATGTGGGAGTAGAATTGTATAATGAGTTATTTCCCACAGTGGTGATTGGTGGGAATACAATTGTATAATGAGGAGTTTTATACTAATTTAACATTCAGAGTAATGTTGACACAGAAATGTTGAGATATGCCATATGAGTTCATTGATAATGTGGGAATAGAATTGTATAATGAGGAGTTACCCACATGTGTAGAATTGTATAAAGGGGAGATTTTCACGGATAGTTCTTCAGAGGTATGAAGACTTAAGCAGCTATGAAGTAGTTGGAAATATATGATTATATGTATAGAGCCTAAGAAGGAGGGTAGATTAAGAAAGGAATATTGTTGAAAGGTATGTGACACCAAAACCTCAGCCTCAATCAGGAAATGTCCAGAGATGATCCTAGGTCAGATAATGGCATAGGATTTGATGTTAACCTGAGGGTGGTTGAGAAGTGTGGAGTTACAGATTGGCAGTAAAAATTTGAACTTTAACCAGGTACCTCCAGAGCCGATTCTTGTAGGTCAGCTAATGACACAGGATTTGACGGTACCCTGGGATGAGTTAGAATGAAGTTCTAAGATTTAGATAATGCCCTTGTAGGAGAGCTTAGAGTAGCTCAGATTGTATTTTATAGAAGCTCTATATAGAGGATATAAGCCAGAGTGGAGTGAGGTAGCCCACCTGAGACTTGAAAACAATTAGATAACTTTTGTAAAGATGGCAACTTTTTATATGCTATAGAATGTGTTGTATATCAAAATGGTAGAGTGATAATGGCATTTATCACTATGGTGGCCAAAAGATGGAAGGGATAATAACCCATTATTCCTTAATTTTGGCATGATAACTGTATAAGTATAAACTTGATAATTGATATTGGCCAATTTAGAAAGAATATGTTACGGTATTCAGAATTGGCCTGAAAACAGAAACCCGAAAACAGTAAACACGAAAACAGTAAACCCGAAAACAGTAAAACCGAAACAGTAAACTGAAATTGAAACTACGGCGAAGAAGTGATGGAGTACCACACCGAAAACCTTGGTAATTAAATACTTTATCATAAACTATATTGAAACTCAAATTATGAGACATTTTGGTTTTATTCTCTTTAAATTACCATACATGCCATGCGGGAATCATTTATTCTTGTAAAATAACATTTTGGTGATGTTTTACAATTAAACAAATGGTTCTACACAAAAATAAGTATGCACAATTATTAGAACTCTATGTTGAGAATGATTTATTATTAATAAAATTTTCATAAGGAAATATGACCTGGCATTTATGGTAAGCAAAAGAAAATAATATAGTAATGGTAAAAATAGTCAAATTAAGATGGAAGAGTAAGTTCCATAAACAATGTGATAGAATATAAATATTCATTTATACTGAACAATGAAGAATCATATAGTCATGCTATAGTGAAACTCAAATTATGAGACTTTGTGGTTTTATTCTCTTTAAATTACCATATATATGCCATGAGAGAATCATTTATTCTTGTAAAATAACATTTTGATGATGTTTTACAATGAAACAAATGGTTCTACTTAATAATAAGAGTGCACAATTTTTCAAACTCTATGTTGAGAGTAATTTTTATTTTAAACAATAGTTTCAGTTCATTTGAAAATATGACCTGGCATTGATGGTAAGCAAAAGAAAATAATGGTAATGGTAAAGATAATCATTTAATATTTAAAAAAAAATATTATAATAAATAAATATCTGATTTTCACCACAAGTAGGGTTGAATAATTTAATTATCATGAAGTTCAGGATTGATGTATTCTGTGTTTGGTGGCTGAGTAAGCTAACAGTCAACAAATAAGGAATAATAACTTCCGAGGAAGCAACATGTAAATATCAGGTGATGCAGCTTACGGTTTAAATATATAATTTTGGAAATCCTAGGGTCTAGTTTCTCAGAAAAAAATTGGGGACCAATTTTTGAAAGGTGGGGGTATTGAAATATATCTAGCCCCTAGTCTTTCTGAAGTTTCTCATATTATCGACAGCATTTATCATAACAAGCTAATTTTGAGTCTATCCGTCTGTTGCAAAGAACTGGCAGGCCTAAATGTTGTAAGAAATAGCTTTGGTATCGTGATCTTTTGGGGAATTAAGCTGGGAGATAGTAAAATCTAACTTTTTAAATCACTTCCGCATTCCACGGAAGGTTGTTGACCTGTTTTGACATGTTGCGACCTGCTTCATCGATCGATTTGGCTTTGATGACGAAGAGTTCATCAACTTTCCCGGTTGGGACAAAGAGATAAATATGTTTACTAACAAATTCAACCAGCATCTACTTGTGGTAAGTTAATGTAACGGTAGAAAATCACTTTATTTCAGTCACACATTTCTTGAATCGATGTGCATGGCCTGTCGCCATTAAAACTACTTAGCGAGTTCTGATTGGTGTATCCATGGACGCTATAGGAAATTGAACCAATCAAATGACTCGTTACATATCAAGTTCACGTGATCGCGTGTTTGGTTACTAACAACAACCAGCTTCTATAAAAGGATGGAACATGCGAGCGGACGCTGTCGCAGCCTCCGGGCTTGAAAGCGACACATCGAAAACTCGAAGCTTGCGAGGCTAGAAAGACCTTAAGAGAGGTACAAATTCGGTAGAATCGAATCTAGTAGCTATAGGCTTAAGAGATTCATAGATTCTCGAATTTGTACTCGAATTTTGGCTCTTGGATAGCTCAAACTTTGGGGCTTTCCCAGTGTTTCGAATTTTGTAATTTAAGCCTCGTTTCGAATTTGGAATACTGAATGCCTCGTTTCGAATTTGAGAAATGCCTCACTTCGAATTTGAGCTTGTGCTCCGAATTTTAAGGCTTCAGACCTTTGCCTAACTTATGGTTGTTTCTCTATTGCATTGCGAATTTTGAGAAGATTTTAGACTACCCATTTCTAAGTTAAATCAAATTTGATAGTGATCAAAATTCGCAAGGTTTATAAATTTGGAAACAGAGGTTAAAAGTCCTTTTTATTGTTAAAGTTCCTTCAGAACTTTAACCTTTCATAAACATATTTAAGAGATGGCTAGTTCAAGAAATATGTGAGACTTTGCATATTTACTTAAGTAATCTTTAGGTATAACTTGTTGACTGATCTGATTTGTATGTCCATGAAAAGTTTACTAGTTGATGTGTCATTGTTAGCCTTCTTATTTGAATAAATGTATATTAAATGTCATTAAATCTTCTTTGTTAATGAAACCACTCTACAGAATCAGAGTCTATCAAAACGAACCCTTGTAATGTTCCGACTCCTTTGTCTCGGCCTATTTATAATTAATCCTGACTATAGTTTACACAAAAGAGATCACAATTAGCAAGGGGGTCGGGACGTTACAGTATCGAATTAATTGTAATTTACGATTTAGCAAGATATTTGTAGCTGAAGGTCCCAGACCTGTAACTGTTTTTTCCATAGACCTCCATTATAGCCTTTAAGTAAGCTGTGGTCCTCAAAACGGTTTAAGCACAATGAGGCAGCCATAAAATTATAGATTGTACCTAGCTAGTTCAATCTTAAAACAATAATGAGATACCCTGGTGACCGCCATGTTTTACCACTTTTTGGTCCTTGAACATGGGCACCCTACATGAGAGGGAAATTTCATTGAAAAAAAAACTTCAAGGTCATTTTTTCTAAAAGTAAGTAATGGTGCAAAGATCAGGAATCGATACAATCAAGTACCACACCTGACCCAGGATACCAATGGGAAAGTGACAAACTCACAGAAGACACCACAAACGAGAGCCAAGAGGTCAGCCCTTTCCCAGCAGGTGACCACAAAGCACATATAAACAGACGTGCACAAAACATAGCAAACACAATACAGAACAAAAACATAAAAGATCCACAAAAGAAGTACCGCCTTGGAACGGTCAGTAAAATATTTTACTGGAGGGCTTAAACCGGTTTAACGGCGCCAACCTCACCCTTAATTCAGATGTGGATCAAGACACATAGATATTTGGTTTGCATGAAAGACCCCTAACTTATCAATGCATCATCTCCTAAAACATATAAATCAAGATATAACAAGGAGATAAAGCAAGGATAAGGACTCAACAGTAAATTAAACTGAATACCGGAGCAAAAGAAATCCAACAGGTAAACCCCGGTGGGCCCGACAAACAGCCAAAGCATCAGGCCCCTACCATCTCATCAATAGATAAGTCTTTAAGTCGGAACCATCATAGAGTCTGAAGTCCAACCCACCGGCGTGCAATTAAAGAGGAAAGCAAAGTTGCCAACCGTGATTGGGTTGACTACCAAGCATGCAGTCTGTTGCAATACATTAATGTTATAGCCAATCTTTTTATAATGGGAAATTATTTTAATGAACTGCGCTGAAAAGCCACACCAGTAAACCTAATTAACAAAAGCAGAGATGGTGTTTCAAAAAGTGCAGCAAATATATATCCGTCTAATAAAAATGATTTTTTTTCCCGTAATTGTATTATTGACCAATCACGAAGCACTTTTCAAACTTAAATATTGTTTTGAGCCAATCAGGGCCCTTTTTACAATTACAAGTCTGTGACCTGAACCATAGAAAGCAATTTTATGGTGCGAAAAATTGTTTTATAGATTACAACCTGTTGATCTGTATATATTGCTTATATACTGATGGCTGAAAATGGTTCCCGCACCCCTTTTTTGCAGACATATCCTATCTAAAAGAACAATTCAAGCTGTGTCAAAAAAGAAAGGTTTGCACTGTTAGCTTGGGCGTGTATATAATAAAGAATCATAGATCTGCAAGTTTGCCACTATGATCCGAGCGCTTATTAAAAGATATATTATCTATAGTCTGATATAATAAATTAGCAAGGTCATTTTCTGACGTAGGAGATAATAATTTCAGAATAAATGATTGTATTTTACATATGTATCTATAAATCCCTGGACTGTTGTGCCGAAACACAATAAATTATATTCACTGCTGATTATCAAGTATACAGCCTTGTGTTACGGATGTTAAAAATAAACTTTTTTCACATATTTCCTCATATATACAATGCTAAAACATATAGTCACAAGTAGAAAAGATAGTTTCACATTTAAACAAGACAATTTAATAAATGTTTCTGTTTTATGTAAATATTCAAAACAAATACTCATCCGAGTAACTCACATAAAACGTCTATAGTTGTGTCTGCTTCTGTGGCAAAATCATCCCTATCACCCGCTATCTGGAAACCAGTAGAATCACCATATAGTAAACCATTTCCTGTGGTGCAATTTTACCACCAGCCTACCCAAAATTGAACAAGCCGTCATCATCAATTTTCCAACTATGCCTTTCAGGGCTTGGCACAATCGGAACCAGATATGAATGCCTGATAGTTAGCTCTTTTAGCATACATTTCCAGTGATGCTCTACAAGCATGAAAATGCTAAAGCCCTGCAAGGAGCAATGATACTAAGATGCATGCTATCAAAAGCACTGAGTACCTAGCCTGATATACCTTGGTATTTCTATGAACAAGAATCATATCTGAGCTTGTTTACACTGGGATAGCTTAGCTTTCCATATATACAACACACACTTTCATCGAGGTCACCTTACAATGTCTCCAAATAGTTTTTTTTTATATTTCCCCAAATATTCAAAGACTTCTATGAGTAATTCTACAACCAGTAAAACAAGGCAATGCAGAAGAACATACCCTCTCACTTAATTGATTCGCTAAGTTCCTAGGAACAGAGCACGTTTTAAAGGATGTAACATATGATACTTGACATAATAAATGAGTAAGGTTAACAATTTTGATTGCACTGTCCGAGACAAATGTTTTTAATTTCAGCCTTTCAAACGGATTATGAAATTTGACAGCCTTATCAACTCTGTATCAAATCATGCATTGAACATAGTATATACTTGCATTTTATCTTGTATATCCCTCTGGTACAACTCCACGTGTGCATGCAACAGTTGATGGTATGCTTGTTACAACTGAGAATGCAAACATTTTACATCATCTTTAGGCTTGCACCAACAAACGAACCAGTAGCATACGTAATTGACGGCAACATCTCACTTTATTTCCTTTCTTCTGTTACAGTACCAGATAACTTTTAATGTGTAGCAGAAACTGTATTGAAGGCCTGGCAAGGTCATCTAGAGTCTGACATCTGAATTAAGGGTGAGGTTGGTGCCGTGAAACCGGCTTAAGACCTTTAGTAAAATATTTTATTGACCGTTCAAAGGCGGTACTTCTTTTGTAGATCTTTTATGTTTTTTTCTGTCTTGTGCTTGTTATGCCTTTGTGTGCGTCTGTGTATTTGTGCCTTGTGGTCACCTGCTAGGAAAGGGCTGACCTCTTGGCGCTCGTTTGTGGTAAATAACTGTGAGTTTGTAACTTTCCCATTGGTATCCTGGGTCAGGATTTGGTACTTGATTGTATCGATTCCTGGTATTTGCAAATTGCTTACATTGTTACGGATGCACCTACAGAAAACTCAATAAAGTTCTTTAGACGCAAACAAAGAGGAACATCCGTAACACTTTTGATCTCAGGCCCAACTTAAGAATAAAGCACCAAAGGACTAGAAAGGTTCCACGGCAAATGACGGAAACAAAACGCAGTTTATCAATTTTTTCGTTGACCAATGGCAGAATTCCTCACATGCAAATAGTTACACGGTAGAGACATATACTTTGCAAAATCAGAGCAATGTTATCACTTGGCAAGCACGGATGCAGATGCAGTTCAAGTAATGTCCGTGGATGAGCTCGGCACTTCACAAGAAGAGACATATGCCTGGATCATACTCCACTGTATGCATAAACGTGAAACAGTCCCAAACACTACGGTTACCCATATTATCGTTTGATCCCCTGAAGCTGATATGCTGGTTCTTCTTTTTAAGAATACTAAGGACTTTAACTCGGTCATTTGTTTGATACTGGCATGGGTCACACGTACAAAGAAATCCTTTATAAGTCATTTATGTGCAAACGATAAGGAACACAGGAAACACGTTTAAATGATGTTTGTCGCAACGTAACCACTATAGGAAGCTGAAGTTTTGTTCAAAAAGCATGTAGTAAAGGCATCCAGCATGCAAACTACATGAATGATATTCAAATAACTAGATAGTTCAATGTCATCTTTCTGTAACTCAGACTTTAATTTTACTTTGTCTTAATTTGATAAAGTAACATAGGCAACATGCGGTTACATGCTAAAGCCTCGGCTCACAGAGTGCAATCTTCTCTTATTTGATTTGACTTAGACCAAATAATATAGGCAATACTATATCTGAAACTTAAACCAAAGACTAGATAATAAAGCTCATATCCCTCTCAGAAAGAAGAAATAATTTTACCATTCATTCAATTCACACCAGATTTTCTGAAAAGTCAGTTAGATAGGTACTTGAGAAAATTAGTAACATGTATACAGGAAGGTATAAACATGACTTAACAAAGCAAAATTGAATGGACTTCACAAGTCTATTCTCTTAGCTGGTGCAGCTTGAATTGTTCTTTAAGACAGGCTATCGCCAAAATTCACATGGGGGTGGGGTGGAGCAGGTCCTTACTCAGTTTGGATTCTACTGGTTGTGATTAGATGGACAATTATTTTGCCAAAGAAGCAGACACAATGATTGACATTGTACATGTATGTGAGGATACAGTTTTGAATATATACATGTAGCAGGAACATTATAAAATTGTCGTATTTAACAGTGAAACTATTCTTTTCTATTTGTATCTTTTCTATTAAGTCACTTTTCCTCACTAGAAACCTGTAAAAATGGCAAATGTACCCATTAGCTGCCTCATAATACGGTTTCTCATCAGTGTATGCAATCTGTGCTGATGCTTAAACTACTTATATATCCATGCATATATAACTTGAGGTATGATATCACAAGTGATATAACAACCATGCAACATATATTTGATATTTTATCAAACAGTAAATTCATCGGGTACGAAGCAGTGAAGACCAGGCCGGCCATTACGATACACAGTCCGGTTCGGGTGCTCGACATTCGTCTTCTTATTTTGCTTTTTGTTCGCGGAACTTCGACTTTGTCTTTACTTTCCCACGAACAGACATGTGACTGAAGACACTTGTTATAAATCGACTTAATTTTGCAGGCCCCTAGATAAGGCTGCATAGTTAATATTTTATTTTCTTATTTCTCAATAAAAACGCATGTTGTGGGTACTCAAAAGAACCGTCTCGTTGAGACGGTTCTTTTGAGCAACCAAAACATATGCTAAAACTAACGGATAAGAAAATAAACCAATTTTTACAAAACTAGTGTTTAATTTCTGAACCTACGCTATGGCAAATGAATCTATAAAGAACATCTGCGCAACTCAAGTTGGTGTTATTCATTATGACAATACAACCAACTGCAGTATTCTTCAATTTAATGCGAATAGTGACAACCTGTGGTTGCAGAGCGTCATTATCGAAAATGAAACCTGTTGTGGCATGCGTTTCGGGCTCAATGACACGCGACATGGCAGTGTTATTTCAACTGTAAACCCTTAATCACACCGGGTAGGCAGCAATCGAAAACGATCATACTATTGACGAACGCATTTTAAAAAAAAACGCTTGAAACAGAGTTTTCGATTGTCATTTGCCGGCAATCGAAAACACTGTTTCGAGTGATTTTTGATCCACGTTCGTCGATTGTTAAGAGCGTTTGCGATTGCCGCCTAACCGGTGTGTTAATAGTAATGGGCTCTATCACCAAAACTTCGTCGGTGTTTGAAGCCAGCTTGTAACAAAAATTATCAAAATTTTTAAAAAAGACACGAGATTGTTTAAAGCTGCATAGTCTGTAACTTTTGATATTTTTCGAAATTTTTTATTTTCTTTTTAAATCATTTGTAAAAGTTATATTCAGTTATGTTTTCACAATAGGTCTGTTCACTATAGCTGAAAACTGCACGGAAAAGTGAATTATCTTATAAAACAGGTGTGTTTTTCTCTTGTTGGTAATTATTTGCGTCCCTCCAATAATTATAGACAGTTGATTTGTTAAGATTTGCGAAATTGGTAAAATGTTTACCTGAATTTTAGTTATTTTACTGTGTTCTTGAAAAATAAAAAACATTAGTTCTAAAATTAAAAGATCAAAAGTTACAGACTATGCAGCTTTAATTGTCGCAAGGCTCAGACGAGACGGCACTTACATTTGTACGTGCACACTTGTCTGAACCTTCGATGCTCGCACAGGTAAGATGAAAGTTCAGACAAAACCTGGACCTCTTTTCCAACTAGCCGCGCACTCACATTTAAAGACATATGCGGTTAATTCCCATGCGCACCATTCCTGCGTCGGATAACTCAGAAATCAATTGAGAATATTTACCTCCCCTGTCTTTCGACCATTTACGAATTCGGATCAATAGAGTGTTCAATATTCTTATGTCAGGTCGACATTCAAAAATTTTCTGAAGTAAATAAAATGTGCTTGAAATATGTGTCTCAGTACCAAGACAGTAAGCGTTCCGGCACAATTTCCAAGTTTAAAGTCTGGTCACAAATATGAAAGAGGCCGAAACTCGGATAATTTATTGTCCATGTTAATTATTGCAACCCGCGAACAACTTTGCCTCCTGTCCTAGTGGTTAGCCTGTCAGTCTATGAACCCAGGAGACCATGGTCGATTCCCCTGTGAGCACCTATTAGTAGTAATGGATGGCACTATGGCCCCATTTTTTTAAGCCTGAAAAGAACTTAGAATTTTTCAGGCTAAAAAATGGGGCCATAGATGCCTATCCTGGTAAGCTTGAGTGACTAGCTGTGAATAACTTAGTTTATTTTTAGGGGTATTTTGGTTGGATTTATGATTGTGATAGTTTCCTGGGCTATTGAGAATAACTTAGTTTATTTTGCGCAAAAGCGCAGGCTGATCTGTGATTGTGATAGTTTACTGGGCTGTTGAAAATAACTTAGTTTATTTGCGTTGACAAATTCCTACCTGGTAGGCATATTGTGGTCATCTTTTTATAAAGACTAACTTTACTTGCATCACAAACAACAGGGTTCCTAATTTGCATATCGTACATCTAGTACGTTGCAATAGCGAATTTTATTTTACGTAAGGAATTTTGGGTTCATGAAGTTCTGCGTATCTTATAGTCTCTTTAGAAAAATAACTTAGATATTCAAGGCTAATTTCTGTAGCTAAGAAATATTACATTTAGCACAACTTTTCGCTTTTCGCGACTTTCAATGATAAGTTACGTCATATAGATTATACATGACGTCATTGAAAAGCAAGTAGTATCTTCTAAAAGCGACAACAAGTATAACTTTTCGAACAAATAGATAACTTGGTCATTTTAAGAGGAAAGGTATTCAGATATGATGGGCCTATTTATTATTATTTTAGCTTTACATTTTGGTCAGACTCTTAGCTTGATTTTAACTTAGTACTTTTAATAGTTGATTAGGGTAATTATATGCTAAAAGTTAAGTTGTATAGAATGTCGCTTGAGGTTGTATCTCAAGACCTCAACTCCTAGATGTATTACTCTGTAGAATCAGCTAGGACTTTGAAAATTACTGAGTCATTTTTTATCTAGAGTAGGTGTGTACTTAGCAATGATAAGTCTGCTTTAATGTTTCTAAGGATTATACTTTTTCAGGTTCTTGCATGGTGTCGTATTTGATAGCTAGTATCAATCTTTTGATTAAGTTAGAGCTTCTGTTGATACGCTAGATAATCATCATTGGCATGAAATAGTATTGGGGTTTAATGATAAGATGTTGATGAAAGTGCCCATGTCGCTTGAGATGTGGATGCAATGTGGACCTTCACACGTAAAATGTGGATGCAATGTGGATCCACCACATCTCCACATTTTGAAGGTGGATGTAATGTGGAGCAATGTGGATGTATTGTGGAGCAATGTGGATTTCCACATTTCAAATGTGAATAAATGCAGATATATTGTGGGTCAGCATAATGGAAATTTACGTTAATTCTTGGATAAATTCGAAATTAATGTGGACCGCCACACTAAAAATGTGGATCCACCACATCTCCACATCTTGACAATGTGGATCCACCACATCTCCACATTTCCACAATGTGGAGTTTCCACACCTACACATTCGACAATTTGACTTATACCCTCTCTTCAATCAATTCTATTTTCTCTCAATCTCTCAAGTTGATAGTAGCATGGTACATTCGCTATGACAGCTTTCAGAAAGATTATCCACCTCTTTACACTGTGAATTTTCCACATTTACATATTTGACAAGTTAATGAATATGTCTAGGATTAACAAAATGTTCATCTGTACACGCAGGATGCTAACTTAAATAGTGGTACCCCCATTTTCAAAATTCGCATTTTGGCACGATTTGTGAGTCATGACTTTTTGAAATGACCCCATTTTACACGCAAACGTTTTCATGTCAAAAGCCAAACACATATTGAACACTTAAGTGCTGAAATGAACACTCCATATGCATGAAACTCGTTGCTATTGGCTAAAATGTCAAAAATTACCCCACCATCCAATGCAAATTCTTGTGAATTTTGAAATTGAGGGTAAGTGTGTTCGGCAAAGCCTCCCGGATACAATTTAAAGAGATTTTCTTAGCCATTTTCTGTTATTTCTGACTGATAGACTGGCCTATTCGGGAATGCAAATTAAATAAATATAGTTCTAATAGCTTTTTCGAAAATCGTTAAAAACACACGTCGCCGGTTAGAACTTTTGACTAGTATATATGACGTTAAGCGAAGTCTAATTGTTATTATATTTCTATCAAGTGTGGTGGTTGTTTCACGTATTAGATCATGGATGAATTTTATCTGAGCTTACTAAGTGATAGCTCTATGGATATTTCCCTAAAAATAAACAGTTCTCATTTACCACAAAGCTAAATCATCCTATTCAAGTCCAGAAAGAACAATGGGTTGTAGCATTGGTAGAAATTATGACTCCTTTTGAAGTATATAACATTTCACATAACAGCAATTATTTTTATGTTCACTTCTACGATGAGAATGTTTTGGAAAGACTGGGGAAAAGTAAAATGAATACTGTATGCATGAAAGATGGAAGTTGTCCTGAAATAAAATTGTTTATCCCAGCAGGAAACTATAATTCGCCTCAGCACTTAGTAGAGCAAATTCAGATTGCAATTGAAGAAAAATGTGGAGCTATTCTACGTCAAATCCACAGTATGATCACATTAAGTTATAAGAAATCAGGTAACCGTGTAAACTTACATGTTGAAAATCCAAATAGAGTCCAAATTAGATTTTCAAAGTCTCTTGGAGAAATACTTGGATTGAATCCTGATCTTTCAAATAAACTGATTGGGAGTGATAATCAGGTTTTTACATATGCTGTTGATTTGAACATGACTCACCATCAGATGTTTGTTTATTCTGATGTTGCAGATTACACTTACGTTGGAAATATAACAGCTCCTATACTTAAAATTGTTTCTTATAAACAGTCAAAATCTAGCACTCAATCGCATCAAGAATTTGTGAATTTGCATTATGTACCTTTGGCAAAATCTTATATTGATCAGGTTCATATTGATAATAAAGATGAAATTGGCAGGTCTGTCCCTTTTGTTGGTGGGAAAAATTTAGTAAAATTACATTTCAAACGTATAACAAGTTGAGCAATTTTGCTATCAGTATAAATATGATGGTTTTGGTTAACACTTCTTATTGTTCTTCAAACACTACAAGAGGAAGAATAGATCTCTCAGCAAGACAAAAAAATACAAGCTGCAATGATGATATGAAAACACCTGCATCTAAAAGATCAACTAAATATCATATGAGCTATGGACAAATTCGATATCTGATGAAAAGACTGAGCACAGCGTTGGATAGTAAACTCAAGCAAGGAAGACCACCAAAGTACTGTAAAATGTGTCATAGAGAACTTTGTAAGCTAATAGGAAACCAACTAGAAAGAATGCCATTAGAGAAGAAATGTATGAATGGAAGAAATATAATTGAGCAAAGATGTGATAAAAGAAAGAATTTTTCTTCTGCAAAAGAGAGCAGTAAAACAAGAAAATGCAGTCCTCTCTCAAGTGTTGCAGCAAAAGAAGTACATGCAAATAATAAGACAGAGTAGAAAATGTCATATTTTTGTGAGAAATATTGACAAAACTGTGGGTTTTTTATGTCACTACAAGTATAAAAGGACACAATCAGAGAGAAGCTATTCATTTACCAAAACGATTTCAATGGGTCAACATCAGTGTCCAAAGTGTGAACGACAGTTTGCAAGATCAGACAGTTTGAGACGACATCTGACAAGTGGTATCTGCAGTGAAGATATGGAGTCAGAAACAATGTCAGAAAATGAAGACTCTACTATGTCTGACGAATCGGATGCAGAGACTTCTAAAAGTAATCAAAAGGAAGATATCTTTGGGAAATATACAGACAAAGATTATGGCATTCTAGATGGTAGTGATACAGACTATACGGATGAAGATGATGAAGACCAACGTTATTCTAGAAAAAAGAGCAAGTTTGATCCTTGGCAAGTTTTTGTTGGTGGAGCCCATAGATACCTACAAGATAGTTTCAATGAAAGTGTACAACATACAGTAGAGAAACATCCAGACATGGACACAGAAGAGGCAGAGGAGGCCGCTTTTGATAAACTAGAACCTAGATACAGAGCAGAGGTCATTGGTCGCTACCAGAGCTTCCTTAGAGTATCTAAGGCCATGTAGAAAGATCCCTTGCACAAAAAGAAAGCAGCTACAGCAAAGAGACTACGAGATGACGATGAGTTTGATGAGGATGAAGCTTTGAGATATGCTATTAAAAAACGAAGATACCTCTTGGATGGAAAACTTGAAGAATATGATCCACCATCCTATTCTTTAGGTGAAGATGATGAATCAGATTCATTACAACAGAGTTCAGGATCAAAATATGCACCAAGTCAGCTGCAACAGAACAACATTGGACCAAAATATACTCAAAGTCAACTAGGCTCTGGATCAATGTTTAAAACATTCTAATTGAATTCTACTTTGTATGATGGCATATATTCTTTAATTCCTCTTATTGTAAACAATGAATAGAGGGACGGCCCTAATCCTCTGTCATTGTAATCAGTTATAGTTAGCGGGGCAATAAAGTTATAGAAATGTTCACCAGTCTTTGTTGTTCTTTTCAAAAAATCAGTTGTAGTAAGCTTGAGACGGCTAGCTAAACACTAGTTAACGCTACAGAGTGATGCCTCTAGGAGTTGAGGTCTTAATTGACCAAGAGACTCTAAGACGCATGGTACTTAGTAGCCTTGACTATTACACACACCATATACCACCACATACTATACCCCTAAAATGACTAAGTTATCTTCAAAGCTGAATTTAACTAAGTTATTTTATATATCACCACAGCAGAACCTTTATCCCCCTAAAAAATGTTATTTCCCAATAGCCCAGGAAACTATCATAATCACAACCCAACCAGTGAATATGACCAGAAAACTATCACAATCATAGTTATTTCAGCTCAGCGCTGAAGTTTACCTGAAATTGAGAGAGGGTATAAGTCAAATTGTCGAATGTGTAGGTGTGGAAACTCCACATTGTGGAAATGTGGAGATGTGATGAATCCACATTGTCAAGATGTGGAGATGTGGTGGATCCACATTTTTAGTGTGGCGGTCCACATTAATTTCGAATTTATCCAAGAATTAACGTAAATTTCCATTATGCTGACCCACAATATATCTGCATTTATTCACATTTGAAATGTGGAAATCCACATTGCTCCACAATACATCCACATTGCTCCACATTACATTCACCTTCAAAATGTGGAGATGTGGTGGATCCACATTGCATCCACATTTTACGTGTGAAGGTCCACATTGCATCCACATCTCAAGCGACATGGGCACTTTCATCAACATCTTATCATTAAACCCCAATACTATTACATGCCAATGATGATTATCTAGCATATCAACAGAAGCTCTAACTTAATCAAAAGATTGATACTAGCTATCAAATACGACACCATGCAAGAACCTGAAAAAGTATAATCCTTAGAAACATTCAAGCAGACTTATCATTGCTAAGTACACACCTACTCTAGATAAAAAATGACTCAGTAATTTTCAAAGTCCTAGCTGATTCTACAGAGTAATACATCTAGGAGTTGAGGTCGTGAGATACAACCTCAAGCGACATTCTATACAACTTAACTTTTAGCATATAATTACCCTAATCAACTATTAAAAGTACTAAGTTAAAATCAAGCTAAGAGTCTGACCAAAATGAAAAGCTAAAATAATAATAAATAGGCCCATCATATCTGAATACCTTTCCTCTTAAAATGACCAAGTTATCTATTTGTTCGAAAAGTTATACTTGTTGTCGCTTTTAGAAGATACTACTTGCTTTTCAATGACGTCATGTATAATCTATATGACGTAACTTATCATTGAAAGTCGCGAAAAGCGAAAAGTTGTGCTAAATGTAATATTTCTTAGCTACAGAAATTAGCCTTGAATATCTAAGTTATTTTTCTAAAGAGACTATAAGATACGCAGAACTTCATGAACCCAAAATTCCTTACGTAAA
Source organism: Loripinus fragilis (assembly GCA_964019695.1). Lineage (NCBI taxonomy): Eukaryota > Metazoa > Mollusca > Bivalvia > Lucinida > Lucinidae > Loripinus > Loripinus fragilis. The sequence goes on along the minus strand of OZ026526.1, from coordinate 55,805,040 downwards.
ATATAATTCGCTATTGCAACGTACTAGATGTACGATATGCAAATTAGGAACCCTGTTGTTTGTGATGCAAGTAAAGTTAGTCTTTATAAAAAGATGACCACAATATGCCTACCAGGTAGGAATTTGTCAACGCAAATAAACTAAGTTATTTTCAACAGCCCAGTAAACTATCACAATCACAGATCAGCCTGCGCTTTTGCGCAAAATAAACTAAGTTATTCTCAATAGCCCAGGAAACTATCACAATCATAAATCCAACCAAAATACCCCTAAAAATAAACTAAGTTATTCACAGCTAGTCACTCAAGCTTACCAGGATAGGCATCTATGGCCCCATTTTTTAGCCTGAAAAATTCTAAGTTCTTTTCAGGCTTAAAAAAATGGGGCCATAGTGCCATCCATTACCACTCCTATTCTTTTGGGTGTTTTTTTCTTTCTTTGTTAGCGTTTTAATGTTGAATTGCTTCATACTGATAAAATGGAATTATTAAAATGACAAAAAATGTCACTCCTGAACGTTTAATATTGAATTATGCACAAATAGTTAATGGTGGGGTTAAATTTGACCCTCCTGAAAGATCATCAGTTTTGTGACCTCCGGTTTTATTATATACTAGAGGACTTTGAAAACACATCACCATATGTTTTGATTTTTCTTGAAAACCGTATATGCGATTGAAAAGCTACTCGCAGGCTTAAATGTGCAACCCAGAATTGGTATGAATCAGTCGTTAATTTGGTTGCACTATCACGCGACGCTGCTGATGACGTCACATGGGTACATACAGCATCTAGCACCTTTCTGCACCGTTAAATGATTTTTTTTTATTATTTTTTATGTTTAAACTGTGGCGTGTATGATACCATATCCCCAAAAGAGTTTATTGACTTTGTCTTATTAAAAAACATTGATAACTTCAATATTTCGAAAATAAACGTCAAAATTGATTATCAATTTACAGCTCCTTTTTAGAAACATCTCCATAAGTTACCTTTATGCACGCTTTCATTACTGATATAGACTACATACACTGGCAGTCATGTGGCGAAGACATTTTTTATGTAAATCATGGCAGGAGATATGCTGTCAAGTGATCGAGGACGTCTTAAAATACGTTAACGTCACATGCACAATACAAAATACACGTGATACAATTGTAAATTACAATGTATGCGTAATCTGTCATTTGTGTATGCCCTTAGCCTCTTCCAATAAAACCGGACGTAAAAACATCGAAACTTTGAAAGGCCTAAGACGTTGATTTTTTTTTTTTACTAGACTATAGTAATCAGGGTGGGTGAGGTATGTCGTAATTTTTAAAGGGGTGTGATTTTGAGCATACCGAACTGTAAATTCATTTCTAATCTTTCCATGATGAATGTGCAATCGTGAAAGAAGCAAATCTGTTGTGTCAGGAATCAAAACTAACGCGTGTCAACTTATAGCTGAATTTGTGTCGTTCAAAATCGACCACCCCTGTCTTAAAACGGATACTTTTCCAATATTTTCAATACCTTAAAGTAAATTTACAACCAGGAATTTTCTAGGAGACGTTACAAGGTGGTCAGACTATGATACAATAACAATTATCTCGCTGACATTCTCAGGGTTTGTGAAATAAAGGATTTAATTTGGGTGATGCGTTTTCAAAGTCCTTAAGTATATCTTTTTCTGAAAGGTATGATGATACTCCATGAATAAAAAATAAAAAATTCAAATTTTCAATGTCAGATTTTCAATATATGCTTTAATCTAAAAAATAAAAGATTCATAAAGTAAAAATGAATCAGATTATTGAATGAGTTGGTCACCCATCAAAGGATGATGCAAATTGATATCTTTCCAAAATCTCCTTAAAATGTTTTATGTACAAATGATAGTTTGAAATAAAATATTCTTTTTTTTTTCAAAACAAAATTGTAAGCGGACAATACAGGGGCAATATTTCTGTATTGTATTGCATTTTATTTAGCATGAAGCATTAGATTTGTAGTACATGGATGTGATCACTTTCGCTCTCTTGAAAAAAAATTGCATGGTTTGTCTACATTATGAAATAGACATGGTTTGATATTATTCGCCTGCGGAAAATCTTCAGGTGTTTTTATATTCATGTTGGCGTGCATCGCTGATATACTCTGCGATGACTAGATTTGTCTAATCGACATCTGTGTGGAGTCACCGGTGTCCTCATTTCTCGAAATCTGTCTTAACTATTTCGATGAGCAACTGCCTTGAGCCGCTATTTTTTGGTGTAAAATGTACTCCCTTTGGAAAGAAACATCGATCGGCCTAATTAAGAGAGATGCCTGTAGATATAGATTACTAAAACATGACATTTAAACATTTAACTGCATTCTATTCCTTATAAACTAATCTGAAGATTGCTGACATAAATGCTGCCTCCTTTAAAACGCCCGTGCGGACGAACTCAGCGAAACTAGATGTCTGAAAATTGGTTTGGAAGTTCATCTTCATCCCTACTTTGTGTCTGCGAACTTCGAAGGCTCTCACGAGTCTGTGCATATGCGCAGACTCGGCTGAGTCTTCGCTGCTCGTCAGTGTGATACAAACTACACAGTGTACATTGTATAAGTATTTAAATATCGTGCCCTGGTCTGTATTATTATTTTTACCAGCATTATAGTAGCCCATGCTTGCTACAGCCTCTGTCTAGCTTGAGATACCTAGCCTTAGCCTCACTTGAAATCGTCTTCAACGGATCAGTTTAGTACAATGTATTTCGCACAACTTGCAATTACTTGTCCATTTTTGACTATGCTACCACGTCGACCTTTGGCAGGCCTTGGTGTTGAGTGACCACTCGTACATGTACAAGTTTTCTTTGCGAAACCAAATATACAGGGCGGGCATGATTCTGTTCTTTACCTCATAAGTATCAGGTCTCCAAATAAGAGTGCGCAATTAAAAATCATTTTTTTAAAATTTCGCAACCAAACCATATATTGTAGGGACTCAAAAGAACCGACTCAATGAGCCCCCAAAAGAGCAAATGCTAAAACTGGTAGGTAAGATAATATTCGTAGTTTTACACTCAGAGTTGTTTGGTTGTGTTTGTTTATCTGGACTTATGATTATTACAGATTCTGTACCATACGTTATACCGTCCCAAATGGCATGAGAGAAAACATGTATAACGCTACGCAACTAGAAAACACCCCACATCAGATAAGCCATAACAGAACAGGGATAATAGACATGTGCATGTGATGTACAGACAGGCGACTGCGGAAATGAGCATTCGTATATGCACACCACCTACAAATTAAAACACAATACCATGTCACTGGCAATGGCAAAGTGGCTACAAGACAATAATATACCACAACGCCAGGAGATTAGCAATAGTGGTAACAATGCCACTCTAGACCTGAAGAGTATGGGTCTTGACATTACCAATGAATTGCCGTTTCTCACAGTCAGTGTAGCCTATTTTCAGAATCAAACACACAGTACCTATGATACAATTAATTAGCCCGTGCCTTATACAGAATAAATTGCAATAGCTCTAGGACATATCAAAACCAAATATCCCTCTGATTTTATAACACACAATACAGGAGTCCATACCAATATCAGAACTGCGCAAGTGGCAAATGTTAGAAGTGCTAAAATGGTAATCAATTTAAGATTAAATGCAAAAATCTATTATTAGAATCATTAAGGGATATGACTTTAATAACCTAGTGTTTTGCGATGTTTTATGCGGTTCGTTTTCCTTGGGTGGTACTCCTCTCATACCGCATGTGGAATGATGGCAGGATGCCTAGTTGTAAAAAGATGAAAATCTAATTTCCTAATCCGTCGGGGACATGAAACATACTTTTACTTTAATTAGAATACTTCCCTGATATTATCCAGATATGGTATCGCAGAGACGTTCAAAAGAACACAGAGTGTAATAATCGTTTTAACATCATTTCCATTTCCTTTCATTAGAAAATGACGTGGTTTCATTAGTGTTAGGCCGGCTATCATGCGGCTTCTGATAGCCAATGGACGATCATAAGTCCAGTAAAGCCATTTTTAGATGAAATTGTAATTCAAATGCGCGGATCAACCTACATATAAATTGACACAGCCTGTTCTGCGCCATATTTGCTAAAATTATATGGCGTATTCAATATTCTAAGCAGGTTGGTTTGAGCATACATGTATTTTTTGGTGAATTTTCAAAATTCTGTGTAGGTTGATTTGAGTCGAACCGTTGCGCAAGGTTCTTTCTTGATATGGAGCCTACACGTGACATCCGCTACAGTAACTGTTAGATGTGTAGAGATGGGTAGATAGCGTTAGATGCTGCAAAGCATTTGGCTTGTTTCATTTGTAATTGCGGCTACTAAGAGACATAAAACAGAACTTAAGAGTTTTATCTTACAGCGATTAATGTAGCTACAATCTAAAATACAATTCTTATATTTGTATTGGATTTTTATAAACATTTTTGGAACTTAATATTTTTGTACACATATACATGTATATGACTATTCCTGATGATGTCGATTATATCTATCGTAACAAAAGTCTTGGAACAATCAGATTCGTTACTTCACGAATGAGCACTTGGTTTTGGCCTGAATTTGCAAGCTGAGTATTTGCGTTTATGCTCTTATTGTCTTTTTATTGTAAAACAAAACCTGCCTTAAGTGGTCACTCAAAAGAAGACCCAAAATATGTTTTCAAGACCAATAATCGCATAATGCAGGTCAAAAGTATTGCAGAATGCTCCGGTGGAGCATTCTGCAATACTTTCGACCTGCACTAAGGTACCTATTTTTTTGAGTGACCACTTAAGTCAGGTTTCACTGAATCGTCATCATCATTGCGTTCGAGCATTGTTTGTTGTATTTGCTGTATACAAAATTTCAATTTTCTACCTAGTTTCTGTAATGGGGTAGCCTCTAGATTGAACTTTACATATTGTTACTGGTCGCAACGCCGTAAAGAGGGGCTCAAGTAGATTTTACACGCAATAACTACTTCTGATAACAGGAAGTATCTTCTTATAGCGAAGCAAATATGGGTAATATTGGATTCTGATTATATGCTGTATTCACTTTTTAAATACATGTAATTTCCTCATTTCATATACATGTAAATGAATGAAAGATATATGAACAGTAACATTGTTAAAACATTTTAATAAATAAGTATGCAAAGTATGTAATGGTCTAATGAAATGTTTTGAGCTTTTATACGAATATGAGCAATAACATTGTTAAAACATTTTAATAAATAAGTATGCAAAGTATGTAATTAAATGTTTTGAGCTTTTATAAGAATATGAACAGTTACATTGTTAAAATATTTTAATAAATAAGAATGCAAAGTATGTAATGATGTAATGCAATGTTTTGAGCTTTTGCAAGAATATGTACAGTAACATTGTTAAAATATTTCAATAAATAAGTATGCAAAGTATGTAATGAAATATTTTGAGCTTTTATACGAATATGAACAGTAACATTGTTCAAATATTTTAATAAATAAGTATGCAAAGTATGTAATGAAATGTTTTGAGCTTTTATAATAATATGAACAGTGGCATTGATTCAACATTTTAATAAATACGTATGGAAAGTATGCAAAGTATGTAATGAAATGTTTTGAGCTTTTACAAGAATATGAACAGTAACATTGTTAAAACATTTTAATAAAGAAGTATACAGAGTATGCAAAGTATGTAATGAAACGTTTTAATAAGAATATAAACAGTAACACTGTTAAACATTTTAAGAAAGAAGTATGCAAAGTATGTAATTAAACGTTTTGAGCTTTTATAAGTATATGATCAGTAACCTTGTTAAAAAATTTATAAATATGCACTATGTAAATAATCGTTTTAAGTTGTTATATTAATAACAAACGCACTCATTATATCTCAAACAAATGCCAACAAAAAGCATAACTTTTGTCCCATGAACCAAGTGTATACATGTTTTGCGCTTTGTTCTACATATTTGTACTTTAGTTATATCGAATAAATGACGGTACATTTCTCTACGGTATAATTTCGACACATCTGACAACTTCAATATTTCAGCATTATTCATCTTTAAATTTCTTTGTAATATTCTATCCTCAAGGGTTCTTTGAATAACCCATCATTGCAAATGATCTTCCCAATTTACACCGGAATGTATCATTCTAAATAAACCATTCGCTTATAAGCGTTTACCATGCTTTAGCGTTTTAACAAATACAATAACAGTTACATTAATTCCAATGTTTTACATAAATTATCTCGCCATGTACTATTAAGTACAAATGCATGCTGATGCAATTATGAAGTTATCGAATGTATGGTTTTTGCGTCTCTACTGGAGATAATCGACTCACGCTAAAACTCGTGGATTATCTTCCCGTACATACGCAAACACCATTAACCTACGTCCCTTCTTTATGGGTGCGAGCAATGAAGCCTCTGACGGCGGAGAATGTGTGTCTGCGCAGGACCGTCTAAACTTTCGATGTCCGCTTGAGCGAGAAGTTCCCCAATTCTCATGTACTGGCACATGACTTGACACTCGACAACGCACACACACACACACTCACACACGGCGAATACAGTCATGTTTGTGACGCCTCTTGATACACGCGTGTACTAATTACCACACTCGAACAGTGAGAATAGTGAACTAAAATGTAATTAACCAATCCATGTGTTGACATGGCAGATAAGGCATGATGAAAATGTAATAAAATTGTTCTTCTCTCCGCACTTAATTGCATACTATCGTGACAGCTATTGAAGTGCGGGTGTTCTGTTAACTTTCTTTGCTATCGCTCATGATCACATGTCCAAAACAAATCCTCTTAAGCTAGGAAAATCCATTTCCAACACAAAGTTATTTCCGTTTTATTCATTTTCTAGAGGGTCAACAAGTATATACTTGCGGCACAAGGAATTAGATTCGTGTATAACCAGTTTTGGATAGGATGTCTCCATTGTGTAATGCCCACGAACTCAATGAATCCGAATGGACCTTACCATCCTTACGAGTCAATTTTTGGATGGTAATTTCATTTGTATTTTTAAAATATCTATATTAGAGCATAATTGACATTAGATTTGAATGAGAATATTTACATTTCCATTGCAGTTGCCTTAGATGAAACATAACACTTCAGCTGTTTGCATTTCTGGATGCAAGGCATAGAACAATCACTTGATCCGTCATGCTAGACGGACTTGCGTTAACGTCAGTCAATACTTTTCTTTTAGGTCATTCATATATCGCAATGACGTTGTGTACAAGAGTTTTGCTTGCTTGCTGTTCTAACATCCATGTTACCTATTCCACTTTACAAGAGGTCAATGTCGTTATATGCAATTGTAGGGTAATACATGTACGAATTCTAGCCGTTTTATTGGTTTCATTCTCAATTACATAATGAAAGCACAAATTGACAATTTTACAGGGTATTCATTTTTTTAAGGAAGAGGCTATTTACAGTTGACTGTCAATAGCCAAAAAACGTTAAAATGGCTATTTACAGTTGACTGTCAATAGCCGAAAAACGTTAAAATGGCTATTTACAGTTGACTGTCAATAGCCAAAAAACGTTGAAATAGCTATTGACAGTCAACTGTCATTAGCCAAAAAACCTTGAAATGGCTATTGACAGTCAACTGTAAATAGCCATTTTAACGTTTTTTGGCTATTAACAGATAAATCAGATATTTTCATTGATGTTGACTTTATATTCGAACATTTGGTGGACAATTTCAAATACAGATGAATATTAAAGTCAAATGAATGTGTTTCTTCCATAATTAGTACATGCCGTAAATCGTATTTGAGCCTGGCATGTGAGTTTTGGGTAGTTGACGCATGCAAAAAGTTAAGAAACACGCAAGCTTGTGCATCTACACAGACGCTCCATTGGCATCGTTGTTCGTACGCATAAGAAGAAAATGAATTATATAAGAGCCAAACATCTCAAAAAATGTACAAGTATGGATTGGCAGTCAGGTGAAGGGCAGATATTCTGTGATTGTGACATTTCCTGATCAAGATTATAGAGCCCAGACTTCTTACGTGTAACATATACTCCAAGGTTTCCTGATCAGACACCACATTCTGCGAAATCTGATTTGGATCTCGATTGTTTGTCTATATCCCATGGATGTATATATAGCTACTTTGACTTGTTTATAGCACAAGCTGTTTTTGTTCCTCGGAGTTACACGTACATGTACTAGGTCTGATTATGTCTGAAATAGGCAACGCATTTGAACATTTTATTGTTTTATTAATGAAATCCGATTCACATTTTCTAAATAAATGCGATTCATGTATATTAACTAACAGTACATGTATGTACATTTTTACCATAGTGCCCATTTATATAGCTCAGTTAATTCAACGCCTGGAAATTTAACACCGAAATAGCCCTCAGAGTTTCTCTAATCAGTTTCTATTCATATGCCATGGTTACTTAAGAGAAACATCTCAGTGATACGATTCATTTAAGTAACCACAGCATAAAAAAGATATGCTTTTTGCTGTCGTCTTCTCGCCGAAACCATTTAGCTTTAGTGAGAGGCGACGATTCGGTATGCAAAAGTGATAGAACGACCAACTGTACTAATAAAACTATGCTGTTGCTGAATAAAGGAACGTCTCGATGAGACGGTTCCTCTGAGTAACTCCAGCATATCCTGTCGGCAGAGTTTGAGTCTGTTTATCGATCTAATATGACACCATTGCAACGCAGAGTACATTGATACTGTAAACCAGTGTCCCGAAATCATACTTCCGCGATGTAGAATTTGCAATATGTAATCTTTCTGATACTGTATTTGCGGTTGATTATAGTTTGGGGGGGGGGGGGTAGTTCTAGGGACATCTGTATTAAACGCTAAAGTAATTTGTGTACGGTCTTTACAGGGATACAGACTAATCTTTTTCGCCAGGAGCAAGCTGGGCCCCTAAATCAAAATGATTGGGGGCCCAGCCCCAAACTAAGGGGCCCAGGGTTTGGCCGAAAATTAAACTCATTTCAATATCATTGCCAAGCATTAGTTTTACTCAATTTTACGAAGTAAGAGACCCTCAAATTCTGTATTCATCTAATTATTTACCATATTAACAGTACATGTATTTCAAATCAGCTGAATGAAGATTTGTAAATTTCCAATAGCTATTATAAGCCTATAGTCTACAGATTTGACAAGACTTCATACTTTACATGCTACTTTTTTCAGGGGCAAGCTGGGCCCCTTAACTTTTAGTTTTAGGGGCCCAGCCCAAAATTTAGGGGCACTGGGCTACTGGCCCCCTGTTAGTCTTTTTCCCTGCTTTAAATACCTTAAATGAGACAGCGGTACACTTGTAAGAGTTATTTTTGATCAGATCATTTTTATTGTAGATAGCTGTTCTAAGCTTTTTGAAACTCTGGTATCATTTTTTTCGAAAAAAAAAGTAAATTGTGGAAAAACCTTTGATATGAGTTTAGACAATGTAGTAAACAACTAGAATTGTTTTTCCACGAAAAAACAGATGTCTCCCCCCTTTTGATGTCAAAAGCATGAGTCATTGAATACAATTTCAAACAGAAACATTATATACAATTTCTAACAGAAATTCTAGTCATTTCTTGCAGACAATCTGCTCGTATCTAGTAAAGATATCTGTCAAATAAATTAACTATTGCACAATCTTAACCTGGTATAAAATAGTCATAGATAATTGTTTTTGTGATGCACAAAGTTCCAAGGGAAATAACACAAAGAGTATAAATGACAGAGTTACCATTGTTGCACTCTGCACGTCAACTCATGTTGGTTGATACTTGTATAAAGATTCGTGAATATAGCTTAAGCAGTTTTCAAGTTAAAGAGCTGACACGGTTTTTGTGATGGACACTGTTCCAAGGGAAATAACTAAAAAAAGTATAAAAAGTAGAGTTACCATTCTTGCACTCTGCACGTCATATCATGCTGATTGATATTTGTATAAAGTTATGTGAATACAGCTTAAGCGGTTTTCAAGTAATAGAGCGGACACGATTTTTGTGATGCACAAAGTTCCAAGGGAAATAACTCAAAAAGTATAAAAGGCAGAGTTACTATTCTTGCACTCTGCACGTCATCTCATGCTGATTGATATTTGTATAAAGTTTCGTGAATAGAGCTTAAGCGGTTTTCGAGTTATAGAGCGGACACGATTTGTGACAGACAGACGGACGGACAGACAGACAGACAGACAGACGGACGGACGCCCGGGGAAAAACAATATGTCTCACGACCCTGAAGGGGGGAGACATAATTGCCCAATAATTAGGCTTAGTCGTGAGAAAACCGGATTTTGTTGCATGCAGTCTCTTCTGGTGATAAGGTTCATAAAACTATTGGACCTAGATCTGCTATGATGAAATGGTGGTCCTTATCTCGATCTACACTGCTAAATACTCCGATAGTATGCCTGAATGTATTTTTCGACTCATAATCACACGCTGGATAGGAGGCAATCGAAAACTCTAAAACTGTCGAGGAACGTAGATAAAATTGTTAGAAACAGTTTTCGATTGCCATTATCGTCTGACTGGCGACAAATAGCAATCGAAAACGCTGTTTCTATCGAGTTTTGATCCCCGTTCGTCGATTGTTCTGAGCGTTTTTGATAGCCGCCTACGCGGTGTGATTTGCATGAAATCTTATTTTAAAACTCTACTCTCTTTATAGTAAGTTGTTTTTCAAATAAAACCATAAAGACCAGTGTTTTATGAGGATTATGATAAGACAACAAGCCCCAGGGTTTATTTTCACACCTAACCATCGCATATCACCGCGTCTTTCCGGTAAACAGCTGAAGTCTATCGACTGTCACCAGCTTGAGACGGGTAAAGTGTACGAATATTCTACCTGTTAGAAAATTTCATTGTTCAACATGGCGGAACTATGGCGGGAAACTAAGTCCGCATTTCCCATCTTTCAAGGTTATTTTCCATCTTCCACCTTTAAAACTTATAGCTCATTCGGATAATGTAAAGCATTAGAAACACCCATGGATGTTGCATTAACCAGGGTTTTCAAATTTAATACAAGGCAGTGCGCACGTCAGCATCCAGAGTACCTGCTTGTGTCATCTTTGATAACCTATGCAAACAGTTTGTGCCTCTGGATCAAACTTTTTGCCACAATGTGTTGAAGGCACCTCGAAAGTACTTATAATCAGATGTTCCCAAGGACTTTTTTGGAGGGAGGCGAGATAATGAGAGAAATCAATGGCCAGGATCATCAGACATCGATGGCCAAGATCAGTGCGAGCATATGCTCAATCTGGTCGCGGTCATTGCGATCTTCTGAGTGCATAGGGAAACAATGTTCAAGGCATCAACAACACGTCGTCGAAAATCATAAAAATACAAAACAATGAGTTTTCGGATAGACCGCGCAAGTGCACATTCTGCTCGAGAACCTTGCATATGGCCAATGATGCCTCATTAAAGTCTCCTCTCCTGAATAAAGGTTGTCACACCTCTTAAACCGACACGCGTCAAGCACCACGGGGGTTTTATTGCCTCCCGGTGAAGTACACTAATGCTGTTTATTGGGACAGATTAAGCTTTTGGCTGATACTTTAGTGAAAATAAAAGAGATTCTATTCCACTAATAAAACCTTCCAATATCACCTCCACCGCAACTACGCAACTACCCTAGCCTGGGTCCAGTCGTCAAATATTTGGCAATATTTTCTAATGCTTATATTCTAAAAAATAAGAGAATAAAAATATACCACATCAAAGGTATCGGTTGTCCGTTATTGATTTCGATTTTGACCAAGGAACGGAAAAATAAAAAAAAGAAGAAAAAATGATCAGACTACAGGCTACAACTACCCCTCCCATCCCCCCCCCCCCCAAAAAAAAAAAAAAAAAAAAAAAAAAAAATGAAAGTATCCGTTTATCTCGAAATTACAAAAAATAGTCTCGAAAAATGTGCAAAATATTAAACCTGTGCATATTGCACAGGTTTCATTTCATATTTTGCACATTTTTGCACAGGTTTTATATTTTGCACATTTTTCGAGACTAAATGTTTTTAGCAAAGTTCTTTTGTTGTTAACCTTTTACAAAATAAAAATAAATTTCAACAGACCGAAAAGAAAATTAATAATGAAAGAAGGAAAGAAAAAAATGGATGGCTGTCTCAATGAAGAGCATGTTAAATATACCACATGGATCCTCTCTGCGAGACATCCATACTTTGTATAAGGGAGTAGAGAAGGATCTGACGAGTCATCGCATATGCCGACACGCCTTCGCTTTCCAGGCTCGAAAATGCGTGAAGTATAAAAAAAAAAACAAATCCCTGTACTGGCCCTCGTACATAATTTTGCGGACTGGAACTAATTGCCAAACCCTTAGCTGTCTCATGACAACATGCAAGTACACAACATCAACAGGCAGTATAGATCAGAATCAGACAGCTCCTATAGGAATTATCTGTTATAATCAGATCATGACTCACTCTTGTTTGATATATAATTAGTCAAAAGCAAACTATATAATTAGTCAAAAGAACGGTTACGATCATGAGTTTGACGAATAATTGAGAACACGGTAGACCCAGATGAGATGTCTATTAAAGTAAAGTATTATTAAATGCCAACACGGAGCCTATTTTGGATCCATGATGCCAAATAGTTTCAATCCAGATCTGGACGGATATTTTTTTAAACAAAAAAATTGTGAGAAAAGTTTCCAAGTCTTGAAATCACCAACAAAGACAAGGCTGCTCGTGTCACTCAGGAATTCTTCTTACTTTGCACTTAAAGTCATATCAAAATAATGCTAGGAAGCTCAAGATTAACTGCTTACCACATCTTTGCAATTAGTATGTTTAATGTCTTGATTCTCTTTTTCCGCTACCGGAGCGGGAAGTCGTTGATTCGAAGCCGCACCATCATGGAAAAAAAATGCTTCAACAAAAGCCAAAATAGGATTTCATCTAAAATAAAGGGATAAGTAAATAAATTTGATATAACAAATAATTTCCCCCTGTATCCCAAATAAATAACGACACTGACTGTCATTAGCCAAAAAACGTTAAAATGGCTATTGACAGTCAACTGTAAATAGCCAAAAAACGTTAAAATGGCCATTCGTTTTTTTAAACATAAAATTTATAGAACGAGTTGTACCGAGTTTCATAAAGTTCGCTATAAAATGACAAGATTCTGCGTTTTAACAAGGATTCTAGACTTTTTACAAACTTTTAGAGAGTAATTCACTTACGTCAACTATAACGTTGCATTTACAGTAAAACCTGTCTTAAGCGGCCACTTAAAAATAGACAAAACAAAGATAATGACAAATGTTAACTTTATGAAGGTCAAAAGTATTGCAGAATGTCTCATTGGAGCATTCTGCAATACTTTTGACCTGCAAGGGGACGTTATACGAGTAACTTTTGACCTGCATTAAGCGATAATTGGTCTTGAAAAAAAAACTTTTCGGTCTTTTTGAGAGAAGCCGTTTTACACAGGTTTTTACTGTACATTGAAAAGCGATGTTGTGTTGTTTTCGTTTGTTCGCTGACCAATGCTGGCCACAAAAACCCTATCCAAAGGAAACAAGTATCTATGCACTCACATTGCAATAGGGGGATGCCTAATAGCACTAGACAACTGTAATACGAGGACGAATACATAGAAAATACTAGGTGAGTGTCTTTTGATATCAAGTTTACCAGGCAAGGCTTTGAGAACGCTTGTTGACATCGCGAGGCTTGCCGAGCGATTCAACATGCGTACTCAAAACCGAGCCTTGTAAACTTGATATCAAAAGACGCGAACCTGGTATTCTATTTATCAGTTTACCCATTGTTGGACACTCTTCAAACTAGCGATTATGACGTATTTTTTTATTTTTGTGTTGATTAAGCGTCATTAGCGACGTCATTCAAAAAGTGCAACGTCATCATGACCTGATAAAGCTAACATGCCGTGAGATAGGAAACGTTTATTAGGTTATGTTGAAACAATTCAATTAATATTAGGGGTGACTGATAAAGCAACATATTGGCCACTGGTTAACCAAGCAATGTGAAGTCTTTGACAAATATTAGCTTTCTTTGTTCACTACCATTCTCTTGACAAGACTAATTAAATCATGTAGTCTTGAACGTTGCCAGGAAATAATGGACCTGAACTTGCATTTGACGAAAATGTAACATGCTCACCATGGCCGAAAATTACAATGCCTCCTTAAAGTTAAATGCTATTTAACTTTAAGCAGGCATTGTAATTTTGGGCATACAGTAAAACCTGCCTTAAGAAGACCAAAAAAATGTTTTCAAGACCGATTATTGCTTAATGCAGGTCAAAAGTATTGCACAGAATGCTCCAAGAGAGCATTCCGCAATACTTTCGACCTTCATTAAGCTACCATTTGTTTTGTCTATTTTTGAGTGGCCGCTTTTTACTGTACAACCCATCAAATAGTTCACGTGAAAATTGCTATTTTGGCATTTATTTTGTAAAGTGCAATAGTTTTGACTGACACAGTAATCGAAACTAGGATCATTTAAAACCCTTGTATTTTGTCTGAACGTAATAAAGTGATGACCGAAATAAAATGCCGCATAAATTTTGCTAAGATAAGAATAACAATATTTAGGGACAGGATTACATCATTTTATGGAAATTTTGACCGTTAAACCCTTAAAATACGAAATTGACAATCCATACTCATTATATGATCAATGTTTATGGAGTTTGAAAAGAGTTAAAGTGAAACAGCATAGTGTATTTATTGTCCATCCTTTATTAACCCATCGCAGACCACTGTAGCAACTTCCGATACTCATTTGAATATAAGAATATATCATGAGTGTGAGGGTAGGATAGAAAAATCCGTCCCGAGAATCGCCGTTTGGCATCACGAGGCTTGCCGACTGATGACAAACGGTGATTCCGAGGGACAGATTTTTCTATCCTGCCGTCACATGTCTTGCTCACCACTATTGTTTATTTATTAGTTTATTTATTTATTTTAAAATAAGCTTCCAGAAGTAGCTACAATTTTACATGATGACACTACTTGACGTCATGGGTATATTAGCATTGGGTAAGATAAGATTTTCTATCCCAGGGTAAAATCTCAGATTTCCTTATCTGGTGTGCAAGAAAATGATTCTCTGTGACCGGGAACTTCTGAAAAGTTTTGAGAACATCAGTTATTGTCAGGGGTAGTAACAACGTAACATCTCTGTCACTAGAGGCCCAGTCCAAGTGGACAAGACTCGCTCACCTGAATGCGGTTGATGGTGATATGCTATATAGGAATAATTCTGAATCTTCGTGTCGCCACAATGACTCGCACTACGTTTCTGCTCAATCCAACATATGACTATAAAGGAGATGGCGTTTGAAGAATTTCAAGATGGTCGACATGGTGGCTATCTTTGATATCAGAACGCAACGATTTTAGCCATTCTGAATCACCATGTTACCCTGGTGCCTCACATAGAGTTTCAGCTCAATCCAACTTATATTTCAGGAGGAGATGTCATTTGGTTTAAACTTTATTTCTTGGTATAAATACACAATAGCAAAATTACAAGCACTAAAATGAATAGTTGCAAGTTTTATACCAAAGGGACTCAGGAGAAAGTCTATTGACTTTTGTTAACTGTATCCCTTTAGGCGAATATGCGCTAAATGGTAACTGTGATATGTAACGGCAAGTACAAATTTTATGCCATTAAACTTAAGAATAATTTAGTCACGTAAACCAAAAGATGTCATTTAAAGTCATAACAGAACGAGTTAAGCAAATATGAATCTTCATGCTGCCCTAATGTATCCTACCAAGTTTCCGTTCAATCCGACCTATCGTTCTGAAGGAGATGTAATTTGAAGAATTTCAAGATGGTTGACATGGTGGCCATCTTTGATATCGGAACGCAACGATTTTAGCAATTCTGAATCTCCATGTTGTAGCCCTGGTGCCTCACAAAGAGTTTCAGCTAAATCCGACTTGTGTTCCTGAAGGAGATTTTATTTAAAGGCATATATTTTGTGATATATGGAATCATTAGTGAATTTACTGATAAGGGACAGTTTCAGTATCTCACAAACTTAAAGGGGTCTCAAGAGGGGACTTACCTGTATACAACACAATTTCTTTCACTAAGCTAAAGATCAATATTTTATCAGAAATACCTAATCCCTTCATGGGACCACTTTATTGCCCCCTGTAAGGAAGTCATAATCACCTAATAAAGATTAGCCTTTGATCTGTCCAGTATGACCCCTGGAGAGAATCATAATGAGTGGTACCAGTATTATTGCTAAATTTTCTATGTCTTTAACGTTTTACTCCATAATGAGGCCTTTTGACACATGTGTCTTAACAACAACAGAGTCTATGGCGAAGATTTGGCGCCAGTAAAATGCATTTAAGCCCCCCCCCCCCCCGGTGGCTTAGGCTGCTGTCCGTTCAGTAGTTGTGGTTCTGTTGTTGTTTATCTATTGTTTAATGAAGGCTACTTCCCATTGTTCGTGGGAGTTCTGTGTTTGTCTTTGTTTTGTTATGCATTACTTTGTGTGTATTTAAGATTTGCAATCATCTTGAGGAGGAAGAGAAGAGCTGGTTGCTTTGCTATTATTGTCTTACAGATGTATTGTTACTATAAATGTCCTGTGGCTCTTCCTCACGATGCCTTGGGTTGGTCTGCAGTGTGTGATTGTGGTATTTCCTGATCATACTCACTTACTTATTGAAATACTATGTTTTTGGAAATATTATGGAGCAAATGCTCCATTTTCCATAATATTTTCAAAAATACTCAAAACTTAAACTGAAATTGTTCTTGATTTTTTTTCAATGTAATCTTAAAAATAGAAAATGATGTCATGATCTAAAAATAGCCTATGGAGTAAAGGGTTAAAGACTTCTCATGGGTATTGGAACTGAACAATTTTAGCAATGTTTCTTAAGGGAGCATAGTGGCTCAGTGGTAGAGTGCTTGACTCGAGACCGATGGACCGCGGGTTCGAGCCTCACCGGCGTCACTGTGTTGTGATCCTTGAGCAAGACACATCTATCCTAGCTTAGCACTTGTTCAACCCAGGAAGACCCGTCCCTGTTTAACGGAAAGATTGATGTTGGGACGTAAAGAATCAAATCAAACAAAATCCATGTTGCTTCAATACCTCCTACCATGTTCCAGTCAATCCGACCAGTGGCCTATCTAATATACGTCACTGATCCGACATATAGTTCAGGAGGAGATGTTTGAAAAATTCCTAGATGTCTGCCATGGCGGCCAGTTAGATATTAGAACCGAAGGGTTTTAGCAACAATTAGGTTGTGTTTTCATGTTGCCCTTATTTTAGCCCAATCCAACTAACGGTCCAATAGATTAAAAGTTTAAAAAGAACTTTTTCATGAATACATGTATATTTCGACAAAAATAGCGTAAAGGGGGAGAAAATAATCCACCATGAGACTGTCCATGTAGGAGAGTTCAGAGATTATTGAAAATAATGAGCGAAAAACCAATTGGGGAGAAAGAATACAAGAATCCATCATGAGTGTAAATGTACATATTGTAGATCAGAGAAATCGCACCCTCTGGGTCAGAATTTCAAAGATTCTGTTACAATTTTAATTTAATTAAGAGTGCGTACCAAAAATATTTTCTTATTTCTCAACCAAAACATATGTTGTGGGTACTCAAAAGAACCGCCTCAATGAGGCGATTCTTTTGAGCACCCAACACATATGTTAAAACTGATGGATAAGAAAATAGTTACAATTTTACGCTCAAAGATTGTTCGTATATAAACCTATGTAATAACAAGCCTTGTCTCTAGTTAAATTCCGACCCCGTGGAGAGATTTTCCCTTACAGGTACACGCATAGTGGAGTCTTATAATATTTTTCTCCAATATAGTGTTCTTTCATTCTTTTCAACAGCCAGAGCCCCATTTTGTTTACATGTCCTACTTTTTTTTAATTTCAATATGGCATGCGAGCAAAAGATTAATCAGCAGTGTACGATAATTAATTATAGTAAAACTCGGTTGTAACGAACCATTCTTAACCTAATTTCAATTTATCAATCAAGTTTAAAGGCTTTAGATTTCATTGACAGATGAGCAAAAAGGAGTTACATGTATGAAAAAATGCATTTTACGGTGAAGAAAATTTACATTTTCGTAATTAAACCGTGTAACTTTTTTCACGATTATCTTTAAATGTTTAACCCCCAAGAGACGTGAACCCTTAATCATAAATGCTGCTCATACATGTACATTTGTATGTACTCATTTATACACTATACATGCATACTTTGACAAGGCGAATGAAATTCTAAATATTACAATAGCATTTACACGAATTATCATCAATTCTGCACGTTTTCTACATTTTGACGGGGTGTTCATATTTGGTACAATGACTGCCTATGGTCTGTATATTGTTTGTTTGTTTGTTTGTTGCTTTACGTCCCAAGTCAACAGCTATGGTCATTGCGGGACGGTCAGTTCACCTAACCACACTTTTTCCTGGGCAGGCTTGAACAAGCGGTTAACCAGTAATTCGTGCACATACTTTCGCTTGTAACTGACAACAACCCTTCTTGAATGAATCAGCGGAAGGAGGAGAATGACCGTAGAAATCATTTCATGATTAATCTCCACGAAAGTATGGGACCGGACCGGGATCGAACTCGCGACCCCTGGATCTGCAGTCAGACACGCATCTGTAGCTAGACACGTTACTGACTGCGCTACGCGGCCCGGCTATGGTCTGTATATGACAACTAAAAAATGGGTTCTTCAATATGAACTTGGAGTCAAAGGTCTAGGTCAAATATACTTATGGCTCGTAATGCGAACTCCTCTTTCCTTTTTTCATCGAGGTTGTTTATATTTTGACACAGTGGTTGCTTATGGCGTGAAGATAATAAAGATGGTTTGGATTGCTGATATGACCTTGGAGTCAAAGTTCAAGGTCAAATTTACTTAAAATCTATTTATAGGCTCGTTACTTGAATTTTTACAGTTGTTGATGGTGGTGTTCATATTTGGCAAAGCGGCTGCCAATGATGAGAAGACGGCACTGAAGGTTTTTCATCTGTGGCCTTGAAGTCAAAGGTGAAGGACAAATATACGTAAGACTTGATAATGTGTGTGTATGGCTTGAACTGCAAACTCTTTTTACAATTTTAGATTGATGTGGTTCATAGTATCTACAATGATTGTCTATGGGGTGTGGATGATAACAAATGTTTTGGATCGCCAATATGACCTTGGAGTCGAATGTCAAGGTCACCTTTAAGGCTGTATCGATTGTAATGTCGATTCCTCTTACATTTTATTACAGAGGATATTCATAACTGAAGCAATGTTTGCTTGAGGTGTGCAGATGACACGGAAGCTATGGATTCAACGTATGGCCATTGTATCAAAGGTCAAGGTCAAAATACTAAAATTCTGGCTGTATGGCTTGTAACGCAAATGTTTCATCTCCACGTGTTTTGATGTAGGTGGTTCATATTGTGCACACTGATTGCATAGTCTGTACAGTTAAACCTGTGTAAAACGGCCACTCAAAAATAGACAAAAGGTCTCAATTAAGGTCACAAGTATTGCAGGATGCTCCCTTTGGAGCATTCTGTAATACTCTTGACCTGAAATAAGCGATAATTGGTCTTGAAATCATTTTTTGGTATTTTTAAGTGTGGCCGTTTTACACAAATTTTAGTGTAGATGTCACTGCTGATATAATCCTTAATTCAAAGGTGAACACGGTGATGGTCAAATTACTTAAAATCTGTCTATTTGACTTGTAACACTAACACTTTTAGATGTAAATGTTCATGTTTTTATACTGGTTGTCTACGGTATGTACATGACAACAAAGGCTTGTGGGTGCTTGTATGACCTTGGAGAAAAAGTCAAGGTCAAACAATATCATTCTATGCGATATTTAATGTATGTACGGATATTTGCGAGGGGCTCGCCCATCGACTGACCTCATTCTTGTGCCACGTGCTTTGACATGGCGACTGCTCCCACTTTTCCCATATGTCGCTAGGCGTTGATAACTAAACAGCGCTGCAATATGACTCAGATTTAAATTTGATGGTATCTAATTTTAAATCGATGGAAGTTAATGCACAACATTCCTTAAAGCCTAAATTACGAGGTATTACTGAAGTGAATAAATGCACTTCTGCTGTGGGATGCACGTTGCAGCTCGAAATGTAATTAAGTACAGATTCCCACAGATATTTGAAGACAGCGCGTGCCATGGTTTTGTAAAAGGAAGGGTTTCAGCCAGCCCGGTTCTAATATACAGCTACCGTGCGTCGAAGAATTCAGTAGACATCGCTTTAGCGACTAACTTTATATGTGCAGTTTGATTGCAGAATACATGTACCTGAATACACCGCCAAAACGGGATATGTTTATCGATACAAATTGGTTTATTAATAAGGCTGTGACATTATGTAATTCGTCATCAATTATGCATCTGCATTATAATTGTCCCTAATCTACCCTAAGCTTGTGTTTATAACGATACCACTTTGATCCGACCATTGTGAAGTTGAACATCAATGAAGTATTACACTGATATTGTTAGCAAGTGATTTGCTTTCATTTAAATACATTTTCGCAAGAACGGTGATTCTTTCAATATTGAAGCATTGCTACCCAATGCCAAGTGACGTTTCTGCACATAGGTTGAGCTCACAGAAAGTTTGGTACGCGAGCAAATATTTGGCCATCCCAACGGGTACCCGTTCGCTTATTGATATGAAATAAATCGATATGCTTCCGTGTTGTACATTTGTAAGTTGTTCCTCAATATAAAAATCTTAATTTTCCATGTTTCCTGTTCCACAAATTCCTTTGTCCCACCGTTCACCAGATTTTAAACACTTTTCTTACTTGTTTTACTGCACAACATGTTCTTGTTTTGTGTTACTCCAATCACTACTAACTAAAGGTCTCTAGATTTGTTAAGAACAAAATGCGACCCAACTGGATTACTGAACACAAAAGAGGTAGTAATACATCAGCCAAGCTTCCAAGTTGTTCTTCACTTTTACTCAATTCACTTTTCCAAAAGCCACGCAACTATTTTAAGTATTGTCTACTAGTGTCGCCTGCTGATAACCTTTGTAAACAGGGCTTGATGTGGATCCCAACTGTTTGACCCGCTGATGGCATTCCTGAAAGATGATTTTGAAAAAAATCAGCTGACGACAAAACGCATGACAAATTACCCAGCATGCAAAGTAACTGTAAGGTAAACTTTGATCTTATGTGGGTGATTGAACGCGTGCGATTTTGTTTGTGGGACTATTATATGCCATGTGCTAGGTTGCCGTTGCATAGTTGTACACTATCAGATAACCTTGAGATTTGACATTTGGAAACATCTTTTGGGGACATTTATTTTGGAGAAAAATGTACATATAATGATACCTGGACCAGGCTTATATGTCAAACATAACATGCTAGATTGAGAACAGATTGCAGCTCTCTGAATCATCGTCTCTTTTCGAGAACATATCATAGGCAGTCCGTTATGCATTTGGTGTAGAATAGAAACTACAAATAATAAAACACTACTTGTTTAAATGCAATAGGCTCGTTGAATGGCGCCAGGAAATGATGAAAGAAATATCCCCACTATGTGAACATTTTATATGGCAACAAAGAGCTGGCTGACCAGAATAATAAGCATATTTTTTTAGTGTATAGTAATATCTAATAAAGACAAAACTATTTAAATAGAATATGAACATAGTTTCTCATTAGCACTATTCTTTGATATTGAGATCTTATATCTTGTTTGATAAGTACCGCTGGTTATCCCATCCCCGTGGAGGCTCTTAACATATAAACACTATACTCTGACACTTACGATTAGTTAGTTTCCATAGATTAGTTATACATTGAAAGTAAGTAAGGGTGCAAAGATCAGGAATCGATACAATCAAGTACCACACCTGACCCAGGATACCAATGGGAAAGTGACAAACTCACAGTTCAAAAAAATGTTTTGGTACTGTACTGAATCTGCAAACAATGATTGTTATTTTCAAATCACGAAAATTTAGCAAATTAGATTTAACTGGAATATAGATTCACATGAGTCATGCCACTTTCTTCTAAATCCCGTTTTATACTAGCATTGTAATGCATAACTCTATTTATATGTTTGTTATATGTACACAATATACAATCAAAATATGTTTAAACCAAATGTGTAATATGTTGATATTAATATAATGAAACGAAGGGAAATGATTATCTTTTTATTCTGAAATTCAAGAATTATTGAATTACTTTGCTGGTATTCAATACATAAATCGAAATACGACCGTACACAGACGATGATCAAAATATCATCGGAAATTAATTTCATGCAGTTCCTAATTTCAGAAGGTTCGACTTTCAAAAACATGAAAAAGGTGGATTGCAAATTGATCAAGATACAGTGTGGCTACACGTACATGGGAGAGAGAAAGTCTAATTACGAAATCATTAACCCATTTATACCGAATGGAATTTCCCATCTTCATCAATTGGACTAGTTCATTTCTTATTTTAAGGTTGTCGGATGGAAATTTTTATTTGTATTCAAATTGTAATAGAAAACTTTGTAAGCAAACATTGGAGACACAGATCAGACGCCGCATTCTGCGGCGTCTGAACTAGGTCTGCACTGGTTGTATATGTCCAATAAAAAGGACGCTAGGCTTATATTGTGAAACCTTACGATTCTGTTCGCACGCTCACCGCACGTAATACATGTACAGTCATAAGGTATGTTACTTAGAAAGGGCATGTGCAATATAAGGAATCGTTTCAATCCGTTATATAGGGAACGCAGTGGCTCAGTGGTGGAGTGCTTGACTCGAGACCGAGGGGCCGCGGGTTCGAGCCTCACCGGCGTCGCTGCGTTGTGGTCCTTGAGCAAGACACATTTATCATAGCTTAGAACTAGTTCAATCCAGGAAGAGCCGTCCCTGTTTAACTGAAAGATTGTTTATGGACGTAAAGAATCAAATCAAACGAACAAAATCAATCCGTAATGTGCATTAACAGCTCACAGTCACCCTTAAAATAATGACGTATCATGATACAATGATTAATGTGCTGTATCTTGCAAATATTGCATTTCCGCACGGTTTTAAGTGTTTGTTATGCTCTCCTGAGAGTCCATTCCCAGTAGCAGATTTCAATTTCAATGACAATGTATTGTATCATGGTAGCACGTTTTTACCACATGTTAAAACAATTAAGACATAGGTCCAGATAAGCAAATTGCTTGAGCGTAAAATTTCGATTGCTTTCTTGTGTTTGGTGTGTTCTCTTGAGTACCCACAGCATATGTTTTGATTGAGAATTAAGAAAAATAATTTTCAGTTACGCACTCTTATCTGGTGACATGTAAAAGTCTAGCTATCTAGTGGCTCTAGATGCATGAATTTTTACAGGAGCCCGTATCTATGGCCCTTCATTGTGTGTGCAAAACGCGGAAGGTTCCGGTGAGACTGTACAGATTCGTAAGCTTGTCTGGGCGCTCGCTGGTCACCAATGTGATAAGTACAAAATATTCATGGTCTGGCATAATCTATAATATATGCATGTTATCATATACAAAGTAATAATGAAATACAGGAAAATATTGATTAAATATAATGCATATTTTAAAAAAGCTGTATTTCACAGCCGTGAAAATATAAATAGAGGATATTTACTTTTTTGGGTGAATACCAACTATTTTTCAATCGTGTAGTGAAAAAGTCAGTATATTTCATGAGTGCGTAGCACGAGTGAAAATGCTGATATTTTCACAGAATGAGATGAAATATATTTGGTATTCATAAAAAAAGTAAATTTTATTTTTATTTTATAATCAAAGGAAAATACCGAAAGCACAATCTAACATTTCTTCTGGTCGTTTCTCGTTTGATTTGACTTTTTCAGTGTTTTTATTGGGTAAACCATTGGGTGTAAACTAAGTTTGCACCTAGAAAATGGCCTAGAATTATATTTTAAAGAATGAAACGTAATACATCAGCATGGACGATATTTTAATCATTAAAATTGCATAGTCTGTAAATTTTGATCTTTAAAATTTAGAAATAATGTTTATATTTTTCAAGAACACAGTAAAAACACTAAAATTCAGGTATTCATTTTTCCAATTTTGTAAATCTTAACAAATTATCAGTTTCAAACAACAGCATTTATGTTAAAAATTAGCTGTTTATAATTATTGGAGGGACGCAAATAATTACCAACAAGGGGGAAAAACACCTGTTTTAATAAGATAATTCATTTTCCATGCAGTTTTCTGCTATAGTGAACAGATTTATTGTGAAAACATAACTTATTTTACTTTTACAAATGATTTAAAAAGAAAATATTTTTTTTCGAAAAATTTTTATAGTTGCAGACTTAGTCCCTTTAATAATGTTTATTTTGACAATATGGTAAGTCAAATATACCCTTCAGAGCTCCAACTTAATAAAGCTAATACCTCTGATACCGGCTTGAAATTTATTTATTGATAAGATGGTAGGGGCCTGAGTCTTTGGCTGTTGTCAGGCCCACCGGGGTTTACCTGTTATATTTCTTTTGCTCCGGTATTCAGTTTAATTTTCTGTTGAGTCCTTATCTTTTCTTTATTTCCTTGTTATATTTTGATTTATATGATCTAGGAGATGATGCATTGATAAGTTAGGGTTTTTTCATGCAAACCAAACATCTATGTGTATTGATCCACATATAAACTCAGGGTGAGGTTGGTGTGCCGTGAAACTGGTTTAAGCCCCCTAGTAAAACAATTTTACTGACCGTCCCAAGGCGGTCCTTCTGTTTCGGATAATTTTTGTTATTTCTGTCTTGTTTTCCAGCGTCTGTTTATTGATGCCTTGTAGTCACTTGCTGGGAAAGGGCTGACCTCTTGGCTCTCGTTTGTGATGTCTAATTGTGAAGTTGTCCTTTCCCATTGGTATCTTGGGTCAGGTGTGGTGCTTGATTGTATCGATTCCTGATCTTTGTCCTCTTTATTACTTTGTTATACATTTGAGTATTTAAATGCATTGTTTGTATGTTTGTGGAGTTGCGAAGATTGTAAGTTGTGTTATTCCCTACAGTAGGTCGGATATAGGAGGATAAGTATTCAGGCCATAAATCGTTTTGCATCTTGTAAAACAGAAGTTTGTGTTTCTTCCTTCTTGACGATAGTTTCCCAACCAGTTTCTCTTAATCATTTTTTGGATTGATGCTAGTTTTGATGCACCAGTTACAATACTAGCTGCCTCATTTTGTGTTTTTCTAATTCATTTATTTCATATTGTGCACAATTTTCCCATACTACATCTGCATATTCCAGTAGTGGTATGAAGGGCATATTCGTGGATTTCTATCTAGTTGTAACTTTAGTTTGCGCATAACATTGATATGGCTCCAAGCCTTTGCCTTAATATAATCTAGATGCTCGTGCCTGAAGGTCATTTGACAAGATAAGACCCAAGTGTTTGTGATTTGTCACTTCGTTGATTAATTGGTGTTTCATGTAGAGTAGAGGATGAACATGTTTATTAATATTTCGACAAAAGAGAACAGATTCAGTTTATTAGGGTTAAAAGTGACATACCATTTGGATGCCCATTCCTGTATTGCAGTAAGATCAGAATTAAGGAGAGTAGATGGCATGATTGGGATTTCCACTATAATACATGTATAAAGAGTCTTATTGAAGAATTAATACGTTTTACAATATCGTTGATGAATATAAGGAAAAAAGAAGACATAGTATAGAGCCTTGAGGTACACCTGCTTTTATAGAAGTCCAACGTGAAGAGCCACCTGGCAAAACTGTTCTCTGCTTTATATCTTTCAAGTAGTCTTTAAACGACATGAGGAGAGATCCTGTTATTCCAACTGTTTGGAGCTTGTATAAAAGACCCTGTAAGCCAAACTCTGTCAAAGATTTTACTTATATCACAAAAGACAGCATGGACTTCTTTCCCTTCATCCAGAGCTTTACAAAAACGTATTATAGATATCTACAAGTTAATTGACTGTAGAATCACCAGGAATGAAACCAGACTGAAGAGAAGTTAAGACGTCATGACCACGAAGAAAATTGAAAATATTTGTATGTACAAGTTTTTCTAATACCTTTCCTACTGTGCTTAAAAGTGAAATAGGTCTGTAATTAGCTGCATTTGATGGGTCGTTCTCCTTATGAATTGCTGTGACCTTGGCTTCCTCCATATCGTCACTTCAGTGCTGTAGTGTTCTATCTACCATTGCACAAGTTTTGAGAAAAATGAGTTTAAAAATTTTAGTATCCTGATTTTTGATGCCTCATTAATAACAGACCATTGAATCATACCAGATGGTTTAAATATATCCATACAGTGTAAATGGCCTTGACTTAAAGAACATTTCACACTAATATGGAATCTACGGGCATTTTTCAGCTTGTGTTCTAAGAATCTACGTTCATAGTTATAGTGTTATATCGTTTCCTATAGCTTATCATTCTGTTTATGGAGTCAATTTGTTTACTGTTCTGTACAGAAATGAGTATTTGTACCTAAAATAGCAGATTTAGTCATGTGTTTGGCATTACAGCAACAAACAGCATGGGTTCGGCCGTTAAAATTATGCAAGGGAGGTCATCTGTTTCTACAGTTTATTTTTCTGTCCATGGAATCAATTTGTATATTATATTTGACTGTGTAGATTATTTGGAACTAAAAGTAGGAGATATACCCATTAGTTCGTCATTTCACCAACAAATCGCTTCAATTTAGGAAAAAATTATATAAGGAAGGTAATTGAATTTTTTACCAATTTCTCCAAGGGAAGTGACTTTTGGTAGATAGAACAGTATGCCACTGAATTTACTCAGTCACGTGATATAAATCATCATTGGCCATTGAATTTAAATCACTTAGAACACTATAGCACCGAACGAAATTGTCTTTTTGTAGATAGAACAGAAAAGCACAGCGATTTTAAGCTTACTGGGAGGAAATAGGCGGTGATTCTTTTGTGGATAATTTATGTTATTTCTGTCTTGTTTTGTTATGCTTTCATGCACGTCAGTTTGTTGATGCCTTGTGGTCACCTGCTGGGGTAGGGCTGGCCTCTTGGCTCTCGTTTGTGATATGTATTATTGACGTTGTCACTTTCCTATTGGTATCCTGGGTCAGGTGTTTTGCTTGATTGTATCGATTCCTGATCTTTGCCCTCTTATTTGACCAAATTTCACTAAGAACACTATAGCACTGAAGCGATAGTATGCTTGGAACTTTGCCCTGAGAGAGAGAAGCATTAAAAGCTCGCAAAGAGGAGCTTAAAAATCGTATTCAACTGTTTCAGAATTATATTATTAATTACATCGGGACCAGCTGCCTTTCCTAATTGCAAGGATGTTATACTAGATTCGACAGCATAAGCAGTTACAGTAAATGAGTTAAGAATAAAGTCTGGTAGGTGAAGTTCTGTAGGACGAGATGCATACGTGTCGTCAAGTGATGATTGCTCAGTAAAGTAATCATTAAAATATTTGCTTTGTCTGTGCTGTCAGAGTAGATAGTTTGAAGTAGAGTTAAATACTTATATAATTTCAGCTTGATTATTTTCAGAAAGGACAACATGAAGTCTCTCCCATAACAAAACAAAAAACAATCTGCAGCTAGTACCCATAGGCATGCCTTGTTTTTTTTTTTTTTTTTTTTTTTTTTCAAGTTTGAGCATATTGTCCAAAAGATGATGGAGAGAGTCACAAATTTTCTGACATGAACGCAAATTATCATTTGGTTTTGCATGTAAATATCAAAATTAAATACCTTAGAGCAAATATATGTGTAAATGTCAATCATGTTGATGCTGAATTCATCTTCTTTCTTTCCTGTAGCAGAGTTTAATCCACTTTCATATATATTTTTTCTTTTTTAATTTGAGGTTTTTCAAAAGGTACCAAAAAGTGACATCAATCATATGTCCCTTGCTCTCTTGCTGGCTGTCACTACTACTGGTCCATCATCAGCAGTGTTAACGACCATGACTCAGGTTTTAAACAGCACAGTGAAAAACATATGTTTGGAATCAAATAGCCTTGAAACATATCTGTAATAACTTGCTAACGTGTGTTATTGCTTTAAATTGACTGATTTATAAGCCTTGGATCATGATTTTACATAGGTTTTAATCCTATTCTTCCTGCTAGCTTGATACAATAAATTTGGGATAGTACATTGTACATATCTATGGGTGTCAGGTCATAATATAAAACAAATATTGTATTCTTTTTTCTGATGATCTTTTTTACCTTAAAGTTTTTATCTTTAAAAAATAGTGTATACCCTGACAAAATGCAGCATTATGCTGCAGTTCAACTGGGTCTTCACTGTTTACAAAAATACTCCTTTAGAGGTTTCCCTAATACAAAGGGTTAATAGTAATTCATCAGTTGATATACTAACTGCACAAGCTAGAAAACCAAAATAAAACAATACTGGGCACCAGCTGCATAATTTTACTAAAAGAACTATTGGCGGAGACATCCGTGTCCAATGCAAACTTAATTAAATTGATATTGGATAGGGTAGGTCCCTGTATGGTGAACCAGTCTACATGCAGGTTTCTGTCGCCCACGAGCACATGGATCCAAATTTGACATAGCAACACAGAGAAACAATTTATGCATGTCCTAATTAAACATCTTTATACTCGAAACCCCTAAATACAGCATTGCATCAGTACTTGCCATGTTTACTCTGATAAAAATCAATTTTCAGGGAGCGAAGTATATCTTGATTTGGAAATTCTTACCTTTGACCCATTGCTATGTACTATAAACCATCCACAATTCATTGTATCAAACCAGATGGACATTTCCATCTATATACAAAGGGTTAACCCTTTACTCCGTATGCTTTTCTTAGATCATGACGTCATTTTCTATTTTTAGACAAAATAAAAACAAATCAAGAAAAAATTAAGTAAAGTTTTGAATACTTTTGAAAATATAATGGGTAATGGATCGTTTGCTCTAAAGGAGCAAATGTTCCATTTTTCATAATACTTTCAACTACATGATATTTCAAAGGCGCCAAAAGGTTATTATGGAGTTAAGGATTAACTTACATACATGTACGTGCTGCCGAGCCGTTGCTACATGTACCTCTTTGCATGCTGGATAATTGGTAACGCTTTCGTTGTCGTCTGCTGACTTATTTCAAAATTGACGCTTTCAAAAACTTTTTCAAGGACACTATCAGAGTGACAAACGGTTGGGATCCAGATCAGGACCGACAAAACGTCGGTCCTGATCTGTATCCAAACTGTTTGCAAAGGTCATCCGCAGACGACAAAAGTCGCCGCTAGAAAAGAAAGGATTAATGAAGATGATAATCCCATTGCAGTTTTCATAATGTTCTGGTAATTACTATTTTCCAATGACATAATAGTATCTGTCTAGCTTTTTCATTTTGAATCGTGCATAAAATATTGTTTTAAGCGATCCATTAAGCGATTTCAAGGTTTTTGTTTCAAGACTTTGACTGTTACATAAAGTCATTGTCATTTGTGTCAATGCATAGTCTCAAATGTTTGCATGGTGAATGCTTTAAAACCTGCTTTTACTAGATCCATTAGGCAGTGTGCAGCTATTGTTTTCTGTTTAAGTTTGGCTTCATTTAGATTAATTATTATACAGATTCAAGTGTCAGGCTATTTCACGTTTTAATGATTCATGGGTGTTTTAATTTGCTATTTGCGACGGTCATTATTTTTCATCACATAAACATATCCAGTGCACATGTACTGTCCTGCCAGCCTAGAGTGACAGTGACGTCATGTTTTGTTTACAAAGTTATCAGGACCTTACAATCGATAGATCACTTCTGTATTTATCCTATCCGCAGGAAGTGAACTATCGATGCACATTAGATGCTGTTGTGGATATAATAGTGTAAGAGTGACTTCCCTTCATTCTAATGATCAGAATTGCTGTCGTGGATATAAAAGATGAAAATGTAAGAGTGACTTGCCTTTTGTTGAAATTTCAGAATTGCTGTTGGGTATATAATAGATGTAAGTGTAAGGGAGACTTCCCTTTATTCTAAATTTCAGAATAACTGTCGTAGATATAATAAATATAAGTTATAAATATAAGTTTGACTTCCCTTTGTTCTAAATTTCAGAATTGATTTTGGGGATATAATAGATTAAAATGTAAGAGTGACTTCCCTTTACCAAATTTCAGAATTACTGTTGGGGATATAAAATATGAAAATGTAAGAGTGTCTTCCCTTTATGCTAAATTTCAGAATTGCTGTTGGGAATATAATATTTGAAAATGTAAGAGTGACTTCCCTTTGTCTTAAATTTCAGAATTGCTGTTGTGGATATAATAGATGAAGATGTAAGAGTGACTTCCCTTTGTTCTAAATTTCAGAATTGCTGTTGTAGATATAATAGATGAAGATGTTAGAGTGACTTCCCTTTACCAAATTTCAGAATTGCTGTTGGGAATATATGAAAATGTAAGAGTGACTTCCCTTTGTTCTAAATTTCAGAATTGCTGTTGTGGATATAATGGATGAAAATGTAAGAGTGACTTCCCATCTTTCTCAATTTCAGAATTGCTTATGGGGATATAATAGATGAAAAAGTAAAAGTGACTTCCCTTTATTCTCAATTTCATAATTGCTGTTGGGGATATAATAGATTAAAATGTAAGAGTAACTTCCCTTTACCAAATTTCAGAATTGCTGTTGGGGATATAATAGATGAAAATGTAAGAGTGACTTCCCTTTATGCTCAATTTCAGGATTGCTGTTGTGGATATAATAGATGAAAATATAAGAGTGACTTCAGAATTGCTGTTGGGAATATAATATTTGAAAATGTAAGAGTGACTTCCCTTTATTCTCAATTTCATAATTGCTGTTGGGGATATAATAGATTAAAATGTAAGAGTGACTTCCCTTTACCAAATTTCAGAATTGCTGTTGGGAATATAATATTTGAAACTGTAAGAGTGACTTCCCTTTATTCTCAATTTCATAATTGCTGTTGGGGATATAATAGATTAAAATGTAAGAGTGACTTCCCTTTACCAAATTTCAGAATTGCTGTTGGGGATATAATAGATGAAAATGTAAGAGTGACTTCCCTTTATGCTCAATTTCAGGATTGCTTTTGGGAATATATGAAAATGTAAGAGTGACTTCCCTTTATGCTCAATTTCAGGATTGCTGTTGTGGATATAATAGATGAAAATATAAGAGTGACTTCAGAATTGCTGTTGGGAATATAATATTTGAAAATGTAAGAGTGACTTCCCTTTATTCTCAATTTCATAATTGCTGTTGGGGATATAATAGATTAAAATGTAAGAGTGACTTCCCTTTACCAAATTTCAGAATTGCTGTTGGGAATATAATATTTGAAACTGTAAGAGTGACTTCCCTTTATTCTCAATTTCATAATTGCTGTTGGGGATATAATAGATTAAAATGTAAGAGTGACTTCCCTTTACCAAATTTCAGAATTGCTGTTGGGGATATAATAGATGAAAATGTAAGAGTGAGTTCCCTTCATTCTAAATTTCAGAATTGCTGTTGGGGATATAATAGATTAAAATGTAAGAGTGACTTCCCTTTACCAAATTTCAGAATTGCTGTTGGGGATATAATAGATGAAAATGTAAGAGTTACTTCCCTTTATGCTCAATTTCAGGATTGCTGTTGGGAATATAATATTTGAAAATGTAATAGTGGCTTCCCTTTGTTCTAAATTTCAGAATTGCTGTTGTGGATATAATAGATGAAGATGTAAGAGTGACTTCCCTTTGCTCTAAATTTCAGAATTGCTGTTGTAGATATAATAGATGAAGATGTTAGAGTGACTTCCCTTTACCAAATTTCAGAATTGCAGTTGGGGATATAATAGATGAAAATGTAAGAGTGACTTCCCTTTATTTTAAATTCCAGAATTGCTGTTGTGGATATATAATAGATGAAGATGTAAGAATGAATTCCCTTTATTCTTAATTTCAGAATTGCTGTTAGGGTTACAATAGATGAAAATGTAAGAGTGATTTCATTTTGTTCTAAATTTTGGATTAAATATATGATAATGTAAGTTTCCAAATTCCATAATACGTAAACAGAGAAGGCTCTGGGAAGACTGTGATAAGATGCAGTCTCATCTGAACCTTCGCTTGTTACCACCATGTTGTATATTTTGTTTACATAAAGGAAGACTGTGCTTATGTGCAGTCTCATATGAACCTTCATTTTGTTTACATAAATAGAAAATGCTCTGTGAAGACTTTGATTACGTCTCGTCTGAATCGTCGCTTGTCACTTATGTTCCATTGTGCAAGTTACCTATGCTGCATTGGCATAGCCAGAATGCTGAAAAGGGGGAGACTACTGTATCAAGCAACGATTCTCTACAATTACGTCCCTTTTCAAAATGGGAACTTCTCTTTTAAGTAAGAATTTGCTAATAGAGGGAGCGAGTGCTTTCCTTTAAGAGCAAACCCTTACTTATAGTATGGAAAATCACTTTTACCACATTAGGCGAGCTCCCTTGAGTGTTACTATTTTCATTACGCACGTGCGTATACTACGTTATGTGCTGCGTTTTTGTTTCTTGGAACAGAGAAGACCCTGGTAAAAATGTGGATATGTACAGACTCATCTGACCCTTCTCTGGTCACCTATGCTCCGTATTTTGTCGATGTTAGCAGGGAAGACTCTCGCGAGACTGTGGAATTGTACAGACTCATTCGACCCTTTTACTTCTCTGGTCACCCATTCTCCGTAGTTTGTCCTTGTTGGCAGGGAAGACTCTCGCGAGACTGTGGATATGTACAGACTCATTCGAACCTTCTCTGGTCACCTATGCACCGTATTTTGTCTCTGCTATCAGGGAAGACTCTGTCGAGATTGTGAATATGTACATACTCATCTCACCCTTCTCTGGTCACCTATGCATCGTGTTTTGTGAGCAGGGAAGACTCTGGCGAGACTGTGCATATGAGGGAGCGCAGTGACTCAGTGGTAGAGTGCTTGTCTCGAGACCGAGGGTCCGCGGGTTCGATCCTCACCGGCGTCATTGTGTTGTGTCCTTGAGTAAAACACATTAATCCTAGCTTAGTACTGGTTCAACCCAGGAAGTCCTGTCCCTATATAACTGAAGAATGGTTGATGGGACGTAAATAATCAAATAAATCAAATCAAATCAATCAGCGAGATTGTGCGTTTTGTGATGTCTAATCTGAGACCTCTGATTGTGTATGTGTAAAGTTTTATCGTTGCAAACAATGCCACATTCTTCACTGTTTACCAAAGTAGGGTAAAGTCAACGCCTACGGACATCAGGTAAATTCGGACATACATTTGCAAAAAGTGGAATCAAGATGAGACAGCTCCTTATGAGCTGTCTCATCAGGATTTTCGTTGTTTGCTTAATTATTTTTTTTTTTATTTCAATAATTAAAACATGATACAAACAAGGTCGCTGTCCGAATTTACCTGATGTCCGAAGTTACCTGACTTTACCCTACCTGTTTGCAGGTATTCAGGTATCCAGAATGAAAAGAGTTAAGAAAAACAGTTGAACTTTTCCTTGCCAGTGTCTGCTGATAACCTTTGCAAACAGGTTGGACCCAGATCAGGACCGACAGAACGTCGGTCCTGATCTATATCCAAACTGTTTGACATTCGGATGGTGCTCCTGAAAGATTTTTTTTTGAAAAAAAGTAATCAGTTTTTAAAATAAACAATCGGCAGACGCCAACAAACCATGGAACATTAGTCTGCTTGTTACGATATAGTGGAAGTGCATTCTGTATTCTGCTTGAGCCATACCAAAAACTTCTTGTATGTGAGCAACAAAGGCCTGGAACAGCTTGTTTATTCATGCAGTCTGATCAGCAACTCTGTCATTAGCTGTACGTCAAAAGGCGTCTATATATGGGGTAAAGGGGTAAAGAATACGAGCAAGGCATAAAGGTTCGGTCAAAACCCTGAATTTGATGTGTGATTTGCTAGGCACGGTCGTCCGCAATTAATTATTACATGCTAAATCAGAATTTTTCCGATTCTAGCTGTGGGTCTTATCCTTTCTGACGATCCGAGTTTAATCTGTTTTAGCCTCATTGGAATCATCTCTCATTAGTAGAACTCCTTCCTTGCAAGCGGCGACGTTTGTCGTCTGCTGATGAAATTTGCAACAGTTTGGACCTAGATCACGACGGACGTTCTATCTAGACCCAAACCGTATGGCAATTTTAGAGAAAAAAAAGTCAGCAGAAGACCACAAAAACAGTATACAAAGACTCAATAGTCTGAAGACTTCTGTCTCCATACTTAGCCCATAAAGCGAAAATCACGATGCGGCAGACGGAATTTTGTGGCATTTTTCTTAATTTTGAAAAAAAGGTATGGTATTTCATGAGAATCGTCTGCCAGCAGACGATTCTCATGAAATGTCATGCCTTATTTGTGCCTTATTTGTTATTTTTGAAATTTGAAATTGTCGTCTGCTACAAATTATAGGTGGCGCTTTATAACAGGGACGGCTGTGATATGTAGACACGGATGCTTAGGCTTGTCATTCAAACTTGCCTAAGAGATACAGGGTTGGATCCAGGATTTCTGGAAAGAGGGTTCATGTGTGTGGGGGTCGCTTTGCTAATTTTCTCTTATTTTTCTTAAATATCCCATGAAAATGAAATAAATTTTCATAGAATGTTTTAAAACTTGAGCGGGGAGGGGGGTCGAACGATTTTCCCTGAACCCCATCTGGATCCGCCACTGAGATAAATACAAGCCATCATTAGTGAGCAAATTCAAATCAGAGGGTCCACCGTTCCTGTTGGAATCGAGGCTCGCCGAGCTTCCCACAGGAACGGTGGACCCAACGGTTTGGAAGAAACGAAATTTTAGCTCTAAATTTTGTTATCAATCAGCTTAAACATATATTGTGCATGCTAAAAAGAAGAATCGTCTCATTGAAACGTTTCTTTTTAGTACATGTACCCACTGCATCCGTTTAGGCTAGGAAATAAGCCTTGAAGGGGGAAAATCGGGAAAACCCCATATACATAGGGTGGATATAAGAGAGAAATGATATCATATTTTCAACATTTTAGAAAAAAATAAAGGTCGCAGACGGTCACATGTACGGACGGACAACGTGAAAATAGTATACCCCAACACAAGGAATGTTTCTTGAGAGTTTGAGTGGGGCATGATGGACACTTTAAAATATCTTCGATTACGCAGTCATTTCAAAAACCCTAGTTGAGGACCATGGTTTCAAATGAAGAAACATTTCCCAGCAGCCATATTACGTCAGAATGGCGTCTATTGACGTCGACACGACACAATATGTCGACATCGATATGACGTCATCTCGTCGTCATGCGCCTGCTGCATGGAATCGAAAGAAATAAACAACTCCATACACATTATGTTTGGCCATGACACAGGAATATAACCTTTTGATACAATGTACCAGCAACGCATGTTCTGATCATCCTGTAATTATGTGCATCCTGATTTTGTGCTTTCTTTTTGCCGCATGCAGGCTTAGGCCAGAATTTTTTATTAGTTGATTTACGAACCCTCCTACTGTAATTTTACGGAAAGTAGAAAAAAAATTAATTTCTAAAATTTTTATTTTTTTTATCCGCCGACTCTAAACATTATTTGTTTTGTTGAAAAAAAAAACAATAATTTTTTGAGGTTCTGTCTGTGTATTTTTGAGAGTGACACTTTAAAAAGTGATTGTCCTGTCCAGATTTTTAGGAAAATGATAAAATATTTAAAAATTTAATACATACTGTTGGTTTGCCTTACCAGTTTTACTATTTTTTTCTGGAGATATTAAAAAAAAAAGCTCTGAAAATGACCAGTTGACTGGTCATTTTCAGAGGGTTTTTTTAAGTTTTTTTTCGTCCCCCGACCCTAAATCTGAAAAAAAATCCTCGTAAATCAACTAAGTGAAAACATCTGGCTTATAGTTAATAAATAAAGACTTTCAGTCTAGTTTCATGGAAAAACGACACAAAATTCAAGCATTCCGAAAACATAATTCCAAAGGCTGAATTTAAACTTGTATTGTGCCTGCCCACGAGGTTATAAAACTTGTCCATGCTCAATTCAACTGAGCATGTAATTAGATGTAAATTACTGAAAAAATAAGATTTTCTTGCTTGAAAAGTCCCAGGTGCTTTATCCATCCTGTTTATAAAACTTAGGCC
This sequence comes from Loripinus fragilis, assembly GCA_964019695.1. Lineage (NCBI taxonomy): Eukaryota > Metazoa > Mollusca > Bivalvia > Lucinida > Lucinidae > Loripinus > Loripinus fragilis. The sequence goes on along the minus strand of OZ026526.1, from coordinate 55,768,724 downwards.
AGATCTTGTTATTAGTTAATTTACGGGATTTTTCAGATTTAGGGTCGGGGGACGAAAAAAAAGCTCTGAAAATAACCAGTTGACTGGTCATTTTCAGAGCTTTTTTTTAATAGAACAAACAGTAAAACTAGTAAGGTAAACCAACACTCTGTATTAAATATTTTTAAAAATATTTCATAATTTTCCTAAAACTTTGGATAGGACAATCACTTTTAACAATGTCACTCTCAAAAATACACAGACAGAAACTCAAAAATATTTTTTTCAATTAGAGCTAGCGGATAAAATGAAAAATAATTTTGAATTTGTTTTTCTACTTTCCGGAAAATTACAGTAGGAGGGTTCGTAAATCAACTAATCAAAAAAATTTGGCTTTAAAATGCCAACAATTTTTATTGGCAATTAACATCTATGAGCAGCATATATTTCATGCTCAGTTGGGTTAAGCATGAAAATAGTTAATAACATCGGGGTCTGATTCCAGGATTTGGTGACAGACCTAAATTCAGTAACCTTTAATAAAAAAAATCAGTTCCTGAATTCCTGATATTCCTGATATTCAAAATTGGAAATTTTTGCTGATGAGGTTTATGTTTATTATCAAAAGGTCATTTTCCCCTTGTTATGGTCTGAACATAATTGCTTTACAATTTATTTTACAACATTTCAGTCACAGCATGTAAATGGACTGCAGATGAACAAAAAATTCCGAATATATAATAGAACTTTTTGCTCTCTGTAAAGGCGGTAACTTTAATATTCATATCTGGGCGTGGTTCGGCTTTTTCATTTGCTTTACAAGGGAAATCAGGTTCTATATATAATGTGGTGAAGAATTAATAAGCTGTTTAGGCCGCGCAAGCGTGCCAATCCTTACCGTATACACACTGAACTCACATTTATTAACCCTTAAAGCATAGCCACAAAATGTACGTTTTTGTCGCCCACTAAAATATTTGAAGCCTTATAGACAAACAGTGTGAAGCCAGATCATACTGCTCCTGTAGGAGCAGTCTGATCTGGGTTCACAATGTTTGCCTCTATGCTTGTTTTAAATAGACATTTTCAGATGCAGTTATTTTGCTGGCGTTTTTAGGACTAAATCATGTGTTTTGCGTCTATACTGAAGTAATGGCGCAAGATGATACAGTTACTTTGCCTCATTTTCAGCTCAAACCTATGTCTAAGGTAGACCAGTCCTAATTACGCATTCATGAGGTGCCGCCTTTTACAGTAACCAAAAAGTTCAATAGTACCAATATACCCTAAGTATTCGGACACAATACAATGCTTCCTAGAAAATGAGTCCAGTTGTGTTTCATGTAGCACTGATATGGCAAAAAGTTTTAAACCCTGATCAGATTGCTTAAAGGAGCAATCTGATTTTGGTTAACATTTTTTGCTCATGGTTTAAAATTACGCAGCAGCCTCATAGTTAAGTACTACATGTACCATAGTTAGTATTGATACCTCAATCTGATATTTAAATGTTGAATAAATTGCCAGGCTCGGCCAAAGATGTCATTATATTCTACAGAACAAGTTTGCTTTGAAGTCTGAAACATTATTTTCTTTTATCCTTATAATCATTATTTAACTAAGTTAGTTTATCACATGTCGTCGCGTCTTGAAGTGAAATAATGCCATGCAATAAACTTGATAAACCACTAGTGGTTTACAGATTAGCGCGCAGCGTAATGACGTCCATTATACGAGGGTCATCCAATAAAGAATGAGACTTTCTTCATAGTATAAAAACCTGTGTGTGTGTATTTAGTTAAAATTCACCATAATAATAGTATGACATCTTAGCAATTCAGAAACAGAAATAATATATTTGTGATTTATCAGTTGCCATAGTAAAGAAATGTTTTGTGGAAGGGCTTGAAGGCGCATGGCCACGTTTATATTATTTTTTGCATACCCACCGTCTTTCAAAGTCTTTTATTTTTGAACATTGATATCATTAAGCCTCTTGATATCAATTATTCTGCTGAAAAATCTTAGTGTTACATAAAAAGTTATGAAAAAAGAACAAAATATGCATATCCTTTATTTTGGTTGCCTAGCAACCAATTTACTCGATTTTTAATAAACACATTACTTTGCGTTGCCATGGTAACTATATAAGAGAAGGACATCATACAAAATGTATGGTTATGTGCAGCTGATCGTTATTAAGTATACATGCACAGAATCCTGTTCACTTTAATTGCCTTCGACTATTTGATATTAACTTTTAAAGTCACGAGGTCAGCGAAAAATACAAGATAGTTCTTGAAATCTTGATTTTTAAGCTTTGTTTCCATGGTAACAGCTCAAAAATCCAGAACATTACATTACCCTATTGGTTATAGACTGAGTGCATGAGCATATATAAGTACTAGGAGAAAAATAAACTATACATCTTAATCTGTTGCCATGGTGACCATCTATACTGAGCCGGCCACGGATGTTTGCCTAGTCTTCTAATGTTGCCTAGCAACAACAGTTGGAACTACGTAACATGTCAAATATGGTACATGTGAACAGCCAAAAAGGTGTGTTAGTTTTGAACCAGATTTCATAAGCCTAGCATGTAAATTCAGTGCGTTATAGAAAAAGTCTCATTCTTTATTGGATGACCCTCGTATAACGTTGCGTAAAAGATGGCAAACATTTTGAAGTTATCACGCCAAAATGTGCTTTTCAAGTAAATGTTATGTCATTTGATTCGTGCTCCAGTCTTATTGAATGTATTAAACTTGTTTTGTGAAAAAGAGATAAAATGCTCGGCAAGCCTCGCATTTTATCTCTTTTCCCCAACTCGTTTTATAAATTCAATAAAACATGAGAACTCATGTAACATCCTCTATATTTAACTTAACAGGAGGCATTGTAATTTTGGGCCAAAATACTTCAGGTACAGACACTATACATAATTGAGCCACAACATGTGATTTCCAACGATGTGGCATTTTGACATATATAGCCTGTGTAGCCCCCTTCTAAGCGTAGAGATTCCAAATGCTGCTCGGTCTCTTAGAATATTCAAGCGACTAGCAATTGCTCTGACCAGAGTGCGCATATGCACATGCTGATCTGTGGCTTTGCTGGTCGCACATACCACATTGTTGGAAATCTCATGTCACGGCTCTTATCCCTTATTGCTACTACCTTATAGGTATGTGGAATATTCCTCTACAATCTATTTAAGCAAGGGATTTACAGTTTAGAAGAAATAGGATACTTAATTTCATAATATCCAAAAATAATTGTAGACAAACTTTTTCGAGTATGCTGACATCATGCGCGGATCCAGAAAGTACTAATACTGAATTCCAACAATGTGGTATGTGCGACCAGCAAAAGCTCAGATCAGCCTGCGCATACGCGCAGTCTGATCAGAGCCTTTTACTAGTTGCTTGAATATTCTATGACTGTTGATATACTGACCGAACATCATTTGGAGTTGCTTAGCCTAAAGGGAGGCTCGTCTGAGTCTACACTTGTTAAAAAGCCACATTGTTGGAAATCACATGTCGCAGTTCAAATGTACTGATCCTACTGCTAGAATGCCAAACTTTTCCCATGCTCAACTCAGCTGAGCACGAAATTTATCCTGCTCATAAATGTTAAAATGCCAACAATTGTTGGCATTTTAACATTTATTAGCATGACAAATACAACATCTGGGAGACTTTACGCAAGAGACTTCTTCTTTGTCGGTAGGCTATTTTAGTTTTTATGAGCAGTTGAAATTTTGTGCTCAGTTGAGTTGAGCATGATAAAGCTTTTATACCCTTGATGCCTGATCTGCTCTTTTATTACTCTCATGCAACAAAATCAGATTTTCTCGTGAAGAGGCCCAAATCGTCTAAAGTCTGTTCTTGTATTCAATCTCCAAATCGTCTATAGTCTGTTCTTGTATTCAATCTCGATCGTCTATAGTCTGTTCTTGTATTCAATCTTGATCATCTATAGTCTGTTCTTGTATTCAATCTTGATCGTCTATAGTCTGTTCTAGTATTCAATCTTGATCGACATAGTCTGTTCTTGTATTCAATCTTGATCATCTATAGTCTGTTCTTGTATTCAATCTTGATCGTCTATAGTCTGTTCTAGTATTCAATCTTGATCGACATAGTCTGTTCTTGTATTCAATCTTGATCGACATAGTCTGTTCTTGTATTCAATCTTGATCGACATAGTCTGTTCTTGTATTCAATCTGGTATCGACATAGTCTGTTCTTGTATTCAATCTTGATCGACACCCTTGTACGACACAATCTTGGTTCTTATGGGAAGGTGTTTCTGAAATGTACAGAGTGGATTACCAATGTGTGCTCGGATGTTTCCCATCAGCAACAGTAACCACACCGGATAGGCGGCGATTAAAAACGTGAATACAATCGACGCACGTACAGATCGAATATAGTTAAAACAGAGTTTTTGATTGCCATTTGTCGCCCGACTGGCGACAAATGACAATCGTAAACATTGTTTCTAGCTTTTTTGATTCGCGTTCCTCGATTGTTAAGAGCGTTTTCGATTGCCGCCTATTCGGTGTGGCAACTGAAGGTCACCAGTGGTGGTAATTTTGTATCATAATCTTCGCGATTGGTGGCCGTTGAGTTCTTGACGACCACATGCTCTGACAGATGGTTGCTTTGCTTAATTGACAGTCTGGATTAGGATCTGGATTTCTTTATCAGTAAAATGTTCAATCATTTTCCCTCTTTTTTTTTTTTTTTTTTTTTTTTTTTTGCCTTTTATTTTTAAAAAAAGTCGGTTGTTGTTTTTCTGTCATTATTTTTCTTCATGCTTATAATATGATAATCAAAAATCAGTTTTCTTATCATTTTGTTCTTTTCTTTAAAATAATAAGCATTTTCTTTTTATAACAAGCCCATGATTTTCGTTTTTAACAGTGCTTTTATACCCGCTTTTTTCTTTAGAAAAAGGGTATATTGATTTCGTGTCAAAGTCGGTCCGTCGTCCGTCCGTCCGTCCGTCTGTCTGTCCGTCTGCCCGTCCGTGCACGTTTCTTGTAAATGTATCTCCTCCTAAATTGTTAGAGGTAGCAACTTCAGGCTTTGTAGTTAGATAGGTCACATGATATAGAGGGTACTTGGCAACATTTTGTGTGACCTTGACCCCAAGGTCAAGGTCAAAGGTCAAATATTGAATATCTTGTAAATGCTTCTCCTCCTAAAGCTTTTGACATAGTTACTTCAAACTCTGTAGGTGCATAGGTCACATGATGTAGAGGGCACTGGGCAACATTTAGTGTGACCTTGACCTGAAGGTCAAGGTCAAATAATGTTCTTTCTTGTAAATGCATTTTCTCCTAAACTGTTGGACGTAGCAATTTCGAATTTTGCAGGTGCAAAGGTCATATGATTTGGAGAGCACTGGACAACATTTGGTGTGACCTTGACCCATAGGTCAAGGTCATATAGTGTATTTTTGTAAATGCTTCTTCTCCTTAACCATTGGACATAGCAACTTCAAACTTTACAGGTGTATAGGTCATATTATGTTGAAGGTACTGAGCTACATTTTGTGTGACCTTGACCCCAAGGTAAAGGTTATAGGTCAAAAAGCGGGTATTTGCGATGGTGTACCATCGATTTCTGCTCTAGTACTCTTATTTCCTCCAATTTGTGAAAATATGTCCACTAGTTCATTCGCAGAACATTTACAAAATATGGCCTGAACAGTTTTTCACAGCTTTCACTTGTTTATCATAACGTTGCGTCTAGGTGTGAAATATTGTCATGCATTAAAATCGATAAACCACTATAGGGATCACACATGTTTTTTCATGCATTAATATTTTCCATGTTTCGAGGGAGCTGTTTTGAACACGAGGCCTAACGGCAAGTGTTAATGCAATGAAACACATAGGCCACTGGCTGGATATGGTTTACCTCCCCCCCAGGGGGAATTTTGTAGACCATATTTTTCTTAAAGCCCAATGTCTTGCAAGGATTTTGCAACATGTTAGCCCTCTGACAATGGCAGCGTTAAGCTGTAACAGCCTGTTACATACGTTACCCTACAAAATATTTGATAATTAAATTTCTTTTTAAGACTTCAGAAAAGTGCAAAAGATGAGGTAAGATTACCAAATTGGTTATATTTTCTAAGTAAGCTATTACTAGGCCACAGATTTTGACATTTGAAAACAAATATAGTCACCCCGGATGTAGTGTATGTTACATTTTTTAATTGACCCCCCTTTTAAATGATAAATGCATCTAATGTAGTTTGTCTTAAATTTTATTGAAACCAGTTTATGTTCTTTAATTTGGTATCATATTAAAGAATTTTTAATAACCTTTTCAAAACTGCAAACATTACTTTTCTATCTTATATACTTTTTGAGTTATTAGATGTTGAACATGGTACCCCCATATCACACAAAAATGTAAAATGTAATTCTCTAGGCCTGGCCCTGGCTATAGACCCCACCTCCCCCAGGGGGAATTTCGTAATTATGATTTCTAGATACTACATTATAAAGGCCACAAAATGAAATATGTTAGCCCTCTGAGAGTGGCAGCGTTAGCGGGTAACATCATGTTACGTACGTTACCCACAAAATAACATTAAATTTTCCTGAAAATGCCTCCAACATGACATATTCAGACTTTTTTTGAAGTCTGGCACAGGTTTAAGAACTTCTTATAACACAGTTACATAATTTTAGCATTTATTTTATAAATTTCTTGAGTTTTTGCCGTTGTATATGTTACTTAGTGTTTCATATGTTATTTCCAAGTATCAGTATGGCAGTTATTGACTATACATGTATTACATCCATCAGTGAATGTAGTAAATCTATAAGGCTTCTATTCAAATGAATTAAAGTTCCTTATTATGGAGTCTTACACTATTTTACAGCCCAGGTTACATACGTTACTCTCTGAATACCATTAAACGTTTAAGATATGGTCTCCAACACGACCTGCTTGTACGTATTGGCATGCTGGCACAGGTCCATGCACTTCTTTTTACTCTGGCTCATTTGCTGGGGAAGTAACTCAAAACATAAACTACCATAAACCCTCTTTTCTTTTATAGAGACATCAAATATAGTTAACATAATACTCATGGAAAGTTTGTAACATACAGTGCAATATGCGAGTAACAACTTAAAAGATCAAAGATACCCCATCATGTAGAAGTTATAGAGCAAATCTTTGTATATTATCCAAGTGTTTAAAGAATTTTTCTAAACAGCATATTAATCCTCTATCAGATTCATCTTGCAAGGATTTTGCAATATGCTAGCATTATGGTAATGGCACCATTACCTTGTAACAGCCAATTATATATATTACCCATCAACATTTTTGATAGTTTTAGTAAATGACATGACATCTGAAAAGTGCAAACCATAAGGTAAGATTTACAAATTGGCTATATCATCCACATAAGCTATTTTTGCATCACAGATATGGACCTTTGAAAACAAATATTCACCCCAAAGTGTTACGTATGTTACTTTTTTTCATTATTCCTATAGAAATGATTTATGAAACTAATATAGTTTGATATTTTTTTTAAATGTGAACATGCTTACTAACTCATTTTGTATTAAAGTATGTTTATGTACCTTTTGGAAACTGCAAATATTATTTTTCTATCTTTTATATGGTTTGAGTTGTTGAGTTTTGAACATGGTAACCCCATATCACACAAAATGTAAAATATAATTATGTGGCTCTTTTGTTAGGGTACAATCAAGTTTTCTTTCACCCAGAGATACTTGATTTCCTTCCCATTTATTTTACACACATTTTGTCCATATCTGAATAGGCTCACTTGTTTTCATGGGAAAGACTTGATAGTTCAATCTCTGTATGTACATGTTAAGGACAGAAAAGCAGGGTGGATGTAATCCCATTTTCATGCCATTTGAAATAGTAAGTATATGTGCATGGCTTTGGTACTCTTTTCAGAAACATGTCGTACTGCAGCTTATTCACAATTACATAAACAGCACATGTTAGGGCTTCATATCACCGATGAGTGCCTAGAGCAGTTCTTTATTTGTTTTCCTACCCTGCTTAGAATGTTGATGAACTAGTGGGGGAGGGGTTCTCTATCAGTTTGGTAGGAACAACCTTTCTGTGGTACTAACACATCGGCACATTGGTAGTGTCACAATCTGTTAAACAGTGTATTACTGTAGATCTCTTCCCCCATATCCTTGCCAATGTTGTTGACATTCAGAAGGTGCACCTTTTGTTGCATACACCAGTGTTGAACAAAACACCCAGGTAATGATAGTTCTCCATCAGTATATGTGTACATGGAGATGTTAGCCCTCTGAGAGTGGCAGCGTTAACGTGTAACATTTGTTTCCTTCCCATTTATACTGATAGAGAACCCCTCCCCCACTAGAAATTTAAGACTTTATAGACTGCTGCCATTTATACTGATAGAGAACCCCTCCCCCCACTTGAATGTTTCTAAGACATTTCTGAGACTTTATAGACTGCTGCTATTTATAAGTAACAAAACCAACATGCCCTGCCTTTAGTGCCTGGTTGAATATTGGTGCCATCAGATCCTTGAAGGTGACAGGAAAAGCTATGATGCTCTGTAGTGATGGCATTAACATCAAAGTTATGTGCAGCACTACATGGCCAATCTAATGTTGGTTCAATGTGTGATTGCAAGCCATGCAGAAGTTTGGACTTGGCAGTTTTGTTGGAAATTCTATCAGGAGTTGACAGTGACCATGGTACAGGTCCTAGAAGGAACCGAAGTGTCAACTCAAGGTCAACAATATGTCCAATAGAAAGACGTCATGCTGACCAAAGACGCTCCTTTAAGCTCTTAGCTGCTGGCTGTTTATGTTTTGTAAATTGGACAATATCTTCTTGCTTGACCTCGCAAACCTCAAAACTTTATTAGCTTGTAGCATTATATGGGGTTGTGAAAGACAGATTTTTTTTAACTAAAAGTGGTTCAATGCAGTCTGCAACAGCTTTCCTGCCAATGTCATCAGCCTCAATAAGATATTAGCTATGCCAGGCTTAGCAGGAACACCGAAAGACAAAAAAGCACAGTTCATGTCTTCAAAACTAGAACTAAAAGGATTGGTGAAGCCTGAAACTGCCTCTAGTATTCGTATTTCATTTCGGTGCATTGAAGAGTTGTTTGAATATATTGAGCTCTGATTAGATGAGTAATACACCATTCCATCTGTAGTACGAAGCGTAGTTCTAGTTGCTGAAGCCTATAATACCTCTTTATTGTTTGCCTCATAGCTATCTCAAAAGCATTTCTCAAGCAAAGAACCAATGGTCGTGTCACAATAAACCCATTTTGTTTGAGAAGTTCTTTGCATCTGCGATGTGTATCAGATAAATTTATATGTGTAATCAGTTACACAGGTACATATTGAGCGTATCTGTTGTGATCGTTTGCAATTAACATTGGGAACAATGCATACAGATAGAGCTGACATGCAATTCAAAGTTGTTTTCTTTGTAGCCCTAATCAGTGTGAACACCATCTGAATTATATCCATATACCCTGCCCAGAACTGAGCTGTCCATTTCTTAGATTCTCTGACAGACTTCATACATGTATAGTCAACAACTGCTATACAGATACTCAGAATAGCTTATGTATCATTTGGTAACACACATAACAGTTTAAGCTCGGGGCATTTATTAAATGAATACTTAAAATAGGTAAACCTTGTTAGAAGAAGTACATAAACCTGTGCCAGCATGCAAATAAGTATAGACAGGGCTTGTGAGAGACATTAACTAGAATGTTTAATGCTATTTTGAAGGTAACATACATAACATGGGCCTGAAAAATAGTGAAAGCGACCATAATAAAGAACTTAAATCATTTAAGTAGCAGTCTTATAGATTAAATATATTCTGTGACAGATGTAATACAAGTATATTAAATAAATACCATACCGATACTCGGAAATAACGCAGGAAACATTAAGTAACGTATATAACGGTAATAGCTCAAGATATTTATAAAATTAATACGAAAAATATGTAACTGTGTTATAAGAAGATCATAAACCTGTGTCAGCATGCAAATATGTACGAACATGTCATGGTTGAGACATTATCAGTGACATTTAATGCTATTTTGGGGGGTAACGTATATAACGTGATGTTACACGTTAACGCTGCCACTCTCAGAGGGCTAACATCTTTTATTTTGTGTCGTATATAATGTAGTTTCAGAAAATCATAGTGTACAAAATTCCCCCTGGGGGGGGAGGGGGGTCTATAGCCAGCTCAAGGCCTAACACATGTGTGATCGTAATTCTTGCATATTTTACCCGATTCCAACCAAAGGCCCACTGAAATCACGGCTACAACTTTAAAATAACATTTTTCTTACGCTGGGTTTCGCCAAACAAAATGGCGTCATCGTTAAACTTTCGGACATCATTATGTCGTAATAACGTCATAACGGGTGCAACGTTTTCGTGAACAAAAACGACAACGTAATGATCAGTCCGGGCTGCAACGATATCCGTGTAATGTCAGACAAACTAAGCGGGGCTCGTTAAAGTATTTTCAAATTCAAACCCATGTTCAAACAGCACGTGAATCTCGTGATTTGTACATGGATTTTAGTTCATTTAAGAAATAAATTCGATTTTTGGAATATTCATTGAATCATGAATACTTCAGGTCCCTTGCAAAGTAGTAACCCGAACTAACTCTGCAAGAGACCCGAAGTATTAATGATTCCGAGAACAGACCAAAAATTGAAGTTATAACTTATATTTACATTTTATTATAAATATGTTAAATATAGAAATTATTTATGATTTAGGAAACAAAACAGTTTTGTATTTAATATGTAATCGTATAAACGGTTTTGTTGGAGTGTACATGTAGAACAGAATAGCGGAACAGTCAGGGTGAACACGGACAGCCAATGGAGCAAACAAGAGGCTTGTTTTTTAATCGTAGCTACAAGGGCATTTTCAAGAAAAAGTAGGGAAAGGTAGGAACACAACAAAAGGTAGGGAAAAGAAGGAAAAGTTGGGCCCTCTTGAAAGCATTGGGCCCACTTGAAAGCCTGATTAATCAATTAATTCTCTATCAAAATCAGCATGGTAAAAGTTGTCACAACAAAAACACCAAAGCAGAATAGTTTTTGCTCTTGCAAAAATTTAAACTGCAAAATTTAGTGGCCTGTCTAATTAATTAAAGGAGTTTAATTTATAAAATTCTAGCAACGAAGCAAGCGATGAAAACAAATTAATGATTTTATTGGAACAATTTAAACATTACCCCCGCCCCCTGCTGGGAAGCTTAAGTTGGAGGTGACCCCTACTAGCCAAATGGAATTTCATATGACCCCCCCCCCTATCCCCCCCACACACGCACATACATATTGAACAAAAGTTAAAACGCTACACCTGAATTGTTTGCCATCTATATACAAAATTATGCAAACCAAAATTGCAATTTTAAAGTGCATCTTTATGTTCAAATACTGTGTAATGCAGAACAGTAAAAGTTTTACGGATGTTGTCACGAGGAAACACATGAAAGCCATTTAAATGTGACAAGGGTCCATTTTTTCAGGTTGCCCATTTGAACGGAAATCTAACACAATTTAGGCCTTCAGAAATCCACTACCTACGAGATCCGACTGCACAAAATGGTAGTCTAGACATGTGACAACCAGAAATGTGAAGGACTTATCTCAAGTGTGTTTTGATCGTTTAGAAAAGCAATCTTAAAAAGCGGATTTTCACTCAAATTGGCAAGTTTAAAAATTTAACACTGAAATCTCCATAGGAAAATCAATGTGTTGTTGCATCTAAGTTCGAGGCCATTACTAGTCGAGAAATGGTAGAAACAATGTGCTGAGAGGTCGACCTGATTTGGCAAAAGAAAATGAAAAAAGTTAATAAGCAATGCTTATTAGATACCCCCGCACAGTAAGAGTCAGTGAAAAAACATGGCAAGTTATAGTTCAAACCAGCAGACCTTAGTTTTGAAAAGATTTCAGTAGAATCTGTGCAAACAAAAATTATAAACTCCTTCATGCATATGTTCAATGTGTCTACATTGTAAAGGGAAAGTATCAAATTGCTCCATCAAAAGCTGTAGTAGGAGTTGATCCACCCATGAAGGCACCATCTATGCATATACAAAAGCCTTATTAGGGAAAAATTGTCTAAGTTCTCACAGCTGTCATTTTGTCAAAAATATTTTTACTGAACCAAACTCCTTCATGCATATGTTAAATGTGTCTACATTGTATAGGCAAAGTATCAAATTGCTCCATCAAAAGCTGTGGTAGGAGTTGATCGGCCCATGAAGGCACCATCTATGCATATACAAAAGCCCTATTAGGGAAGAATTGCCTAAGTTCTCACAGCTGTCATTTTGTCAAAAATTGTTTTTCTGAAGCAAACTCCTTCATGCATATATTCAATGTGTCTACATTGTATAGGCAAAGTATCAAACTGCTCCATCAAAAGCTGTGGTAGGAGTTGATCGGCCCATGAAGGCACCATCTATGCCTATACAAAAGCCCTATTAGGGAAAAATTGTCTAAGTTATTTTTTCTGAACCAAACTCCTTTATGCATATGTATAGGCAAAGTATCAAATTGCTTCATCAAAAGCTGTGGTAGGAGTTGATCGGCCCATGAAGGCACCATCTATGCATATAGGTTAAGGCCCAGTTTAAAAAAGAGCCCTATTTAAGAATTTTTTTCAATCCATCTGGATTTCCAATGGTACAGTCGTTTAGGGTAACAAGTAAGAGTCACTTTTAGGGTGGATGCCAGATCTGAAAGTGGTGCAGATTTTTTCTACAACATTTTAAAAAGCACCTACCCAAAATTTTGCTTTTTTTTTTTTCAATGAAACTTATTTTTCATGACGTCTAAGCCTTAGATCAGCTAAATATGCCACATCCCCTGCTATAGCCAGTTCGGTGGCTTAAACTAATATTTTAGTATCCCATAAGCTAGGAAAAAATGTTTTGTTCTCAATTTTGGATGGCTTGGTATAAAAATGACGGTGTATTTCATGGTACTGGTCATATCAAATGTGTCATTATTGGAAATGTTATGAAATTGCATGTTCTTATATAATTACTAAGTTTTAATCACATATATCGTATTTCTTGGCCCTAAAAATGAATGTAGAGAGTATAAGACCCTTCTTTTTCGAATGACTATATAAAACTTGTCATATTTTCTATATATTGGAAGGTTGCATACAAGGTACCCCACCCATTGTACTTAGTAGTCGTTTTATTTTCATTATTCGTTAACATAAATGTACTTCTTCATACACCTTTCTCACTGATTTTGAAATAAGGTTTAGTTGGTATACTTGAGAATCATCACAGGTTGCAGTGTACTCTTATGAAAGTTAATTAAATATGGACCCATTTGAAATTGATAACGCATACAGAATCCAGAGGAACTATTATATTCTTAGATGCCCATTTTGCTGGGTTTCATTTAAACAGGTAACGCACATAACACGATGAAGGTTCCAAATTAACTTTCATAAGAGTACATGAATCAGCTGAGATGTGTCTTAATATAAGCTATTGGCAAATATTTAAGTGACACACATAATGCTAACAGATATTTAATTTTGTGGCCTTTGTTTCCACTATGGGGTTATTAGTCAATCTTGATCATTTCTAAAATCTTTGTTTGCTAACAAACTGATTCAAACATTATAGAGGGATAAGTTAAATCCAATTCGCTTTATCAAATTGTTGCTTTGTCAATTTTTTTTCAGATATTTTAGTTGTTAACACGAAACAATATTGCATAATGCAAATCTTAAATGTACATATTAGAAAATCACAAAGCATAAGTTAGATAGCTACCTTATAAAACATCTCATTAATCATTTTTCAAAGCATGGTTTCAACCCTGTATAAATGATATTAAATACCTTTAATGTGAAAAATGTAACATACATAACACACAACAATAAATAACTATAGCATGAAATTAAGGTTAGTAATTCCCATCGCAGCTGATTTAGATAAATTTAAATAAAGTTCAATGATCATTTAACAGTCCTGTAAACTTTTGAAACGTTCTAACCTCTACATGTATGTCTTTTGTAGAGACCTATAAGGAACTAGAATCGCAAATACATACACACCATCGTATATCACCACACTTTGATACTGTTAATCATCTCCTAAGCCCTATAATGGGGTTGGGTGGGGCAAATAAAAGGGCGTTTGCAATTCTCACTTATATAAGTAAGTCGCTCTTTAAATGCGGTTGAGTTTGGTCCAGCCATTTGAAAAATGATAGCACAACCGTCAGAATTGATGTAACAAGGGTAGAAGAAGGCTATTTACTCAAACTTTACCTTACATATTCCAATTAAGTCATACCCTGATGTACATTGTGGATATGTTTATTCTATTTTTATACTGGTTTTACCCAGGAAACCATCTCAGCATGACTGAATACTGTGAACAGGACCAAATATCATAATCTTGAACAACGAAACATTTAAAACGGTTATTTGTAGAGGATATGAAGTGTTAAACGTTTGTTGTGAACGTATGTGCTTCTAACATCTCAGAGAAATGTTAAGATGTCCATCTGCTGTCATCATCAGGATAATGTGAAATGTGTGAAACTTTCTTCTGCACTTTATCAAAAGCATCTAATTACTATAAGTTAAACCAATAGCAATATACAGGTATGATGGTAAATAAGAACTATCTATTATCCATATAAGGTGGTTATAATAATTTCAAGGTAGCATTATTATTCAAGTTTGTTAAAAATATTTGAGGGGAACCTTATTACTTACACTTGTCTTTGGCTTAGTTACTAAATTAGTTTTTTTAGATCAATGGTGTAATTAATAATTGGTTGAGGTAGAAATATCTCATTTCTATCTGAAAAAAGAGCAACCTATATGGATTAACCTGTGAACTCGCAAGAATTCATGGTAATTTATAAAATCACATTTGAATTTTCTGAGCCACTTTCACCTGTTTAAGCTAAATTTATTGCATATGGAACAAAATTAATGAGGACACTCTATTTATCTAGTCATAAAAATCCGGAGATTAATTATGTTTGAACTTGGATGAAGTATAGTCAATTTGTATTGCATATGAAAATATCTCATGACACTCGAAGGTAACGTTTATAACATCAAATATCCATATGGAACATTCAGATAAGAAGCCAGTGCATATTTTCAATCTTATGAGAATTCCTTGCATGAGGACAAGTAAATAAACGATCATTAAAATGTGGATAAGAATACTCTACTATATGTAATGGTATCATTTTGAACCATTTAAATTGTATCATATGTTACCCAACTGTTACTTGCGATAACTGCAACTACAAGAGAGCCAATGTCTGTCATGTTGAGCTCTGTAAAGAACAGTTTAAAAAAAACTATATTACACAAAGTTGCCCTTGGGATTGGGGTCTATACAGCCAATCTAAGGACCAATACTATTAAGTGTATGCTTTACATATTTTTGATTTATATGGTGATTCCATGTATTATTTTCTCTGTCAGATAGACCAAGTAATGGGTTGTGACATACTTATGTTTGATCATTGGTATATTTATATAGACTGACGTGGTACATGTATAATTCATGTATAATCCCTTGTAAAATAGTTTTTATTTCTTTGTCCAAAATGCACAACTGGCAACTACATTAAATGCTTTATTATACTATCATCCCAATGAAAACAAGAGCTGAACAGTTAGATCTTATTTCTAACTGGTCAGATTATTTAAATTTAACCAACTATAGCAGAGAGTGTCACCTTTAGACCTAATTTTTCCAGCTAGGGTAATTTGGGACTTATAATGTTTTCAATCATGAAACAAACAATGTATAATGAAAATATATTTGTATAGAGGAACCCGCATCTCATAGTGGGTGGGGTATTGGATAAACAAGATCAAAGCAATATAAAATGCAGTTATTTCTTGCATCTGATAGTAATTATTTTCAATCTTAATCAATGTAGCTACAACACAAAAATCTAATGGTATTAATTTGTCCATATTACAAAACAAAAAAAACTATATGAAAAATGGGTGGGTGGGGTAACACAAATGCACCAAATAATGTTTGACTACTTTTTTGACTGAATTCTATCAATAATTTCTTGTTTAACTGTCATATAAATCAATAAGGAGTCAATATACACTCATACATATTGAAATTGTGCTGAATGTTCACACATTTATATTACAATATATTTTCAGTGGGTGGGGTAACGAAATGCCGCCTGAAAAAATTCTGCACCACTTTTGTTTTTGGCATCCACCCTAAATTGACTTCTATATAGTTATACTATCATCTGGTACAAACGAAATTTTTCTACTAGACCGATTGAAAAAAAAAATCCAATCCAGCTGGCCAGCCCTCAGACTAATATACAAAAGCCCTATTAGGGAAAAATTGTCTAAGTTTAAAGTATCAAACTGCTCCATCAAAAGCTGTGGTAGGAGTTGATCGGCCCATGAAGGCACCATCTATGCATATACAAAAGCCCTATCAGGGAAAAATTGTCTAAGTTATTTTTTTCTGAACCAAACTCCTTCATGCATATGTTCAATGTGTCTACATTGTATAGGCAAAGTATCAAATTGTTTTATCAAAAGCTGTGGTAGGAGTTGATCGGCCCATGTATGGACTAAATTAGCATAAAGCCCTATATAAAAGCCATTTAGAACTACAAAGGGAAATAACTCTAATAGAATTGGCCCCTAGCCCTTACTTTTTTGTTTAAAGTATTTGTCTTGCATATATGAATATTTTTGCAAAGTTTGATGAAAATCCAGCAATTACTCTTCAAGTTATTAAGAAAACAAAACGTTACGGACGGACGCACGGACGCACGCACGGACGGACGGACGGACAGACGGACGGACATCGTGAAAACAGTATACCCCACCACAAACAAAGTTTGCGGGGGGTATAATTATCGAAAATCGTGATAAATCTAAGATTACCAAACATTTGTTTTTTGTCGAAGGGAGATAATTTTCAATACTTTACAAATTTGCTAAATTCGAAATTGATTTCTGAGCTTGTTTCAAGTGATTAAGCAGGTTTTTTGTTGTTGTTTTTTTTTTCAACACAATTAAGACCAATTTTGATAAGCATAACAATTTTAATTTGCACATGCGCAATAGCAAATTTCAGTGAATAAAGCTTTAAACACTTAAAGGAGCATAACTCATACATCAAACGAGACAAATTCGTGGAGTTTCGACGAACTGTTTGCTGGATGTCTGGGCAACATTATTTAGCTTTAGTAAATACTTTTTGACCAATACTTTCTCATAAAATATAGATAATTGGAGTGTAGCGTTTTCACTTTTGTTCAGTATATAAATAATGAGGGGTCCCTAAGGTAAACAAAAGTGTCAGTAATCGTAACAGATTGTGGATTACAGGTCGAATACAGAGAGTGAAAGGGCATGTGATGCAAAAAAATAAAGCATACCTGCATGTAATAACTTTCATTCTTCGGGTACATTGGACTTTGGTCTATGGTCCATCAGATTGATATGGCTGTATGCGAAGGGTGGTCTATGGTCCATACGATGACTATAACTGTATGCGAAGTGTGGTTTTCTCTGAAATCTATAGAGCAAACAATTATATGTTTTGTAATAACGAATACAGTGGCTCAGTGGTAGAGTGCTCGTCTCGAGACCTAGAGGTTCTAGTTCGAGGATCACCGGGGGCACTGTGCTGTGCACTTGAGCAAAACGTTTTATTCTCACTGCTTTGTACTGGTACAACCCAGAAACACGTCTCAGCATGACTGAAAAATGTTGACTGGGACGTAAAGCACCATCAACTTAATTCATGCATAACAGTTTTGATAGAAAGTTAAATCAAACTGAATTACATTGTACATTTCTGCTCAACATTCTATCGTTGTTGCCTTGGGCTAGCTGGTTTATTTTTTCTAATCATTCGTGATGTGAAGAAGGTAGTGGGCTGAGCTCAAATCCCATGAAACGCACATGTCATACATGCAATGCTTTATGTAGAATTTTATCAATGACGACTGTCTCCATTAGAACATAATATGTCGGAAATGCGACGCCATTGCGTAATTAAGCGAGCCAATCTCATCATCGGCGAATAAAGACAGTTGCATATCTCTTCATAGGCAAATGAAGACAGTTGCTCAATAAAAATCATCTAATGGATAGTAGTGGCAAGTGTAGATATTATGTTTATACGACCCTGGGCCTGGAATTACAATGCCTCCTCAGAGTTAAGGAAGACTTAAGTTAAGCATTGATTTTTCAAGATGCGAAAAATAACGTTTAAAACTGATTAAAATCAAAATAATTTTAATTTTTCTGAAGATCACAATGATATCTTCGACCACACATACCGCTTCGATCCAGGCAATTTATTTAGCATTTAATATAGCGTGTTGAAATATCAATGCTTGACTTAAGGCTTGCTTATAATTGACTTTAAGGAGGCATTGTAATTCCGGGCCCGGGTCTTTGGTAGAATTTTCAAAATCATTTTTGTTGTAGAATATTGCTTTTATGCTGATGGGCTACCTCAGTAGGTGGTTACCCATCTTGGCCTAGACTAAATGTTAATGTCCCATTTATGACAGGCTAACTCTTTTTTTACATTTTTGTTGGGGTGTTCATATATGATAGACTGATTGCCTTTGACGCGGAGAAGACACTCGATATAACCTTGCTGTCAAAGGTCAAGGTCAAAATATTGAATCCTACAAATGGCTGGATATATGTGTAAATTAACTTAATTTATAAAAATGGCTGGTTATATATGTGTAAATTATTATTTTTTTGTTTAGTTTAATTCATAAAGATAGAGCGAGCGAAAGGAGCGAGGGAAAAAAAACAATGATTTTATTGGAACAATTCAAACGTGTCCTTCCACCCTGCTGGGAAGCCTACGTTAGAGGTAACACCCCACTAGCCAAATGGAATTCATATGACCCCCTAATTTACCCCCCCCCCCCCCACACACACACACACATATATAAATAATGAGCTGTCCCTAAGGTAAACAAAAGTGTCGGTAATCGTAACAGATTACGGGTTACAGTTGGCAGAACAGGGAGCGAAAGGGCATTAATGCAAAAAATAAAGCATACCTGCATGTAATAATTTTCATACTTCGGGTACATTGGACTTTGGTCTATGGTCCATCAGATGGCTATGGTTTTATGTGGTCAATACGATGACTATGACTGGATGCGAAGTGATATTTCCTCTGAAATCTATAGAGCAAACAATTATATGCTTTGGTCTCATTGCAGTTTTAATAAGGAATGCAGTGGCTTAGTGGTAGAGTGCTCGTCTCGAGACCTAGAGGTTCTAGTTCGAGGATCACCGGGGGCACTGTGCTGTGCCCTTGAGCAAATGTTTTATCCTCACTGCTTTGTACTGGTACAATCCAGAAAAATGTCTCAGCATGACTGAAAATTGTTGACTGGGACGAACAGCATCATCAACTCAACTCATGCAAACAGTTTTGATAGAAATTTAAATCAAAACTGAGTTACATTGTACACTTCTGCTCAACCTTCTATCGTTGTCGTCTTGGGCTAGCTGGTTTATTTTTTTTAAAAATTCATTCATGATGTGATGAAGATAGTGGGCTTTGTGGGTTCGCTGTGCTGATTTTATCTCGTATATCTTAAATACGAGTATCCGATAAAAAAATGAGATCATTTGGTCTTACTGAGACCAAATTATTTCATTTTCTTAGGATATTTAAAAACGGGAGACGGGGAGAGAGGTTCGAGCGAACACCCTGAGCCCCCTCTGGATCCGCCGCTGCACCTACATTGATTAACCCTGTTCTATTTGATCTTAAGCACACTGGATAGGCGGCAATGGAAAACGATCTTAACAATCGACGAACGCGGATCAAAAATCGCAGGCGGGAGACAAATGGCAAACGAAAACACGTTTTCTAGCTATTTTTGATCAACTATCGTCAATAGTATTAACGTTTTCGATTGCCGCCTATCCGGTGTGTTAAGTCTATTACATTTTATATGCTATAAAGTATAACATGGGCCTTGACGCGAGAAAACCTGTCTTCGGAGGTCTGCGAACAACACAGGCGCAGACCAGCCTGCGCATCCGCGCAGTCTGATCAACGCCTTTGTTATTCGCTTTTTGGAAAGTATCATATGTAAACTTGCTACAGGTGAAGTATAATTTTTCTAGCTATTCTCTGTAGCTGAAGGGACTAGTTTGAGTCTCGCTTGGTTGGAAACCCCGAAGACACATTTTCTCGCGTCGCGGCCCATTTGAATACTGATAATAGTGTATGATCTATATCTGTGTATAGAAATACCCTGTATTGAGCAATCTGAGTATAAAAAAAATATGTCGTCTGCGGCTTAAAGCTGCATAGTCTGTAACTTTGATATTTTTCGAATTTTTTTATTTTCTTTTAAAATCTTTTGTTAAAGTAGAATTAAGTTACGTTTTCACAATAAATAAGTTCACTATAGCTGAAAACTGCACGGAAAAGTGAATTATCCTATAAAACAGGTGTGTTTTTCTCTTGTTGGTAATTATTTGCGTCCCTCCAATAATTATAGACAGTTAATTTTAACATAAATGCTGTTGTTTTGATACTGATAATTTGTTAAGTTTTACGAAAATGGTAAAATGTTTACCTGAACTTTAGTTATTTTACTGTGTTCTTGAAAAATAGAAACATTAGTTCAAAAATTAAAAGATCAAAAGTTACAGACTATGCAGCTTTAAGTCGTCTACTGCATATATTTGCTAGCATCCACATTGAGGAATGTAGATATAGAGACAGTGTGACCCCAGATCAGACAGTCTGGTCTGGGTCTACACTGTTTGACCAAAAGAATTCAAAACATTTCAGTAGACAACAAAAGCAGATGAGTTGTGTTGCTCTTTGCGCTATAAGTTTTTACAACTGACCGGAGGCCCTGCGCAAACTTTTCGTCTCGTCGAAGCTTTTTTTCAAGATTGGTATCACATGTCCATTTTGGACGCCATGACGTCATCAATTGAACCAATTAAAACATTACCTTAATCTGACAATCGGTCCTTATAGATATTTTTGTCCGGGGTGTCAGAAATAGCATGGGATGTTTTGACCAGGGTGACATTGACAGCACGGGATGTTTTGTCCCGAATAGCAAATCTTTGTGGTATGTTTTGTCCGGGGTGTAAAAACTGGCATGGGATGTTTTGTCCCGGAGGTTTTGTCCGGCTCCCTAGGTGAGAACAAAGCACGTCACACTGATAAGAACGACACACGTACAGACAGGTCTCGACAAATGTACAGTCCTCATGAGGGCGTGTGACAGACATATATCTAGACGTAGGTAGGTAGGCAGACAGGCGGGCGCCGGGCCGGGCAGACGAGAGAACGAGAGAGCAGGCGTCATACGGTTACTAGTGAGCGCCAGCACCGGGACTTGCTATTTGGGAAAGCAAATTCAGCAGAGGAAATTACAGGCTCTGGGAGAACGTAGACGATACATCCCAGGAGCCACAAACGACCCGCCAGAGAAACGCCATTGTATGATGTTGGCGGGCCGCTAGTGGCCCACTTATAGATATTTACTGGGATATCCTATCAAGCATATAAAATGTAATCCACTATCGGCCCGACAGCGAAACGCCATTTGAATGGCGTTTCGCTGGCGGGCCGAAAGTGGCCCGAGGGAAGAATTTGTTTGATTTGATTCTTTACGTACTATCAACAATCTTTCAGTTAAACAGAGACGGGCCTTCCTGGGTTGAACCAGTTCTAAGCTAGGATAAATGTGCCTTGCTCAAGGACCACAACGCAGTGACGCCGGTGAGGCTCGAACCCGCAACCCCCCGGGGGAAGAAGATAGATCTTGCAACACAAATATATATTGTAACTAAAACACAGCCATAACGGCCGAATAGTCAGAAGAGGGAATTCGAACAAATGTACAAAATATATTAAAAACAATATTACCATTTTGTACTTCATTCTTCAATCTTGAACTATTTTTCAAATCCTTTCGCATCTTTTGACTGCGCATGCGTCAAAAGAACAATGAGAATACTACTCACCTTAGCCACCACTGACTGAGCAATAAGGAAACAAAAGACCCCAGCCATGCTGAATAAACTAACATGTTATATCATGATTATTGTATGAATTGAGCTCGTGGGAGACCGACTGAATGTAAACGATCAACGTACTCACACCGGGTAAGCGGCAATCGAAAACGTCAATACTATCGACGAACGTAGGTCAAAAATCGTCAAAAACAGAGTTTTCGAATGCCATTTGTCGCCCGACATAATATTTAAACCACAGGACTGCGATTCCGCTATGATTCGAAATTTTGGTCAAATTAACACGAATCGTAGCAGAAACGACAAGAGCGCGGTAGAAGGGCAGTAGAAGCGCCTAGGTCGAAGTAGAAGCGTATCTTCAAGATCGCCACCGCACGGCGATTGTTTTGGCCTGCTCGAAATTTACGTAGCGGCATCGCCGTGGACTCGAAGAGCAACAAGAGCGTAGACAAATCGTAGTAAGATCTTCATGAGCGTAGCCGTATCGCGGCGGCAGCGTGAGCATCGTAGCACAGTCGCCGTCACATCGTGGTGAAATCGCCGAGTTAATCATCCGTGATACAGCTACGCTTCTGCTACGTTATGTGCGATATTGTTACGCTCTGTACTCTCGCGCTACGACCTCGCTACGACCAACGCGCTTCCGCGGCGACTGTGCTATTTAGGCATAGCCAACCTTGGCGCGTCTGCCACGTTCCGATTGCACTCTTTGCGTTCTGGCCAACTCCAGGCCTGGTTTAAGTGCTATCCTAAAGTTGGTGTCGCTCTTTTGGATTCTAGGACCAATTTTGAGCGGTTTCATTATCATGTAATTGAAAAATCCATGCTCATGCTCTTATTAGTTGGTCATTGTGCCCACATTGAAGACATCTGTCTGCGCATAATCATGGACGGACCAAGGCCGTTTCGGCCCTCAAACTCCATCTTGCCTGGACCCCCTATCATCCAACATAATAAGTCTGCGGTTCATAATGGCCAGCTAAAGCATAGCGACTTGAGCGCGTCTATCGTTGACATTCAACTGAGCATACGAGCGAATAAGTTTGTAGAAAGGATACAAAAGCGCAACGAAAGCGTAGCTCCGTCGCATTGGTCGTAGTAAAGTCGAAGCTGCATCGCCATCAGCGTATCCTAAGCGTAGCCGGATTTTCATTGTCATAGTGGAATCGTAGCAGAAGCGTAGCGGAAACGTAGTAGAAACGTAGTGGAAGCGTACTTTAAGCGTCAAGTCCCCAAATCGTGTGGTTGTCTACGCTTCCACGGCGAGTTGGAATAATTTTAGAGAAAATCGGTGATCGCCATGAGCGTAGCGGAATCGCCGCCTTGCGCAATGGGGGGGGGGGGGCTTACTGAGGTAATGGCGCAAGATGATACGGTTACTTTTTAATAAAACCACGCCTCATTTTCAACTTTTATCTATGTCTAAGGTACACCAGTCCTAATTACGCATTCATGAGGTGCCACATTTACACATTTACAATAATCAAAAAGTTCAATATTTTTAATACATATACATGTACATTAGGCCCCAGCCTTTCCGTAGGATTACATTCACAGAAGCACAAAAGCACGTGCATATCGTGCTTCATAATTCGAGGGCTATCAGAACCGTTTTATTTCCCTAAAGGTGTCTGCAGTATACCAGAAACACAAACCGAAAATTAGCCGTTGAGATTTACTTAAACATAACAGCGGTATTTTTCATTGACGCTGCGTATACATAATCATTACGAATGAACAACAGATGCAATTCGAGGTATCTAATTTCAGATAATTTCAGAAGTCACTGAAATTTTAATAAGGTAACAATTTGCAAATTATACCAGTTGCATGTCTCAGAGCTATTTTCTAGATTTAATTCTGGGAACAGATAATTACTGACAAGGACTGGTGATTCTACACCAGTATTATCTAGGCCAGGATGAAAAGGAAAACGTCAATGTTTCACATATTAATAGACTTTTCGCTTACTGTAAAGGTGGCAACTTTAATATTCATATCTGGGCGTGGTTCGGCTATTTCATCTGCTAAACTAGGGAAATCAGGTTCTATTTATAATTTGGTGAAGAATAAATAAGTTGTTTGGGCCGCGCAAATGTGCGTGCATTTCATGAAAATCCTAACCGTATGCACACTGAACTCACATTTATTAACCCTTAAAGCGCACAATCACAAAATGTATGTTTCTTTTTTGCCGTCTTCTAAAATATTTGAAGCTTCATGGACAAACAGTGTGGACCCAGATCAGACTGCTCCTGCAGGAGCAGTCTGATCTGGGTCCACAATGTTTGCCTCTCTGCCTATGTTAAATATACATTTTTAGATGGAGTTATTTTGCTGGCGTTTTACGGACTAAATAATGTGTTTTGCGTCTATGCTGAGGTAATGGAGCAAGATGATACAGTTACTTTTGAATAAAACCACGCCTCATTTTCAGCTTTTACCTATGCCTAAGTTGACCAGTCCTAATTACGCATTCAAGAGGTGCCGCCTTAACAGTACCCAAAAAGTCACATAATACTTCGGACGTTTAACACATCTTTGAGTTGTTTATCCTATGATGGCAGTTATAGGAGACCATAATGAGACACCAAAGAACACTGAGCCGAATCAATGTTTTGATTTAGTATGGTAATGCAGACCAGCCCCCATCCCAACCACACCCCTCACCTCCAATCATGCACGCACATCGGCCAATTCCGTTAAATCAGCCTCTGCCGTACATAGAGGGTCTACTTTTCATGGACTTTGATAACGTGACGTTGACGTCACAGAAGCCATGCCAGCACAATAACAAGAAACAAACGGTTGCAACATTCCACACTAAACGTAGTAAAAAGAAGATGCTATAGCGATATTTTATGGAAAAAATAAACTTCATTTATCCTGCTAATAAAACTTTTCGCATAATCAGAATATAATCGATTTTAACAGGAATGAAGCAGCATTCTACAGAATTAATTTTCACTGCGCAATTTCCGGCGAACAAAATGGAGCTTTTTGGTACATAGTACTACGCATAATGCTCCTTACATACACCCGAGCCATGATTCGATTCTCGAATTGTGGCGGACTTTCCCGAATGCCCTCACCTCACTAGATAAACATGGGCGGATCCATAGGAGGGGACAGGAGTTCCAGACCCCCCCCCCTCCCGTGGAAAACTACAAGTGATTATAGGTTTCCTTAAAAATTCTGGTACGGACCCCCTCGAGAAGCAATTGGCCCCCTTGGGTCCAATAGCTTCTTGAGGAGGATCCGTGCGTCTCTCTGTGAAATACGTTGATGACAAAAAATAAAAAAAGAAAAAAAAAACATTGCCATTTCTATCCAAGGGTAAAATCTCTAATGTCCGTAGCGGGTGTGCGAGAATCATTGGTATTCTGCTTTTAGTGGCAACAAATGACCCGAATAAGGAAAATACAAAGGGGCGTGAATTAACATGAGAGTGTGCTCACGCTTGGAATTTGATGATATTTCTCTGATTTATTGCCTGTGTTTATGGTAAATTTGCTTTTTATGCAATTACATTGTCAATTTCTGACGTCATGTATGATACGAATATCACTACTACACCTTTGAGTACCCTGTTATAAACACTTCTACAGTAATCGGCATATCATGTAACAAACACTGAAATGTTTTATGAATTAACGCTATCATTGATAAGTTCGTCGATACTATAAATGGCTTAGTTTGTATAAGGATAGTGGACGGACATTTTTTGTCATGGTGCCCCAAAATTTCAACCTCAAATTTGGATTTCAAAGTTTAACATGTGCCCATCTTTGTCAAGATTCCATTTCAACATAAAAATTGTCCATATATGTTTAGAAGATGTTTTTTTTTTATTTTGTTTATGTGTGTTTTTTACTTTTTATCTGTTTATTTCTATTATGATATAGTTACAATATAATATCCATTGCACAATATATACTAATAACATATCTACAATGTGTACTATCTTTTATTCATTGTATTATACATCTTAACATTAAAACAAACAGATATTTGTGTGTATGTGAGTGTATACCTGACAGCTTAAAATGGGGACTCGGAGGGGTGGGTAGAGGAGTCTGCCCTATATTGTTTTAAGGATGGCTGCATGTATGCAGATAGTTTAAATTATCTGTATATAGATTGGCTCTGGTTTGGGAATTTGATATCATTGAGAAGATCCTTATTTGGTCTCCATTCATTTTTAAAGTTATCCAAATTGTTATTGGCATATGCTATTTCCATGTGTATTTTATACATGAAATATATTTTTTTCTTGAAAATTTCAAGCATAAAGAATGATTGTTACAGCGGGAACAGTAGATATTAAATTTTGGCATACAGTAACTATTATATGAATTTATTGACATTTGATATTTTTATGCTTTTAATCCAAATAAGAATATTTTTCAGACAGTTCTATATGGAAACTGTGCAGCCATGATAAAAATGAGTTTTAAAAATCTTTTGTTATGCTGCAATCCCACAATAGATGCACAGTTGATTCTACGTAGGTTTTATAAAATGTACATAGTGGATCATCCATTAAACCCAAATATTGTAGACGTTTGTTTGTGGTTTATACAAATTTGAAACCACTGTAGGGTGCAGTACTTTGTTATTTTCATTTGGTACATATATAAGCTTTTCCAGTCTTTTCCCCGAATATTATAAAGGTTGTTCCAAGTTTTTTTGCTATTGGTTTATCCTCGTTTATATTTAGAATATCATACATAATCTTGGCCTCTAGTTTGTTCTTTGATTATATTGGAAAAGTGAGCAGGTATAAAAGGGCTCTGATATTAGTTGATAATATCTATTTTTTTATCTTAATAATGTATGCTCTAATGGTTTGTATTGTCCCAACGTAGTGTAGAAAATTTGTTTGCACTCTTGTACTTTCAAAAAACTCTTGATTACTGAAAAACTCCCCATTATTTTTACTAGATCATTGATAAATCTTACAACATATGTTTAGAAAATGTTGACTGATTTGATGAAAATCAAGGACTGGTAACATATTTTTTGGCTTTTTGCAAACACAACAACTCTACTTAATACCCCTTAGTTTCTAACGCTGAAACTATGTCTAACCAACGTTACACATAATATGTAACATTATTAAGAATGTAAACTCATACAGGAGAAGAACCTCATACCAAGTCAATTCATGCAGGAGAAGAACCTTTTATCCATGATATCATAATTGTAGGCTTCATTAAACACCCAGTTCACAAAACTTAACCTCTGTCGAACCCAATGATTAATTAACTATTTTGTTCACAGAAACTCTTTATGACAAAGATATTGCTAATTCAATATTTAGATCTTCTCTATTTGTTCTGTTCTGAAAAACTGGTGCTGATTTTCATCAGTGAGCAACACTTTTACTTTAGCTGGCTAGGTCTCTTAATGTCCGTATTCTATGCATACGACTTCGCTTCTAGGCCTCACTTGTACATGTAGAACCATTTGGTCTATGGCACCATTACACTTTATCCTGGTCATGACACCAAAATGTTCTGTTGAGATGTAAAGGAAATGGTTGGTATTTTTATTTTTACGCGTTTATTGTTACGATTCCTTGTTTCTTTAACACTTTTACATAGGACATAATGACATAGTGATACTTAATGTCTTGGCCCCCTGGTGCCACAACGTTAGGCATTCCTGATTCTCCAATCATTTGAAATTGTCTAAAAATGTTTTGTGCAGGAAAAGTGTAAGTTGATTTATAAGCAACGTCCTTCTGTGAAGTTCTTGATTCATTTCAACACAATTATTAAATTTGCAAAAAACTGACCTATATCCATAAATGGTAAGAAATGGCAATGCTATTGGTTTTGCATTTTCATGAAATTTGGCTCAGATCAACATGATTTTTGGCATGTTTTTTTTTTTGCTAATATGATATCTTGACAAAGACTGATACATAGCCATCCTTAAAATTGAATTTGGATTGTTTTGTCAATTTCAGTGATAAAAAATAGAATTTTTATCCTTTTTCCTTCAGAAAACGTAAACCATAATTTGTTCAAATGGTTTTGTGGTATTAATTTAATGCCTGTGGTGTTCTGGAGTCAATCTGATTGACAAATCTTGGAAATAAATAAATCTATATAGTTAGCACATAGCTATTCGAATTTATGAGAGTCTGCTACCAATTGGGAAAACAAATGGCAGGGGCTAAAATGATTTCAAGTTTATTTATTATCTATCAGCTTTCCAAAATACAGTTTGTAAAATTTCAAAATGTGTCGCTCGGTTAACTTGCTCAGTACTGACTTGTCTTTAGTTTTGAATCCGGCCAGAAATAAATCCATTGCGTAACATTCCTGTAAATCTAACAAAGAAAGGAATTATTATCAGCTCGTTTGAAAAACGCTTCAATGTGATTCGATTATCCATCTTATCTCGTAAATAACAATGGTTTTCTTGTCTCATTGGAAGGTTAAATTTAATCATTGGAGTTTAAAAGTGCCTATTATTGGACTGGTATCATGCAAAAAGAGCTCCATCTGGGTTGGGATGGCTTGTATTTGTTTGAATCAGTATTATTGTGGCAATTTCTAACAATAATGTGTTTGGACAGAGTACATCAAATAGTCATGTTACAAAACACAGTCTTTCCGAAGAGCATATAAGAAAGGCCTAGCCTGACTGCACGGATGTGCAGGCTGCTCTGTTGTACGTACACAATAAAATTAGGATTTCCCCAGCAAAATCTTGCATCATTTTGATTGCAATATGTTCTAAGTGTTATACATTGATGACATAAACACAAAGTCAAAAGTAACTTTACACTTTGAGCTACACGATATATCGTTACTGTTTTTGATTTTAACCAAATTAAATATTGCAATGAGTTGCTGGTACCCGCCCTGACCTAGTTCACGAAAAACAACTTTGGCTAATTAATCTTATTCGAGTTATCTGTGATTTCATTAAAAGCACAAAATTAGCATTTCCTGACAAAATCCAAAGTAAACCTAGGATTTGAGCACTCTATTTTAAGGGTCATCGATTGCCCATTAAAAATATTGTTTGACATTTTGTCTCCGACGTATAGTTAGTTTTTGACAGCGTCTTAAAGTTGGTTCACATTGAAATTATCTCCCTTTAAATTAAAACTATAGTAAACTTTGGCCCCTGCTAAAAGCTTTATTTCAGATGGCATTTGATTTTTTTAAACAGCGAATTGTTTGTACTTCTGCCCTGAGTACGTGACAAGATAATCTGATAAAAATTCCCATCGGTTTGGAAGAAAAATGGCAAACAATTTCTTATGGGAAAATTCCATTGAAGCACTGAAAGGTTCATAAAAAGGGGTATGGACGTAAAGACACCACTCTAATTTGTGTTACTCGAAATGTGATCCTGGCTGATATGAACTTAAAACAACAATTCGATAGCTTGCCTTCCAGGCTGTTTTTTTTTTAAAGTGAAAACTGTCCAATCGCAAAGCTACTGTAGCACATCAAAAGTGATGCATTTTGGAAAAGTTTATTTTGCCCCGTTGCCTCTTTCAGTAGGGCATTGTGGTTGTATTTATAACACCAAAAACATGAAATTAAAGTGTCACATGAATTATTAATTATACTTTAATAAGAATTAAATACATTAAAAAATACCGCTCGCCAATACTGAGAAAAGGTATATATATATATTAACAGTGTAAAGTTACTTTTGGTTTTGAGTATATATTGGCGTGTGCAAGCTTTTTTATACAAATTCTCAACCACATTCATTTATTCACAGAAATGAGTATGTAAAAATGAACATGGATAACAATAATAGATTGTCTATTTTATGCTTCTGACAGCTTATCTTGATGTTTTTATTGGAGAATATTTCTAAATTGCTAGTTGCGTGGTTGTAAGTCTCTCATTCTTGGCGATATGATTGTACATAGCATATGGACTTGTTCACCATTGATTGTTGTATATAGTGTCAATAAATGAGGGCCTCATTGAAGATGAGCTAGTATTTTGCTTAATGTGTAACCCTCTGAAAATAAAGACTGGTATTATTATTATTATTATTATTATTATTATTATTATTATTATTATTATTATTATTATTATTATTATTATTATAGGCAGTTATTAAAATAGTTCATATAAATAGGTTTCCGAAATTTTATTCGAAATAATTACGTATTTAGAATAATCGGCGTTCTAATTTTAGAGGTTTTACTGTATATTATCAGGTGCAAACTTTGAGTTACTTTTACACTGAGATTATTTCAAGACAGCAGCACAGCTTGACCGACAGCTGTCGAGCTTTATACTGAGTGCACCTTCAAGTTATTTCCTTCATTATATAACTATTACTTGTTTTTCGCGGCTATTCAGAGGATGACGTAAATTAATGAAAATTATGCAAATGATATTTTCTTTTTACTGGTTCGATGCCTAGGGGAAAATATTAAAGCATTTACCAATTATAGTTTGAATTGGCACAAGGGCTCTCTGCAATTTAAACGCAAACTTTTCTTACGTGACGGGAATGAATCTTTGTTTGGCCATCATTAGCAAGCAAATGTTTAATGCTGAATTTAAATAGTTTGTTAACAAATGGAATCGACAAAAATACAAAAGAAACTGAAACAATCGCGTAAGCTTCCATTCACTGACATTTATTACATTATTATTATCATAGATATTAACTTAGGAGTTATCCGTTCAAGAGTACTAGTTTCCTTGTTTTAGGGCACATAACTCTCAAATGCCTTAAGTGAATGGCTAAAATATGTCTAATACCCCTATTCCACACAGGCCACGAATCGCCCGAATCGCCACAAATTGATTTTTTTCTTATTCGGGGGGATTCGTGAGGTTTCATTATTTTTTTTTCCAATCGTGGTGATGAGCTACTCAGATAGGATGTCGTTACGAATATTCGGGGGAATCGGCGCAATTCGGCTTGGATCGCACAAGAATTCATTACGATTAGAAAATAACATTAGAACATGCTGCGCGAAAGTTAAGGAATCAATTACGAATCAGTTAAGAATATGCGGAATGCAGCACGAATTGGGCACGAATTAACAGAAATCCGCGACGATTCGACCCGATTCGCGAGATTTTCTCTCACGATAACTATAAAAAAGGCCCGTACATGCTTCGGGGCACCAGTTCCAAAATGAATGTTCCTCGTAAAGCAGCAGTAGAATTGATCCTGCAACTTGAGTGTTGAAAACGGCTTCTTATATAGCTAGAAGAAAACAACTACGTTAAAGTCGAGAGGCCCTGACCCAGACTCTTTGACTTGGAAAAATATGGCAGTTCACCATTGGCAAAATCGCCAGCCAGGAGCTACTGACTGATCATGATTGTGCTCCAGAATCTGCCAAATCTGTTCCAACTTCTAGGACTGATCACATGCGCGAGACGGGGTAATTAACTTTGGGGAAAATCCTTCTGCTATCTCTTCCTTGGTTTTATTGCTTGGCTTAATCTCCCGATTCCCCACGAATGAGCTAAGAGTAGCTACGAATGCCCAAAACAATGCAAAAAAGCCCCCGAATCGATTACGATTCAGTTACGATATCCAAGAATGCCTTAGGAATTTGGTACGAATCACGCACGATTTTTCGAATCGTGAAATTCGTGGCCAAAAGTTTGAACAGTTCAAAACTTTTGAGCCAAATTCCCGATAGACCTACGAATTGCAAGAGCTCACTACGGACTATGCGAATCAGTTAAGACCACCACGAACAGGGTACGATTCAGCCACGAATCCAAATATTTGTCAATTCGTGTCAATTGGTGGGATTCGGGGCCTGTGTGGAATAGGGGTATAACAGAACATAGCTTTAAATGTATCAGTTGTGGTAAGTTTGAGTAAAATACGACAAAAACTGGGGAGGAGTTATCTGAAAAAGAAAGTGTTACCATGTGGGCAAACAGATAGATAGACTGATGGACAGATGGTGCTATTCCATATGTCCTGTTTCTAAAAATAGTTTGCAACAAGCTGTAGGCATCGGAGATTAAAACACACAAAAACGGCCATAACAAAACAAGGGCCGAACAAAAAAAAACACAAACAATGGTGGCAACAATAAACAATGAATCAACAACAAAAGAACATAACTACTGCCTTAGAATGGGCAGAAATGCATTTTACTGGCGCCAAATATTCGCCTATTTGACTATGCTCGTTTGACATGTGGCTGCTATTGGTTTTTGTCTCTTCCTCATGGTGCCGTGGGTTGGTCTGCAGTGTGGTTGTGATATATGCTGGTCATTTGAGCACTGTCAATCTCGCAGATATGGATGTGGTGCTTTTGTTTATATACTTACTCCATTACATGAGATGTATTACAGTAAACCCCGTCTTTAGGCCACTCAAAAAAGACCAAAACTTGATTTTCAAGACCGATTACGCTTAATGCTGACGAAGAGAGTATTCTGCAAAAATTTCGACCTTCATTAAGCTACCATTTGTCTTTAAGACCTTTGTTTTCTCTGTTTTTGAGTGGCCGCTTAAAACAGGCTTTACGGTATAACATTAGAAATGTTTGTCCACAAATCCATCATGACATACTTTGTATGTTGTCAATATTTTTTGAAACTATATTTGTTCAAGATGGCAGAGCAGTGAACACAATCACCCAATGTTGGTGTTTCGCGACCAAAAAAAATTTCTTGCCATTCTTTTGAAACTTCATTTATATTTCCTTATTATTTCTACAAATATCAATGCACAACTCAAATCAGCCCGAGACTCAGTACTAAGCAAGGATTAATGTGTCTTGCTGAAGAACACAACGCAGTACCGCTGATGAGGCTCAAACCTGCAACTCCTTGATCTCGAGTCAAACACTCTACTACTGAGCCACTGCAATCCCATCCACAGATATGGATAGGGTTTAGTATATTGTCTGTGCAATGTACTGTTTTGTCCAATCCGTTGCTTTCATTGACATTTTTTCTGCATATAGTGGCATAATTTGTGTTGAGCTAGCGTACGTTCCGGCGAAAAATGCCTGTTACACTGCTAACATAAACGACTATTTCTTAAAAACCAGAGTAAAAATTTTGTCACAGTTTTCTGGGTCTGAGGCCAAATTGAAATGCGCGTTGTAATTTAAAGAAATAATAAGGAAATATGAATGCAGTTTCAAAGGAATGACAAGAAAATATTCGGGTCACCATTTCAAAATTATCTGCACAATAGACCTTTCAATGTGCCGATGCAAGAAACTGTGTATATATTTATCAATCGGAATTGCCTCGGCCAATTCCGCGAAATTCCGTGGAAACAGACCATGGATGTACATCGAGGATCTACTTGAGGCCCTCCCAGGGGTTTTGGGAAACAGGAAACCGGGCATTTATTTCAGGGGAACAAGGGAACAAAGGCCCAGTTTTGAGGGGAACAGGGGAACAAAGACAATATTGGGGAACAGGGAACATAAGAAAACAAATTTTCGATTTTTGGGGAACAGGGGAACAAGCCAATTTATTTCAGGGGAACAAGGGAACAGGTACCCCCCCCCCCCCCCTGAGAGGGCCTCCTACTTTGATAACGCCCGTTTGTTTTTTGTTTTTTTGTTTTTTGTTTTTTGTTTGTTTGTTTGTTTTGTTGCTTTACGTCCCAAGTCTACAGCTATGGTCATGGGGTTATGGCGGGAAGTTCAGTTCACCAGTTTTCCTGGGCTTACGTGACGCTGACGTTATGTAAGGCTGACGTCATTTAACGTGAAGTTGACGTCACAGAAACAATGTTAACACAATAGCAAGTGTGATTGCACTGTTTTAATTATGCTGATTAAACTTTACGGATAATCAGAATAATCGATTTTGATAGAGTTTTAACCCACATGCTACACTCATGCTACAGAACGCCAGTTCCGGTTAACAAAATGGAGCTTTTTGGTACATATTATTAGACCTTTTTCAGTTACTGCTGACGTTAGGATTTGTAAGGTGTAGCACATCTTAGACTTACTTTATTAAAGAGGGACGATCTCAGCAACTTTAACATCTTCATTAGTTGTAAAATGCGACTCGGTTAATTCCCTGTTAGAAAATCATATGAAGTGCTTTAAAGCTGCATAATCTGTAACTTTTGATATTTTCATTTTAAAATAATGTTTCTATTTTTCAAGAACAAAGTAAAAATACTAAAATTCAGGTATACATTTTACCTTTTTCGTAATAATTAACAAATTATTAGTGCCAAAACAACAGCATTTATGTTAAAAATTAGCTGTCTAGAATTATTGGAGGGACGCAAATAATTACAAACAAGAGAAAATACACCCGTTTTTATAAGATAATTCACTTTTCCATGCAGTTTTCAGCTGTAGAAATTAGATTTATTGTGACAACATTACTTTATTCTACTTTTACAAATGATTTAAAAAGAAAATATTTTTTTTCGAAATATGTTCATAGTTACAGAGTATGCAGCTTTAATAAAGTCATCTTCAGCAAACTAATATTTTCTGTTAAAGTGCTGATGCAGTCCTTGTGCCTCGGAAGCCATGAAGAGACAGGATGGAGCTTAGCGACTTTGACAAGTGTGAATTATGTATAAATTTTAAAACTACACACAACAAGCAAGACAAAAAACTATATATAATAAAAAAATGTCTTTGATTTTGGGTTTCGAACCACTATCTCTTCATTACTATTCAAAAATATATAACCAACGTGTATGTGCGTCCTACCGACTGAGCCACGAAGCCGTTTAAATTTTCGATGTGATTTATATTATAAACTGTTTTGTTATCATTTTACCGTTAATATGCATCGAACCCCATGTTCCATTATTTAATGTAATGGTAAAATCCACCTAACGGTTTCTTTGAGCCAAGATATCGTGAATGAAACAGTACTCGCAAGTTACAACCAGTGAATGCATATGGAACAAGAAATATCTTTAAAAAAGATATTCGGCTGCATTTTAATTGTGAAATTTATTTTTCAGTATATGTTTTTACACTTGTAAACTTGGCATTTCATCAGGGTATGCACTGTTTGTTAAGGTAAAAAAAGATCTCAAGACAAAAATGCAATATTTAATAGCAGCCGAGAGATAGATTCCAGTTGCTGCTGACACGGACCCTTTTAAATAAAGTCAATGTCGGACGAATCGTAGGTATCAGCAGTACATGTAACTGAAATAGGTCTGTTTGAAGAGTGACTTTTCGCATGATACAACCATGCAACTAGCAGGTTAGCAAAGAGGTAGGTCATGAGCTCGAATTTGGAGATATAGCGGTCGTGCAAATACAGGTATAAACAGGAATTTTAATACTGATTGGCATTTTTGGGATGTTAAAAAGAGGAAAAGACAATGGACATGATCCTTGGCAAATGTAAATTTCTCAATACTTTTCTTCTTTAGCAGGATCATATGTTGTAGATACACATTGGAATTGCCTCATAGGCAATTCCAATGTGTACCTACAACGTATGTCTTTTCAATAAATGAGTTTTACACCATAAGCTTTTTTTTAAAAACAAAATATCAACCACTTTCATTTATTCAAAGAAATGAGCATGTAGAAATGAACAACTTTCATGTAGTTGGTCATGCACCTGGATGACAATAATAGACTCTCTAGTTTATGCTTTTGACAGCTTATCTTGAGATGTTTCATTGGAGTATATTGCTAATTTGCTAGTTGCGTGGTTGTAATGTTCGATGGACCCTGATACTGCATCCCAAACAAATACTCGATGTTCGGGATTAGTCTTCCTGGAGCATGTGCAGACATACATGTATCAATGTATGTTTTATTTTTACGTTTAGTTCCCTGACAAGTAGTAGGGTTTCATCATTAAATGAATAAAACATCTTTCTCGCGTGAATCATGTTTCAACAGATAACTGATATGATTATAGCTTTATGTTTTGATCGTCCAAATTCAATTTGCTGCGGATATTTTTCAGAATAAATTTAATTAGTGTAGAAACGTTTCAAAATTACTTAATGGCATTTGGACATTTTTTGTATTTTGCAAAATCGGGAGAAAATGGCGTGTGAAGAAGTAGCAGTAGATCATCACACGGGGTAAGCGGCAATCGAAAACACTCTTCACAATCGACAAACGCGGATCAAAACTCGATAGAAACAGCGTTTTCGATTGTCATTTGTCGCCAGTCTAACGAGTTTTGATCTACGTTCGTCGACAGTATTGACGTTTTCGATTGCCGCCTACCCGGTGTGATCATCAGAGGAAGAAACAACAAAAAACAACAAACAATTAAAAACAAAATGACCTAATAGTCTATACATTTGTTTATGCGACGCAGCACGGTTCGTACTGTACTGCCAGCCAAAAGTGACAGTGACGTAATGTTTTGTCTACAATTGTTGAGTAAAACATTAAATCGTACACTCCACTTGAGCTTAAGCGAATCGACAGATCACTTGTGTATTAATCCTATCCTACTTACGGATAGGATTAATACACAAGTGAATTATCGATTCTAAGTAAGAAAGGGTGCAAAGATCAGGAATCGATACAATCAAGTACCACACCTGACCCAGGATACCAATGAGAAAGTGATAAACTCACAGTTAGACACCTAAGTAAGTCCCTGATAACTTTGTAAACAAACATGACGTCACTGTCACTCTTGGCTGGCAGGACAGTACATTGTTCGATGATTTGTCTTCTGGAAAAAGTTCACAGCTGTTTTGCGTGATGCAGTTATACGCTTGATAATATAAAACCTAATGCATGTTGCGCGACGATAAATAATCGACAAGCGTCGCTATTTGCTGCTCCAGCCGTCGTCCAATAACAGCTCTGCTATCGATCAGTCGATTTATCGGCCTCGATTTTGTTATTGTATCCATTTAAAGTCACTTTGAATGGATCTGGTCATAACATCTGTATCATTTATCTCGCCCAGGCATAAAATATTAATTTCAGCATTTTAAATAGCCGTCCACATCCTACTTAGCAAAAGAACACCTCTCACCCATTTATGCCGAATGAGATTTTCCTCCCTTTTCCGTTGGATGAGTCCATTTCAGGTTTAAAGGCTGTTGGTTGTTTTAATAAGCTATACTCCAAATTAAAATATTTTGTAAACAAAAATTAAAGGTCATGATCAAATTTTGCGTTTTTGTGGCGTCTTATCTGGTCTGCACTGTTTGCCTGTATTTGTATCGGGCAGACGGAGACCGCAAACACACTGATTTATACTTGTATCAAAATCATTCGGGAAAGTCCGCCACAATTCGAGAATTGAATCATGCGGCTCGGGTGTATGTAAGGAGCATTAGGCGTAGTACTAAGT
This sequence comes from Loripinus fragilis, assembly GCA_964019695.1. NCBI lineage: Eukaryota > Metazoa > Mollusca > Bivalvia > Lucinida > Lucinidae > Loripinus > Loripinus fragilis. The sequence goes on along the minus strand of OZ026526.1, from coordinate 55,731,347 downwards.
ACCAAAAAGCTCCATTTTATTAGCCGGAACTGGCGTATGGAAAATTAGTTCTGTGGCATGTGGGTTCAGCTCTATTAAAATGGATTATTCTGATTATCCGGAAAGTTTTATCAGCCGAATAAATGAAATTTATGTTCTTTTTTTCAATAAAATATCGCTATAGCGATATTTCATTGAAAAGACATAAACTTTATTTTTAAGCGTTTGTTCTGCTGCAATCACACTTGTTAGTGTGTTAACATGGTTTCTGCGACGTCAGCGTCACGCTATATCGTAAGCGTCACGTTATCACCCGCGTTATCAAAATAGATCCTCGATGTACATCCGAAGTCTGATTCAACGGAATTTCGCGGATCTGGCGGAGACTGTTCCGATTGGTATAAAAATTGCATTTCAGATCGCCAAATCAGCATTAACGCCCATTTGGCGATAAGAAACGCATGTCGTCGCTTCAGTGCTATAGTGTTCTAAGTGACATTTTGGTGAAAAAAGAGTTATGCATACCGTTGGAAATGGGATCAAATGTTCTATCTACTGGTGAAGGTTTCATTTGCCTATCTCCTCCCAGTAAGCTTTAAATCGCTGTGCATTTCTGTTCTATCTACAAGAAGACAATTTCGTTTACTGCTATAGTGTTCTAAGTGATTTTCATCCAATAGCCAATGATGATTATGTCACGTGACTGGGTGAGTTCAGTGTCATATGTTCTATCTACCAAAAGTAATTTCCCTTGGAGAAATTGCTAAAAATTGCATTACCTCCCTTACATAAATTTAGATTTCCTAAATTGAAGCGGTCTGTAGGTGTTATGACGAACTAATCGCTATACTGGCTACTTTTCGCTTAGTCAAAAATATTATGCAACATGATCCATGGACAGAATAATAAGCTGTAGAAACAGATTACCTCCCTTACACATATTTAAACTGCTTATTTGAAGTACATGTAATTTGTCGATGTTATTACAAATCAATGGTTAAATCTGCTATTTTTAGGTCCAATTCATCCATTCAGTCTAAAATATTATACAAATTGACCCCATTGACAGAAAAAATAACAGTAGAAACAGATAAATTTCTTTACATAAATTTTAATGGCATAATCCGTGCGGTTTGCTACTGTTATGTCAAACAAAAGACTAAATCTGCTACTTTTAGGTACAAATAATCATTTCTGTTCAGACTAGTATACGAATTGACTCAATAAACAGAATAATAAGCTATAGGAAAATATAGAACACTATAGCACTGAACGCAGAAGGCGATTTGTAGGGCATACTATTCTATCTGAAAACTGTAAAATGTGCGTAAATTCAATATTACTGTGAAAATTTCTTCAAACCAAGGTCATTTACACTGTATGTATATATCTTAACCATTTGGTATGATTCAAAGGTCTTTGATAAATGAGGCATCAAAAATCAGGATGCTAAAATTTTCAAACTCATTTTTCTCAAAACTTGAGCAATGGTAGATAGAACACTATAGCACTGAAGCGACGATGTGTTTAGGGACGCCACCTACCCGATGCAATAGAAACATGCTAAGCCTATCTTGATAATAACAGTATCTTTATAAAGTCGAATCTCGTTATGATACCAGAATTTTCCCTTTGTTCTATCAGGACTTCGAGTAAGATGGACTTGGTATGTAAGTAATATGAATTGCAACATGACAAATGATCAACAGAATAACATGAGTCCAGCCAACATGGCCAAGGCTCAGATCAGCTCAGGCATCAATCCATTCTAGTCATTGTTCATGATATCTTACATGTAAGTGGCCACTCAAAAATAGACAATGACAAATGGTAGCTTAATGAATAATGACACTCAAGGCAGCTCACCTAATGTGGTAAAAGTGATTTTCCATCCTTTAGGCATCAGGGGATAGTTTCGAAATTGGGGATGGGCGAATTTTAATATATTCTAAAATAGGGGTCCAAAGTAGCATATTTTGAATATAAATTGTTGATATATGCGCATTTTCCAGCTAAAAAGCCTTGTAGGATGGATATTTCTACAAGTATGAGTGAAATACGAAACTAAAATTTCATATCATACAGCCCTGCTTGTGGTGAAGAACATTGCAACGGCTGCAGTTGTCAGTTGTTTTACAACTAGGACCGAAAATGTCCTGTTTTCCGAGAGATTTTTCCAAAAAGCTAATTGGTTAATAAATTGCCCCATTTTGAATATTGTGTAATATTGATCTACAGACTGAAAGTGAGTGATAGGGCTGGTGATGTGCAGGTAACTTTCGTTTTCTATAGAAGTTGTGTTGGGGTCAGTGTATTTTCATTATTGAAAAAGTTGTTGATGAGGATTTAACAAATACTCCACTGGTACCTAGTTTTGGGCCATAGGGACTTTATTTTTAATTTGCCTGGTTTTGACTCCTGTAAGACAGAGTAAGACAAGGTAGGAAGTGAGTCGATGTACCTATTTGTTGAAAAGTTATTAAGTTTTAAAAAAAATATTCGGCCGCGGGCCAAAAAGTCCTCAAAAGAACCGTCCCGTGATGCCTTAAGGAACTACTCTTAAAGGAAAGAATTCGCTCCCTCTGTGAGCAAATTCTTTCCTTTAAGAGAAGTTCCCATTTTGGAAAGGGACGTAATTGTAGATAATAATTGCTTGAAACAGTAGTCTCCCTTTGGTGTGCGTATTTTTTCAGCGTTCTGGCTACGCCTTTGCAATAAAGAAAGTATATTCTGCCGAAATACTAGACGGTTCTTGCTTTGCAATATTTGTCAATGCCAAATTCGGTGATTTTAAGCATATCTTTTCCACTATTTAAACATAAGACGGCAACTGTTGTCATGTTTGAAATCGGATTTGTCATCTGAATTCTGATAAATTGGTTGTAATTTTATAAGAGTGCGTGCACTCGATTTTTTCTTAGAACAATCCATCTTATTTCAATGCGTTTATTGATTGTTTTACAACTTTAACACTTTAAATGCTGATTTTCAAATTTGGAACATTTTCAGGTGATGCCCTGGAATAATCATATTTGGTTACCAATAAATAAGATTCTAAGAAAACTGACATATAAGATATGATCAGACTGTTTCTCAGGAGCACTCTGATGTGACACTCTTTTGGTTCCACGTGTGTTGCTTTTCTGATTAATTTGGGTTCTGGTACTTTAAGAGCTAACAGCAGAATAAACAGTGATTACGTCGTGAAGTTTGGCATCAAGCCAGGCGATAGAAGTCCTTTCAATTCAGAAATTTCAGAGAGAGTTTATTTTCGCGGATGTTGGTAAATCATGCTCCAGAATTTTTAACGGCACAAATATGTCTTGCGAACATTTTGTTAGTTACAGTATAATTATGATACAGAATTACAGTGGTAGAGAGCACTGTAGAGCCACAAAATGCTCCATACACAATATGCTCTCTCGAGGTGCATATTGTGTACCCTGCATACACAATATGCTTCCCCTTAAATCGGGAGCATATTGTGTAGGACATGTATCATACCTACACAATATGCTCCCTAGCTGAGGAGCGCAGTCGTGGTAGAGTGCTTGACCCGATATCGATGGGTTGCGGGATCGAGCCTCACCTGAAGCACTACGTTGTGTTCTTGAACATGACACTAAATATCCTGTGCTCAGTACTGGTTTCCCCCCGATGAAGACGGAGGGATATTGTTTTGGCGTTGGCCGTCTGTGCACCCTTCTGTCTGTCTGTCTATCTGTCTGTCTGTCTGTCCACCTATCCTTCCAGAAACATACATAAGTACCTATTAGTCAGATTTGATGCATGATAGTACCATGGACAGTCCCAAGTGCGGATCCAGAGGGGGGCAGGAGGTCCGGACCTCCCCTGGAAAATCACAAGTTGTATATTTTCTATAGGGAATAAGCAATTGGACCCCCCCCCCCCCAGAAAAAGTTGGACCCCCCCTGGAAAATGTTTGACTCCTTCAGGAACCTTGAAAATTGATAGTTTTCTTTGAAATTAACCATTTGCCCTCTGTAAAATAAGCTGATGACTAAAGAAAAAAGGTTGTCAGCTTTTTTGTCAGATTGACCTGGACACCCCCCCCCCCCCCCCCCCACTGGCGAAAATTCCTGGATCCGCGCATGACAGTCCTATATCCTATTAAACTCCAGCTGTTAAGTTTTTAGACTTAATTTTTCGCAATAACTTTTTTATCTTCAATATTAGCAAAATGTGTTCGCGATAAAAAGTATTCAGGAACATCTCCGCCAACTTCTCCAAATGGTTCCAACATCCTAGATGCTGCAGGTTCATCTGTGCTTAGATGCACTCTTTGAACATTTTAAGCAAAGCGCAAATAAACTAAGTCCAAGATGTCAGTCAAAAAGTTACATTTCACCGCCCTAATTCAATTACTAAAGCGATGGATGGCTTGTTCAAATATAATAGAAATCGCGCCTAATTCGCTCGTGCGTTAAGCTAGTAGGGTCATCTCAAAACCGTTCATTTCATAGCACGTGCATAAAAGAAAAAAAGCACGGCATGCGATAAACCAACCTTTGTTCCTACAAATGAGCCTGCTTTAAGTTGATTCTGCATATGCACGGTAAATTCTGAGTATGTTAACGGCAGTTTTATATGTTATGCACAGCCTTTGAAGAGCGGGATATGCACCGCTTCCGAATATTTTTTGAAACTACCCCTTTCTGTCACGCCTATACAAATTATACCTGTCAATAAAAGACTTAGAAATTTAGGACGAATTCAGTTTATTGCAAAATCTTCATCTATATACACAAAAATCTGTTTGTGCCACAAGCACAAGACCTTTTGGAGAAGTTGGCGGAAATTCTCCTCTACAACTTTCATCGCGAACACATTGTGCTAAAATTGAAGATAAAAAAGTTATTGCGAAAAAATAAGTCTAAAAACTTAACAGCTGGAGTTTAGTTTCGTCAAGATCAACTGATAAACACATTATTGCTCTGGCAATTATAATGCAAAAGTTGTAATGGTTTTCTTAGAGTAATGATCTAAACATTTCCCCAAAGCTATTATGTATAAAAAGCCTGTAGATAAGTATGACGGTGTAAAATGTAAAAATGAATACCCCGCCCACTTGAATCTTTAGGCAGGGTCAAAGGTCAAGTACATAAATTTTGCAATAACTTAGTCAATTTTCATTATTATTACCGAATTTGTATGCAGAAAGATAAAAAAAAAAACAATAGATATGAAATATATCAGACTGGATATTTGATTGGATGCCTGGGTCCGATCCCCTGGGTAGATTTAGTGGATGGGGCGAGTCCAAAATGAAACTTATTCTGAATATTGTCATGCTTCATATAAAATTTAAGGGAACAACACATGACAGCAACATGATAGCAATTATTAAGCACACAGAGACACCCTTGACCACTGAGGAAGGGGTCAAAAGGTCAACACATTTTCACCTTGAAATTAGTTATGTTTCTTATCAAATTATATGGAACGTAGAGCACCTTGAAAACAAGCATTCTGCCTTTACATACACCCTAACCCCTTGGGTAGTGGCAAAAGGTCAAATATGCATTTATTTGAATATGGTCATGCTGCATATCAAATAGAAGGGACTTACGCATGCAGCAACATGGTAACAAGTGTTGTTCCAGAAGACACACCGTGACTTCGGGGATGGGTCAAAAGATAAAAATATTTTTTTCTGAAATCAATCATGTTGAAGATCAGAATGGAGTGTATAGCACACTGAAAGTACACATGTCAAAGATTCACCCACACTAAATCAAATTAAAGGGGGAGAAGTGTAGACTTACTTTAAGATGGCCAATCACGTGCTCTGACTGATTGGGTTCACGGACTGTACAAACCAGTAATCGGACATCAAAAGTAAGGAAAATCTGCTGTTGTGCGTTTTATGCTCGCAGCATATTGTGTACCTTACCTACATAATTTGCTTACATTATCATACTACCAAGACAGCATATTGTGAACCTTAACCTACACAATATGCTCAAATGCTCATAATACTACCAAGGTAGCATATTGTGTACCTTACCCACACAATATGGTCCCATTATCATATGTATTATTAAGGTATTATATATTATGTACCCTACCTACACAATATGCCCACATTATAATAACACTACCAATAAGCATAATGCGTACCTTACCCACACAATATGGTCACATTATCATAAAACTTCAAAGGAAGCAAATTGTGAAACTTACCTACACAATATACTCCCAATACCATAATACTACCTAGGTAGCATATTGTGTACCTTACCTACACAATATGCTCCCATTATCATAATACTACCTAGGTAGCATATTGTGTACCTTTCCTACACAATATGCTACCATTATCATAATACCACCAAGATGCATATTCTGTACCTTACCTCGCAATATGCTCCAAAATCATAATACTACTAAGGTAGAATATTGTGTACCTTACCTACAAAATATGCTCCAAATATCATAATACTACTAAGGTAGAATATTGTATACCTTACCTACACAATATGCTCCAAATATCATAATACTACTAGCATATTATGTATCTTACCTACACAATATGCTCCAAATATCATAATACTACTTAGGTAGCATTTTGTGTGACCTACCTACAAAATATGCTCCCGTTATCAAAATACTACCTAGGAAGCATATTGTGTACCTTACCTACACAATATGCTCCAAATATCATAATACTACCGAGGCAGCATATTGTGTACCTTACCTACACAATATGCTCAAAATATCATAATACTACTAAGGTAGCATATTATGTACCTTGCCTACACAATATGCTCCAAATATCTTAATACTACTAAGGTAGCATATTGTGTACCTTACCTACACAATATGCTCCAAATATCATAATACTTTTAAGGAAGCTTATTGTGTACCTTACCTACACAATATGCTCCAAATATCATAATACTACTAAAAGGAGCATATTGTGTAGGGGAGCATTTTGTGGCTCTACAGAGCACGACTAGAATAGACTAACATTCGTTCTACAAATCAACACGCTTATCAATTTAAAACCTCTTGTTTGACTATATAGTCTAGCAATACACTTTAACCCTCTAGTTTGACTATATAGTCTAGCATTCATATATTTAAAACCTCTCATTTGACTATAATTATAGTCTAACATTCATAAACTTTAAACCTCTTATTTGACTATATAGTCTGGAGCATTCATATGCTTAAAACCTTTTTTTTGACTTCAAAGTCTAGCATTCACATACTTCAAACCTCTTATTTGACTGTAATTATAGTCTAGCATTCATATGCTTTAAACCTCTTAATTGACTATATAGTCTAGTATTCATATACTTTAAACCTCTTAATTGACTATATAGTCTAGCATTCATATACTTTAAAGTAAGGAAGAAGGCAAAGGTCAGGAATCGATACATCAAATACCACACATTACCCATGACACCATATGGGAAAGTGACAAAAACACAAGAAAACATCACACACAGAAGAGCCAAGAGGCCAGCCTCTTGTTTGAATACATGGTCTAGCATTCATATACTTTCAATCTCTAATTTGACTGTATAGTCTAGTAGTCATATACTTTAACCTTCTTATTTGACTATAATTATAGTCTAGCATTCCTATACTTTAAACCTCTTATTTGACCTTTTTCGTCTTGCATTCATATACTTTAAACCACTTATTTGAATATATAGTCCAGCATTCATATACTTTAAACCTCTTGTTTGTCTAGCATTCATATCCGTTGATGTGATACAACTTTGAGCCGCATTCGTTGCCTATTCTTCACTTGGTAAATTACGAGGTGTAACTGGTTAAGAAAAAAGAACTTTGCTAGGAACGTGTTTTCCACATTTTCATCTAATAGTATTGATTGTCGTTTTGCGCCAGCATTAAAAACTTGACACTAGCAGGTGACCCTCAGAAAATAAAGGATTGTTTTCCAAAAGTATTTGCCCTAGTTTGTTGGGACAATTTTATATACTATGAGCTCATATCTATTTGGGATTTGTAAAAATACTTGCAAATTATGTTGGAACTTCACAAAGTACTAATAATGGGTTAAATTGTGGAAATAGTGGCGGCAACGTAGTCGCCATTGATGGTGGTCTTTCAACTGTACAAATTTTGAACATAGATGAAAATGCACCTACCGTTGCGACATAACTAGGAGAGATAAATCTTGTTTGTTAGCATTTGAAATGCTGCTTGAGTGATAGCGCCAATGCAGAGCGGTTGCAAGCCATTATTTCTGGTGCTTGAATCACATCGTCATTCGGTTTACGCGTTTGTTTCATTTTCGTCAGACTATTTTGCAACAACAAATCGCGAGAAGTAATTGGTATTGTGTCTTAAAGCTTGTTATATACTTGGCATATTGAAAACGAACTGGAAACTATATTTTACACCAGAGATATTATTTAGCATGACCCTTTACTCTGGTAAGAATGATCAAATAAGGTCTTCAAAATCTACAGTACTGCAAGCTTAATTTGTAAAAATACATCGAAGGTTCTTACCTTATAAAACATGGCATCCAAGGCCCTTATATTCAACAGCAGAAATATATATGCTAGAAACAGTAAATTGTCTTTTAGGGTCATGGAATTACCTTAACAGCAAAAACCTGTCTTAAGCGGCCACTCAAAGATAGACCAAGCAAAGATCTTAATGACAAATGGTAGATTAATGAAGGTCGAAAGTATTACAGAATGCAATACTTTTGACCTGCATTAAGCGATAAACGGTCTTGAAGACCAATTTTTGGTCATCTTTTCGAGTGGCCGCTTAAGACAGGTATTACTGTAGTCTATGAACTTGCTCTCTCAGTTGAACACATCAATTCATTGTGAGGTTACAACATGAATTGCAAGAATTCTTCAGAAGTCCTTTAATAGAATTTAACATGATAACAATCGTATTAAATGTAACAAACTTTAATGTTCATTTTCCAACTTTCAGCAGAAGTTCAGAATTTATATAAGTATGGCCAGGAAATACCACAATCACACACTGCAGACCAACCCACGGTACCGTGAGGAAGAGCCTCTGAACACTTAAGGTCACAAGACATTAGGAAGACAATTAAAGTGACACAACGAGCTCTCTCTTCCTCAGCAAGATGATTGCAAAACTAGAAAGGACACTAAGTTCAACATAACAAAGCAAAGACCAAACACAGACCGCCCCCCCCCCACACACACACACACACTCACACACACACATGTACAATGAGAACAACAATAAACAATGAATCAAAAACACAGAACAGAAATCCAACAAAGAAATTGTTTCTTGCAGTTCTTTAGGTGATATCTATTTGAGCCGCAAAATGCGATTACCAACAATGTGGTATGTGCGACAAGCGAAGGCTCAGATCAGCCTGCGCTTACGCGCAGTCTGATCAGAGCCTTTGCTAGTTGCTTCAATATACTTAACTACTAAAGAAAACTGACACATACTGTGTGTCATTTTTTGGTAGTAAACGAATACGTACGATGCACACATGTCTTTCCAGTGAGTAAAGATGAACAAATTTAGGCGAAGATGCATTGAGATTATTTGAAAAGATGACATACTTTCAGACGTCAGCTATCAAAACGTCTCGTAACCCCTAAAATCATTTTTTGCAAGAACAATGAAACCACGCAAAATTCACCAGAAACCGCTTAAGTGGAGTTCTTTGTTATTTCATTGACATCTTCTGGGCATTCAAATAAAGCAAGCATGCATTGTTCAACCGAAAAGCCTAATTTCGTTTTCTTAGCGTCAAATTTACGTTTTCAGCGTTTTATGAGCTTTTAAAAAGCACTGCCACTTTATCAATTTTTTAAATTCTGTTTGATGTTTGGAATGCATTTTGACAATGTTACAGTCATTTTTAACTCCGTAGCTGCCACGTACGTCCGTTTATCGACGTCAAGCGTTACAATTACATGCTGATATGTGTATACTGCAAAGCTTGACGTTCATACGCGATTAATGTAAAGTGTAGCCAATTGGCACTATAACAAAGAAGACGGGACACACTAAACAGCGACATACGTTGACAAAGAAAAAACGGTTATTTTCCATAGTTTACGTTGTTTCTTAATTGACATTAAATTTGGTCCATTCCGCTTTTACCCTTTAACGTGACGCAATACCTGTACATAAGTTCTGATTCTTGAAAATGCAATCTCTTACAATGGTTGGTTGACTCCAAGTCATTTTAGTTTCTAGAAATTGCTTAAACAACGGAAAAAGCACTGCCATTTAGAAAACGTCGAAAGCATAACTTTTAAAAAAAAATATCATATGTCACAGCAAGAAATTGCAAATTTTTGAAATGCACTTATGTCTGTACTGGTATTGGCCTTGCATACACGAAAAAGTTTTCAAAAAATATCTAGACATACACTACCGCAGCAAAAGTGATAAAAACGGTATTTTTCACGTCGTGATGTCATGTTCTATATTTGATAGATATATTTTTTCGAAGAATACTTTCTAATGTCTTGATATTAAATTAAGCATAAGGGTTTAGCACTATAATTTGTTATTTACGAGTTTGAAGCAAGTCAAAAGTGTCAGGTTTCTTTAGTAGTTAAGTATATTATATGACTGTTCAGCTGCTGACCGAACATTATTTGGAGTTTCTAAGCTTAAAAGGAGGCTGCACTTGCTCGTCTGAGTGTACACTTGTCAAAATGTCTCATTGTTGGAAATCACATGTCGCGGCTCATTTAATTATTTGACATTGTTACGATATTATTTGAAACAATGGGGAAAGGTTCCTAGATATATTACTTTTCAAAATCAATCACGTCATGAAGAATCGAAGTCAGCTCATCTAATATTTAACCTGTATAGAAATAAATTACGAACTGATGTGAGAAGAATTGTAGAGAAGGAAAGAAATTTCAATCAGCAAAGGGTCAATCAACTGTTTTTTGGAAAATGAATTGTAGAAGTAATGTAACAGTTCAAAAATGCTTTGAGAAATTAGTCAACTGAAACTATTCTACGAAACATCACTGATCTTAAAAGACATAGTTGAAAATATGCCGTACATGACACCATGAATGGTACAAATAGCTCGTACAAAGTTAACATCAGTATTTTAGAGAATGAAATGTTCTTACATTGTATTGTCTAATTCTCAAAATGTTTCAACTATACTCACAGTATGTAAACTGAAATAAACATCCTTTACCCGTTCCTCCTAGCTCTCGCCTTAAACATATGAATTACAGCACTCGTGCGTAACCAGTTGTCGGAAACCGTGATGTGAGAGTTGTTGGTACAGCTGTAATTGCGAGGATCCACCAATTAAAATTCATTTTCCATAGATCTTAGTAACTGTTACAGTTACAACCATGTAATCATGTACACATGTGATTGCCAATTCCACTAAAATCATGCAAACTGGCATTTAAGCTCGTTTTCGACACAGAACGGCTCTGATTGTGAGCAAGTCGTTTTTAACAAAGCAAAATACAAAGGAGGAAACCGTTTAAATCATGGAATAAAACGGTATAAAGTAGATAAAATAGCTTTTCTTACCTTGTTCGAATGTGTATTGTCTGTATCGCTAGCAATATAAATCGAAACGTGTACATGTACCTAAATACACGCATTTTTCCGACTACTGGTTACGCACGAGTACAGCTGTTATTCTTGTTGATAAGGCGAGAGCTAGGAGGAACGGGTACAGGATGTTTATTTCAGTTTACATGCTGTGATACTACCTAAACAGCCGTAACTGCATAGTGTTGTTTTGTTTTTAATGAGGGATAATATCATTTAGCATGAAGTTACAACCAAGCGAACCACTGCCAGAGAGCCTATGGGTTGCAAAAAGCTTGTTAGATCAGCGATAAGCTTCAAGTTAAACATGGTCTACAAAATTCCCCATGTGGGCTAAATTTTTAGTAGATTACTGTCGAAAGGGTTTTACTACACAAGATGGCGTATGAACCCAAATCTAGATATTTAATTGTATTTAACTAAGATATGTAGAAATGAGAGTAAAGTATGGAGAAGGGGAAAACAACAACATGATTTTCATTACATGTACATGTATATCGAAGTATACTTGACCATATTGACGACATTAATTTTGATTTTGTAAACCACACAACAAATCAGACAACCATATTTACTATTAGGCATAGCAACATGCAGCCATATATATTATTTATTTGCTCTATAGGCCTGGGATAAAAATCCAGAACCGCCTCAATGAAACAATTCGGCTGAGTATATTCGGTGGACGCCTCCAAAAGCCTACATTAGCAGTTGTATTAGCGAACAGTGAGTTAGATGTAACATTAATGTTTCATACCTCGGATATGGGTTGACATTGCCTTAATGAGACTGTTCTGATGAATATACATGTACCTGTCAGGTTAAGGGTACACCAATATTTCTGACTGGCCGGTTCAAGTAAAATGTCGCCTACGGTTGTCAACGGATAAGAGCCCATGAGCGTGGAGTCTTCATACAAGGAGTTTTTTTTGCTGTGCATAGATTGTTGGTATAATTTTTCTTTCGTTCAAATCAATTATACCACCCTTACCATTTTAGCACGAAGTATCTCATGATGTGCAATGTCTACACTGATGTAGGTGGTATAAAATAGTTATACCATGTTTGTCCGCCTGTACGTAAGATAATCCACTCGCTAAAGCTCGTGGATTATCTCCACGTACAGGCGGATAACCCATGGTATAACTATTACGTAACTAGATTTTGCGAGTCCAAATCCAGTACTTGAGAGCAATTATTGCTCCCTGATTTGGCGGCATAGTGATGACCGGTAACAATATAAAACTACAATCGCTTCATACAATATTTTGAAAGTCACGCTATGAATCAAAGTTGACGTTTTTGCATAGTGTGCGCCATATTCTCTTACATGTTCCCACGAGCTCCTGGTTATCTCCTTTTCATCATTTTATTTTATTGGCTTTGCCCAATTAATGTGGTCGGCCATGGCCGGCCGCTTATATAATGTTCATGCAAAACACACATCAAATTCGGATTTTGACCAAACCTTTATGCCGTGCTCAGGCTATATTTTATTTGCTGCCGAACAACGAGATGGTTACCAAATATCATGGGTTGACCTACAGCGCGAATGACAACTCTCCGTGAATCTGTAGGGCTACGAATAGCACGAGGCATTTAATTTTCACAAAGTAGGCGTCAATTGGCCCTGCCACTTATATAAACAAGTACTAGGTTTCAAAAAAGCGGGCGGTACGTCCCCAAGTCAGAACGGCCTTGGTTGGCAAAGAGCGTGAGCGAACTTCACATCAGTAAACGTGCTTAAATAGTGATTGCCATCCACATCTGATCACATAAAATAAATATGAATTCAGGCGCTGTCTTATGACGGTCATGACAAATAGGTTCCATGCCCCCAAAAGGAGGCATATAGTAATCAAACGGCCTGTCCTTAGTGTCTTAAGTTTTTGAGTATATCTCCTTTATTATTTGAGGTAGGAATGCCAAAATTCGTGTCTTAATGCATGTACCTGTTCCACTGCCATCAGATCTAGAAAATCGTGTCACGAGCATAAATCTTAGGAATCCGAAATTTGGTTTGTGAACACATCTTGGAGTCACGGAGGCTGTTCATATACAGTTAAGCGGCCACTGTGACCTTGATTTCTGACATCAGTTTTTAGAAAAATGTGCTGTCCAGTGCTGTCAAATGGCATTCCATAAACGTGTCGCATGCTAGATACATTACCATAACATACCATGCATAAGCCTGGTGCTTAAGATCAGGCAATATATTTGCTGGAAGAATGTGTTGAATGGTAAAAAAATCACAGTTCATATATCAATAATCAGAGCTTTGAACAAATCTACATGGACAAGCTCTAGAAGTTCAAAATGGAAGCATGCAGCGTGCAAGAATACATGTACAATGATAGGGCTTAACGACCGCCAGCTTTTTTTTTTTTGAAAAGCTGAAACTATTGAACGAGGCCGAATGCCGTGGACGACCTGATGCACTTGCGCGAGGCCGAAGTCGGAATTCAATAGTGCATCAGGTCGTCCACGGTACCGAGGGGTAATACTTTGACTATACTACAAACAGGCATGAAATAACTGTTTTATTACCCAGCCCATTTGATGAAATACTTAGCAGCGTTCCTTGAATGTAGTTGCTGTAGACGATGCGGTTTTGTTGCAAAACAGAAAATTTCACCAAATCTGTGCAGTTTTGGTCTCAAAATGTTCCGCTCAGTCTATAATTAAGAAAACGAGTATCCACGCTTTATGTTTCTGATCATAATAAACATCGGAGTTATTTGAGTCTAAAGTTGCCAAACCATGCCTCAGTTTCACCATTGTTGCATAGCGTCTCCTTTCATAAACCAACCGTACGCGCACCGTCGATAAGCGCTTGTGAGTTTTAACAGGGAAGCGGGAAACCAGGCCATGGTATAGTGCCAGTCAATAGTCGAAAATATTGCCTGGTCAATAGTTCAGTTACTCATGGCATAGCAAAAAATAGACAATTACTCTGTATAGACGTTTGGGTAATTTGGGTAATTATTTGGACTATACTACAAACAGGCATAAAATAACTGTATACTATACTACAAACAGGCATGAAATAACTGTATACTAGTGCTACATAGTGTGTGGCATAGTGCGCACCACATCCGGTGTGACATAGTTTGCGCCATGTCCTGTGCTGCATCCTGTGAGGCATTCAATCTGTGACATAGACTAACGACTTGTGTGGAACTTTTTATTGGGGCATCAACATTTTCCGAGACGTTTCTTAGGTATTGCGTTTTTCGCTAACTGACCACAGACAGAAGATAGACTGACATACTGAATAAAGTGCACACCCGGACTTCTTTCGGGACATGCAACAAGACCAGTGAAATAAGAAATGCTCAGTCACAATCGTTATGCTGTAACTTGTAAAGATAATGTGTTTTTATCTACACCACTTATTCATTATCACTACTTGCATCTGTGTCAGTAACATGTTAAGACACCTGTTAAGTGTGTTGATTGGGCTCAGGAAGGTAACATGGAGTTTAGATTTGATGGGAAAACAGCTCTGGTTACAGGTGCAGGAAAAGGTAGGTGTCTACCCCTTTTCATTCTCGATACCTGCAAACAGTAAAGGCGCAGTGCGGGGTATGCACTGTTTACAAGGATAAAAATATGCCGGTTATGCACTAGTTGAATCATTTTTATCAGGGGTTTTTTTAAACCTTTGTTTTTATTTGCAGGAATCGGACGAGGTATAGCTAGAAAATTGGCAGAATGTGGTGCACGGGTAATTGCACTCAGCAGGACAAAGGAGGATCTAGACAGTTTGAAGAAGGAGGTACGAACCGCCATGGCCCACATAATCATATTTGTCTACCAATGATCATGTTTATATTCATTCTGAAATAAATAATTTTCAAACATCTACTGTTCAGTTAGAAATTTTGGCTTAGGCATAAAAAGGAATAAATACTGTTAATTTAGAAATTTTCGCGAGAATTTTATTTTCGCGAATAGCGTTAAAAGACATATTTTCATGGCTCAAAATTCGCGACTAAGGCATGATTTTACCTATATCAGTAAACGAGTGATTTTGCTATTTCGTGAGGGTTTTGTTTTCATGAAAGCTCGCATATGCGAAGTTTCGCGAAAAAAATCCTAGCGAAAATTTCCGAATTTATAGTATGAGCCACGACATAAGGAAACCAACAATATGACTGTACGTCACGAGAAGACTCCGATCAGCCTACTAGGCATCAGCTTAGTCTGATCAGTCATCGTAGGCCGCATGAAGCAAGCTTTGTTACTTACGTACCCACTGAGCGCACAGCGGATGCAAAGGCTGGCTGACCTGAGCCTTCGCTCGGAGCACACTCATTTCAAGCCGTTGATTTTGCCACGTCTTTGTCCTACTTTTTGACCTCTTCCTACCTTTTTCTAACTCTTCTCCAGAAAATTCCTACAATTCCTACTTTTCTGCCCTTAAATGCCAAATTCATAATTGATTTCAGGAATAGCTGAGATTGCATGCATTTGCAGCATTAACCCTACGGCTGTTGGGGCCTAGGCGACCCCAAGCCCCCTGAAGTAACACACTTTGACAAATACCAGTTTCCCATCTTAATGTGGCTACTACTTATAGCTGCCACATACACGTTTTAGCCACGCGGGATAACTTTTTAGAGAAAAGGTGTAATTGGAGGGCGTGCAGAAAAGCCTTAAAGCTCCTACTTGCTACTAATTTTTAGATTCCTTCCTTTTCCATCAAAAGCCACTTGTAAGCCTGCCAATCTTCAATAGGAAAACCAAGATTCTGATCCGACTGAGTTGAATCTTCGCTATACGGACATGCCAACTTGTATCCTATGCTACATGTAGATACCGGTTCATTACTGTTTGTATTAACAGGTAGGCAGTATAGAAGTTCACACAATTGATCTTAGAGACTGGGAAGCCACCCGGGCATTGATTATCAGTCTTGGACCAGTAGATCTGCTTGTGAATAATGCTGGAAACCTTATTCCGAAACCATTCTTTGACATGACTAAAGAAGATCTAGACAGGTAGAGGTGCATTAAATTACATTTTAAAGTGTATGTTCTTGACTTTTACCTATGTCTAAGGTTGACCAGTCCTAATTACGCATTCATGAGGCGCCGCCTTTACAGTAAGCGAAAAGTCAAGTAATATTATTGTTTGTATTGACAGATAGGAAGTATAGAAGTTCACACAATTGATCTTAGAGACTGGGAAGCCACCCGGGTATTGGTAATCAGTCTTGGACCAGTAGATCTGCTTGTGAATAATGCTGGAAACCTTATTCCGAAACCATTCTTTGACATGACTAAAGAAGATCTAGACAGGTACATGTAGAGGTGCTTTGTTTGTTTTAATTCTTTACTTCCCAGTCAACAATTTTTCAGTCTTGGCGGGACTAATCTACCTGGGATGAACCAGTTTTAAGCAGTGGATAAAGTGTCTTGCTATGGGACACAACACAGTGACTCCGCCTACGCTGAGACTCAAACTAGCACCCTTCTATCCCCAGTCTAACGCTTCACCAACTGAGCCACTAAATATATATGCTCCGCTAGTTCAACAAATAAATGTTTTGAAACGTGGAGGCCTTAATACTTGCTGGACCCAGACCAGTTGATGTTTCTTATAGATAACATCCATTTTAGCTTGAAGTAGGATTTAGTTCTAAAATCTCTTTTCACTTTCTACATATATGTTGCTTTACACCCTGTTTCACAACGTGTTCACACTTTAGGACCTCATTAATACTGACTGTTCATTTCCTGTTAAACATCATCTGATCCACTTACGTAGGATATTTCTTCAGTTATGTTTTTCCTTGACATAGTGAGGAACTATGGGCGGATCCAGATCCCCCTACCTTGGAAAATCAAGTGACTACATGTATATAGGTTTCCTAATACTAACCAGTACGGACGCCCTCGAGAAGCAATTGGGCCCAAAGGGGTCCAATTGCTTCTTGGGAGAGGTTCGCTCGGCCCTTTGTGAAATACTTTGATAAAGAAAAACGCTGACAGAACCCCCATTCCCCTGACGATTTTTAACCGCCCATGGGGACTTATTTAACATGATCCCAATTCATATGAGTGTATATCCCGTGTTACTGGCAAACGATATCGTTAAACCGTGTGTTGTGAATGATGCGTGTTCCATCCGAAACGACTGCTGATTCGGCTATTTAGCAATTTTATTTTATTCTTAAAAATCGCACTAAACTAAAAGTAGACCAATATATTAGATCTTGGTCTGTATCAGCTCGACTATTTTTATTAGACATACAATACTGAGCACTTGTAATATTCTGTTTCAGTTGTGCATGTTTTTCCTTATATTTCCAAACTTCATGTTTCTCTTTTAAGTGTTTCTGTAATGCCGATTCGTCACTATTCCACCGGGAAACTTACTACTAGCCTTTCTGCGTCCAATCTTGCTTTATTTTTTTTTATTTCAGTCAGTTTAGTATCAATTTCAACGCTCCATATAACATATCCCAGGTAAGTATGTAACGCTCTCTGAAAAGTATATGAAGACAAATAAATGTATATTACGATTGTTTTAAATTGTTCAACGATAGAAAAGATTAATGGGCTAGAACACGAGCTTTCGGTGTTTATCGCATCTGCAAGCATATGTGCAAACTCCCAAGGCCTTCTCTGCACGTATACAAGATGAAAGCTCGGACCAAAATGAGTAAATCTAGCTTTACATAATGCGATAAGTACCGAAATCTGGCGTGCTGGATCTAACTAAACAGGCACATTACGTCGAAGTAACAGTAAAAGGTTGCGTGCCTGCTAGGAATTATCATTTTTGGATACATGGTTCTTTTATAAACAGAAATAATCTAATGCTTTTATGATCTTATTCATCGAAACTAAAATAAGCGCCCCCCGAATCCTCAGATTTGATAGAAAACTGGGACGAAACATTAAATTGCCTAGTGATGTAACTGGTTGTATGCCATTGCCTGACGTCACAGTTTTTATATCGAAGTTATTTCCGAATTATGACTTTTGAGCGGCTCTTCCTCGCGGTGCCACGGGGTTGTCTGCAGTTTGTGATTGTGGTATTTCCTGATCATACTCACTATTTTCGTTTACATGTATTATGTGCAGTTCATAGAACGCATTAGGGCAACATCTAGAATTATAGCGATCCAATAGAAGTGTTGGGTCTGATGTACATCACAAGCCCGGAAACAAGTCAATATAACCAGTATAAGTCATAATCATAGACCACAGGCCAAGACATGGCACCCATGCGAAATAAACACAGGACCGATTACAAACCACTTAGACCATGTTAAATATACCATGAGCGGATCAGGGGGTCCAACTTTGAAAACGTTTTTTGTTTGTTTGTTTTTTGATGAGGGAAAAGAGGATCCATATACCACTATGGGCGGGCCATCATCGGCCCGCCAGCGAAATGTCATTTAAATGGCGTTGCGCTGGCGTGCCGATGTTGGCCCAACATGGAAATCTGGCGAGGTAGATTTGTGTTTTTTTCAGGGATCATGGCCAGTATTTCTAAGAAATATATTGTGGTTATTTTTCAGGGGGGGGGGGGGGGGGGCAGGCAATGGATCCCCGCATGCATACAAAATCAAGTCCACAATAAACAAAGCAGCCAGTCCTTCACTCCACAGCGATATGATATTGCCAAACCAGAAATGACACAAAGTGCTACGTGACCCTACCAGGAATAAGCTGGGAGCAACTAAATCATTGTACTGCACTGAATAACATGTTTAATTTATTCAATTTATGAACGATAACACACTGGTCAATGTAAAAGCACCGGTGGTTGCTACAACGAGCTGGTTGTGGCAAGTTTCCGCACTGGTGCTGGCGTAAAAGGTAAAACAAATCTATACCTGTTGACTTCATGATTTATTTATAAGCTTGCATTAATTTTATTTGTGATGACACCTGGCGCACAGACCATCGGTAACATTGCAGTTTTTGGCTCTGCACTGCAATTGGTGATTTAAACCATGGTTTGGAGGGCAAATCCAGCAACGTTCTAGAGTTTTGCCATGGCAGGTGCTTTTTTCTAGTGTAACTGCCTAAATTGAGGAGAATATGCATGTCTAGGCACAGCTGTTATCATATTTACATGTAATAACATACAAAGAACGATTACTACTTTGTATATTTTCTTGGTAAAGTAGCTGACGTTTTATTGAGGATCTTTATTACAACGCACTGGGAGCATATTTGATACATTGATACAACGTACTGATTGTTGCCAAGATGTGGCATGGTTGCTGGTGCAGCCTCACCACAGCATTTACTGTTCTTATAAGCGGTACACAAATCGCCATTTGAGCCAGCACATGATATTTCAGTACAGTGACGAAGACTCAGGTGAGCCTGTGCAAATGTACTGGTTCGCCAGAGCCCCCTCTGCATAGACAAATTAGAGAGCAGTAATAGTTTTTGGGTGTTATTTCAAGGGACTATGATAACATAGCTGCAGC
Source organism: Loripinus fragilis (assembly GCA_964019695.1). Classification (NCBI taxonomy): domain Eukaryota; kingdom Metazoa; phylum Mollusca; class Bivalvia; order Lucinida; family Lucinidae; genus Loripinus; species Loripinus fragilis. The sequence continues at coordinate 55,711,348 of OZ026526.1, read as the reverse complement.
TTTGCTTAGACATGCAGAACTCCCTCAAGTTAGGCAGTCGCAATAGAAAAAGCACCTGTCACTGTCAAATTCCATAACTCTGTCGGATTTGTTGATCAATTACATTAAAGCTTTGTATTTTCGCAATAATTTTAGAAGGAATGGACCGAAAATACGAAGCGTTAATGGGCCAGTCAATAGCGTTAAAAACGCCAAAAACATGCCTTGTTCGTGACGTCACAAAAATGATGTAATAAGAATGACCCGCAAACTAGAATCGGAAACGTCATCTCAGAAGATTGATGTATCCGCTGATATAATTTTTGGGTCTCTAACCTTGCTAGGAGGTTTTGTGATCTTAGATCTTAAGAAGCCTTCATGCGAGCTTAACAGGTTTTATTCTTCAACAACAGCAGAATCTAGGGCGATGATTTGGTACCAGTAAAATGCATTTTAGCAACCCAGTGGCTCAGGCTGCTGTCTGTTCTAAGGCGGTGGTTCTGTTGTTAATGATTCGTTGTTGATTGTTACTCCCATTATATACAGGATTCTGTAATTGTTCTATATTTTGTTACTTAATGTCCATTCTTGTTTTGCGATCATCTTTATGTGGAAGAGAGAGAGCTGGTTGCTTTGCTTAATTTGTCTTTCTGGTGTCTCATTACTATTGTGTGACTATTCCTCTCGGTGACATGGGTTTGTCTGCAGCTTGTGATTGTGATATTTCCCGATCATACTCACTATTTTCGGGTGAAATTTATGCAAACAGTGATGGCTCTGGCACGTCTGAACAGTTGCTTGGTCTAGTCTGAGCCTTCGTCACAATTCAAAATTCTCATGTGGGGACTCAAATGGCGATTGAATGCCTTTTTTGCGTGCAGCGAAGGAACTGGCGAGTCTGCACATTTGCACAGGCTTACCTTAGCCTTCGTCACTGTCCAAACTCTCTTGTGCTGCATAAAATGGCGATTTGTGTGCTATTCACGCCAGCAGCGAATACTCTGGTGAGTCGGCACATTTTCACAGACAAGGTCACTCGACAATGCGATAAGTATCAAGATCTCTTGTGCTGTCAGCGAAAGCTCTTAGGAATCTGCACGAAGCACAGGCTCGCCTGAGCCTTTGTCACACTATAGAATTATCATGTGCTGGCTCAAATGGCGATTTTTAGAACGTTTATGTGAACAGCGAATGCTGTGGTGAGTCTGCACCAGCAACCACAGCGTTTCTGCGCAACCATCAGTGCGGTGTATCAATGCTTTAAAAACACGGTAATACGGTTCCTCAATAAAAAATTTGCTGGTTTACCAAGAAAAAATACAAAGTGGTAATCGTGTTTTGAATGTTATTTCATGGGAATATGACAACAGCTGCGCTTAGACATGCAGATTTCCCACAATTTAGGCACTTACGTACATTAAAAAAAGCACCTGTTACGGCAAAACTCCAGAACTGTCTTGGATTTGCAGTACAAACCATGAATGAAATCACCAATTGCTTGGCAGAGCCATAAACGGCACTGTTACCGATGGTCTGTGCGCCAGGTGTCATCACAAAAAAAAATGAACGCAAGCTTGTAAATAAATAACAAAGTCAACCGGTATAGATTGTTTTACCTTTTAATTTGCCACCACCAGCTCTTTGTAGCAACAACCGGAACTTTTACATTGACCAGTGTGAATAAAGTCTACCGATTTCAAAGAAATACATCCATCGTTATTATGGTTGACGAATTGTCGAGGCCTAAGAATTGTATATTTACAAGATTTTAATGTTATATCTTACAAATCAATTATAAAGGATGACCAATTAGCAGAGATGACCATTTAGAAATGTTGTTCAGGGTATAAATGAAAGAATCCAAGGCTTAGAAAGGTCATTATGGTATTTATGGTTATCTTTCTTAGCTTAGAAACTGGGACAAGTTTTTTTCCGACAACTTTTATGTCTACGTATCCGAGTTCATAGATTTTACATTCTTTGTCATACCATCATCTGATTATTAGATTGTAGCTAAGGGAATGGTAGAAAGAGGCCGTGGTGGTGCCATCGTGATGATCTCTAGTGTAGCGGGCATACGAAGCCTTCCAAATAGGACAGTCTATGGGAGTACAAAATCAGCATTGGACCAGCTCACTAGATGTCTTGCTTTGGAACTGGGTCCTCATCAGGTAAATCACTGAGGCCCTGGAAGGGTTTTGGGGAATACAGGGATATTGGCCAAAAACATAAAGGGATACGGGATATTTTTTGTAAATATACTTGGCGTCAATGAAAAGTTACCAGTAAGTACCATATACATAACCTAGGACAATATTTAGTTAATTATAAACAAAGAAATGCGGATACTTCAGCACTCATTTTTATGGCAAAGAGTCCCATCCATCACCACTATGGAAAACGTAATCCATCACATCCGAATGCATTATACCCATTCCTTGACGGACCCCAGTAGTTTCCATTGCATTGTATAGTAAAATGTAACGTTTTGGTGCTATCTTAAAGTTTGATCCCCATTTGTAGTGTTTAATGGGATAATTCAAACCATTTTGGTTGCGTTTTCAATGAAAACGTCTAGGGCATGTACTGTCATGTTGTCTTCTGAAAATTATGATTTCAAATTCTTAAAAACTGCGAAAAACATAAAAAGCACGTGCATCACATGCATCACGTGCACCATAGTTCCAGGGCTGGAACTGTTTTATCTCTCCAAATCAGTCTGTCGTTGACCAGAAACATGAACGCAAAAGTAGACTTTCACTGGATGAAAAGTGCGATTTATAAGGCTATGTAAACCCAGGGTAAATATGCGTAAATACCTAAATTTATTCATGTTTACCATTTAGTTATGTATGTTTGCCTTTCCTTTGGCTTTCATTTACATTACGTAAATACTACTATTTACCCTTATAAAAATAGATCTGTTCATGCCGTATTGGCCGTATTTACCCCTTTATGAACCTATCTGTAAATGTGTGCTCAAATAATGAAATGATCTATACTAAATTACGGTATTCAAATAAAATTCACATTTCAGTATTTCCATGAGTATACTCATTTTAACATTGTGCCAATATTTAGAATATGTATGCATGATTGGCACACTTTATGTTTATTCATCTTGATAAATAGTTGTAAATACAGTGTTTACAGATATACAAATAGCCATGGTAAATATCAAAATGCACACCTTATTTGCCGAGATACATGCATCATTGAGAAATTACATATTTGCTGGCGTGCGTAAACTGTGGTGAAACATTATATTTTTTTCATTTTAAACGGTGCGTTTAAATATGGTGTAAATATGAAATGATAGTTGTGTATACGTAACATAGCCTTTGAAATAATTGACAAATCGTAGAATTTATGCACTCGGTGATATATTGGTAAATATGTAAAACATATATGCATTTAAAAGAGTATGTAAAAGATGCATAAATTCTGGTATGCTCATATATTTGCACGTTAGGGTATATACCATATGACAGTATGCTTTCAGGTCACTAAATATTGATAAATTCTATATATACATACTGCTGCATGTGCTGTTAAATATGGTCAAATATTAATATGCATATGCGTTTGTGTATATGCAGTGAGGTGCATAAAGCTATTATGTGCGCATGTTTACATAGGTTTCAGTAGAGTGTGGGCATTATTGGTTGTGGTCAATATATAGGGCATTGGTTCTATTCTTTCGTTGATTTTGGTTTGTTGTCAAACGTCCCGTTCAACAGCTCTGATCATGTCGAGACTGTCAGTTGACCTAACCACAGCCAGATTCGACTTAAGAGTTACACATACTTTCGCTTATAGCTTACAGCAGCCCTTCTGAAATCGCTGGCAGGTGAAGAAAGACCATAGAAAATATTCGATGATAAATCCTCACGAAAGTATGGGTCAGGTCGGCTCGGAATCGAAATCACGACCCCTTGATTAGCAATCAGACTCGCTACTGATAGCTTCTGGGGTCGTCTTGATGGTCCGAATTGTAGTAACTATCTGACGTCGTATAATTTTATTGTCAAAGGAGCTCTAGCGATAAGGCGTATATTTTCCCTAGTTGACATGATTACAAAACCTTAATTTTCAAATTGCCCTAATGTTTTTAAAATTAGTATGTTCCGGTAGAAAAATTTACATAGAAAGCATCAAAATAGGTTTCAAAACGATTCATTATTTACAAAACCGTTAAAACTTGCGCCTTCTACTCCCACCCCTCATTTTACGTCTTTAGACTGGGTGCCGTTAAGACGAGAGTTTTAGTAAATCCTTTGCAGGTTTTCAAAAAGTAAAAGTGCTAAAATATTAAGGATATAAGTGCCCTTCCTTTTCGAAACTTTGCGGTATTCCTTCTGCGCATGCGTACGAAATATACTTAAAATTGTGACGTTTGCCATTGAAAAGATGAAACTGGCGTCTTTCAGTTTGTTTTTAGATGCTTCCCCCCCTAGACCCAAGATGCCCTTTAGACAATTAAATGTCGCTATACAAATATATAACATATGTAGAGGGCGTCTTGGGTCTAGGGGGGGGGGGAAGGGGTTGTATAAGCGAAAGAAGACATCAAACATCTGACAAAAAATAGACCACTTTGCAAGATGGTCTTTTTTATTGTACATCAACTGTATAAATAGTTTTACTGTATATAGCGTGATAGGACGATTGGTACCCTTGTTTAACGGTCTAGTTCCCATATATGTTACCGAATGACAAGTACAGTTGATGATCGAAATAAATTCTCATTCAATAAGAAGTAGATTTATTACATGCATTAAGGAAATCCCGTTTTAAATATACAAATTCGGGGGCAATGGTGCGTCGACGGCCCGTCTATATATATTTCTTGAATGTGCCTATTTTCTCCAGTCGTTATTTCAACAAAATAAAACGAACGTCTCGTTTAGGGAGATTGCTCGCCTTATCGCTAGAAATTCTTCCGATAGTTCATGATTTGCATAATTAAAAATGCACGTCACGAGATCGTTCTTACACGCTTTACGTCAATTTTCAAACACGAATTTAAGCTTCGATGTAACTGTTCGCCGACTATTATGAATGTTTTTTTTTGTTTTTTTTTTTTTGTTTTTTTTGCATTGCTTCTGCGGAGTTTTTTTTCCCCAAAATCATCTTATTCGAAAAATTCTTCCAGAAATACCATTTGTGTCAAACAGTTTAGATCCAGATCAGGCCCCACCAAATGTTGGGACTGAACTTGGTCCAAGCTGTTTGCAAAGGTTATCAGCAGACAACACTAGTAAGCAAAATTTAATAATTGTATTGTCACAGTAGGTTCCATTCCACCAAACACTTCAAAATGCATTGAATTATCGTTTATCTCCGATTACAATTTACATTTTCATATGTCTAAACATGACATCCTTTCTCAATCTATGAATGTTTAATATTTCAAAATATATATTTACTCGAAGTAGCTCGCTCGAGAGTATTTCTATAAATGACCAACCTCTGTGAAGACAATGGAGCAGACGTCGTCTATAGATAATTTAATTATCTCATTAGCACGGCCTCCAATCTCGGCCTCCTTCTCCAAAAAGAGCAGAGCGTAAAGTGAGGCAAAGGCCTTTCCGGGAAGCAGGCAGTGGGCAAAACAATGGAACACGGTAAGTTGTGTTGACACATTTTCAATCATAAGTAAATTTTCAGCGCAAAACTCGAAAATCTAAGAATGCTATGCTTCGGGCAATTGTTCAAGCTATCCGTAGAGCATGCTGTTTGCACTTTTGAACTTAGTTTGTAAGCGTGAGAGTTTTTCTCCCGTTGCACAGTTGTCCAAGAAACGGTGGTTCCCGCATGGTTTTGCCTTCTAACCAAACGTATAGTAGCGTTTGGACCCTTATTCATACTACCGAGGCCCCTCCACACCCATGTTGTCCCAAATGCAATTTTTCGAGATATTTCAATGATAATTGAGTGATTTAGAGCCAAATTTCTATAGGAGCAGGAGGAGAAGGGCAGGAGAAGCAGGCTGGGAGAGGAGAAGCAGGCGGCGATGAAATCAAAATTTGCATTGATTTTGCTTATTTTTAATAATATACTTATCCAATCGGTCGCTGGACATTTCGGCCCATAACAATTTCGGCCCATGTCAATTTCGGCCCATAACCAAATCGGCCTATACAATTTCGATGTTCGAATCAAACTTTAGCCACTATAGTACGAACTATAGTTCGATTCGAAGTGCGCCACTGTCGTCCGGGTAAGAGTTACACATACACACACAAATATTTTAAGCCGCATCTTAATCATGCGATCGATAAAGCAGCCAACAGGGCAAACATTTAACGCAACTTTGTAGGGACGTAATAGTTGGTAAACATTATTGAGAATAACTCATTTATAAATGAATATTCGAAAGACATTTTGTATATCTTATAAACATTTATTTGCGGAAAAAAACCATACAGCTGTCAACGTTTTTTGATAGCGAAATTCTCAAAGAAGACTGAATGCGTCACCAGGACAAAATGGGTTTATAAAAATGAGATAAGTAAGTGACAAACCAAATGCTGTTTTTATATAAACGTCAAGAGTCGGCAAGAATGGGTTTATAGGCCCCCATCGGTAAAAAGATGTGTTTAAATATTTAATAATTATGTTGATTTAAGTAAGAGTCTGTCAATTTGGACTATCTATTTATGATTTATAGGCGTAGGAGTCTCGTAGAACGGTCAGTGGGGCGCCCCGATGTTCAAATTTCAAGGAACACTTGGTTTGAATTCCTTTTTTTCTGCGTCTAAGTCTTTCGCACCATCAGTAACTGTTGCTCTTAATCAAAGCTTGAGAGGGGGTGGGTATAAAACAGAGGTTCGACCCAGTCTGAGATTTTTGATAATCCTTTTCCCAAGAACTTAGGGAGAAATTCACAAGTATCACTAATCTGTGAGCATTACATGATTCCAATGAGAAAAAAAGTGAACCACACATTACGTTGGTGGTGGCATTTAAAGCGAAGTAATTTCGATTTATTTAAATGTTTTGAAATATTCATACATGCAAGTTTGATATAGATTGGATAAGTATATTATTAAAAATAAGCAAAATCAATGCAAATTTTGATTTCATCGCCGCCTGCTTCTCCTCTCCCAGCCTGCTTCTCCTGCCCTTCGCCTCCTGCTCCTAAAGAAATTTGGCTCTAAATCACTCAATTATCATTGAAATATCTCGAAAAATTGCATTTGGGACAACATGGGTGTGGAGGGGCCTCGGTAGTATGAATAAGGGTCCAAACGCTACTATACGTTTGGTTAGAAGGCAAAACCATGCGGGAACCACCGTTTCTTGGACAACTGTGCAACGGGAGAAAAACTCTCACGCTTACAAACTAAGTTCAAATGTGCAAACAGCATGCTCTACGGATAGCTTGAACAATTGCCCGAAGCATAGCATTCTTAGATTTTCGAGTTTTGCGCTGAAAATTTACTTATGATTGAAAATGTGTCAACACAACTTACCGTGTTCCATTGTTTTGCCCACTGCCTGCTTCCCGGAAGGGCCTTCGCCTCACTTTACGCTCTGCTCTTTTTGGAGAAGGAGGCCGAGATTGGAGGCCGTGATTAGATAGCTGCAACCAAACGAAAGGCGGGATGAAAGGTCCGAAAATATGTGCCGCCACATGGGCAATTTGCATAATCGTAAATCAGTTTGCCGTTTATACAGTCTTGTTAAACGCCCACAAAGGCCACTGCTGGTGTAAACTACGGGAAATCGTAGCAATCTATAATTTGTGTATGCAAGCAGCGACGCCTCCGGTGAATCTTCAGCATTTGCGCAGGCTCACATGAACCTTTGCTGCTCAGCAATGTGCAAAGAACCCGCACTCATGGTGTGAGCCTTTGATCATCACATATCCGTAAAATCCCACTAAGACCGAATATAGTCGCGCTACAGGCTTAATTCACTTATGCCGAATGGCATTTCCCTCCCAGTCAATTTCCGTTTGAATGTTTGTTGAGTGGTAGTTTTTATTTTTATTTAAATGTTGATTGAATGGTTGTTGAGTGGTAGTTTTCATTTTTATTTAAATGTTGATAGAACATAAGCAAACAGTGGAGACCCCTATCAGACGCCGCACTGTGCGGCGTCTAGTCTGGGTATCCACTGTTTGCATATGTCCCGCGAAAAGGACGCGAGGCTTAAATTGGTTAATGTTTGAGTGTTCATCTGCATCCATATTTTGTGAAGGCGAGTTGCAAAGGTTCTCGCGCGCCTGCGCATATGTGCAGATTCGCCTGAGCCTTGCATCGCGCCTCGTGGTCTTCATGAGCTAACGAGGACACTAGGAGCGCAGTGGCTCAGTGGTAGAGTGCCTGACTCGAGACCGAAGGGCCGCGGGTTCGAGCCTCACCGGCGTCACTGTGTTGTGGTCCTTGAGCTAGACACATTTATCCTAGCTTAGTACTGGTTCAACCAAGGAAGACCCGTCCCTGTTTAACTGATAGGTTGTTGATGGGACGTAAAAAATCAAATCAACCAAACAAACAAACAACAAGGACACTAACAAAGCCTTTAACATGCCAAACAGGCAAATCTGGAGAATCGCCCGACTCTTTGGACCTTGATATAAAATCTACTTACACCGGCGATAGCCGAAATAAAACCAAATGACAGAGTTACCCCTCAACAGCCCACCCCTCTCCCCAAATCGAGCTATATAACTGAAAATGAAAAGTGCAACAATATCATTGGGGTTTCTTTCAAAATATTTAAGTAAAGACCAAAACGAACTTCAGCTACCACCCCTCAATAAACAGTTTTGGGCTGGCCCAGACCCAACAAAAGTTGGAGCTGAACTGGCCCCTATCCGTTTTATCAATAAATCAAAATTGAAACACAAAACAAACACCCTGGAACAGGATCAGACTGACAAAAGTTGGGACTGCGCCTGATCCACGGGGTTTGAATACAAACTACGGTAAAAAAAAAAACAACACATAAACAATTTAGGCCCTAATCAGACCCGACATAAAGTTGCGCCTGATATTGTTCCAGACTGTTTGGAGCTCCACCCATTGAATATGTGGCAACAACTTTAGCTGACACCACAAAACATTCCCATAAATAGTTTGGACAGAGACTAGACACGACAGACGTCGGGCTTGATCGAGGTCCAAAATGTTTACACACAATTAAAAAAATTACACCATATAAAAAAACTTCCACAAAACGCTTAACGGTAAATGCATTGAATGAATCGAGGGTCATTACTTAGAGGTCGTAGTAGAAGAATTGAACTAGTTAAACACGGAAAATAAATTAGCGTGATGAAAAGTCAAAATAATCAATTCTTCAGAGCACCGCACTCGTGGCAGAGACCGCCTGATGGTGCGAGCTGCTTCACATTAGGTACCATATTCACATTCCGTCACCATGTGAAAAAAGTTTTTATACATGTGCTATCTTCAAAATGTAGGCCTACTTTTATTTCAGCACGCGATTTGCGAGGTCTTGTCCCAAAAGCCCACCCAAAGAACTTCGAGCGATAAGACGTATATTTTCCCTAGTTGACATGATTAAAAAAAACAAATTTTCAAATTGCCCTAATGTTTTTTAAATTTTGTGTAGTTCGGCAGTAAAATATGCATAGTAAGCAACAAAATACGTTTCAAAGCGATTCACCATTTACAATACCATGAAAACGTGCACTTTCTACTCCTACCCCTCATTTTACGTCTTTATACTGGGTGCCGCTTAGGCCAGACTTTGAGTAAATGTATTGCTAGTTTTAAAAAAGTTAAAGTGCTAAAATGTGAAGAATAGGCGTGCTCTACATTTCCCAAACCTTACGTTATTCCTTCTGCGCATGCGTACGAAATACATCTAAAATTGTGACGTTTGTCATTGGAAAGTTGAAACTGGTGTCTTTCAGTTTAATTTTAGATGCTTTCCCCCCTAGACCCAAGATGCCCTTTGGACAACGACATGTCGCTATAAACATTTACAACATATGTAAAGGGCATTTTTTAAACTTTAAAGTGTATGTTCATGCTTTTTAACATTTTACTTTATTCACAAATAAATATTTCATTACGGACTAATTTTATTTTCACAGATCATTTATCCATCTGGTTAGTTAATTACAGAAACTTTTATAGCCGTGTATCTAATCTTCTGGGAGCAGACATCTTACAGCTATTGGCACACATTAACCTGAGTTAACCTCAATATGCTGGCCTCCCAAATGATTGAAGCGGCACCTTTCAGTCAATTTCTTTATTTCAATATTGGATAATGGGTATTCCATTTTAATTACAATCAACAGCCAAATCAATGCAAATTAAATTGTAACAACTGTCAAACGAAAAGAATTTTGTTTTTCAATAAGTTTCATTTGATCTTATTCTGTCTTTTTGTTTGCAAAATGACGAAAATTGTTACATAAAATGTCGTCTGCTATAGTAATTTTTAGTGCTTTAAGACTTTAATTTTAAAATTAATTATTAAATATGGGCCAAGTATCAAAATATACTCATCAATGCACACACTGCTAAAAGCATTACTCTGAAAAATTGTTATTTTTTGCCTTTTGACTGATTTATAATTCTGCTTTGGTAGTGTGTAAGCAGGTGGAAGTGATTCCAGTTTTGGTGTGTAGAGAACATTGACCTGAGAATGACCAGACTCCCATTAAGAAGCAAAAGTGATTAATTACAGGCTAATAGAAGGGCATTCACAAACATTTAATGAGGAATTATTCCTGCCATACTGTAAACTCAAAAATAAACACATTTGAAAAAAAAGTGTGAATAATCCCTTTAATCGATAGCGGCGGGCGACTTTACTCAGTCCCATTATTAAAATCAAACTGCGATTTTTTTGTTGTATGATATTTGGGAATGACATCTTTTGCTCATTTGACTAATCAGGTCACTGGATTAATATCATGGCCTCTTGCTAGTCTGCGCTCTAGTGCATTATATGGAATCTGAACAGATACAATGTAGATGCGCGTACTCATAGCTCTGCCTAATTATGTCAAGTTTTTTGTAGTCTGCTGAATATCTTGTCAACAGTTTTGACCCAGACTAAATGTCGGGTCTGGTCTGGATTCAAACTGTTTAATACTTAGAAGATGGTATGCATGAAATAATCTTCTATTAGAAATGCAACGCTTATCAATAGTTTGTGCATTTTCCAAGCAGCGACTCAACGCATAAACACAGTTTTATATCGAGCCTGATTTTGCTTGATTTGATTCTTTACGTCCCATTAACAAGCTTTCAGATATATAGGGAAGTGTCTTCCTGGGTTGAACCAGTACTAAGCTATATATATATAATTTTGATAAAGCGCAGATTTGCACCTATATAGTATAAACTGCCCCTTACAATTATCAAGTCTCTAAATGATGTACATGGGTAAAAGTTTTCAGGGTTAATCCTGATTCAGGATTTTGAGGCTAACTTTCCATAGAAAGTCAGCCTCAATATGCTGAATAAGGGAGATTATAATAGCTTCTCTCATTATTATTTTTGTAGGCATAATGCAAATATTTGAATCTCTAAAGTTCAGGATTTACGTCAAGGACAAATTTCGGCTTACAGACCAACAGTGTGGACCCAGATCAGGCTGCTCCCTTTAGAAGCAGCCTGGTCTGGGTTGAGGAAGCAGTCTGATCTGGGTCGACACTGTTTGCTAAAATGAAGTTATGAATAGCCTATTAACAGCCGTTACGTTTACTATATATGATAACAGGCATTGTGGAACTTAATCAAAATGCAGCATCTCAATTGAGTCTTCACTGAATGCATATATCGGATAAGTGGGTCGTTACCAATAAAAAAGATTATTAACACATGGTGTGTGCTTAGCTATCCCGTGGTGATAGGTTGCACACGCCAGCTGTGGGCGATTTTGTGTGATTATGAAGATAAGCAGGCTCATCTGATTCTTTTAGAGAAAACCCGACTTTGCTGCATACGAGTGTCTTTCAAGCAGCTTAGACCAAGATCTGGCCCGGAAAATGCCAGGCCTGATCTGGATCTAAACTGTTTAATACTTTGATGATATTCTTAAAATAACTTTTCGAAGCAATTTGAAAAATAAAAATCAACTGATGCCAATTTTGAAATAATGCGTTTGACAAGTTAATAAAAAAAATGCATTTTGTCATGAAAATAACAAAGGCACGGACCAGTCTGTGCATCCGCGCAGTCTCGTCAGCGGCTCTTTAAAGTACAATAGTAAAACAAGTGGCACGCAAAAATTACTTTCCTAGCTTGTTTCTGTAGCTGAGTTAACTTGTGTGAGCTTTTTTGGTCGAAAATCCCAATGGAATATGCCATGAAAACCTGTTTGCTGCGATTATTTTGCAGACTACTCAGCTTCGGCTCTGTTTCTCACCTAATGTATGTAGCAAACGACAATGACATTGACCAGTCTGCATAAATATGCAGTCTAATCTATATCTTTGTTGTTCGCATGTTTTCGATGGCGAGGCTCATGAATTATTATTATTTAAAGTATAAAATATTGTTTTAGCTATTGGTTGTTTGTTTGCGTGTTGTTCATTAATCATTAAATAAAATAATTGAAATAAAAAATGCTTTTTTATTCCGTTTTAACATATAGTCAGGGCCCTTAGGGACAAAAAATAGGTCCCGTGCGAATTGTGTGCCGATTTATGGTGACCTATATCAAAACCTTCACTGGAGTCTTTCCTTTGATTTAAAGGTGGTCACCCATCTCAAATCCGCGTCTGAGGCTAGTTATGACGTCATAAATATGGTGACCATAATGAGAAACTGCTCGTTAATAAAAGCTATGGTTTGTGTTGGTATGTTCATATTTATCCAACACGAACGCTTTTTTTAACATAATATCAATTATTTTGGTCATATGACGGTTACATCAATGCTTTACCTGACTTTGACAATGAATTATTTCTCGATAACGATATTTTGCATGCAAAATACCGTAGCTTTCCTATAAATACCCAGCTTATTGGGCCACCTTTAGACTGATGGCTGAGAATGTTAATGCCCCCCCCCCCCTCGAGAATCTCTCAAACTTATCCTATCTAAAAGAGGATTTCAAGCTGCGTCTTTTAATAGATGTTTGCACTATGTTCGCCGGGGCGTTAGTCTCTGACAGCCTGTTACATATGTTACCATATAAAATTTAGAAAAAAAAAGAAAATTAAAAGTTTGAGCTACAGAAAGAAGGCTAATTATTTAAATTACTCATATGGTCTGCTTATTGACTACTTCAGCTACATATAAAGTCTTTTGGAGCAAAATTACAGCTTCCTGTGGTGTTATGTGCGTTACTTTAACTAGATTACCCTTTAAACATGAAATTATGACCAATATCATTTACCTTTTTAGCTGTTATGTGAATTTTCCAAAATGTTTTGATTAATTTATACTTACAAACTCATTTGGGTTAGAGAAAATCCAAAGTTTGCTTTTATACTTTAAATAAAGTGTCTTATACGAGCAATTATAATAACAGCCCAAAGGCTACACCCAATTTTAAGGAGCCGAATTTGGTAGGCATCATTTAAGTAAAAATATATGAAAACATTTGCTGCTGTTGGATATCTTGCATTTTTGGGATTGTCTTGCTCATATTATAAAGAATTATAGATTTTGCAGGTTAAACAACAAGATTGAAGCACTTGTTAAATGCTGTAACATATGTTACATGACATAATAGACGAGCAAGGACATTGACTTAATGTAAGAAATGATATTTCAGGAAAAAATGAATTTTGTTTCGCATGTTTTGCTTGCTAAAGTCTCTAGCCTCTGGTGCCTAAATCTTAGGTATTGATGATTATTAAGCCCCTGTACCTTTGTTACAGATGTTATGAATATTTGTTTTCAATATTTCCTAATATGAATAATTCTAAAATAAAGATACATCCTAGAGGAACATAGGAAATAATCTTTTCACAATTAAACAGTACAATTAATTAAATGTCCCTTTCTAATGTAAATATTCTAAACCAATCCTTATCCAAGTCATATACATGTACATTATCGATTATTATTTCTGCTTCTCTGGTAAAATAATTGTCCTCCTCATATAAAAAACCAGAATAATCATCAAACAAGATTTTGACTGCAAGCTGAGCAATGAACTGCTCCATCCCAAACCCTTTTAGATATATTCTATCGTATTTACCGATTCAAGGTGCATCGAATAGGAGATGTTTGCACACTGTAAGCATGGGTGTTAGCCTGTATCAGCTTGTTACATTTGTTATTTTATCAATTTTAGGTACAGAAAAATTGAGGTACAGAAAGAAGACATTAAAACTAGCTAATCAATGAACATTCTAATAGTCTGCAAATTACTGGATGTCTTTACTACATATTACAGCTGTTTAACATTAATACGGCTACATGCTGTATTATGTGCGTTACATGAACTTAATTATAAATTAAAAGTGGTAATTTTGGCTATCGTCACTTAGTTTAATGACTGCTCTGAGTTGGTTTCAAACCGTTTTAGATTAGGTTTAACAAACATATACTCAATTGACGAATACAAAACCAAAGTTTGCTTTTCTATCTTAAATATTTAGTCTTATATGAGCTAATGCACAACCATACCCCCAGTTTTGCAGAGGAGCAAATTTTGTTTTCGACGCTTAAATAAAACACATACATATAAAACAACTGCAGAGTGTTGATATTTTTCATTTTCTTAAACAGTCTTGCTCATATATCATCAAGTTTCTAAGATCAGAACACTCGTTAAAGATGTCAATGTGCCATGATGCCACAACCAGGGCTCTGATCGAATTCCATGCACTTTCAGGTGCTGGTATTAACTAGTTCAATGTCAGGAAGGAGCAAGAAATCATATTGGCAGGCATTTAGCTATGCTGGAGACTCTATCCACGAAGCATTCTTTCACCTCGGCTCAATGCCCTTAGAAAGCACTGTGGCGGATGCACTAGAGTAATATATTTGTAAATTGTCCTGACCTCTTGGCTCTCGTTTGTGATGTCTAACTGTGAGTTTGTTACTTTCCCATTGGTATCCAGGGTCAAGTGTGGTACTTGATTGTATCGATTCCTGATCTTTGCCGTCTTTCCTACTTTGCATTAGCCAGTCACCGATATTGTTCGACTCACTGCGTTGAGGTGGTGGATGTTTTGGAGAAAAAAAGCTGAATTGCAAGAACTACCTCTTCCAAGAGCTGTGTTTCTCGAAGGTGTCAAACGTGTGCAGTATCAGTGAATCATTTGGAAAACCTCACCTGTCATTAATCCTGACAAATCAATGCCTGACAATTATGGTAATAAGCCGGGCTGTGATAAATATTGTCCCGTTATGATGACATTGCCCATGTGCGGATCTAGAGGGGGATAGGGGGTCCAGACACTCCCCCCCCTGGAAAATAACAAGTACGTATATGGGTTTCTATAAAAATTAGCATTTGGACCTCCCCCCCCCCTGGAAAAAGTAGGACACCCCCCCCCCCCCCCCAGAAAATAATGGACCGCCTCTGGATCCTTTGTTAAGTATAAGTATAGTTTTCTCAGCAATAAAACCATTGGAACCCCCTCTTTAAACTGTAAAATAAGCTGAGGACTAAATAAAACTGACAAAAATTCCTGGATCCGCGCATGTTGCCTCCTGTCCCCAAAACCCCTCTGCAGCTGATAAAATGTGGTTGCAGCATGTCTGTATGCGAAACATCTCGGTGTAAGTACAAAGCAAACCATTTATATTGTACTGTTTGTGTTGCTGTGGAGCAGAAGAGGACTCATGTAAACTATTGCAAGTGATCAATATGCTTATGACTTTTGAACAACTATTTTCATGTGGATTCAGATATTTCTTTAGCCGTATCAACAAGAATGCCTTATTGTCCGATTTTGACCTTTGAAGACGATTCTACCTAGTAGCATGCGAAAGACAAATCAGATTGTAACAGTTTTCCATTGCCCGTGCTATCAAAGTACAATGGGTAACTTGTAGAGGGGTTATTCCTTATTTCCATATCATGAACTACTAAAGTAGACTCTTCTAACTTTTGATCCTTCAGTGGTCAAATCGGACTGTAATGACTTTGGTTGATAGTGTATGCAAATGATTATTACTACTATCTTTTATTTGGGTGTAGGATAAGCAGCTACAGATAAACCAAAAGCTTTGAAGCGTGACTCTATTTACAAAATTGATATGTTGGTCTAGAAAAAAGGGTTTCAGGCATTTATTTACATTTACTATAAAAGCTTTGACATGCACATATGTTCTAGCCGGACTGTCTCATTTTACGTATTCTGCGTCAATCGTTTGAAATAGAAAGACCCAAAGGTCATTGGTCAGAGGTCGTAGTACATCTATATATATATGTATAAGCATAAGAGATTATATTTACTCCGTTTATTATCAAAAACACTGTTTGTTTTTCATTCAATCCACTGTCTTTTATTCGTAAATCGTGACGGCATTTACGTCCCACCCTCGAACTGACTTCACCCTATCTGAATATATTTTGTATGTTACGATTAAAAAAAGTTTGCATTCAGTCATGATAAGGCTACCAGTTCATAAAGGAATATTTCCAAGCGTAGGAAATGGACAAAATGCATATATATATATGTGGTATTTACATATTATGCGTCATTTCAATGACGTCATCTTTTTGTTCTGATGCGAAGACAATATGGGCGACATGTTAATTTTAATTATTTACCCCCTAAGATTAAATTTGGTGCATTTCGACTGAAATTGGCACACAAAATGCAAGAAAGTCCTGATCCCTATATACTACAATGGACATACCGTATAAATTGCACTGATACAATATACGCTATTTTGATGACGTCATAATGACGTCCAGACGTGAAACCCAGATGGGTGACCAGGTGATTTTCATTAGTTATCCCCTAAAGTTTGATTTGGTATAGGTCACAATAAATCGGCATCAAATTCGCACGGGAGTCCCGATCGCCCCTGACTAATAGGCTTAGTGATATGGCAAAACTGTGTGAAACACGTCATTTTTGCAAATGTAATCAGCATTAGACAAAAGTGACTGTTAGCAGGGAAGAGTTTATTTGAATTAATCATTGTGGTAAAACAGTGTAGACCATGATCCACTGGTTTCATCAGAAGCCGTCTGATCTGAATATGCACTGATATATCTCGGCGTGAAATAACACGAGAGGTTATGTGGCTATTATAATTGGTGAAGATAGCACATTTTTAAAATGCATAATGAGAGAACATCAGAAATAGCTTTCGGGAATACCACCAGTTTGGATCCAAAACAAGCCAGACAAAAGGTAGGGCCTGATCTGAATCTAAATGATTTGCAAAGGTTATCGGCAATACGACAAAAATCGTCGCTAGCAAGGAAAGTGTTTATCTGAAAAAATAACAGTGTAGATCCTGATCCGCTGGCTTCATTAGAAACAGCTGATCTGGATCGGCACTGATTGACACCCATTTGAAATTTCATGAACGGTCATACTGATACGGCTAAAAATACTGGCCGTTGAGTGAAAACCCAAAATTTCCTTCTGGCTTGCTATAAGAGTGACAAGCGGTTTGATGACCCAGAACAGCTCTGATAAAATGTCAGATTTGATCTGGATTTAAACTGTTTGCAAAAGATATCATCACACGACAAAAGTCGCATCTAGCAATTAATTTTCTATTTGGATTAAAAAGAGTGGTGTAGATCCAGATCAGCTGGCATTATCAAAAGTCAGCTGGTCTGAATCGGTACATTTTTTGCAAAAATGGTAATAAGAAGGTCGGAAAATGGTTGTAAATAACTCGAGCCTCGTAGGAATGTGTTTCTTACAGTTCTTTACAGCAAGACCTAGCCATACCTCCCCGTTTGGTGCTGATTTGATTACGTGACAGGTCGAATTACATTAAGTTATTCCTATGCAATAAGTTCATAATTAACGGCTGCTAAATTTGACAATTTTCATCTGCCATTAATGTAGAAACTCGATTTTCAATAAAATGACAATGCTGGACCCGGTGCTGGACACAGTAAACTAGACTATTTTTCAATTATAGTCTGTCAACATCACAGGTATGGATGGAGTTTGGTATCATATCCTAAATAAACATGTAGATCTTACAAAATGCTCGTAGATATGGATTAAATTTATTTGGAGACAGACTAATCTGAATACGCACAGTCTTCAGAAATAGAGAGAACCTACAATATAAGAAAACAGCAGATTTGGTTTTATTGAGTCTGTTCATGAGAACTAATGGAAAGTGCAACACTTCGCAAGCCCCTAGAAGTTGCTCTTTATACATTGGCATAAGCGATCTGCGCTTGCCTGTATGCATAGCTATCGATTTAGCACACCTGAGCCGGTTTAGTCAGAAGGGTGGAGGGTGGTGGGGAGTAGGGGGGGGGGGGGGGGGTAAATCCACAACTATCAGAAGTTACGTGGACTTTATTGCATCTGAATATTTGTAAGAAGATTAGCTTTGATACTTCTGTGAAGTGGATTGTTGAAGAATTTGTAGAATTTTGATTTGTCTAACTATAAAGCAAGCTTATAATACTTTCCAATATAGGCTGTGATGATGCACAGGCTGATCTGAATCTTTGTCGTTCGTATGCAGGTCAGGCAGATGCTGCATAATTATATGGCATATATTATCAGTTATTACAACACACTGGATTATGTTTTATCCAGACGTACCTGCTGTGATTAGATAAGACAACTATACAACTCGCTTATAAGAAGGGATATGATAAGGATGTCAGGCGAGACAACAAGCTTATACAGTAACATGTTCATTTGCAGAAATTGATTATATAGACCAAATATTCCCTTTGGTTTCTTAACCCAAGCCTCATGGTATTTTTATAATCTTAAAAGAACGCATCTCCAATTGGATGTTTTTTTGCAAAGTCACATAATGTCTCATGGGAGCACAGTGGCTCAGTGGTAGAGTGCTTGACTCGAGACCGAGAGGCAGCGGGTTCGAGCCTCAACGGCGTCACTGCGTTGTGGTCCTTGAGCTAGACACATTTATCCTAGCTTAGTACTGGTTCAACCCAGGAAGACCCGTCCCTGTTTAACTAAAAGATTGTTGATGGGACGTAAAGAATCAAATAACAAAACAAACAAAAAAAAACATAATGTCTCAGAGATATAAGCAGAGTTTAATACATGGTAATCACGTAAATAAATTATTAAATTCTAACATTCTCGCATGTGTTTCAGATTTACTTCATGAACAGTTAAGTGAGCTAAATGCGCATACATAGCCATAGATTAGCAGTTTAAGTCCAAATATTGATTTATATTTCACAATATTAATGCATAAAAATGCAGACATAAATGTCGTATCCACTGGTCTTTACAGATGATGGATAAATGATGCTATAACCGTTTACATGAAACAATCTTAATAAGTTTAAGTAAACGTGCACAAATAAGTAAACTATATGCGCATATGTAACCATAGATCAGCAGATTAGGTCAAACATTTGACTAATATTTCACCATGTTTAATACATAAAATACAGACCTATAAATGCTGTATCCGCTGCACTTTGCAAATGATAGATAAATGTTGTCACAAATACCTATATGAAACACACTTTATTTGTCTGAATAAACACGTACAAAAGAGTGAGCAATATGCGCATATGTAGCCAATGGTCAGCTATTTAGGTCAAACATCTGACTAACATATGACCATGTTTAATGCATAAAAAATACAGACATATAAATGCGGTATGCGCTATATTTTACAGCCGCTATATAAATGTTGCAATAAATACTCACATGAAACAAACTTTATGAGTCTGAGCAAACACATACAAATAAGTGAGCTATATGCGCTTATGTAGCCAAAGGTCAGCATGTTAGGTCAAACATGTGACTAACATTTGACCATGTTTAATGCATAATAATACATACACATAAATGCGGCATCCACTGTATTTTATAGACGCTATGTAAATGTTGCAGTAAATACTCACATGGAACAAACTTTATGAGTCTAACCAAACATGCACAAATAAATGAGCTATATGCGCATATGTTGTCATAGGTCAGCATTTAAGTTTAAACATTTGACTAATATTTGACCATGTTAATGCATTTAAATACAGACATATAAATGCGGTCAATACTGTACTTTACAGATGCTGGATAAATGTTGCGATAAATGCCTATATGAAACAACCTTTACCCAACTTATTCAGATACGATAAATTTATGGGCAGTATGCATACATGTTTACCCAAACGATAAATATAGTCAATATATTTACCAGATATTTATGCACAGCATAAGGGTGATTAAACATGTATGGTATGAACACCGAAATCAAACAGGTATGTAAAAGTGTATTTCATACAGCTTGAATATTTATCGCTTATTTACACCCCCTGATAAATTTCAGTAAAACGGACTTTTCATGCAGTGTTTGAGCTGTATTATATACATGTATTTTACAAAATATCGCAATAGATACTGGTAACTTTTCACTGACTTCCGTATGACGTTAGCTGTTTACAAATGTCAAATATACTATGCACAATAAGTTTAGCAATTTCTTATGTTTCGCATCTTTTTGTGCTCATCTTTGTGCAGTGCCGATCAAATTCAATTGCAATGACGAGAACAGGATCTTAGGCAAATGAAACCACGACATTTCAGACGTCATCCTTTAAATAGGCATTTGGGGAGAGCAAGAATTGCAGAAGGGGTCAGTCAGCAAAAATCACATCCGCTGTAAGTAATGCTAAAATGATAAGCATGCGATTTTTCGTTTGGCGATCTTTCATCTTCCTCATGCATCATGCGCCTATAAAAACTATAGGTTATATGACAGATGTGATAGAGATTTCATGCTGAAAAAATCAGCTGCCATCAATGACGTCAAAACGTAGTCATCATTTGATTAAACTTCTAATGTTAATTGGCGTGCCGATTCAACAGAGACTCTGTTTACAAAGATATCATAGGCTTACAATGTAACTCATCTTATGGTTGATTAAAGCCTTAAGTTACTGAAAAATGGTGCGACGCATTTGAGAGATAATGGTGACGTTAGATTTTTTCTTTCGGCTCGTGCACTGTAGTAGTGAAGATGTTTCATTCAACATTATTTGTCTGAATGTGTTGGAAGGTATCAAGCAGTTTTTCTTGTAAGTGTGGTTCAAGAAAACCCGACTAGAAACACCATTTAAAGGTGATAACGTAAAACCATTAGCAAAAACGTCAACTTGTAAAACCTTGGTATTTTATTTCTCTGAGAAAGTTCAGAAAATTGCTGCGTTTACTATGCTTTTTTGGTTTTCAGTGACATAACAACCATTTGAAGATGGTTTCAGCTTCCCCTTATGATCAGAAATACCCACGTTACCCGCTCGTCTTAAAATTAAACGTCACTTTAGCATGGCTGCTGCGTTTGGTAATTCTGTATTTTTTTAAATGGAAAATCTTGTCAGATGATCGGCGCTTGTATCTTCATGACAGCAAATGAAACTCGAGATCTGATGTGGATTGGCTCACCCATACAAAACAATTGCTAAATTTATTGTGCATAGTATACAATTCCCACGCCTTCCACTAGGTGAAAAATACTGAACGAAACTTCTAAACCGCCACTCAATATTTTCTCAAATATCTTTACATATATGATACATAAATGGCTACAATTTACACTCAATATGGAAAAATCAATTAAATTAAACAGTCTAGGTGTGCATTGAGGGCAGGTACGTGCACATCAGCGTCCTCAATTAAACTGAACCTGTCAAAATTTCATTTTCATAAATTGAAATTAACATGCTCAATTGATAGACTGTATAAAGGCACCATCGCGTCCTCGGATCTGATCAGCATTTTTGATTATAGGCACCTTTTTAGCTCACCTGTCACTTAGTGACAAGGTGAGGTATTTGTGATACGCCTTCGTCCGTCATCAGTCTTCCGTCTGTAGTCTATTGTCCATTGTCTATTGTCCTTCGTTTAACATTTGACTTAAATGACAACTTCTCCTAAACCCCTTGTCCAAATTTGAAATAATTTCACACTAATGATCCTTGTGTGACCCCCTACCAAATTGTTCAAATGGTTCTGGTCTGTGTCATATCTAGGTCACAGAGGCTGAAAATAGATTTTCGAGATGAAAACTTATGTCAAACAGTTTAATGATAAATGAGCTATATTGAAAAAAATGTGTTATGTTAACTGGCGGATTAGAAGTTTCGTTCAGTATATGACACTAACAATCCAAATTAATTTTACAGGAATAATTTATGAAAAAAGCTCATCACTTTAGACCCAAACACACAAAACCACCACACACAATCGTAGCAATGACAAACAATGAACCAGATTCGCTGCCTTACAGTGAACGGCAGTCGCAGCCCAGGAGGGAAGGGGGTACTCTCATTTTTTTCTTTATATGTAGGCTTGGGCCCAGCATCTACTGTTTACCCCAAAAAATATCAGGAATATCAAGCACCCCATAAAAATATTTGAAAATTTTGCAACCCCCCCCCCTAAAAAATATATCCTGATTCTGTATAATTAGCTTAAGAAAAGACCCTTAAATACATAGAAATATCCCCTAAAACTAGTCCAATTTTGGGGATGACCCCCAAAAAAATATCCACAAAATTTTCATACCCTAAAAAATATTCTTTTTTCTGAAAACAAAAAAAAAATTGAAATTCAAAAATTTTGAACCCACACAAAACTAGTATCGTGACTAGATGTAGAAAAATGATTATTGCTAGGAGAAGACAGCTTCAAAATTTTGAACCCTAAAAAATGGCCCGAGCCTTCATATGTATAGAAATATCAGAGTACCCCCCTGGGAGGTGCTGAAATATGTTTTACTAACAAAATCTCTGTCCCAGAATATGCTGTTGGTAAAGTTATTAAAATATGCACCATCAAAAGGAAACCATTTCATTCGATAACGGTGATAAAACAAACGAAATTCCACTTACCTCTCACAGAGACAGAACTATTAAAGAACATCCCACACACGAGGTATGCATTTGAATTAAGATTTATTCATTATTTCAGATACGAGTGAACAGTCTGAACCCTGGTCTAGTCATGACAGAGCTAGCGAAAAGAGTAGGCTGGGGTAATCCAGAACAAAGGGCTAAACTTATTTCCAAAATACCATTAGGACACACTGCTGGTGAGTAGTTCACAGCATTATTGTGTGTTTAAATATAAGGTTGTTAGTTTGTGTGTTTGAGTTGAGTTTAAATACACATTCAGCTATTTTTCAGTCATGTCCAGTCGTTTAATTGGTTGAACCAGTACGTACAGAAGTAATTAAGGGATAACACATGTGAATGCAAAATACATGTAGACTGGATTTTGATATTGCTGCCTGTGTGTCAAATGTCATTTTCTATGTTGCATTATCGCTACTTAGTTTGATTATGATGATACATATAATAAGTTAAATATTAATTGTGCTAATTAAACAATGTGTGTGTTGAAACTACAACAGAGCAGAACAAAGATTTTATTTTAGACTATCATACAAGCTCATCGTCCTTACATCATATAAACATTGAACAACCAGCTCCCGAATGGCTGTGGCTACCATGTGATCTGAGCCAGT
Source organism: Loripinus fragilis (assembly GCA_964019695.1). Classification (NCBI taxonomy): domain Eukaryota; kingdom Metazoa; phylum Mollusca; class Bivalvia; order Lucinida; family Lucinidae; genus Loripinus; species Loripinus fragilis. The sequence goes on along the minus strand of OZ026526.1, from coordinate 55,687,790 downwards.
GATTGCTAATTCATTTGCCTTTGGTGGTTTCGTGCTTAGTCCTGGTTTTGTGATGTATATCTAGGAGTCTTTTTGTTAACCCTTTTGGGCCAATGGAATTTTCCAGAAGGTTTGATACAGTTAAGTCAGGGCGGTCCATTATATATATATATATTGAAGGGTCAGAGGTTATAACTTCCAAACATATTTTATTTATTTCTCTAAAGTTCGATTTTGTCCAATCCAACATTGCGGGCCACTTTTAAATTACATGTTTATACAAATCACCCAACTCGCAGCAACTTTACATATAATAAAACAACTAACATAATTTCACCATTTATTCATCTAGAGATTAACAAGCGTGGTAAGCGGCTTTAAGTGAACCTACCGATTCTCCTCAGAACCTTAGATTATAACACAACTTTACAACTTGTATACCATACTTAATGTTATTTCAAACACATTAACCTTAGTAGCATCAATTATCAGAGACAGTTGGCTATTTTGAATCTGACTAAGTCGAACTACGTTTCCGCCGAACTTTGAGCTAAAATAAATTGAACGAATTCTTCAGATATACCTTTTTGCGCCAAGACATAACCTCGCGTGCAAAGTTTGCATGTGATATCTATCTTAAAGCGACCTTACATAACACATATGTAAAATTGCTTAAAGGCCCGCTTATGTCTAATTCACTTTGTTCAAGCGGCATAAATTATATAAATGTTCCAAATGATGTTCGGTCAGTAGCCTTAGAGTCATAGAATATTCAGACAACTAGCAAAGGCTCTGATCAGACTCCGTTGCTGGTCGCACATACCACATTGTTGGAAATCTCATGTTGCGGCTCCAATTATGTTGATAGCTAGGCCAACATGCAAAACTAGTATCGTGATTATATGTAGCAAAAAAAACTGATTATTGCTGGGAGGAGACAGCTTCAAGCTTTCATGCAAATCCATAGTCATTTTGTAACTTGTAAATCAAATCAATGTGAAATAAAAATAAGTTTCAGCTTTTCTATAATTTTATGAGCAATCTCATCAGAGCCTTCACTGCTCGCACACCCAAAGGGTGATTTAGATGGAGACTCAGGCCAAAAACTAGTAATGTAAGTCTTACCAAATAGCTGTACATGTATGTTTCAATGACTTTTCGAATATATACGTGAGCTAAGTTAATGTTGACTGTGTATACAGCTTTCATGGGTTTTGTATTGCTAGTAAATCAAAAATGTCGGACAACCATTCTTAGCTCTTAGGCGAAACAGTCTCAATTTACTGGCGACTGCATGTGTTGCCCACGTGTACACATGCACAACTCTACAACTATTAAACATTTTCACGCTTTTGTAGAGTTCTCCGTCATATCAGTACATAGAAAGTATTCTTCTATAAAAAAAATATAAAAAAACTCGCGAGATTCGAACTTCACTCTTCTACAATATGAGTCCTGGACATACTGCACTACACCACTGCGAACGATATAGTCATATTATTACCGTTATGATACATTCAATTTCAGATAATCTAATTTATTCTCGTATATTTGGCGAAAACTATCAATAACAGGTCTGATATAAAATTAGCATAGGCCACTTCCTTTGAACTTCAGGGTCAAAAAAATACGACAATTTTTTAAGTTTAATGTATGATATTTTCCTCCATTTTCAGAAGTTGAAGATATGGTCAATGTGGCGTTATTTCTCCTCAGCGATAAAGCATCAATGATAAATGGTGTTATTCTACCAGTAGATGGCGGACTAACTGCTCACTTGTAGAAAACTCTTATTGGCAAGTATCTGTCAATAACATGTGTTGCAGATATGGTCAATGTGGCGTTATTTCTCCTAAGTGATAAAGCATCAATGATAAATGGTGTTATTCTACCAGTAGATGGCGGACTAACTGCTCACTTGTAGAAAACTCTCATTGTCAAGTATCTGTCAATAACATGTGTTGAAGATATGGTCAAAGTGGTGTTGTTTCTCCTCAGCGATAAAGCATCGATGATAAATGGTGTTATTCTACCAGTAGATGGAGGACTAACTGCTCGATTGTAGAAAACTCTCATAATTGTCAAGTATCTGTCAATAACATGTGTTGAGGATTTGGTCAATGTGGCGTTATTTCTCCTCAGTGATAAAGCATCAATGATAAATGGCTTTATTCTACCAGTAGTGTCAAGTATCTGTCGATAACATGTGTTGAAGATTTGGTCAATTTGGCGCTATTTCTCCTCAGTGTTAAAGCATCAATGATAAATGGTGTTATTCTACCAGTAGATGGCGGACTAACTGCTCACTTGTTAAAAAACTTATTGTCAAGTATCTGTCAATAACATGTGTGGAAGATGTGGTCAATGTGGCGATATTTCTCCTCAGTGTTAAAGCATCAATGATAAATGGTGTTATTCTACCAGTAGATGGCGGACTAACTGCTCACTTGTAAAAAACTCTTATTGTCAAGTATCTGTCAATAACATGTGTGCAAGATATGGTCAAGGTGGTGTTATTTCTCCTCAGTGATAAAGCATCAATGATAAATGGTGTTATTCTACCAGTAGATGGCGGAATAACTGCTCAATTATAAAAAAAAAACTCTCATTGTCAAGTTTCTGTCAATAACATGTGTGCAAGATATGGTCAAAGTGGTGTTATTTCTCCTCAGTGATAAAGCATCAATGATAAATGGTGTTATTCTACCAGTAGATGGCAGACTAACAGCTCAATTGTAGAAAACTCTCATTGTCAAGTATCTGTCAATAACATGTGTTGAAGATATGGTCATGTGGCGTTATTTCTCCCTTAAGATAAAGTATCAATGATAAATGGTATTGTTATATGACTGGAGAGAATCCAGTCTCCTGATTGGCCCATTTTTTCTTCATGAATCTCCATGTCCAATGCCTCAATAGTCATAATTGTATATAGACCTTGGAATTGCTGTAGATCTGCTCCCCCACCCCCGCGGGAATTTTGGCCACTATAATTTCCTGGTACTACAATATAAGCCACAGAATGAGACATGCTAGTCCTCTGAGAAGTGTTGCGTTATCATGTAACATCAAAATTACATACGCTACTCTAAACATATTAAATAAAAGTTTGGTGCCAATGCTAAATCACCTTAAGACAAAGTTACTTAATTGTTTTTAAACTTGTGTGTGGTCAATTTACTTCGGGTAGCTTCTAAAACTGTTTTATTTAAACAGAAATGTGTTACTTACATTACTTCATGTTATATACGTTATATTCGTGAACGACACCTAATAAAATCATTGAATTCTTTTTTAATACTTTTATATTATACAATTTTTGATTATTGAGGCATTGGACATGATGTGATATCGACCTGAGAGTACCAATATTGACCTAGGCGGAGCCGAGGTCAATATTGGTATTCTCAGGTCCATATCACATCATGTCCAATGCCTCAATAGTCAACAATTATTTTATTATATAATTTCTCTAAACTAAAAAAAGCAACAACAACAACAAAATCTTGGCTATGGACTATGTCTTGGACAGTCTTGATTTTTTTTTTACATGATGACTAATAGATTTCATTCAGTTAAAAGAGGAATGAATGCATACTTTATTTGTAATTACAACTGCAGACAGAGAGGATCCAGATTAAATGCCGCATAATGTGGAATTTAATCAGGGTCTACACTGTTTGCTAAGACAAAAATGATCTTCGAGGAAAAAACTGCAATTTTGTTTAGAAATTAAAACCTGTGACCCCTTGAATTATACAATGGACCATTCCAAGTTAATTGCATCAATTCAGAAGGAAGAATTCATTAGTGTATTTAAGAGTTCTGCTAATACTATATTCAACAGCAAAATCTGAATTACATGTATATGATAAAACATGATATCTTGTGAATTTCATGCCGCTGTCACTAACTGAATTGTATTTACAGAAAATCATGCAAGTTTCATGCTGATGGAAAGTTTCCATGAAGTCTATTTTTAGTAACTAATATTGAATGAGAAAAACCACCAGCCCATGTGATATGTAGTTTTATGGACTCGAGTAGTTAGGCATCTGGGCCAATCAAAAGATGTCTATTTATAGGTTATATAATAATAACTTTTAATGCGTATTTTAGATCACAATATCATGACCATAAAAAGCAATTAACTGGCAAATTCAAAATTGCAAATAGCTTACTCTTATCAAAGAAATTGTAAGAGTTATAATTAAGCTGCTGTGAATGATGACCGCGAATAAAATGTTTTATAAGGTAAAGGCCTTTTCATCGAAATTGAGCAAGTAATTCTATCTTTACGCCTTTAAACACCATAATATGAGCATTATTTTGGTAGAGAGTAGTGTAAGGCGATATTTAAAAAAAAATAGGTGTGAATTAGCATTCTGTTGTTTGTTGTATGATATGTTAATGTATATTACTAACTTTAATACATTCTATTTAATGCCTAGTTCTTGCTTTAAATTATACATCGTGAGGTGTTTTAATTTATTTAAAACCTATTGTTTGGCATTGAATAGTTATGAGCCATAATCTCTGAAAAACAGCCTAAATGACGAAGTCGTCAAATTTTTGTTAATTATACACACTGAATTTACGAAGTGTTAAGAAGTTATCCTGAAAAGTTTATGAAGTTATCTCCAATATTCATGGAGAAACTATACAATGTCTAAACTTTAGCACGCAACGTCATGACGTTACCAATGACGTCAAATTGGCTGGGTTTTCGGGTGCATGAAAAAACAGGCTATTTCTTGCAAACATGCTTTTTATTATTCTTAGCATGTGTGCAATGGAATTCGCAGAAAAGTTGACAATGATTCATTTTTGCCTTAAGTTTGCATGATCTGAAAACGACTGACCATACTTTGAAAATTCTGACAGTTGCTAAGGTAAAGTTGTTGCCATGGAAACATAGGGCATGATAACGAGGGAGTTTAATCATAAATAACATGCGCGGATCCAGGAATTTTCGTCAGGGGGGGTCCAGGTGAGCCTGACAAAAAAAGCTCTGACAACGTATTGTTTTTTTTTTTAGTCTTCAGCTTATTTTACAGAAATCAAATGGCCAAATTTCAAAGAAATCTATCATATTTCAAGGTTCCAGAGGGGGTCCAACATTTTCCAGGGGGGGGGGGGTCCAACTTTTTCCAGGGGGGTTCCAATTTCTTATTCCCTATAGAAACCCATATAACTTGTGATTTTCCAGGGGGGGAGGGTCCGGACCCCCTGTCCCCCCCTCTGGATCCGCACTTGAATAATTGCCAGTTTTATTCTACTATCCACCTGAATAGGTTTTAAGGCAATATATAAACATCATGTCGAATTTCTTAATTTTTGGTGTTTTGCAAATGATTTTTACATAAAATGTCCTAAATGGCATTAAAGCAGGTTTACACTGATTGTGGCTCATATATAGCTACCAGTCTGTCTATTATAGAACTTAATAGTATTTATTAAAATACATTTTCAAAGCGCATTTAGTTTTGCTAAACATATATTTAAACAAACGAATAATTTTATTAATTTGGCCAAAGTTATAGGTTTCAAAGCTCATAAATAAAGAGAATATAATAGAATTCAAGTAACAACTGAATCGCAATTTATATGGGTTTCTATAGGGAATAAGCAATTGGACACCCCTGGAAAAAGTTGGACCCCCCCCCTGGAATATTGTGGACCCCTTCTGGAACCTTGCAAAATGGTAGACTAAGTTTAGTTTTCATTGAAATTAACCATTTGGCTTCTGTAAAATAAGCTGAGGACTCAAACAAAAAAAAAACAAAAAAAAAACGTTGTCAGAGCTTTTTTGTCATATCGAACTGGACCCCCCCCCTGATGAAAATTCCTGGATCCGCGCATGTTCGGGTCCAATTGCTTGTCGGGGCAGGTCGTACGGCCCTCTGTGACTATATTGATCACTAAACCCCTCCCTGACGGAATTTTCTGGGTCCTCGCATGCCAGTATGCAAAGATTGAACCTTAAAGGGGGAGTATATCCGGGATCTGGACTGTAAAAATATAATTGCTAGGTATTTAATTTTGTCAACCTACCATCTATACTCAGCAAGCATCTTTTTCGGTTTCCTTGTCAGCTGTATCACAACCTCCCGTTTTAAACCACCAAAAACATGAAATTCATAAAGCAATGAATGTGCTTTGCTTCAAAAATAAAAATAATACAACTGCTTTAAATGCTATGTTCTGTTCGATTGCAACGATCCGGGTAATAACTACAACAATAACAAAAACAGGATGAAATGTTTGAACAAAATTGGCCTGAAGTTGATAAACCCATTTAAGCCGAATTGAATTTCCCACTGTTATCAATTGGACCAGTCCATCTGAATTTTAAGGGTTGTTGGGTGGTATTTTACATTTCATTCAAAATTCAATAGAACATTCTGTGAGCAAACAAACAGTTAAGACCCTGATCGTTCTGCGGCGTCTGATCTTGATCTTGGTCTGTGCTATTTGCCTTAGTGTGCTAGGCTTGTATGTGGTTGCGCGATTCAAATAAGGGAAATAAGAAGTAAAATTCTGTTGCATAAATTATATCAGAGTTACTTACCATGTATTTAAACTCCCACTCCTGCCTCTTCACCCCCCCCCCCCCCCCCCCCCCCCCTACTAATATATCCGTGCCCCTCGTACGGTCTTTGGAGGAGTGAAGTGACTCGATCGACTTGAGGGGTCGCTTATTCGAGCCTCATCGAAGGTACTAAGTTGTGTTCTTAAATTCCTTTGCTTTGTACTGGTTTAATAAATCCATGAAAGTAGGGACCGAGGGGCTGCGGGGTTCGAGCCTCACCGGCGTCGCTGCGTTGTGTCCTTGAGCAAGAAACATTTATCCTACCTTAGTACTGGTTGAACCCAGGAAGACCCGTCCCTACATAACTGAAACATTGTTGATGTGACGTTAAGAATCAAATCAAACAAAATAAATCCATGAAACGTCCCGACATGACTGAAAAATGTTGACATCAACAGTGTTCGGTAAAATTTGTGACCGGTGCGACTTTTTTATTATTTTTATAGGTTGTGGTACTTGTACGATCTTGGGAAACATGAGCGGATCCAGAGGGAGGGGGTCCGGACTCCCAGGAATATGATTATTATAATTGGACCTCCCGATAGCAAGTGTAGTAATCATATTAAAGTACATGACCCCCACATATCGGTGAATAACCCCTTGTCCCCAGGAATGGCATCTCTCCAAGTTCGTTGATCCCGGGGGTCACTGCTTAACTAGTGATCACCCAATTAGTGATCAATTATACTGTGTCAGAGTCTAAGTCACCCACTACACTGATAATGTGAATCAATCCCGGGGAATCAATAATGGACTTTCAAGCGTGTAGTACGGATGTGAACCTGAAACACGCCCCTCTAGGGGGAATATACGTCACAACTCGGTTGTAGTACTCTCAGCTTGTATAGTCCACGTGGGCCTGTCTGCCCAATCAGGGCTGGGGATTTCAGTCTCGTATGTGTGACGTAGGTTATCGGCTTCCCATATATGGAAAAACCTATCCCCACCCATCGATTTTTTCGCCAGGGACGGGCATTCTACCAAGACGGAGTGAGGCGAAAAACTGTGTGAACATAAATAAGGGCGAATCATTCTTTGACCAAAGGATAACTAGAAAGGTTTGTGATAAAATTGTATCTATAAACGTAATATCTTTATTTTTATCACCCAATAGCCGGTCACCCACGTGAAATGTATCTGTGGGTCACGAGCGGAAATATCATCCCCCAGGGGTTGTGAGGCGAAACTCGGATGATATTTTTTCTTGAACGGCTCTCTGTTTCTCTTGTACAGGTTGTATACTTTTATTCACGACAAATGGTGCTCATTTGATTGGTGTTTTATCGGTGTGAAGGTTTCCAGTGAACATCAAACCGAAAGTTGGCTTTGACAGCTGATTATTTGTGGGTCGGGGAAGAAATTAGATCTAGCTCCGTCGCCATCTTTGTTTGGGCACTGACAGTGGAAATATTTTGTTGGTTAAACAAACACGCTTTAGACGTCCACATCCTGTCAGAAGACAAACTATTCGTATTATTTTGTCGGACGGAGATTTCAAACGCAGCAACAATCAAAATGCGAATTACTTTCTGTTTCTATTTTTAGCACAACAGGTGTCATCTGTGACGTCTGGGATTTCCCAGATTTGGTAATTGCCAATTAATGACACTGTCAAGTAGGTCACTTCATGGTTCACCAGTCAGTATCAAAACAGACAGAAGTTTCCTGGTATTTGTTTTTCTATTTTTTGTAATTTGAAGGAATATATTAGATTATGCAAATGGGCTTGATTTGCATCTCGCTTTTATAATACAATACCTATTGAAATAAAAAGAAAAGATATTCTATCTGGTTTATCCGGACCTCTGGTCATTTTTTTTTTGGGCCACAGTAAACAGCCTTCGAAAAAAAATTGTTGAGTTTTTTTCTAGGGACTAATCTAAATTTAAATTTATTTTCCTTTTTGTTTGTGTTGATGCTTTATGTCCTAGTCAACAACTTTTCAGTCATGCTGGGATGCTAATATTCTTATTTCTCAACCAGAACATATGTTGTGGGTACTCATAAAAGCCGTCTCAATGAATAAAAACTGATGAGATAGTGCCATATTCATATTTTTATGCTCCTTTTTTTTTTATTATCTCAGCCTGCAAAAATGTACCAGTACTGTACCAGTCCTTCTCATAAGAGGACTGAAAACCTCGTGCAGAAGACAGAATGGTATTTATTGTGGCTCCTGCAACAAGTGTATGATAAGGCCAAATGAAAAATAAGTGAGTTTTGGGTAAAGGGTCTGAAAATTTTAGGTAGGGTAGGCATTCTTTTTTTCTGGAAAAAACTAGTATTTTATGCATTTTGAAAAATATTTTTTCTAGAAGACCTGAAAAAAATTCTAGGTCACTGGTTTCACAAGTAAATTTGGGATTAGGGTCGGGTTACCCTAAGCACAGGTATCTTTTATTTGACCTTATGATCGACTAAATTTTTGTGACCGTCTTTAAATTCATTTGTTTTTGACTGTTATGATTCAGAGAACAACTTTGTCAGAAATTTACACCATTTTCTAAAGAGTATAATTGTGTAGATTATGTTCCAGTTCAGCAGACTATGGGCTAGTCACATGGGCAGATCCAGAGGGGTGGGGACAGGGGATACAGACCCCCCATTCCAAAATCACAAGTGGTTACCTACAGGTTTCCTAAAATATACTGGTACTGACCCCCCCCCCCCCCTCGATGCAATTGGGTCTTTTGAGTACCCACAACCAGGGCTCACTCTGCCATTAGCCATTGTAGCCATTTGCTACTAAAAATGTAGAGTGGCTGCAAATATTTATAAGAAATTGGCTAAAAGTACACTCTAGGTGGTTCAAAAATTACATATCTGCGAAAGTGTCAAACAGTTTGGATCCAGATCAGATCCGACATTTTGATCTGGGTCCCAACTGTTCGAAAGGTTATCAGCAGATGACAAAATTCACTGCTAGCAGGCATAGTGTTAAATACAGAGCAACTTCTTTAATTATACTACTTTCTGGCTAAAGTCAATTCATTTCTATTTGGCTTAAGTGTTGGCTACAACAAATTCTGGGCCAGGGTAAGCCCTGACAACACATGTTTTGGATGAGAAATAAGAAAGTTGATTTTTTGGTATGCACTCTTATCTAAAGGACTGACCCACTGATGAAATTATTTTGACCCCCCATGAGTCAGTACATATACATGTACAAGGCATGTGGCAACCCACCAGTATACCTGTCAGGTATACTTACTCCAGGTGTTGGCTGGGTTCAAGCCATATGTATTGATTTTCTAGCTTCTCCCCTATCATTGAACCACATGCCACTGCACATGTAGGTTATTTAGAACACACCCATGGAAAGTATGTTGGTGAATATATATGAACCCTGGCTCCCAGATAAAGAGTGTGTATTGGAAAATTATTTTGTTTATTTCTCATCCAAAACGTATGTTGTGGGTACTCAAAAGAACCGTCTCAATGAAATGGTTCTTTTGAGCACCCAAAACACATGTTAAATTAATGGGTAAGAAAATAATTAAAATTTTAAGCAAATAAAATTTTTAGTTATCTGGACCTATGTGAACCATACCAGGAGAAAAGATATTTTGGTTGTCAGGACTCAAATAGTTGAGGTTAAAGGATTTTGAAAATCATGAGGGGGATCCGGAAATTTGCATCAGGGGGGTTCCAGGTCCAACTGACAAAGTTCTGATGGGTTTTTTTTTGTTTTTATTTTTTTGATTTAACTTATTTTACAGAGGGGGTCCTATTACTTCGACGTTTAGGGGGTTTGTAATGTAAAACTATAACACTTGTGGTTTTCCAGGGGGTCTGGTTTAACTCATCTAACAGAGGGGGGTCTAATTGCTTGTAAGATTTGTTTGAATCAACTTGACTAAAATTTAGTGGCTGGAAGAATTTTGAAAATTCTGTAGCAAGTAGTAACCTATATTAATCTCCCAGCATACAAACAGACTGCACATGCTTGGTTGTGTTCTGTTTTTAGTATGAGGTTTATATTAAAGTACATGTATATAAGCAGACAAAGTAATACACATTAAATGTTCTAAAATTTTGAACACTTAGTGACCTTGACAAACAGTGTAAACCCAGGTTAGACTGCTTCTGAAGTTGCATTCTGATCAGCGCCTTCCCTGTTTTCTATTAAGTAAAATGACTAGCATTTTGTGAATTCCAGCCCGGATAACCCACATTTTCTTAAGGACCACTAGACTAATTTTTAAGTCATCCCATTTGAATGCCAAAGATCAGACACATAGTATGATTTATTTTCATAGTATTCTTCTCAACCCTTTCAGAAATACCAACAGAGCTTAAAATTGTTTGGACCCAGATTATGCCCCACAAAGAGTTGGGACTGATTTGGGCCCGAGCTTAGAGACATTTAGGTTATTAGCAGAAACATTTAACCTAAAATGCTAAACGTCTGGCCTGATCTGAGGACCTAATCTGTTTGACACTCAGATAGTATTCCTATTTTTTTTTTAGAAAAACAGCAGACTACGAAAAAAGCCTTAAAAAATTCCCAGGTGGCAAATAGTTTAACCTCCCAGTACAATGTGGCAACCAAAATTTTCTATAGCATGACTCAGGCCCCCAGATATGAGTGCATAACTGATCTCTTATTTTCTCAACCAAAACATATGTTGTGGGTACTCAAAAGAACCGTCTCTATGAGACGGTTCTTTTGAGCACCCAAAACACATGTTTAAACGTATGAATAAGAAAATAATCTCAATTTTATGCTGATTTTTTTAGCTGCACTGGCTCTGTAGCATGTCGTGACTTTTGTATTGCAGTTCAAGGTGTGACGGGACATGACAACAGCACAGCCGTCCACTTCCTCGGAATGGCAACTATACCGTGTTCTACAGAAGGCCAATCTTCTTCAGTATTATGATACCTTTGTTGCACAGGGTAAGAATTTAAGAAAATATAAACAACGATGAATCAGATAAGACCATACACAAATTGCAGCTCACGCTAGAGCGTAGCACTACATTATTTTATACGATAAAAGAAATATTTTTAGTTTTTGTGATTTTTTCAGTCTCCATATAGAGAGCCGTGGGCTCTGTTTATGATCATTGAAGTTTCATACCCCTCTGTGTGACTATCAAGAGGCCGGGTGGGAAACATTGGTATGTAGGTTGTACAGTGATTGCCAAAATTTGTCCATGAACTATATTGCTATAGAATGAATAGATGACCTGATACATATTACTTTGTTATTTGATTTCAGTCAAGTTTGTCACTTTTTGTCATCTTGAGTACATAAAAAAATTGCAGACCTTAGATAAAAGTGCATAATTACAAACATCTCAAACAAAATATATGTTGTGGATACTCAAAAGATCAGTCTTGCAGTGGCTAAGGGTTGAGTGCTTGAGTCAAGATTGGGGGTTCTTGGTTGAACCCTCTCTGGAGGCACTGTGTTGTTTCCTCTGGCAACCCGGAGTGTACAAAGTACACCTGCCAATAATACTCACAAGAGGGTCTGGCAGTATATAGAGAAAGAAAGAAAGACACTTATCCTCTGGTTACAATGTAGTACTGGTTCAACCCAGCTGGAAGACTTACAGTATCTGTACATTACTGAAAAATTGTTGGCTAGGATGTAAAGAATCAAATCAAACAAACAAGAACAGTCTTAATGAAACGGTTCTTTTGAGCACCCTAAACGAATGTTTAGACGGATCTGAATTTTTTTATGCTCAGTGTCTTTTTTTTATCTGGAACTATGGTGTGTATCAGTTTGCACTCATATTCAATACCAGGGCTGGGTATTATTTTTGCATACCAGAGGAAAAATGTCATGGACACCCAGATATAATTACATCATACATTTTCTATGTGTATAAAAAAATATAGGTACCGGGTATCAGTGATTTTCCAAGGCCATAACTGTAACTAGTGGCAAACTAGCAACCTAATATATCATCTGCAAACCATTTCAGGGGACAAAAATTCCACTCGTCCTCGTTGCTGAGTTGAAGAACCCCCTCTGTCAAAACTCGCTGGATCTGGGCATGATGTGTGTAAGGCCAAATAAAAAAATAAATGTGATTACGGTAACCCGACCCTACCTAGATTTACTGACGAAACCTAGATTTTTTTTCCTGTTTTCTGGAAAAAATATAATTTTATGCATTTTGAAAAGCATTTCGCCTTTCAAAATGCATAAAATTATTTTTTATTCCAAAAAAAAAATAATACAAAAAAAATAGTGTGCCTACCATTCCTAAAATTTCAGACCCTTTACCTGAAACACACTTATTTTTTTATTTGACCTAAGAGATCTTTAAACTTTCAGGCGGAGATGATGTGCAGCAACTGTGTGAGGCTGGAGAAGAAGAGTTCCTGGAGATCATGGCTCTAGTTGGCATGGCGAGTAAACCCCTCCATGTGAGACGCCTACAGAAAAGTTTACAAGAATGGGTTGCCAATCCTTGTACGTAACTTTACGTTAGCTTTATGCACTAGTCATTTGTAACCACTTCCCCAACCCCTTTGGTGTGAAAATAACTTGTCATAATTTACAGCCCTGCTAAACAAGTGGCATGACAGGTCATGTAGCGTAGCCGGTAACATGTCTGACTCCAGATACGTGCCTGATTGCGGATCCAGGGGTCCTCGAGTTAGATCCCATACTTTGGTGAAGATTGATCAATCATGAAATCATTTCTACCTTTCCACTGATCCAAGAAGGAATGTTATCAGTTAAAAGCGAAAGTATGTGCACAAAGTACTTATAACAGATAAACTGCTTAGTCAAGCTTTCCCAGGAAATAAGTGTGGTTAGGTGAACTGACCGTCCCGGCATGACTGGGACATTATGCATCAAACCGAAAAACATCTTGAAAATTATATCTAAGGCTACTGTTTGACTTACATTTTTGAACATCTAACGTAAAAAACGGAGTATTTGAATATGTGATACCAGTAAACATAAATACAAAATGGGGTTTTGGTTATAGCCATCAGTATCAATCAATGATCATTACCAGCACTTGAGCTAAAGGTCAAGGGCTTATAATGGAGTCAAGTTGATAATTTGGGCAATAACCAACACTTCATTATTATCAAATTGGATAGGCAATTAATTTTTAGAGAAGAGAATTCTTGGGATACAGTAAAACCTGTGTACAACGGCCACTCTCAAAAAGACCAAAAATTGGTTTTCAAGACCAATTATAGCTTAATGCAGGTCTAAAGTATTGCAGAATGCTCCAAGGGGAGCATTCTGCAATACTTTCAAACTTCATTAAGCTACCATTTGTCATTAAGATCTTTGTTTTGTCTATTTTTGAGTGGTGGCTTAAGACAGGTTTTACTGTACATGTACAATCTTGTTGTACACGTCTATCCTAGAAAGGTGCTGTGTAGTTAGTACAAGTTTGTTTTTTTTTTGCTTTAAAGCTTGCAAACCTTGCTTATAAGTGGTTACTAAGCTTCCAATGTGTACCCACAATAGATATTGCTATTGAGAAATATGAAAATTAATTATTTGGAATCCCATTTTATCTTGGGCTGTGTCAGTGTGAACTAAAATCTTAATGGGAGAGAACAGTGGTAGAGTGCTTGACTCCAGACCAAGGGGCCGCAAGTTCGAGCCTCACCGGCATCCTTGCGTTGTGTCCTTGAGCAAGAACATTAATCCCAGCTTAGCACTGGTTCAACCCAGGAAAACCCATCTCTTTATAACTGAAAGATTGTTGATGGGACGTAATGAATCAAATCAATCAAACAAAATGCTAATGGGCTTGTTTTTTTTATTTCAGCCTCGTTTCAGGGGCCAGGCAGCTCAGCGAGCCCCAGTTCTGTATCTTCCTTACTGAACACACCTGTTCGTGAACCACCCACCCAGGTGTGCTCCTTACCAAACACCTCTGCTGCCACAGCAACTGATTCAGGGGGTAATATGTGGCTTTCCGCCGCACTCAAGAACGGAAGTCCTGAAAATATTGTAAGTTGTTATACACTGTTTGACATGGGTTCAGAAATGCAGACTTTTTGAGAGCAAAATTGAGATTAGCTTCTTTATCCACAAGTTTAAAAATATGTTTTGCATGCACAAATTTCAATAGAGTTGCTGAGGATACAGGGCTTACTCTGGCTTAGAATTTGTTCTAGCCAACTTTTTAGCCAAATGGAAAAAGTTATAGTCAAATGAAATTAACTTTAGCCATGGTTTTAGCCAGAATGTAGCATCAACATTAACTCTTTGATAAACAGACTTAGAAATTGCATTTTCTATCTTTCCTGAGCAGTATCCTGAAATATTTTTTTAAACAGGTTAATTGTGAAAAAAAGAAGTCAGCAAACGACACTAAAAGCATGAAAAATTGGCCAGCATGCAAAGAGTAAAAATAATCCAGGGTTAATCCGAGCCCAAAACGATTATGGGCCCTTAAATGGGCCAATGGCCCATATCCCATTCAAATACATGCAAATTTCCAAATTTTAATGGGCCATTTAAAATTTTTATGGGCCCTTTGCAAAATTTGATGGGCCCAAGAATCCTTAATATCCACATTAGAGCATGATTGATATGAGATTTGAAGAGCTTGTAATACTATATGGGGCCCAGCCAAAAATAAAGTCCATTTTAGCAAAACATTAATAGTTTTCTCACAAAATGGATCGGGCCCATCCTAGGATGAACCCTGATAATCTTTCAACTGATGTTTCATGTAACTTTTATGAAAGATGCCAATAAGTCAGGCAGTAACTAAACTGGCCACTTGTATGTAGAGACTGTCATAGGTCCAGATAAGGAAGTTTTATTTGCGTAAAATTTTAATTATTTTCTTACCCATTAATTTAAACATGTGTTTTGGGTGTTCAAAAAAAACGTCTCATTGAGACGGTTCTTTTGAGTACCCACAACACATGTTTTAGATGAGAAATAAAGAAAATAATTTTCCAATACACACTCTTATCTGGAGGCCTGGATTGTCCAACCTGTCCAGCATCTATCTGTCACTTCATAAAGTGATTTGCATCCTTTTAAGCTTAGAAACTCTAAATGATGTTCAGTCAGTAGCTAAACACTCGTAGAATATTCAAGCAGCTAGCAAAGGCTCTGATCAGACTGCACGCATGCACAGGCTGATCTGAAGCTTTGCTGCATGGTCGCATATACCACATTGTTGGAAATCTCGTGTTGCGGCTCAAATGGAAATCATACACACATATACTAGTCAAAAGTTCTAACCGGTCACGTGTGTTTTTACCGATTTTCGGAAAAGCTATAAGGACTATATCAATTTCATTTGCATTAGCGAATAGGCCAGCCTATCAGTCATCTATAACAGAAAACGGCTAAGCAAAACTCATTAAGTTGTATCCCTGTGGTTTTGCCGAATACACTTACACCCAATTTCCAAATTCACAAGAATTTGCATTGGATGGTGGGGTAATTTTTGACACTTTAACCAATAGCAATGATTTTCATGCAGATGGAGTGTTCATTTTGTGTTCAATATGTGCTTGGCTTTTGAAATGAAAATGTTTGCATTTGAAATGGGGTTATTTCAAAAAGTAATGACTCACAAATTGTGCCAAAATGCGAAGTTTGAAAATGGGGGTACCACTTTTCAAGTTAGCATCCTGCATGTACTGTTGAACATTTTGTCAATATCATCACTGCCAAGGGTACATGATACTTCTGTCAATTTAGAGGTGCAAAAAGAGAAGTCAATCATTTTACATTTTGAAGAAAATCAATAAAATGCAGGTGGCCCGTTAGAACTTTTGGCTAGTATATATCACCACTTTTCATGTCAGAAAACCATAATGAAATGCTGCATAATGCAGTTTGTTTAGGTGCACTAAAATGATAATGACATTTGCTTTTTTAAAAAGGCCTGTCTAGAGTGATTTTTCTCTCATTTTGTTATTCCTACAGGTACAAGAGAAACTGTCTTCTTCACCGGTTCCCAATCCAGTTCTAACAGAGGCACAAATCAACTTGATAGCCCAGAGTGCAGCGAGACTGGTACCATCCCTGCCATACTTTGAAGCCAAGAGGTTGAGCCTTAAGAAGGATATAAATAGAGAAATATATGTGAGTATAGTGCAGTCCCTTTCACAGGTTTAGATAAGCAAAAATTTTCAGTGTATAATTGTAAATATTTTCTTAACCATCAGTTTTACGATTTGTTTTGGGCGCTCAAAAGAACCGTCTCATTGAGATGGTTCTTTTGAGTACCCACAACCTATGTTTTTGTTGAGAAATAAGAAAATTAGTTTTTCATTCCACACGCGTAACTTAAGTCCTGCCTTTATAGCGCTATGTTATATGTGAATCTTGGTTTAGAGGGAAATTTACTGAAGGAATTATTTCATGTTCATTTTCCTATAATTCCTTTATTAACTCCATGGTGAAACAATTTGGCAGCCACAAAATGACCGTGCTATATCAAAATCCATGTTATAACCAGGTGTGTAATAATAAAGGGCTTGCATGCAGTTAACTGAATTGCAAGTCAATTGGTTCACTTTCATAAATGGGTTGCCTGCCTTCTCTTAGTAGTCTACTTTAAAATCACATCTGAGCAGTCTTGCTAGGATCTACACTGTAGCAGAGAGAAAGTAAGCCCTAAATACATCCTTGGTGAAAGTTTTCAGGATTTTGAGGCTGACTTTCTGTATCACTTTTATCACACCGGTGAGGCTTGAACCCTCGGCCCTTCGGTCTCGAGTTAGCACTCTACCACTGAGCCACTGTGCTCCTTATAATATAAGTTGATTTTTGAGGATACATTTTTCTCCTATTGTTGTATTTTGTCGTTGATTCTTCCTAACAGTGACGTTAAGTGGATCCTTTTTTCCTAATTTTGGCCAGGGGCCTTAGCCCAAAATGGCTGGATAAAGACCTGCATGACAGACCTAACGGGGCCGGGACGGTACTGTGCCAAATTTTGGACCAATATATACCTACATACAAAATGATAAACAAATTGGTTATCAGTGTTCTGCCAAGACCGGGCCCTTGCGACATTGGCGCTTAAAAGATCCATATGTGGCAGAGAAATTCCCATAGATTGGCCGCTGGGCGCGTCCATTTTTCCGCAGGGCCGTCTTCCATTTATCAAATCAGTTTGTAACCACTGTATCAAAAACAGCTGTTTTTGTTGCTAAGCGGTTGTTGGGCAGGTCAATAGGCGAACCTGATTGGTTCATTGCATCACCAGAGCCAGTCTCAACCAATCATATGCGTTGTTTCATTAGGCCCTTGCACTAGATCATAAAATGGATTTGAATAGGAAAAAGAACGATATTTGACTTCTTTGCAAAGTCGAAAAACAAAATTGTGTACAACGACTGTTGGAAACGTCAAGAAACATTGTCTTCTACAAGCTCTTTAACTGATTGTCCATCAGATAATACTGCAGAGGACAAATCTGTTCAAAATCCCAATGAAAGTGAAACATTGGCTGCATCAGATCAGCCCAGCACCAGCGGAAAGAAAAAAAAAGAAAAGCGATCTTTTCAAAAAATTTGGCTGAGAGATTATAAAGAAAACCTTTGATAAAGGGTCAGTAAATACTTAACACTTGTTAATCTGAATTGTTTATCTATGGCCCAGTAGAATTTGGAAATGGCCCCACTTTTTCATAGCTAAGGGGCCATTTGCCCCATGGTTTCAAAGTCTTGGCAGAACACTGGGTTATATAAGGTTCACAAATTATGATTTATGAGGTACTAAAAACTTAAACAAAAAAGTTAATTGTTTGTGGACGCTGACACTAATACTAGGGTGGGTAAAATAGCTCTAATTCCACCACATAGACCTTGAGGTGAGCCACAGGTTTAGATGTCAGAACAAAATTGAAGGCTGAAGGTGAGCTTTTGTGATCAGTCTTTGTTCAGCGCCTGTCTATCTGTAAAATTTTGCTTTTAACGACATCTCCTGAAACACTGGTCCAAATTTAAGTAATTTCACAGGAATGCTCCCCATAGTGCCCTCTACCTTAAATTGCATGCATGGTTCTGCTCAGCTGAACAAGAGGGCTGCCAGAGCTACAGATAATAAATTTTTAAAGGACCTCTCCTGAACCACTGGTCTAAATTCAAAATAATTTCATAGAAATGATCCTCATGATAATCTCTAATTAAATTGCAAAAATGGTGCTGCTCCACTGAAGAAAAGGGCTGCCTGAGCTCTAGATAAGAAATATCTTTAAACATCTCCTGAACCAATGGTCCAAACTAAATAATTTCATAGAAATGTTCCTCATGATGCCCTCTAACAAAATTGTACAAATGGTTCCGCTCTGTCGAACAAAGGGGCCGCCAGAGCTCTAGATGAGAAATATCTTTAAACAACATCTCCTGAAGTCCATAAGTTCATAATATTTTCACAGAACTGTTCTATCACAATCTTACATGACTCAACTTGTATACAATACCACATTAAAATTCAATACTACAGCGCCTTAGATAAGCTTTTGGGTCAATTGGGTATTTACACAGCCTGGTTATCCTCAATTGCGTACTTGCAAAAACAATTGCGTATTTTCCTATTTTTTTACGCCACATTTTTTTCTGTGATTACACCTTTTCTTATTGCAAGAAGCCATCGGAAATGTGCTTGCACATTTATTCACTCCCATCGTCTGCCTTTCTAAAGTATCAAACTCGCAGATTTTATTGTACCTGAAGCAAATCTCATCCCCTTGTTGACATTCGAGCGTGTAAACCACTTTCATCTTAGTATTTTGTTTTTCCGCGAAAAACTGGACTGGGCAGGGATATCTTCATAAACTGGAGTATATTGAGCGCTCGCTAGTAAAAATAAAATCAATACCCGACTGGCATTTGTTTATTAGCTGAATGGAAACGAAATGGACCAAATGATACGCAATGACATCGCATGTAATTGCATACCGATCGTTAGAATTGCTTTTCGGTACGCACACATTTAATTTTAATTGCTTTTTTTTATGATTTTAATTGCGTATTTACGCAAATACGCTGCTTATCTAGGGTGCTGATACTAGGATAAGAATGAATGCAATTTTCCTTTAGAACCCATCTATGTTCAGCTTAACTACCGAAAAGGACAATAAACTACAGTGAATAAATTAGCGCATAGTATGAAATGACAGGAGTGGGTAAAAATACGCGGGAGGTGAAGTTGCGTACTGAAGGACGCAAACATCGGAAAGTCACAGGTTCTGTTAACTTAAAATTGCGTCAAAGATGCGGAAAACCTGCGTCAATGGAAACCCTGAGAAAATGACTTACGGTAATTGTGCTATTTGGTAAAACACAGACTATATCTTATATCCTGCATTGGGAAGAAAAATGAACGAGGATCTTTTGAAACACACAGAGAGCTAGACTAATCAGAAAAAATGGTAAGCATATATTACGTTATACCAAGGAGCACAGAGGCTCAGTTTGTAGAGCTTGGGATTGAAGGGTTGCTAGTCCAATACTCACCCCCAGCGGAGTCACTGTGATGTGTTAGCAAGAGCATTTATCAGCTGCTTAGTACTGGTTCAAAAGGTGAGAATTACCAGGAAATACCACAATCACAGGCTAGTACTGCAGACCAACCCACACTACTGCATAAACTCCCATTAAAATCCTATTAATGGCCCCCATTAAAATTTCCAATTAAAAATGGTCCTCTTAATGGTCAATTTTAATGGTAAAATGCACTTTCAAAGCTGAAAATCTGTCAAAATACCATTAACTCAAACCATTAATTGAAAAAAATAATGAGCATCATTAAAGCATTATTTTTAGTGTGTGAAAATTAATGGCCATTAAAACCTCCCATTAAAATTGTTGCTGGTTAATTTTAATGCCCATTAATATGGTCTATTTTTCATGGCCATGAAAATTTTGGCCATTATTAGAACCATTATTAATGGCTTTTTATATTTAATGGCCATTATAACAGAAAATGTAACTACAAATTTATGGGCATTAATTACCCATTAGTATATTGGATAGAAAATAATGGGCATCATTCTTTTAAATCAACAGCATATTAATGGGTATTAAATGCATAATTTAATGGCCATTAGATAAGCATGACAAATTTCTAATAAAAATATGTTAATGGTCATTAATTTTCTCTTATGCCCACTGCAATGTTTTCAAGATTCTATTTCTTGTGCTGCTTCCTGTTTCTCATTTAGAAGCAGGAAAGACAAGCAAGAATCTTGCTGGACTTTGGTTTAAGTCCCCTGTCATCTTAAGAGACAAACAGGCCAATTAACAAGTTAATGTTACCTTTTTATTTCTGAATCCTTCTATATATTGATGAAAATAACATTACCATTGGTGAATGCAACACATATACATTTTGATAAATTTAGGGCACAACCTTGCTGTATGTTAATAATAGAGATCAGAAATTCTGATAAATTAATAAATATAATATTTCAGAAAAAATATAAGTCTTAAATCATTTTTGTATATCATATTAATCTTTTGTGAAAAAATAAGATTTTTCAAGGGGAGCTACTCTAATTTGCAACTCTTGTTTAAGTGATTTTAATGGCCATTAAATGTGTTTATTAGAATTATTGCATGTTTTGATCATTTTTCTCAGTCAGAAAGTAAAACAAAATTTTTTATTAAGATAATTGTAAAAATAAAGTATGGTATTTTCACGATTTTAGAGACATCTTTAAACATTAAATTGTGTACTTCTCATTATAATTGTCAAATTCTATCCCATTGTTACATATAGCATTTACCTGTTGGTATGTTGTTTTTTTTTGAAAACTTAATTCATCTGGATATTCGGTTTTGTGACATAAAAACATAGTTTGAAACGTTATGAAATTTGTTAAAGGGGATGATAATGATACAGCATATATCCAATAAGTAAAGTCTAAGACATGATCAAATGGCTTTACACATTAGGCACACCAACAGTCTTAATGAAGCCTCATCAAGAGCGTTTAGAATAAAGCCTTTTTTTCTTTCTGATTCTATTGAGAAATCTTGCATTCTTTTACATGGAAATAAATTTTGAGTGTAAATGTTATTGGCCAAGTTGAATCCTTCTTAGGACACAGTCACATATAAAGAAAACCATATTAATTCAAAACTAATGGCCATTAATAAATAGTTTGGATAAATAATTGGCATGAAATTAGATTAGATCCATTAGATGCAACTTTAATGGCCATTAAATCCTGCTCAAAACTCATTTAGGCTAAATTAATGGCTTTGGATTTTGTATTTTCTTCAAAAATTCACTAACTCTTTTTATTACTTCTCTTATTTGTTCAGACTTATAGGCATGGTGGTGGAAGCCTGCTAACCAAGTAGTGCTTAAATTTATGAGACGCCTGACTGAAAATTTCAATCGCCATACTACTCGCACCTCGCGGGTTCCCGCTTCCATGGTGATTGTGCTTGTACTCAGAAGCAGTAATACACATGTTGATGGACAAGCAGGGTTTGGTAGCATACATAACTTAGAATTATAGAACTGTTTGGAATGTTAAATTATGCACAAAATTTCTACAAATGCAAGATCCATAGAATACATGTTTGTGCTACAAGTTTAAAATTGATTACCAATTGATTACCAGTGTACCTCATTAAAACTCCCCTCACTGTATCACGGATTTCATTATTTCAATAAAGCATGGTCATGGCTCCCAAATGCATATTTTCCTATATCCTATGTATTCTTGCAGTTGCTAAATCCTGTTTCCAGGCTCTAGCTATGCTTGGTAGGAGAGCAGATTGGTTTGTGTCTGAAAAGTTAACAAAGGCCCACAATCTCCTTGATAAGCTTTAAAATTTCTCCAGCATTTCTCCAGGATATGTTATGATTTTCGATGAAATTAATAGAGTTTGCCTTTAAAACTCATTTTCCTACAGCATTTCTCGAGGTAATTTTCTTTGTCTTCCTAAAATTTCAGTTTAATCACTCAGGCAATTTCTTCATGAAACAAGAAATGTGGCGATTTTAATTTACAAGCACTGAATGGTGGAGCTCTTCATTACTCAAACATACCTATGGATGCAATGTGCAGCAAGTTTTGAAGGCTGTAAAATGATAATGTTAAAAACTAACCTTTACATGAGTGTACAAATAATGGACAATATCAAATACTCTGATGATCTTTTTATTGATGGCCATTATTAAAAAATTAATGGGTTAAGATGTTCAGTCCCAAAAATTAATGGCCATGAAAATATTGATCTCCCAACTTCAGTAATTTAAAATTCATGAACACATCTTTCATGGCCATTTTTAGACATGTAATGGGGTTTTCATGGCAATTAGTTTTTGTAATGGCCATTAATACTGCAAATTCATGGGCATTAAATCACCATAAAACAGAAAATAATGGCCCATTAAATTTTAATGGTCATCATTTCATACCAAGGGTAAAAATTAATGGTATTTTAATGATCATACTTGCTCTTGAATTAAATTAATGGCCATTAACACTTAAATAATGGCACATTGTTTCATATAAATATTGGTTCCCGATATTTCACTGCTTTCTAATGCTAATGAATTGCATATTTATATATTTAATGGCCATTAAAATATCAAACATGCAAATTTACTACTTTTTGATGCCATCAATAGACACGAAAGGTTTTAATGGTCATTACTTTTTGTAATGGCCATTACAGAATGCAAATTCATGGGCATTAAAACATCACAAAACGAAAATTAATGGACCATTATTTCTTTTAATGGTCATTAATAATACAGAAGGTGTAAATTAATCAAAAATTAATGATTTTACTTGCTCTTTAATGGCCGTTACCGCTGAATTAATGGCCATTATAATGAATATTAATGACCGAACACACAAAATCATTAATTTTAAGAAACGAAAAGTAATGGATGATTTTAACAGGAATTTGATTATTAATGGCATTTTTATTGACTTTTAACGGAATTTAATGGGTTTTATGTGCAGTAGTGCCACAGCACCGAGGGGAAGAGCCACAGAAAAATAACAGCCATAAGACAGCAGGAAGACACACAAAGCAATCATCAAAACTAGAAAGGACACAAAGCACAACAAAACATGGAACAAACCTAGAACCCGCGAAATGGGAGCAACAATAAACATAAATCAACAACAACAGAACCACCACCGAGTGGGTGAGGGGCCTCTTAGATCTTTTATTATCCATGGAGCATACAAATAAAATTATAGGGAATGAGAATTCATGGGCGCGCACACAATGCACTTTGTTGGTTTGTTATGACGAGGTTCAAAAATAGTATTATATATATATACTATGCACAATAAGTTTAGCAATGTCTTATGTTTTGCATCTTTTTTGTGCTCATCTTTGTGCAGTGCCGATCAATTTTAATTGCAATGACGAGAACAGGATCTTAGGCAAATGAAACCACGAAATTTCAGACGCCATCCTTTAAATAGGCATTTGGGGAGAGCAATAATTGCCGAAGGGGTCAGTAGGCAAAAATCACATCCGTTGTAAGTAATGCTAAAATGACAAGCATGTGATTTGTCGTTTGGTGATCTTTCATCTTCCTCATGCATCATACGCATATAAAAACTATTGGTTATGTGACAGATGTGATAGAGATTTCATGCTGAAAAAATCAGCTGCCACCAATGACCTCAAAACGTAGTCATCATTTGATTAAACTTCTAATGTTAATTGGCGTGCCAATTCAATAGAGACTCAGTTTACAAAAATATCATAGGCTTACAATTTAACTCATCTTATGGTTGATTAAAACCTTAAGTTACTTAAAAATAGTGCGACGCATTTGCGAGATAATGGTGACGTTAGATTTTATCTTTCGGCTCGTGCACTGTAGTAGTGAAGATGTTTCATTCCACATTATTTGTCTGAATGTGTTCGAGGGCATCAAACAGTTTTACTTGTTAATATGGTTTAAGAAATTCCGACTAGAAACACCGTTTTAAGGTGATAACGTAAAACTATTAGTAAAAACGTCAAATTGTGAAAACTTGGTCCTTTTTTTCTCTGAGAAAGACCAGAAAATTGCAGCATTTGCTATGCTTTTTTGGTTTTCAGTGACCAAGCAATCGTTTGAAAATGGTTTCGGCTTCCCACAATGATCAGAAATACCCACGTTACCCGCTAGTCTTAAAATTTAACGTCACTTTAGCACGGCCGCAGCGTTTGGTAATTCTGTATTTTTTGTCATGGAAAATCTTGTCAGATGATCGGCGCTTGTATCCTCATGACAGCAAATGCAACTCGAGATCTGATGTGGATGGGCTCACCCATACAAAACAATTGCTAAATTTATTGTGCATAGTATATATATATAGATTATAGATAGCATAATATTTTTAACTCAAATTCTTTAAAAGTCCATAACTTGACAACCACTTAACAGAAAGCATTCATGCTTGGACCACAGAGTTAGATTTCATTCTATGATAGCGGACTACAGGGTCCAAGCCAGGGGGTAGGTCTGGGCCTCAAAATCCAGTGCACCTTTTATAGCATGGTGGTAAACTTATATGTTCAAGAGTTAGTATATAATTATCTTGGTTGTAAAAAGCATTCATACTTGAACTAAATGAATCCTGGAGAGTTGGCTTTCTGCCAATGGTTCCTAATAGCCCCATGGTCCTTGCCCAAGGATGGGCTAGGTGTCAAAATCTAGTATGTCCAAATTTGTTATATTGTGCAAGTTTTTTTAGGAGTCCAAATCAAAATAGCCAGCCACTCAGTAGAAAGCAATCATACAGTGAATGATTGAATTTTATTCAGCGGTATCTGACAGACACTGGGTTCCATCCCTGGGATGGGGGCTACAGTGCAGCTGGTTCCCTGACTATAAGCAGAATGATAAGATGTAGCATAGAAATTCCTTTGCTTTACATGTACAAGGATGAAACACTGGTGAATAATTTAAACAACGAAATAACATTTTTTTCTGCAAAATCAGTCTGTCAACTTCCCATGATAATGTATTATTACAGAAATCCTTAACCCTTTACTCCATAGGCTATCTTTAAATCATGACATCATTTCTATTTTTAGACGACATTGAAAAAATTCAAGAAAAAATTTAAGATAAGTTTTGAATACTTTTGAAAATATAATGAAAAATGGAGCATTTGCTCCAAAGAGCAATTGCTCCATTTTCCATAATATTTTCAAATACATGATATTTCAAAAGCTTCAAAGTCTTTATTATGGAGTAAAAGGTTTTTGTTAACTTTCAGGAACCCAAGTTACCAACTTTGAAAATACCATTTGAAATTGATGAGAATAATGAGTGGACAATATCACTTGAGGAATTCTATGAATTCATTAACAGCCACAGTTCCAAAGAAGATAAAAGAAAAACTATTCGTAAATTTAATATTGCGTCTGAAATTCAAAAATATACTGACCAAGCTGAAATTAGTGACAAGGACATGAAAATTTCAGCAACATCCGCATACAGATATATTTTTCATCATTATGATGATTATCTAGTGTGTAAGTCACTGTGTGATGAAATGATTCAATCGCATATGCCAAAACAGCCTGCACAGACATCCAGTGAAAGTAGGCGATCAATATATGAGCTATACAAGGAGGTGTCAAAATCCATTCCAAAGTTGCTGAATTCATATACTAGTATCCCTTATGAAGCATATGATGCAGGGACATCCTTACATGAAACATATAGAGAGGAGTTTTCGGAATCTGAATGGAAAGCTATAAAATTGTTTGAGTATCATTTTAAGAGGTTCGACAATGTTCCAGTCGATGCTTCACATGAGACGATAGTGGACAGGAAATATAGTTTCTTTAAATTGTGTAAAGTGATGAATGAATATGGCAAAGAAACAAGCAAAATTGGGACAATGAAATGCAACTCCAATATTCTTCCCAAAGCTACGTCATGCACTGATCCAGAGGGGGAAGACAGGGGGTCCGGAACCCCCTGAAAAATCACAATAAAATAGGGTTTCTTAGCAATACTGGTCCAGATCAGCTAACAAATCACAAAGTTACCATGCCAGCGTTCAATGTTGGTCCATCATCGGCCCGCCAGCGAAATGCCATTTAAATGGTGTTTCGCTGGTGGGCCGATGATGGCCAGCTTAAATGGTATTTGGATCCTCTCCCAACTAAAAATAAATTGTCGAAGTTAGACCCCCTCTGACGAAACTTTCTGGATCCGCCCATGTACATTAATGGCAGAATGATAAAATACCTGCTTTAACTTGCTAGCAATGACTTCTGTCATCTGCTGAATGGTGCTGAAAATCTATGCAAATTAACAGTTTGGCCCCAGATCGTGGCTTATGATCTGGATTCAAACTGTTTGACACTCTGATAGTGTTCCTGAAAGAAATGTTTGGAAAAAAGTTAATTTTGAAATTAGTCCGCAGATGACATCAAAAGCTTGAAAAACTACCTTGCATATAGACCAAGATTTAAGCAGGGGTGTGGAAATAGTAAAATTTTCTACTTGTCCAGGGACAAGTAAAAAGCCAAAATGCACATGTCCATAGAAAATTTTACTTGTCCGAAAGAACAAATTAGCTTATTAAACAATTTATTCTCTCAGGAACAGTATGAAACCAGAAAACAATACTTGTTAACAGTATGGAAAACAGTATGGATCCTGATCAGCTGGCTTCTCTTGTAAACAGTGTAGATCCAGATCAGCTGGCTTCTGAAGAAGCCAGCTGATCAGTATCCACACTGTTTTCAATGCAAGATCATTAGGTGTGAGCTCATAATAATTAATCAAAATATGAATTACAGAATTGTATTAACTTAACATATTTGTACTTGCCCAAGGACAAGTAAATAGAAATTTTCAACTTGTCCTGAATGAAATGGGACCAGGTCGGACAAGTCGGGCATGGTATTTCCACAGCCCTGATTTAAGTATATGTGAAAAACGAAGGTGAACATTTATACAGGCATATCACAGCCTCAGTTGTTCACTTCTTAAATATTCCTGGCAGGGATATTCTTACCCTTTTGAAGTCTGGGCCAGGGGCCTGTTTGACCTTGGGGAGGAAAAAGCATTTGGACCATCACAATTGGGAAAATTTGATGCAGTCAAAAAGAACTCTACCGCCATTTTAAATGGATCAAAACCATAAGAAATTTGCAGTGTAGAGCTGTACATAGCATATTTCATACAGACTCGTGAAAATATGCAATAAAATGTGAATGAAAACATGCTTTCACATGTTTTCATTCACACTTTATGCAATATTTCATGCATTAACTTTGGTATTTTTATTCAGATCTTCATGAAAATTTCATCAAAATGTAAAACTAAGAAATTGGGAGTGATATACATGTACAGTAATTGGGGGGAGTTTTTGCTTATTTTAGACTTTGGAAGGGGTCGATATTCGGTCCCAAATTCCCTGACTGGATCTCTGGCTTCTATACCATAAATATAGTACCATAAATAGAAAGTCTCTAGAGCTCGGTTCTGTCATAGCAGGACAGTTGTGTGCAACCTGCTTGGAGACAATATTATATCAAACATAAGCATGGTTTCTCGTTATGGTGCTAAAGTATGCAGCCTAGTCAAATGCATTTTACATCTGGAATGCAAATGACATCTATATATATATCAATGAAAAAGAGACCTTTGAACTGGTAGCTACAGTAAAACCTGTCGTATTTGTCCACTCAAAAAAGAGACAAATAATTGGTGTTCAAGATGATTATCACTTTAATGCAGGTCAAAAGTATTGCAGAATGCTCCCTTTGGAGCATTCTGCAATCTTTTTGACCTGCATTAAGCCACCATTTGTCTTTAAGACCTTTGTTTTGCCTATTTTTGAGTGGCTGCTTAAGACAGGGTTTCCTGTATATAATTGTACTCCTCTTGGAGAATTATTCAAATATGTATAAATATAGCATATACCCATTTTCTTGAGATTTACTTTGTTGTTCTCATCATAACAACTAGGAGCGAGTTGGACTACTGATAAATTGATAATGTGGTTCAAGTTGACTGGAAAAATCTAAAAGAAAAAGTTCAGGTTTACAATAATTTGATTCTTCTCAATGTGGTTTTTTGTTTGTTTTTTCGCATATAATTCTTCTTAATGTAGTTTTTTGTTTGTTTTTTCGCATATATTCCCATATCTACATTAATTGCTGGTTTCTTGTGTACATGTGGTGGAAATTGGGAAGAAGGTTACCAGATATTGGTTACCTGTTTTTAGCGGCTCAAGGTGAGCTATTTTGATCGGTCTTTGTCCGTCGTACGTAAACTTTTTCTTTAAACAACATCTTAACCACTGGTCTAAATTTAAATTAATTTCACTTTAATGTTCCCCATAATGCCCTCTACCAAAATTGCATAAATGGTTCTGCTACCCCGAACATGAGGGCCTCCAGAGCTCTAGATAAGAAATCTTTAAAACTACATCTTCTGAACCACTGGTCCCAATTTTCAATAATTTCACAGAAATGTTCCTCATGATATCCTCTACCAAATTTGCACAAATATATTCATGAAGGAAAGGATGAACTTGTAATTTTGAAAGAGAGCCGATAACAGATTAACCCTTGTAATGCTGAATATTTTTTTATGTTATACACTCCCAAGTTTTTAGCTCACCTGAACTGAAGGCTCAAGGTGAGCTATTGTGATCAGTCTTCGTCCAGTGTGCATCCATCTGTCTGTCATGCGTAAACTTTCTTTAAATGACATCTCCTCCTTGAACTGCTCAGGTCCAAATTTCGTTTCCTTTTAATCTGCATCACACCAGTTGTAAGCATGTATTTTCAATGGTGGTAGAAAACAGTGTGAATCCTGATCAGATGGCTTTCTCAGAAACCAGCTGATCTGGATCTACATTTTTTTCATAAAAGGATAAATCTGGGTTCAGCCAAAAAAGGGTTAGTCAGCTAGTTGCTGCCAATGTCAATCTGAGGGAAATTTGTGATACTAGAAGCTAGTAAGGTAATTGTTGTGAGTCCATGAGGGTCTAGATGGGGTATAATGATTAGTGAATAATGGCCCTTTTTTAAAATGAATAGTGAATAATGAGCCAAAAAAATAATGAATAGTGAATAATGAGAGCCTAAAAAATAATGAATAATCCTATTTTTTTTAATGAATTGAAGAAAAAATTAATGAATAGTGAATAATCAGATTTCTTTGCTACCTTTCTTACTTTTAATGAATAATTGGTCTTATTTTAATGAATAACCCAAAATTTTAATGAGATGAATAATGGGCTAAATTTTTAATGAATAGTGAATACCAGACCCCTCCATCCAGACCCTCGTCCATAAGGTAAGTCAGGGAAATTTAGAAAATAGGAAAAAAACGAGGGCTTAAGTTATCCTTTTGTGATCCTCTATTGCTGAGAATTGCTATTATTGGCCTTCGAATAGACTCTGGAAAATGGTGAAAAGTCAGGGAATTCCGAAATGGGTATTGAGTGGCAAACCTGGAATGGTACTGCCAAAAATTTGAATCAGTTTGTATCATCATATTAAACATGATCAAAATGGGTTAATCCGGATATAGGGAGGTCTTAAAAACTTTAACATGAACTAGAAGTTCCTGAATCATGCGCGGATCAAGAGGAGGGGGCGGGGGTCTGGACTTTTGAACGTCGTTGTGTCGCCACAATGTCATAGATGCGTGCAACAGTTTTTGCAAACTAAAGCATCAGCGAAATGATCAGTCAAGACCGCAACACTTTCTTGTGTAGTGTCATGCAAACCATTCAAGGCTCAGATTAGGTTTTGTCAAGTTAAAAGCCATGTTCAAACAGCACATGAATCTCATGATTTGAACATGGATTTGAACAGCTTTGCACAACAAATTCTATGCAAGAATGTGTGTTTATTTCCAGGCTATACTAGAAATGCCAAAAGAAGGACCAGAGAGATTAGAACTGATGAGAAAGTATGGATGTATATATGGTCGCCATGATTCCAAGAGAAAAAATGACAGACCGATGTCATTACATGAGGTATAATAGTAGTTAGAGCTTGTTTGAGTTGATGCATTCCTCCCCACACCGGATAGGCAGCAATCAAAAACATTAATACTATCAACAAACGTAGATCAAAAATGGTTAGAAACAGAGATTTTGATTGACATTTGTCGCCCAAGTGGCGACAAATGGCAATCAAAAATACTGTTTCTAGCGATATTTGATCCTCATTCGTCGATTGTTAAGAGCGTTTCCGATTGCTCCCTATCCGGTGTGCTCCCAGTCGACAAGTTTCTGTCCCCGACATTTTCCTGGGTAGATCTAATACTAAGCAAAGGATAAAATGTTGCTCAAGAACACAACAAAGCACCTCTGTTGAGGCGCTGGATCCCAAGCCAAGCACTACCACTGAGCCACTGTGCTCTTTATAGTAGTCAAAGTAGTTAGTCTTATCATTTATATAGAGGATCTTACATGAGTTCTCATGTTTTATTGAATTTATTTAACAAGTTGGGGAAAAGAGATAAAATGTGAAGCTTGCCGAGCATTTTATCCTTTTTCTCAACGAGTTTAATTAATTGAATTATACAAGAGCATGAATGTTAGATTCTATTCATCATATAGCATTAAAAGCACTTTGAAGTCTCATTTCTGGCGTAAAAAGTCATAATTTTGTTATTATGTACGCAACGTTGTAATGGATGTCACAATGCTTCCCATAAATCTATAAACCACTAGTGGTTTATCGATTTTATTGCATTGTGTTATTTCACTCTCAGACACGATGTCATATGATAAATATATTTATGCTTTCAAAGCAAGCCTTAAATGTTTCTTTAGATTTTTGCAACTGTTCATAACCTCATGAAAGACATAAATATGGTTGACAGCTGCCAAGCTCTCTTGCCCATGCAGCACACTTTGAATATCAAATTCATTCGCCAGAAGTGACACTGGTGTTGTGATTGACAGGGAGCCACACCTAATACTCACATGCAAAACAAGCTTCTTGTTTGCTCAATCATACTTGGTCTCCTGTAAAAGGGTTCGCACAGGCTTGAAAAGTACTTGAATTTAGACGGCTTTCTTGAAAAGTCCTTGAAAATTAAATCTGCCTTGAAAAGCAATGGAAAATCACTCGAAAGCCTTGAAAAGTCCTTGAATTCTACTATTTTCTTTAGGACTTCTTTCTATCGGACGTATTACTTCTGACTTAGCACTGTTGATAGAGACCTAAATCAGTATAAAATTGTTGTGCCTTTATTTGGTGCAGCATATGCTGCACTAAATATAGGCACAACAGTTTATACTAATTTTCCAGTACTAATGTCTCCATCATCTCAGTCCAGCATTTCTGAAGTAGACTTTTAACACTTTGATCAGTATTATCATTAAGTCCTTGAAAACTGTTGGATAGGCTTTAGAAGTCCTTGATAAGTCCTTGAATTTTACTCATTCTTGCCTGTACGAGCCCTGTGTAAAGTTAAAGGGCTTCACTTACTTTGCAAGAGACCCAAAGTATTCATGATTGCATGGACATTACAAAAATTGAATTTATTTCTTAAGAGAATTGAGATGTTTTATGATTGTCTGCTAGTGACAACTTGTCCTCTGCTGTTAAGACCACAAAAAGTGTGTGACAGCATTTTAGAATTATCACATGCATCTCAAGATGTTTATCTTTTGTTGTCAGCTCTTTCTAGACAGTATTGTTAAAAACATCCGATTTTTTCACTGTCGTTTAGTATAGACATGTGAAGCGACCCACATAACATTGCCTGCAGTTTAAATTCTCTTGGCATTATTTTGCAACTTTACAGGACACTGGTCTCCGTATCGGCATTAACAGTTTATTAGTTAAACCCCTTCCTAACTGCAAATTTATTTGCTATTCTTTGAGTTTCATATTGTATATCCTCAGCCGTCCTAGAGGTCGAGAATTCTTAAAATTTCTTCTCGTCTTACATGCCCATATAGCTAGGTTTGTAAATTCAATAAATTAATTGGAAAAAGCCAAAATTTCTACTAGTCCTGTAGCATGAGGTACTCACCAGTTGAATTTCCACAACTGCCTTCCCTTGCTAGTGGCGAGTTATTGTCTTTTGCTGATAACCCTTGTAAACATTTTGGACTCAGATCAGGACAGACAGAATGTCGGTCCTGATCTGGATACAAGCTGTTTGACACTCTGATAGTGTTCCTGAAAGATTTATTTGAAAAAGTTTTTTGAAAAAAGTCAGCAGAAGAGTTCATGAAAAAAAAAATTGGAAAAGTTTAATGTGAAAAAAGTCAGCAGAGGACAACAAAAGCTTGAAAAAATACCCAGCATGGCGCACAGAGTAAGGAGCTTCATACTGTAAAAGAATAAAGTGAGCAGTCCTTTAGTTAAGAGTGTGTATCAAAAATTATTTTTCTTATTTCTCAACCAAAACATATATTGTGGGTGCTCAAAAGAACCGTCTCAATGAGACGGTTCTTTTAAGCACCCAAAACATATGTTAAAATTGATAAGTAAGAAAACATTTACATTTGTACGCTTAAAATGTTTGTTTATCTAAACCTATGACTGAGTCATTCTGTTATAGATCTCAGTAAATGAAGCAGCCTCACAGCTCTGTTTCCATTTACCTAACTTACTGACAAGGAGAGAAGATTTATTCCCCTTGGCAAGAGAAGTTGTCAAACACAGCGGCTACCAGTACTCTAAAGGGCACTCAAGGTAAGATCGGGCTTTAGAGACATTTTCAACAGGCCTCCAGATAAGAGTGTGTAATCAAAAATTATATTTCTTATTTCTCAACTAAATAATCTGGAAAACAGATTTTTCAGAAACACAGAGAACCTACAATATTAGAAAATGGCAGACTCCGTTTTATTGAGTCTGTTCATGAGAACTAATGTGAAGTGCAACAATTCTCTTGCCCCCTAGCACTGGCTTAAGCGGTATTCTGCTTTCTGTCAGAACCCAAAATTCCCGGAGGACCAGAATATGAAAAAATATCAAAACTATATCAATGCACGGGGAGAAGTTTTACCAACTCAACACAGTAACAACGACAGCTTTGCAACCTCTAAATAATATGGAAAAACGGATCCTTCAGAAATAAAGAGAACATATGTTGTGGGTACTCAAAAAGTACTGTCTCAATGAGACAGTTCTTTTGAAAACCCAAGATAAATGTTAATACTGATGGATAAAATAATATTCTCAATTTTTCACCCCAATTTTTTGTTTACCTGGAGGCCTGTTTCAAGCTTATATCATAGGTCCAGATCAGCAAACAGTTGTTGAGTACTCGAGCTTTTGACATACAATGCATGATATGTATATGGATAAAACCTCCATAATTTGACAATGGTTAAGAAAATGTTAAATGAGCCGCGACATGTGATTTCCAACAATGTGGCATTTTGACAAGTGCAGACTCCGACGAGCCTGTGCAGCCACCTTTCAAGCTTTGAAACTCCAAATGATGTTCAGTCAGTAGCTTAACACTCATAGAATATTCAAGCGATGAGCAAAGGCTCTGATCAGACTGCATATGCGCAGGCTGATCTGAGGCTTTGCTGATCGCACATACCACATTGTTGGAAATCTTATGTTGCGACTCTGTTATATTTGCTGCATGTTCAACTTTGAGAAATCCACGTTTGAGTCATCTTATTTTAAGGTTTTACTGTATTCTGCTGAATTAATATTTTGGCACAGGTCCAGGTTAGCTTATATTTAGACAGGCCTCCAGATAAAGAGTGTGTAAACAAAAATCAGTTTGTTAATTCTCAACCAAAACATTTGTTGTGGGTACTCAAAAGAACTGTCTCAATGAGATGTTTTTTTGAACATCCGAAATGATAGAACCTTAGATGTTCTAACTGATAGGTAAGAAATTAACACTCAAAAAGTGGCTTATCTGGACCTATGTTTAGAGCACTTACTATTGTGACCCTAAATTTCCTACCCCCATTTAATCTAGAGGATAGAGAAAATCCAACAGAACTGCTGAAATTTGCAAATTTACTGATAAAAGTCAGTAACACAGTTATCAAAGGCCAAGAGTTATCTCAAAAGCAAGTAGAAATTATCATGACTTGCTTATTGTTGAGTGTGTGTGTTTAATACCCTACCATCACCTTTAAGGTTATATGGGGATGGCGCCATAACTTGAAGTCTCATCAGACTGATGAATCCGGAGATCAAACCTGTGGGTAGGTGCTAGAATCCACATTTTGGGAATAGGCATTCTAGCTCTCCCCCAAACCTGTGACCCCAGATTTACGAGGAGAGTTGTCTGTCCACTGCTTTGTTGCTCATTGTATATTGAGTGAAAGTCCTCCTTGCATCTCAGCACAATCTACATAACCATGTAAATCTTGATCAGTTAATAGCTAGTTGGTCTTGATCCATGCTGCTTGCAAGGTAACTCATAGGTCAAGCTAAAGAAAACATTTTTGCCATAAATTGTGAATATTTTCTTATACACGTCAGTTCAAACATTTAATTTGGGTACTCAAAAGAACCGTCTCACAGAGATGGTCTTTTGAGTACCCACAACATATGTTTTTGGTTGAGAAATTAGAAATCAATTTTTAATTATGCTCTTTTATCTCAAGGCCTGTAACCTAAATTGGGGCTCAAGAATTTTTGACATAAATGGTTGAAGCTATGCAATACACATGATACCCCAGAATTGGTCCTTTTCTCAGGCATGCATGAGACTACTTTGGTCGGGCTTTCTTATTTCTGTTAAGTTCTGATACGGTGTTTGCTCCTTTCATTTCATCTGACAGCTCATTCCAGGCACGAGCAGTTGATGAGAAGAAAGAATCGAAAAAAAGGTTTGTGTAAATTCGTAATTATTTCATGCTGTTGGTGTTACATTGGATATATGGTACACAATCTTTGAAAGGTAGAATATCAAACAGGTAGGCAGGAGTGAGTTTTGTTTATTAGCAGTTAAATAACTTGGAGAAACTGGTTGTCTTAGTTCTTTTTTCTGGGAGAATTACACATCCATGTTGGGATAAAAGCTTTTGGATTCTTCAGTTTTGTTTCTCCAGTTAAACATCTTGTTATAATTCTAGTTACTTCATGGTGAATGTTGATCTAATTGCTGTTTTAGCTCATCTGAACCATAGGCTCAAGGTGAGCTTTTTTGATCCTAGGATTCTTTCCCCCCTTCCTCAGTGTCCGTCAACAATTTACTTTAAATAACATCTTTTAAACGGTTAACCTCTCAGTAGAATTCCACCAAACTTCACAGGAATGATCCATGGTTAGTCCCCTTTCGAAGTTGTTCACAAAGATTCTCATTCCATGCAGATTTCTGGTTGCCATGGCAACCAAAACGAAAAAACTTAAAAAGAAATCTTCATTTCCTCTTGTTTCAATTAGTTTGAACAACTGTCCAACATAGCATCACTGTTTTATAATATGGAAGAATAAGCGATCTGAACATATTCTCCAGAGCATGCCTGCTTAGTTTGAATATTAGAGCTCAAAGCAGGTTAAAACTAGATTATACTTTTGATCTCACCTGAGCTATTTTGATCGGTCTTTGTTTGGCTTACTTCCTTTAAATTACATCTGAACCATGGCCCAAAATCAGAATAATTTGACTAAAAATGTTCCCTATAAATGATCTGCATAACAAAATGGTTGCCAGATCTAAAAAGTGAACATAATTTAAGGCATAAAATAAAAAAAATTGTGTGTTTCAGGTTACCTGACCGTGCCTGATTTTTCGCCCCCTACACTAATTTTTTAAAACATTTTTAGGGGATTTCCGAGGGATTTCCCGGTTCGGTCATATTGTTTCCCCATCATCCCCATGTAAAAAACTTTTATCAAAATAACAAAAAAATCCTACCTACCGTCCCTATTTCAAAATCTCATGTAACCTGAAACACATTTTTTATCCTATTAGACATCTAATGAACACAGCTCTAAAGTCATAAGAATTTAATGTAAATTGTCTTCCATAATTCCTGCCGAAATGGCTTTTGCTCAGCTGAACAAAATGACTGACAGAGTTAAACAACAAAATATTTAACCCTTTGTATACTGGAAAACCCTTAATGGGTACTTTGGCAAACAGTGAAGACCAGATGAAATGCAGCATGATGCTGCATTTCTTCAGGGTCTGCACTGTTTGGTAAGATTAAAACAACCTTCACAGACAGAGAATAAATCATGATTTAGAAAATTCTACCTGTGACCACTTAAAGTGCACAATGGGCAGTCCCATACTTTATGTACCAATACGTATGGGAAAATCCATCAGAATACAAAGGGTTAAACAACATCTGCAGAACCATTGCCTCAAATTGTAGATAATTTCAAACAAATGGTCTCAATAACGCCTTCTGCCTTAATAAGGGTACATAATTGCACAAATATTTCTGTTCCAAAGAAAAAAAACGGATACTAAAGCTAAAAACAGTTTCATCTTTTAAAGACATCTGCTGGGCCTGTTTTATCATATTGCCCATGTCCGGCCCCGTAGTGCAGTCAGTAACGTGTCTGACTGCAGATCCTGGGGTCGGGAGGTCGATCCGGGCCTGGTCCCATACTTTCGTAAAGATTGATCATAAAATAATTTCTAAAGCCGTTGTACTCCCTTCCGCTGATACAAGAAGGATTGTTGTGAGTTACAAGGGAAAGTATGTGCACGAAGTACTGGTTAACCGCTTAGTCGATCTTGCCCAGGAAAAAACTGTGGTTAGGTGATCCTGACATGACCATAGCTGTTGACTGGGACGTTACGCATCGAACCAAGCCAAAAAAACAAAATTTCACAAATAGTTTTGCTGAACTGAACAAATTCGCCACCAGAGCTAAAAAATGAAAACTCTTAAATCACCACCTGCTCCTGAAAATTAATTGTTCATCCATGTTACTCAAATTGCCCTAAAAAATGCTGAATGGTTACACTCTGAACAAAATTGCTGGCAGAGCAAAAAAAATTCTGAACCGTATGCCCAAATTTAATAATTTCTCACAATGTTACCCATACTGCCCTCTACTAAAATTGCAAATTTAAAGGTCTGCTCCGATGACAAAATGGCTGCCAATGTTTAAAATGTGACATTGTGAAACTTTTCATGCTCAACTCACCTGAGCACGAAATTTCAACTGCTCATAAAAACTAAAATACCAACAAATGAAAAGTTTATTGCTTTAAGTCTCTCAGATGTTGTGTTTATCATGCTAATAAATGTTAAAATGCCAACAATTATTGGTATTTTAACATTTATGAGCAGGATAAATTTCGTGCTCAGCTGAGTTCAGTATGAAAATAGTTTTATATTCTCAGGGCCTAGACTCAGGTGAGTGATCCAGGACCTCATAGCCCTCTTGTTTTATGTTCTGATCCTATGCAGGAGTTATTTAAGTGATTTCCAGGTTCATAATTTTTATGTCAATTTTTCAGAGCTATTTTAACCTATTTATTTTGCAGAGAAACCAAGAGTCTTCATTATTTGGTGCAGTGTATCAAAACAAAAAAATATGTGATTCTTAAGCCTGTATACTTGTAGTGTGAAATCTTGGTAGCTCAAATCCAGCCAGAACCTTCTTGCCAATGCTACCCTCCAGAAACCATATATCATCACCAAACTTTTAACATATAGACTTTTACAAGCTCAATAAACTGATAACTAAAATTAGTACTCTGGTTGTGAGGTTATAAAACTTTTCTGAGCATAAAATTTATTCTGCTCATAAATGTTAAAATGCCAACAATTGTTACCAGAATAAATACACAATATCTGGGTGTTTTATTGCAAAGAAAATATTTATTTTTCACTGAAAAATAAATTTCAGTAGTATAGTTTATGAGTTGAGCATGAAAAATAGTTTTATGACCTCGAGACCTGGTCCAATAAACTTGGGATTTAACTCTCTGCCTACTAGTGTTGTCTGCTGATAACTTTGCTAAAAGTTTGAATCCAGATCAGGCCCGACAAAATGTAGGGCCTGATCTGGATCCAAGCTGTTTGACACTCTTACGGTATTCCTCAAAGAATTTTTCGAAAAAGATGATTTGAAAAACATCAGCAGGCGACAAAAAAAGTATAAAATATTACCCGGAAGGATGCAATTATATATCAACATTTTCTAAGATTTGACCGTACACTAACTGCGAAGTTGTCAATTTCAGAGCCACAGAGTTTAACCCCACCAACCCTTGCAAGAAGCTAAAATTAGATATACCAGGATTTGGAGATGCGTCACCGTTCATGAAGGCTGCTAAAGTGGAGATGGAGAGACAGATAAGAGAGGTAGGTGTATATAGAGGATCTTACATGAGTGCTCATGTTTTATTGAATTTATTAAACGAGTTTGGGAAAAGTGATAAAATGCGAGGCTTGCCGAGCATTTTATTGCTTTTTCCCAACGAATTTATTAAATTCAATAATACAGGAGCACAAATGTTAGATTCTATTTATCACATGACATTAAAATTACTTTGAAATCTCATTTCTGCCGTAACAGTGCTATAATTTTGTCGTTATGTACGCAACGTTGTTATGGACGTCATAACGTTTCCGGTAAATCTGTAAACCACTAGTGGTTTATCGATTTTATTGCATGGCTTTATTTCACTCCCAGACCCGACGTAAAGTGAAAAACTTATGTTCAAAGTTCTAGCTAGTCTCTGTAGCCATAACCTGATATGTCAAGCTAAGGAAATTTTTCAAGCGTTAAATTGTAAATATTTAGTTACCCATCGATTTAAGCATGCGTTTTGGGTGCTCAAAAGAACCTTCTCATGGAGATGGTTCTTTTGAGTACCCACAACATATGTTTAGGTTGAGAAATAAGAAAAATAATTTAAAAGTACTCTTATCTGGAGGCCTGTAGCTACTTAGAATGGCTAGGCTGGTTTGAATCTTTTAAAAATATTTTCAAAGCCGGAAGCAATTTTGTGCTTCAGCATTGCCAGGATCAAGCAAAATAGTTGGGAAAATAAAAAAAAATTAAGGTCAGGGAAAAGTCAGGGAAATTAGGAAAAGTGAAAAAAGTCAGGGAATTTAAAAATAATCCCAAAATGTTGATAGTTAACAGGCTTCTGAAAAAATATATTTTCTATAAGTTTATATTTTATTCACGGTTTAAGATTTTCTTTAAAGATTTAATCTGCAAACATATATATTCATTATTTGATTAAGATTTTCGAATGCCGATTGATGAGAATTGCTAGTATCAACTTTCAAAAAGGGTCTTGAAAGCGGTCATAAGTCAGAGAAGAGCCATGAAAAGTCAGGGAGTTTTTAAATGGATATTAAGTGGCCACCCTTGTGCTTACAATGCAGTGGGTATGGGAGGGAGGTGGATTAAACTCACTTTTTTATCCTTAATTTATCTCTCTGATATGGCATTCAGTGACTGGTAAACAGTTTTCACTGTTACAGAACTGACTTGCAGCCATTTATAAAGAGGTTTTATATGACCTGGAATCAAATTATTGAAAGACACCAAAATACACTTTTGAGCTCTAGACTAATAACCGTTAACAAAAAGATTGCATATATCTCTGGTTATCAAGTGATACTCACTTTTACAGGACCGACTAGCGGCCATTAATAAAGAGATTGCACATGTCTCTAGTCGACAAGAAGATGTGTTACAACAGCTGGAGAATGCCAAGGAAAGCAGTGATAATGATAATGTCACAGAGTTGCAGTCTTCACTAGAGAAAATTACCAATAGACACTTACAACTCCTCACAGAACAAAGTGATCTACTTAGAAAACAAAGGTGAGTCTATTTTAAATGCAAGATATTTGAAAGCCTAGAATTTACCTTTAACATATTTATAAGCATAGCGTCCTTATGGAACATTGGCAAATAGTGCAAATGTAGATCAGAGACCATAGAATGTGGCATTTGATCAGGTGCTTCACTATTAGCCCACAAAATCAATAAGAAAATATATGAAAAAATACCTGCCAACTGTTGAACAACCCTAAATTTTGAAATTGACTCTTCCAGATGATTAATAGTGGAAAGCCCATTCAGCTTAAATTTGTTCAATATGGAATGGACAAATTAATTGGATATGAGTAACTGTCAGCATGTCCTCCTTTGGCTCTAATATTTGATGACATTCTATCAATAGTGCCTTAAAAAGAGTTGCTTTCATCAACATTTACCAATAGATTTTTAGAAGCTGTGGTTGACTCTGGTTTAACAGATTGTTAAAGTGGATTTTCCATATTTATAATTAATTGCATGATCAGAAGTAACATTTTTCCAAATGAAAGGCAAATCCTTCTCAAAAGAAATGACATTTTTTTCATATTTCTTGGTTAAGGCATCACCAAGTGACATTTTGCATGTTTTTGGCAAATGCATCATTAAAAGTGCCATTTGCAGTATGGTAAATTTGCTAAAGTTTGTCTTCCTGGTGTCTCGTGATTGTTGTGTGGCTCTTCCTCGCGGTGCCATGGGCTAGTCTGCAGTTTGTGATTGTGGTATTTCCTGATCATACTCACTATTTTTGTTATTAAAACCATCATTCAAAGTGGCATTTTCTATATTTGTTGTTAAATGAATCATTAAACGCGTAGCGCAGTCGGTAACGTGTCTGGCAACAGATGCGAGTCTGACTGCAGATCCAGGGGTCGCGAGTTCGATCCCGGCCCGGTCCCATACTTTCGTGGAGATTGATCATGAAATAATTTCTACGGTCATTCTCCTCCCTTCCGCTGAATCATTCAAGAAGGGTTGTTGTCAGTTACAAGCGAAAGTATGTGCACGAAGTACTGGTTAACTGCTTGTTCAAGCTTGCCCAGGAAAAAGTGTGGTTAGGTGAACTGACCGTCCCGCAATGACCATAGCTGTTGACTTGGGACGTAAAGCAACAAAACAAACAAACAAAAGTAACATTTCCATACCTGTTGTCAAATGCATCATTAGATGTGAATTTTTCTATATCTTTAAGCAAATGCATCCTTCAAATTGGCATTTTCCATCCTTATATTTATTGGCAAGTGTAGCATTCAAGGTGGGTTTTTTTCCGTATTCGTTGATAAATGCATCATTAAAAAATACGGCTTTAATAATACCATATTTCTTGGCAAATAAATCAGTTAAAGTAACATTTTCCTTCTTTGTTGATAAATACAGCATTAAATAGCGAAATTTTCACTATTGTAAATTGTTGATAAATACATAATTTACAATCTTCTTTGACTTATATAATTGCATGCTATATATGTGAGGGATTATAAGACTATTTTAATGCAGTTATGGACTGATAACATATGAGCACGAATCTGAGAAAAGGGTTCTTAAGGCATTCAAGGATAACCCATTCATGTATAAATTGCTGTCATCCCTTCTTTTTGATCATTTTTCATCACATCAAATCATATGATCACTGTTTCATACAATACCATCAAAATCATCTCTAATACTGAAGATTCTGACTGGATGTATTTGTTTCAGTGAATCTAGAGAAATGAGTTCTGTTCTCTCTAATTGGTCAACTGCTCTCGTCAATCGGCAGCCTGGTGTTAAGTCAGAGAGGTACATAAACATGAACTGCCTTGTGGAATGCCATTTTCAGTCTTAATATAAGGGGTTGGGGGAGGTGATATCCAGATTCATAATTCAGAACTTCTCAGCCTATTTTCATATCAGGCCTTGGATGTATGCAAAGCGTAGAATTACATGGGCCTCAGCGCAATAAGACCTGTCTTCAGGGTTTCTAACAAAGTGAGACTCAAACCAGTCGCCTCAACTTTAGAGGCTAGCTAGAAAATTTCACCTGCAGCAAGTTTAGGGAGCGCAGTGGCTCAGTGGTAGAGTGCTTGACTCGAGACCGAAGGGTCGCAGGTTCAAGCCTCACCAGCGTCACTGCGTTGTGGTCCTTGAGCAAGACACATTTATCCTAGCTTAGTACTGGTTCAACCCAGGAAGACCCGTCCCTATATAAATGAAAGACTGTTGATGGGATGTAAAGAATCAAATCAAACAAACAAAACAAAACCTGCAGCAAGTTTAGATATGAGGCGTTTCAGAAGGGAAAAAAATTATGGCGCTGATCAGTCTATGCAAATGCGCAGGCTGTCTGGGCCTTTGTTGTTGGCAAGCCCCAAAGACAGGTTTTCTAGCATCTATGACTAGAGGCCCATATAATGAAAAAGTTGAGTTTTGCTAGCATATTTGATATAATCCTCAGACTAATTAAAATCAGTTGAGCCGCAAAATGAGATTTCCAACAATGTGGTATGTGCGGCCAGCAAAGCCTCAGATCAGCCTACGCATACACGCAGTCTGATCAGAGCCTTTGCTTGTCGCTTGAATATTCTATAAGTGTTAAGATACTGACTGAACATCATTTGGAGTTTCTAGCCTAAAAGGAGGTTGCACTGGCTTGTTTGTGTCTAGAAAAGTTTGTCAAAATGCCACATTGTTGGAAATTACATGTCCCGGCTCAGTTATTCTTAAAATCTAGTGACATGAAGAGTTTAGTATCAGGTTAAATACATTTTACATTTTTCCAGAAAATACTTTGTTAAGCATCTTCATTTCTATCAAGCTTATGACATGTTTTAGCTGTCTGGTTCGCTGAAATTGAACTTGTTATTGTGTTGACATGGTTTCTATATTTTTATCATGTCACCATACATTGTACATCCGAGGTCGGGTTCCACTGAATTGGATGAGGAGTTTCCAATGATCCAGAATTCAACTCTTATCAGAAATGAAATGTTAAATTCTGGCTTCTCAATAGATGTGTCTCATTGGGATGTTTCAATTGAGTGCCGCAACAACTATTTATTTGAGGGGAAATAAGAAAAATATAGGGTTGGTGGGGACATAGTTTTCTTCTTAGAATATTGTTATAGTTTTTAGTAATATTAAAAGAAGATTTTTACTTTTTCATAAATTTGATGTGATGAAAACATTTTAATACATTTTTTATGCCATAGTTATATTTTTTGTCCATTCTTTCAGTACTTGAAACCGGTTAAAATTACATTGTACTTTGACAGTTTATACATATGAGAAACTACCTGCAGCCCACCATTCAATTCTTTGATTTCCCTAAGCAAATTTAGGTGGGATGTCATACAATGTTTGATATGATCAGGAATTTACTTTTTGGTAGAGAAAGTATATGAAAGTGATAAATAGTATAAGAAATTTAAGTGATAAAAAAATGCTGTTTCACAATAAAAAACAAACACCATCAACTCCACTTAGAAGAAGCATTAAAGTTTTAATCTTAATGTCACTGGCATGCAGAGTTCACACAGGCTTGAAAAGTACTTGAATTAAGAGGGCCAGAGGATATTCTTGAATGTCCTTATAGTGTAAATCTGGCTTGAAAAGTACTGAAAAATAGATACAACAAAGATCTTTATGA
This sequence comes from Loripinus fragilis, assembly GCA_964019695.1. Taxonomy (NCBI): domain Eukaryota; kingdom Metazoa; phylum Mollusca; class Bivalvia; order Lucinida; family Lucinidae; genus Loripinus; species Loripinus fragilis. The sequence goes on along the minus strand of OZ026526.1, from coordinate 55,643,961 downwards.
CAAATGGTAGCTTAATGAATGTCAAAAGTATTGCAGAATGCTGCAATGCTTTTAACTTGCATTAAGCAATAATTAGTCTTGAAAACCAAATTTTGGTCTTTTTGAGAGTGGCTGTTTTACACTGGTTTTACTGTAGTGTAACTCTGCCTTGAAAAGTACTGAAAAACTACTCCATGGCCTTGAAAAGTCCTGGAATTGTACTAATTTCTGTAGGAATAAACACTGTTGATAGAAATCTATATCAGTATAAATTATTTGTGCCTTAATTTGGTGCAGCATATGCTGCACCAAATAAAGGCACAATTTTATAGTAATTTTCTACGGTTTATTTCTCCATTATCTCAGTGTAGCATTTCTGATGTAGAATTTTAACATTTAAAGTAGTATTTTTTTTATAAATTTTTAGTTCTTAAAACATAGGAGTTTTAGAAGTCCTTGAAAAGTCCTTGAATTTTACACAACTTGCTTGTATGAACCCTGTTATATATGATGTGATTTGTCTATTAGAGCAACAACGGTGATTTTTTTAAGATTTTGAACTGTTGTAAAAACAGAACTCTTTTGTGAAAAATAAATATACATTATTTTATAATGAATAAGAGGTTATGCATTCCACCATCAAGTCTTTGAAACTGCACACACCATGGTAAATGATAGACTAAAAAAAATTAAAAGTAGAAAATAAAAGAATGTTGTTCAGTATAATAAAATGAATATTACATTTAAGAGAGGTTGAAAGTCAAAAGTATCACCCTGGAAATATGATTTCAACCTCTGTTTTGCTTGCGTTGATAATCACATTCATCAAGAGATATTTTAGACTTTCACCATCTACGGAACTTCACATATTACAGTAAAACTTGTCTAAAACAGCCACTAAAAATAGACAAAACAAAGGTCTTAATGACAAATGGTAGTTTATGAAGGTCAAAAGTATTGCAGAATGCTCCCTGCAATAATTTTGACCTGCATTAAGAGATAATCGGTCTTGAAAGCCAATTTGTTACTTTTTTTAGTGGCCACTAAGACAGGTTTTACTGTATATTACATCATTTGGGTTAATATGTTTGTTCATCTAACAATGCTTTAAACAACTTGGCTCCAACTGATGACTGTTTCTCTGTTATTTCAGTTTGTTCAGTGATTATCTATCTGATATGGAAAAAGATGGTAAGCCTTTCTAACTCTTAATCCAGGATCCGTTGAATTAATTCTTTGCCCCCTGGGAAATTTTTCATGCCTTTTAGGTTGTCTGCTGATTTTCTTCAAAATCATCTTTTTCAAGGGAGCACAGTGGTAGTTTGCTTGACTTAAGACCGAGGGGCCGTGGGTTCGAGCCTCACCGGCATCACTGTGTTGTTTGAGCAAGACACATAAATCCTAGCTTAGTACTGGTTCAACCCAGGAAAAAAAAGTCTTTCATGAATACCATCTGAGTGTCAAACAGATGTGATCCAGATCAGGCCCGACATTTTGACGGGCCTGATCTGGATCCAAACTGTTTGCAAAAATTACTAGCAGATGACACTAGGAGACATAGAGCTAATTGAGCCAGCACATGAGAGGTTTTGAACATAGCATATATGTGCAGGCCTTTAACCAAAACATATGTTGTGGGCACTCAAAAGAATCGTCTCAATAAGACGGTTCTTTTGAGCACCCAAAATATATGTTAAAACTGATGGGTAAGAAAATATGTACATCTTTACGAAAACTTTTGTTTATCTAAACTTATGGGCAAAAGCCTCCTTTAAAAGCCCATCTACATCAAACTTTGTTAAGGGAAGGCTCTGGCAAGTTTGTTCATTTGTGATAAATATATGAATACATAACCACTTCTGTTTTCAAGTCAGTTCAGTATTTAAATTCCAGCTACTGCAAAATATTCAGAAGAGCATTCTGATCAGCTGGCTCATGAATTAAGATCTACACTGTAAATGTCCCAACTTTAAAAAAAAATAGTGGGGGGGGGGGGGGGGGGGCTTTTCTGTTATTTTCAGGTTATCTTAAGACATGTTACCATTTAAATGTGAAATAGCTAATATTTTGAAGGCTTACTGCAAGTTTTAAGATTTGAATGGCTGAATATTAGGATTTTGGAAATTTTGAATTTTCACCCAGGGTATGCTAGTCATCTCACATCTTTGAGTTATTGAGTTTTAACTGTAACTAAAATTTGTTTGTGAAACAAATTACATATTGTGAGTACTCCAAAGCACCAACTTGAAAGATGTTTTTTCTAAAAAATCTGAAAAACCAGACCCTTTAGAAGTAGAGAACCTACAATTATATCAGAAAACAGCAGACTCGGTTTTATTGAGACTAAAGACAGATAAGAAAATAATCGTCACTTTTACGTTAAGAGTTGTTTTGTTTTCTTTCAGACTCCAACGCTCCTAGTGGTTCTTCCTCGCCAACCCAGTCCAGAGATAATTCCACGTTAAAATCCATGCTGGCTGCAGCATCGGCTAACAATGCATTCCCCACTCCAAACTCCTTGTTCGACGAAGGACTCAGAATAGCTCAGCAGTACGGCATGGCAGACTTCGCCGAGGAAATACAGCATTTAAAGGAAGATAATCCAAACGATGAACTATCTAGTTCTAAAAATAGCAATAATGATTCTCTGAACCAGTCAGTAGACAATGACTTTTCTGAAAGTGCAAACAATTCCAGCTCGACACCAGTCAAAGCTAAAGATGAGAGTACGGATAGCCAGTTTGCACTGGAGGGTGTTAAAATAGAAATGAATGGAGACTGATGAATTTAAGTGCTCTAGGTTCAACTCATAATTTTAAGGGCTGCAGATTAAAAGTGTCCAGTATTTCACTTAATAAGCATGCTCTGTGCATAACCATATAAAAATTCCAAACCCTCTTAAAAGCAGTGTAGATCCAGATCTGCTGGCTTCTGATGAAGCCAGCTGATTAGGATCCACACTGTATTCCTTCATATGATGTAATTGCACTACTGGATTGACTGAAAATCAAACATTAATTTTGAGTAAATAACCCATATACATGTTGAAAAAAATGTTGGTCTTCTTTTTTAGTGGCCGCTTTAGACAGGTTTACTTTAGACGGTGTTTTAAGCGAAACATAATGATTTCGGGTACTCAGAAGAACTGTGGTGGTGTCATAGTTCTTATGGGCTCCCAAAGAATAGTCTAAAAAGTTGTGAAAAGGTTTTTCTGGTTACTAGCATATTACTATGTTTTAGTTGAGAAATAGGAACAGTATTCAAAGTGATACCTCAAGAAGTTTGATTTACTTAGTTTTGGGAGCCCAGTGGTAGAGAGCTTGACTGGAGACTGAGGAGTTGCGGGTTTGAGCCTCAATGGCATCACTGCGTTGTGTCCTTGAGCAAGACACATTAATCCTTGCTAAATACTGGTTCAACCCAGGAAGACTCATCCCATCATAGCTGAAAATTGTTGACTGGGACGTAAAGAATCAAACAAACAATCTGCTATAGTTATGGATTAAAACTCTTTTGTTCTTATCTTGCCAACTGTTTATGGACACAAAGTCAAGGAGATTTGCATCATCCGTCCATCCATCTTTCATATTTTATTTAGTTTTCCAGACCAGTATTGATTTTTTATTTCCCTAATGTTTTAAGGGGACGGCAACATTGAAAGAGTGACCCTGAAATGCAAGCCCTTATTAATTCATGCAATCAGCCACAAACCCAATCACGTTCAGATATAAAATACAGGCCTTTAGTTAAGAGTGCATTCCCAAAAAATAAATTTCTTATTTCTCAACCAAAACATGTTGTGGGTACTCATAAAAGAACATTGAGACGGTTCTTTTGAGCACCCAAAACATATGTTAAAACTGATGGGTAAGAATATATTTACAATTTTATGCTCAAAATTTTTGTTTATCTAAACCTGTGGAAATAAGAAAGTTAAGAAATCAGAAAATCAAAATTCTGAGTTCTATTTGGCCATCGGAGGCTGTATTTTTGAATATTTAATTAACTTACTGTAAATTTTGAAGAAAAAAAAATCAAAAAAAAAAAAATCCCACTTTCATTTCAAAACTGAACATTTTTTTCAAAATCCACTATTTTCAACAGAAGACTCAATAAAAAAAGAACACCAAATTAAAATGAATAGCAGGAAACAAGTTAACCCATAAAGCGCCACCTATAATTTGCAGCAGACGACAATTTCAAATTTTGCTGTTTTTTTTTTTTTTCAAAAATTACAAATAAGGCATGATATTTCATGAGAATTTTCTGTTGACAGATGATTCTAATGAAATCTCATACCGTATTTTTTCCGAAAACTAGAAAAGATTTCACGAAATTTGTCATCTCCTGCCATCCTGATCGGCGCTTTTAGGGTTAATCTGTGCATATTTAATCAGGACTGTGTGACGCCACGCTGCCCTCCATAGCTTTCACTTCTCTACATCCTTAACATTCTTATTTTCCATTTAACCCTTTATGTGCCAATCGCAATAAAAGTCGTCTGCTTTCTCACCTGCTGAAATGTTTTAAGAAGCCTCTATGGCAACCAGTGTGGACCCAGATCAGACTGCTCCTATAGGAGCAGTCTGTTCTGGGTCCATGCTGTTTGCTTCTATACTTACATCTTCAGTTGTATAAGGCAATTATTTGCAGCAGACGACTTCATCAGACGACATTTTCAGATGCATTTATTTCTTGGCGCTTTAAAGCTGCATAATCTGTAACTTTTGATATTTTCATTTTAAAAATAATGTTTCTATTTTTCAAGAACACAGTAAAAATACTAAAATTCAGGTATACATTTTACCTTTTTCGTAATAATTAACAAATTATTAGTGCCAGAACAGCAGTTATGTTAAAAAATTAACTGTCTAGAATTATTGGAGGGGCGCAAATAATTACAAACAAGAGAAAATACACCTGTTTTTATAAGATAATTCACTTTTTCATGCAGTTTTCAACTGTAGAAATTAGATTTATTGTGACAACATAACTTTATTCTACTTTTGCAAATGATTTAAAAAGAAAATTTTTTTTTTCGAAAAATGTTCATAGTTACAGAGTATGCAGCTTTAAGGGTTAACATTCTTATTTTCCATTCGATTTTGATTGGGTTTTGTGGCATCTAGTATGGTTTAATAATGGTTAGCATTTTAATTGCACTTGCTTTCAATGTTTCCATCCCCATTAATGAATTTGCAATTACCCACCAAATAGCAAGTGTATTCGTTAATTTCCAGTGTATGTGCATGTTTTCAATGAATTAACAATTCTCAACTATTTAGAATATTAGACTGATTTACAGTTGCTGATCAAATTTAGCATGTTACATTGTATTAGTGTGACAGTTAAAAACATCGAACTAGTCAGCAATTTAAATTAACCACCCCAGACATTATTAGAGTTTATGTCAATCATGGTTTCCATATCAGAATGTTAAATTCATTTGCAGTTGACTACAACCAAAAATTAATTTTGTTATTTCTCGACCAAAACATATGTTGTGGGTACTCAAAAGAACTATCTTGAGAAGAAGATTCTTTTGAGTGCCCAATACATGTTTATCAAATGATTTCACGTCTGGGAGTGAAATAATGCCATAATAAAATCGATAAACCATTAATGGTTAACTACTGTTTTTCGGGAAACGTCATGGAATTTTGTGACATAATTTGACAAAACTAACAGTAGCCAGAAAACTACCTGTCAGACACACAATACTTGTGTGTTTGACAGCTAGTTTTCTGGCTATTGGTGGTCTCAAGTTTTAATTATTTCAAAATGCATGCATGGTCTACAAGCATGCTTATTTAATACATTTTACTGTAATTTACTGTTTCTGCATTCCGCATTTATTCTCTGCATGGTGAAGATGCCGCTAAAAGGGGAGGTTAGAGGCTGTGCATTAAATAGTCATGGAAATTACATTGTTGGTCGTGGGAAAATCATGAAAAAAAAACATGGATTGTGTTTTTGAATTTCTGTGGGAATCCTGTACTTATGCAACATGTACATTTATAAGTATACTGAAGGACTTTAAAAACGCACCACCTCCTTAAAAGCTAATTTATGTCCAAAATTGGATATTTTCATTATTCAATAAGAAAATCGAAAGGCCGTGGCTTATGATTGCCGTGACGTCGCGATAATTCTGAGACAAATCAAATTCAAAAAGTCACAGAGTACCCGTACCTTCCATAATGAACGAAAAAAAGTTTTCGAACCGATGTTTGTTCTTGAAAGCAAAAAGAAAGACAAAATCAAATCATGAAGTTTTAGGCCTCTGGCAACGTTCATTACGTCTACATGACGTCATTAATTTTTGACGTAATTGGCCATTTATATCCTAAGGATCAGGAATGATCAAAATATTCTTGTTGCCAACAGATACCCCTCAATCAGTTGCATAAAAAACAAAAGTATCGCGACATGCGCGGACGTCATCCGTCTGTTTATGATGTTTGAAAATTTAAGACTGACGTTAGCAAAGAGTTGATGCGTGTGGGAGTGTAATAAAACGATTATTTCTGAAAACTTTTGTGTTTTTCCATTTGTTAAGACATCTGGCTACCACCTGAAAGTGTTTGTTTTCAAGTTGAATCAAATTCATTGTTGTCAGACGACAATTGTTGAAAAACACTTACGTCGATATTACGTCAGAATGAAAAGCATTAGCAAATCGAAACCGTGGCACATCATGGCCCACTTTGCAGGAGGATAAAAAAATGATAAAGAAAACATCCTCAAATCAATCATGTGGAAGAGACGGAGGATGTAAAATGGTGCGTTTTTAAAGTCCCTCAGTATATTTGTCAATGAGGCTAAAAAGGTAAATTGATTTAATAATTAATTTCTTCCAAGTCATTTCTTATAAAATAATTGAGTTGACCATTTCAACGATGTCATACTTGGTTATTTTTTCATCCAAACTTCATACTCGACTGAAAGTCACATTGACCAAGTCATATCAATGAAATGGTTTTAGATGTATTGTTGTACCCTCTGACAATTTTCAATCGGATTTAATTAACATGTTATGTTTGTACATTTTGATCTGTCAACATGTTACAGTTTTACTTGACACTTTCACATCAGTCAGGATGTTATGTAAAATGTCTATCTCCAAGCATTGAGATGTCAAATAAATTTTAAGCAATATTATGTTAAAATCAGGACTTCAATTGAGAGTGCTCAGCGAAAATTTAATTTTCTTATTTCTCAACCAAAACGTATGTTGTTGGTACTCAAAAGATGTTTAAATTGATGGGTAAGAAAATATTTACAATTTTACGCTGAAAAGTTTGTTTATCTAAACCTGTGTAAAATTATTCAAAATTTGTTAACAGGCCGAGTATCCAAGGGATACCTCTCAAGTGCTATTGCAATGCAATGAAACAACCATGTGTGATTGTTATTCTTGCATATTTTACCAAATTCCAACCAAAATGGCAATGAAAATGCTAGAAAATATCCCAAAATCGTATCTGGACTGAAGTTTCCATATTTCTTTGAGAAATAAATGTTGTGGTGGAAAATAATAATTTAAACATGCTTCCAATGAGCAAAGCAGCAAGACTTCGTGATTTCATGGAAAAACAAATTCTGTTATTATTTGGTTGAAAAAAACGTATCTATTAGAGCTTTACAAATAGCCTTCTTGTAGATTGGTTCTAGATTTACTTTTAATTTGCACACCTTGTCCGCAGATTTTTTCAAGAAATTGCTTTTTCAAAAACAAGTTTCAGAAGGACGGAGTGTCAAATAGTCTGGACCCCGATCAGGCCCTACAAAAGGTTGGGCCTGATCTAGATCCAGACAGTTTGCAAAGGTTATTAGCTGGCCATAAAATTTGTCACTAGCAGGGAAATAGATTTGCAATATCTTGCAGGATAATGTCTGGATTACCCCAGGAATTAATCTCGTAAGTACAACCAGGCAACCACCAATTAAGCATTTCATTCCAATGAAACATCTAAAGATTAGATGTCAATAATATAAAATTGGCTCTCTATTATTGACACCCAGCTGCACGCCAAACTACACAAAAACTTGTACATTTCTACATGCTCATTACACTGAAACATAAAAAGGTAGTTGAGAAGTTTGCGAAAAACGTTTATGGTGAAAAAAAATATATTTATTTAATGGATATATGTTGTAGGTGCACATTGGTATTGCCTCTTTGAGGCAATTCCAATGTATACCAACACCATATGTTACTCAAATTGAGGAAACCTATTTTGAAATATACATTTATCATGATTCATGTCCATTAGCTTTGCCTCTTTAAAACATCTCAATCTGCCTATCAGTAATGAAATACCTGTCACTAAGTGGCAAATTGTTTATATTTACATGACAGCTATACCACCAAATTTGATTTCATGAACTATGCATTTGCTAAGCTGGTAGTTGGGTGGTTGTAGTATCCAACATGGATTATATGGGCCACTCCTCGAGAAAACCCGTCTTTGGAGTTTTGCGGGCAATAAAGGCGCAGACCTCATCTAAACTTGCTCTAGCGAAATTTCAATTTTCTATCTAGTCTCTGTAGCTGAGCAGGTTTATTTGAGCATGACCAATAATACAGGTTTTCTCACGACGAGGCCCATATACTGAAAGTTAAGCTTATGCAAAGTTAAGATTGTGTAATACATGTAATTTATAAGTGGAAAAAGATTTTTTCCTTATATCCCAGAATCTTGCAAAGTGGCATGTGAATATAATAATAATAATTAATAATAATTATTTGTATAAACTAAGATTTATGTGAATAAAATATGTGAAATCAAGATACATGTTCAATTTTACTTCTATTCCCGTTTCTGATGCATCATATTAAAGGGGACTGCAACCCTGATGATTACTATCCTTTATATGAAAGATCTTAAATAAACCATGAATTTTGATACCAGTTTCATCTTAATCGGTTGAAAAACTAAGAAGTAGGCGTTTGAATGTTTGCAAATGGAAGTGGCCATATTCTAGGTTAAGTGACGTCACACAGCCTAATTAAATATGCATAATCAAAATAAAAGACAAACCAATGGATAACTTGCAAATATCTTCAAAAAAACATTTTCCATGGGTATTAAGCTGCATATAACACTTGTGTATTAATTCCATCCACAGGATAGGATCAATACACAATTGATCTATCGATTTGCATTAGCTTAAGTGGAGTGTACAAGTTAATGTTTTACTTAACAATTATAAATAAAGATGCTGTGATAGTATTGATAACTAAAAATTAAGCAGTTGAAAAAATTCTGTAAACTAATTTAATATTCAAAGTGGCAACCTAAATGTTGGCCATATTGAATTCTTTAAATGCCCATAACTTCCTAATATTCAACCGATTTTGATTATACTTGTATCAAAATTCACGGTTCATAGAGCTCTTTCTGGCAAAACATACTTATCATTAGGGTTGCTGACCCCTTTAACCCTTTGTGTACTAATGGACTTCCTTCTGGTTTGATACAATAAACTGGGGATAGTCCATATCTAGGGGTGTCAGGTTATAATTTTCAAAAAAAATATTGTATTCTTTTGTCTGAAGACAATTTTTACCTTTACAAACCGTGTGAGCTCAATAATTGTTGTCATTCCATATTTGCTTGCAGTGACAATCAGTACTATAACGTCAAATATATATACTAGGTTGGCAGTTGTAACTGCGTATCATTAACTTTGAGGTCAGGGGATTTGCTATTTTTGTCTTAGCAAAAATTGTAGACACTGATGAAATAATGCAATGTGCCACATTTCATCTGGGTCTTCACTATTTGCCAAAGTAAGCATTTAGAAGTCTAGTATACACAGGGTTAATTTTGCTTTTGTGTTAACCCCTCACCCCTTATGCATTATTTAGAACATCACATCATTTTCTGTAAATAATTCAAATTTTCGAATATTTTCCAAAATATAATTTTTACATTTCAGTAGTTTTGAAAATATTATGGAAAATGGAACATTGGCTCCCCGGGTGCAAATGCTCCAATTTTCACAATATTTTCCAAAATCTTACATTTCAGAGGCCTCCAAAGCACGGGTGGGCATCAGCGGAGCTACCGCGAAATCGCGTAGACGTAAATTTGTTCCTTTGTCACATCCGGGACCTTTTTTCAACATCACATTTGGCCTGTTAAGCAAGGTAAATCATATCTACATGGAATAGCATTGCCGGATTTTTACATAGTTAGCTCATTCTGATACAAAAAACTAAAACAAGCGAGAGTACCTACCTTTGTTTGACTTTTCCCTGACGATGCCACTACCGCGAAAGGTGCCGGATGTGACGAAGAAACAAGTTTACGCCATTTTGCGGTAGTTCTGCTGACGCCCACCCGTGCAAAGGCGCTAGTGTGGAGTAAAGGTTTAAAATGGTTTAAGAATACAACAGATAACATGAAACAACTAAAAATATGCTTATAATTTTATTTCAATTAGAACTTTTTTGTGACTGTAGCTTCCCTAGTTTTGCAGCAACATTTTTTGCAAAACATCTGGAAGTACGGACACATTGATTTAAACAGCAACAACCAGACATAACAAAAACTTTTTTTCAGAACCTGTATGTGAGGAAAAAAATGCTTGGTACAAGTATTAGAAAAAGTATTGAGACCCAGTTTTGGTAATAACTGCATATGTGCATGAAGTCACTCTTTTTAACTCCCCATTCTGGGTAAATTTGCATGCTTTTTTTAAGTCTGCTGATTTTTTTCAAAATCAACTTTTTTGAAAAAGTCTTTCAGAATTAACATCAGTACCAAACAGTTTTGATCCAGATCAGGCCAGATAAAATGTTGGGCTCAGATAAGGCTTATAAATAAGTATAAAACTGTCATTAATAAATGTTTTACATTATTTTGTACAGCATTTGCTGCACCAAATAATGGCAAAACAGTTTTATTCTTATCTTCATCTTGGTCTCCATTAAAGTAGATAAGCACAACACAGGTATGTAGAGAAACACAAAGTAAGTACTGTCCTGCCAGTCAAGAGTGACAGTGACGTCATGTTTTGTTTACACAGTTATCAGGGACTTAGAATCGATAAAACACTTGTGTATTAATTCCATCCACAGGATAGGATCAATACACAAGTGATCTATCGATTTGCATTAGCTTAAGTGGAGTGTACAAGTTAATGTTTTACTTAACAATTGTAAATAAAACATGATGTCACTGTCACACTTGGCTGGCAGGACAGTAGAGAAGCATAAAACAATCTTACTGAAGGAATTCATTAGATGCTCAAAGAGGTTTTAACCTCATATATTTAATACATATTTTGTTTGTTTACATCCCAGTCAACAATCTGGATGGGTCTTCCTGGGTTGAAATATAGCAAGAAGTGAGCAAAGCTCACATACCCCCGGCGGTAGCCATCAGAGGTTGTAACACTTTCAGAGAAAAGACAAATTAAATTGTCAAAGATTTCAAAATCCTAAATCAAGTAGTTTCTGAGAAAACTTTAATGAAACATGTCCATATGTGTTATATAAGAGTGACAGAAGGAAAAATTGAAAATTTGAAAAAAGAAGGCAAAATGCGGATTAGCACCTTAATTTTCATTTACACAATACACTTTGCCTACCTGAAAGTGTACACAAAATTTCATAATCCTAAATCAAGTAGTTGCTGAGAAAACTCTGACGAAAAACGTCCATATATGTTATATAGGAGTGACAGAAGGAAATATGGGAAAAGAAGGCAAAATGAGCTTTAGCATCTTTATTTACATTTACACAATACACTTAGCCTACCTGAAGGTGTACACAAAATTTGAAAACACTGGCTCCAATAGGAACCGTGAAATCTTCGACAAAAATTTTCATTGGAGAGAAAGAAAAATGAATAAATAAAGGGACTGATAAGCAATATGTGGCTGTTCTTTGTTACACAATACATCACTATCAAGCTTTGTACCAAATTTCAGAATCCTAACTCAAGTAGTTGCTGAGAAATCTTTGACAGAAAAAAATGTCCATATGTATTATATAAGAGTGAAAGAAGGAAAAAATGAAAAATTGAAAAAAGAAGGCAAATTGAGGATAAGCATCTTAATTTCCACCTACACAGTACACTTTGCCTACCTAAAGGTGCACACAAAATTTTGAAACACTGGCTCCTATAGGAGCTGAGAAATCTGTGACAGAAATTTCCATATGAGAGAAAGAAAAATGAAGAAATAAAGGGACTGATAAGCAATATGTGGCTGTTTTTTTGTTACACAATACAACTCATCACTATCTAGCTTTGTACCAAATTTCAGAATCCAAACCCAAGTAGTTGCTGAGAAATCTTTGACGGAAAAAAAAGTTTACAGACAAACAGACAGACAGACAAACATAATTACAGAAAAGGCAAAAACTATATACCCCCTATATACTTCGTACCGGGGGTATAACCAGTATTCAAGCAGAGGATAAAGTGTCATGACACAAGGCAGTGCCCCCTCCCCACACCCCACTTGATTTTGAGTAAAGCACTCTACCACTGAGCCACTGCGCTCCTCAATGTTATATGCCGAGGGAAAAAGTTAAACAATATATTTTGGGGATTCACAGATAAGAAGAAAAAAGATTTTTAATTTCATAAGGTCAAAAATGAAATGCTGACAGATGTTCACGAGTACAATAACATTAACAGGTAGACATTTTACATAATGTAAAGTTCGATTTTAATTCTCCTTGCTAAAATAGCTTATCTGGCAATAGTGTGAATAGTTTTCTGCTAAAAAATTCATTTTTCTGTCAAATGTTTAGATCTAAAAGCAAAAAAGTGAAAACTGGTTTAAAACTGAATGTTCTGTTCACCCTTTTCGTACAGTTTTAAGTTGAAAATCATATTTTTTCAAATTACCTCCCATTCAGTTGTTTGAAATTAAAATGCTCAGCAGATCAAATCCTCGCTATGAAAACATATTTTGTTTCTTTTGACCTCTTGCGGTTAACCATTAGATCATTTTCAAACAACGGACATGTTTTTGAACCTGCTAATTATAAAGATCTAATGCTTAAAGCTGCATAGTCTGTAACTTTTGATCTTTTAATTTTAGAACTAATGTTTCTATTTTTCAAGAACACAGTAAAAAAACTAAAATTCAGGTATACATTTTACCAATTTCGTAAATCTTAACAAATAATCAGTATCAAAACAACAGCATTTATGTTAAAATTAACTGTCTATAATTATTGGAGGGACGCAAATAATTACCAACACACCTGTTTTTATAAGATAATTCACTTTTCTCTGCAGTTTTCAGCTATAGTGAACAGATTTATTGTGAAAACATAACTTAATGCTAATCATACAAATGATTTAAAAAGAAAATAAAAAATTTCGAAAAATGTTCATAGTTGCAGACTTAGTCTCTTTAAAAGATCGCCTATGTGAAACCCATTATAAGTAATTGCTAAACTTTTTTCCCTCAGTATACATATCCAAACCATTTGTATGTTCCTGTTACATGAGCATAATGTACGTTGAGAAAGGCATCAGAGATTTATACAGCATACAGAATCAAGGCAGCAAAGTTTTGCCATAAACTGATCAACATTAACGCTAAAAATAAAACTTCTGATAGAAATAATAAAATTCATGTACTCTTCAAGACTTAAGAAAGATTTTCAAGCACTTTTCATGGCACATTTAATTTTCACACACTTTAAAAAAAGCCCTTCACATATGAGTTAGGCCTTGAGCTGGCTATAGACCCCCCTCCCCCCCCCCAGGGGGAATTTTGTACACTATGATTTTCTGAAACTACATTATATAAGACACAAAATAAAAGATGTTATCCCTCTGAGAGTGGCAGTGTTAACGTGTAACAGCCCGTTATATACGTTACCCCCCAAAATAGCATTAAACGTCCCTGATAATGTCTCAACCATGACATGTTCGTACATATATGCATGCTGACACAGGTTTATTAACTTCTTATAACACAGTTACATATTTTTAGTATTAATTTTATAAATGTCTTCAGTAATTACCATTGTATACGTTACTTAGTGTTTCCTGCGATATTTCCGAGTATCAGTATGGTATTTAGTGACTATACGTGTGTTACATCTGTCACAGAATATAGTAACTCTATAAGTCTGCTACTTAAATGATTTAAAGTTCTTTATTATGGTCGCTTACACTATTTTTCAGGTCCATGTTATGTATGTTACCTTCAAAATAGCATTAAACATTTAAGTTAATGTCTCTAACAAGCCCTGTTTATACTTATTTGCATGCTTGCACAGGTTTATGTACTTCTTTTAACAAGGTTTACCTATTTTAAGTATGCCTTTAATAAATGCCTTGAGCTTTAACTGTTATATGTGTTACCAAATAATACATAAGTTATTCTGAGTATCTGTATAGAAGTTATTGACAATACATGTATAAAGTCTGTCAGAGTATTTTGAAAATTTATAAGGCTGAAATAAATTGAAGTTCCTTACTAATTTATGGTGACTAAAACTAATAATATAATGTGATCTATCAACCTCAGCTGTTTGCTTACATAAACAGTATAGATACCATGCATTCAAATCAGAAGTTCTGAAAGACAGTCACTGTGAAACAGCTCAGTTCTGGGCAAGGTATATGGATATGATTCAGATGGTGTTGACACTGATAAGGGCTACAAGGAAAACAACTTTGAATTGCATGTCATCTCTATTTGTATGCCTTGCTCCAAATGTTCATTGCAAACGATCACAACAACTACGTACAATATGTACCTGTGTAACTGATAACACTCATAAATTTGATACACATCGCAGATGCAAAGAACTTCTCGAACAAAATGGGTTTAGTGTGTCACAACCATTGGTTCTTTGCTTGAGAAATGCTTTTGACATAACTATCAGGCAAAAAATAAAGAGGTATTATAGGCTGATGAAATATTCAATCTGCTCAGATATAAAGTAGAATGAGTACTAGAGGCAGTTTCAGGCTTCACCAATCCTTTTAGTTCTAGTTTTGAAGACAATGAACTGTACTTTTTGTCTTTCAGTGTGCCTGCTAAGCCGGGCATAGCTAAGGATCTTATTGAGGCTGATGACATTGGCAGGGAGGCTGTTGCAGACTCCATTGACTCACTTTTAGTTTAAAAATATCTGTCTTTTACATCCCCCATAAAATGCTACAAGCTTATAAAGTTTTGATGCTTGCGAGGTCAAGCAAGAAGAAATTGTCCAATTTACAAAACGTAAACAGCCACATGAGAGCTTAAAGGAGCGTCTTTGGTCAGCATGACCTTCTTTCTATTGGACATAATGTTGAGCTTGAGTTGACACTGCCATTCCTTCTGGGACCTGTACCATGGTCATTGTCAACTTCTGATAGAATTTTCACCAAAACTGACAAGTCCAAACTTCAGCATGGCTTGCAATCACACATTAAACCAACATTAGATTGGCGATGTAGTGCTGCACATATCGTTGATGTTAGTGCCGTAACTACAGAGCATAATAGCTTTTCCTGTCACATTCATGGATCTGATAGCACCAGTATTCAACCAGGCACTAAAGGCAGGGCATGTTGGTTTTGTCACTGATACATATATACAATGTATAAGCGACAGTCTATAGTCTTACAAACATTCTCGCAGAGGATAACCTGGGTGTTTTGCTCAACAATGGTGTATGCAACAAAAGGTGCACCTTCTGAATGTCAACAGTATTGGCCAGAATATGGGGAAGAGATCTACAGTAATACACTGTTTAACAGATTGTGACGCTACCAATTTGCCGATGTGTTAGTACCACGGAAAGGTTATTCCTATCAAACTGATAGAGAACCCCTCCCCCACTAGTTCATCAACATTCTAAGAAGGGTAGGAAAACAAATAAAGAATTGCTCTAGGCACTCATCAGTGAAATGAAGCCTTAACATGTGCTATTTATGTAATTGTGAATAAGCTGCAGTACAACATGTTTCTGAAAAAAGTACTTAAGTCATACTCACATACAGACTATTTCAAATGGCATGAACATGAGCTTACCTCCACCCTGCTTTTCTGTCCTTAAGATGTACATACAAAGATTGAACTATCAAGTCTTTCCCATGAATAGAAGTGAGGCTTTCCAGATATGGACAAAATGTGTGGAAAATAAATGGGAAGGAAATTGAGTAACTCTGGGTGAAAGAAATCTTAAGTGTACCCTAACAAAAGAGCCACGGAATTATATTTCAAATTTTGTGTGATATGGGGTTACCATGTTCAAAACTCAACAACTCAAACCTTATAAAAGATAGAAACATAATATTTGCAGTTTCCAAAAGGTACATAAATATTCTTTAATACAAAATGAGTAGTAAGCTCATTCACATTAAAAATATCAAACTATATTAGTTTTATAAATCATTTATATAGGAATAATGAAAAAAAGTAACATACGTAACACTTTGAGGTGCATATTTGTTTTCAATTTCCATATCTGTGATGCAAAAATAGCCTACTTGGATGATATAGTCAATTTGGAAATCTTACCTTATGGTTTGCACTTTTCAGAAGTCATTTACTAAAATTATCAAAGATGTTGATGGGTAATATATGTAATCGGCTGTTACAGGGTAATGGTGCCATTGCCAGAGTGCTGGCATATTGCAAAATCCTTGCAAGATAAATCTGATAGGAGTAGTAAGTTGTTTAGGAAAATTCTTTACAACCCTTGGATAAAATATGAAGATTTGCTCTAGAACTTCTACCTGATGGGTTCTCTTTGATCTAGTTGTTACTCGCACATTGCACTGAATGTTACAAACTTTCCATGAGTATTATGTCAACTATATTTGATGTCTCTATAAAAGAAAAGAGGGTTTATGTAGTTTATGTTCTGAGTTACTTCCTCAGCAAATGAGCCAGAGTAAAAAGAAGTACATGGACCTGTGCCAGCCTGCAAATAAGTACAAGCAGGTCGTGTTGGAGACCATATCTTGAATGTTTAATGGTATTCAGAGAGTAACGTATGTAACCTGGGCTGTAAAATAGTGTAAGTCACCATAATAAGGAACTTTTATTCATTTGAATAGCAGCCTTATAAATTTACTATATTCACTGACGGATGTAATACATGTATAGTCAATAACTGCCATACTGATACTTGGAAATAACATATGAAACACCAAGTAACATATACAACGGCTTAAACTCAAGACATTTATAAAATAAATGCTAAAATTATGTAACTGTGCTATAAGAAGTTCTTAAACCTGTGCCAGACCTTTAAACAAGTGTGAATATGTCAGGTTGGAGACATTATCAGGAAAATTTAATGTTATTTTGCGGGTAACGTACGTAACATGATGTTACCCGCTAACGCTGCCACTCTCAGAGGGTTAACTTATTTCATTTTGTGGCTTATATAATGTAGTATCTGGAAATCATAATGTACGAAATTCCCCCTGGGGGGAAATGGGGTCTATAGCCAGCGCGAGGCCTGGAGAATTACATTTTACATTTTTCTGTGATATGGGGGTACCATGTTCATCATCTAATAACTCAAAAAGTATATAAGATAGAAACGTAATGCTTGCAGTTTTGAAAAGGTAAATAAAAATTCTTTAATGTAATACCAAATTAATGAACATGAACTGGTTTCAATAAAATTTAAGACAAACTATATTAGATTCATTTATCATTTAAAAGGGGTTTCAATGAAAAAATGTAACATACACTACATCGGGGGTGACTAAATTTGTTTTCAAATGTCATTATCTGTGGCCCAGTAATAGCTTATTTAGAAAATATAACCAATTTGGAAATCTTACCTTATCTTTTGCACTTTTCTGAAGTCTTAAAAAGAATTTTTATTATCAAATATTTTGTAGGGTAACGTATGTAACAGGCTGTTACAGCTTAACGCTGCCATTGTCAGAGGGCTAACATGTTGCAAAATCCTTGCAAGACATTGGGCTTCAAGAAAAATATGGTCTACAAAATTCCCCCTGGGGGGAGGTAAACCATATCCAGCCAGTGGCCTAAGTACTTTTCAAGCCTTTGCGAACCCTTGACAGAGCTCTTAAGGCCCGTATTGCCAAGATTGTCTTTTCATTACTCACACTTTCTATGTAAAGACTTGAGGGCGGCAATATTCCATAGGTACACAGTGCAATCACTTTATAAAACTATATTTGGGGTCAAAATGAATGGACTGTTTTATAAGTGAAATGTGTCATAAAAGGTACAACTTTACAAAGAAATTATAGGAAAATGACCATGAAATTGTACCTTCTACAAAGAAATTATTGGAAAATGACCATGTAATTGTACCTTTTACAAAGAAATTATAGGAAAATGACCATGAAATTGTCCCTTTTACAAAGAAATTATAGGAAACATGAAATATTCATTTTCCTATAATTCCTTCATGGTCCTTTTCCTATAATTCCATTGTAAAACTCCATGATGAGGGTAATTTAAAGGACTGTCTCAATGAGATGGTTCTTTTGAACAACAAAAGCATATATTTAGAAAGATGGGTAAGTAAATAATTACAATTTTACTCTCCTTTATTTTGCTTATCAAGACATTTTTTCTATAAGTCCTCACTAATCCCCTGTATCAGGTCTCTCAGATATGCCCCTTTCTCAGAGTTATCTCCTGTCCATTCATGGTACGGTACCTGAAACACAAATACGATCATAAGTGGACACTAGCCTTTGACTAATGAAGATCAGTTTGTTTCACTTCGGCAAGGTGAGTTTTTCTTTTTACAAAAGTGAAACTTGCAAGAGTTGTACTGAGCAAAGTTTTGTGAGGGTTTCATGGTTCATTGATTTTAATACATGGCACTATACCACTCCTAGAGTGTGACACAACATCATGTGATAAATGGCAAATATTATTCCAAAATCTAATGAGCTGGCCCTTTTTGTTTGTTGTTTGCATTTTCAGCATCTCATTTGGTCTCCACTGTTTGCAAATATATCCAAATAAGGATTATTGAGCATTAATGGAAATTATTTTCTTACCGATCAATTTAAACATGTATTGTGGGTGCTCATTGAGACGGAATGCACCCACAACACCAGAGATGTCAACCCTAACTGTCGCTCTTCAGGAATATGAATAGCATTTTAGAGGAATCTGGGAACATTTTCCGAAATGCCGCATATTTCACCATAAAAGAACACAATGCACTCACACAAGTTTCTTGTAAAACAAACTTCAAGAACCCTCTTCCACCCTCCCAAATGCGTGGCAGCTTTACTTAAACTGCATGCATAATATTTTCCGGCCTTCAATTTGCTTCAATAAGGGACAAAAATTTCTATAATCTGATCAATTTCTTCATCCACACAATGTTTTTTTGCCAAGGAATCAATTTTGCTTTGTATCACAGGCGGGTTCTCGGACTCACAACTTTTTACTTGCTAAAGTAATGTTTTTCCAATAAATGATACACAAACCAGTCTGTATTTTATTTTACTACCAGTGATCAGGTATAACCGGTAAAGAGGTAGGAGTAACCCCCGTTATTTTATCTGTACCATTTTAAAAAAAATTTTTGCCTTAATTTTGACGTTCAAAATCGTAATGCGGAAATGGGCCT
This sequence comes from Loripinus fragilis, assembly GCA_964019695.1. Taxonomy (NCBI): domain Eukaryota; kingdom Metazoa; phylum Mollusca; class Bivalvia; order Lucinida; family Lucinidae; genus Loripinus; species Loripinus fragilis. The sequence continues at coordinate 55,624,421 of OZ026526.1, read as the reverse complement.
TGAAATTCTATGATGACGCAAAAATCGGAATGGTTGGCATCTCTGCAACACATATTTAAATTGATGAGTAAGAAAATAATTTATGCTCAAAAATTCCTAATCTGAACCAGACTGCAAATGGTTGATATTTATATAAGCAAAATTTTTCAGCGTAAAATTGTAAATATTTTCTTACCCATCAGTTTTAACATATGTTTTGGGTGCTCAAAAGAACCGTCTCATTGAGACAGTTCTTTTGAGTACCCACAACATATGTTTTAGTTGAGAAATAAGAAAATTAAATTTTCGTTACGCACTCATAACTAAAGTCCTGTACTTACTTTAAGCACATGATAACCCATTTGTTTCAGCTGTCGTATACTCATGGCTGTTCTACCATCTGGCTCTGCACCATTTGGAGATCTCAGCATATCTTGGAATCTTAAAACTTTCACTGCCACCCTTGAAAACAGAAATACAGTAAAATAAGCTGCTTATCTCTTTCCCCACCACTCACGACATTAATTTTGTAACCTGGTCCTTAACCCTTTACCCCATATTCTATATTTAGAACATTGCATCATTTTCTATAAATAATTCAAATTTTCAATTATTTTCCAAAAATATCTTTAACACTATATATGTATTTCAATAGTTTTTAAAATATTATGGAAAATGGAACATTCGCTACTCAGGAGCAAATGCTCCATTTTTCATAATATTTTCAAAAAAAAAATTGACCTTGCCATAAAGTAGGTCAAGGTCAACCAAGATTAATCATTTGTGCAAATCTGGTAGGGCCAACATCCCCAATGCTACATACCAAGTCTCAAGGCCATTGGCCTTTTGGTTCCAGGGAAGAAGACATTTAAAGGGTTTTTACCATATATGGGCGTGGTGGCCATCTTGGTCATGTGACCAGTACACTTGGTATAAATTTTGGCTAACCTATAATAAGGAGTCTTCATATGAAATTTGAGTTTAAATGGCCTTGTGGTTTCTGAGGAAACTATATTTTAATGTGTTGATGGGACTCCAATATGAGTGACATTGGCTGAAAAGCTTAAGGTCAACCTTGATCTTTGAAACTTATTTATAGTCATTGTCTCATTTGGTTCAACATATCAAGTGAGAATAATGACTTTGGCCTCAACAGTTTTCAAAAAATAAAATTTTCAAAAAAAAAATCCCATTTAAATGCATTAGGAAGCAAATTTGACCTTGACGTTAAGTAGGTCAAGGTCAACTTAGGTTCATCATTTGAACAAACTTGGTAGGCCCTCCATCCCAAATGCTACATACCAAGTCCCAAGGTCATCCGCCTTCTGGTTCTGGAGAAGAAGATTTTATATGGTTTTTACCATATATGGGCGTGGCGGCCATATTGGTCATGTGACCAAAATATTTTGCATAAATTTTGGCTTACTTATCATAAGGAGTCTTCACATGAAATTTGAGTTCAATTGGGCCAATGGTTTGTGAGAAAACTATGTTTTAATATATTGATGGGACTCCAATATGAGCGACCTAAGCTGAAAGGTCAAAGTTCAACCTTGACCTTTTGAACTTATTTATAGCCATTGTCTCATTAGGTTAAATATATCAAGTGAGAATAATGACTAAAGCTTCCACAGTTTTCAAAAAAATCAACTTTTCAGAAATTTTCCCATTTAAATGCATTAGGAAGCAAATTTGACCTTGATGTTAAGTAGGTCAAGGTCAACCTAGGATCATCATTTGAACAAACTTGGTAGGCCCCACAACCCCAATGCTACATACCAAGTCCCAAGTTCATCGGCCTTCTGGTTCTGGAGAAGAAGATTTTTCAAGGCTTTTTACCATATATGGGCTTGGCGGCCATCTTGGTCATGTGATCAAGACCATTTGAACAAACTTTTGTTCCCCCATCCTAAGGAGTCTCCATATGAAATATGAGTTCAATTGGCCCAGTAGTTTCAGAGGAGAAGATGTTTGAAAATGTTGACGGACGCCGGACGGACGCCGGACGCCGGAGACACTGGTATACTATTGGCTCACCAATGAGCCTTCGGCTCAGGTGAGCTAAAAAATCTTACATTTTAAAGGAATTCAAAAGCGCTTATAAAGTAAAAAATTGATCTGCTTATGTACTTTGATAACCTAGTATGTATTTAGAAATTTTCATGAGGGTTTAATTTTCCTGAAACTTATATAATAATGAGCCGTGACACGTGATTTCCAACAATGTGGCAATTTGACAAGTGTAGACTTGAACGAGCCTGTTCAGTCTCCTTTTAGGCTTAGAAACTTCAAATGATGTTCAGTCAGTAGCTTAACACTCATGGGATATTCGAGCGTCAAGCAAAGGCTCTGATCAGACTGCGCGTAAGCGCAGGCTGATCTGAGGCTTTGTTGGTCGCACTTACCACATTGTTGGAAATCTCAGGCACTGGCTCATATGTATTTCAATAGTTTTTAAAATATTATGGAAAATGGAACATTTGCTCCTCAGGAGCAAATGCTCCATTTTTCATAATATTTTTTAAAAAAATTCTCACATTTCAAAGGCCTTCAAAGGCGCTTGTGTGGAGTAAAGAGTTAATCTGCTTACCTACTTTGATAACCTAGCAGTGGTCTAGATAAGGATTTGGACCAATGGGTATTTCACCCCTTACTTTTTAATTTAATGAGTATTTTACTCCATATTTAAAATTTAAAATATCTAATTGCAGAAAATGCAAAACCTTGTAAAAAGACCCAATATTTGCTGACCATATTTTAAAGAAAAGTTGCTTGTATCAAATACATGTTGCGTTTTTAGGAAGCTTCCAAGATTTATACAATTGGTGTATATTAATTAGTTTTTTCTGACTAAGAATAAAAGATTTCACCACATAAATTGAATATCAGCACTGAAACCTCAAACTGCAAAGGGTATTTTCAATGCTGAATTCCAAAAAAATCAATGCTGGAATACCCTTTACCCCCTCTTATCTGGAGCCCTGAACCTAGTGTGTATTCGGAAATTTTCATGACAGTTTAATTTTCCTGAAACTTACCAGATAAGCCGTTTTGTGAAAACAAGAGGGCCAAGTGGCCCTAAATTGCTCACCTGGGTTTTGTTTAAGGCTTACATATAGGTATCTTGTGAAAGCTGACCATTTCCCTGGTGACACTTGGTGCGAAGCCATTTTTGGCCCCAGGGTCATAACTTATAACTTGGTAGAGGTCCACTAGTAACTTAGCCCATATAAGCCTAGCCTCCTTTTTGTGGGACATCGGCAATCAGTGCAAAACCAGATCAGACGCCGCAAAACGCAGCGTCTGATCAGGTTCTCCACTGTTTGCAAACAGAAGTATCTTTTAAATTTTGAGTGAAAATGAAAAATACCATCCAATGTCCCTAAAATTGGAAATAGGCTTGTCCTACTGATAAGGGTAGGAAAGTCCATTCAGCTTAAAGGGTTAACATGGATAATAAAGTCTCATTAACCCTTAAAAGGCCAATCACAACAAAAGTTGTCTGCTTTTGTCATCTGCCGAAATGTTTAAGAAGCCTCTATGTCAAACAGTGTAGACCCAGATCAGACTGCTCCTATAGGAGCAGTCTGTTCTGGGTCAGGCTGTTTGCTTCTATACTTAATTTGTCGGTAATGTTAGGCAATTATTTGCAGCAGACGACTTCAGCAGACAACATTTTCAGATACATTTTTTCTTGGTGCTTTAAGGGTTAAGGTTGTCTTATCCAAAGCATGTTCAATACAAAATTGGAAATCCATTGGCCCTCTGATTTCTGGATTAACCCATAAAGTGACAACCAAGACTGCAGCAGACAGCAAAATTTTTCGACATCTTTCCCTATTTACTGCCAGCAGACGATTCTCATGAAATATCATGCATTATATTTTTTTTTAAAAGCAATAAACTTTTAAATTGTCGTCTGCTGCAAATTATAGGTGGCGCTTTATTGGTTAATATTTTTTATCAGTTATAGAACATATATTACAATAATAAAGGAATTGAGTAGGAAAGAGCTCAGTGACTAAGTTGGTCAAAAATTTAAATTTCTGTGCAAGCTGATTGGTTGTGAAGCACAGGAAGGGGCGGAGTGAACTATAAAGAGCTACCTTAGCTAAAAGGTCAATCATTAGCTATAAGGTCTCATTTAAGAAATTTAGTATTTAAAGATTTACTTGCGTTCCTAAATGCATTTACCTCTTTATTGGCTCTTTTTCAGCTACTTGTACCTCATGCATTTCAAAGTCTGAAAAGAAATAAGATCAAGTAAACTTTTTTATGAATTCATCTATTGACATCTAACCCTGGTCAAATTATTGTTGGAATACTAGAATGGTTCACAAACAAAAGGGCTGTGAAGGTCTGTGATCCCTAACCAGTGTTTCTAGCCCTGGAGGCACCTTTTGTTAAGACAAATGGACTCATCTAGGCAACATTGTTAGAAGGCAATACAAGAAAAGTTTGATTGAAATTATGAGGAATTATGGGATTGGCTCTCAGGAGACGATGTTTACAGACTTATCTAATTTTAACTCTGGTGTCCAATTTGCTCAGGGATGTGAAAATATTTGAGCGATTTGGAGAAGGGAGGAACATTTGTGTGAAATTTAGGGCCAGCTATTTGGGAACAAGATAAGATGGGAAATGTTTGTTCGAAACTATTTGAATTAGAATTAGTTGTGTATAATTTAAGCAATTTCACACCAAAAAAATATTTCAAAATAGTATTAATAAGTGTCATATGATTAATTGAATTTAACCTTGCTCCGATATTATTGAATTTAGTTAACTTGTTGCCCAAAGGCAATAAAATAATAGGCATAGTCATAAATTTCCTTCCAATGCATTACTGGTTTATTTCACATTGCAAAGAATTTCTAGCGATAAGGCGAGCAATCTCCCTAAACGAGACGTTCGTTTTATTTTGTTGAAATAACGACTGGAGAAACTAGGCACATTCAAGAAATATATATAGACGGGCCGTCGATGCACCATTGCCCCCGAATTTGTATATTTAAAACGGGATTTCCTTAATGCATGTAATAAATCTACTTCTTATTGAATGAGAATTTATTTCGATTATCAACTGTACTTGTTATTCAGTAGCATATATGGGAAATAGACCGTTAAACAAGGGTACCAATCGTCCTATCAGGCTAAGTACAGTAAAACTATTTATACAGTTGATGTACAATAAAAACGACCATCTTGCAAAGTGGTCTATTTTTTGTCAGATATTTGATGTCTTCTTTCGCTTATACAACCCCTTTCCCCCCCTAGACCCAAGACGCCCTTTACATATGTTATATATTTGTATAGCGACATTTGATTGTCCAAAGGGCATCTTGGGTCTAGTGGGGGAAAGCATCTAAAAACAAACTGAAAGACGCCAGTTTCATCTTTTCAATGACAAACGTCACAATTTTAAGTATATTTCGTACGCATGCGCAGAAGGAATACAGCAAAGTTTCGAAAAGGAAGGGCACTTATATCCTCAATATTTTAGCACTTTTACTTTTTGAAAACCTGCAAAGGATTTACTAAAACTCTCGTTTAAACGGCACCCAATCTAAAGACGTAAAATGAGGGGTGGGAGTAGAAGGCGCAAGTTTTAACGGTTTTGAAAATGATGGATCGTTTTGAAACCTATTTTTATGCTTTCTATGTAAATTTTACTACCGGAACAGACCAATTTTAAAAACATTAGGGCAATTTGAAAATTAAGGTTTTGTTATCATGTCAACTAGGGAAAATATACGCCTTATCGCTAGAACTCCTTCAAAGTTTATAATAAATATTGATGCCCAAAGTGGAGGGTCTAAATCAGGGGACAAAATTTCTACTTGTCCACTCGTAATAACGAGTGAAATCTAGAAAGGACGAGTAATTCTTTCCAAAGCACTCCACCTGTAGGACGAGTGCTTTGGGAAGAATAACTTGTCCTTTCTAGTTTCACCCTAAAATTTGAGGGTGAAACTAGCATTTTCTGAGTATTGACTGTGAAATCTTTTTGTCAGTATGTGGGATGCAGTTATGGATTTGACTGGGTAAATATCATTTTAACAGTGACATAGGGAACTTTATAAGCCGTATTACATATTACTCCCTTGTGTTCTTTATTGCACAAGTGAATGTGTTTGCAGGAGGAGTGAAAATTGTAAGTCATTTGTCCTGCAGGACAAGTGCAATATTGAAATAGTTTTGTCTCCTGGTCTGAATTCTGATATCGGGAAATCATGAACTTTAGCTCACCAGATGTAGTCATCATTCGCTTAACCCATAAAGCGCCACCTATAATTTGCAGCAGACGACAATTAAAAATTTTGCCGCTTTTTCAAAAATAACAAATAAGCCATGATATATCATGAGAATCGTCTGCTGGCAGACGATTTTCATGCAATATCATACCTTAATTTTGTCGAAAATTGGGAAAGATGTCTCAAAATTTGTCGTCTGCAGCAGTCGTGATTGGCGCTTTAAGGGTTAAAAAATGGATAGTGTGGATCATGATCAGCTTGTCTCATCAGATGCTAATATAGCTGATCTGGATCTATACTATAGTAATAGAGAAGTATATAATTTTGAAAAGGCACCGGATATGAGTGTGTAATGGAAAATTATTTTTCTTATTTCTCAACCAAAACATATGTTGTGGGTACTCAAAAGAACCGTCTCAATGAGACGGTTCTTCTGAGCACCCAAAACACATGTTTAAATTGATGAGTAAGAAAATAATGAAAATTTTACTATCAAAATTTTTTCTTAACTGGTCGTATGTGGCCTGTGCAAAGTGCACTTGCTGTAAATTCGGAAATTTTCGCGAGAATTTTAATTTCGGGAATAACGTTATAACACATATATTATTTGCGATGTTAAAAATTCGCAAAAAAGGGCCTGGTTTACCTATTTCAGTAAATGACAGAGTTATTTTGGCACTTTGTGAGGACTTTAATTTCTGGAAACTTCGCATATGCCAAGTTTCCCGAAAATAAAACCCTCGCGAACATTTCCGAATTTACAGTATCAGTCTGACATTGATTTAGTTTACAGTCAAAAATAGTAAGTGAGTATGATCAGGAAATACCACAATCACAAACCGCAGACAACCCCATTGCACCGCGAGCAAGAGCCGCTCAACCATCATGAGACACCAGGAAGACAAATTAAGCAAAGCAACCAGCAGAGAGCTGGTTGCTTTGCTTAATTTGTTGTTGTTGACTTTTTGTTTATTGTTACTCCCATTGTGGGAGTCTGTATTTGTTCTATGTTTTGTTGTACGTTACTTTATGTCCATTCTAGTATTGCAATCATCTTGATGGGGAAGAGAGACTTCCCCCTCAAGATGATTGCAATACTAGAATGGTCTCTCTTCCCCATCAAGATGATTGCAATACTAGAATGGACATAAAGTAACGTACAACAAAACATAGAACAAATACAGACTCCCACAATGGGAGTAACAATAAACAAAAAGTCAACAACAACAGAACCACCACCTTAGAACGGACAGCAGCCTAAGCCACCGGGGGCTTAAATGCATTTTACTGGTACCAAATCTTCGCCCTAAATTCTGCTGTTGTTGAAGTACAAGAAATGTTCAGCTCACATGGAGGCCATCTAACTAATGCAATGTATCATCATGGAGAAACACTCTAATTAACACACCATGATGAAACAAAGAAGAGGGCTCATGACTCACAGATAGTCAGAGCTAAAGAAAACCTCATGTTGAGCCACGGAGGGTCTAGCTACAGATAAAACTTGTCAATTCAACATCCGGGTGACTAGAGTTTTTCTTTCTAATTATCAGAAGTTTAAATAAAAGGGATGAAGATATGCAACACAGATTACACTGAAAAATGATTATTATATTTTTTTTCTATCAAACATAACTTTTGGGAGCGTAAAAGTAGGCAGTTATACAAGTAGTTCATAAATAGCCCCTAGTCTCTGAATCCAGTGTGTCCCAACCTTATTTTGAATTAGCCAGTATTTCGAAAAACTGAAGTTCCTAATTTTCGATTTAAGTATACATACCAACAATATTGCCATAATCCAGTACCCTCTTGGAACTACAGGACTGAGCTGGTGCTATATTTGGAAAAAATTTCCCCACTGACAGGGCCAGTGGATTTCTGTATTCTGCACGAGCCTGTAAAATCAGAAAAACAGTTAACCCATAAAGCGCCACCCATTTTTGCAGCAAACAACAATTTCTTTTAAGAATACAATCAGAGTGTCAAACAGTTTGGATCCAGATCAGATCTAACTTTCTGTTGAGCCTAATCTGGGTCCAAACTGTTTGCAATTTATCAACAGACAACACAAGGAGATAAAGTGTTACTTACATCTTTGAAGTTTGCCATCCATGTATCATAGGCAGCCGGCTTTACAGGAGCCTTCAGTTCCAACACTGCATGTCCAGTCAGATTCAGAAGTTTGGATTGTATACTGGTCAGTATGTACTTTGGTTTGTCTGCAAATACACATTGTGGTCAGCACATGAGATTTTGGTTATAACCCAGGAGATTTTCTGCTCATTTCTAGGGGCAGAATTCCGGCCCCATTCCCACCTTTTTCCCAATACCATGTCCAATTTTCCAAATATGAGGGAAAGTAAAAAAAAAAAAAAAAATTTTTTTTTTTACTTTTTTTAGGATGAGAAACAATGAGCCATATCCGAATGATACTTAAACACTCATGCATAAGTGGTATGCTTGGCATAATACAATCTAAAACTAGAGGACCTGAAGGTCCTGAGGCGCTCACCTGATCTTAATAATGTTAAAATAGGTCAAGGTCAACTACAGCTTATAATGAAATAAATTTTGTTTAACCATATATGGTGGTTGCAGCCATTTTGGTCAAGTGACCTAAACAATCTAATGAATAATCCATCAAACATCCCAGTGATTTCTGAGAAAAAGATGTTTAGATAGGTGTGTTGCGGTCCAAATGAGTGGCCTTGGATAAAAGGTCTCAGGTCAGCTTGACAGTTGGTACAATATAAAACCAACATCTCATTAGGTTTAACATTTCTCACAAGTATTACGATTTCTGCTTAAACAGTTATAGAAAAGTGAACATAATATGATTTTCCCCATATAAATGCATTAGGAATCAAATTTGACCTTGCCTTAAAGTAGGTCATGGTCAACCTAGATTCATCATTTGTGCAAAACTGGTAGGGCCCACATCCCCAATGCTACATACCAAGCCCCAAAGCCAATGGCCTTTTGATTCAAGAGAAGAAGATATTTAAAGAGTTTTTACCATAGATGGGCACAGTTGCCATCTTAGTCATGTGACAATAACAATTTGTATAAATTTTGGCTAACCAATCATAACAATTTGTATAAATTTTGGCTAACCAATCATAAGGAGTTGTCATATGAAATTTGATTTCAATTGGCCAAGTGGTTTCTGCGAAAACTATGTTTTCGATATGAGCGTCCTTGGCTGAAAGGACAAAGGTCATCCTTGACCTTTGAAACTTATTAATAGACATTAGATTGAACATATCAAGTGAGAATAATGACTTAGGCTTCTACAGTATTCAAAAAATAAACTTTCAAAAAATTTCCCATTTAAATGCATTAGGGAGCAAAGGGGTATGTGCATTAAGAGGCTATTTTGGCCCCCCTATGAGGTCAAAAATTAAAAGTTGCTCTTTACAAGTTTCTTTGTATTAGTTTATCAGAACAATAGCCAAAGTGTAAAAGTCTGGCATTGATTTGACTTTTACGGTTGCTATGGTAACAAAAATGGCTGCCAAAATAGGCTGAAAACAGGAAAATGGCCATTTTGGAGCAAATTTGAGACATGTAACAGAGGAATAAATATAGAGCACAAGCAAATACCAAAAAATATTTTATCAGATTATGTGAATTATCACGGCACACAATATATTAAAAGGCTTTTTTTGGTATTTGCTTGTGCTGATATCTAAATCTTAAAAAATCAGTCTCGAAAAGCCTTAAATTTGGCCTAAAATGGCAATTTCTCTATTTTAAGCATATTTTGTCGGCCATTTTGGTTACCATAGCAACCAGTAAAAGTTAAATTAATGCCAGAATTTTACACTTGGGCTATTCTTCTAATAAACCAACAAGATGAAATTGGTGAAAAGCAACTTTCAGTTTTTGGCTCCAGAGGGGGCCAAAATAGCCCCTTAATGCAAGTACCCCTTTGACCTTGACGTTAGGTAGGTCAAGGTCATCTTGGGATCATCATTTGAATTAGCTTGGTAGGCCCTACATCCTCAATGCTACATTTCAAGTCTCAAGGTCACTGGCCTTCTTGTTCTGGAGAAGAAGGTTTTTAAAGGGTTTTTACCATATATGTGCGTGGCTGTCATCTTGGTCATGTGACCTAAATATTTTGTTTATATTTTGGCTAAATTATCATAAGGAGTATTCACATGAAATTTGAGTTCAATTGGGCCAATGGTTTGTGAGAAAACTATGTTTTAATATATTGATGAGACGCCAATATGAGCGACCTTAAAGCTGGAAGGTCAAAGGTCAACTAACCTTGACCTTTGGAACTTATTTATAGCCATTGTCTCATTAGGTTAAACATATCAAGTGAAAATAATGACTAAGCCTTCCACAGTTTCCAAAAAAATCAACTTTTCAAAAAAATTACATTTAAATGCATTAGGAAGCAAAATTTGACCTTGACGTTAAGTAGGTCAAGGTCAACCTAGGATCATTATTGAACAATCTTGGAAGGCCCCACATCCCTTATGCTATATCAAGTCCCAAGGTCATCCGCCTTCTGGGACTGGAGAAGAAGATTTTTAAAGGTTTTTTTACCATATATGGGCATGGCAGCCATCTTGGTAATGTGACCAGGACCATTTGAGCAAACTTTTGTTCCTGCGTCTTAAGGAATCTCCATATGAAATTTTAGTTTATTTGGCCCAGTGGTTTCAGAGATGTTTGAAAATGTTGACAGACAGACGGACAGACGCCGGAGTGAATGGTATACTATTAGCTCACCCATGAGCCTTCGGATATATTTTGCAACCCTTGTTATGTTCCATGTCATTAATTTCTCCCAAATTTGATCTTAAGTTGATCATTTTTCCCAATTTTGGCCAGGAGCCTTTTCCCAAAATTGCAGGAAAAAGCCCTGTAACCCCACTGTGCAAAGCCTCCTTCACTCTTTGCCTATTGGATAATTTTGCATGCTATTTTGCTATCAACTATTTAGAAAGTGTTGCGGACCAGACAGATCATTTCACCTATGCTTTTATTGGAAAAGTGATGTATGCGGCTATGACATGATGATATTATGATGTTTGAATGTTTACAGCTGACCGCATTTTGTTTAGAGAATTCAGTGTAAGAACAGCGATATTTTAATTTATCAGTCACCCCTAATATTAACTGAATTGTTTCAACATAACCTAATAAACGTTTCCTATCTCACGGCATGTTACCTTTATCAGGTCATGATGACATTGCACTTTTTGAATGACGACGCTAATGACCCTGAATCAACACAAAAATCAAAAATTACGTCATAATCGCTAGTTTGAAGAGTGTTCAACAATGGGTAAACTGATAAATAGAATACCAGGTTCGCGTCTTTTGATATCAAGTTTACCAGGCTCGGCTTTGAATGCGCACGTTGAATCGCTCGGCAAGCCCCGCGATGTCAACAAGCGTTCTCAAAGCTTTGCCTGGTAAACTTGATGATATCAAAAGACACTCACCTAGTATTCTCTATGTTTTAGCAGGGCTATCAGTGCAAATTTGACTAGAATAAGGACAAAGTATACTGTGTTTAGGGTAACCCTACCCTACCTAAATTTACTGATGAAATTTGGAAAAAAATATTTTTATGCATTTTGAAAAGCATTTCGGTTGAAAAAAATAATAATTGAAGTAATAAGGTGTGCCTACCCACCTAAGCTTTTCAGATCTATTACCCGAAACACAAAATTCAATTTGTATATTAATTAACACTTACAGGGTCCCTAGGGAGATGTTTTAATAGGCCTCCTACTTAAAGCTTCCTCGGGACCCAGCAAAATAAAAACAAGACCAAACTCTACTCTGGACCTGCGTCACTGGTTCACATCTTCAATGTGTTAACAATCAATATGCAAAGTTCAAGTATACATGAATTAAATCTGTTTAAGCTACAGATTACACACAAATACACAATGTCGAAGATCAACACTCAAAAATATATACTCAGAAAAACAATTGAAGGATATTTAAGTTCTTTTGACAATATAATATTTGATAATACTATTTTAAACAAAGTATTTTCGTATCTGATAGAACTACCAATATGCAATTTAGCAAAATGCAAAATAAAATTTATGGGTCATTGGTTACGATACATTACCACACCAAATGTACTAACCCTCTTTACCCAAAGTTCACAAGCAAAAAATTTAGCGTTTTTATTTTTGCTACAACCTTTATCTGGTCGTTGCTTATGCTCTAATACCGACCACAGACAAGTTTTCACACCCATTTTTTCAGAAATTGCGCCTAATAACATGACAACTTCTCCGACAAAAATATACAGATATGGCATACCCGAGCCAATATGACAGCAAATTGGAAGTAAAACACTGACAACAACGACAAAATTAGGTGTCATTCTTTTGACTGAGAGCCAGCAATGATTTTGGAACCATTCATTATGGAATACAAACAATAAAAATGGGTTTTTGAATGTTTGTGACTTTTCAGTATAGAAGGTTGCATCATTTGGACATGTACTGTACTTTAATCATTGAAGCGTGACTTAAACCAAACATTTATTTTGATTGCAGATATCTGGAACTATGAAATGCATGCATGATTAGTTTACTTTTTATTGTATTGAAATCTATGTATGGATTTAAATCTAAATATCCTTCAATTGTTTTTCTGAGTATACTATCAAATCTGCACAAAATAAAGGGTGTGCATGGTCAATGTGTGAGCAATCATGATACAAAGTTAGAATATAAAGGAATGAATACTGTTGGGGTTATACAGATTACAAAAACTAGGCACCCACTAAGCATATTGGATGGAAAAAATGTCTAAGTTCAACACCCTTAAAAAATGAGAAAATATTTATTAAAGGTGCACAGAATAAAAGGTGCACATCTTCAATGTGTGAACAACCATTATGCAAAGTTTGAATAAAAAGGAATGAATACTGTTGGAGTTACATATTATACAAACTAGGCACACCCTTAGCATTTTGGACGTTTAAAATGTCTAAGTTCAACATCCCTCAAAAATGAGAAAATAATTTTTTAAAGGTACACAAAAAAGATGGTGCACATCTTCAATGTGTGAACAATCATTATGCACAGTTTGGTGAAAGGAATGAAAACTTTTGGAGTTACAGATTGCACAAACCAGGCCCCCTCTAATACTGTTTGGGTTACAGTTACACAAACTTAAAGCACCCCCTATGGATTTCAGATGGAAAAAATGTCTAAGTTTAACATCTGTCAAAAATAAGACTTTTTTTTAACAAATTTGCACAAAAAAGAGGTGCACATCTTCAATGTGTAAACAATCATTATGCAAAGTTTGAACATCAAGGAATGAAAACTGTTTGAGTTACAGATTACACAAACCAGGCACCCTATAAGCATTTTGGACGGAAAAATATCTAAGTTCAAAACCCCTCAAAAATGAAAAAAAAAAAGTCGTAAAATGTACACAAAATAAAAGGTGCACATCTTCAATATGTGAACACTCATTATGCAAAGTTTGAATAAAAAAGAATGAAAACTTTTGGAGTTACAGATTGCACAAACCAGGCCCACTCTAAGCATTATGGACGAAAAACTATCTAGGTTCAACACCCCCCAAAATGAAAAAAAAGTCGTAAAATGTGCACAAAATAGAAGGTGCACATCTTCAATATGTGAACAATCATTAAGTCATTACAAAGTTTGTATAAAAAGTTTTGGAGTAACATATTACACAAACTAGGCACCCCTAAAGTGTTGGGGACAGATGAACAGACGGACGAACGGAATGGACCCACTACTGGACCTGCTTTCGCTAAAGTGAAGCAGGTAAAAATGACTTACCGGAATCACACATGTTTTTTATGCATTAAAATTGTTGTTAATGCATAAAATGTGTGATTCCTGTAAATCTCCAATTAATGCATAAAAAACATGTGTGTTTCCTGTGATCTCTGCCATTTTTTATCGACACAGGCTTATAAAAAGATTGTCATTAATTGTCTTATAAAACATATGTTACGGGTACTCAAAAATATGAGAATATGTCCTTGTTACCTGTAAGAATGAATAAGATTCATCAAACAAGTAGCCCATTGGGCAACGATCGCTCACCTGAGAGCCAGCATAATGTTTGGAGACACCATAATTTACGATGCTCAGAGGCAGGTAGCTCTGAACTTGAAACAGTGACCAGAAATTAATTCAATAACATAAGATATTATGCCAGTTCTAGTTATCTGCAAGTCTTAAAAAGATCTGAATAAAAATTGCAGAGAAAACATGGTGAATGTATAGTTTCAGATGTTCAAGGGCAGCTAACTCCGTAGTCAGTGATGGGATCTGCCCAAAATTCAAACTCATCCATACTATTATGTATGTCCTGGTTACCTACAAGGATGTAGAAAATCAAATGAAAAATGAAGGCTCTAGAGCGGTCACAACATTATACAGCTATATTTTAGATGCTCAAGGGCAGCTAACTCTATAGCTGGTGGTTGGGTGTGACTGAAAATCAAACTCTTTCAAACTTTTATGGGTGTCCTTGTTACCTGCAAGAATGAGGAAGATCCATTCAAAAATGAAGGTACTAGAGTGGTCACAACAGATCTCCTATTGTAAGTCTATGCAGATTTTTTATGATGCTCAAGGGAAGTTAACTCCACAGTCTGAGGTTGGTTCTACTTTAAATTCAAACTCGTCCAAGCTTTTATGGTTGTCCTTGTTACCTGCAAGAATGAAGAAGATCCAATCAAAAATGAAGGCGCTAGAGTGGTCACAACAATGCTACATTATCCATCAAA
The DNA here is from genome assembly GCA_964019695.1 of Loripinus fragilis. Taxonomy (NCBI): domain Eukaryota; kingdom Metazoa; phylum Mollusca; class Bivalvia; order Lucinida; family Lucinidae; genus Loripinus; species Loripinus fragilis. The sequence goes on along the minus strand of OZ026526.1, from coordinate 55,609,421 downwards.
TTTTAAGATGCTCAAGGGCAGCTAACTCCTTAATATGTGATGGGATCTTGAAGAAATTCAAACTCATTGGAGCTTTTATAGTTGTCCTCCTTATCTGAAGATCCAATCAAAAATGAACGCGCTAGAGTGGTCACAACATTGTTACATTATCCACCAATTTTAAAGATGCTCAAGGGCAGCTAACTCCTTAATAGGTGATGGGATCTTGACGAAAAGGGCAGTTAACCCAAAGTCCAAGGTCTGATCTGGCCGAATTTCGAACCCATCCGAGATATTATGGGTTTACTTGTCGCCTTCAAGAATGAAGAAGATCCAATCAAAAATGAAGGAGCTAGAGTGGTCACAACATTATTCATTAATTTTTAAGATGCTCAAGGGGAGGTAACTCCAAAATAGGTGATGGAATCTTGATGAAATTCAAACTCATCCAAGCCTTTATAGTTGTCCTTATTGTCTGCCAGAATGAAGAAGATCCATTCAAAATTGAAAGCACTAGAGTTGTCTCAACATTTTTCCCATTATAAGTGTATAGGGATTTTTTCAAACACTCAAGGGCAGGTAACTCATAAGCCCCTTGTCCGATCCTGCTGAATTTCAAACCCATCCAAGATATTATAGATTTACTTGTTGCCTGCAAGAATGAAGAAGATCCAATCAAAAATGAAGGAGCTAGAGAGGTCACAACATTATTCATTAATTTTTCTGACGCTAAAGGGCAGCTAACTCCGAAGTCAGTAAAGGAATCTTGCTCAAATTCAAACTCATCCAAGCTTTTATAGTTGTCCTTATTGTATGCAAAAATGAAGAAGATCCAATCAAAATTGAAAGCACTAGAGTGGTCACAACATTTCTCCCATTATAAGTCTATGGGGATTTTTCCAAACACTCAAGGGCAGGTAACTCATAAGTCCCTGGTCGGATCCTACTGAATTTCAAACCCATCCAAGATATTAAGGGTTTTATTGTTGCCTGCAAGAATGAAGAAGATCCAATAAAAAATGAAGGAGCTAGCGAGGTCACAACATTATTCATTAATTTTTCTGACGCTCAAGGGGAGCTAACTCCGAGAGTCAGTGATGGAATCTTGCCCAAATTCAAACTCATCCGAGCTTCTATGGTTGGTCTTGTTATCTGCAAGAATGAAGAAGATCTATCCAAAAATGAAAGTACTAGAGTGGTCACAACATTTCTCCCATTATAAGTCTATGGGGATTTTTCCAGACTCTCAAGGGCAGCTAACTCATAAGTCCCTGGTCCAATCTTGCCGAATTTCGAACCCATTCAAGATTTTATGGTTGTCCTTGTTACCTGCAAGAATAAAGAAGAACCAATCAACAAGTAGCCCAATGGGCAATGATCGCTCACCATGGAGCCAGCATAAGGTTTGGAGACACCATAATTTACGATGCTCAAAGGCAGATAACTCTGAACTTGAAACAGTGACCAGAAATTAAGTCAAAAACATAAGCTTTTATGCCGGTTCTAGTTATCTGCAAGTATTAAAAAGATCTGAATTAAAATTGCATCGGAAACCTTGTGAAAGTGTGGTTTTCAGATACTCAAGGGCAGCTAACTCTGTAGTCAGTTATGGGATCTGACCGAAATTCAAACTCATCCATACTTTTATGTATGTTTTGGTAGTCTACAGGGATGAAGAAAATCAAATGAAAAATGAAGGTGCTAGAGTGGTCACAACATTATATAGTTATATTTTAGATGCTCAAGGGCAGCTAACTCCATAAAAGGTGATGGGATCTTGACTGAATTAAACTCATCCAAGCTTTTATGGTTGTCCTTATCTGCAAGAATGAATATGATCTATTATAAAATGAAAGCACGAGAATGGTCACAACAATTCTCCCATTATAAGTCTATGGTGATTTTTTAAGACGCTCAAGGGCAGCTATCTCCACAATCGCAGGTCTGATCTGGCCCAATTTTGAACCCATCTAAGCTTTTATAGTTGACCTTGTTACCTGCACAAATGAAGAAGATCCAATAAAAAATGAAGGCACTAGAGTGGTCACAACATTATCCATCAATTTTAAAGATGTTCAAGAAGAGCTATCTCCATAATAGGTAAGGGGATCTTGACGAAATTCAAACTCATTCAAGCTTTTATAGCTGTTCTTCTTATCTGCAAGAATAAAGAAGATCCATTCAAAATTGAAAGCACTAGAGTGGTCACAACATTTCTCCCATTATTAGTCTATGGGGATTTTTCCAGATGCTCAAGGGCAGCTAACTCATAAGTCCTTGGTCAGATCCTGCAGAATTTCAAACTCATCCAATCTTTTATGAGAGTCCTTGTTAGACGAAAGAATAAAGAAGATCCAATCAAAAATGTAGGCGCTAGAGCGATCACAACATTATCCATCAATTTTTAAGATGCTCAAGGGGAGCTTACTCCAAAACAGGTGATGGGATCTTGACAAAATTCAAACTCATCCAAGCTTTAATAGTTGTCCTTATTGTATGCAAGAATGAAGAAGATCCATTCAAAATTGAAAGCACTAGAATGGTCACAACATTTCTACCATTATAAGTTTATATGGATTTTTCCAAACGCTCAAGGGCAGGTAACTCATAAGTCCCTGGTCAGATCCTGCTGAATTTCGAACCCATCTGAGATATTATGGGTTTACTTGTTGCCTGCAAGAATGAAGAAGATCCAATCAAAAATGAAGGAGCTAAAGTGGTCACAACATTAATTGCTAATTTTTAAGATGCTCAAGGGGTGTTAACTCTAAAATAAAATTATGTGATAGGATCTTGACGAAATTCAAACTCATCTAAGCTTTAATAGTTTTCCTAATTGTTTGCAAGAATGAAGAAGATCCATTCAAAATTGAAAGCACTAGAGTGGTTGCAACATTTCTCCCATTATAAGTCTATATGGATTTTTCCAAACGCTCAAGGGCAGGTAACTCATAAGTCCCAAGTCGGATCCTGCTGAATTTCAAACCCATCCGAGATATTATGGGTTTACTTGTTGACTGCAAGAATGAAGAAGATCCAATCAAAAATGAATGAGCTAGAGTGGTCACAACATCATTCATTAATTTTTAAGATGCTCAAGGGGAGCTAACTCCAAAATGTGTGATGAAATCTTGACGAAATTCAAATCATCCAAGCTTTAATAGTTGTTCTTATTGTATGCAAGAATGAAGAAGATCTATTCAAAATTGAAAGCACTAGAATGGTCACAACATTTCTCCCATTATAAGTCTATGGGGATTTTTCCAAATGCTCAAGGGCAGCTAACTCCGAAGTCAGTGATGGAATCTTGTCGAAATTCAAACCCATCCAAGCTTTCATGGCTGACCTTGTTACCTGCAAGAATGAAGAAGATCCATTGGAAAATGTAGGTACTAGAGTGGTCATAACGTTTCTCCCATTATAAGTCTATGGGGATTTTTTCAAATGCTCAAGGGTAGCTAACTCATAAGTCCTTCGTCTGATACTGCCCAATTTAGAACCCATCCGAGATTTTATGGGTGTCCTAGTTGCCTGCAAGAATGAAGAGGATCCAATCAAAAATGAAGGCGCTAGAGTGGTCACAACACTATTTATTGATTTTTCACACGCTCAAGGGCAGCTTACTATGAAGTCAGTGATGGAATCTTGCCGAAATTCAAACCCATTCAAGATTTTATTGTTGACCTTGTTACCTGCAAGAATGAAGAAGATCCATTGAAAAATGAAGGCACTAGAGTGGTCACAACTTTTCTCCCATTAGAAGTCTACGGGGATTTTTCCAAACGCTCAAGGGCAGCTAACTCATAAGTCCTTCGTCAAATACTACCCAATTTCGAACCCATCCAAGATTTGTTAGTTGTCCTCGTTACCTGCAAGAATAAAGAAGAACCAATCAAAAATGAAGGAGTTAGAGTGGTCACAAGGTTTCCCCATTATAACCCTATGATAGCTATCTGTTGCCATGGAAACCAGAGTTCTAATCCGATCTAGCCGAAAACCTATTACAGTCAACCCCCCACCCCAATGATGCTTCTGATGAAATTTGATTATGATTGGCCTCCTGGTCTCAGAGATATGAATGTTTGAAAGTGTGGACGGACGCACGGACGGACGCACGCATGCCGGCTCGAGTCCCATACTATAAGCTCACCCTGAGCCTTTGGCTCTGGTGAGCTAAAAATGAAGGCACTAGAGTGGTCACAACATTTCTCCCATTATAAGTCTATGGGGATTTTTTCAAACACTCAAGGGCAGCTAACTCCAAAATCCCTGGTCATATCTGGTCAAATTTGGAACCCATCCCAGATTTTATGGGTGTCCTTGTTGCCTGCAAGAATGAAAAAGATCCTATCAAAAATGAAGGCGCTAGAGTGGTCACAACATTATTCACTGATTTTTCAGCTGCTCAAGGGCAGCTAACTCCGAAGTCAGTGAGATGGAATCTTGTCCAAATTCAAACTCATCCAAACTTTAATGGTTGGCCTTGTTACCTGCAAGAATGAAGAAGATCCATCCAAAAATGAAGGTACTAGAGTGGTCACAACATTTTTCCCATTATAAGTTTATAGGGATTTTTCCAAGACGCTCAAGGGCAGCTATTAGTCCCTGGTCAGATCCTGCCAAATTTCAAACCCACTTGAGATATTATGATGGTTCTCGTAACCTGCAAGAATAAAGAAGACCCAATCAAAAACGAAGGAGCTAGAGTGGTCACAAGATTTTCCCCATATTAACCCTATGGGAGCTATCTGTTCCCATGAAAACCAGAGTTCTGATCCGATCTAGCCCAAAACCTAATGCAGCCCATCCCCCAGCCCAATGATGCTCCAGATGAAATTTGATTACGATCTGCAGGCTGGTCTCTGAGATATTCAATTATTGAAAGTGTGGACCCACGGGCGCCGGCTCGAGTCCCATCCTATACGCTCACCGAGAGCCTTTTGGTTCAGGTGAGCTAAAAATCACTGGGAGCATGATTTATCTACAACAGTAAACTACAGTGATTTCACGTTTTTACGAGGTTCTATTTTCACAAAAATTAGCATCAGCATCAGCATCAGCATCAGCGACGTTTTGCAAAAAAAAAACTCGAAAAATTTTCCAATTTACAGTATAAATTATGTTAATGTACCTACAAAATTATAAAGTTTTTACGGCAGAAATGAGATTTCAAAGTAATCTTAATGTTACATGATAAATAACATTCGTACTCTTGTATTTAATTGAATTAATTAAACTTGTTGCTAAAAAGAGATAAAATGCTCGGCAAGCCTCGCATTTTATCTCTTTACCGAACTTGTTTAATAAATTCAATCATACATGAGCACTCATGTAAGATCCTCTATTTACACACTGGTAAATGTATACGTCGATTTGGTGGTATTTACGCGTATTGCCCGTACTTCATAGACCGGAAGTGGTAGATATTGGTGTTAATACTACATAGAAAAACAAGCCATATGCCTAAAGGACTATAGAATTAGATCATTTTTAAGTATTCGACATGCACATGGCGATTTATGTAAGCATTTAGGAATAGATTTAAGTACCGATCATTCAAGTACTGATCTGGATGATCGGTTCTCGAATCTATTCCTAAATGCTTACATAAATCGCCATGCACATACTGAATACTTCTAAATGATTGAAGTCTATAGTCCTTTAGGCATATGGCATGTTTTTCTATATAGTATTAACACCAATATCTACCACTTACGGTCTATGAAGTACCGGCAATACGCGTAAATACCACCAAACCGATGTATACATTTACCAGTGTCTATTTACCTGCTACTGATTGTTCTATAGAATGATAGTACTCTTCCGTCAACACACCATGAACCATCTTCACCGTAGCCTTATTCAGGATAGATAATGACCAGACAACATCCAACCATCGTACACAGTCTTCCTTTTCAAATCCCTCCAGTTTTTCCATCACTGAATCTATCACTTCACCATGTTCAGTCCAATTTAGATGACCCAATGATACGATCAAAGACACAAGCTTAACTTTGTCTAAATCATTGATGTATAACAAATTCTTTACAGCATTTATTAATCCTCTAATGGCTATATTATGCTTCCAACCAAGTCGCGAGAATGAAATTAACACTTGATAATACCTCTGCTTAGCACTCAACGAACGAAAGTTTGACATATTATTTATCAAATTATTTGAAGCACTGTTTAAAAATTCTACATTATTTATTGAGAGTGCACTACAAGCGAAAAACAAACCCATTGCTTTTTTTGACTTAAAAGTCAGTGGTATATTCTCTAAGCGAGAAACAAGGGCATTAATAAGTGGAGCATTGCGGACCTTCTTCTTTGCAAGAAGATACAAAATACTGTATATGTCTATGACGTTAATTTTGTGGCAGTTCAATAACGCCTGACTTTGGATCTGTTGTATCACAGGGCTGTTGACGTCTTCCTGCAAAGTGGAAGGATCTGCCAACAAGCCGGAGAAACTTTTCTCATTATATCCTACTTTTTCTACTAAGGGTTTCCATGTATCTTCTTGTAATGTGGGGGTTTCGACATGCAATCCGGCATATCTGTCCTTATTGGCTTTACATTCCTTCATTACTGTCTTTCCAGCCTATTAAAATATAAACAGGGAATTATAAGCTGTGGGGTGAATTTAAACGGCCGAAATGTTGCCCTAAATGGACCCAGAGAGAAGTGGGAGTCTCCCTAAAAAAACAAGACAAATTCGACGAATTTATATCCCCCGACAAAGGGTTGTTTGAGAGAAACATGTAAATCACAAAACATAAATTCCATTTATCTAACCCTAAGTTCATCTTCAGTATCATTCAGATCATAACAAACGCCTGTCAAGTACGTTTTAGTGCTTAGTTTAATAAAAGGTATACTTACATCTGCACAATTTCAATATCTGACCTTTAAACCCAACCACAGAGGTCAAGGGTGTGTGTAAATTTAAAGTGTTACCTTGCATGTAGGTCTACACTTCTTCCACTTTAATTTGATATGCAACATAACCACTTTTAGAAAAGAAAACAAAATGACCTTTTGACCCCACCCCAGGGGTCGCTGGTGTGTGTAATGACAGCATATTTGCTTTCATGGTGCTCTGTGCTCAATTGCCTTTAATTTGATATACAATATGACTACTTTCAGAAAAAGATATAGTTTGACCTTTTGACCCCACCACCTGGGTCAAGGGTGTGTCTGTGGGCAAAATATTTGCTACCATGTTGCTGCCAGCGTCGACAAATTTAATTTGATATGCAACATGACTACTTTCAGAAAAAGATATAGTTTGACCTTTTGACCCCACCCCCTGGGTCAAAGGTGTGTCTGTGGGCAAAATATTTGCTACCATTTGCTATCAGTGTCGTCAGCTTTAATTTGATATGCAACATGACCATATTCTGAAAGTTTAATTTTGGCCTCGGCCCCGCCCCCTAAGTCCGCCCAACGGACTCGGACCCAGGCCTTCAAACTGAAATCCCGTTTGATATGTTTCATATCTATTACTGTTCTGCCTGCATGCAAAATTTCAGCAAAAAATATTAACAATTGCCTTAGTTATTGCGAAATTAAAATATTTGACCTTTGACCCCTTAGGTGGGGTCAAAGGGGGTGGGGTAAAACTTTGACACTGCCATGCTTATCTACAGGCACTTGGCAGTCATGGTCTATCGTGAGAAGTTGTTAAATATAAAAGCTTTGATGAAATGTGAAGATCATCACACAAAAAAGCTAATCTAGGTTTTGCCTTATAATTGCTTATACCAAAACAAGGCAATAAATCAAGTGTTAAGGAGTCGATTTTGACCAAACTTATAGGATATCGAGAGTCCATGTTACTTATCATTTGTACCAAGAATGAATCAAATCTGACCAATATTAGGTACTGAGATATGGTTCCGCACAGACAAAAAGTGTGGACGGACTGACGGAATGGACGGACGGACCCACGGACGACGCCAAAACTATATCCCTCCGACTTCGTTGGGGGATAACAAGAGGGCCAAGAGTTTTGTTTGAAGCTCACATAAAGGTATCTGTTGAAAGCTGACCATGTCCCTGGTGACACCTTGGACTGGGCCATTTTCGGCCCAAGGGCGTAATTTGATCGAATTTGGTAGAGGACTAGAAGTCTACTAGGTGATACTACATAGCAAATATCAAGGCTCTAGTCTAGCCCTTGTGGTTTCAGAAGAATTTTTTTCATGTTTCCCAATATCGGCCTATGGAAAACATGTGACCCCAGGGCAGGCCCATTTTTTGGCCCCAGGGGCATAATTTGCACGAGCTTGATAGAGGGCCACTAGTTGATGCTACATACCAAATATCAAGGCTCTATACCTTGTGGTTTCAGACAATATAATTTTTAAAGTTTTCATCTAAGCCTGTGTGACCTAGATATTCAATGGATTCGACCAAAACCATTTGAACAATTATTAAAGAGAGCTATATAAGGATCATCCTGCCAAGTTTGGTCCAAATTCAGCCAGGAGTTAAGGCTCCATTTTCCATAATATTTTCAAAAGTATTCAAACTTAACTTAACGTTTTTTAATTTTTTTCAATGTTGTCTAAAAATAGAAAATGATGGCATGATCTAAAAATAACCTATGGAGTACTTATCTTAAGGACTGTCTTTACTTACACTAAAGAGTAGTTTTCTCATCTTTGTTTGCTTATTCATGTACAAAACATCTATCAACTTCAAAGCAGTAGATACATCCTTATTCTTGGTTAAATATGTTTTCAACAAATTCCCAAGAGCTATTGTCAGTAATAAGTCTGTGTCTGTCATTTCAACAAGACAGCTGAATAATGAAACCTTGTACGTCCAATCAAATTTTTGTAAGTTTTCATGCACAAATTGGGATGCCTTCACAAAAGAAGGGCTGTTAAACAAAGCTGCAGTCATTTCCTCCTTAACTGTCTCATCAGACATATTCCCCAAAAGCTCAGTCATTCTTTGAAAACTTGCTATGCTTATTCTTTGGTTTAACTCATTAATTTTATCCTGACAAAACTGAACTGAGAGTAAATATTCGAAGGAATCCGAACTTTTGATAGAATGTAAAACTGCCTTCTCTGCCATTTCTTCATAATCATGCTCCGATATGAATTGTTCCTCTTTTATCACTGCTTCCTTTACCGTCTCATCAGACTTTTTCGGTAAAAGCTCAGCCATTCTTTGAAAACTTGCTTGACTTATTCTTTGACTCAGCTCATCCATGTTATCCTCAGATAACTGAAATGAAAGTAGAAATGCAAAGGAATCCGAACTTTTGATAGCATTTAAAACTGCCTTCTCTGTCATTTCTTCATAATCATGCTCCGATATGAATTGTTCCTCTTTTATCATTGCTTCCTTTACAGTCTCATCAGACACTTTCGGCAAAAGCTCAGCCATTCTTTGAAAACTTGCTTGGCTTATTCTTTGATTCAACTCATCTATGTTATCCTGAGATGATTGAAATGAAAGAAGATATTCAAAGGAATCCGATCTTTTGATAGAATTTAAAACTGCCTTCTCTGCAATTTCTTCAATATCATGATCCGATATGAATTGTTCCTCTTCTATCGTAGTGAAACTCTGCATATTTTCATCTTGTTTATCAAAGGCACTGACATTGTCTGGGGAAGGCTTGGTACAGAATTGCTGATGAGGAGTGCCACTGAATGGTGATGCTAGACAAAGCAATTGGTCTTGACCGCATGTTTCACCCTCTAACTCAGAGTTTTGGTACTGGAAATAAAAAAATGTTTATAATCTAGTCAAAAGTTCAAACCGGCCACGTTCATTTTTACCGATTTTCGGAATGGGTGCCTAGATTTACCGGAAACTCGAATTACCGGAAAGACCGCCGAAATACCGGAAAGACCAAAGAATTATAGGGAATTAAAATATATCCAATAAGTTTATGCCTAATGATGTAGTAACCTGTTTGGGGCGAAAAGCATTTTGTATGTTGATTGCCAATATAATTGTATCGTTTTAAATATTTATCCATCTCTTCGAATCTTGTTTATTCAAATAAATGTTTGATTGGATACAGGCCTATTTAAAGGACCCTTGTTATTCCCTACTGAGAACTAATAATCCAAATCAAGGTGTCAATAAGTGGGAATCAACCAGCCTAATTACAGGACCCTTGTTAACACCAATAACTAACAACCCAATCAATGTACATGACTAGTAAAGGTGAACTTACCAGCTTGTGAATAGTTGACACTGTATTTTTTAAAAACTTATATTGTATGACTCTTGTATTCCAATATGTTTATTTGTAATTTTGAAATAAACTTTTTAGATTTTTATCCTGTAATGTCCATTTACGAGGGCCTTGATGGGGGGGGGGGGGGGGGGGGGGGGGGGGGGGGGGGGGTCTGGTATTTACTATTCATTAAAAATTTAGCCCATTATTCATCTCATTAAAATTTTGGGTTATTCATTAAAATAAGACCAATTCGTGGGCTCAATGCAACACTGTCGTATCTTGCTTTTATGAAATTTTTCAGGAGAGTTAAAAAACATGTTTCTGTCTTGGCTTTTATATTATTTTTACAATTTTATAATTTAATTATGCTAAAAGTCATTTGACTTTGATGACAAATGTTATTTTAAATATTACCCTTTTGTTTTAAAAGATATTTGCAATAATTTCACTTACAACAGTTTCCCACCCAACAATCCATTTTTAGTCTTGGGATTTCAGTGCAACACTGTCGTAACTTAAAGTTACGACAGTGTTGCTCTATATTAGTTGCTGTATTTTATTCTAACTTCAAAGCAACACTGTTGTAAGTGATTATATTTAAGTAACAATAGTTGCATTTAACTCATTTAAATTATCAACATAAATTACATTGCTTGAAAACTGCTGCATCGTACAGAAAAATGTTCAAATATGGCAATTTCGTTGTTTGTGTGCCAATTCAAAAGTAGTAGAATGATTCTATCATCTCGGCTACCTTTAATATTCATATTGGCCATCTTTATTATCAATAACTTGGCAACATTAATTTAATTGTCCATTTTGGCAACCTTAAAAATTAATTATAAATATTGGCAACCTTAAAAATTAATCATGAATATTGGCAACCTTTATCATTATAAATAAACTATGATAGTATCACATTTAAATAGACGCAACTGCCTGCAACATTCAGGCGGCAAACAGGACCAACCAGAATAAACGGCCAATACAGGAAAAACATATAGGTAGATAAAGTTATATAAGTGGTCATATATTTTATTTGGGAAAATGTATAAAACATCTTCTTGTCAAAAACTAACTGGCCTGATTTTGAAATGATTTGATTGGCACAAATTGTCATTGGCCGACCATGCATAGCTTTACCAAGATTACTCAAAATGAATTTGATCCGTTGAAAAAACATGGCTGCAATGGATCCGTACCTGAGTTAGCCATTTATCAGATTCAAATAACTTATGGTTATGATAAAACCATTGAGGGTCTTCATCCTTTTAACTTCCTCAATATTATTTAAACTTTACGATGTGAAGTCATATAGAAACTGCTGATCCATCAATTTAAGACTCATTAATTGCTGGATGGCAAAGCCAGGTTGTCAATGGTTGATGAGATTGTGAAGGTCAACACTCAATATGCATCAGAGGTCAGACTTGCAATGTGGTAGGGGGTTGGATTACCATGCAAAAAGAAAAATTGACCATGGTCCGGTCGGGAAGATTTTCTTTTCTTTACCAGATCCCAAGGATAATGAAATAAAGGGTGAGATAACCCAGTCAGGACATCACAAAAATGTCTTCTGCATAGTTTGATGGTTGCATCCATTAATAATTCATTATTGAGATCATTGAGAGGGTCAATGTCATTTTTTTGGGGACGAACACATAAAGGGAATGATAGATGAATGGAGAACTTATGCCACTGCACACCCTGCCTGCAGGTGCAATAAAATTATAGTAATGCGAGTGAAGCTACTCTTAATTTTACACTATGATTTACAGAATAGGACTTAGGTACTGGGCTACCCAGTGTCAGTATGATGTCACTGGATGAAGTGATTTCAAGCATCTGGGGCATGATCATTCTGCAGATCTAAAACTGACCATTGGCAACCTAGTAACATCCAGACATACAAGTGATATGACCGAAAGATTGTTGAAAGCGATATAAAACACACATATACCATTCTGTTTAATGAATACTGCTAATATAATAAGTTTCAAATACCCTGAAAAATTACTGGTGTAAGGAATATGTAAAGCAATGTGAGACTGGCCTTATCTAGCCTACCCTACCCTAGGGGAAGTAGCCTAGCTGTCCAAACTGGTTGGCAGAGTTGTATGAGCATAAGATAATGAGGTAAGGATAGCCTTACTTTAAGCCTAGTGGCAGCCAGGATTATGTGGGGTATGTAGTCTGTCTGACGGTGATATGACAGAAAGATTGTTGAAAGCCATATTAAACACACATATACCATTCTGTTTAATGAATACTGAACAATTCAATACTGCTGATATAATAAGTTTCAAACCACCTGAAAAAATTCTAGTGTAAGCCGGAATATGTAAAGCAATGTGAGACTGGCCTTATCTAGCCTACTCTACCCTGCTGTCCAAACTGGTTGGCAGAGTTGTATGAGCAGGATAAGGTCACCATAAGAAAATGAGGTTAGGATGTCCTTACTTAGCCAAGTGGCAGCCAGGATTATGTCAGGTATGTAGTTTATCTGACAGACCAGTAGGGTGGGTGGGATAGGGTTAGGTAATGTCCCCCCTCCCCCCCCCCCCCCTGGCAGGTAGGGTTGGTTTGGGTAGGATAAGGTACAGTTGCCCAACTAGTTTACTAATGGTGTCATCGCCTAGTCAACCAACCAGGTGTGGTTGGTAGGGTAGGTTAAGCTATGGTCACCCCACTTAATCAAGTATGGTCAGGTTATCCTAGTCTTGCTGACAGGCAGGATTGGGTGTGGTAGGGTAAGGCTGCCCTAGTTAAGATAAAGAGAAACCAAGCCTAGCCTACCTAAAATGCATGGTTATGAGGGCTATGTTAATTTATGTATGGTTACCATACTATTTTGGTCAGGATAGCCCAGCCTAGCCTCTTGGATGGGTTGGGTAAGGTACAGTTGCCCTATTTTAGTTAGCCAAACTTAGGATAGGGTAGCCTAGCCTAGTCTACTGCAGGGCTGAGTTGGGTAGGTTAAGGATTTGTCACCCTACAGGCTTTTAGTAAGATTAGGATAGCCTACCAGAAGTGGCAGTCAGGGTAGGGTGGGGTCAACCTACTGGTAAGGCAGCCCCCACCAAATCTAGCATACTTGGCAGGCAGAATTGCACTGGATGGGTAGGGGTGTATAGTAGACCCACTGGTTAGTGTAATGGTATGCTAGACTTTACACTTTATGCTACCCTAGGATATGATACGAGCAAATCATACCCTTGGCTGGGGTAAGGTAGGTAGCAGAAGGGAATCTTCATTATATTAAGGTTGCAAATAGTATGCCATACCAAAGGGTATGAAGATATTTGGAAAGGCTAGGGTAGGGCTTAGGAAATGTAAGGCTTGGTCAGCTAATACCCCTATTCCACACAGGCCCCGAATCCCACGAATTGACAAATATTTGGATTCGTGTCTGAATCGTAATCAGTCCGTGAAGATCTTAACTGATTCGCACAGTCCGTAGTCAGTTCTTGCAATTCATAGGTCTATCGGGAATTCGGCTCAAAAGTTTTGAGCTGTTCAAAACTTTGGCCACGAATTCCCCCATTCGAAAAATCGTGCATGATTCGTACCAAATTCCTAAGGCATTCTTGGACATCGTAACTGAATCGTAATCGCTTCGGAGGCGTTTTTGGGCATTCGTAGCTACTCTTAGCTCATTCGTGGGGAATCGAGAGATTAAGCCAAGCAATAAAACCAAGGAAGAGATAGGAGAAGGGTTTTCCCGAGTAACTACCGCGTCATGCGCATGTGAGCAAGTCCTAGAAGTTGAAACAGATTTGACAGACTCTGGAGCACAATCAGGATCAGTCAGTAGCTCCTGGCTGGTGATTTTGCCAATGGCAAACTGCCATACTTTTCCAAGCCAAAGAGTCTGGGCCAGGGCCCTTCGACTTTAACATATTTATTTTCTTCTAGCTATATAAGAAGCCGCTTTTAACACTCAAGTTGGAGGATCAATTCTACTGCTACTTTACAAGGAACATTCATTTTGGAACTGATGCCCCGCAAGCATAGATGGGTCTTTTTTTATAACTATTGTGAGAGAAAATCTAGCGAATCGTGGCAATTCGTCGCAAGTTTCTGTTAATTTGTGCCCAATTCGTGCTGCATTCGGCATATTCTTAGCTGATTTGTAATTGATTCTTTAACTTTCATGCAGCATGATCTAATATAATTTTGCTAATCGTAGTGAATTCTTGCGCGATTTCAGCCGAATTGAGCCGATTCCCCCGAATATTCGTAACGAAATTGTATCTGAATCGGGACTGACTTGTAGAACATGACGATTGGAGAAAAAAAAATTAATGAAACCTCACGAATCCCCCCGAATCAATAAAAACCAATTCGTGGCGATTCAGGCGATTCGTGGCCTGTGTGGAATAGGGGTATCACCTATCCTACCTCATGGGCATGGTTTGAGGGATTGGGTAAGCTTATGCTATGGTCACCCTTTCTGGTTAGGGTATTATGTAGAAAACATGCCTTTCCTTAGAATTTACCAATGAGGGTAAACAAGAGTACAAGACCCATCCAAGATAGACTTGCTCAGCCTGCCCTACTTGGTAGGTGGGGTGATAAGGTATAGTTTAGTCTGGGTAGTTCGCCTTATAGTATGACAATACTGGTTATAGTAGGGACAAGCCTTAAGGTAAAATCTGAACTGTACATAGAAAAGGTAAGGTAGGTTATGGTACACTTGCCTATGTAGGAGAGAGATTAGGTTCGCTGAGACTAGGCTTGGCAAACCTACCCTACACAGCTCTACTTTTTCTTGAAGACAGGGTGATGGAGGACATGGCACGTAAGGGTAACCTAACAAGGTTTGTGGTAGGATACCATTCTCTAGCTTAACCTTAATTCACCAGGTACCCCAGTTTAAGGTAGGTTAAGCCTACTGATTAGGGTAGGGGTATTTGTTTGTTTGTTTTTGTTGCTTTACGTCCCAAGTCAACAGCTATGGTCATTGGGGGACGGTCAGTTCACTTAACCACACATTTTCCTGGGCAGGCTTGAACAAGCGGTTAACCAGTAATTTGTGCACATACTTTCGTTTGTAACTGACAACAACCCTTCTTGAATGAATCAGCGGAAGGGAGGAGAATGACCGTAGAAATTATTTCATGATCAATGAAATATCCTTTCCATAGCCTAGCCTACCAGGTTTGGGTGGTTACTGATAAAGGATTAAGTTAGATCTTGCATAGGGTATTGTCCCCCTACTTGGGTTAGGCTATATAGGGTCCAGGTAGTCTTCCTTAACTACTACTAGAATCAGAATCATAGGATTCTTGAAATCTGAATATGACTAAAATAAGATAAAAGTAGCTGTGGTAGGTTCTTCCCTAAGGTAAATATAGTTCTTTACTTTGAAAGGCTAGGCATGGCTAGGCTATGGTTAAGTGAGCAAAGCCTAGGCTATGCTAGTCTACTTTATACTACCCCACCTTACCCTACCCTACCTAGTTAACAGGGAGGTTTTGGATTATCATCCTAGATCGGGTAGTTGTAAGGTGGGTTTTATAAGATGCTGAATAGAGCAGGGAATTTCACTTTTTTGTAAAGGCTTAATCTAAAGTTCCTATAATGATTGTATTTTTTCCTCTGTATAAGAGAATTCTATGTCAACGCTTGTTTGGGAAGGATCTACTGACTCAGGTTATCATATATATCTTATTTGTTTATAATACTGGTGTAAATTTAACCCATATAAGCCTGGCACCCTTTCTGTGGGACATAGGTGAACAGTGCAGACCCAGCTCAGATGCTGCAGAGAGCAGCATCTGATCAGGGTCTCCACTGTTAGCTTACAGAATTTTCTATTATTATAAGATTTGAATAAAGAAAAAATACCACCCAACAACCCTTAAAATGGAAACAGACTGGTCCAATTGATAAGAATATGAAAACCATTTAGCTTAAATGGTTTAAGTTGATACTTCTTTCCCTTGTGGGGTAGATTATGGGCAGGTTTACAGTCTGATTGTATTAGGCTTGTCATTTTTGTATAGCCAGCTATTAAAAAAGTAGTAAGTTTTTATCAAAAAACATTTAATACCCCGTCAAACTCATTTAATACCCTCATTTTTACCTATTATTGCCATTTTCATAGCATGTGTTCTCAATTTGTCATTCCATCAACATTTGTGTCATTTTCAACCTTAGAACAGATCTTCTAGGGCTTGAGAGTTATGGTACTGGATACTGACTTACATCTACGGAAGTTAACCACCATCTAAATGATCTTAATAGGTGTATCCATGGATATTTGATCTCGGCCTAAACGTCATGGTTCACCATTGATGAATTTTTGTAGATCTTCACTATTTATAGTCCATTTCTCAAGAAAAACTTAAATCAATAATGCAATTCAGAATAAGCCCATGCCAACCTGAACCTTTTAAAGATTGTGCTCCCTTGAAGATGTGTCAGAGCCTTTGGCAGAATTGGCAGATTTTTTTTTTCATAGTTTTCAAGATGGCAAAATCCATTTAAGCTGTTATGTACAGTACATATATTAAGAATGAACAGTATGATGTCATTTTTACAGTTATGATGTCATAAATTCAAGACAAATAGCTAGATACAACAGTATTGCACTGAACAAATTAATCAATACATGCATTGTTTTCAATGCAATAGTGTTGTATTTGACACTGTTGCAGTTACATCAGTGTTGCACTCAAAGAACACAGTCTTCAGCTTAACTCTCAGTGCAACAGTGTCGTATGTAAAGTTACTACAGTGTTGCGTTCAAGGAATTGACAATTGTGAGATATGGCAAAATGCCTAATTTAATATTACTGGAGAAATATTAACAACACATTTAGGACACTTTCACAGATTATGTAAATATGTTTTATAGATTCAAAACTGCAAAAAAGTACATTTCTAAAAAAATTGCAGTTACGACAGTGTTGTGTTGAACCCACGAATTATTCATTAACAGTAAAAACGGTGGCAAAGAAATCTGATTATTCACTATTCATTAATGTTTTGTTTAATTCATTAAAAAAAAATGGATTATTCATTATTTTTTAGGCCCTCAATATTCACTATTCATTATTTTTTTGGCTCATTATTCACTATTCATTATAAAAAAGGGCCATTATTCACTAATCATTATACCCCATCCAGACCCTCATTTACTGTAATGTCCATTATATTGAAATGCACAATTAAAAGTATATAACGCAATTACAAATTATAAAGAACGTATTGTTGTTGTTTTTTTATTATAATCATTAATCAATAAGTTTTCATCAATGTTTCCTTATTATTCTTTCAGGTCTTTCCGGTATTTCGGCGGTCTTTCCGGTAAATCTAGGTACCGTTTCGGAAAAGCTATTAGGACTAAATTAATTTCATTTGCATTTCCGAATAGGCCAGCCTATCAGTCATCAATAACAGAAAAAGGCTAAACAAAACTCCTTAAGTTGTACCGGGGGCTTTGCCAAATACACTTACTCTCATTTTCAAAATTCACAATAATTTGAATTGGATGGTGGGGTAATTTTTGACACTTCAGCCAATAGCAACGAGTTTCATGCAAATGGAGTGTTCATTTCAGCACTTTAGTGTTCAATATGTGTTTGGCTTATGAAATGAAAATGTTTTGCGTCTGAAATGGGGCTATTACAAAAGGTTACGATTCACAAATTGTGCCAAAATGCGAATTTTGAAAATGGGGGTATCACTATTAAAAATATCTTCACTGCCAAGGGTACAGTACACGTCTGTCAATTTCGAGATAAAAAAAAGAGTAGTCATGTCATTTTACGTTTTTGAAGAAAATTAATAAAATGCAGGTGGCCAGTTAGAACTTTTGGCTAGTATAAATACTGACCCACATTTCCAACACAAAATGTTTTACTAGTATAACTTTGATTCCAGAATATGCAAAAGAAAACCAGGCTGTGACAAATTCACCCCTGTACATGTCCTAACAGATACAACCACGCAACTAGCAATTTAGCAATACACTCCTATGATACATCTCAAGATAAGCTGCCGGAAGTATAAAATAGACAGTCTATTACAGGTCAGTCCCGTTACTACGCGCCAGGTGCATGACAAGCTGCATGAAAAGTTGTTCATTTCTACATGCTCATTTCTTTAACTAAATGAAAGTGGTTGAGAATTTGTTTTAAAAATGCTTATAGTGAAAAACTCATCTATTGAAAAGACATATGTTGTAGGTACACATTGGAATTGCCTCATAGAGGCAATTCCAATGTGCACTACATCATATGTTATTGAAAATAAGGAAGAAAACTATTTGGAAATTTACATTTTCCAAGTATCATGTCCATTGTCTTTAAATATCCCAAACTGCCAATCCGTATTGAAATTCCTGTCATTATGTTGCAAACTGTTTATATTTGTATGACAGCTATAGCTAATTTCATACCGAGTTTTCCCAACACATTCCGATTTGCTCCGGCTTTTTACAACAATTGTCGTCTTGTTCTCTCTTCTGCTTATTTAACCCATAAAGTGCCACCTATGATTTGCAGCAGACGCCAATATCAATTTTGCCGTTTTTTGTTGTTTTTTTTCAAAAATAACAAATAAGGCATGATATTTCATGATATCATACCTTATTTTTTTCGAAATATAGGAAAGATGTTACAAAATTTGTCATCTGCTGCAGTTGCAGTTGTGATTGGCGCTTAAAGGGTTAATTTGGTGGTCTATATTGCAAACAATATGGAACTTGATCAGACTGCTTTAGGAGCAGTCCGATCAGGGTTTATAATGTTTTGCATCAATGATGAAATTAAACCTGGGATTAAAGAGGTGAAAGGAACTATCAACCAGCAACCTTGCAAAGGGCCAGTTAAGCAAAAACTTTCAGCGAAAATTGTGATTAGTTCCTTATCCATCAGTTTAAACATGTGTTTGGAATGCTCAAAAGAACCGTCTATTATTTATATACTGAGGGAAAAAAGTTTATCAATAAATTTAGGGGATTCACAGTTTAGAAGGAATAGGATTTATAATGTCATAATATCAAAAATATTTGTTGACAAACATTTACGAGTACAATGAAATTAACCTGTTGACATGCTAAAACAGCTTATCTGGCAAAAGCTTGAATATTTTTCTGCTAAAAGTTTCATTTTTCTTTCAAATGTTTAGATCTTAAAGCCAAAAAGTAAAAAATGGTTTAAAAACGAATGTTTTGTTCACCATTTTCGTACAGTTTTTAGTTGAAAATTGTACATGTATTTTTTCCGAATTCCTCCCTTTCAATTGAATAACGCTTGAAATTAAAATGTTCAGCAGAATAAATTCTCGCTTTGAAATCAGAATTTGTTTTTTTTTACCTCTTGCGGGTAGCCATTAGATCATTTTCAAGCAATTAACATGTCCATGCACTTGCTAATAAAAATATCTAATGCTTATAATATCGCCTATGGGAAAACCCATTATAAATAATTGCTAAACTTTTTTCCCTCAGTATATATTATAAGACTTGACATTTCATGTGAATCAACTGACAGCTGACAATTCACATGCCTAAAGAGTGTTTGCTGAAAATAGCAACACAATATGAACATGTAGTGTGTTACAAATTGTAGGTGGTATCAGGCCTTTAGTTAAGAGAGTGTAACAGATATAGAGGATATTCAAATTTTTGGAATGAATATGCCATTTATTTCATCGAGTAAAGCGAAAAATGCATATTTCATGAGTGGCGAAGCCACGAATGAAATATTCATTTTTTCGCTTCACGAGATGATATAAATGGCATATTCATTCCAAAAATTTGAATTTTCTTTTTATTATATACAATTTTAAGCCGGAATGACGTCATGCGCGTCGCACATTACGTCATATTAATGATGACGTTTGATAATGTGCAATGTCGGCCAAAGCTGAAACTATAGGACCAAGAGTAGAAAAAGTGAAAATGTCAGCAGATCGCGACAATTCATTACCAAAATATTCCTGGCGATCTAACTTAGAAAATGAATACCCACACTTTGTGTTTTTGTCCACTAATAAGAAAGTTACAGGCATTTGAAATTCTGAAGTGGGCTAAAGAAAGTCAATGGACAAAGCAGAGGACATCCAAATTCACCCGTGAAATACAACTTATATTTTCACTGCAGTGAAAATACAGCTTTTTATATTTTCACGGCTGTGAAATACAGCTTGTTTTTAAATATGCATTATATTTCATCAATATTTTCCTATATTTCATTACTTTGTATATAATAAAAGTAATTATCTCATTTCTCAACCAAAACATATGTTGTGGATACTCAAAAGAACTGTCTCAATGAGACTGTTCTTTAAAGCACCCAAAACATATGCTAAAATTATGGGTAAGAAAATATTTACAATCTTACGCTTAAATTATTTTTATTGAAACCTGTGTGGTATATTAAGCATTATGAGAGAAAAGTGTAAACTCTGATGAGACTATAAGAATATATCTTGAGTGTGAGGATGGGATAGAAAAATCTGTCCAGAGGATCCCCATTTGGCATCACGAGGCTTGCCGAGTGATGACAAACGGTGACCTGAGGGACGGATTTTTCAATCCCATCCTAAGAAGAATTAATGGATTCTTTTTCTTGCTCATCTAATACCGCATTTTTATATTTCAAAAAAGGTTTCCTGAATATGCTGAGATGTGACATAACTTGATTACGCCACTTTATCATATCCCTTAAAGCTCCAATCACAACAAAAGTTGTCTGCTTTTCTCGTCTGCTGAAATGTTTAAGAAGCCTCTATGACAAACAGTATGGACCAAGATCAGACTGCCCCTGTTTGCTTTTATATTTAAATTTGTCAGTAATGCTAGGCAATTATTTGCAGCAGATGACTTCAGCAGACGTCATTTTTCAGATGCATTCTTTTTGACAAATCAGGTCACTGGTCTTCCAACTTGCCTCTGAATTATTTTTATCTTTCCCATGGGTTGCCCGCCCGATATGGGGTATGTGAAACAGAATTTTCTCATATGGGAAAAAACAGTGGAAACCGGGATCTGGTGATCTCATCCATGCCTCCACTTTTTGACAAAATGTCTGATAGGCCAAATAACAAGAGGTCCAAGTGGCCTTAAATTGCTCGTCTGAGTTTTGTTTAAAGCTTATATATATAGGTATCTGTTGAAAGCTGGCCATGTCCCTGGTGACACCTGGGGTGGGGCAAAATTCGGCCCCAGGGGCGTAATGTGAACAAACTTGGTAGAGGTCCATTAGTTCATGCTACATACTAAATATCAAGACTCTAGGCCTTATGGTTTCAGACAAGAAGAATTTTCCATATTTCCCTATGTAAGCCTATTTAAAACATGTGACCCAAAAGGAGTGGGGCAATTTTTGGCCCCAGGGGCATAATTTGAACAAACTTGGTAGAGGTCCACTAGGTCATGCTACATACCAAATATTAGGTCATGCTACATACCAAATATTAAGGCTCGTACTAAGGCCTTATGGTTTCAGACAAGAAGAATTTTCCATATTTTTCCCTATATAAGCCTATGTAAATCATGTGACCCCAAAGGGGTGGGGAAATTTTTGGCCCCAGGGGCATTATTTGAACAAACATGGTATAGGTCCACTAGGTGATGCTTCATAACAAACATCAAGGCCCTAGGTCTTGTGGTTTCAAACAAGAAGATTTTCCATGGTTTTTCCCAATATAAGCCTGCGTAAAACATGTGACCCCTGGTGCGGGACCATTTTTGGTCCAGGGGCATAATTTGAACAAACTTGGCAGAGGTCCACTATGTGATGCTACATACCAATTATCAAGGCTCTAGGCCTTGTGGTTTCAGAGATTTTTAAAGTGTTCATCTTGAAAACTATTTTTAGCCTGTGTGACCTAGATTATGCATCTAGATAGGCAATGAACCAGAACCATTTGAACAGTTTTTAGAGAAGGCCATACAAGAATCATTTCTACCAAGTTGCCACTAGCTGGGAAAGAGTTAATCAAGTAACCCTTGAAATTACCTGAAATTGTGTTGCTCTTCTCTGCAAAAGAGTGAGGTGTCTTGCTGGTCTTAACATCTTTAAACAACCTTTTATCTGTGCCATGGTAGCCGAAATATCAGGCGAGTTATACCCTCATCAACTGAAAAGAAATGAGTTGTGACATGATAAAAATGTGGTATGTGCGACCAGAAAAGGCTCAAACCAGCCTGCTCATATGCAGAGTCTGATCAAAGCCTTTGCTAGTCGCTTGAATATTCTATGACTGTTAAGCTATAGACCGAACATCATTTGGAGTTTCTAAGCTTAATGGGAGGCTGCATAGGCTTGTCTGAGTCTACACCTGTCAAAAGGCCATATTGTTGGAAATCTCTTGTTATTGCTCAAATTATCTGGCTCAAGAAGTTTTTGCTTAAATTGCCTTATATAAGGACCAATGACAATCAGACAAGCCTTACATGTATTTTTATAGGGGACCTGATTGGACAATCAGACAAGCCTTATCTCCTAGGGGACCAGTTACAATCAGACAAGCCTTATCTCATAGGGGACCAGTGACAATCAGACAAGCCTTATCTCAAAGGGGACCAGTGACAATCAGACAAGCCTTATCTCATAGGGAACCAGTGACAATCAGACAAGCCTTATCTCATAGGGGACCAGTGACAATCAGACAAGCCTTATCTCATAGGGGACCAGTGACAATCAGGTAAGCCTTATCTCATAGGGGACCAGTGACAATCAGACAAGCCTTATCTCAAAGGGGACCAGTGACAATCAGACAAGCCTTATCTCATAGGGGACCAGTGACAATCAGGTAAGCCTTATCTCATAGGGGACCAGTGACAATCAGACAAGCCTTATCTCAAAGGGGACCAGTGACAATCAGACAAGCCTTATCTCATAGGGAACCAGTGACAATCAGACAAGCCTTATCTCATAGGGGACCAGTGACAATCAGACAAGCCTTATCTCATAGAGGACCAGTGACAATCAGACAAGCCTTATCTCATAGGGGACCAGTGACAATCAGACAAGCCTCATCTCATAGGGGACCAGTGACAATCAGACAAGCCTTATCTCAAAGGGGACCAGTGACAATCAGACAAGCCTTATCTCATAGGGGACCAGTGACAATCAGACAAGCCTTATCTCATAGGGGACCAGTGACAATCAGACAAGCCTTATCTCATAGGGGACCAGTGACAATCAGACAAGCCTTATCTCATAGGGGACCAGTGACAATCAGACAAGCCTCATCTCAAAGGGGACCAGTGACAATCAGACAAGCCTCATCTCATAGGGAACCAGTGACAATCAGACAAGCCTCATCTCAAAGGGGACCAGTGACAATCAGACAAGCCTTATCTCATAGGGGACCAGTGACAATCAGACAAGCCTTATCTCCTAGGGGACCAGTGACAATCAGACAAGCCTTATCTCATAGGGGACCAGTGACAATCAGACAAGCCTTATCTCATAGGGGACCAGTGACAATCAGACAAGCCTTATCTCATAGGGGACCAGTGACAATCAGACAAGCCTTATCTCATAGGGGACCAGTGACAATCAGACAAGCCTTATCTCAAAGGGGACCAGTGACAATCAGACAAGCCTTATCTCATAGGGGACCAGTGACAATCAGACAAGCCTTATCTCCTAGGGGACCAGTGACAATCAGACAAGCCTTATCTCATAGGGAACCAGTGACAATCAGACAAGCCTCATCTCATAGGGGACCAGTGACAATCAGACAAGCCTTATCTCATAGGGGACCAGTGACAATCAGACAAGCCTTATCTCAAAGGGGACCAGTGACAATCAGACAAGCCTTATCTCATAGGGGACCAGTGACAACCGAACAAGTCTTATCTCATAGGGGACCAGTGACAATCAGACAAGCCTTATCTCAAAGGGGACCAGTGACAACCGAACAAGTCTTATCTCATAGGGGACCAGTGACAATCAGACAAGCCTTATCTCCTAGGGGACCAGTGACAATCAGACAAGCCTTATCTCAAAGGGGACCAGTGACAATCAGACAAGCCTCATCTCATAGGGGACCAGTGACAATCAGACAAGCCTTATCTCCTAGGGGACCAGTGACAATCTGACAAGCCTCATCTCATAGGGGACCAGTGACAATCAGACAAGCCTTATCTCATAGAGGACCAGTGACAATCAGACAAGCCTTATCTCATAGGGGACCAGTGACAATCAGACAAGCCTCATCTCATAGGGGACCAGTGACAATCAGACAAGCCTCATCTCATAGAGGACCAGTGACAATCAGACAAGCCTTATCTCATAGGGGACCAGTGACAATCAGACAAGCCTTATCTCATAGGGGACCAGTGACAATCAGACAAGCCTTATCTCCTAGGGGACCAGTGACAATCAGACAAGCCTTATCTCATAGGGGACCAGTGACAATCAGACAAGCCTTATCTCCTAGGGGACCAGTGACAATCAGACAAGCCTTATCTCCTAGGGAACCAGTGACAATCAGACAAGTCTTATCTCATAGGGAACCAGTGACAATCAGACAAGCCTTATCTCCTAGGGGACCAGTGACAATCAGACAAGCCTTATCTCATAGAGGACCAGTGACAATCAGACAAGCCTTATCTCATAGAGGACCAGTGACAATCAGACAAGCCTTATCTCCTAGGGGACCAGTGACAATCAGACAAGCCTTATCTCATAGGGGACCAGTGACAATCAGACAAGCCTCATCTCATAGGGGACCAGTGACAATCAGACAAGCCTTATCTCATAGGGGACCAGTGACAATCAGACAAGCCTCATCTCATAGGGGACCAGTGACAATCAGACAAGCCTCATCTCATATGGGACCAGTGGCAATCAGACAAGCCTTATCTCATAGAGGACCAGTGACAATCAGACAAGCCTTATCTCCTAGGGGACCAGTGACAATCAGACAAGCCTTATCTCATAGAGGACCAGTGACAATCAGACAAGCCTTATCTCATAGAGGACCAGTGACAATCAGACAAGCCTTAAGTCATAGGGGACCAGTGACAATCAGACAAGCCTTATCTCCTAGGGGACCAGTGACAATCAGACAAGCCTTATCTCAAAGGGGACCAGTGACAATCAGACAAGCCTTATCTCATAGGGGACCAGTGACAACCGAACAAGTCTTATCTCATAGGGGACTTGTGACAATCAGGCAAGCCTCATCTCATATGGGACCAGTGGCAATCAGACAAGCCTCATCTCATAGGGGACCAGTGACAATCTGACAAGCTATATCTCATAGGGGACCAGTGACAATCAGACAAGCCTTATCTCAAAGGGGACCAGTGACAATCAGACAAGCCTTATCTCCTAGGGGACCAGTGACAATCGGACAAGCCTTATCTCATAGGGGACCAGTGACAATCAGGTAAGCCTTATCTCATAGGGGACCAGTGACAATCAGACAAGCCTTATCTCATAGGGGACCAGTGACAATCAGACAAGCCTCATCTCATAGGGGACCAGTGACAATCAGGTAAGCCTTATCTCATAGGGAACCAGTGACAATCAGGTAAGCCTTATCTCATAGGGGACCAGTGACAATCAGACAAGCCTTATCTCATAGGGGACCAGTGACAATCAGACAAGCCTTATCTCATAGGGGACCAGTGACAATCAGACAAGCCTTATCTCATAGGGAACCAGTGACAATCAGACAAGCCTTATCTCAAAGGGGACCAGTGACAATCAGACAAGCCTTATCTCATAGGGGACCAGTGACAATCAGACAAGTCTTATCTCATAGGGGACCAGTGACAATCAGACAAGCCTTATCTCAAAGGGGACCAGTGACAATCAGACAAGCCTTATCTCAAAGGGGACCAGTGACAATCAGACAAGCCTTATCTCATAGAGGACCAGTGACAATCAGACAAGCCTTATCTCATAGGGGACCAGTGACAATCAGACAAGCCTTATCTCATAGGGGACCAGTGACAAGTAGACAAGCCTCATCTCATAGGGGACCAGTGACAATCAGACAAGCCTCATCTCATAGGGAACCAGTGACAATCAGACAAGCCTTATCTCAAAGGGGACCAGTGACAATCAGACAAGCCTTATCTCATAGGGAACCAGTGACAATCAGACAAGCCTTATCTCATAGGGGACCAGTGACAATCAGACAAGCCTTATCTCATAGGGGACCAGTGACAATCAGACAAGCCTTATCTCAAAGGGGACCAGTGACAATCAGACAAGCCTCATCTCATAGGGGACCAGTGACAATCAGACAAGCCTTATCTCATAGGGGACCAGTGACAATCAGACAAGCCTCATCTCATAGGGAACCAGTGACAATCAGACAAGCCTCATCTCAAAGGGGACCAGTGACAATCAGACAAGCCTCATCTCATAGAGGACCAGTGACAATCAGACAAGCCTTATCTCATAGGGGACCAGTGACAATCAGACAAGCCTTATCTCAAAGGGGACCAGTGACAATCAGACAAGCCTTATCTCATAGGGGACCAGTGACAATCAGACAAGCCTCATCTCAAAGGGGACCAGTGACAATCAGACAAGCCTCATCTCATAGGGAACCAGTGACAATCAGACAAGCCTCATCTCATAGGGGACCAGTGACAATCAGACAAGCCTTATCTCCTAGGGGACCAGTGACAATCAGACAAGCCTTATCTCATAGGGAACCAGTGACAATCAGACAAGCCTTATCTCATAGGGGACCAGTGACAATCAGACAAGCCTTATCTCATAGGGGACCAGTGACAATCAGACAAGCCTTATCTCAAAGGGGACCAGTGACAATCAGACAAGCCTTATCTCATAGGGGACCAGTGACAATCAGACAAGCCTTATCTCATAGGGGACCAGTGACAATCAGACAAGCCTTATCTCAAAGGGGACCAGTGACAATCAGACAAGCCTTATCTCATAGGGAACCAGTGACAATCAGACAAGCCTTATCTCATAGGGGACCAGTGACAATCAGACAAGCCTTATCTCATAGAGGACCAGTGACAATCAGACAAGCCTTATCTCATAGAGGACCAGTGACAATCAGACAAGCCTTATCTCATAGAGGACCAGTGACAATCAGACAAGCCTTATCCCATAGGGGATTAGTGTAAATTCAGATACACCTGATCTTATAGAGGACCAGTGAGAATCAGACTAAAATAGTGAGTATGTTAAGGAAATACCACAATCACAAACTGCAGACAAACCCATGGCACTGCGAGGAAGAGCCACACAATAATCATGAGACACCAGGAAAACAAACTAAGCTAAGCATCCAGCTCTCTTCCCTATCAAGATGATTGCAAAACTAGAATAGACATAAATTAACTTACAACGAAACATAGAACATTTATAGTTCCCACCAATGGGAAAAACAAAAAACAACAAATCAACAACAACAGAACCACTGCTTTAGAGCCTTATCTCATAGGGGATCAGTGAATGCTCAGACATGCCTTATCTCATAGGGGATCAGTGTATGCTCAGACATGCCTTATCTCATAGGGGATCAGTGTATGCTCAGAAATGCCTTATCTCATAGGGGATCAGTGTATGCTCAGACATGCCTTATCTCATAGGGGATCAGTGTATGTTCAGACATGCCTTATCTCATAGGGGATCAGTGTATGTTCAGACATGCCTTAGTCATAGGGGATCAGTGTATGTTCAGACATGCCTTAGTCATAGGGGATCAGTGTATGTTCAGATATGCCTTATCTCATAGGGGATCAGTGTATGTTCAGACATGCCTTAGTCATAGGGGATCAGTGTATGTTCAGATATGCCTTATCTCATAGGGGATCAGTGTATGTTCAGACACACCTTATGTCATAGGGGATCAGAGTATGTTCAGATATGCCTTATCTCATAGGGGATCAGTGTATGTTCAGACATGCCTTAGTCATAGGGGATCAGTGTATGTTCAGATATGCCTTATCTCATAGGGGATCAGTGTATGTTCAGACACACCTTATCTCATAGGGGATCAGTGTATGCTCAGACACACCTTATCTCATAGGGGATCAGTGTATGTTCAGACATGCCTTATCTCATAGGGGATCAGTGTATGTTCAGACATGCCTTATCTCATAGGGGATCAGTGTATGTTCAGACATGCCTTATCTCATAGGGGATCAGTGTATGTTCAGATATGCCTTATCTCATAGGGGATCAGTGTATGTTCAGACACACCTTATGTCATAGGGGATCAGTGTATGTTCAGATATGCCTTATCTCATAGGGGATCAGTGTATGCTCAGACACACCTTATCTCATAGGGGATCAGAGTATGTTCAGACATGCCTTATCTCATAGGGGATCAGTGTATGTTCAGATATGCCTTATCTCATAGGGGATCAGTGTATGTTCAGACACACCTTATGTCATAGGGGATCAGTGTATGTTCAGATATGCCTTATCTCATAGGGGATCAGTGTATGCTCAGACACACCTTATCTCATAGGGGATCAGAGTATGTTCAGATATGCCTTATCTCATAGGGGATCAGTGTATGCTCAGACACACCTTATCTCATAGGGGATCAGAGTATGTTCAGATATGCCTTATCTCATAGGGGATCAGTGTATGCTCAGACACACCTTATCTCATAGGGGATCAGTGTATGTTCAGATATGCCTTATCTCATAGGGGATCAGTGTATGTTCAGACACACCT
This sequence comes from Loripinus fragilis, assembly GCA_964019695.1. NCBI lineage: Eukaryota > Metazoa > Mollusca > Bivalvia > Lucinida > Lucinidae > Loripinus > Loripinus fragilis. The sequence goes on along the minus strand of OZ026526.1, from coordinate 55,580,579 downwards.
TATGTCATAGGGGATCAGTGTATGTTCAGATATGCCTTATCTCATAGGGGATCAGTGTATGCTCAGACACACCTTATCTCATAGGGGATCAGTGTATGTTCAGATATGCCTTATCTCATAGGGGATCAGTGTATGTTCAGACACACCTTATCTCATAGGGGATCAGAGTATGTTCAGACATGCCTTATCTCATAGGGGATCAGTGTATGTTCAGATATGCCTTATCTCATAGGGGATCAGTGTATGTTCAGATATGCCTTATCTCATAGGGGATCAGTGTATGTTCAGACATGCCTTAGTCATAGGGGATCAGTGTATGTTCAGATATGCCTTATCTCATAGGGGATCAGTGTATGTTCAGATATGCCTTATCTCATAGGGGATCAGTGTATGTTCAGACATGCCTTAGTCATAGGGGATCAGTGTATGTTCAGATATGCCTTATCTCATAGGGGATCAGTGTATGTTCAGACACACCTTATCTCATAGGGGATCAGTGTATGCTCAGACACACCTTATCTCATAGGGGATCAGTGTATGCTCAGACACGCCTTATCTCATAGGGGATCAGAGTATGTTCAGACATGCCTTATCTCATAGGGGATCAGTGTATGTTCAGATATGCCTTATCTCATAGGGGATCAGTGTATGTTCAGACACACCTTATGTCATAGGGGATCAGTGTATGTTCAGATATGCCTTATCTCATAGGGGATCAGTGTATGCTCAGACACACCTTATCTCATAGGGGATCAGAGTATGTTCAGACATGCCTTATCTCATAGGGGATCAGTGTATGTTCAGATATGCCTTATCTCATAGGGGATCAGTGTATGTTCAGACACACCTTATGTCATAGGGGATCAGTGTATGTTCAGATATGCCTTATCTCATAGGGGATCAGTGTATGCTCAGACACACCTTATCTCATAGGGGATCAGAGTATGTTCAGATATGCCTTATCTCATAGGGGATCAGTGTATGCTCAGACACACCTTATCTCATAGGGGATCAGAGTATGTTCAGATATGCCTTATCTCATAGGGGATCAGTGTATGCTCAGACACACCTTATCTCATAGGGGATCAGTGTATGTTCAGATATGCCTTATCTCATAGGGGATCAGTGTATGTTCAGACACACCTTATGTCATAGGGGATCAGTGTATGTTCAGATATGCCTTATCTCATAGGGGATCAGTGTATGCTCAGACACACCTTATCTCATAGGGGATCAGTGTATGTTCAGATATGCCTTATCTCATAGGGGATCAGTGTATGTTCAGACACACCTTATCTCATAGGGGATCAGAGTATGTTCAGACATGCCTTATCTCATTGGGGATCAGTGTATGTTCAGATATGCCTTATCTCATAGGGGATCAGTGTATGTTCAGACATGCCTTATCTCATAGGGGATCAGTGTATGTTCAGATATGCCTTATCTCATAGGGGATCAGTGTATGCTCAGACACACCTTATCTCATAGGGGATCAGTGTATGCTCAGACACACCTTATCTCATAGGGGATCAGTGTATGCTCAGACACGCCTTATCTCATAGGGGATCAGTGTATGTTCAGACATGCCTTATCTCATAGGGGATCAGTGTATGTTCAGACATGCCTTAGTCATAGGGGATCAGTGTATGTTCAGACATGCCTTATCTCATAGGGGATCAGTGTATGTTCAGATATGCCTTATCTCATAGGGGATCAGTGTATGCTCAGACACACCTTATCTCATAGGGGATCAGTGTATGCTCAGACACGCCTTATCTCATAGGGGATCAGTGTATGTTCAGATATGCCTTATCTCATAGGGGATCAGTGTATGTTCAGATATGCCTTATCTCATAGGGGATCAGTGTATGCTCAGACACACCTTATCTCATAGGGGATCAGTGTATGCTCAGACACACCTTATCTCATAGGGGATCAGTGTATGCTCAGACACGCCTTATCTCATAGGGGATCAGTGTATGCTCAGACACGCCTTATCTCATAGGGGATCAGTGTATGCTCAGACACGCCTTATCTCATAGGGGATCAGTGTATGTTCAGACATGCCTTATCTCATAGGGGATCAGTGTATGCTCAGACATGCCTTATCTCATAGGGGATCAGTGTATGTTCAGACATGCCTTATCTCATAGGGGATCAGTGTATGCTCAGACACACCTTATCTCATAGGGGATCAGTGTATGTTCAGACACACCTTATCTCATAGGGGATCAGTGTATGTTCAGACACGCCTTATCTCATAGGGGATCAGTGTATGCTCAGACACGCCTTATCTCATAGGGGATCAGTGTATGTTCAGACACGCCTTATCTCATAGGGGATCAGTGTATGCTCAGACACGCCTTATCTCATAGGGGATCAGTGTATGCTCAGACACGCCTTATCTCATAGGGGATCAGTGTATGCTCAGACACACCTTATCTCATAGGGGATCAGAGTATGTTCAGATATGCCTTATCTCATAGGGGATCAGTGTATGCTCAGACACGCCTTATCTCATAGGGGATCAGTGTATGCTCAGACACGCCTTATCTCATAGGGGATCAGTGTATGCTCAGACACGCCTTATCTCATAGGGGATCAGTGTATGCTCAGACACACCTTATCTCATAGGGGATCAGTGTATGCTCAGACACGCCTATCTCATAGGGGACCAATGACAATCAGACAAGCCTTAACACATTGTCAAACTTGACATTTCAAAACTGAAATGTGGCATTTGGTCTTGGTTGTCTCTGTTTTTGTTACTCGTTTAGTACACAAAGTGATTATAATAATAACTGTGGATATTTTATTTTAAATCAATGTTAGGCGGTCGAAACCAGGGGTGGCTTTGACCAGCAGTTTTAACCGGTTATAAGTGCCCCAGTCAATACTCCAGAAGTGGTAATTACTGATCGATTGGTGGCCAATTGAAAAATTGAGTGGTCAATTGAGTATTTTATTGGTCATTTGAATAATGTGGATGTCTTTTGGGTTTCCATTTTGGTAGAATTCATTAAAATGTAATAGTTGCTCCGAGTGCAAAAACTGTTTGGTCCCTGCAAAGGGTACTCATCAGGCAAAATACTGCATTACAGTCAAATGTAGCATTTAAAGTGTGAAAACTGTATGAAATGAAATGTGCCCCCTATGGTTATACTTTACCGGCTAGTATCATCTGCTGATAACCTTCCTTTGCAAACAGTTTGGACCCAGATCAGGACTGACAAAATGTTAAAACTGTTTAGCACTCAGATAGGGTATTTATTAAAGAATCATTGGTTTATAATAATTTAAAAGACTTTATTTTGGGAAAAAATCAGCAGACACAAAAACCTACAAAACATTTACCTGCATACAAAGAGCGCATTTCTGAAGTGAAACATTGCGTTAAGGTGTGAAACTGCTATCAAACCAAATGGTTCTTTATATAAGGTGTTGGTCCTAAACTGTTAAAGGTGTTGTGTTTAAATTAACCTTAGGCCTGCTGAGCAAAGATATAACACCCGTTGCTTCAGAATAAGCGAGCAGATTCAATGCAGCCTGTGTATATTTTTGTAACAAATTATGTCATGCAACCAAACTGGTTGACCAGGGGACAAAAAATCCACTCGTCCGCTCGTAATTACTAGTGAAATCTAGAAAGGACAAGCCATTCTTCCCAAAGCACTCGTCCTGTAGGATGAGTGCTTCAGGAAGAATTACTTGAGGAAGTCGTATTACATATTACTCACTTATGTTCTTTATTGCATACAATTTTAAAGGACATGTGCATGCATTTGCAGGACGAGTGAAAGTTGTAAGTCACTCGTCCTGCAGGACAAGTTCAATATTTAAATAGTTTTGTCCCCTGTTGACTCATCCACCAGTTGAAACAAAAGTTAATTTAGATGCATGGAATATTAGCAATATGCTGCCTTGTCTTGATTTACCAGTATTACTTGACTTTCGCTTACTGTAAAGGCGGCAACTTTGATATTCATATCTGGGTGTGGTTCGGCTATTTCATCTGCTAAGGAAGGGAAATCAGGTTTTATATATAATTTTGGTAAAGAGTTAATAAGATTTTTGAGCCGCGTAAACGTGTGTGCATTTCATGAAAATCCTATCAGAATACACACTGAACTCACATTTATTAGCCCTTAAAGCGCATAATCACAAAATGTATGTTTTTTGTTGTCCACTAAACTATATGAAGACTCATAGATGATAAACAGTGTGGACCCAGATCAGACTGGACCTGTAGGAGCAGTCTGATCTGGGTCCACAATGTTTGCCTCCCTGCTTATGTTAAATAGACATTTCAGATGCAGTTATGTTGCTGGTATTTTAAGGACTAAATAATGACTGAGGTGGTGGCACAAGATGATACAGTTACTTTTGAATAAAACCACGCTTCCTTTTTTACCTATGCCTAAGGTTGACTAGTCCTTATTACACATTCATGAGGCGCCGCCTTTACAGTAAGCGAAAAGTCAAGTAATATCAGATTATGAAAGTGATAGGATTAACAATTTTACATCACAAAATGACCCTACATAGAATTTGAACAAACTTGGTAGAGGTCCACTTTGTGATGCTATAAATCAAATATCAAGGCCCTACGCCTGGTGGTTCAGAGAAGAAGATTTTTTCATGTTTTCCCTATATAAGACAATGTAAAACATCTGATCCCAGGTGGGCACATTTTTAGCCCCAGGGGCATAACTTGAACAAACTTGGGAGAGGTCCAAAAGGTGATGCTACATACCAACAGTGTCCTATATAAGAGTGACTAGAAACTCCAATGAAATACCAATATTCAACTCAAATAACTCTGTCGGGCATCTTACACAGATAAATTGATATCATTTATCTACACGATTTGCTTTTATAGCAGTTTTGGAATACACAGCGTAATCTCTCTATTGTTTACCAAAACTTTTAACACCTTTACAAACACCTAAATAGTATAATAACAATGATTATGAATCATATGACATCTTAGTTGATGAATATTGATAAGTTGAGACACAGACAAAGCCATGTTTGAAGCTTTTTTTGTCGCAGTGAAAGAGGTATTGTTGAAGCCATTTTTGACTATTTCGGCAACTTTCATAAAATCGGTCAATGTTTACATGGTCATAACTCAATAGGATTAATTTTAACATTGCAGAAACTTAGCATTTAGCAATATTTCATATATGTTTTTTTGATTGTTATTAACATGATGTACCAATAAGTGATATTTACGACGCAGTACGCTCCTCAATGTACCTGTACGCTCTTTAATGTACCTATAAATGCAGTGGTTTCTCAAGCTATGTCACTATTTTGTGTGTGTACGATGAAAGGCGCACCAGGTGTAAGTCACGTGACACATGCCACAACATACCTACATGGCTGAAAAATGAAGTGTCCAGTCACTCTAATATAGGTCACTGATACCAAATATCATGGCTCTATGACTTGTAATTTCAGACAAGAAGAATTTTTCGTGTTTTCCCTATATAAGAATATTTAAAACATGTGACACCCGAATGGGCCCATTTTTAGCCCCAGGGGCATAATTTGAATGCACTTTCGCATGTGCTTTAACTTATTAAGGAGTGCCATAAACTCCTCAGTGTTCTGAGAATTGACCATCGAAAAAGAAAGACTATTCCACTGTGCGATAGTCCAGTCCACTGTGGCATAGCCCGGGGAAAAAGAGTTCTTCAGGGCATCACTGTTTGTCTGGTATCTACAGTATTGGGCACTGTCTGATGACCTGGTGGATTTAAAGCTGTGAGCAGGGGTCAGGTACTTGTCTTTTTTCTATAGACATATTACCACAATGTATCTTATGAAAGAGAAGCAGGGAGGACCGATCCCTACGGGCCTCAAGAGATGGCCACTCAAGCTCATCAAGCATCTCGGTGCTGCATACTCTAGTTTATGCCGAACAAAAGTTTTGTATGCAACTTCCTTAAGTACTCCTAGGTGCAAACCCCATTTTCCTAGGAAGGAAACCTAGTGTCTTAGTTGCTTTGGCCATATAAACATTAATTACAAATACAATGTATGTGTGGTTCATTTACACCCTGAAAAAATTAGGCTAGGTAGGTAGAATACTTTTTTTTTTAAAACTTTTTTTCTTGGAATATTCAGATCTGCTTGGAAAGGAAATAAGACAAAACTAATATAAAAGGGTAATAAAGATATAACCTTGTTTTAATCCTTTCACTTCCAATACCAAAGACTGAATGCATAGAAATTTAGATTTTGATTTCAGATGGTCATTTTGATATATATGTATTTTTTCTCCAAATTCTGAAGTTGGAAGAGAATAGCAGAACAAAATTATTTTGGTATAAATGCTATTCTCTTCCAACTTCAGAATTTGGAGAAAATAGTTTAGGGTAGGAGGTAAAAAATTAGGGTTGGTCTGGTAACCTGAACAACATATTTTTTTTCTTGGCCTCAGGAAGAAATTTCTGAAATGTGTTGACCCCAATCCATATTATCAGAGATGGTTATAACAAGGTATTTTGCTGACTGAATGTTTCCCAAAGTTTGGTTGTGAAGGGAATAACCAAAGAGAATTTGTTTGTGATGCTGATGCCGAGTCACTCTCATCTATAGAGTGACATTCTGCCACATTCTGCCACATTGAACTTCATTTTCCAATCGGTTTCCCATTGTCCTAAGCTTAGGTGAGGTCTTCTTGCAGGATCAAACAGTTCTGAATCAAATATTTTTCTATACAGGACACATTCATCAGCCAACAGGTGAGCAGAAGACCTGATATTATCTAGCAGGTCATTTATATAAATAAGAAACAGGATCGGTCCTAAAACTGATCCCTGGGGTATCCCCGGATAACACTGGGACTGGATCTGAGGCTTGACCATTTATCTAATACTACTTGTTGAGTGCGCCCAGAGAGCCATAAGTTGACCCACTTGTGGGTGGACAATCTTATCCCATAATAGTCCAATTTATGTAATAGCCTCCTGTGTGGTACCTTGTCATAGCCCTTTGCGAAATCCATTTTGATCAAATCAAGCCCAGGAAACAAAAAATATCTCAAGATTGCACTTGTCCTGCAGGATGAGTGACTTACAATTATCACATGTCCTGAAAAAAAAACCCATGCACTTGCAAGTGTATGAAATAAAGAATATATGGGAGTAATGATTTCCTCGAGTAATTCTCCCCAAGCACTCGTCCTACACAACAAGTTCTTTGGGTAGAATCACTGGTCCTTTCTAGATTTCACTCGTAAAAACAAGAGGGCCAAGTGGCCCTAAATCACTCACCTGAGTTTTGTTACAGCTTACATATAGGTATCTGTTGAAAACTGGCCATGTCCCTGGTGACACCTTGGGTGCGATCAATTTTGGCCCATGGGGCATAATTTGAACAAACTGGGTAGAGGTCTACTAGGTCATGCTACATAACAATTATCAAGGCTCTATGCCGTATGGTATCAGACAAGAAGATTGTTACATGTTTTTCACTATATAAGCCTATGTAAAACATGTGACACCCAGGGTGGGACCATTTTTGGCCCCAGGGGCATAATTTGAACAAACTTGGTAGAAGTCTACTAGGTCAAGCTACATACCAAATATCAAAGCTCTAGGCCTTATGGTTTCAGAGAACAAGATTTTCCCATGTTTTTTCCCAATATAAGCCTATGTAAAACATGTGAACCTGGGTGGGGTCAATTTTGGCCCCAGGGGCATAATTTGAACAAACTTGGTAGAGGTCTGCTAGATCATGCTACATACCAAATATCAAGGCTCTAGGCCTTATGGTATCAGACAAGAAAAATTTTCTATGTTTTTCCCTCTATAAGCCAATGTAAAACATGTTACACCCAGGGCGGGACTATTTTGGCCCTAGGGGCATAATTTCAACAAACTTGGTAGAGGTCCACTAGGTCATGATTCTTACCAAATATCAAAGCTTTAGGCCTTATGGTTTCAGACAAGAAATTTTTTCCATGTTTTTCCCTATATAATAAGCCAAGTAAAACATGTGACCCCTGGGGCTGGGCCATTATTGGCTCAAGGGCCATAATTTGAACAGACGTGGTAGAGGTCCACTAGGTGATGCAACATATCAAATATAAAAGCTCTATCCTCAATCCACAGCCTCTTCGGCACAGGTGGTCTCGAATGTACTGTTGGCCTCGTATGTAGTTGTATTTCAGCAATTGTGACTGAACTCAACTGTTCTTTAGAAATACAAGGTGTGGATTGACGGATCAAAGATTTGGAGGGGGTCAATCTGGAAATTCCTCACTGAAACAACCTGTGGTCTTGATGTAGGCTGCAACCTGCTGTCTAATGGTTTCTCTCCAGTCCGGTAGCTCTGGGTGCTCTTCATTGCTGAGTAAGGTATGAGCATCTAGGAAGTTCAATCCAAGTTGGATGATAATTTCAGCTGCATAGTTTTTCTGTAATGCTGGTAGTTTGGACAGTCTATGAGGAAGTGTTTGGGTGTCTCGGGTTCCCCGCAAGTGCACTTAGGCCAAAAGAAAAATATGTCTTGTTTCTGGTTACATGACCAAAATTTTTAGGGTCGGTAGGTAGGCAAACTTTTTTTTTTTACAAAAACTTTTTTGTATGGAAAAAGTAAGAAAATCCTTAAAAACAGTCTAAATTTAGACCTTAATATCCCCAAAGTCTTCAAAAAAGTTTGAGTAGGCCCCAAATTATAAGGGTCGGTAGGGTAACCGGAAACAAGACATTTTCTTTTTTTGGCCTTATTACTGTCACATTGGCCCAGTTTGTATCTGTAGTCCTTTAGTTTCGAATATCCTGTCTGTATTTGTAGGATTAGGCAAAAGCTTTTCCTGTTGAGGATATCCAGAAACTTCTTGGAGTCCACTTTTGAGACTAGCATATTGTATGCTCTGCCATACTCTGTGTTGTCCCATCTGGATTGCCATTTCGATATTTGGGTCTTCTTGGTGGCCTCCTTGTTCTCTAGTATTGTAGAAGAATTTCTGCCCTCTGGTTGGATCATTGCCTCCATAGCAGCTTCTTTGACCAGTGCATCGGCGATTTCATTTCCTGCGATACTGGCATGACCTGGGGTCCAGGAAATATCCACTTCGGCTCCCTTCTGTTGTAGTGTAGTGATAGTCTGCCCGATTTCTGTGGTAATGTTCTTATAGCTTGTCTCCTTCCAGTTGAGTGTAAGGATTCCCACTGTGGATTGACTATCACTAGTCAATTTGACTCTAGGTCATGTGGTTTCAGAGAAGAAGAATTTTTAATGTTTCATCTTGAAAATCTTTTTTTAGCCTGTGTTACCTAGATATGCTATGGACCGGAACCATGTGAACAATTTTTAAAAATGGCCATATAAGGATCAATCCTTCCAAGTTTGGTCAAAATCCAGCCAGTTGTTTAGGAGGAGATGTCCATTGAAGCAATTGTTGACGGCGCACAACAGACGACGGACATCCAATGATCACAATAGCTCACCATGAGCCAATGGCTCAGGTGAGCTAACAAGCAGATATTTTGTCCCCTGAAGCCCTTTAGGATTTCCTTGACTTTATCTTTATCATGCAAAGAGTTCAATGTCTGAATAATATAGTTATGTAATGTGACGAATACGAATTCTACCTACGCGAATAAGGGTCCAATACTTTTTAAAACAATCAGGATTGAGCTTTTGCAAAACAATCCGATCGATAGCAGGTTTAACTAAATCGGATTTAAAAAGATATTTGAAGTAAAACAGCTACTTTAAGTGCTATAAAATGCTTAAAACAGAAAATTTAAAATAATTTTTACTTTGTATCTTCATGCGGCACGGAATTTACCCTAACACCGGTCAAAAACGGTATAGATAAAATGCGAAATATATACGCGCGAAATTTATACCTACCTACCTAGTTACCTACCCACCGACCGACCTGCCTGCCTGCTAAACTGGTGCCCTGTTATCATCAAATATAGGGAAGGGCTTCAGACTGCCTGCCTACCTGCAAGACAATGTAAGCAAACTCTTCCCCTTCAAGATGATTGCAAAACTAGATAGGACACAACGCAACGCACACAAAAACAAAGAAAAACACAGAATCCTCACAATCAAAGGGAAGTACATTAAACAAACTAATCAACAGCAACGTAACCACCGCCTTAGAATGTGAAGTATCCTTAGTTACCAGGGGGTAGGGCTTAAATGTATCTTACCGAAGTTAGATTTTTGCCCTAGATTAGAACTGTTGTTGTTAAAACACAAACTTGTTTAGCTCGCATGAAGGCTACCTAACTAATGCAATGTATCATCACAGTGAAACAATTGATTCAAACTAATACACTATGATGAAACAAAGATAATGCCTTATGACTCACAGATAGTCTGTGCTAAAGAAAACCTCAAGTTCAGCTATTGTTGGCCCAGCCAATGCCAAGCTTCAGCACCAACCAACAGATTAAAGCTTTACGTTAGGACCATAATTGAGTCTGAGGCCTGACCCACCGTCATGAGAGAGAAACCATAGCTATAAACCGTTAATGAGTTTACAACCAGGTTTGCAGACTGTTGCATGAAACATGACATCCATGTTGTATCCCACTCTTTTTATAGCGTTTAATAATCTTTTTTTTTTTAATTAATCACTAAAATTAGGCTATCCAACAATTATTTAAAATTTATAAACCAAATCGCCATAAAATACAGGTTTCTGATATGCCTTTTTGCAGAAGAGTTTCTAAGCAGATATTGTATTTAACAATTAACTCTGAGTGTCGGTTATAAAATTAAGAAAAAAAAACTTTACGAAGTTTATGGTATCGATTTCCTTGTTTTAGTTACTTAAAAGTCAAAAATTTGTTTCTGTTATTGAAGTCTGTCATAAAGGCTTCTTAAACATTTCAGCAGAAGAGAATAGCAGACGACTTTTGCTGCGATTGGCGCTTTAAGGGTTAAGCGTAATCAATATGCACAAGACGATATGTGTGTGTGGATTATTGCATTATATTTATTAATAAGTGGGCCTCGACGCGAGAAAATCTGTCTTCGGGGGTTTGCGAATAACACAGGCGCAGACCAGCCTGCGCATCCGCGCAGTCTGATCAGCGCCTTTGTTATTCGCTTTTTGGAAAGTATAATATCTAGGCTTGCAACAAGCGAAATTACGAATTTCTAGATAGTCTGTGTAGCTGAAGAGACTTGTTTGAAACACGCTTTGTCGGAAACTCCGAAGACAGGTTTTCTCACGATGAGGCCCAAGTGTAGTTGAATAAGGATGGAATACTGACATATCTCATTTCATAATAGTACCTCGACCAAGATACTAGCAATTACAAATTCCTATGATCTGTCTTGCTTTTCGCTTTTCAGTAAAGGCAGATCTAGAGGAATAATCCACATAATACGACTGACAGCATTCCTGAGCAACAGCTGCTTTAATGTCACAGTGTTAGTAAGTAAGGGTGCAAAGATCAGGAATTGATGCAATTAAGTACCACACCTGACCCAGGATAAGTTCTATAGTTGTGAGACATACGCACGATTTACTCTTAAAAGCATGGTGCCCTTTCATCTTCGCAAGCCAAGGGTACTAACTCCACTTCGTTCCTTACGCAAGGAACGAAGTGGAGTTAGTACCCTTGGCTTGCGAAGATGGGTGTCCTTTCCGGGACAAAGGCAAAAAGGGAGAATCAGATCAGGCGCCGTTCAGTGCGGCATCTTATCAGGTTCTGCACTGTTTGCTTTAAAATAGACTGATAAAAGGTAAATGAAAATTGAAACTACTACTATACCAACAACACATGAAACGGACTCGGCTTTTATGGCCTAATTACCTTTATTGTGACGATCAAGCTCACTATCAATGTCTATGCCAGAATATATGGAAAATTCATGTCCATTTGTTCATTTTGCATACAGTTCGCTACCCCAAGCCCATGTAGATTCTATCCTCAGGTTCTCGTGCACTTTGTTGATACACTTTACATAACGGGATGTCGGGTCATCTGAAATTGAAATACCAGAACCCTTCAATAGTTTACGGTTAAGCATTACAGCCAACATATCTGATCTTCTCAGAAACCTTACTATTATACTGCGGGGTTTAGATCCACGTGTTTTAGGTCCGACGAGGTGTGCAACTTCGATATCAGTTTCAATTTTGAGATTATTACTTATATAGTCACAGAATAAATTGTATGTGTTCTCATGGCCACTGTCAGATTCTTTAAAGACATAGAAAATTTAGCAATAATACTGGTACCACTCATTATGATTCTCTCCAGGGGTCATACTGGACAGATCAAAGGCTTATCTTTATTAGGTGATTATGACTTCCTTACAGGGGGCAATAAAGTGGTCCCATGAAGGGATTAGGTATTTTCTGATAAAATATTGATCTTTATCTTAGTGAAAGAAATTGTGTTGTATACAGGTAAGTCCCCTCTTGAGGCCCCTTTAAGTTTGTGAGATATTGAAACTGTCCCTTATCAGTAAATTCACTAATGATTCCATATATCACAAAATATATGCCTTTAAGACCGTGGATTCTGATGGAAGGGCACAGTGAACTAATTGTTTCTCCCATAGACCCCAATGGTGAACCCCTAGTATTCGACAGTTTATTCTGCATCTCACAATACATGTGGGGCATCACCATATGCCTTAAATTCAAGCCAAATCATGAATTAGGGGAATAAGAAATGAGAAAACATACATTCACTTGCTTTTTTTCAACTGTTGCATGTTGATTAATGGCTGCCAAATTTTTGGAAAACTCGTCCCAGTTCCTATTAGAAATCACTTTTTTTACTTTTTGCTCTAAAAAACAAAATAGTAATGCATCTGGTAGTAAACTATGTACCAATTTGAAGAAAATAATTTTTGCATCTGCTAGAGAATAAAATATATTTTTACTTTAGCCTTATCATCCAATCAGATGCATCCATTTGCCAGATAATAGCCTCGGAGTTCCTCTCAGCTTTTTTACTCCTGGGATATGTTGATATAATTAGTTCCCAGTCCCCGGAAGTTTTACGCGTGTATTGCTCAAGATCATTTACTTTATTTTCAAGCGAGCCAATATAAAATTCGTTTTGAATTGATAACCGTTCAGTGTCCTTCAGCTTTTGATCCAGCTCATTTTTCGGCGCTCTAAAGCTTTCAGATTTTGATTAGTTTCTTTCTTATAGTTTTCTACTTTTGAGTCTAAGGCCTGGCCTTGTTATCAAATGCCGTTTCAATGTCAAAGATTCTTGATTCGAGTGGATCAAATCTCTCAGTGGAAAATATTTCGAAGTGGTACCTCAAGCTTTGAAGCGTCTACACACATCCCGGTCTTCATGGCATCTTGGACTGCACCATCAATCAACTTTTTTAGTTCTTCGTGTTTCACAACTTCATCATCTTGAGTGTCAATGATCAAACTTGCCTTCTGATGATAGGGTCTCTTCGCGCACTAGCTTTCTGACCTGCTCCACGTTGTTTGGATTTGTAATTTTCTGTGATTTGCTGGAATCCAATATTGAATGACCGCTTAAACAGGACTGGCTTGTACCAGCAACATCAGAGGCGCGAGAGATATTAGTTCCAGCTCCAGTACTTGCAGTATTCTTAATAGTGGCAGAAACTTTTGGTGTGCTGGTCATGGGCTGTTTTACAGCTGAACTTTTACTTGACGTGTTTTGATATTGTTGCTCATTTTGGGCAGTATACTATAGTATCCTTGAAACAGCTTATATGCTACAGTGAGTTCAGTGATTTCATATCATACGCTGATTACACATCATGTTATTTCAAGCTGACAAATGAAATCGAGGCATTATATTTGAAGTTGAATATTGATCCATAAATTATTTGATCCTAAAAACTTCTAATAACAAGATTGTTTTGATTCGAAAAAATAAGTAAAATAGTACCCTCACTGATCCATGGCTGCACAGTTATCCGACTTTTCAAGTTTCACTTAAATATCGCATATTTACTCAGTTTCTTCCTTCAATGTATATCTTTTATGTTAAATGTTTTGGGTATTTAGCAGTTGTACCACACATGATTCAGTCTACCACATGGGAAAGTGACAAAATCACAACTAGACATCACAAACAAGAGCCAAGAGGTCAGCCCTTTCCAAGCAGGTGACCACAAGGCAGCAATGAACAGACGCGAAAGCTATTAGATGTTTTTCCCCCAAGACACAAGATGCCCTTTGGACAACGACATGTCTTTATAAACATTTACAACATATGTAAAGGGCATTCTGGGTCTAGGGGGGCATCTACAAATAAACTGAAAGACACCAGTTTCACCTTTCCAATGACAACTGTCACAATTTTAGGTGTATTTCGTACGAGTGTGCAGAAGAAATAAGGTAAGGTTTTGGAAATGAAGAACACTTATATCCTTAACATTTTCGCTCTTTTTTTTTTAAAAAAAACTAGCAATGTATTTTCCCTAAGTCTGGTCCTCGAACCCAGTATAAACGGACTGGTCACTGACAGAAATACAAGTTTGTGTTGTCGAGGCTTTATTTTAGCGCTATTTCAAAGTACTACAGCCAATAAAATTGAATCTGAACATACACTAGATCATAAGAGGTTACTCCCGGTATGCGAAGCTGAAATATTATGAGTTACAGTTAAAAGAATTGAAGTTTTCTCATCTTTCTGTGATTTCTGACGATTTTCGGCTAAAAGAGCCGAAAATAGCTAGAAAGGGTACCTAGGTTTCTTGTTGATGCTCATAAAGACGGATAAACTTTCAATAAATATAACAATACAGTCTTAAAGATAGTATATGGAACCATTGCTTTTTGAAGAAAAATCAAAGGTATGCAGAGAAATGACAGAGAAATGACATAGATATTATTATTTGATCTTCAATATACGTCAGTTTTGAAAGCTCAGCCACCGTTAAGCCACGACAACGTATTTCCAATATATACATTTACCTGTATGTAAGTGACCAGTCCGTGTTTATTGGGTCCGAGTCTGGTCTAAACGGTACCCAGTATAAAGACGTAAAATGAGGGATGGGAGTAGAAAGTGCACGTTTTCATGGTATTGTGCACGGTGAATCGATTTGAAACGTATTTGGTTGCCTACTCTGTATATTTTACTGCTGAACTACATCAATTTTAATAACATTAGGGCAATTTGAAAAGAACTTCTAGCGATAAGGCGTATATTTTCCCTAGTTGACATGATTACAAACACCAAATTTTCAAATTGCCCTAATGTTTTTAAAAATTGTGTAGTTTGGCAGTAAAGTATGCATAGTAGGCAACAAAATACGTTTTAAAGCGATTCGCTATTTACAATACGGTGTAAACGTGCACTTTCTACCCCCACCCCTCATTTAACGCCTTTATACTGGGTGCCGTTTAGACCAGATTTTGAGTTAACGCATTGCGAATTTTAAAAAAATAAAAGTGCTAAACTGTTAAGGATATAAGTGCTCTTCATTTCCAAAACCTTACCGTATTCCTTCTCCGCACGCGTACAAAATACACCTAAATTGTGGCGTTTGTCATTGGAAAGATGAAACAGGTGTCTTTCAGTTTATTTTTAGATGCTTTGCCCCCCTAGACCCAAGATGCCCTTTGGACAACGACATGTCGCTATAAACATTTACAACATATGTAAAAGGCATCTTGGGTCTAGGGGGGCAAAGCATCTAAAAATAAACTGAAAGACACCAGTTTCATCTTTCCAATGACAAACGTCACAATTTTAGGTGTATTTCGTACGCATGCGCAGAAGGAATACGGTAATGTTTTGGAAATGAAGAGCACTTATATCCTTAACATTTTAGCACTTTTATTTTTTTTAAAATTCGCAATGCATTTACTCAAAATCTGGTCTAAACGGCACCCAGTATAAAGGCGTTAAATGAGGGGTGGGATAGAAAGTGCACGTTTACACGATATTGTAAATGGTGAATCGCTTTGAAACATATTTTGTTGCCTACTATGCATATTTTACTGCCAAACTACACCAATTTCAAAAACATTAGGGCAATTTGAAAATTTGGTGTTTGTAATCATGTAAACTAGGGAAAATATACGCTTTATCGCTAGAACTCCTTTTAAGTTATCATCTATTCTGTCTGGTTCTAAAATTTTGTGCAGGATTGAAACAGAACAGCATTTGTTCTAACGGTTCATTATAGCCATACATTTGGAAAGAAATAGGTTTATCACCCAGGGGATTGCCAGGCATTGTTAGTATAACATGCATATTGTAGCCATTTCTAAATTAATGGACCCAAATAAATTATTGGTTAATTGTTTTGCATTAGTCTATCAATTAGATTTAGTCTTACAGTTGAATTTTGTTTCAGATAATATAATTTTATATTTAGCCAATCAAATGGGAACATTATGATTGATACAAAAATACATTCAGTTAATTCTTTGCATATGTTAAATCAAACAAAATAGATTAACTGTAGTAATGGAACGAATAAATAAAATGAGCAAGCTCGTTTGACTTTGATCCTTTGCCATTAAGTCTATCATTGGCCATAGTGTTGATACTGAGTAGAGTGCCCTCTTAATGCTGATATTTGCTAGACATTTTTGAGTGCTTCTTTTGAATCTATATCCTGGCGAGTTTACGATGTATTCTAAGGTTTACTACACATATAACTCTTTGTTATTATTCCATTTACCATGTTTACAAGGGTCCTGTTATATGTTGTCAAAGTCATAGTTTGTGCAGGATTATTAGCCAGCATTGCTAAAACTAAGTTAGATCTCATGACTGCACTTTCTTATATTTCACTTTTCCACCCATCATTCTAAAAGAACATTGTAAAGTCTATGTTACAATAACTTTAATGTCACTTGGTCAAAGAACATCCAGCGATAAGGCGTATATTTTCCCTAGTTGACATGATTACAAACACCAAATTTTCAAATTGCCCTAATGTTTTTGAAATTGGTGTAGTTTGGCAGTAAAATATGCATAGAAGGCAACAAAATACGTTTCAAAGCGATTCACCATTTACAATACCGTGAAAACGTGCACTTTCTACTCCCACCCCTCATTTTACGTCTTTATACTGGGTGCCGTTTAGGCCAAACTTTGAGTAAATGCATTGCTAGTTTTAAAAAAGTAAAAGTGCAAAAATGTTAAGGATAGGAGTGCTCTTCATTTCCCAAACCTAACTGTATTTCTTCTGCGCATGCGTACGAAATACACCTAAAATTGTGGCATTTGTCATTGGAAAGATGTAAATGGTGTCTTTCAGTTTGTTTTTAGATGCTTTGCCCCCCTAGACCCAAACTAGACCCAAAATGCCCTTTATATATGTTGTAAATGTTTATAGCGACATGTCGTTGTCCAAACGACATCTTGGGTCTAGGGGGGCAAAGCATCTAAAAATAAACTGAAAGACACCAGTTTCATATTTCCAATGACAAACGCCACAATTTCGGGTGTATTTCGTACGCATGCGCAGAAGGAATACGGTAAGGTTTGGGAAATGAAGAGCACTCCTATCCTTAACATTTTAGCACTTTTACTTTTTTAAAACTAGCAATGCATTTACTCAAAATTTAGCTTAAACGGCACCCAGTATAACTACTTAAAAAGAGGGGTGGGAGTAGAAAGTGCACGTTTTCACGGCATTGTAAATGGTGAATCGCTTTGAAACGTATTTTGCTGCCTACTATGCATATTTTACTGCTAAACTACACCAATTTCAAAAGCATTAGGGCAATTTGAAAATTTGGTGTTTGTACTTATGTCAACTAGGGAAAATATACGCCTTATCGCTAGATGTTCTTTGGCCAGATATATTTTGACTGATAAAGTTTTTATTTAAATTGGTATTGAAGTAACAATTGATCTGATTCCTTAGATATGATCATATCTAATATGATCATTGCCGTAGAGTAAAACTCACCACTATAACCGATTTTCCCCTTATATTGGTTAAACAAGTGATCAGAAGTACTAAGTTGATGTGATTGACTGTTTCGTTAATTGAGTAACGAAAGCTGTGCAGAATATTAACTTAAATTAATTTAAAACTTAGGTAATGCCTAGCCATCCACATACGCTACTAGATGCCAAGATACAAATTGATTAGGGTACCATCTCTTCAAAACAGTAACTGATTACACGCAGTTATAATGCATAAGACCTGACTACCTCCCTCAAAACATTTAGTAATTGGAATGGTTATTCTTTTATGGAAACTGAACCTTAATATAATGGATACATGGAATCTAGCCTGAGTCATGTAAAGTAACTGAATGTTTACCCATAATTTTAACAACTGTAAACGGATACAAAAAGTGATTGTTTTCGAATAACTGATTAGAATTATTTAAATTAAACTTATAACTCTTCATTTAAATATTACAAAACTCTAAACTCACCAAAATAAATTAGCTCTTCAGGTTCAATCGTATAACCTCTTTGACAACATATTGGATAAACATGGGCCTAATGATATACTTTATACAGTAATGCATATTCATAAATGTTAAGAAACAAAAATAGAAAATAGGAATGTATCATTCTAAGTACTGGTACTTTGGAGCTATCATATTATTTGCTTAATCATTTTTGTAGATATTAAAAGTTAATAGATATACTATTTTGCAAATGTCTTTCTAGTTTTGCAATTACCTCAATGAGGAGAGAGAGAGAGAGAGAGAGCCGGTTGCTTTACTTTAATTGTGTTCCTGATGTCTTGCGACTCAACAGTTAGTATTCTGTGGCTCTTCCTCACAGTGTCATGTGTTGGTAAGCATTGTGTGATTGTGGTATTTCCTTATAATACTTACTTGCTTTTTTGAAATGTTATAAAATACCAAATGGCGTATAATATAAGGAATTAAGCAATGTAAATGGTCTTGAAAGTTGTAATATACGTTACAGATAACAACATGATAGTTTACACCTGAAACGATATTGAGTACAGCCTTTCACTCTTGAGTTTCAATATAATAGTCATATCTGGTGTTTTATGGTTTTCATATAGCATTACATGCTAAATTTTAGAATGAAAATATTCTTGCCTTATTTAACGTGTTATTCTGGGTTATCATATCAAACAGTATATAACTCTTAAAGTTTTTGTGATAAAAACAAGCTGCTTGCAATTATAAAATGGCCAATTACTTGTCTTTTGGAACATATATTTAAAACATGAATGAAAAATGAGAAGCTTATTAACTGAAACTATTTAACAATATGTCAATTGTTTTACAGGGGGTGGGTTAAATGTAACATAAATGACACTACAATGGACCCTGATAACTTTTATAAACATACATATCTGTAGGGATGGAAATGTTCTTGTATATTACATGAATGTTTGGCCAATTTGAATATTCAGCTACTACCTTAACAACCTTATTTATATTATTTTGTTTTAAAATGTGAGGGGTAACGTAGTTAACATGCTGTAACAACAAAACGCCATAACCATCAGAGAGCTTACATGTTTCAAAAATCTTAACAAGAAACGCAAATTTATGTTAACATTTGATTTGAATAGCAAGGCACATACCATTTTCCAGAATTATATTTCTGTACACAATGTGTTTTTTCCAGGATACTGACATGAAGTCGACGCCAATCTGACGTAAAACTGAAGTCCACATTGAATCAAATTTTCATTTTGGCCCTCTTCTTTACGCTTTTTACCACTTCAACACAATAACCAAACTAAAATGCGATTACTTAAGGTGTTTACAGCACTGGCAGATATAAGCTGTTTGATTCATGTGAAAAGACTGTGCGCAATTTTGTGACGTCACTGTGACGTTGCTACTGCAAGAAAAAATTGGAAACATCTTTTTCCTTAAATCGATATATTTCTCTAGGAAACACTCTTACCCGAAAATGTACAGGGGAGCCCAAATTTCGACACAGCGGCCTTCATTACAACCTATGGCATTGTAAGAAAGACACTGAACACTAAACAGTCAAATGAAATTAAAAGGCAATTAAAGTGAAGCAACCAAACGGCACTACGGTAAGTAATACACAACAAAACATGGACCAAACAAAGCATTGAGGACAACAATAAACAATGAAACAACAACGACATAACCAGCGCCTTAGAATGCTCAGCAGAAGTCACGGGGAGCTTTAATTTTCCTGCCAAGTATTCGCCCTACATTCTGCTGTTGTCAAGCCAGAAAATAGTGTTCAGCTGGCTTTCTTACTAATCCACTGTATCATCACGGGGAAACAACCAAATTTAAAAGCATTCTATGATGAAACAAAGAAAATTGCTCTCATACCCCAGACAGTCAAAGCTAATAAATGAAATTCCTTGTCGACCCACGGTGGCCCCAGCCAAAGACAAACGTCAGGCACTGAACCACCGAACAGGGTCATCACTGAGTCTGAAGTCTGACCCACCCGTAATTTTATTTTACAAAATGAGGTTTTTCATTGTTCAGAAACACAAAGGAAAATTGCCTTACTGAAACGCAAATTTGAGCATAAATTCCAATTTTTGTGACTTTCGTATTTGACCCTTTCAAGTTAAATAAGCTGTATTTTGCATAATACCCAAGGTATTGTTCTGAAACGTTCACACATGATGTGAATAATATAGAATTTTTGTTTAGCAATAGAATATTGAAAATATTTAACATAATTAAGCTTTTTTAGTAATTTGTTTACTGTATGCGTTGGAATATTCCCTTTAATCTGATATGCAACATGACCATGTTCTGAAAAAGTTGGCTTTTGACCCCAACCCTAGGGTCGAGAGGGGGGGGGGGGGGGTAATTTTGACCCCCACTCCAGCGTCAGGGGGTGGGGGGCTCTGCAGCAAATTTTTAATGATTCCCTTTAATCTGATATGCAACATGACCATGTTCTGTGTTCTGAAAAAGTTGACTTTTGACCTATTGACCCCATCCCCAGGGTCGAGGGCTGCGTTGGTGATTCCCTTCAATTTGTTAATTTGATATGCAACATGAGGTTGTTCTGAAAAGCTTGAATTTTGACGTTCTGACCCCACCCCCATTTGACCCTATCCCCCAGGGTCAATGGGGGGAGGGGGGTCTGCAGCAAAATTTTGTGATTCACTTTAATATGATATGCTACAAGGGGGGGGGGAGTCTGCGGGCTTGGGATGGTACACTGTATATATCGAGGGAGCACAGGTAATAATATCGAAATAAAAATTGTATATCTTACTCTGAAGTTCATTTTTGTATTAGCAAAACGTGTAGAACCCTGATGAAATAATGCAATATATCACATTTCATCTGGGTCTTCACTATTTGCCAACGTAAGCATTTAGGAGTTACTACTGTGTTTCCAGGGTTCAAATGACCCCCGTTTTTCTTTTATTTAACAACTTTAACCCTTACTAATAATGGCCATTTAGCATGTGGATGTAAATGCACAAAGCGTAACTAAATCTTATTTTTGCGAGCAGCCCTTATTTTGAACAAAGGCCCAAATGCCCTGCAAATCAGAATAACTTAGTCTTATTCCTTGAGATATATACCCTTTTGTGCCTCTATATTAGTTATCATAAGCTAAATGCATGAGTTTTACACTACTGATCGGTACTTCATTTATATATCGATAAGGTACACTTGGGGACTAATTCAAATTGGAGCAACAGAAACACGCAGAAATTCCATCTAATTCCAGCCTATATAAAAGATCATACTTCAGTGAGAAAAATAATCCAAATACGCGGTCGAAATCTAAATTCATTTCTGAAATTTCTTTTTCAATTGAAATAACCATTAAGGAATAAACGGGGAAAAAACGGGGTTCACGTTAAGCCTGGAAAAACAGCAGTATATTATATGACTTTTTGGATACTGTCAAGGCCGCACCTCATGAATGTGTAATTAGGACTGGTCAACCTTAGACATAGGTAAAAGCTAAAAATGAGGCGTGGTTTTATTCAAAAGTAACTGTGTCATCTTGCTCATTTCCTCAGTATAGATGCAAAACACATTATTTAGTCCTTAAAACGGCTGCAAAATAACTGCATCTGATGAAAATATCAATTTAACATATACTAGGCAAAAAAAGAAACGCCGAACACAATAATTAAAAATATTTTAAGTTAAATTAGAGTGGCAAAATTTCATCATCTGTTTTGCTATTTTTTCTTCCACACATTTTCCCCATTGATTTAGTGAGGTGAGTCAATCAAAACCAGTGTACTGACCGATTTTTCATTTTCCTGTTTTTCACATACACACTCAGTCCAATCAGATTTACATGTGTACTTACTACTGAAATCTCTTGTCAAACATCCCAAACGTCCAAAAACATTTAAAAACTTTGGAATTTAAGATTACACATAGCTAATTTATGGTGACAAAATTGGCACATGTGGAACCTTAACGTGCAATAGGAATGTTAAAAACTAACATGACGCCAAAGCCAAACGATTTCGGTGCCATGTTAGTACGATTGGACGTCTTAAGAATCGTTTCCAACAAATTGGGACAACGTCACACCGTCCCCGTCTAGGGCGTCGACGGGACGTCAAGATCCAGACGTCTCATTTATGTAATCGATTTCATCTGGAGTCAGTCACAGCTAGGACATCCAAAGGAACTCATAATCCAAAAATCAGGGCTCAAACTGTGATAAATCGTTTCAAGAGATTTGCTTATGACCCCCACCTCCCAACTTTTGACGGAACTTTACTTGGTGCAGTATTTACGTCAAATTAAGGACCCCACGGTAGTACCAATGTCTTAATGAATTGTGAAACCGTCAAAGAGCGTTCTCTAGCACCATTTTGCTCTAATTTTTCCCATTACTGCATGTTTTTTAATGAAATACATACATTGACCTGGTACAGTTAGCACTTTTCATACATGGCGGCATCTCTTTTTTGGCCTAGTATAAGCATCTATAGAGGTAATTAAACATTGTGGACCCAGATCAGACTACAGGAGCAGTCTGATCTGGGTCCACACTGTTTGTCTATGAGCCGTCAAATATTTTAGTGGACGACAAAAAAAATACATTTTGTGATTATGCGCTTTAAGGGCTAATATATGTGAGTTCAGTGTGTATACTGTTAGGATTTTCATGAAATGCATGCACGTTTGTGCGGCCTAAACAACATATTTATTCTTCACAAAATTATAAATAGAACCTGATTTCCCTTGTTTAGCAGATGGTATAGCTGAACCACGTCCAGATATGAATATTAAAGTTGCCGCCTGTACAGTAAGCAAAAAGTCTATTAATACAAAGGGTTAATTTTCCTTTTGTGTTAAAATTGTTTAAGAATACAGTAAAACCTGTCTTAAGCAGCCACTCATAAAAAAATTGGTTTTCAATACCGATTATGGCTTAATGCAGGTCAAAAGTATTGCAGAATGCTCCAAAGGGGAGCATTCTGCAATACTTTCAACCTTCATTAAGCTACCATTTTCCATTAAAATCTTTGTTTTGTCTATTTTTAAGTGGCCACTTAAGACAGGTTTTACTGTACATTAGATAACAGGAAACAACTATAAATATGTTTATCATTTAATTTCAATTAGAACTTTTTTGTGACTGTAGCTTCCCTTGTTTTGCAGCAACATTTTTTGCAAAAATCTGGAAGTATCAACGCATTGATTTAAACGGCAACAACAAGACATAACGAACACTTTTTTCCATCATCTGTATGCGAGGAAAAAAATACTTTGTACAAGTATTTGAAAAATATTAGAAAAAGAATTAAGACCCAGTTTTGGTTATTACTACATATGTGCACCAAGTCACTCTTTTGAACTCTGCCTACTGCACGCTAGAGAACCACTGTACTCGAACAGTGCAGACATCGCGTGGTGGTTGTAGTCTAAAAGTGCACAAAATAGGGTACCTTGCTGTTTAAAAAGGTAATATTTTGGTCAATATTTTACTTATGAAAATATTTATCGCGAATTATTGTCACTTAGAAATCAAGCTGTGTATCTGCTTAACAAATTTTTGTGGGTTGAGTGATAATCACTACAGCGCCAGCCAGGTATGCAAAAAATGTGATTTTTTCCTGGAAAAGAGGATGAAACAATTTTTTGCATATGTTCTTGCATTTATGCTTAGTTAAGCTAGAATGCAAAATAAAAATACTTTAATGTGAACAAAGTTCCAGATCTGAGGCTTGAGCATTTTGAAAGTTATTGAAGTTTTTCATACTGTACACATAAATCTGAATATCGGGTGTTCTGGCACAGTGGTCCGGTCATTGACTGCATCATATTGATTTTATTTAGACACTTGACTATTGGGTCAGAACACCCGATATGCAGAACTATGTGTACAGTATGAAAAGCTTGAATAACTTTCAAAATGCTCTGTCCTCAGATTTCAATTTTTTGCACTTTTAAGGACTGATATTTTGCATTTTATCGAAATAAAGCATAAATTCCAGAAGATAAGCAAAAAGTTTCTTTCACCCTCTTTTTCAGGAAAAAATCACATTTTTGACATAACTCTGGTGCTGTAGCGACTATCACTCAGCCCACAAAAAAATTATTAAGCAGATACACAGCTGGATTTATAAGTGATATAATTTGCGATGAATATTTTTAGAAGTAAAAAAGTGACCAAAATATTTCCCCTATTAACAGCTAGTTACACTATTTTGTACACTCGTCAACTGCAACCACCATGCAATGACTGTGCTGTTCTAGTACAGTGGTTCTCTAGCGTGTACTGGGTAAATTTGCACTATGAATAATTATATAACTAAACCTTCATGCTGGTCAATAGAACAAAGAAATAACTTGTCAGGTCCACTAGTGTAAGATCAGATATATCGTGTTTCCATAAGCAAACAGAGTAGACCCAGATCAGGCAGCTCTTGTAAGAGCTGCCTGATCTGGGTCTGCTCTGTTTGCAAAAGCGAAAAAGGGCGTCTCTGAGGTAAAAGGTTAAAGTAGAGAAGCACAAAATAGAAGCACAAAATAATCTAACTGGAAAGGTGAACAAATTTATTTAAGAAATAAATTCAATTTTTGGAATGTTCATGGAATCATGAATACTTCTGGTCTCTTGCAAAGTAAGTGAAGCCCAAAGTTAAGGTTAACTTTGCAAGAGACCTGATGTATTCATGATTCGATGAACAGACCAAAAATTGGATTTTTTGCTTATATTTACATTTTATTATAAATCCCTAAAATAAAATAAAATTATTATTTCTGAAACAAAACAATTTTGTGTTTAATTTGTAATCGTATTAACAGCTTTGTCAGAGTGTAAAACGGAAAAGCGGAACAGCCAACGTGAACACAAGCAGCCAATGGGGCAAACAAGAGGCTTGTTTTGCATGTGAAACTCGGGTGTGGCTCGCTGTCAATTACAACACCAGTCTTACTTCTGGCGGATGAGTTCGATGTTGAAGCCTATTGCACAGGCAAGTAATATTGGCAGCTGTCGATCAATTCTGTGTCATTCATGAGGCTATGAACCGTTGCAAAAATCTAAAAATTCATTAAAGGCTTGCTTCGAAAATGTAAATATTAGATGGTCTATGAAGCTTTGGGAAAGGCACCAGAGACTTATACAGCACAGAGTCTATGGGCAGCAACATATTGCCATAAACAGATCAACAATAATAGCATTAAAAGGTTAAAAGTCTGATAGAAAATACTAAAATTCATGAGCTCTTCATGGCTTATGAAAAATTTTCAAGCACTTTTCATTGCAAATTTAATTTTCAAGCACTTTTCAAGAAAGCCCTTCATATGCAAGTCTTTTTCAAGCCTGTGCCCTCTGAATCTTGAAGGAACTATATTGCACTCAAGCTGAAAACAACTTTATGCAGTTTTAGGCACTTTGAGTCACCCACACTATGTCTAGGTTTGAGACCACCAATATTCCACAGGAATACTTAGCCATTTTTCTACAAGTCCCAGGCCTTTAGTTAAGAATGTGTAAAAAAAATCTTTTTTCTGAACCAAACATATGCTGTGGGCACTCAAAAGAACTGTCTCAATGAGATGGTTCTTTTGAGCACCCAAAACATATGTTTAAACTGATGGATAAGAAAATATCTATACTTTTATGTTCATAATTTTGTTTACATGTATCTCAACCTGTGACATTGCCATTTTTTCTACAAGTCCTCACTAGCCTCCTGCATCAGGTCTCTCAGATATGCCTCTTTTTCATAATTATCTCTTGCCCATTCATTGTACGGTACCTGAAACACAAAGACACTAGTATTAGAGTAATCAGGGTGCATACAGGCAAGTTCATGTAAAATTCAAGGACTTTTCAAGGAGTTCTAAAAGACACAAAAACACTAGTATTAGAGTAATGAAGATCAGTTCTTTCACTGCCGCAAGGTGCGTTCTTCGATTAAAGAAGGGTTCATTCATGCAAGATTGTGTAAAATTCAAGGACTTATCAAAGACTTTCCTACTGTTTTCAAGGACTGAAAACTTATGAAAAATACTGATTTACACGTTAAAATTCTACTTCTGAAATGCTAGAGTCCATTACTAAAGATATTAGTTTTTGAAAATCAGTGTAAAATTATGGTGCCTTTTTTTGGTGCAGCATATGCTGCACCAAATAAAGGCTACACAAATTTATACTGATTTAGGCCTCCGAAAACAGTGTTGAATCCTCTTGCAAATGGTAAAATTCGAGGGCTTTTCAAGGCCTTTGAGTGTTTTTCAAGTACTTTTCAAGGCAAATTTTATTTTCAAGGACTTTTCAAGACAGTCTTGTATATTCAAGTACTTTTCAAGACTGTGCAAACCCTGGTAATGAAGATCAGTTCTTTCACTGCCGCAAGGTAAGTTTTTTGATTAAGAACATTAATTTTGCTCAGCTCATTAGACTCAGTCTGGTAGTTATTGCATATGGGCTGCGACACCAGAAAACCTGTCTTTGGGGCTTCGTGACGAAGCAAAATTCAAACCATTCTGCTTAGCTACAGAGACCAGCTAGAAAATATAAAGAGAAAATTCACACTTTTTTCAAATGCATTTATTTATTATAGAGCGTACAGTACGGCAGGAATAATCCCTCATTAAATATTTGTGAATGCTCTTCAATTAGCTTGTAATTAATTACTTTTGCTTGTCCATGGGGTCTGGCCATTTTCAGGTCAATGAGCTCTACACAAGAAAACTGGAGGATCACTACCACCTGCTTACGAACTACCCAAGAAGAATTATACATCCTTGATAATGGCAAAATTTCACAATGTTTCATAGTAATATTTTTAGCAGTGTGTGCATTGATGAGTATGTTTTGATACCTCACCAGTATTTAATAATTATTTCTAAAATTTAACCGTTAAAGCACTTATTATTACTAAAGCAGATGACATATTTTGTAACAATTTTCATCATTTTGGGTACAAAAAGACAGAGAAAAATCAAATGTAACTAATTGAAAAATAAAATACTTTTCTTTTGACAGTTGTAACATTCTAATTTGCATTGATCTGACTGTTGATTGTTATTAAAACAGAATATTCATTATCAAATATTGAAATAAAGCAATGTATGGAACCACTGGTAAGGTGATTCCAGGAATTATTTAGCTGAGTGAAATAGAGGTCAATGTCTATCTGTTTAATGCCCATTATCATATGACCTCACCTATGGGTGTGAAATAACTCCATGCATTAAAATCAATAAACCACTTTTGGTTTATAGAATTATAGATTTTCGGGAAATGTTGTAAAATGAGGCTTTGAACGTCATGCATATTGCAAAACACTAACATTTTTACGTCAAAAAAATCAATTCAAAATAATTTTACTGTCATATGATAAATAGAATCTAACATTCATGCTCTTGTATTATTGAATTTATTAAACTTGTTGGAAAAAAAGAGATAAAATGCTCCGCAAGCTTCACATTTTATCTCTATTCCCCAACTCCTTTAATAAATTCAATAAAACATAAATTAATTTAGCACTCATGTAAGATCCTCTATTTACTGTAATATGTCTGCCCCAAGATATTAAGATAAATGCAATAAATACTGCTGCAGCAGATGAAGGAATGATCTATGAAATTAAATATGTACATAATAAAATATTTATTTTTGGTTTATGAAAAATGTTCAAAATCATGAAAATACACTTTTAGAGCTTTTGTTTGTTTGATTTGATTCTTTACGTTCCATCAACAATCTTTCAGTTATATAGGGACGGGTCTTCCTGGGTTGAACCAGTACTAAGCTAGGATAAATGTGTCTTGCTCAAGGACCACAACGCAGTGACGCCGGTGAGGCTCGAACCCGCAGCCCTTCGGTCTCGAGTCAAGCACTCTACCACTGAGCCACTACGCTCCCTGTTTAGAGCTTTTGTCCCACTAGATAGCTTGATTTAGAGCTTTTGTCCCACTAGATAGCTGGATATGAATGTTTAATGAGTGCTTATGTATTATTGAATTTATTAAATGTTTTGGGGAAAAAGGGAAATGCCAGGCTTGCCGAGCATTTCATCACATTTTACAGCAAGTTTATAAATTTAATATTACAGACGCACAAATGATAGATTACTTTTATCTACATTTAAATTACTTTGAAATCACTTTTTTGGCAAGAAAAAGTTTAGATTTTGTCATTTTATATTCAACGTTGTTATGGACAGTATTATATAACGCTACTTAATATGTTGTTAACCACTAGTGGTTTAATGATTTTAATTCATGGCATTATATCACTCCAGGAGTGAGACTGGACGTCATATGATATATGGCAAATATTGTACCAAAATTTCATGAACTGTTTTAATCTGTTTATCACATATTCCATTTCACTATTTCAACGTGTTTGACGTTAAAAAATGTAAGTAAAACAGAGGAATGGCGTAATTTTTGCGTTACGTCATGCCACTTGTTCACATCTGAAGTCACCAAATGATCAATATTACGTGCCGGGCATGATAACCTCTCTCCGTACAAAATACATGACTTCCGGTTATCATCACGGCAGGCTGATAACCAGTTGGCGGGAAAGAGCTTATCACATATGCAGACTTTGGGTTATCACGGCAAAATGTGTCTTAAATATGTGATAAATGGCAAATATTGTACCCAAATTTCATGAACTGGCACTTTTTGTGCCACTGGGCTCGGAATAAAAGCCTGCTTCTACTGCAAGGCAGTAGAAGTGTGTTATATACCTAGCCCCGTGACATTTGCTTGTTGTTTGCATTTTCAATGAAAGGGTTGATGCGTCGTTAAACTTCTACTCATCATCATCATCATCATTTTCAAGCCCAGCTATGCCCATACAAATGCAGGCCTACAGATATGAGTGCATTCTGGAAAATTATTGTTCATATTTCTAAAACCAAAACATATGTTGTGGGTACTCAAAAGAACTGTCTCAATGAGACGGTTCTTTTGAGCACCCAAAAACCATGTTTAAATTAATGGTTATGAAAATAATTACAATTTATGCTAAAATTTATGCAAATGGTTGATACTTACTACAAGCACATGATAACCCATATGTTTCAGCTGCCGTATACTCATGGCTGTTCTACCATCTGGCTCTGCATTATATGGAGATCTCAGCATATCTTGGAATCTTAAAACTTTCACTGCAACCCTGGAAAACAGAAATACAGTAAAACCTGTCTTAAGTGGCCAATCGAAAAGGTTCAAAAATGCTTTTCAAGACAGATTATCGCTTAACGCAGGTCAAAAGTATTATAATATTTGTATGAATACAAAGATAATCACAACATCTTAGCTATTGAACATGTGAGGGATACAGATTAGAATAAGTCTTCGGACTTCCTTCTGAATCCCGTTTGTATAATGCTTATATATATTATTACTGTTTTGCTTTGTAAGTATTTATGTATTGTACAAATGAAATAAAGTTTAAACTAAAAGTATTGCAGAATGTCTGCAATACTTTCGACCTTCATTAAGCTACCATTTGTCTTTAAGGCCGCTTAAGACAGATACAGAAAAATTAGCAGAAATTGTTTTAACACTTTTTCTTGCCATTCACAACATTTGTAACCTGCTCTCTCATCTGCTTATGTACTTTGATACCCTATATCACAAACAATATAGACCCATATTTGGATGCTCCTGTAGGAGCAGTCTTTATCAGATTCATTTTAAGGATCAACATTGGGGGATTAAAGTAAAGGACCTCGGACAGTCTTAATGAAGAATTATAAATAAAAATGGCAAGAGAAAAGTTTCTAAGAAAATGCTATTTTTCCATTGAAAGGATAGTTTCAACCCTAGAATCGTCCCCAAATATGTTTTTTCTCATTGAACAAGTACGGATTTAGAAATATGGGTTGAAAACTCTGTTTCTGCTATTCAACATATAGAAAATAGAAAACGTTTTACTGAAGTGCTTCTTATTTTTCAACCAAAACATATGTTGTGAGTACTCAAAGGCACTGTTGGAATGAGACTATTCTTTCAAGCATCAAATTATAATCTGACGAGTCTATAAAAAAAATACATTTTTTCGCTCTAAATTGTGTTTATCTAGACTCTGATGTATACAGTATGCAGGTATGATATACTTCTGTGAACATATCAAACTGGTTGAACTTGAAACATTACAGGTAATAGTCATAAGTTATCATGGTTATGGACAGAATGCTTATTTAGTAGAAACGATGAAATCTTCTCAACCCAAATTTTATGCAAAGGCATCACTTTCCTCTACTGTTTTAAGCGGCAAACATAATATTTTCATGTATTTAGGTGAATACCTGGCAAAACTTTGACATTCTGTGAAATAAAATTTGGTCACAAAAAATACCCCCATCCCTAAAATCCTGGCAAAATTAAGCAATATTTTCAAAATATTTTTATTTTGCTAGGTGCACTGAATCGTAAGGGTTTGATTTAAGCACAAAAATATAGTTGTCAATTATGCATTATCCTAGCCACAGGCTATCAAAATTTGGGCAGATTGAATAGGAGACTGTCCAAGGTCCTTTACCTGTGGATTCAGTTACATGAGAATTTTGGGAAACAAGATGGAGATTTACATGGGGATTATTTCCATCTCAAAACAATAATTTTACTATGAATATGCTGATTTATCAACAAACCAGAGGACCCTCAGGTCCTGAAGCGATCAATGGACACTGAGTCATAAGACTGTATAAGGATTTACAATGCCAAATTCAACCTAGGCTCACATGGGTGAAAGCTAAAAATTTCCAAAATCTTGAACTTTAGAAAATCAGAAATTAAAACTTGCTGTATGCCTCCAAATTATCAAAAATTCCAAATTTAATGGTCAAATATCTTTACATAAACTGAAACTAAATCAGAAAAGCTATTATTACCTGTAGAATTCAGCATTTTGAGGTAAGTCAGCCTCAAA
Source organism: Loripinus fragilis (assembly GCA_964019695.1). NCBI lineage: Eukaryota > Metazoa > Mollusca > Bivalvia > Lucinida > Lucinidae > Loripinus > Loripinus fragilis. Next base: position 55,549,320 of record OZ026526.1, on the reverse strand, counting down.
ATCCTGAATTCAGGAATTATCCTGAAACTTTCACCCATGTGTAAAGCCTATATCCATTAAATTACATACCAAAACCAAAGGTGATTGCCCCCCTCCATTAGTTCTAGAGACCAAGATTTTATATTTTGTTTTCTTTTCTTACATGGTATGGAAGACATTTTGGTCATGTAATGCACCAGGCATTTGCATCCACTGCTCCCCCACCTACGGGGATGGGCAGGGATAATGACTTTTTCACTGATGGTAACAACCCTGCCATTATCTAAAACATCTACCCTACACAACAGAAAATATCACCCGGGTAAGTGTCCCGATGTTATAACTCTGGCACTTCCACTGCACTGCGGGGACAATCAAAAAGTAATTGCCCTTCACCTTAGCCCTGCTATTCCACTGCGATCCAGGCGTACGTGAGGGGGCAAAGGTGTAAAATTTCCAAATAAGTTACTAGCCCTTCATGTCCCCAATTTTTTTATCCAAGATGCTGTATATTATAAAAGTACTACAAAAATTGTCAAAACTTTTACTCACCCTATATAACATTTTACTCACAAATGCGAAAGGGAAATGGAATTTTACACCCCTGGGGGGCGTGGATACAAATGACTGTTGCATAAATCAGACAATATATTCACATTAAGGTTGTTTCATCTTATGCATGCTCCATGATAAGAATTCGAATTCAATCTGCCCTCTGATTTCTGAGAAAATGTTTTTTTGCAATCCATTAAGAGCTACCTTGGCTAAAAGGTCAATGATCATGAGCTGGAAGGTTCCATTTTAGAAAGTTCGCATTTAACTCTTTACCTCATGGAGACCCCTTTTAAAGTTTTTTGCAAACACAGCAGACCCAGATCAGGCAGCTCCTGTAAAAGCTGCCTGATCAGGGTATACTCTGTTTGCTTATAGAAATATGATTAGATATGATTCCACACCTATGGACTTGACAAGTTATGACTTTGATCTATATACAAATGTAAAAGGTAATTTATATAATTATTCATACAAGGGTGGAGCTTAGCATAAATGTTCATGAAGGAAAGGGTTAAAGAGTTAAGTGTTCCTACATGCATTTACCTTTCTAACGTCTTTTTTTCAGCTACTTGTACCTCATGCAGTTCAAAGTCTGAAAAAAATAAGAACAAGCAAACGTGTCTATGAATGCATATAAATCCCTTGCCAAAATTATTGTTGTTGTTATAGAATGGTTCAAAAACAAAAGGGTCAATAAAAAAAGGATCCCTTACCAGTTTCAAGCCCCCTGGAGGCCATATTGTTAAGCCAAGTGGCTTTAGTAGAGGGCAATACAAAACTTTGATAGAAATAATTTAGAATTTTGGGATCAGCTCTCCGGAGATGAAGTTTACAGACATATCTTCTTAGCTCTAGTGGTCATTTTGCCAAGAGGTGTGAAAATGTTTGAGCAATCTGAAGAGGGGAGAAACATTTGTGTGAAGTTTTGTGCCAGACTTTCAGCCATTATCATTAAAATAATTAATTTTGGGAGGCTAGCCTAAAATTGTTCAGCCGAGCAAAACCTTTGGGCAATTTCGATAGATCGCTTTATGGGCAATTGTGGAACGAAGCAATATGGGTAATGTTTGTTTGAATTAAATTTGAATTTATGCCAGTTGTGTATGTATGGCAAAATCTTAGCATTTTTACACACACAAAAAAACAGCAAGTTCAAAATAGCTTTTAGTATCATACGATTAATAGAATTTAACATTCTTGCTCAAGGTTCATACAGACAAGTTTATGTAAAATTCAAGGACTTTTCACGTACTCCTGAATGACTTTCCTACTATATTCAAGGACAAAAAAACTTATAAAAAATACTGATTTACATGTTAAAATTCCACCTTGGAAATACTAGACTACATAACTGAAGATATCAGTTCAAGAAAATTTAGTATAAAACTGTGATGCCTTTAATTGGTGCAGCATATTCTGCAACAAATATGCTGCACCAAATAAAGGCACCACAATTTTATACTTATTTAGGTCTCCAAAGACAGTGTTGAATCCTCCTGTAATGATAACAGTAAAACCTGTATTAAGCGGCCACTCAAAAATAGACAAAAAGAAGATCTTAAAGACATATGGTTGCTTAATGAAGGTCAAAAGTAGTGCAGAATGCTCCCCTTGGAACATTCTGCAATTCTTTTGACCTGCATTAAGCGATAATAGGTCAACTAATTGTGTTCCTTTTGAAGGTGGCCGTTTCAAACAGGTTTTACTGTATTATCGTTTTTTCTATCAAACATAACTTTTGGGAACGTAAAAGAGGACAGTTATAAACAAGTAGCCCAATGGGCAACGATCGCTCACCATGGAGCCAGCATAATGTTTGGAGACACCATAATTTAAGATGCTCAAAGGCAGATAACTCTGAACTTGAAACAGTGACCAGGAATTAATTCAAAAACATAAGATATTATGCCGGTTCTAGTTATCTGCAAGTATTAAAAAGATCTGAATAAAAATTGCATTGGAAACCTGGTGAAAATGTAGTTTTCAGATACTCAAGGGCAGCTAACTCCGCAGTCGTAGTCAGTTATGGGATCTGACAGAAATTCTAACTCATCCATACTTTTATGTATGTTCTGGTAACCTACAGGTATGAAGAAAATCAAATGAAAAATGAAGGTGCTAGAGTGGTCACAACATAATAATAGTTATATTTTAGATGCTCAAGGGCAGCTAACTCTGTAGCTGGTGGATGGGTGTGGCGGAAAATCAAACTCATTCAAACTTTTATGGAAGTCCTTGTTACCTACAAATGAGGAAGATCCATTCAAAACAAAATGCAAGAGTGGTCATAACAGATCTCCCATTGTAAGTCTATGCAGATTTTTTATGATGCTCAAGGGAAGTTAACTCCACAGTCTAAAGTTGGTTCTACTTTAAAGTAAACTCATCCAAGCTTTTATGGTTGTCCTTAATACCTGCAAGAATGAAGAAGATCCAATCAAAAATGAATGAGCTAGAGTGGTCACAACATTATTCATTAATTTTTAAGATGCTCAAGGGGAGCTAACTCCAAAATAAAAATATGTGATGGTATCTTGACGAAATTCAAACTCATCCAAGCTTAAATGGTTGTCCTTATTGTATGCAAGAATGAAGAAGATCCATTCAAAATCGAAACACTAGAGTGGTTGCAATATTTTTCCCATTATAAGTCTATACTGATTTTTCCAAACGCTCAAGGGCAGGTAACTCATAAGCCCCTATTCGGATCCTGCTGAATTTCTAACCCATCTGAGATATTATGGGTTTACTTGTTGCCTGCAAGAATAAAGAAGATCCAATCAAAAATGAAGGAGCTAGAGTGGTCAAAACGTTATTCATTAATACTTCTGACGCTCAAGGGCAGCTAACTCTAAGGTCAGTGATGGAATCTTGCCGAAATTCAAACTCATCCAAGCTTCAATAGTTGTCCTTATTGTATGCAAGAATGAGGAAGATCCATTCAAAATTGAAAGCACTAGAGTGGTCACAATATTTCTCCCATTATAAGTCTATGGAAATTTTTCCAAACGCTCAAGGGCAGGTAACTCATAAGTCCCTGGTCGGATTCTGCTGAATTTCGAACCCATCCGAGATATTATGGGTTTACTTGTTGCCTGCAAGAATAAAGAAGATCCAATCAAAAATGAAGGAGCTAGAGTGGTCACAACATTATTCATTAATTTTTCTGACGCTCAAGGGCAGCTAACTCCGAAGTAGGTGATGGAATCTTGCCGAAATTCAAACCCATCCAAGCTTTTATGGTTGGTCTTGTTATCTGCAAAAAATGAAGAAGATCCATCCAAAAATGAAGGTACTAGAGTGGTCACAACATTTCTCCCAATATAAGTCTATGGGGATTTTACCAGATGCTCAAGGGCAACTAACTCATAAGTCCCTGCTCGGATCTTGCCCAATTTCAAAGCCATTCAAGATTTTATGGTTGTCCTTGTTACCTGCAAGAATAAAGAAAAACAAATAAAAAATGAAGGAGCTAGAGTGGTCACAAGATTTTCCCCATTATAACCCTATGGGAGCTATCTGTTGCCATGGAAACCAGAGTTCTGATCCGATCTTACCCAAAACCTAATGCAGTCAATCCCCCACCCCAATGATGCTCCTGATGAAATTTGATTATGATTGGTTGGCTGGTTTCAGAGATATTCATGTTTGAAAGTGTGGACGCATGGACGGACGCCGGCTCGAGTCCCATACTATAAGCTCACCCTGAGCCTTCGGCTCTGGTGAGCTAAAAATAGCTCATAAATAATCCCTAGTCTCTGAATCCTGTGTATCCAACCTTATTTTGAATTAGCAAATATTTGGAAAAATCAAGTTTTTAGTATACATACCAACAATATTGCCATAATCCAGTACCTTCTTGGAACTACAGGACTGAGCAGATGCCAAATCTAGAAGAATTTTCCCCACTGACTGGGCCAGTGGATTTTTGTATTCTGCATGAGCCTGTAAAATCAGAATAATTATCAGTTAATCCTTAAAGCACCAAGAAAAAATGCATCTGAAAATATCGTCTCCTGAGATCGTCTGCTGCAAATAATTGCCTAACATTACTGACTAATTTAAGTATAGAAGCAAACAGGGCGGACCCAGATCTGGTCTGGGTTCACACTGTTTGCCATAGAGGCTTCTTAAACATTTCAGCAGACGGGAAAGGTGAATGCAGACGACTTTTGTTGCGATTGGCGCATTAAGGGTTAAGAAATAGATTCAGTTTTTGGTCTTTTCATGAAATCATGAACACGTTGTATCTCTTCCAAAGTAAGTGAAGCCCTTACGTTGCATGAGACCTGATGTGTTCATGATTCCATGAACAGACCAAAAATGAATTAGTACTTATTACAGCGGACACAAATTCCACTTGTCCGCTCGTAATTACGAGTGAAATCTAGAAAGGACGAGTAATTCTTCCCAAAGCACTCATCTTACAGAATGAGTGCTTTGGAAAGAAGTGCTCCATGAAGTCATATTACTCGCTTATGTTCTTTATTGCATACGCTTTTAAAGGACAAGTACATGTGTTTGCAGGACAAGTGAAAATTGTAAGTCATTCGCCCTGCAGGACAAGTGCAATATTTAAATATTTTTGTCCCCTGTATTATTACATTTTATATTTTCAGTCAAATATCAATTTTCATATTTCACCTAACTTGGTTGGATTTCCAGATATTTTGAACTAAATCAGACATAATTCCGCGCTTAATGTCATGGTGATATGTGGCCAACCTCACACACACACACCATTAAACAAACAATGTTATTAGATGGCGGTGACATTGGTCTGCTCAAACGGCATGTATGTGGGCGTGGCTTACATCTATCCGTTCATGAAGGTATGAAGGACAACTCAAATGTAAAGGTTCCTTTGAAGTCTGGCAGTGGAAATGTGAATATTGACATATAACAGGTCTCAAGCTAGGGGGTGGATTAACATAGGTGAAATAGTCTCCCTATTATGGATCACTTCTCTCTATTTTCAATTGAGAGGGAAGATATATAGAATGTTTAGAGGAAATCAAAATTTAATCCAAAGTTTTTCCCTATAGCTGATTTCACAGGCCTACCGTACTTTTCCGAATTTCTTTCAGGACTCAAGTCACATGGACTTATGTCACATGACTACCTCAGCCAATCAATATTCGCCCCATTACCACGAGGCCGAGTAGCAATGTGCTCGAGGCCAGCATCAAAATACAAAAGGAAATTCTGCTTTGTAAGCAAACATGCTTGTATATAGTGTATATGAAATGAAGATTAGTTATAAAGGACACTTAGCGTTGTTTGTATGTTTTTTTCTTATCTCGAAAACCAATTAACAGCATCGTACTTGTTTACATTCTGAGGTCAGTATTGAGGACACCGCAGCACCGGTGTCACTGACTGAGTCAGTGTTCATGTAAATATTTCACCACTTAAAGAATGACCCAAAATCTCGCCAAAAACATCATTGGCAGTGTGGCATCGAGCTATCAAGTCAATCTAGCAATAAAAATCCCTAATATATACGAAAATTACATAAACTCGCACGTTTTTACTTGTCAACATTGGGTATCTGCAATGCTTATTTCAATATAGGTCATGTAGTAGGAATTATTTATGAATTTGGCCAGATTGTTTCTATTCGGGAGGACTCAGAGCTAATCGGAATGTGTCTGGAAAACTCAGTATGAAATTGGCTATTAGTGAGGCAAATGCCCCTATCTGAGAGCTCCAGCTTGACTCCTGATATGATACCCGAGGTGAGTTCAACAATGCGAGCGTTCGCCGTTTCTCGTTGTTCTGGTACCTATCTTTATTCGTAATGTGTAAAGCCTGGCATCAGTACAACAAGCGCCAAAAGCGCTTGCATCTTTGAACTAGCCTCTGGCCTTGATGATATAAAACTTTTCATCCTCAAGTCAACTAAGCACAAGATCTATCAATTTAACCTGCCTATAAATGTTAAAATGCAAAGAATTGTTGGCATTTTAACATTTATTAGCAGGTTAAATACAACATCTGTGGGTGTTCAGACTTTTTCAAAAAATTCTTTCAGGGATACAATCAGAGTATCAAACAGATTGGATCCAAATCAGACCAAACGTTTTGTCCGGCCTGCTCTGGGTCAAAACTAGGAATTAAAGCGTTACTTACATCTTTAAAGTTTGCCATCCATATATCGTAGGCAGCAGGCTTTACAGGAGCCTTCAGTTCCAACGCTGCATGTCCAGTCAAACTCAGAAGTTTGGATTGTATGCTGGTCAGTACGTACTTTGGTTTGTCTGCAAATACACAAAACACATTGTGGTCAGCACATGAGATTTCGCAGTGGACAAAAATTCCACTCGTCCACTCGTAATTAAGAGTGGAATCTAAAAAGGACAAGTAATTCTTCCCAAGCACTCGTGCTTTGGGAAGAATTACTCGTCCTTTCTAGTTTCACCCTATAATCTGAGGGTGAAACAAGCATTTTTTGAGTATTGACTGTGAAATTTTTTTGTCAGTATATGGGATGCAGTTATGAATTTGACTGGGTAAATATCATTTTAGCAGTGATATAAGGAACTTTATAAGTCATATTACATTCATGTATTACTCCCTTATGTTCTTTATTGTATATGCTTTTAAAGGACTTTGCAGGACGAGAGAAAATTGTAAGTCACTCGTCCTGTAGGACAAGTGCAATATTCAAATAGTTTTGTTTCCCGTTTTGGCTATTACCCCACAGTGCAAAGTAAGTAAGGGTGCAAAGATCAGGAATCTATACAATCAACTACCACACCTGACCCAGGATACCAATGGGAAAGTGACAAACTCACAGTTAGACACAACAAACGAGAACCAAGAGTTCAGCCCTTTCCCAGCAGGTGACCACAAGGCACAAATAAACAGGCGCGCGCGTAATAGTTATACCATGGGTTGTCCGCCTGTACGTGGAGATAATCCACGAGCTTTAGCGAGGGAATCATCTTACGTACAGGTGGACAAACATGGCATAACTATTTTATACCACCTTAATCAGTGTAGACCTTGCACATCACGAGATATTTCGTGCTAAAGTTGGTAAGGGTGGTATAAAAAGGCATAACAAACACAAGACAGAAAAAAACATAAATGATCCACAAAAGAAGTACCCCCTTGGAACAGTCAGTAAAAATATTTTACTGAAGGGCTTAAACATGCCGCCATTCTCACCCTTAATTCAGATGTGGATCAAGCCTTCTTCAATTCTTTGCCTATTGGGTACTTTTGCATGCTTTTTTGCCATCTGCTGATTTTTTCTCACGATCAACTTTTTAGAATAATCCTTTCAGGAATACTATCAGACTGCCAAACAGTTTGGATCCAGATCAGGCCCATCATTATGTCTGATCTAGGTCTCAACTGTTTGCAAAGATTATCAACAGATGGCACTAGTGTGCAAAGATCTTGAGTTAACACATATAAGCCTAGCATCCATTTGTGGGACATAGGCAAACAGGGCAGACCAAGATCAGACGCCACAGAATGTGGCTACGGCGTCTGATCAGGGTCTCCACTGTTTGCTTACATAATGTTTGAAACTTATTTATAGCAATTGTCTCATTAGGTTAAACATATCAAGTGAGATTAATGACTTGGCTTCAACAGTATTCAAAAAATCAACTTTTCATATTATGTATACATTTTGGCTAAATTATCATAAGGAGTCTTCATAAGAAATTTGAGTTCAATTGGGCCAATGGTTTGTGTGAAAACTATGTTTTAATATATTGATGAGACTCCAATATGACGCGACCTAAGCTGGAAGGTCAAAGGTCAACCTTGACCTTTGAAACTTATTTATAGCCATTGTTTCATTAGGTTAAACATATCAAGTGAGAATTATGACTAAGGCTTCTACAGTTTTCAAAAAAATCAACTTTTCAAAAAATTTCCCATGTAAATGCATTAGGAAGCAGATTTGACCTCGACGTTAAGTAGGTCAAGGTCAGACCTGGGGCCAAATACTTTGAAAAGTATTCAAATACATTACAATTACTTTGACTTATCAATGATTACAATTACATTACAATTACAGGACCTGTAGAAATGTAATGATTACAATTACAGTTACTTTAGAAATGTAATCAAATACATTACTAATTACTTTTGAAGTTTTTATGTAAAATTGCAATGCTATAGAGTACTCACTTTTAAAATTATTAAGATGGATAGGGTCTTTGAAGTTATATATAAAGCCATGTCCTATACTGTTATTTCTTAAATTAGCTATGAAATTTTATTCGTGTTCTTATTTAAATTACTCAAATATATATACACTATGCACAGTTCATACCAATAAGGTTTTTAAGTTTGATACATCATACATTATATCTGCTTACATAGTTTATAAATCTATTTCACTGTATAGTACCACATAGCAAGATAGATTTATAAAGTATCAGGGCTTACCCTGGCTCAGAATGTGTTGTAGCCAACACTTCAGCCAAATGGAAAAAGTTGGAGCCAAATGAAATTAACTTTAGCCAAGGTTTTAGCCAGAAATTATCAACAAGTTGTTTTGTATTTAACTTTGCCCTCTATATCTGCTGATAACCTTTGCAAACAGTTTGGACCCAGATCAGACCCGGCAAAATTTCGGGCCTGATCTGGATCCAAACTTTTTGAAACCCGGATAGTATTGAAAAATTCCAGAATCTAAAGAGTAAAATATGGCACAATCATAAAAAGTGAAGGAATAATAAATAAAAGCAGTATTCGAAAAATCCAAAAGCTGATCAAAATACACTTTTTCACAAATATGTATTTTTTTCACCTAGACTTTACTTTTAGCCAATGACTTATACTTGTAGCCACTCTGCATTTTAGTAGCAAATGGCTACAATGACTAATGGCAGGGTGAGCCCTGCAGTATGTAAAATAGAATTTGTCTGTTACACAACTGCAACCTTTTGCTCAGTCAGCTACTTTTAAATTGTTATCACTCAGATTTAATTTGATGATTACATTTAATAATCATATTAAGTTTTTCAAAAGTTTCATCTTTGAGGGAACATCTTTCAGGACTAAAAACTTTGCCTGCTATGCTGAATAAGCATTCTACAGGGCAGATGTTGCACTATTGGATGAAAAAACATTATTTAGCCATTCCATAAGAAAATGTACTTTTGTGTAATAACCTTTGTCCAGTTTGCTCCCATGTACAGGTAGCTATTAAGAAGGTCCTAAGTACCTTTTCACATGAGCTAGCTATTTTCAATAACAAAAGATTTAACACCTTTGAGTAGTCTTCTTTTTTAATCTGGATTCGATGAATTTACATATGAAATCAGCTAAGCATGTCAAAATGAATAGAACTAGTTTTGTTTCTCAACCTTTCTTTAAGGCCTCCAGCAAATAGGAGAAACAGAAATGCTGTCTAGAGTGAATTTTGGGAGAAAAATGTACCTTATACCATGTTAAGTTGTCTATTGCCATATTTTTTAGTTTCAAAAAATTTGGTTTTTAATTTTTATACAAAATGCAAATTAATCTTAAACACCATGTTAAGTCTGAAATAGACTAAATATTTTAAAGTGTGCTACTTTTATTGTCCACAAAAGTAAATATGTTTTAATTATCCTGTGTTCTTTTTCTCATTCATAGATCTGAATTAAAATATTACCATTAATCACCTATTTGTTTCTTGTGTTGGGCAAATGTTTTAAGTCAATAGCCAAATGTATTTGAAAAGTATTTGAAAGTAATTATAATTACAGCTAAGATATTTTCAGTAATCATTACAATTACATTACATGTATTTGAAAAAAACCATGATTACAATTACATTTGATTACTTTGAAAATTGTATTTAATTACAGATAATTACAATTACTGATTACGATTACCCCAGGTCTGGTCAAGGTCAACCTAGGATCATCATTTGAACATACTTAGTAGGTCCCACATCCCCAATGCTACATACCAAGTCCCGAGGTCATCGGCCTTCTGGTTCTTGAGAAGAAAGTTTTTAAAGGGTTTTTACCATATATGGGTGTGGCGGCCATCTTGGTCATGTGACCAGGTCCATTTGAACAAACTTGTGTTCCCGCGTCCTAAGGAGTTTCCATATGACATTTGAGTTCAATTGGCCCAGTGGTTTCAGAGGAGATGCTTGAAAATGTTGACGGATGGACGGACGATGGACGGACGGCGGAGTCACTGGTATACTATACGCTCACCTATGAGTCTTCGGCTCAGGTGAGCTAAAAAAAACAATATATAGTAGGGGCCAAACTGAGATATATGGGCTATTTTGCGAGTTTGTTGCACCCCCAGGAAGAAAAAGTTGGTTACTATTTTCAGTCAGGGACATGTCTGGGGGCCTTAGAAACCCATGTTTTACTAAGTTTTCTGTGGTCAATTTTCTGTAAATGGCCTGTAATCAACGTTACCCCACTAACATTGAAAATAGCAGTTCACAAAATGCAAGACTAATAATATATTTCATAATAGTATAAATGAATGTATTTGAGGTTTAAATGTTTGATCTAGTCATAAGCATTAATTGCAGACATCTGTGAGATGTTTAACCGCTCATCAGCGTTACATATGTTACATTTTATATGAAATTGCAGATAATGACTTTATAGATTGCATAAGAATGAATCATGTTCCCCAGCCACAGGAAGAGAAACTTGGTTACTATTTTCAGTCTGGGACATGTCTTGGGGCTACAGACACCCATAATTTAGTAAGTTTTCTATGGTTAGTTTTCTGTAAGTGAACTGTAATCAATGTTACCCTAATTTTGAAAATAGCAGTACACAAAATACAAGACTAACAGGATAGTCTACAATAGTATTAATGGAATGATTAGAGTTTTTCATGTTTCAGCTTGACATAAACATCAATTGCAGACATCTGTAATATGTATTTCTGCTCGTCAGAGTTACTTACGTTACACTGTTTTACGAAATTGCAGATAATAACTGTATAGATTGCATATTATAATAAACCATGTTTCCAACCTTAAATGTGCGAAAACGATCCCTATATTAATGATGAATTTCCATTTTACAATATTTGAATCTATTTATAATTTGTAACTGGAGATAATTTGTAGTAAGATAAATTTTAAAATATGCTATTAAGCATATCATTTCTACTGGCATACAGATTTTCTATTTCAACCATATACATCGCATTGGAATTGACAGTGTTTTCTTTCATCTCTGTCACAATGAAATGAAACAACAGCTATAAAACAAGTTTAGCTACCATGGACATTTAATTTCTGTCAATATATAAAACGGGTAACGTAGGAAACAACAATGGTGTTTTGCATAAATTGATATACTAAAAATTGTGTAGAGTAGACTCATTTTTTACCTAGGCCTGACAACACACATAGTCTACTCCCCACATATTTTAATAACTTCAATAATAGACAAATTAGTTAAAATAAGAGTTTTGTAATTTTGTTTGATTCTGTTACTTTGATACATGTATGGTAATTTGCAGATTTTTTATCAATGGTTCATAGCAATAAACACGATATTTACTTTATGATTCAAATATTGGACTGAATATACCGTACCTCAATAAATAAATTTAAATAGAAAAGCAATATTTACTGCATCTGGTGGCAAGGCATGAGGATAGTGTGGGGGTCTTCCAGAGCAGGGGCTTTCTGTCAACTTTACACAGAGGACACATCTTAAAACTAGTAAAGTTCCAACTGAACCTTCTTTGAATGGGTAACAAATCGGTCAAATTTGAGGATTCACTGTTTTACAAGATTTTAACCCTTTACACTATATGCATATATTTGTCAAGCCCATAACATATGTAACAGCACACTGTCATTATTTTACCTTAAATATGTTTTCTTGCGACAACTTGCTCCTTTTTTGACAGTAGAAGTATCTTATCATGCCTGAAAAAACTATGTTTGCTAAAAAGTGAGAATGACCATGAAATGTCACAATCGCACATTGTATATCAACTAAAGGTACTGTGAGGAAGAAACACAGAACATTTTAGGTATTGGCTGCATTTTGTTATAATTTAAAATTCCTCTATCATTTTTAAAATTACAAATATGATATCAATCAAAGTACTCATTAGTATAGAAATAGCACTGTTTATAACAAAATGTACCTGATCTTTTGTAGATCTGGCATTTACTTTTTTTTCTTGTATGCTTAATACATTAATTTTCACTGTTGACAGTTAAATTTTGAAAAGAAACCAATGTATCCGTAGGCCTGTCACAATTGCAATCATCTATTCTTTTGTTGAACACGATTTCATTATATCATATTGTAAAATGCTTATTATCTTATTATATTATACAGCAATTTCGAAAGAAATTATTTTGTTTGTTAACCAACCAAGTTTGAGGTAAAGCAACCCGAGCGATACGCATAGACTTAAAAGCACATTACGTGGTAACATTGATTACAAGAATGTAGGACAAAACATCCCGGGACAAAACATCCCATGCCATTTTTTGCCACCCCGGACAAAACATCCCGCATCAATTTGCCACCCCGGACAAAACATCCCATGCAGTTTTTGTCACCCCGGACAAAACATCCCATGCCATTTTTGCCGCCCCGGACAAAACATCCCATGCTACTTCTGCCACCCCAGGCAAAACATCCCACACTCTGTTTAAAGCCTATGAAAGTGCATAAAACATCCCATTTAGTTAATTGTCACTATTATTATTGATATTCTTAATGTACCATACCTATTGAAATGATTGGAGATCAAAGGTTGGTAGATAATTAGACTAATTAGACATATGTTTCTCAATTATAATAGTTTGTTTGACCCAAACTGTAAATGATTTCTTTTAAGATGTACATGGCTTCTTAACACAAAAATTTAGTTGTTTGTCACAAGAAGATATAATTATCTTTAATTGAATTCTATTTACATTGTGAAACTGCCTTTCAATCAATTTAAGATCTAGTTTATATCATTTGGACAGTCATACAAGGGCATTCACTGCTAGTACATGTCATAGTAGATGAAGGTCACAAATGAGACTTACCCTGAAGAAGCAGTCTGAGTATGGGATGTTTTGTCCGGGGTGGCAAAAATGGCATGGGATGTTATGTCCGGGGTGACAAAAATGGCATGGGATGTTATGTCCGGGGTGACAAAAACAGTGTGGGATGTTTTGTCCGGGGTGGCAAATCTTTGTGGGATGTTTTGTCCGGGGTGTAAAAAAATGGCATGGGATGTTTTGTCCCGGGATGTTTTGTCCGGCTCCCTGATTACAAGGCTAGTTCATGTTTATATCAATTGCAAATATTTTGTCTGTTAGTGAAGCTTTATTTAAAATCCATTTTGAGGAGTTATTCTAAAGCTTTAAACATACACATGACTCACTGTAATTTAATAACATGGCTTGAATTTCTGAAACTCACAGATTAAAGTGTCGAATGAGTGTCTGGTGAAAAGTAGTCCCATGACTCACGCGCAGCTGTTAGCTTTCTTACATTATTCACAAGGAAGTTCTTTTTTCATTCTTTTTTGCACCTTTGGGTCATGTTGAGCTATTCGTAACACTGATACATGTTTACACATGAGGAGTAAGAGACTTATGATCAGTTTGTTGGTTTTCAAAGATTTACTGAATTAGCCTTATTGTATGCAAAACCATCAAAAATTGTGAGCAAAACTGCAAACAACAGCTCATAAACATAATTTTAGTCATAAACTGACTCATTCTTGCACCCATATCCTTGTATATATTTGGTAATACTAACATTGATTGTTAAAGGAAAGTATTTCATTTTCATTTTAAGTGTAAGGCCATATTAAGATGACAAAAAATGAGTATGCTACAAATTGCAAGTGCAAGCTAATCTCGTATATTGCACTGGTTTATACATGTAGCAGATAACTTTAATGTAAAGACCAACATTATATGCAACGAATCACTGTTTCAGCAAATGAATATGGTTAACACATAGATGCATTTTTATATGTAAGGACAGGCGAATTTCCCACCTTAGGGATTTTTTCTACATCAAGCAAATCAGACATTAAACCAATTGATTATGTTTGTAAATTTGTATTAGATAAACATTACGTGATGTAATTTCTCCTAACATTAGACATGACCTCAGATAAACTGACGATAGACTGGGTGTACACTCGAGCTATTAGCTGCTGTAATATGGTGAATAACAGATTCTTGCTTAGCATGTGTATATATCATTGAATAACCTTGTTAAGAGCCAACAAAGACACACTTACCTGATAGGATATTTTTTCAATGGTATCAATGAACTTATTTTAGCTTTACTGGTTTAAGCTAGACATAAACATCAATTGCAGGCATCTGTGAGATATGTTTCTGTTTGTCTGCAATACTAATATAACGTTGTATACTAAATTGCAAATAATGAATTCATAGATTGCATTTTAGAACAAAAAATGTTCCCCAACCTTAAATTTATATATGTCTATTCTAATGGTAAATTTCCATTTTTACATATTTGAAGCTGTTAATAACTTGTGACTGTAGTGAAATTTGTTTATAAATATGCTTGTAATTTGTACTGGCTTAAAACATTTCTATCCTCATTTATTAGGTAATGTAGTTTAAAGGCCTATTATGAAACTTTGACAATAGGTAACCTAGTAAAACGGACCACAGGAAACGTAGTAAAACAGACAGTCAAATAGTTGAATTATGAAGTAGATATAATACATATTGTCATGTACCATTGCTTTAAACCTGTAAACTGTCATGTAAAATAATCAATAAAAATTACAAAACTCTCTTAAATAAGTGTTTCTTTAGAATAATTTGTCCATAATTGAAATATATTTAAATAATATGTTGAGAGAAGACTCAAATATATTCTGAGACTGGCTTGTTGTCAGGCCCAGGTAAAATTTAAGTCTACTTTCCACACTTT
The DNA here is from genome assembly GCA_964019695.1 of Loripinus fragilis. Taxonomy (NCBI): domain Eukaryota; kingdom Metazoa; phylum Mollusca; class Bivalvia; order Lucinida; family Lucinidae; genus Loripinus; species Loripinus fragilis. Next base: position 55,533,901 of record OZ026526.1, on the reverse strand, counting down.
TTAAATTAGCATTTTTATCTATTATGCAAGGGACAATGTTGTTACCTACGTTACCTGATATATATTAACAGCAACAAACTATCCATCGTAGTTGAATTTGTTTATAGTTATTATTATGTTTCATTGTGAAAGTGGTGTAGAAGACATTGTACATTCCAATGCAATGTAAATATTCAGATAGAAAATCTCTACGCTAATATAGAAGTGACATGGTCATAAGCATACTTAAATATTTATTTTTCAACCTCTATTGCCAGTTACAAGTTGTAAATAGCTATGTAAAAAATGGAAATTTATCATTAGAATAGAGTTCTTTAATACACATTTAAGATGGGGGAAATGGTGTATTCGTATATGCAATCTATAAAGTCATTATCTGCAAATTTGTATAAATGTAACATAAGTAACTCTGACAAGCAGAAATACTTCTCACACATGTATGCAATTGATGTTTATGACTAGCTCAAACATGTAAAAATCAAATAATTTCATTTATACTTTTAAAAATATAAAATTAGTCTTGTATTTTGTGCACTGTTATTTTCAATGTAAGTAGGGTAACATTAACTACAGGCCATTTACAGAATAATGACTAAAGAAAACATAGTAAAAATATGGATTTCGATTCCCCAAGACATGTCTCAGACTGAAAATAGTAACCAAGTTTCTCTTTCTGTGGCTGGGGAACATGGTTCATTCTTATATGCAATCTTTAATGTCATTATCTGCAATTTCGTATAAAACGTAACATACGTTACGCTGAAGAGCTGCAATACACCTCACAGATGTCTGCAATTGATGTTTATGACTATGTTAAACAATTAACCCTCAAATAAATTCATTGATACTATTATAAAATATATTATTAGTCTTGTATTTTGTGTACTGCTATTTTCAATGTTTGTGGGGTAACAGTGATTACAGGCCATTTACAGATAATTGACCACAGAAAACTTAGTAAAACATGCGTTTCTGAGGCCCCCAGACATGTACCTGACTGAAAATAGTAACCAACTTTTTCTTCCTGGGTGGTGCAACAGAACTCAAAATTTGAGATTTGGCCCCTTGACCAATAAAAAAACTAGCAAATATTTTCCATTTACAGTTTATATTATGCTAGTGTACCTGCTACTGATTGTTCTATAGAATGATAGTACTCTTCCTTCAACACACGGTGAACCATCTTCACCGTAGCCTTATTCAGGATAGATAATGACCAGACAACATCCAACCACCGTACACAGTCTTCCTTTTCAAATCCCTCCAGTTTGTCCATCACTGAATCTATCACTTCACCATGTTCAGTCCAATTTAGATGACCCAATGATATAATCAAAGACACAAGCTTAACTTTGTCTAACTCATTGACGGATAACAAATTCACTACAGCATGTATTAATCCCCTAATGGCTTCATTATGCTTCCAGCCAAGTCGCGAGAATGAAATTAACACTGGATAATAGCACTGCATATCGCTCAACGAAACAAAGTTTGACATATTATATATCAAATTATTAGAAATACTGTTTAAAAATTCCTCATTATTTATTGAAAGTACACTACAAGCAAAACTCAAACTCATTAGACTTTTCGGCTTAAAAAACAGCGGCATTTCCTCTAACCTAGCAACAAGAGCATTAATAAGGGGAGCATTGCGGATCTTCTTCGATGAAAGCAGACATAAAATGATGCGTGCATCTGGGATGCTAATCTTGTTGCTGTTCAATAAAGCTTGGCTTTGTATCTGTTGTATCACAGGGCTGTTGGCATCTTCTGTCCAAGTGGATGGTTGGGCAAGCAACTGAGAGAAACTTTTCTTATCATTTACCCCTATATTCACTAAAGGTATCCGTGCATCCTTTTGTAATTTGGGGGTTTCTATGTTCAACTCGGCATCATGGTCCTTATTGGCTTTATCTTCTTTGAGTACTTTCTTTGCTTCCTTATTGGCTTTATCTTCTTTGAGTACTTTCTTTGCTGCCTAGCAAAACACAAACATATAATTTAACCCTATGTAAACTACATTGTGTGTTTGCTTGATATTCTTTATGTCCTAGTCAACAATTTTTCAGTTATGCCGGGACAGTTCTTCCTGGGTTGAGGCAGTACTAAGCAGGGATTAACTTGCCTTGTTCAAGGACAATGCATGCAGTGCCCCCAGTGAGGCTTGAACCTGCAACCCCTCGATCTCGAGTTAAGCACTCTATCACTGAACCACTGCGCTCCAAAAAAACTAATAATAAATTGTACTGTAAAATACTTCATACAGCATCAAAATTAGGTAACTTTAGGAGACTGGCAATATATATAGTAGCAAGTAGCCCAGTGGGCAATGATCACCCACCTGGGAGCCAGCAAAATGTTTGGAGATACATTAATATATGATGCTCAAAGGCAGGTTACTCTGAACTTGAAACAGTGACCAGGAACTAATTCAAAAACATAAGATATTATGCCAGTTCTGGTAATCTGCAAGTATTAAAAAGATCTGAATAAAAATGGCGAAAGTATATTTTCAGATGCTAAAGTGCAGCTAACTCTGTAGTCAGTGATGGGATCTGACCAATCCATACTTTAAAGTATGTCCTGATAACCTAAAAGGATTTAAAAAATCAAATGAAAAATGACGGCGCTAGAGTTGTCACAACAATATGCAGCTATATTTTAGATGCTCAAATCAGGTAACTCTGTAATTGGTGGTCAGGTGATAATCTAACTCATTCAAGCTTTTATGGGTATCCTTGTTACCTGAAAGACTTAGGAAGATCCATTCAAAAATGAAGGTGCTAGAGTGGTCATAAAAGATCTCCCATTGTAAGTCTATGCAGATTTTTTATGATGCTTAAGGGCAGTTAAATCAACAGTCTGAGGTTGGTTCTACTTAAAGTTCAAATTCATCCAAGTTTTAATGGTTGTCCTTCACAGTTACCTGAAAAAATGAAGAAGATCCAATCAAAAGTGAGGGCACGAGAGCAGTCACATTACCCATCACTTTTTATGATGCTCAAAGGGAGCTAACTACATAATAGGTAATGGGATCTTGACGAAATTCAAACTCATCCTAGCTTTAATAGTTGTGCTTCTTGTCTGCAAGAATGATGAAGATCTATTCAAAATTGAAAGCACTAAGGTGGTCACAACATTTCCCCCATTATCAGTCTATGGAGAATTTCCAGATGCTCAAGAGCAGCTAACTCCAATCTGGCCAAATTTCAAACCGAGAATTTATAGGTGTCCATGTTGCCTGCAAGAATGAGGAGGATCCAATCATAAGTGATGGCAATGGAGTGGTAACAACATTTCTCCAATTATAAGTCCATGAGGATTTTTCAAGATGTTCAAGGGCAGCTAACTCATAAGTCCCTGATCAAATCCTGCTGAATTTCAAACTCATCCAAGGTTTTTATGCTTGGCCTTTTACATGAAAGAATGTAGAAGATCCATTCAAAAATGTAGACGCTAGAGTGATCACAACATTAGCCATTACTTTTTAAGTTGCTCAAGGGGAGCTTACTCTATAATAAGTGATGGGATCTTGATGAAAATCAAACTCATCCAAGCTTTTATAGTTGTCCTTCTTATCTGCAAGGATGAAATAGATCAATTCATAATTGAAAGCGCTAGAGTGGTCACAACATTTCTCCCATTGTAAGTCTATGGGGATTTTTCAAACCCTCAAGGGCAGGAAACTCATAAGTCCCTGGTCGGATCCTGCCAAATTTCGAAACCATCCAATATTTTATGGGTTTCCTTGTTGCCTGCAAGAATGAAGAAGATCCAATCAAAAGTGGTCATAAAATTATTCATTGATTTTTCAGACGCTCAAGGGCAGCTAACTCCAAAGTCAGTGATTGAATCTTGCTGAAATTCAAACTCATCCGAGCTTTTATGGTTGGTCTTGTTACCTGCAAGACTGATGACAATCCATCCAAAAATGAGGGTACTAGAGTGGTCACAACATTTCTCCCATTATATTGATTATAAGTCAAGGGCAGCTAACTCATAAGTCCCAGGTCCGATCCTGCTGAATTTCGATCCCATTTGAGATTTTATGGTTGTTCTTGTTACCTGCAAGAATAATGAAAAGAGTCAATAAGCAATGCTTATTAGATACCCCCCGCACAGTAAGAGTCAGTGAAAAAACTTGGCAAGTAAAAGCTCGAACAAGAAGACCTTAGTTTTGATAAGAAGATTTCAGTAGAATCTGTGCAAACAAAAATTGTTCCATCAAAAGCTGTAGTAGGAGTTGATCGGCCCATGAAGGCACCATCTATGCATATACAAAAGCCTAATAAGGGAAAAATTGTCTAAGTTCTCACAGCTGTCATTTCGTCAAAAAATATTTTTTCTGAATAAAACTCCTTCATGCATATGTTCAATGTGTTTACATTGTATAGGCAAAGTATCAAATTGTTCCATCGAAAGCTGTGATAGGAGTTGATCGGCCCATGAAGGCACCATCTATGCATATACAAAAGCCTTATTAGGGAAAAATTGTCTAAGTTCTCACAGCTGTCATTTTGTAAAAAAATAATTTTTCTGAACAAAACTCCTAGCATGCATATGTTCAATGTGTCTTCATTGTATAGGCAAAGTATCAAATTGCTCCATAAAAAGCTGTGGTAGGAGTTGATCGGCCCATAAAGGCACCATCTATGCATATACAAACACCTTATTAGGGAAAAATTGTTTAAGTTCTCACAGCTGTCATTTTGTCAAAAATTATTTTTTCTAAACCAAACTCCTTCATGCATATGTTCAATGTGTCTACATTGTATAGGAAAAGTATCAAATTGTTCCATCAAAAGCTGTGGTAGGAGTTGATCGGCCCGTGTATGGCCTATATTAGCATAAGCATAAAGCACTATATTAAAAGCCATTTAGGACTACAAAGGGAAATAACTCTAATAGAATTGGCCCCTAGCCCTTACTTTTTTGTCTTAAGTATTTGTCTTGCATATATGAACATGTTTGCAAGGTTTGATGAAAATCCGGGAATGACTCTTCGAGTTATTAAGGAAACAAAGCGTTACGGACGGACAGACGGACGCACGGACGGACAATGTGAAAACAGTATACCCCCTACAAACAAAGTTCGCGGGGGTATAAAGAAGAACCAATCAAAAATGATAGAGCTAGAGTGGTCACAAGATTTTCCCCATTATAACCCTATGGCAGGGATACAGACTAATCTTTTTTGGCCATCAGCAAGCTGAGCCCCAAAAACAAAATGATTTGGGGCCCAGCCAAAAACTAAGGGGCCCAAGATTCAGTGGAAAGTTAAACTAATTTCAACAGCATTACCAATTATTAATTTTGCTTTACTCATCATTGAAGTCAGAGACTTTACCATATTTACCCATAAAGCGCCACCTATAATTTGCAGCAGACGACAATTTCAAATTTTGCCGCTTTTTCAAAATTAACATACGAGAATCGTGTGCTGGAAATATCATACCTTGTTTGTTTTTTTAAAATTAGGAAAGATATTGCAAAATTTGTTGTCTGCTGCAGTCGTGATTGGTGTTCTAAGGGTTAATTAACAATGTTTGTAAATAGCTGAATGAAGATTTGTAAACTTCCAACAATTAGTGTCAGATTTAAGAAGATTTCATTCATTTACATACTACCCTTTTTTCAGGGGCAAGCTGGGCCCCGAAACATTTAGTTTTAGGGGCCCAGCCCAAAATTTAGGGGCACTGGGCCCCTGTTAGTCTTTTTCCCTGTATGGGAGCTTTCTGTTGCCATGGAAACCAGAGTTCTGATCCGATCTTGCCCAAAACCTTTTGCAGTCAATCCCCCACCCCAATGATGCTTCAGATGAAATTTGATCTTGATAGGGCAGCTGGTCTCAGAGATATTTATGTTTGAAAGTGTGAATGGGGATTCTGGGCCTAGAATTCTCAGCACCTCAGCCCCTCTGGCAGGGTTTTTGATATATCAAAAACCCTGCCAGAGGAGCTGAGAATTCTAGACCTAACTTTTTGGCACAGAATCCCCATTTTTTCTATATATATCAAGACACACAGGGCAGATCAGATCAGATCAGACTGCTTCTAAAGAAGCAGTCTGATCAGGATATTCCCTATTTACTATTCTGACAAGGCCTAAATTAAAATTTAATTTGTTTCCCCTTACCCGACCGACCATGAATAAAAGGCCCTACTCAAAAAATTTTATTTCAATTTTCAGTCAAATTTTTTTTTTAATTTCATTGCAAACTTAGAGAATTGTCCAATGTAAACATTATTATCTTAGCAAATTGTTTGTGTATTTAATTTTATTGCCTATAGGTAAGGACTATACAACAAAACCTGCCTAAAACGGCCACTCATAGATATACACAACAAAGGTCGTCAAGACAAATGGGCCCTAAATGCTGGTCGAAAGAATTGCAGAATGCTCCTTGGGAGCATTCTGCAATACTTTTGACCTGCATTATGCGATAATCGGTCTTGAAAAAACAATTTTTTGTTGAGTGGCCTCTTAAGACAGGTTTTACTGTATACAATTAAGTTTAATGGGTATCCAATTTGAGAAGTTAAAAATAATGAATTTCCGACCAACCGACCCATACCAGTAAAACAGGGTCGGGTAAGGCCAAAAGAAAAATATGTGTTGTTTCCGGTTACATGTCCAAAATTTTTAGGGTCAGTAGGTAGGCAAACTTTTTTTTTATAAAAACTTTTTTGTATTGAAAAAGTATGAAAATCCTTAAAAACAGTCTAAAAATAGACATTAATATCCCGAAAGTCTTAAAAAAAGTTTGAGTAGGCCCCAAAATATTAGGGTCGGTAGGGTAACCGGAAACAAGACATTTTCTTTTTTTTGGCCTAAGGGGAAACAAAAATATTTTTGAGGTTTGCCTTGAAGCATTTTGTGAATTACATCCCTGAAAACCAACATATCATTTGAGAACAAACAGAGAAAAGTGTTTGAAATGTTTAGCCCAATTTTAGAGACAGGTTTGATCAGTATGAAGGTTTTGATCAAGAAAAAGAGTGAAGGTTTAAAGTGGTAGAAATTTGAGCAATTATAGTGGTACCACTCATTATGACTCTCTCATGGGGTCATACTGACAGTCATAATTAGGTAATTATGACTTCCTTACAGGGGCAATAAAGTGGTCCCATGAAGGGATTAGGTATTTCATGATAAAATATTGATCTTTATCTTAGTGACAGAAATTGTGTTGTATACAGGTAAGTCCCTTCTTAAATAGAGGTTGTAAGTCTCAGGTTAATTATGGGGAGCAATATCTATTCATTGAGACCTTTCTTTTGACTACCCACAACATATATTTGGTTGAGAACTGAGAAATTTATTTTTAATTTCGCTCTTGTTATCTAGAAGCTTGTCTTTACTTACATCACATGTTTAGCTAAACAAAAAATTTCAGCGTAAAATTAACAAAAAAATCTTACCCATAATTTTTTACACATGTTTTAGTTGTTCAAGAGAACCCCCTCATTGAGACGGTTCTTTTGAGTACCCACAACATTATTATGCTTTGGTTGAGAATTAAGAATGTTATTTTTCTGCTACGCATTCTAAACTAAAGTCCTGACTTACTGGACTTTATTTAAGTCAGTGTGTACCGAAAAAATATCTTTTTTATTTCTCAACCAAAACATATGTTGTGGGTACTCAAAAGAAACGTCTCAATGAGACGATTCTTTTGAACACCCAAAACAATTGTTTAAACTGATGGGAAAGAAAATATTTACAATTTTACGCTCAAAAATTTTATTTATCTAAACCTGTGGACTTACATCAAAAAGCAATCTTCTCATCTTGGTTCGCTTACTCCTGAGCAAAACCTCTATCAGTTTCTCAGCTACAAGTACATCCAGATTGTTGTCTAAATGTATTTTCAACAAATTCCCAAGAGCTTTTGTCAGTAATATGTCTGTGTCAGTCATTCCAACAAGACAACTGAATAATGAAACCTTGTACGTCCAATCAAAATTTTGAAAGTTTTCATGTATGAAGTAGGACGCCTTCTCAAAATCATAACTGTTTAACAAGGCTTCAGTCATTTCCTCCTTTGCCGTCTCATCAGACTCTTTCGCCAAAAGCTTAGCCATTCTTTGAAAACTTGCTAAGCTTATTTTTTGGTTTGACTCATTAATTTTTTCCTGATAAAACTGAACTGAGAGTAAATAGTCGAAGGATTCCGAACTTTTGACAGATTGTAAAACTGCGTTCGCTGTAATATCCACAATATCATGCCCCGATATGAATTGTTCCTCTTTGTTCGTAGTGGAATTCTCCAGTTTTTCATCCTGTTCACTAGCTGTACTAACACTGTCCATGGAAGGGTTCGTACAGAATTGCTGATGAGGAGTGCCACTGAATGGTGACGTGAGACCAAGTAATCCGCCCCGACGGCACATTTCACCCTCTACCTCAGAACTTTGGTACTGGAAATAACAAAACGGTTACATAAACAGTAAAACCTGTCTATAACAGCCACTCTCAAAAAGACCAAAAATTGGTTTTCAAGATCAAATATTGCTTAATGGGTGTCAAAAGTATTGCAGAATGCTCAAAGAGAGCATTCTGCAATATGCTCAAAGAGAGCATTCTGCAATACTTTTGACCTTCATTAAGCTACCATTTGTCATTAAGACCTTTGTTTTGTCTAGTTTTGAGTGGCTGCTTAAGACAGGTTTTACTGTATATTGACTCGCACTTCCAACACAAAAACTTTTGCAAGTATAATTTTGATTCCAGAATATGCAAAAGAAAACATGGCTGTGACTAATTCATCGCTGTACATGATCTGACAGGTAACATACCAGTAAAATTGGCAATTTTGTCACTTTTATGGTATATGTGTTCAAAAACACATTTTTGATGCTGCATGTACAACCCTGGCAACATTTTTAATATTTGAGTGTATACAAAGTCATATATGAAATGTTAAAAATTTAATCCAATTTTGCGTTGGAAGTGTGGGTAAGTACCTTAAATTCGTAAATTTTGGGGAGGGTTTTAGTTTGGGAAAATAAAACTCTTGCAATATGGCGAAATCACTCTGCCGTTTACTGATATATGTAAATCATGCTCTAGTCGCGAATTTTTAATGTCACAAATATGTCTTTTAACGCTATTCGCCAAACTAAAATTCTTGCGAAAATTTCAGAGTTTACAGTACAATTATATATTAACCCTTTTCCTGCTTTTTACAACAATTGCCGTCTGCTCTCTCTTCTGCTTAATTCATTATGTGGCCTTTATTGCAAACAATATGGACATGGATCAGACTGCTTTAGGATGAAATTTCGGCCCCTATTTTGCCCTAGTCGCCCCTTTACTTATTCCCTGAATATATGCAGCAAACGATATTTCTGGACTCATAATATATGCAGGATAAGGGTATAAGGTATCAAAGAAACATGTAACCATACCCTGGGCCCGAGGTAAAAATAAACTTTTTTTCATGCTCAATTCAGTTGAGGACAACATTTTAAATCTTCATAACAAATTGGGGCTGTTTTGTTGCTCACATTAGTAGTCAAGGTCATTTGTTCTGATAAACTTTTGAAATGCCATTTTAAACAATTATTGGTAGTGTTATCTCCATGCTCACCCAGGTGAACAGCATGTCAAGATCTCGGAGGATGTTGGCTACCGGAGGTAAACAAAGGATTTTTGGGTTGGACATGGTCTGTATTGAGACGATTTTATTTCATTAAGATTCGTTTTGAGGGATAACAACAACATATAGGTCGATAGTATACAGAATGATGATATCTCTGAAAACATTACATGTTTTGGAAATTAATCTGTTCGAGTTTAAATCGCATTTGAATTCAGAAATGCAGTTATTTGGACGAATATTTCGAATTCATCAGTCAATATTCATATCTATTATTTTATTTTTACTTGATTCGCAGCCACCGCTGGAATGTATAACCTCTCTTTGGAATGAATCAGTCAAATACAATTCAAAAATACTTGTAAAACACTTATTTATTTGCAATTTTATGACGGTGGTATCATGTTTATAGGTAGCTTTCCGTTCGGAGGTATGTTGGGTAGCTGTCGGAGGGAAGGAATGTGCATGTTAACATTTATTTCGGAGAAGGGCAAATTGATTATGCTCATTAAACACGTTTTCTCATACAGAAACTAAAGTGCAACACTCAAATACTTTCAAAACAAGTGGTTCGATTGGCGGGGAACATATCAAAGGGGAAACAAGCTTACACTCCTTCTCTACTCTCTCTTTCTACACTCGCACTCCTCTCTACTCTCTCTATCTCTACTCACACTCCTTTCTCTACTCGCACCCCTTCTCAGGCTCTGCTCTCTCTTTCTCTGCTCGCACTCCTCTCTACTCTCTCCTTCTCCTCTCTCTCTTTCTCTACTCTCTCTTTCTCTACTCGCACTCCTCTACTCTCTCTTTCTCTACTCGCACTCCTTCTCTACTCTCTCTATACTTTATTCTCTATTCGCACTCCATCTCTACTCTCTCTTTCTCTACTCGCTCTCCTTATCTACTCTCTCTATCTCTACTCGCCCTCTTTCTCTACTCGCTCTCCTTCTCTACTCTCTCTTTCTCTACCTTCTCTATTCTCTCTTTCTCTACTCGCTCTCCTTCTCTACTCTCTCTTTCTCTACTCGCATTCCTTCTCCTCTCGCACTCCTTCTCTACTCGCACTCATTCTCTACTCTCTCTTTCTCTACCCTCTCTCTCTCTCTCTCTCTACTTCCTTCTCAACTCGCACTCCTTTTCAACTCGCACTCTTCTCTACTCGCACTCGTTCTTTTCTCTCTCTTTCTCTACCCTCTCTCTCTCTCTCTCTCTACTTTCTTCTCTACTCGCACTCATTCTCAACTCACACTCCTTCTCTACTCGCACTCATTCTCTACTCTCTCTCTTCCTCTACTCTCTCTCTCTCTCTACTTCCTTCTCTACTCTCAATCATTCTCCAATCGTACTTCTTATCTACTCGCATTACTTCTCTACTCTCTCCCTCTCTACTCGCACTCCTTCTCCACTCTCTCTTTCTCTACTCGCTCTCCGTCTCTACTCTCTCTTTCTGTACTCTCTCTTTCTCTACTCGCACTCCTTCTCTACTCCTTTTATACTTTATTCTCTATTCGCACTCCATCTCTACTCTCTCCTTCTCTACTCGAAATCCTTCTCCACTCTCTCCTTCTCTACTCACACTCCTTCTCTACTCTCTCTTTCTTTACTCGCTCTCCTTCTCTACTCTCTCTTTCACTACTCTGAATCCTTCTCTTCTCGCACTCATTCTCTACTCGCACTCCTTCTCTACTCGCACTCCTTCTCTATTCACACTCCTTCTCTACTCTCTCTTTCACAACTCTCTCCATCTACTTCCTTCTCTCTCTTTCTCTACCCTCTCTCTCTTTCTCTCTCTCTCTCCACTTCCTTCTCTACTCGCACTCAGTCTCAACTCGCACTCCTCTCTGCTCGCACTCATTCTCTACTCTCTCTTTCTCTCTCTACTCGCACTCCTTCTCAACTCGTACTCTTCTCTACTCGCACTCGTTCTCTACTCTCTCTCTCTCTCTCTCTCTACTCGCACTAATTCTCAACTCCTTGCACTCCTTCTCTACTCGCACTCATTCTCTACTCTCTCTTTCTCTACCCTCTTTCTCTCTTCTACCTTCTCTACTCGCAACTATTCTGTCCTCGCACTTCTTATCTACTCGCATTACTTCTCTACTCTCTCTTTCTCTACTCGCACTGCTTCTCTACTCTCTCCTTCTCTGCTCGCACTCCTTCTACACTCTCTCCTTCTCTACTCACACTCATTCTCTACTCTCTCTTTCTCTACTCGCACTCCTTCTCTACTCGCACTTCTTCTGTACTCTCTCTATACTTTATACTTTATTCTCTATTCGCACTCCATCTCTCCTCTCTCTCTTTACTCGCACTCCTTCTCGACTCTCTCTTTCTTTACTCGCACTCCTTCTGTACTTTCTCTACTCGCACTCCTTCTCTACTTCTCTATTAGCACTCCTTCTCTACTGCTATACTCGCACTCCTTCTCTACTCTCCCTTTCTCTACTCGCACTCCTTCTCTACTCTCTCTTCTCTTCTTTTACTTCTTCTCTACTCGCACTCCTTCTCTACTTTCTCTTTCTCTACTCGCATTCCTTCTCTACTCTCTTTCTCTACTCGCACTTCTCTACTCTCTCTTTCTCTACTCGCACTCCTTCTCTACTTCTCTATTAGCACTCCTTCTCTACTCTCTCCTTCTCCACTCGCACTCCTTCTCTACTCTCTCTTACTCTACTCGCACTCCTTCTCTACTCTCTCTCTTTCTCTACTCGTACTCCTTCTCTACTCTCTCTTCTTCACTCGCACTTCTTTCTGCTCGCACATGGGAGCGCAGTGGCTCAGTGGTAGAGTGCTTGACTCAGGACCGAAGGGCCGTGGGTTTGAGCCTCACCAGTGTCACTGTGTTGTGGTCCTTGAGCAAGACACATTTATCCTGGCTTAGAACTGGTTCAACTCAGGAAGACCCGTCCCTATATAACTGAAAGATTGTTGATGGGACGTAAAGAATCAAATCAAACAAACAAAATCTCTACTCGCACTTCTTATCTACTCGCACTTCTTCTCTACTCGCACTCTTTCTCTACTCGCACTCCTCCTCTACTCTCTCTTTCTCTACTCTATCCTTCTCTACTCGCACTTCTTCTCTACTCAAACTCCTTCTCTACTCGCACTCCTCTACTCGCACTCCTTCTCTACTCGCACTCCTCCTCTACTCGCACTTCCTCTACTCCCACTCCCACTACTCGCACCCCCTCTACTCGCACTCCCTCTACTCGCTCTTTCTCTACTATCTCATCCTCTAATCGCTCTTTCGCTATTCCCTCTTTCCTACTCGCACCCTCTACTCGCACTCCCTCTACTCGCCTTTTCTCTACTCTCTCTTTGTCTCTATTTCTCTGTCTCTCTCTTTGTATCTGTCTCTGTCTGTCTCTGTCTGTCTCTGGCTGTCTCTGTCTCGTTCTCTCTCTCTCTCTCTCTCTCTCTCTCTCTCTCTCTCTCTCTCTCTCTCTCTCTCTCTCTCTCTCTCCAATGTTTTTGGTAATTAACTTAAAATATCAATATAATGAAATGAGTGCTCGACTCCCATGTTCAGTCCTCCTCTGTCAAATTCCAAGTACATCATCCGATGGTAAAGAACTGTAATAACGTGCTAGCAGGGAACATCTTATCGTGGAATTTAGAGAGGAGTTCTCTGTTTGCCTTAACAATGAGGCACTCTCACGAGTTAGGGTGCATTTGTACAAGCCATTTTATTCTAGGGAAAGGGAAAATGCCAAATTGAGCGGAACAAAATTGTCAGAGAACAGGGAAATAAATAAATGAAACATGGAGACAAGTCAATATTTAAGAAGAACAAGGGAACAGGTACCACCTGGGAGGGTCTCTATTATAGATAATAGAACAAACATCACAGCTATAAAACTACTAAACTTGATCTGTTTAAAAAATGTTGTACCCAAACTCTAAACGAGTAACAGCTATTTTTCAATCCTTGAACTAAAGAAAATTAAAAGTCGTACTGCAAATAGTTACAGAAAGATCTAATTAAACATTCGATTTTACAGAAATGGGAAGCTATCTGCTTTGATAAGAACAAGCATATAACCTGTTATAAATACATGTTGTTTTATGCATATGGAAATCGCTAGAAACAGTGTTTTTGATTGCCATTTGTCGCCAGTCGGGCGACAAATGGCAATCGAAAAATCGGGCGACAAATGGCAATCAAAAACCCTGTTTCCACCGATTTTTGATCTACGTTCGTTGATAGTATAAACGTTTTCGATTGCCGCTTATCCGGTGTACAACTTTAAAAAATATCTTAAAGATATACAACTCATCTTTATTGCATCTTATAGAATGGCAAATGAGCCGCGATATGTGATTTCCAACAATGTGGCATTTTGACATGAATAGACTCAGACGAGCCTGTGTAGCCTTCTTTTAAGCTTAGAAACTCAAAATTATGCTCGTTCAGTAGCTTAATTTTATTATAATATTCAAGCGACAAGCAAAGGCTCTGATCAGACTGCGCTTATGCGCAGGCTGGTCTGAGCCTTTGCTGGTCGCAAATACCACATTGTTGGAAATCTCATGTCGCGGCTCAAATAATATTGTTTCAAAAGATGTTGTTGTGGGGCTTGGGATATGAGGACCTGGACCGGGAATAACACTGCCTCCTTAAAGTTAAGGAACACTTACTGAGTTATACCCCTATTTCACGGCCCCGAGAGTACCCCATAGCTCCAGATAAGGCTGCGTATTGCGTATTTACGCAATTTCGTGAACGTGAAAACGCAATTAAATTCATTTCTGTGCGTACAAAAACGCAATAAAAATCCTTGATACTCAATTCCGAACTTTTTCGTAGCGTATGACGCTATAGCATTCAGTTTCCGATTGTCGTTTTTCGCATCTCAAGCTGTTGTTGGGTACAAATTTATAGACGACGTGGCCCCGAATCTAGTTTATTAAATTGTAAACCAGTCCAGGAACATTCTTTGCGCTGTTTAGCTATACCCAATATTTACAGGATTACGACATTCGACTCGCTTTACAGTAATAATGGCGTAACGTGGGCGGAAAAGCCCCAGAGCAATTGAATGATATCATATCGTAACTAACCCTAATACCGCATTGGTGGTTCGAAGAATCAAAGATGACTTGATAGATACGTTGGTTTCTCGAAATAAGTATGAAATAGCTATATCAGATATACTTATTTTGCCAGTGTGCTTTCTGAAAGTGCAACCGAAAGTAAACAAAAAAAAATCAAGAGAAACAAGGCCCGCTTTCATTGCTTGTTTGCTTTCAGATGGATACCCAATACAAAAACTTGAAATACCCAATTTAAAATTTGAAATACCCAACTAAGCCAAAAAGAGTTGGGTAAATACCCAATTGCCTCCAATCCTTATCTGGAGCTATGGTACCCGATCAATATTTTTGGTTGATCGGCCGCATATCTGCGAAACATTCGGGAATCACATCACCTCAGTCCTACGAGAGTCGGGTACCGAAAAAGTGATCGGTTACTGTTTTTAAACATGTTCAAAAACAGTAGCTGATCAAAACCCGTCGGCCGCTTGTCGTCTTGGTCGTCCAGTGATCCTCTGAAGGTCACCTTGTCTCGCTTGCCCTCGGAGCTTTCGTATACCCTCTGGAGCTCTCTTATACCCTCGGGAAATTTCGTATACCCTCTGCAGCTCTCTGCCGAGGGGATCTTGCGAAGGGTGTCACAAAGAATCGATAGTTACTAAATACAACAACAAGATATGGTTCTGTATTTACTCAAAATCACTATTTAAAAATTAACACCAATACCAGAGAATTATAAACCAAATATATATTTTTTTAAAATGGACACTTTTGTAAAAAAAAGGGGTTACTAGAACGAAACACAATTGAAAGCCCTTTAAAGACTCGCAAGTTTACTTCTTTTTGGAATATTTTCTCTTGGCATCCTATACTCAGCATATTTCCTAATGTAATACCGTTTTACTGTGCTCTGGTAGAACGAATTTAAAAGCAACAACAAGCCCTGGCACGGATTATTGGTACATGGCTTTCCTGAGCTGGTATTTTATTTTGCTGTCGCAATGGCGCAAAGAGGACAGCTATAGAACGTATGCAAACTGTATAGGGTTCATTATTATGGTTTTTATTTTGTTTGATTTTATTCTTAACATCCCAGTCAACAAATTTTCAGTTATGTCGGTGCATTCAACTAAGATTAAGCTGCGCGGATCCAGAGAGGGGGTGGCTTTTGTTTGATTTGATTCTTTACGTCCACTCAACAATCTTTCAGTTATGCAGGACGGGTCTTCCTGGGTTGAACCAGTACTAAGCTAGGATAAATGTGTCTTGCTCAAGGACCACAACGCAGTGACGCCGGTGAGGCTCGAACCCGCGGCCCTTCGGTCTCGAGTCAAGCACTCTACCACTGAGCCACTGCGCTCCCTAGAGAGGGGGTGGCAGAGGGTCCTGACCCCCTCCCTGGAAAATCGGAAACCTTTGGGGCTCTTTAGCAATACTGGTCCAGATCCCCTGGAAAATCAAAAGCTACCAAGCCAGCATTCAATATTGGGTAATTCTCGCCCCACCAGCGTTTTTCTGTTGGGCTGATGATGGTCTGCTTTTAGTGGTATTTTGATTCCTCACTCCATTCATCTAAAAAAAGTGTGTCAGAGTTTAGTTGGACTTCGTCTGACAAAATTTCCGGATCCGCGAATAACAACATCGCATGAGATGTTTTGTTGTATAATTATGTGCATTGTCTCACTAATGTTTTACAAAACCTAAGAAAGCGTATCGGTGCAAAGCTACTAGATGGCGGTACAAGACATGTACATACCCTATCCCAGCCAGCACACAATGTCTAGTAACCATCGGCCCTCCAGCGGAATGCCATTCAAATGTTTTAGATGTTGCCTAGCAAGAAGGAAGAAAGGAAGGCCATTCAAATGTTTTAGATGTTGCCTAGCAAGAAGGAAGAAAGGAAGGCGGGGGAGGGTGTGTGTGGGGGGGGGGGGGGTGGGGGGGGGGGGGGGGTGGGGACCGGCTAGAGAGCACCGTTAAAAGCCCATTCAATTTTTGTGGTGTTTTTTTTTTTTTTGCATGCGTTGTTGTTGTTTTTGTACGGTTTGGGGGGTGTAAACTGTTGATATAGTTAGTTTCATTGAATAGAATCCTATAGAGCGGTGCAACAGAACGGTGTTTCAGTGGACTAGGTGAGTTGCATGTTTCAATGGATTTGACCAGGGTATTTCAGTGAACTGAGCGGTCTGAGTGCTTCCCTGGGCTGGGCGGTTTGGGTGTATAAGTTGCCTAGGGAGTTTGGAAGTTTCAATGTGTTGGCTAGTTTGTGTATTTCAGTGGACTTCGTGCGTTTGGGTGTTCTGTGGCGATTCAGTAGACTTGTGGTTATGGGTGTTTCAATTGTCTGGGAGGCATACATGTATATATTTTTGGATCAAAGGTTTACTAATCATGTACACGTGGCGTTTCCTGCATTTTGACACTCCATTTACACAACAAAACGCGCCTCAATATGAACCTGCATTTTGTAACCATGTTCATGTTGTTAATACACTGCGTTGCCAGGTAAGATAATGAGTTTAGATATGGCTAATGTTCTTGCCTTCTTTCAGGGACCATACCCTCGCCCCCCACCCCACCCAGTCATCATATCCCCTTCCTATATCAAGCATACTGGTTTCACCAAAAAATTATCAGTGCAGAATTTAAATAAATATGTTTTCCCAGACTCGCTAGACAAAAACATGCATGATTACACCGACTGAAGATGACCGCTTTTCACAACACATCACAACTGCATGTAAAACCTCTCAAATTCCCTTCCGTACTTTGTCCCCCTGGTAGTCTTCCATTTGTAGCGTTACATATTTTTTTCTGTATCATGGCATGCTTAAAATATATCAGATTCAGGCACTAATTGTGCGGCAGTTTGTATCAATCTCCAAAATCAAAACCACTGTCACTCCGATAGGAAGCATGTCAGCTTTCAAGTTTCCTCTGAACATTTTGCTAACCGTCAGAACGATATCAGCGTAAGCAAATTTCAAATATTGATGTTTTAATAGCATTTTGAGACACGACTCTTATAAATCATGCAGGAGAATGATATAGAATTGTGGGGACACAAGCAAATTGTGTCAAAGGTTGATGTAAATCCAGCTATGGTCAAACGAATAGCATTTTTTCATTGAAAATTTCACAATCGTCAATTGAAAAGTCGCCCAGGGTCCTACGGACATGAGTCAAAAGCATTTAACACATTCCGAGTCCTTAGCATTCAATATAGAAGCAACCTGTTTGCTGCTTTCGTTTCCAAGAAACTTTCTATAGGAAATAAAAATGGATAAATACAGGCCCTGTCCATCCATAAGCGCAATGTTTACCTCCGATAGCCAACACCCTCCGAGATCTAGGCATGCGGTTTACCTGGGTGATGCTTTTTAACCCAGGCTTTTAGGTTTTATAAGCAAAATAATGTTTATATAGGTTTTTTCTCTAGTTGACACAGAATTATAGGTGTAAGCTAAAAAAAATATTGTATAATTTACAAACCCTCCTACTGTAATTTTCCAGAAAGCAGAAAAAAAAAAAATGAATTTCTAAAATTATTTTTTTATTTCATCTGCTGACTCAAAATATTATTTTTTCGTTGAAAAAAATAATATATTTTTGAGGTTCTGTTTGTGTATTTTTGAGAGTGACACTGTTAAAAGTGATTGTCCTGTCCAGATTTTCAGGAAAATGATGAAATATTTAAAGATTTAATACAGGCTGTTGGCTTACCTTACTAGTTTTACTGTGGGTTTTTTTCTGGAGATATTAAAAAAAGCTCTGAAAATGACCAGTCAACTTTTTTTTGTATTTGTTTTTTTTTGTCCCCCGACCCTCAATCTGAAAAAAATCCCGTAAATCACCAAATAACATAATTATGGCCTTATAGTTTTCACTAGGTGGTCTATATGCAGCACCAATCACAACCATGGCAGGCTACAAGCTTTGATGTGTTTGTGAAATTATATTATTTATCTAATTTCACTTGTTTCCTGAATTGGATCCATCAAGTTTTCATTTGCAAACTAAATAGATTTAAAACAGAACCAATATACTTCATGTATTACATTAGCCGTCATCAATATCAGTGCTACTTGAACAACCATTTTTGGGGTTGTCTCAGTGGCACAGTTGGTAGAGTCGACATCTGGTGGTTGTTTGTTTGTTTGTTTGATTTTTTACGTCCCATTCAACAATCTTTCAGTTATAAAGGGATGGGTCTTCCTGGGTTGAACCAGTACTAAGCTAGGATAAATGTGTCTTGCTCAAGGACACAACGCAGTGACGCCGGTGAGGCTCAAACCTGCGGCCCCTCGGTCTCGAGTCAAGCACTCTACCACTGAGCCACTGCCCTCCCCGATGTCTGGTGTAGTGCTAGGCGGTGTTGTCAAGGTCAGGGGTTGAATCTCGCTAGGGACGATATATTTACAGCATCTATCGGCTCAGTTGATTTACTATATCTCTGTATATAAATATACATGTGCATGTAATATTTCTTGATTTTCAGGGGAAAAAAGACTTGTCATTTTATGTGAATCAACTGCGGTCAGGCCTCCAGATAAGAGTGTGTATTGGAAAGTTATTTTCTTTATTATTTCTCAACCAAAACATATGTTGTGGGTACTCAAAAGAACAGTCTCAATGATGGGGAAGAAAATAATTAAAATTGTACGCGAATAAAATGTCCTTATCTATGAATTCACATGGAATGTCATGCCTTATGTGTTTGCTGAAAATAGCAACACAATATGAACATGTAGTTTGATACAAATTGTAGGCGGTATGTTAAGGGTTATGAGCGAAAAGTGTAAACTCTGATGAGACTTATATAGCATTTGGATGGGATAGAAAAATTTGTACCGAGGATTGCGGTTTGGCTTCACGGGGCTTGCCGAGTGATGACAAACGGTGATCCTGATGGACGGATTTTTCAATCCCATTCTCACACGATTAATGGATTCTTTTTCTTGCTCCCCATCTAATACTGCATTTTTATTTTTAAAAAAGGTCTCCTGAAGTTCCTGAATACTCTGAGACGTAACATAACATGATTACGTCACCTTAACATATCAATGACATACATGTCTTCCAACTTGCCTCTGCTTCATTTTTATCTTTCTCACGGATTGATATGGGGTATCATGTGGGATAGAATTTTCTCATATATGGGTAAAACAGTGGAAACCTGGATCTGGTGTGCAAGAATGCAGCGCATCCATGCCTACACTTTTTGTCAAAAAGTCTGTTAACAGCCAACACAGTGTCACTTCATCTTGTATGAGTCTCTTTTCATGCTACCTTTAGGTCATTTTGCATTATTTTTTATTTTTTAAAAGCTCTTTCAGGAACATCAACAGAGTGGCAAAAATTTGGTTCAAGATGAGGTCAGAGGCCCAAGATTTCGTCAGCCTGTTCTGCGTCCAAATTCAGATGACAAAATTTGCCACTAGCTGGGAAAGAGTTAACCAAGCATGTACATAATAAAAATAGTAACATTCAAGGGAGGTCACCTAATGTGGTAAAAGTGATTTTCCATGCCATAAGGAACTACTGTACTCTTATAGGAAAGAATTCGCTCCCTCTGGCAGCAAATTCTTTCCTTTAAGAGAAGTTCACATTATGAAATGGGAGGCAATTGAAGAGAATCACTGCTTGATCACTTACATGTAGTCTCCCTTTGATGTGCGTAACTTGTTCAGCATTCTGGCTAAGCTATTGACCCCTGAAATTACCTGAAAATTTGTAGCTCTTCTTTGCAAAACAGTAAGGTGTCTTGCTGGTCTTAACAACTTTAAACAACCTTTTATCTGTGCCATGGTAGCCGAAATATCAGGCCTGCAGTACCAGCATCAACTGAAAAGAAAATTGAGCCGTGACATGATATTTCCAAAAATGTGGTATGTGGGACCAGCAAAGACTCAGATCAGCCTGCGCATACGCACAGTCTGATCAGAGCCTTTGCTAGTCGCTTGATTATTCTTTGACTGTTAAGCTACTGAGGGAACATCATTTGGAGTTTCTACACTTAAAAGGATATTGCACAGGCTTGCCTGAGTCTACAATTGTCAAAAGGCCATATCGTTGGAAATCTCTCGTCGCGGCTCATAATGCATTAATCATCTGGCTCATGAGATTTTTGCTTAAATTGCCACATATGGGGACCAGTGACAATCAGACATTTTTGTGGCATTTGTGTGTACAATTATAAGAGGCTTTCTTTAGATGACCATGTACGTCATGTATCCAGCGCGGCTAAAAGTATAACTGATAATCCGAGTCTTCATCTAGACACATTCATATTTGGAGTATGCAAGAACTCTGGCCAGTATGTACATTTGCACATACTCGCCTGTGCCTTAGTTGTTCGACACTGCAATTAGCACTCATTAATCATCTGGCTCATGAGATTTTTGCTTAAATTGCCACATATGGGGACCAGTGACAATCAGACAATTGTGGCATTTGTGTGTACAATTATAAGAGGCCTTCTTTAGACGACCATGTACGTCATGTATCCAGCAGGGCTAAAAGTATAACTGATCATCTGAGTCTTCATCTAGATACATTCATATTTGGAGTATGCAAGGACTCTGGCCAGTATGTACATTTGCACATACTCGCCTGTGCCTTAGTTGTTCGACAATGCGATAAACACTAAAATCTCAAGTGTTATTTTAATTTTCGGACATGGTAGTATTATTTTTAACTGGCACTGTTATAATAATATAATTATTACAAGGAGATATTTCGAAACTACTCATTTCAAAATAAGTCAGCAGATGACAAAACAAAATGCAAATTGGTCTGACTCACCGCGTCTGCAAGCAGCGAAGGCTCAGATGAGGCTGCATGGTGACAACCGCTCACATGGGCTTTCTTAGTTAAAAGAACCGAAACCTCATGAGCGGGAAAATTTAATGGTTTAAATAAGTTATTTATAATTCCAGAAAAGATTTCAGTTTATTATGCCAAATTTTCCTTCAATATGGTTGTACTTTTCTAATCATTTGAAGTGACAAAGTCAGACCATGTTAATTTCTTATCACAGTTTAATCCATTCATCATTAATTAGGTAACAAATACTGTTTTTCACACCTTGCCAAAAGTGTGGTTAGGTGAACTGACCGTTCCGCCATGACCTTAACTGTTGACTTGGACATAAAGCAACAAAACAAACACCCTGCCAACCACCAGTATGTGGCTGTGAAGTGACATTATGTACACAACCCTTGTCACAAGAAAACATATCTTTAGGGGTTTGATGCTACCTTGTTAGGACTTATCCAGCATGCTCAGTTAAAAAGACTAGCTTGCAATTTGAATTATGCGTATAGAAAGTCTAGCTATAATACTTTTTAGAGAGAGAGTAACAAATGCATTGATCAGACTGCTGGGGTACTCAAGCTGGTCTGTACTTTATTGTTTGCTTACAACAAAATCAGATTATTGGATTTGCAACGAGGACAGTACTATGCCATGATCAGGTTTTAATGTTCTATTATTTTACTGTAAAAATATGCCTAAGTTAACACCAAAAGGGCTGGCAGCTGAGTTGCTAATCATATTAGAAGTACATTTAGACACACTTTCCTATTAAAACAATGCTACATGATTGATGCCAACATTTCATCAGTTATAACTTGATAAGTGTTAAATAGTTTCCCTGTTTTAACAAAACAGTTCAAAGGTCAAATACATCAAGACCAGTGACATCATGGCTGCCACCAAAATGGGTATTAAATGACACTTAATTCTTTTACACTGTTGAACCTTTTCTTCATCTACTGTACTTTGTAAGACAAGCTGCTGAGCACTTGCACAATATTAAAGAATACTGTATTTTACCCCTTTGTAACTGTGGTTATTTTAGTGCAGAATTCTCAATGTCGCAACAAAGCCTATAATTTTTCTTTCACCATGATTAATGCACTCATATAACTACCCCATTCTAGGGATAAATAAACTAGGAAGTGGCTACAGGTACGGGCCCGTATCCCTAGACTACGATTCTAGAGGTACGAGCCCGTATCTCTAGACTACGAGTCTAGGGATACGGGCCCGTACCTGTAGACAGTCCATTGAGGATTGGCTAGGGGTATGGCTCTAAAATTTCAATACATGTATATGTTGTTACTTATTTTACCGTTTGAGATGTATAATCCAACAATAACTCTAGTTGCAAATTCAAATCCATTTCGGGGAACACGGATGTACTGTGGTAAAAGATAGTATACTTATTTCATGCTAGATCACTAATAATTGCTGGTAACAAAGGCTTAATCATGCACGGTATGGAAGGAAACGGACAAACATGTAAACTTAAATTTACAATGTTTCTCTTTTTCCATTTCTTCATGCTTTAAACTTATCACGAATTTTACTGTACCTTATGCCAGCGGTGAACGGATTGTTTGGCATCCGACGTTGAGCTGTCTCCATCGCAATTGATCGAGTGAAAAACTTAATCTCGGTGTTCAGCAGCAAAAATGTAAAATTGTTGCCCTATATGGACTTTGAGCCATTTTGACCAGATGACTTTGGATTGGATATTTAATGGATGGATGCCGAGCTATTAATTGTGCCGTGGCGCAAGAAAACCTGTCAGACAAATTTAAATAATAGAGCCGTGACGGGAGCATGGCGAGTAAACCTGTCTGCTCAGATACTGGCTAGAAAATTGAAATTTTGACATTATTTTGTTCATAGAAGAAAGTTATGATACTTTTCAATAAACTTGTGAATAATAATTGCATTGATCATAGTTCAGACTGCGCAGTCTGGTCTGTGCCTTTCATATTTACAAATGCCTGGACAGGTTTTCATGCGCGGGGCCTATTGAATGTAAAGATCATAAAAGAAGACAATAGTTCTGTATTCACTGCAGACGAGCAATTAGGGGAAGCTAAAAAGAAAATATTTAATAGACTCCTTTCACATTGTTAGTGCGCATGCGCCAAACTGTCTCGTTCCTCGTTATCTCCGCGAGATTACACTCCAAGGGGCAACCTTTATACGGCTGCATACACGCTACATAATGAAATATGGAAAAGATGAAAAGAAAAATAAATTTGCAAATAAAGATTAGACTTATAGTAAAAATAAAATGAGAAATATAACAAATAACTGATTAATTCCAATATTCTTAAAATAAAACTGAATATTTGAGATCAGAATAATTGATTTCTAAGCATCCAAGACTAACTTTTTTCAAATGAGAGCGGGTGTAGGCTTATTTATTTCGTAAAATATCGTTTCATGTTTACTCATTTTATTTCTGTTGCTTAAAAAATATAATAATCAGTCAAAGTTGTGCTTGTGTGTTTAGAAAATTATTATGCGCATATGGAATTAGTGCACAAATCTCATGAACTAGTTCAAATAATGTTTTCGAATGCGCCTACAAGTCAAAGCCCACAGGTGCATTTGGACCCGGTCCGAGCTATTCCTACACATTCTTAAGCAAAAATCTGCATGCATTTAAAATAAGATTACATACATTTTATCATATCAATAATTTCCATCCATATTAATAATTCCATATTATGAGTATGCGAGCAGTGAAGTTCATGTTTATCCAAGACTTATGGTTGCATTTCGTACACTTGACGTGTTAAAATGTCTTTCTTGGGCTAAAACTCGGGTCCAGTAAAAATACATTTTGGCCATCCCACGAGAAAATCTGTCTTCATGGTTTCTTTCTGAGAAAGACACAAACTAGTCTGCTCAATTACAGAGACTGGCTAGAAAAATGAAATTTTGCTTGAAGAAAGTGTAGAAATACTTTCCAACAAGCGGCTAGTAAAGTCGCTGATCAGACTACGTGGTTAAGTCGACAGACATGTGCTTTTGTTGTTCACATGCACCAAAGTCGGATTTCTCACATCATGCCCATTCTAATACTATGCATCCGGTTGTTCAATGTGTGAATTTAGTAATGCCCAGGGCACGAAAGCAATAAAATCTAACACGTCCGCCGGTCGGCACGCGTCCAAAGCCTGGATGATTTATGATGTGATAAGTAGCTATCTTTAAAGTTGATCGTGAGATCTGAGTCTTCATTTGCATCCAAAATTTGTGTGTGTGTGAACAGCGAAGCCTCTCACGAGCCTGCGCGTAAGTAAACGTTGTTTATTATACCATGTACGAAAAATGATTGATTAAAGGGTCTACTCAGTTCTGACATTTCTGTTTTATGAGATCGCTTTTATCGCATATGCTTATAGTCATTGTGCAGAGGCGGATGGGGTTTGCTTCCCCTCCCGTTTTTAAATATCCTATAAAATGAAATCATTTGGCCTCAATGAGACCAAATTATTTCATTTTCATGGGATATTTATGAAAAAGAGATCAAATCAGCACACCCACACGCACCTATACACATATGAACCCCCTTTCCAGAAACCCTGGATCCGTCACTGTCGTGCTTGCAGCATGCTTGCACGTCTATCTGTTAGCATGCATGCAGCAGTGTGCATGCTTTTCTGGTGGGGCTAGATTTATTTGTGTCTGGGCTTCCGTCTACCACTTTTCTTTGTGCGCGCTCGGACAAAACAATCGGTCCGAGGTGTGTGCGAGCAGCGAATGCCCTGATTACGGTGTATTTGCACATGCTCGTCTGAGTTGCCGATGTTCGCATATTAATTGGCATGCATGTATTACAAATAGTTCAGGTGAATTCGTAATTTCATATGAGCAGTAATAGTTGTGCGCCGATTTTAGCTTGATATCAAAGTATATTTACACTAATTATTGCGAAAATAATACGCAAGACTTAGAAAATATATATGAAAACAAAGGTTTTATCTTATTTCATAAATATAACAATCCCATTCTAGCCGTTAAAGACCAAAAATCGACTTATTAAGGAACAATATGTGTTTTGGCAATGTAACTAATAGGCAATCTGCCCCTTCATTTGCGAAAACGACTTTATCGATTTTTCAATTGAAGAGCGATTGCTAAGGGAGGTAACAATGTGAAAGGAGTCTATTGGTTTTCCCAGTTTATCCACATTTGTTCACAAGTGACATCCTACAATGATTGTATTTACTCTTACAATTGATTGCTGGCTCCCTTTCAACTGTCAAAGATGGCGACCAAACAGATGTGAATTTGCAACGCAATATTTTGTTGGATTAGATTATCTCAAACGGTAAAATAACTGTTACCAAATAAAGCTGAAATTTTAGAGCAGAAATGGATTTTAATTTGCAACTCAAAAAACAGTGTACATCTCAAACTGTAAAATAAGTTACAACATATACATGTATTGAAATTTTAGAGCCGTACCCCTAGCCAATCCTCAGTGGACTGTCTATAGGTACGGGCCCGTATCCCTAGACTCGTAGTCTAGAGATACGGGACCATACCTCTAGAATCGTAGTTTTGGGATACGGGCCCGTATCTGTAGCCACTTCCAATAAACTAAGGTACGAGTTGACTTAGGACTTCACGACCAGTATAGGTCCCAAGAAAAATTTCGAGGCCTGCTACATTAACCCTAATTGCTTGATGGGCATAACCACAGTACATATTTGGAGCTAATAATATAGGTATGTTATGTAACTGTTACGATGCAGAATGGCTGGAATAACAGAATCAGTGATGGTTGCGTATACGCACAAATACGCAGAGGTTTAGGTATGCACCTGGTCACCTATTCGAACCATGATACGGTACTCTTTCTATTGATAGTCCCAATAAAAGGTCAGTTTGTCTGAGATGGAATTCATTGTGTCTATATTTATCAACGCTTGCACGATTTCCTTACTTTTCTTGAATATCTCGGAAATCCTGTGCGGTTTTCAATATATAAAGGATGGAATTTCCCATTCTTGTTAGGGGACATTTTAAACATACCGTTGAAAGGTTCGATATAGAGACGTTATTCATTATTATAAAAGGTACGTGAAGTTGTATATATTGTTACTGTGTTGAAATTGTACATGACAGGGCGATGGCGACTCGTGTTATTGCATTGAATCGCGATGTCTCTAGCATGTCACATTGTATTGAAATAATAAGTCACTCGTTTTCTATTTTGTCGTCTGTTGAATCGGCCAGCATTCCGTGTATGAGTTCTTTCGGGTGTTATCAATAACGTCCCGTTTTTTTGGTGAAAATAGCGATGTTACGCACATGCGTATGAAGCTACGCACATGCGTATTGCCTAAAAATCTGCTGGGACCATTCTTGCGGCTATAGTAAAAGCTGTCCGGATGGACTCTTCGGGTTATTTCGGACAAAAGTAGTCACAGGCCATGTCGGGCCTGCACCTAAAACTATAATGGTATGCTGAAAGATTTACCAGGGACCGATAGGTGAAAAACAAATTTAGCAGCTAGATTTTAAATTGTTGTGATTTTATATTGCGTTGTTGGAAAGACGATTTAACTGCCAGTGATAATCGACTTTCTGTAGCGACCTGTATGTGTCACCTCGAGTTATATCTGACGCATATAAGAATAAGGGTTAGGTGCATACACTACAACACACTTACATAAATAAGGTGATAGCTGACATGTATGTTTAGAGATTAGGTAGGTGTAATGTTACACCAAAGTAAATGTAAAATATTTTTTTGTTACACCAAAGTAAATGTAAAATATTTTCGTTACACCAAAGTAAATGTAAAATATTTTGTGTTACACCAAAATAAATGTAAGAAAGCATTGTACGGTTTTACACACATAAAACAGCAGAATGTAATCTCTCAATATTGATGTAAATATTTTTTGCCGAGAGGTCATAATTAGTTGTTTACAACTGATACGTTATACATGTACGAAATTAGTGCGTGGGCAGGGTGATGTCCGACGTAAACGTCCAAACGTTACGCCGGCACCACACTGTTCAACCTTTTTCCTGGAATTTTAAGAGAATTGGTATCAGTATTTGTAAACCTCGAAACTATCTAAATAACGTGACCTTGAGGGGAAAAAGGGCCACGGGATCTTGATGTTTCGGCTGCGATAGCGTCTCAACCAGGGTGACGTTACGACAGTGTATAGAAAATTTTGTTACGTATGGGTTTGTTCGTTTGGCATAAGAGGTATTGTTTAGCGCTGACATAGGCCAGTCACTAAATATACTTCTCTATTATATAATTTTAGGTGTGGATATTTAGAAGAGCCGATCCATCCTAACCGCATGGGAGCCGTTAGCCATACACCTACAGGTGTGGGCTAATCGCGCGCTTATAGGGTTAGGATGTAATTTAAAAGAGTAAGACCACTGAAATTATTTCTATTTTTGTGAACTTCGAACGAACAACCCCATTATTGACGCAAAAGAGTGATTCTGAGATTCTAAATATAGATTGTTTTTTGCAGAATCGTCTCTTGTGTCCCCTCCTACGTTGGAGGCTGAATGTTGGTGAGCCGTATGATTATAACCTGAGGGCACATATTAGCTGTCCCCCTCAGGCCACGACCAGCGTGGATCAAGGCCCAATCGTTACCACGTAGCACAATCGAATGGGAAGCCAACCGGCTTGAATTGTTATATGTGAATCTGACACCCCAACGTGGGGATATGATCAGGAAGAACCACTTATATTAATCCTGACGTCTTGAACGACGATCAGCAGTACGCGTAAGAAATATTACGTGAAACCAGTGACGACCAAAGTACAGTCTCGATCACCTCAGCGCCGATGGTCTGAAGTAGACACACGTGCAGCTTAGAAGACATAGTGTTCGCGAGACGCGTATAATCTCGAGATTTCTCGTCAATACGAGAACTGAAATATTAAAGGGCCCAATTTTTTTTTTTTATGAGAACTTAAGCTATATGTTAATCATATTCTTTACGTCTCTTATTTCTGACTAGTCGACGTACATCTAGAACAGGACAGTCCAAGATTGGTTCTAATTGAAATGATCTTGGAGTGGCAACTTGCTCTAGTATATGATGGTCAATTAGCCAGAAATAACAGCGTAGGTGGTGTCATTGTATATTAATGTGTTGTTGATGTTTTCTTAGTACATAAAGTACTGAAAAGTTTTTGCTAGTTGTGTGCATTATTTTTCCCTGGTAGCATCGTCATCGCATAAAGGAATTTTCCAATAAGATTTCCCCTCTTCCTTCCTGACCGGCTTTATGTCGTAACAATGGTGTCAGAAATGGGATTTTTGAGGTTTTATTGGCAAATTTCTCTGCTGTGGCGTTGCTACGGGCGCACACTAGTAGTTTTCCTTTACAAGAAAGGTTGTGAGTGTCAACACACAGTACTGATTGCATGCGTTCCCCTGTGATGAAGTGCGACACATGTAAATAAGTCATCACATAACATTCTGAGGGGACCCATACTTTCTTGTTCTGTGGATTGCCAGTAGGGTATAAAACCCAAGGAAAATTTGTCAGAGTTTAATCATTAGACTTGTCCACCTTTATTTTACCCATATCATTGTGTATTGGCTTATGCCCTGTATTCCTATTAATTAAGGATACTGATGT
This sequence comes from Loripinus fragilis, assembly GCA_964019695.1. Taxonomy (NCBI): domain Eukaryota; kingdom Metazoa; phylum Mollusca; class Bivalvia; order Lucinida; family Lucinidae; genus Loripinus; species Loripinus fragilis. Next base: position 55,504,812 of record OZ026526.1, on the reverse strand, counting down.
GGAAAATTTCATATCGTTTGAGGGTACTAATAATTTAAATCACCTCAGTGACGTCATAGTGTGTGACGCCACTCAACTGATTTCTATTATTAGAAGAAGTCCATAGAAAGATTATTTTAGTCAATTATTATGTCTTGCTATGACAAGTGACTGTTGACTTGACTGTAACGCGTTTATATTAATATCGCGTAGGTATACATTTCTTGACATAAATGCGAGAAAATGAATGACGTTTTTTAGTCAAATACGTTCAGTGAAGGCCTATTTAAAGTTGATATATATCCTAGGCACCTTTCCGTGGTGATCTCTTATACGCTGTACTTTACGTTACTCATATGTAACGTCATTAAATCCCTAGTAAAATTATTAGTTTACCAGCGCGAACGTTGGTTAGCCCATACCTATCTAAAAGGGACAAAGCGAACCCTTATTTATTTTCAACAGTATAGTTGACTTATACCATTCCCAGCAATAGGCTAAAATGGATAAACATATTTCATTAGCACGGGAATTAGGATATGAAGGGCAAGAACTAAGGGATTATCTTAAGAGGCAACAAGATTTAGAAAGGGAGGAAAGGTTGGCCCAAAGGGAATATGAAAAAGAGAAAAGGGAGGCCGAGCAAAAGGATAAAGAAAGGGAGCAAAAAGATAAAGAAAGGGAACAAAAAGAGAAAGATAGGGAGCAAAAAGATAAGGATCGGGAATTGGAAAAGTTAAGGATTGAGGCGGAAAAAAATGAAAATTGAGGCCGCGCGCAAGGATAAGGAAATGGAAATGGAAAAAGAAATTGCGCTAAAAAAAAATTGAGGCCGAAGTGGAACTCAAAAAAATCGAGGCCGAGACCACTTCACATCCCTGGGGGCCCAAAGAGAAAAGTTCAAATCCTAGGAGTCCCCAGCTTCCATACTTTGACGAACATACGGATAAGAAGGATAGCTATTTGACTAGGTTCGAAAGTTATGCTTTGTCAAATAAATGGGACCCGTCCATGTGGGCATCATACTTAAGTGCCTTATTTAAGGGACGCGCTTTGGAAGTCTTCGTTAGACTTTCCAGAGATGACCAGTCGGATTATGGTCAGTTAAGGAGGCTCTGCTTACTAATTTCGACCTCACCGAACGATCTTTTCGTAAGAAATTTAGGGATTGTAGGCCCGAGAAAGCCGAAACTTTCAGACAATTTAGCAGTAGGCTAGCGAGCTACCTTGATAAATGGCTAGGTTTGGCTAAGGTCGAAAAGACCTACAAGGCAGTTTGTGATTTTTTGGCCCGAGACCAGTTCCTTGACTGTTGCAGTCATGAGCTCTATTTGTATCTCAAACCTAAGACGTTTAAGGTCCTGGGTGAGTAAGCCCATGAGGCGGATTTGTTCGCCGATGCAAGGGGTGGAGTTCCCGGATGCGTCGCAAAAGGGCATCGTGAGACTAAGAGTCAAGTTCCGCATAATTATGGAAATCAGGTCGATCGAAAATCAAATATTTCTTGTAAGATTTGTGGTAAAGCCCATCAAACACACAACTGTTGGCACAACAAGAGCAAGAGGGTGTCGGCTGGTACGGAAATAGCATCAAGTGCTGAAGTTAATTCTCCAAATCAAGGGGGAAAATGGCAAAAAAGGGGTCGCAATTGGAATCGAGGCCGTAATAATTACCGTCGGAATCAGTCAGCTCCCGGTGTAACGGTCAGTTTTTTCCCCAGTCAGTTTTTTCCCCGGGGAAAGAATGGGCCGGCCCATTCTTTCCCCGGGGAAAAAACTGACCAGTCAGTTTTTTCCCTCGGGGAAAGATTTGACTAGTCAGTTTTTTCCCCACCCAGTCAGTTTTTTCCCCCCATGTTATTTTTCGGAAAAGGCTTGAAAATGATATATGTGTCATTGTGTAGTTAAATCAAATTAAATATCATTCTGAAATAGCTGTATTATATCTCTACCACCCTCAACACAGCTCAAAAGTGCAGAGGGTGTAGAAGGATTTGATTATAAATGGTTAGCCTATTCAAAAAACAAAATGAGTATGTTCTTAATTCAAAATGGTTATTTGAATGGGTTAAAGGAAAATCGACTCAGTCTTTCCACAACCCACTATTTGGAAGAATCAATTCACTAAGATAAAATACAAAGGTTGGAACACTTTGGAGGGAGATAACCAATAAACTTTTTGGTTTGAAAATTTGATTATCTCTTTGGAATGAGTCATTCATAAGTCTTCAGATACAGTAAAAGAATAACATTAACTGAAAGACTGAAAGATAAATAGAAAGATCAGAACATTTTGGTGGGGGGGGGGGGGGGGGGGAAAGAATGGGCCCGCCCAGTCTTTCCCCACCCAACAATGTAGCAGTACAAATAAAATGTTTGGTTTGAAAACTTGATTCTATCTTTGGAATCGGTCATTCATAAGTGTTAAGATACAGTGAAAGAGTAACATAAACCGAAAGACTAACTGATCAATAGAAAGATCTGAAGATTTTCGAGGGGGGAAAGAATGGGCCGGCCCAGTCTTTCCCCACCCAACAATGTAGAAGTACCAATAATCTTGTTGGATTGAAAACTTGATTCTCACTTTGGTATAGGTCTTTCAAAAATGTTAAAATAGAGTAAAAGAGTAACATAAACGGAAAGACGAAACAATCAATAGAAGATCGAAAGATTAAGGAGGGGGGAAAGAATGGGCCGGCCCAGTCTTTCCCCACCCTACAATTACGAATAAACTTGTTGGTTGAAAACTTGATACTCTGCTTGGTATAAGTCAAGAGAGTTCAGATACAGCAAAAGAATAACATAATCCAAAAGTCTAGAGGATAAATAGAAAGATCCCAACATTTTGGAGGGGGTAAAGAATGGGCCGGCCCAGTTTTTCCCCACCCGACAATGTAGAAGTACCAATTAACTTGTTGGTTTAAAAACTTGATCTCTCTTTGGATTAGGTCATTCAAAATTGTTCAGATACAGTCAAAGAGTAACATAAACCGAAAGACTAAACAATAAATTGAAAGATCCAAGCATTATGGAGGGGGGGAAAGAATGGGTAGGCCCAGTCTTTCCCCACCCCCTATTTTGAAGAATCATTTGGCTGAATGCTTGTAACTTGAATTTCTCCTTGAGATATGTCAATCATGAGTGTTCAGATTAAGTTTAAGAGTAGTTTAAACCAAGGACTGACAGATAAATTGAAAGGTTGGAACCCAATGGTGGGGGGGGGGGGAAAGAATGGGCTGGCCCAGTCTTTCCCCACCCCACTATTGAGAAGGAACATGAAGTTAGCTAAATGCTTTCTTAACGTGAATTTCTCCTTAGGACAAGACAATCATGAGTGTTCAGATACAGTGCAAGAGTAGGTTAAACCTTAAGAATGAGAGATAAATAGAAAGGTTAGAAAATAATTAAAGGGGGGAAAGAATGGGCCGGCCCAGTCTTTCCCCACCCCCTATTTTGAAGAATCATTTGGCTGAATGCTTGTAACTTGAATTTCTCCTTGAGATATGTCAATCATGAGTGTTCAGATTAAGTGTAAGAGTAGTTTAAACCAAGGACTGACAGATAAATTGAAAGGTTGGAACCCAATGGTGGGGGGGAAAGAATGGGGCGGCCCAGTCTTTCCCCACCCCACTATTGAGATGGAACATGCAGTTAGCTAAATGCTTTCTTAACGTGAATTTCTCCTTAGGACAAGACAATCATGAGTGTTCAGATACAGTGCAAGAGTAGGTAAACTTAAAGATTGAGAGATGAATAGAAAGGTTAGAAAATAATAGAGGTGGGAAAGAATGGGCCGGCCCAGTCTTTCCCCACCCCCTATTTAGAAGAACCAGTTAGCTAAATGGGTTTTAAAGTCGAAGATCTCTTTGACATGTCATTCGAAAGTATTCAATACAGTGAAAGAGTACAATAAACCAAAAGACTGATAGTAAAAGGGAATAGTCTGACCCCTAGAAATCACAACCAAACAGCAATAAGTATGAGTTCTTTTGAGACCTATCGCTAATTTAATAGCGGCTTTTTAAATTTATGCAAAGAAATAATAATTCCATTATGATTTTTGAAATTATTAGGGGGGGAAAAACTGACTGGGTGGGGAAAGAATGGGCCGGCCTATTTTTTCCCCGGGGAAAGAATGGGCCGGCCTATTCTTTCCCCGGGGAAAAAACTGACTGGGGGGAAATTCCGGCCTGTTACACCGGTAGGAATTCCAATAGGAACTATAATAATGATAAAGTCGACCATCAGGTCAACTTTTGTAAAGTAAAGGGAGAACAAAGTACAGATAAGGGAGTGCATAGCGTGTATCATGCTAAAATGCACGACCCAATTGATAATTATAAGGAGAATCCCCATAAGGATAGCAAGGGTACTTGCTATTTTTTAAGATCTAGACTACCGACGGCGGTAGGTACCGTAAATGGGAAGGAGGTTAGAGTTTTGAGAGATACGGGTTGTACCGGTGTAGTGGTTAGAAGGGACTTAGTATCTGATGAGCAAATGTTAGGGAAAGAGTTAGATGTTACTCTTATTAATGAGTCCAAACTGAAATACCCAGTGGCGCGTATTAGCGTGGAGTGTCCATTTTTTAATGGCACTACAGAAGCCTTATGCATGGAGGATACTTTGTATGATCTAGTTATAGGGAACATCGACTGATCGAAATTGCCAGATATGTCACATTTCGCAGCGAGCGTAGTAACTAGGTCACAAGCGAAAAAAGACGAGCGTACATATAAAAAACTTTAAGTCCCCGATCAGATTATCAATAGTGATAGGAATGCAATGGAGTTGGATCAGGCTTCAGATCCAAAGCTCTCGAATATACGGAAGCGAGTAGAGTTAGGCAACGTGACCGTGAGTCGGGGCATACACCCCGGAGAGACAAAGTTCATAATGAAGAAGGGGTTAATCTATCGGCAGTTTACTTTGCGTGGTAAAACTACTTCGCAGCTGGTTGTACCTTCGAGTCTGACTGATAGGGTTATGACTTTGGCCCATGAATCGCTCATGGCAGGCCATTTAGGCATTCGAAAGACGATCGATCGGGTAGTGGCAGAATTTTTTTGGCCAGGCGTTTGCGGCGACGTGACACGTTTCTGCAAATCCTGCGACATATGTCAAAGGACCGTTCAAAAAGGCAGGGTAGCAAAGGTGCCTTTAGGTCGGCTACCATTAATCGATACTCCTTTTAAGCGTGTAGCAGTAGATATTGTAGGACCAATTGAGCCCCGATCGAACAACCGATCAAGATACATTTTAACAATGATGGATTACGCGACGCGTTATCCTGAGGCCATTGCATTACCTAGTATCGAGACCGAGAGCAGAAGCATTAGTCGAGATGTTTAGTAGGGTTGGCGTACCCGATGAAATGTTAACGGACTGTGGATCACAATTCACGTCTGAAATTATGAAGGAAGTAGCAAGATTGCTATCATTACAGCAGCTAACTACGTCAGCATTTCATGCTCAATGTAATGGTTTAGTAGAGCGATCACACGCGACGCTCAAACAAATGTTGCGAAGAATGTGCGCTGAACACCCAAAGGACTGGGATAGGTATCTTCCTGCACTCTTATTTGCAGTTAGGGAAGTACCTCAGGAGTCTTTAGGATTTTCGCCGTTTGAATTATTGTATGGACGAAACATACGCGGTCAGATGGCAATTTTAAGAGAATTATGGACAGACGAGGTGGAAGATGAAGAGGTTCGCTCAACCTATGATTACGTGATAAATTTATGGAAACGTCTCGAGCATACTTGCGAGTTGGCAATGAAAAATTTACAAAAAGTGCAAGGAAAACAAAAGGTGTATTACGATCGACGAGCGAAACCTCGTTCTTTCAAAGTGGGAGATAAAGTTCTATTATTACTCCCCACCGATAGCAATAAGCTATTATTACAATGGCGGGGACCGTTCGAGATAGTAGAAGTGTTGAACCGTGTTGACTACCGTGTAAACGTAAACGGTTACATCCATACATATCACGCCAATATTTTGAGGCTCTATGTTGAACGGAAAACTGAAGCATCTCACTGCTTATTATCCGCCAAAGCGAGTATGCCGTTAAGCGAAGATGATGACGACAAAAGTGATGAGTATTCACTTGAGGACTGTACATTTCCTTCTAATAAGGAAATTGAGACATATCGAGATGTTAGTATCTTGGAGGAACTTACAGACGAACAGAAAAAAGAGGTCAAAGAATGACTGGCCAAATACCCAGATGTACTGACCAGTATACCAGGCAAGACCAAATTATTGGAGCATGATATCAAATTATCAACTGCAGAACCTGTTAGGTCTAAGGGTTACCCTTTACCATATAAAACCAGAGAGATAATGGAATCTGAAATAGATGAGATGATTGAGCTAGGCGTGATCGAACCTTCGATCTCTCCTTACTCTTCGCCCATTGTGTTAGTTCCAAAAAAAGATGGGTCGGTTAGATTCTGTATTGACTTCCGCAAGCTTAATAAGGTTACGGAATTCGATGCGGAACCTATGCCAAATATGGAGGAAGTTATTAATAGAATGTCAGGGCATAGGTTCTATTCGCAAATGGATTTATGTAAAGGTTACTGGCAATTAGGCCTCAGCAAAAGGTCAAGGCCATATACAGCCTTTGAAACACCTAGGGGATTATTCCAGTTTAAAACCATGCCTTTCGGTTTAGTTAATGCGGGGGCCTCTTTTTGTCGTCTCATACGCATAGTATTGCAAGGTCTGAGAAATGTCGATAGTTTCGTAGATGACATGTGGATTTTCACGGAAACTTGGGAAAAACATTTAAAATCCATAAAAGCCACCTTAGATAGATTGCGAGCTGCTAAACTTACCGCGAAACCCTCTAAGTGTAAAATAGGGTACAGTGAAATTGAATGCCTAGGCCATAATATTGAAGACCAAACATTAAGGCCCAAAGATGACAAGATACAGGCTGTTAAAGATGCACAAAGGCCCGTTACTAAGAAACAAGTCCGAGGTTTTTGGGGTTTAGCTGGGTTCTATCGGAAATTCATCCCCAATTTCTCTGAAATTGCAGCACCTTTAACCGATCTAACGAAGAAAGATCGCCCAAAACGAATTAAGGACTGGCTAAGTCATCACGAAAGGGCTTTTCAAACGTTGAAAAGTCGTCTTACATCCTCCCCTATTCTGAGATTGCCTGTCTTTAATGAAGGGAAACCATTCATACTTAGGTCAGATGCGTCCGACATAGGAATTGGAGCTGTACTGCTGCAAGGATTTGAGGGGGAAGGTAAATTGCCAATTGCCTAGGCTAGTAAGAAGTTGTTACCCCGGGAAAGAAATTACTCTGTAATTGAGAAAGAATGCTTAGCAATTATTTGGGCAATTGAAGAGTTCAGGAAATATCTCTTTGGGGAAGAATTTATCCTGGAATGTGATCACAAACCCCTATCATTCATGCAGACTGCTAAGGCATTGAATCCCAGAATTATGCGTTGGGCATTAAAGCTTCAACCATACAGATTTAGGATTGTGGCAATCCGAGGACAGGACAACGTGGGGGCAGACTATCTTTCCAGGTAGTCCGCCATTTAAGTCGTACGTGTATATATGTTGTGTTATATATTTATTCTGTATTATTCCTTCTTTTCTACATCGTGTATCGTAAGAAAAAGTCATTCCTTTTTCTCCCAAAAGGAAGGGCCTTTGTTACGATGCAGAATGGCTGGAATAACAGAATCAGTGATGGTTGCGTATACGCACAAATACGCAGAGGTTTAGGTATGCACCTGGTCACCTATTCGAACCATGATACAGTACTCTTTCTATTGATAGTCCCAATAAAAGGTCGGTTTGTCTGAGATGGAATTCATTGTGTCTATATTTATCAACGCTTGCACGATTTCCTTACTTTTCTTGAATATCTCTGAAATCCTGTGCGGTTTTCAATATATAAAGGATGGAATTTCCCATTCTTGTTAGGGGACATTTTAAACATACCGTTGAAAGGTTCGATATAGAGACGTTATTCATTATTATAAAAGGTACGTGAAGTTGTATATATTGTTACTGTGTTGAAATTGTACATGACAGGGCGATGGCGACTCGTGTTATTGCATTGAATCGCGATGTCTCTAGCATGTCACATTGTATTGAAATAATAAGTCACTCGTTTTCTATTTTGTCGTCTGTTGAATCGGCCAGCATTCCGTGTATGAGTTCTTTCGGGTGTTATCAATAACGTCCCGTTTTTTTTGGTGAAAATAGCGATTGTTACGCACTTGCGTATGAAGCTACGCACATGGGTATTGCCTAAAAATCTGCTGGGACCATTCTTGCGGCTATAGTAAAAGCTGTCCGGATGGACTCGTCGGGTTATTTCGGACAAAAGTAGTCACAGGCCATGTCGGACCTGCACCTAAAACTATAATGGTATGCTGAAAGATTTACCAGGGACCGATAGGTGAAAAACAATTTTAGCAGCTAGATTTTAAATTGTTGTGATTTTATATGGCGTTGTTGGAAAGACGATTTAACTGCCAGTGATAATCGACTTTCTGTAGCGACCCGTATGTGTCACCTCGAGTTATATCTGACGCATATAAGAATAAGGGTTAGGTGCATACACTACAACACACTTACATAAATAAGGTGATAGCTGACATGTATGTTTAGAGATTAGGTAGGTGTAATGTTACACCAAAGTAAATGTAAAATATTTTTTGTTACACCAAAGTAAATGTAAAATATTTTCGTTACACCAAAGTAAATGTAAAATATTTTGTGTTACACCAAAATAAATGTAAGAAAGCATTGTACGGTTTTACACACATAAAACAGCAGAATGTAATCTCTCAATATTGATGTAAATATTTTTTCCGAGAGGTCATAATTAGTTGTTTACAACTGATACGTTATACATGTACGAAATTAGTGCGTGGGCAGGGTGATGTCCGACGTAAACGTCCAAACGTTACGTCGGCACCACACTGTTCAACCTTTTTCCTGGAATTTTAAGAGAATTGGTATCAGTATTTGTAAACCCCGAAACTATCTAGATAACGTGACCTTGAGGGGAAAAAGGGCCATGGGATCTTGATGTTTCGGCTGCGATAGCGTCTCAACCAGGGTGACGTTACGACAGTGTATAGAAAATTTTGTTACGTATGGGTTTGTTCGTTTGGCATAAGAGGTATTGTTTAGCGCTGACATAGGCCAGTCACTAAAAATACTTCTCTATTATATAATTTTAGGTGTGGATATTTAGAAGAGCCGATCCATCCTAACCGCATTGGAGCCGTTAGCCATACACCCACAGGTGTGGGCTAATCGCGCGCTTATAGGGTTAGGATGTAATTTAAAAGAGTAAGACCACTGAAATTATTTCTATTTTTGTGAACTTCGAACGAACAACCCCATTATTGACGCAAAAGAGTGATTCTGAGATTCTAAATATAGATTGTTTTTTGCAGAATCGTCTCTTGTGTCCCCTCCTTCGTTGGAGGCTGAATGTTGGTGAGCCGTATGATTATAACCTGAGGGCACATATTAGCTGTCCCCCTCAGGCCACAACCAGCGTGGATCAAGGCCCAATCGTTACCACGTAGCACAATCGAATGGGAAGCCAACCGGCTTGAATTGTTATATGTGAATCTGACACCCCAACGTGGGGATATGATCAGGAAGAACCACTTATATTAATCCTGACGTCTTGAACGACGATCAGCAGTACGCGTAAGAAATATTATGTGAAACCAGTGACGACCAAAGTACAGGCTAGATCACCTCAGCGCCGATGGTCTGAAGTAGACACACGTGCAGCTTAGAAGACATAGTGTTCGCGAGACGCGTATAATCTCAAAATTTTCTCGTCAATACGAGAACTGAAATATTAAAGGGCCCAATTTTTTTTTTATGAGAACTTAAGCTATATGTTAATCATATTCTTTACGTCTCTTATTTCTGACTAGTTGATGTACATCTAGAACAGGACAGTCCAAGATTGGTTCTAATTGAAATGATCTTGGAGTGGCAACTTGCTCTAGTATATGATGGTCAATTAGCCAGAAATAACAGCGTAGGTGGTGTCATTGTATATTAATGTGTTGTTGATGTTTTCTTAGTACATAAAGTACTGAAAAGTTTTTTGCTAGTTGTGTGCATTATTTTTCCCTGGTAGCATCGTCATCGCATAAAGGAATTTTCCAATAAGATTTCCCCTCTTCCTTCCTGACCGGCTTTATGTCGTAACAGTAACAGATTTAAATCGATTTATACGCTATGGCTGAAACGAGTACGAATTCTACCGACGCGAATAAGGGCTCCAATGTCACGTTTTCCAAAAAAATCAGGATTGAGCTTTTGCAAAACAATCAAATCGCGTGTAGGTAAAAGTAATCGCATTTAAAAAGGATCTCTGGAGTAAAACAATTTTAGTACAATAAAAAATGGTTAAAAAAGGGAAATTTAATATAATTTTCTTAACTTTGTATCTTCATGCGGCACAGAATTTTACCGGTACACCGGTCAAAAACGGTATAGATAAAATGCGAAATATATACTCGCGAAATTACTGCCTACCTACCTGCATGCCTGCCTGCCTGTCTACCTGTCTGTCTGCTGCCCGCCCATCTGTCCGACCGCCCGCCCGCCCGTCTGCCTGCCTACCTGCCTGCAACCCACCCACTCACTCACCAACCAACCCGACCACCTTAAATCTGCAACAAAAATAAAACTATAATTCTGCCAGCACGTGTGATTTGAGCACTTATTGCGTATACACTGCAACACAGAAGCCTAGCCCAAATTGGCACATGCTTATCAAGGATGCTCATATCTGGCTGAGTGTAGAATTCAACATAGCCGACATCAACTGGACTGACACCAGCGTATAGGGATCTGCCACAAAGCCTACTCTGTGAAAACAGCTATAGATTATAATCAACATCACAGCTGACATATATTTCTTCAACAGCTAGTATTCCAATCTGGTGCACCTAAACTCGACATGGAAGAAATTGAGGCTGACGAGGTGGACTGAGGAGGCGGATATCCGGAAACTTATACAGAAGACCATTCCAAGAAAAGCCACACGTCCTGACCGTATAACTGTCCGCATTATGGAAGACTGTGCCTCTGAGCTAGCTTACATTCATCGCTCACACTCTTGGATCCTTTTAGAGGTGCAGAACTGTGAGATATGAATGAGATGTCAGTCATTTTCATCATTATCATTTTTTGCCTAGTCAAAAAGTGATCTCTTAATTTATAAAATGCATAATTGTAATGATATGTGGTAACCTAGTTTACTGTTATAATCTTAATGTGATATTTGTGTCAGATCCATTCAAATTCATCTTAAATTATTCAAATTCATCTTAAATTATAAGTTTTAATAGCATCAGAGATTGTTTTAATTAAAAAAAATATATTCCATGTTTTAAGATGCTAAATTAATGTGATATTAAATGTGCTATATGTTTTAATTTGCTGTTGTATATGTATGTGTGTGTTGATTTTACCAAATAAACATCAATCAACCAATCAATCAGATCAAAACCATCATTTTTTACGACCAGCAACTAGCAAGTTAGCAAGGAGGTAATTCATGAAAGTAAGAAAGAGGGCAAAGCTCAGGAATCGATACAATCAAGCACCACACCTGACCCAGGATACCAATGGGAAAGTGACAACGTCACAATTAGACATCACAAACGAGAGGTAATAGGTCAGCCCTTTCCCAGCAGTTGACCACAAGGCATCAACAAACAGACCTGTATGAAAGCTTGGAACTCGAATTTGGAGATATAGCTGTCATGCAAATGTAAACAATTTGCAGTAGAGTGACAGGAATTTTAATACTGATTGGCAGTTTAAGATGTTTAAAAGAGGTAAATGCAATGGATATGATACTTGGAAAATGTAAATTTCCAAATCGTTTTCTTCCTTATTTTTAGTAACCTCTGTTGTAGGTACACATTGAAATTGCCTCTATGAGACAATTCCAATGTGTACATACAACATATGTCTTTTCAATTACCATAAGCTTTTTAAACATATTCTCAACCACTTTCATTAATTCAAAGAAATGAGCATGTAGAAACGAACAACTTTTCATTAAGTTTGTCCTGCACCTGGATGACATTAATAGACTGTCTATTTTATGCTTCTGACAGCTTATCTTGAGATGTTTCATGGGAGTATATTGCTAAATTGTTATTTGCGTGGTTGTATAAGTCGCGTCAAGAAAGATCAGTGCTAGAGGACTGGCGACATACAAATGTAGCAGCCATTTTAAAGAAGGGTACTTGTCATTTTGCCACACATTACCGACCAGTATCTCTTACACCCCTTGCTGTAAATTGTTAGAACATGCCATCATATCCACGATAGAATACAGAATACAAATATACAAATTTTATTTATAGTTGGAACGCCTAACAGATAAACGCACAAGAAACCATCACACACAAAAGGGAGCCAAGTGGTCAGCCCTTTCCCAGCAGGTGACCACAAGGCTGCAATGAACAAACAAGGCAGTATGACAAAGGCAAATGAGAAATACAAATAACAAAAATATCCACAAAAGAAGGCATACATTATAATTATACTCATAAATATTATAAAATGCAGTTAACTTGTTGCATGCGCATACTCGTACATGTAGCAACATACTGAAAGTAAGGAATATTTTCTTCAGCTAATAAAATCAGCAGTATGTCGGGGATTTTACAAGAATATCACATATGCTGTTGGTGTTAAAAAATGTGACAATGACTTAATATTTGTAGTAAACTGTAGATTCAACATTAAAACAAAAACATATAAACATAAACAGTTTGAACAGAACGAGCATGTGAAGACCCCCCCCCCCCCCACACACACACCACCACCACCACCACCACCACCACAACACACCCCGTGCGCCCCATATACCAATTTGATACCTGAAATGTTTCATTGATGTAGTTTACCAGAATTCTTGTCGCAGGGAATTTCACATTTTAGCACCAGTAGAGCTGAAGGATCCTCACCTGGGGTACTTCAACAGTATTTGTGTACTAAAACAATAAAAATGGGATTTATATGTTAACAGATCACTCACAGGGTGTAGGATGACGTGATTTCACACGTCACACAAAATGGCTTCCAGGGATGAAAGTTCTTCGCTTAAAGGATATATTTTATATTGTTATTCCTGCATCTGATTGTGTCTTGTGTTTAAACATCGCACAAAAATGGGGAATAATGTATAGGTCCTTTATTTTGTCTGTATTATGAACTGTTTTTGTGGTGTAGTTTTTTGTGCCCTCTCTTGTTTTTTTTTCAATCATTCCACCCAGGAAATAACAGTAAGCTGATTGCTTGTTGCATTCTTACCTTAGTGTGTGTATCATTTGGTGTATCTTTATGTGTGTGCCATGGGTTTGTCTGCGAGCCGGCTGTAAATGTTGAATTTCCTTGTCATATTCATAGAGGATCTAACATGAGTGCTCATGTTTTATTGAATTTATTAAATCAGTTGGAAAAAGTGATAAAATTCGAGGCTTGCCGAGCATTTTATCGCTTTTCCTGAACGAGTTTAATAAACTCAATAATACAGGAGCACCTCTACTTATCATATGACATTAAGGTTACTTTGAAATCTCATTTCTGGCGTAAAAAGTTAAAATTTTGTCATTATTTACGCAACGTCGTTATGGACGTCATTTCATTGCGTTACCAAAATCTGTAAACCACTTGTGGTTTATCGATTTTAATGCATGGCGTTATTTCACTCCCAGACGCGACGTCATGTGATAAACTTGTTTTTGCAGTATTCATTTCAACAATTTCATAAAAGAATAAGTGTACTTGTTTATTATTATTCTTGGAAAATAATAATAAACAAGTTTGCCTTATAACTTGAGTATCTGTCAGATAATTCATCACACGCAAACGCCTCGGTACTGTATTTGACCGTATACATATTTTGATGAGTATTATGTCCCTTGATTAAATTTTTACTATTGGTTAATATGGTAAAACTTCGGTAAATTTGTAAAACTCATAATTTAAATAGGAAAGGCAAAGATCATACATCGACGTCAAGTACCAAACCTAACCTGGGACACCATATTAGAAAGCGACAAAATACAAGAAAACAAAACACACAAGAGAGCCAGGAGATCAGCTTTTTCCCAGCAGGTGATTACAAGACTGCAAGGAACAGACAAGACAGCATAGCAAAAACAAACACGCAATATAATTAACAAAAAGGATCCACAAAAGAACTTGAAACGGTCAGCAAACCAAATCAATTGAGGCCTTGGATAGTAACGGCACCAACCTCTCCATTACTTCTGATGTGGATCAAGACACATAGATGTTTGGTTCGCATGTAAAAGATCCCTGATTTATCGATGTATCATCTCCAAGTTCATACAAATCAAGATATAAAAAGGAGATAAAACAAAGATAAGGACTCAACAGTACATACAACGGAACACCTATTCTGAAACTCCTCTTTGGTCAGCATGGCTAGTTTTCAAACACGAGTTATTGTCATTGAATGCAAATATCTACAAAAGAAAACAGGCACTGTACTGCCAGTCAAGTGCGACAGTAACGCCATGTTTTGTTTACAAAGTTATCGGGGCCTTAAAATCGAAAGATCACTTATGCATTAATCCCATCAGAATATCAGACTGCAATAAAATACCAGATGCTTTGATAAATCTTCTTCAGCAAACACATTACGCCAAACGAGATAATTTAACATGCCTTAAAAGTGCCTCAGTGCCCCTAACATAGTAAATAAATATTCATATTTCTAATCACTTTGATATATTTTTATGAATTCTGCAATTGTGTTCATGTATTAGGAAGAGAAATGCATAAATTTGTAACCTTTTGGTTATTTTTTACTCTTTCTCCAAGCCCTAATTTATTCATTGAAAAATGGGGTAAGAAATATGTATTCGTCAAGAAACATGATTATTTATTAGGTAATCTAATTAAAACTAAACTTAATGCAGACAATATCAAATCATTATAAAAGTCATTTTTGTCTGTTGAATCTATTCCTTGATAAAATCATGCTGTGAAAAATTTCATAAAATAAAACTTGACTATAATGGGACAGGTCAGGGGTAATGGTAGTGCTAAAAGATTACCACTTTTTATGCAGCAAAAATCGCTTATTTTGCACAATGACATAGCTTACTTAACGTCGTTAACGGATGGCAAGTTTCAATATAATTTATCTTTTAGAATATTCTTAATTATTTGAATATTTATTTAATGAAATAAAAAAGGAAGTAATTTTGGCTATTTTTGTTTTAAAATATAACACTTGGTCACAATGGTTAGCCTTACATAAGTTTACTGTACTGTTTTCCATATATAATTCAGCTGTTCTGGTGTTATAATTGTAGACTAAATTATTTGTATGGAGATAAAATAGTAAGTGAGTATGATCAGGAATTACCACAATCACAAACCGCAGATAGCCCCGTGGCACCGCGAGGAAGAGCCGCTCAACCCTCACGAGACATCAGGAAGACAAGTTAAGCAAAGCAACCAACTCTCTCTTCCCTGTCAAGACGATTGCAATACTAGAATGGACATAAAGTAACGTACAACAAAACATAGAACAATTACAGACTCCCACAATGGGAGTAACAATAAACAAAAAGTCAACAACAACAGAACCACCTCATTAGATGGGACAGCAGCCTAAGCCACCAGGGGGCTTAAATGCATTTTACTGGTGCCAAATCGTCGCCCTAGATTCTGCTGTTGTTGAAGTACAAGAAATGTTCAGCTCGCATGGAGGCAATCTAACGAATGCAATGTATCATCATGGAGGAACACTCTAATCAAATTAACACACCATGATAAAACAAAGAAAAGGGCAATTGACTCACAGATAGTCAGAGCTAAAGAAAACCTCAAGTTGAGCCACGGTGGTCCAGCTACAGATAAGCATTAGACACCAACCCACCGATTAAAGCTTTACGTCAGAGCAGTCATAGAGACTGAGGCCTGATCCACCGTCGTGCAATTAAAGAGGAAACCATAGCTTTAAACCGTGATTGGGTTTAAAACTAGGCATGCAGACTGTCGCATGATATCCAAGTTATATCCAACCCTTATATAACGTTTTACAATCTTTTCGAATTGATCACTAAAATTAGATTTTCTAAAAATTCGTTTGAATTTATAAACTAAATCACCATAAAATATAGGTTCTGATATGCCTTGGTGCAGATGAGTTTTGTAACCCAATGTTGTATTTAACAATTAACTCTGAGTGTCTGTGGTAGAATTTAGAAAATGCTTTACGAATTTTATTATATCTATAACCTTGTTTTAATAACTTGGCAGTTAAAAAAAGTTTCTGTTGTTGAAGTCATGAACATTAGAACACACTCTAGCAAAACGAATAAGCTGAGAAATATATACACCATAGCAAGGAGAGCGAGGAACATTTCTATCAAGAAATGGGAAATTTACTATTTCAAAACTAAAATCATCCCGTAAATCATAAATTTTAGAAGAAACTATGCCATTTGTTATTGACAAGTTCAGGTCCAAAAATATAGCTTCAGTATCAGAAGAGTTCGCCTAATTCAACTGAAGTTCAGTAGGATATATCTGACCTACCATTTGTTCGAAATAAAGATTATCGATATTAAGTAAGTCATTCAAATATCTGGAGGTTGAGTTAAAGATTCAATAATATCAGTTTGATTATTGTCTGACAGAGACAACATAAAGTCTCTCTCATAACAAAACAAAAACGAAACTGTTTTGTTAGTACGAATTGTTTAGGTTGAGCTTGAGAGTTCAGTTCACCGAAACATAGAGTCCCCATAAAATTATCCAATCATTCCCAATAACCTTTTTATTATATACTTTTGAAACAATTTATTTCAAGATAGCTACATTATAACTTACAAGGTTTTGTTTTGTAAACGTTACATCCAGTTAATAATACCGTGCTCACTGCATTGCTCTGCCTTTTTAGAAATTGGAAAAAGTATTTTCCAATTTAACGTATTTTTGGCATATTTTGTTGTTTTTATTTTGCATTCATTCTATATCAATGTTATTTTAGTTGGATAAGTCACCAAACTCTGTAACAACAAAATGATCATTTGTTGTCTCAAAATTAATATTTCCAATTTTATATAAAGTACAGACTCGAAAGGGAGATGGAATCCCCCCAACATGACAGGCTTAAACAATGCCATAATGAGGATGTCCCTTTATGGATGAGAAGGGCTTGGCATGAGATTCTCTCTCGATTAAAGCAATACCTTGCTGAGAGCTGCTAAGATACTGATAATGTTTCTGAAGGAACTCGGATGATTTTCTCCAGAAATGGACGATGACCTCCTCAACAACGAATCTGAGAAAGAACATCAACAAGAAATTATCCCATCCCATCCACAGCAACCAAGGTTTGAGAACTATGTCCTCTTGCAATAATGAGGAATTTCAAAGGTGGGTTACGATGGGGCTTGATTGTGGCTTAGTTATAGAGAATGCTAGGTGAGTGCCTTTTGATATCAAGATTACCAGGCAAGGCTTTGAAAAGTAAGTATGGGTGCAAAGATCAGGAATCGATACAATCAAGTACCACACCTGACCCAGGATACCAATGGGAAAGTGACAGACTCACAGTAGACACCACAAACGAGAGCAAAGAGGTCAGCCCTTTCCCAGAAGGTGACCACAAAGCACATATAAACAGACGCGCACAAAGACATAGCAACACAAGACAGAACAAAAACATAAAAGATCCACTTGTTGACATCGCGAGGCTTCCATTCTCAAAGCTGAGCCTGGTAAGCTTGATGTCAAAAGACGCGAACATGGTATTCTACTAGTGAATGTGGAGTGTAGGGGTGAAAGACCTTACGGATGGGTTACACTGGTCTTAGATCACTTGTAACAATTGAATCTGAAACAAATTTGGATTGTCTCCTATTCCTATTTGTATTGAATTCAGCAGTTGTTGAATTTCTAGTGGTAATGTTATTGTTTTTATAAGAATGGAGTATTAGTTTTGCGTGTAGTTGTATTTAGTATTTGATGTTACTTTACAGACATAGTTTAGATTTCTAGGTTGATATTATACAATTATTGACTTCAATGAGGTAGACATAAGGATTTATCTATCCAAAGAGTGAATATCACTTTAAGGGTAGATAAATCATTATGTCTACCGAAATTGAAGTCAATAACTGTTTTGTTATATGACTTTTCATTTAAGAATGAAAATTTTCTACTTTCACTTTTGTTGTTAAAGACATGTTCAATCTTTAATCTAAGGACTTTCTCACAAGTTTTAGCAACTGTTATTGAAATATTTTAATGTAGTATTTTGCATATTCAAATGTATATTAATTCTCTTAATGGGGAATATAAAATGTTATCATAAAACGGTTTTTACAGTTTGTTTATTCAAACAAAGATAAATAAGCAAACAAAACAAAGCAAAACTGTTGTAAAAATTCATGAAAGTCTTTAATTTACCTGTTGGGAGGTGAAACAGCAAAGTAGGTAAATTTCATGCAGCACATGCTAGCTTCGCACTCATCATGCTATTTTAGCTCTCTAGAGGGTAATATTGCAGAAGTGTCAAAACTATTAAACTTCTGGAAACTAGTTCGAGCTGGTTTTCATGCAATATTAAATTGTGGACCGGTTTAGACCAGTTTCCAGGTAGACATAGAGATTTATGAAGACAAATTGGGCTAATCAGGAGACAGGATTCTCTCCAGTCATATAATAATCTTTATCTTATCTATCCTTATTCAGCCAAAACGAGTTAAGTTCACCGATTGCAGCCAATTTTTGTCCCACATTTTTTTGGCTTAGATTTTCATTTTTATGTTATTTTTTTTTACTTATTGGTATATGTCAATTAGATAATGATGTCAAAAAAAGTGCGCATTCAAAAATTTCAATTCATTCAGCCTTACAATGAGCAGGACTGAATTTGAATGTGATATACGTTACTGTGATGAAATGTATTTGTACATACAAAATTTCTTACAAGACTGAAATATTTAAGAACTTTAATAGTATGCTCTTCTACTTGGATCTCTTGTTGATCAAATAAGCCTATTGTGTAGGATTTATATCATGTTTGTGCTTCTCAGCATGGTCTAAGCAGGTTTGTTATGAATAAACAGTAGAATTCAACTGTAATTCTATGAGTACAATTATTGTTTTAATTATATACATCAAATTCGAAGAGTTGACAAGAAAAAAATATTGGTTTTGAAACAGCACATGATGAATATTAAAAATTACATTCTTCTTTGGTATTGGAAATAATAAATTGTATTCTTGTATAAAGAACACTGTGCCAATAGGTCGGTAACGTAATTTACATACCTTACACTCTGGTCTTATTTCCTGCGTAGAAACATATATTTTTCTGCAAAATATCAGGTTTTAGTGTGCTGCTTAACACTTTTTACATCATCCTTTACACATTGGAAGTAAGCTGTTGTATCTAGTTTCATTAATCTTGTTGGAATAACACTTTAAAATATGATTATATAATAGTGATTTTAAATAATCCATATATTGGAAAACTTGTTGTGACTCACTACAAACTAAGACAATGCAGAATAAATTATCTAACTTCAATAAATGCCTTTTCATGTACATATATTACAAAAAAAACAACAAAGTTTCCATCATTCAGAAAAAGATAGATACACCCTTCTCAGAAAAATGGCAAAATGTTCATGGTAACGTAATTCACATAGCCAATTTGCTCACTTCAATTGAAGATTAGAAGTTATAAATTCAAGCTAACTATTTTATAGATCCTATAATTAACCATAGAAGTTATTTACATAGTAAGTCATGAGAACATTTGAGGTCACTGCGATCAACTGGAATGGACCAAGATGCGAAAGTGAGAGTGCCAATTTCAAAGGATACACATAAACTAACCAATAAACCTACAGTGGTAGCAGCAAAGAGATAATATGGTTTGGAAAAGAGTAAATAACAATTGAACAACAAGTCAGAAACTTGTAATCACCGTCGATTTAATGCCTTTTGCCCTTTGACTGGACTAATCTGTGTTTTTCATAGAAAGTGAATTACGTTACCTATGTTTAATCCAGCTCATTTAAAAAAGCATGCGAACAATCTTTTAGAGATTTACACTATTCGATCTTGTTTTTCAAACAGATTACTTTGCATATGTTGTATTGATATAATGAGTATCTTTGTAAGTTACATGAATAGGGGAGTTGATGTACCCAGAGCATATAGGTAAATCCTTGGTAAAATAACATGACAACTGTAATATGGTTTAAATTTATCTTTATTAACTGGGACAGATTTGCTTTAATTTAAAACAATGATTTTGTTTCAGCTAGTGTATGCATTTAGAGAGGTATTTGGATTTTAGTAAAATTGTAGTAACGTAATTCACAGTAACGTAATTCACAAATTTATGTTTCCACTTATTTTTTTCTATGCAAACAACTTCTTGTAAAGTTCTTGTATGGTTCGTTATATATATAGGTTATAGTTTTTACATTGGCTTCAATTGCAATATTTGTACTCTTCGTATACAAATAATACGAGGGTTGTCCCAGTAAATTGTGGACTTTTGTTATAACACAAGACTGTGTACAAGTAACTCTATGATATTTAAAGGATGTGTTTACATACATATGGGAAACATCTTGTATAAATATGGGTGGAATCGCAGTTTAGATAACAAATTTATGAACCTTTACTTGACGGTATGTCCGCGTGAGCGGCGCACGTCAAAATATTTTCAATTAAACTCATCTAGTCCAAAAGATAATCAAATTTCAGTGTTGCATTTTAAACAATGCATTGCCACATCAACTAGTAACTATGTAACTACCCAGTAAAGTGTTGAAAATTTGAAACGTTTGTGGCCATTCGCATTGATTTTAAAAAAAAATATTTTACACTCTTACTACATTTCTATTTTTCAGAAAAAGCTAACGTTATGAGAACAGTACGGCGCTAAAATTAGACTTTCAATATTTTTTGGCTAATTAAACACATAAAACTACGTTCTTTTAATGTTAAATGATTGGTAGAACAGTCACTAGTATCGTAAAATGGATTTCGTGTAAAATTATTTTAGTAACATCACAGAGACAAGCTCCTTTTCGTCAATTTAACAGAACACATGCTATTTTTCTGTTAGTTATTTTAATGGTAAATATGTTATCTCGTATTAAATCTAAATTATCTCGCTTGCTTGTTTGCTTAACATATCTAAACTAACTATATAGTCATTACTTGAACCAGGGAGACTTACTCAACAAATATATGACAATATTTCTTACCATTTAAGCTTATATAAAAAGAGTAGTGTTAAAAAATTTGACCACCCTCTTTGAAAATACAGCAAATAATTTGCGACGTGCTCCGCATACGCTGAGACACCATCAAGTAAAAGTTCATAACTTTTTTATCTAAAGTGTGATTTCAACCATATTTGTAGATAATGTGTCTTAGATGTATATAAACATATCATACAAACATAGAATTCCTGATACACAGTCTCTTTTTATAACAAAACTCCACGATTTATTGGGACAACCCTCGTACATATAGGGTAACGTAATTCACGGAACTGCAGATGTTTTAGACAATCTCAGATATCTTTTCATCTGTGAAAATTAAGCAAATGATTCCCCAAATAAGTATCTTTTGTCCATGCACATATTAATCCTCTCGATATAGAGATGGTTGATGTGAGCTTAACATGCATGGTTTGTAATTTGAGAGATGGTTAAATTGGTAACGTAATTCACATTAGATTGTGGGACATTAATCATCAGTACAACAAAAAAATGTTTTTCACTTTTCACTCAAATGAGGGACATTAAATGAAAGGTATATATGTGTGTCAATAAAATAAAGTTGAAAACTGCTTATAAAAACAACAATTTGAGCATAATACATTCTTTAAATTACATACTATGACGATGGGACAGCATTTTTGGACAATTGTGGGGACACTTGCTGTTGATAAACGTCGTAAGGAATGACTATTGACCATTTCCATTGCTTTTCTTTTGCTTGATTGTTTAGACATAAACCTTAACTTAACTTATAAACCTTAAAGCGTTAGAAAATACACTCTTTACATGCTAAAATGGGGATGGGACACAAAAAAGACCCAATTGGTGAACTTGACTCGTTTTGGCTGTATTATCTATTATCTACTTTCACAGACCGAAACCTTGTGTAAAATCGAACCTAGCAAGATTTCAACAACACACATATGACCAGCATTTATTGGTGGAGGGATCAAAAAATGTGTGAGAGAGGAATGTTGTAAAGTTGCGCCATTGGTAACAACGAAGATAGCCGATTGGTCACGGAGTTCACCGAATTTGCACGTGTTCGAGCAAATGTGAATCCTTTGTCTTCCTGGAATCGTCGCCATCTTTTTCACACAAGAGTTCGATTGTGTCTGAGACCAAGAGCCATCCTAAGGTAGGAAATACCTTTATCACAGCCCTTCTTTAATGTTATTTGTTAAAGTGATTTAAAAGTTTTTTTAAAAGAATGATATTGTTCTTATGAAGCTGTTTTTGTTGGCATTTTCTCTTTTTAATGTATCGTGTTATACGTCCTTATTGTGAATTATGACACAGACAGCTTGGCATGACGACAAGTTCCTTCTTAAGAATGAGACATTGCTGTTGGCCTTTTTCGCTACAGCTATACAGTGTGATGATTCCAAGATAGGGCGTTGTCTACATTTGGTGACGTCTAAGTATTTGGCCTTGTTGGTCTGTTGTACATAGTATCTGGCCATGAATTTTATCGGTGTTGCTGATGGCTTTACGCGTGTTTGTTATGGGTATCACCTCACATTTGGCTGGTTGAAGCTCATCAGCCAGTCCTGTTATAATTGTTATAGTTGACCATGGTCCTCTTGGAGTACCGGTGTGTCTTTTTCAGCTTAGATATGGTCCGGTCAAATAGACAATCATGGACGAATAGGCGGGTTGTTGATATAACCTTGCTGGAGAGGTGATTGACATAGACAAAAAAATAATGGACTTAGTACTGTTCCCTTGGGAAAACCAGAGCTGAGTAGTATAATTGATGATTTCCCATCGAGAACCACCTGCTGGCTTCTTCCATCTAGAGAACTTTAATCAAGTCAAGAGTCCTTCCGCATATCACATAATTATATTGGCGGATCAAGAAAATTCCATCGGGGGGTGGGGGGAGGTCCTGACAACGTTTTTGTAGTCATCAGCGTATTTCACAGAGGTCCAAACGAACCTCCCTCGAGAAACAATTGGACCCAAGGGGTCCAATTGGTTCTCGAGGGGGGTGGGGTGGTATAAGTAATTCTAAGGAAATAAAAATGTCTCGTAATTTTATAGGTGGTGGTCTGGGCCTCTGTCCAACCCTCTGGATCCGTCAATGAACGATGTAACTTCCTTGTGGAATTTTTCGAAGACTTTCGAGAAGTCGAGCAGTATGGAGTCGATCTGTTGATGGTTGTTAAGCCATGGCAAGGTCCTGACATGTGGTATTTTACTTTGTCTCACAGGATCTTACTTTCCTGAAACCGTGCTTATAGTCCGAGAGGATCTTCTCTACATCCAGGAAGTTCGTTATATTGCTGTGGTCAATGTGTATCATGACATAAAAGAGGCTGATATCAGTAAGACAGGTCTGTAGTTTGAGTGCTTGCTCTTATCCCGTTTCTTGAATAGGGATTTGATGAAAGCTCCCTTCCAATTCCAGTCTGCCTTTGAAAGTATGAGGCTTGGCAGATGAGGGTCAGAGCTGGTGATACAATGGTGCAATCACCAGATTTCCGAAATCTAGATGAAATCTGTTCTGTTCCCGTGGCTTTGAGGCCCTCTAGGATCTTCTGGACTACCTTCGAGGTGGAATTGATGAGATGATACCAGGTCCGAGGTCTGGGATGTTGGACATATTTCCTGTGTGTATTCGGAGGAAAACTGGCTATTCAGTATCTCTGTTAAATTGTCGCCTTAAATGGTATTGGTATGTAACACTAGGGATTTGGTCCTTACAAAGTTTGTTCAAAGGAGGATCCTAGGCTGATCTTGACATTGTTCAACCTTGGCTACAATGTCATCTACATTATTGTGACTCTTATGGTCCTCTGATTAAGGGGTTGGTGTGATCAGAAGAGTAAAATGAAATCTGACTCTTGTTCTTACGCTTATATTGTGAAGATTGATAGCTCTCATTGTAGTGTAAGACATTGTAGTGTAAGGAAAACTAACCAAACAAACAAACGAGAAAAAATATCAACAAACAAAAATACTGAGTATGATCAGGAAATACCACAATCACAAAGTGCCGACAAACCCGTGGCATCGTGAGTAAGAGCCACACAACAATTACGAGACACCAAGAAGACAAACAAAGCAAAGCAACCAGCTCTCTTTTCCCCATCGAGATGATTGCAAAACTAGAACGGACACAAAGTAACGCACAAAAAACATAGAGCAATTACAGAATCCAACAATGGGAGTAACAATCAACAACGAATATACAACAACAGAACCACCGCCTTAGAACGTACATCAGCCAAAGCCAATGGGGTATGGGGGGGGGGGGCTTAAATGCATTTTACTGGTGCCAAATCTTCGCCCTAGATTCTGCTGTTGTTGAAGCACAAAAATGTTAAGCTCGCATGGATGATTCCTAACTATTGCAATGTATCATAATAGAGAAACAATATAATCAAATTAACGCACTATGATGAAACAGAGAAAAAGGCTCACGAAACCATCAACAGCAATAAAAGCAACAACAACAACAACGGTCTGTATGCTCGTATAGCAACAGCCGCTTTGTCGAGTATCATGAGAACATACCAGGGACCACAAAACAAAAGCCATCTTATCTTAAGTTAATCATACATGTTCAATATCCCAATCAATTGATAGAGTGGTACAGTTCACTCTTCACTTTCCAGTAACTCTTAAAGAGACTAACTCTGCAACTATGAACATTTTTCGAAAATTTTTATTTTCTTTTAAAATCATTTGTAAAAGCAGAATTAAGTTAAGTTTTCACAATAAATCTGTTCACTATAGCTGAAAACTGCATGGAAACGTGAATTATCTTATAATAACAGGTGTTTTTTCTCTTGTTGGTAATTATTTGCGTCCCTCCAATAATTATAGACAGTCAAGTTTTAACATAAATGCTGTTGTTTTGATATGGTTAATTTGTAAAAATTTACGAAATTGGTAAAATGTATACCTGGATTTTAGTTTTTTACTGTGTTCTTGAAAAATAGAAAAATTATTTCAAAAATTAAAAGATCAAAAGTTACAGACTATGCAGCTTTAAATAATCTCATTGCATGGTTTCCTGGACTCGCTGTAGGGTAAAGTCAGGTAACTTCGGACACCAGGTAAATTCGGACATATCTCTGCAAGCAGTGGAAATCCAGATGAGACGGTTTCTTCTGAGCCGTGTCATCAGGATTTTCACTGTTTGCTTAGTAAATTTATTTTTTCATTCCAATAAATAAAATATGAAATAAACAAGGTCGCTGTCCGAAATTACCTGCTGTCCGAAGTTACCTGACTTGACCCTTTTGGGTCCTAGACTCCCAAATTCATGTCTGAGACCCCAGAGAAAATGCCTGTGTCTCCCATGCGACTCCAAAGTATGTTTAAATCTTGACTCTAATAAACTGCATTGAAATCAGGGGGCACTTTGTGTAAAGTATTTTTGGCGTAATGTTTTGTGGTTCTATTTATATGAAATGTCTGATAAAACATTTTTTATCGTTTATGAAATTCTGCGAGAAGCTTTTGTGCTGAGTGCAAAAGTTACTAACAGTTTTTCATAAATTAGAGAGCATTTGATTTTTTTTTTCAATTTTGAAATTCATTTTTTCTTCTTGTAAATGGCAATCTATTCATTGTTATAAATTATTAGTACAATTTGATGAATGAATTAAAGCAGGACCCTTGATTTATACTTTGGAACCCTTAATGTTGGTACGTGGGAGTCCCAGGGACTCTTAACACTCATTGCTTAGGGAATTAAGAGTATCCTTCATTTGTATTGTTGTGGGACAAGGAAATCCCACCCGAGGACCAGAATAATTCGTCAGAAACGAGGCTCTGCCGAGTTTCTGACGAAATTATTCGGGGCCGAGGGTGGGATCATGATGGATACTTTTTCTCGCCCAGTTTGTGACTTTTTAAGGGTTTATATGAATTCTGTCAGTTCCCCATATTTTTTTAGATTTTTTTCGTTTGTTCCAATCTAAAAAATAAGTTCACCAACGAATTTTCCAGATGCAGAAATGGGTGTAAACATAGTTTAGCACCTAAAAACGGAAGCGAAAAGCATTTCAAGCGTCGGTTTGGTTTTTATTGGGGCTTGAAACTAACGTTAGTATCAGTATCTATTGACAAAGACGTCGTGGCGCCAAACTGTGTCAATTACGTGCGTCACATTGTTGTTGCATTTTAGTGACGTCAGAAATGTTTTTGACGTCATTCAACAATGCGCAAATGGCGGACTTACTAAATATTGCCGTTTTGGTAGTTCTACATAATATTTAGGCGTGAATTGCTCTGAAAACAGACTAAATTGTTATAATTTGAAGTCACGTGGATGGGATAGGCAGGTCATGTGGACGGGATAAGCAGGTCACGTGGATGGGATAAGGAAATTCCGCACTGCGTTTTCATGGTTTTGCCTATGGAACAGCTTGTCTTGAGCGATAAGTGGGCGAGAAAGCCCTGTTATTGTCAACTTAAGCTTAGAGTGGCTTTAAGCAAGTGGGAACTGTCGAGCAAAATTTAGAGAGGGTCATCACTGGTCGCATTTGGTTTGGAAGGAAAAAATACACGAAATGGCATAATTCTGTTTTTAATAATAAATAGGCACATTTAATTTTAACACATAACTGGCATTTGGAATCAGTCCATCATATCTTAAGCAAAACATATTAACATACTGAAATACTGAAAATGCATGTTTTTTTTCTGTTGTCACAATTGCGGGAGATGTACAAAATATGAAACCTGCGTCAAATTGCACATTCATGGCTTTAGTTAAGAGTGGGCAACAAAAAGTAATTTTCTTATTCTTCAACCAAAACATATGTTGTGGGTACTACTCAAAAGAACCGTCTCAATGAGACGGTTCTTTTGAGTACCCAGAACATATGTTTAAACGGATGGGTAAGAAAATATTTACAATTTTGCGCTCAAAATTTTGTTCATCTAAACCAGTGCAAACATTTTATATTTTGTACAGTTCACGCAATAGTCTCTTGAGAAAAATAATGAGCCAGTGCATAGGATTTCCAACAATTTGACATTTTGACAAGTGAAGACTCGGACGGGCCTCTGCAGCCTCCTTTTAAGCTTAGAAACTCCAAATGGTGATCAGTCAGTAGCTAAACAATCATAGAATACTCAAGCGACTAGCAAAGGCTCTGATCAGACTGCGCGTATGCGCAGGCTGATCTGAGGCTTTGCTGGTCGCACAGACCACATTGTTGGAAATCTCATGCACTGGCTCATTATTTTAATATGTTTGTTTTCTTAAAGGTAACACCAATATTGAATGAAAGTGAACATGAAATGCAGGCCCTTGTTAAGCCATACAATCTGCCAAAATTGGAACGTAAAATGATATAACATAGCAATCCAAAATTCTAATGAGACAATAGGAGGCTGTCATTTTGAATATCCAATCATCTTCCTATAAATGTTGAATAAAAAACAAAATACTATCCCCAATTTCATTTTAAACTGTACATATTTTTTCAGAATCAACTATTTTCAACAGAAGAATCAACTATTTTCAACAGAAGAATCAACTATTTTCAACAGAGGAATCAACTATTTTCAATAGTAGAATCAACTATTTTCAACAGAAGATTCAACTATTTTCAACAGAAGAATCAGCTATTTTCAACAGAAGAATCAACTATTTTCAACAGAAGAATCAACTATTTTCAACAGAAGAATCAATAAAGATGCAAACAAAATTCTAGTAAAATGAATAGCATGAGCCTGCTTCTTCTGTACATGCATATTAAATTAGTGCTGTGTGACGTCATTGAGTCTAAAATGGCTGCCATCTATAGCTTTCAATTCTCGACTATACTAACATCTGTAACTTTCGTATTTTTCATTCGATTTTTGTTCAGGTTTGCAGGCAGATTGTATGATTAAATAAAGGCTAGCATCTCAGATCACCTGTTTTCAGTGTTGATGTCCCTTTTCAATATTCATAAATAATACAGCTAGACGAAGTTTAAAACTTCTTTGGTAAACGGGCTGAACTATCCTAAATATCATTCTCCATTGAAAATGTGGTCAACACATGTGTCACGTCATGAAAAAGGTCCTGGTTACCATGAGGGAATTCAGAAAGTTTTGTCAGAGGGGATCCAAATTTGACAAAGTTTTTTGTTGGTGTTTTTGATGAGGGGAGAGAGGATCCTTTACCACTATAAGCGGGCCATCATCAGCCCACCAGCAAAACGCCATTGAAATGGCGTTTCGCTGGCGGGCCGATAATGGCCCTACATTGAATGAATGCTGGCTTGGTAGCTAGTATTGCTTAGAAACCCTTAGCTTTGTGTCACCCTTCCACCCTTTGGATTCATGCATGTTTACAACACATCTGTCCCTATCTAGCAAAATAATTGAACCAGCACACAACAAAAAATCGTTTCAGTCAGTGGAAGCCTATATTCGAGGTGCGCGACTAGATAAGACTCAAATCAGGCAGTCCCCAAGGTTATAAAACTTTTTTCATGCTCAACTCAACTGAGCACAGAATTTCAACTGCTCATTAAAATCAAAATGCCAACAAGTAAAGAACTTTCTTGCTTTAAGTCTCTCTCAGAATGTGCATTTATCTTGCTAATAAATGTTAAAATGCCAACTCGTGCTCAGCTGAGTTGAGTATGAAAAAAGTTTTATAACCTCGGGGCCTGGTCAGCTTCTTAAACCTTGATAAAGTTGGATTAAGCAAGTATATTTACATGTATTAATCTAGGTCCATTTTTTGGTCTTGCACTTAATATAAATTTATAACTTTGCGTATGCTAGCAGCGAAGGCTTTGACGACCATGTGCATTTACCTTCGTTGCTTGACAATTCACTAAGTACCCATTTTTTTCTTTATAGAATTTGTTTCTAACCAGGATGAGTTTGAAAGTTGCATGGTCCCAATCCCAAAGACAGGTTTTTTCATGATGTGACTTTAATTACGCTTAAGGGCCAAAAGTAATTCCACAAACTTGATTTTCTATAGACTCTAACGTACGCGGTCCTAAAGTCGTCACCTTGACGCATTTAAGCGATTGTCCCGGATAAGAGACACTCACTGACATAGAATAGACTTTAGCAGATGGTAGTTTAACCATCCAGCTAGTGGATAAACTAAAGAAAATGGCTTGAAACTACCCGAAAATAACGTTAAAAGCCCTATTTTGTCAAGAGGGGTCTGCCTGACGACTTTAGGACCACCAAGACCTAAAGTCGTCAGTAACTAGGCCCTAAGGTCGTCGACGAATTGTGGTATTTTGTTACCCTATTAGCGCATTATAGGGCTGAGTGGTGGCACTTATTTATTTAAATTGGTGTCTGTTTGGTCTGAATGACGTCCTGGCAGTCTGAGCACCGGTGCTGACGGTCCTAAGGGCGTTCTAGGCATAAGTGCCAGTATTGGTAGTCGTAGGCGTGTACTATATGTCTAAGTGGTGGTGGGGTCATCATAGGGACGCACTGGTGGTCTGAGAATCGGTGTCGATGGTCCCAGGAACATACTGGAGGTCTCGTTGGTGGTGTTGGTGGTCATATGGGCGTACTGAAGGTATGAGTGGACTGGCAATGTTCGCATTCATAGACGTGTTGTTTAAATTAGTGACAGTGTAGGTGATTGAAGGGACTATTGAAGGTTTTAGTGCCTTATTAGTGGTCTAAGAAACGTATTGAAGGTACGGATGGCGGTATTGGTAGGCTTACAGACGTATTAAAGGTCTGAGTGGTGACGCTACTAGTCGTTAGGGTATTGTGTTGCCCTGAGTAGCGAGGTTGGTAGTGCTCGATGTGTATTGAAGCTCTAAATGGCGGTGGCGGTATGGATGTATACTAGGTGACCATGATCCTATGAGCACACATGAGTGTACATTTATATATAGATCAAAGTGGTGTGGTCGGCGTATACTTAAACAGAATACCTGAGAGACATTGTTGGTCGTGTACATATAGAAAATTGAATGTCTTTATTAAGGTGTTAATGCAATATACGTGTGGTCCTGTAGGCGTTCTGAATATGGTTGGTATACATGAGCCACTTCATGAGTAACCATGCCTCTGGGGTTTGCAACCTATACTGATTTAAAGTGGCATGCTCAGCTACTCAGACCTGAAATTTAGGAATTGGCAATTATGAGTATTTAATATACTATTTAGATAACTAAACAAGAGCTTACCAGACTGTGTGCAGGCTATTAAAGTGGAATATAAAACACCGGCACATCTACGGCACTGCCAGGAATCATCAGAGGTTAACCTCCGGCACATAAGCCCCACTATGTCCCCTGCATACATGGACCCCTAAGGATCCGGATATACGAAAGACTGGTGCATAAAACGAGTTCAAGTCGTTGTTCAACGCAAACGAAATGAGTAAACAGGGAGAATAATCACCAATTTATTGAAGCCCAAAAGTCGGCAGGTCGGACCTAAAGTCGTCATCTCACTTTTCAACCTAATATTTTTGTTAGAGATTGTCTTATCGGTCATACGAAAGTAATTATTGCTAATTTGATATCTTCTGTACATGCAAAAATGCAAGTGTTTATGTGGAACAGATGTACAGCATAGTCAATTTCGTTTCGCCAGATCGAGATCAATATCGCCTTCAGCTCTCGACAGACTCCCAATTTTGCATACAATTGGGTACCCCCATTTTAACGCCTACCACTCGGATACCTTTTATACATTGGCTGTACTTTATATATCAATGCAGAGGGCAGATAATTCCCTTCCAAATGATGCCCCCTCTAAGAAGTTTCGATGATGTGGACGAAAAAGAGCGAGAAAACTGACGACCTTAGGGCTATGACGACTTTAGGGCCGCGTACGTTAATGCAATTTAATGTTTATAAAAAAAATCTGCATATTGTTTGTCATGAAGATTTAACTACCATTCTTAGGCCTTTGCACTTCTTGTAAAGTTGAAAAGCAGGTGCACAAAGTAGCAACTTAGTTTAAGTTTTGACTTTGCTAATTCCATATATACTTTAACCAAAGCTTTAAAATACCAATTATCCATTGACGTCAATGGCGACATTGTCCAAAACTTGCCAAGAAATGTCTTGCAAAATGTTTAAAATTCCGTATCAATGAAAATGCATGGATCAAATTTAATGAACATTCAAGAATATCGACTTATTCATGTTGCTTCCAAATGGTACAAACACACAAGAATATGTGTGAACAGAAGAGGCAAAGTAAAAAAAAAACAAAAAAACGCGAAAATGCATTGAAGTATATTCACCGATTAACCGATATAAGCCTAGCAGCCTCCTTTTTGTGGGACATCGGTAAAGAGTGCAAAACCAGATCAGACGCCGCAGAACGCCACTGTTTGCTTACAGCAGTTTCTTTCAAAATTTAAATAAAAATGAAAAATACCACCCAACAGCCCTACAATTGGAAATGATCTCGTCTAATTGATAAGGATGGGAAAATGCATTAGGCATTAATGGGTTAAATGCCTGGAGTTGTGGAATTACTTTTGGTCCCTGACTACATGTAGCACTAATAAAACCCTGGATTTGTATGTTCTATCAAGCACTTTTTGCAATACCGCTTAACAGTTCTGTATGCTTCTAAACTGATGTGACAATCTTGAATATTAAGCTGCTGTAACTTCCGACAATGCTGTGCGATATTAATAATCCCATGGTCCGTGATGGCGTCACATGACTTCACACTCAGTTTCCGCAACTGTGAACAGTTTGACGCTAATACTTCCAATCCTTCGTCAGTGACGTCACATTTTCCAATGTCTAACGATTTTAACCGAGTGCAATTCCGGGCAAGAGTATCGAGAGAGTCATCTGAGACGGCTTCACAGCCACGAACATTTAAATACCGTAACTTTTTACAGTGTCTTGCTACCTGAATAATTCCAACGTCCGAAACTTTTTCACATTTCGCCACACTCAAGTAGCGGAGGTTATCCTTTAATTTAGAGATCTCACTAACACCGTAGTCTGTTACTCGCTTACAATCACTGATACTGAATTCCTTTAAACAGTAACAATTGTTAGAAACAGCCTGAACACCAATGTCACCGACACGAATACACCTGCGGAGGTAGAGAAATTGAAGCTGTGAACAGTAGGTTGATATGGAAAGAAGTCCGGCGTCTTCGAGAGCGTAGCAATCTGTCATGTCAAGATGGCGGAGGTAGATTTGACGGAGATGATGAGCTGTTGCTTGTGCTAACAAGCTGTCTGTTAAACGAATGTTCGTAACACACGGACAACCTGCAATGGATAAAGTAATTATTTAAGCAAAATGCAAATATATAGAACATAAATAGGTATGAAAACTAGTATGACTTAAATGCAACTTCGAAATAACAGAAAACTTGGAAATATGCAGATGAATTGAGCCCGTTTGTGAGATTCTGGTACTTATTGCGGCTTGCGCAAGCAACGCAGACTCATCAGAGAGTCGTCAAAGCCTTCGCTGCTCGAACACGTAAATAAGGAAAACATACTATGATTTACACCAATATATAGATATGAAATAAGCATGACCATGAAATATAACAAACGTCAGATCATACCTTACATTTTGTATCTATGATGCATTTCATAATACTTGTGTTAACTCTTAAATTACAGAAGCACAGCAAATCGCACAATGAGGCAACGTCAAACTATACCCACCCAGGTGAACAGCATGTCTAGATCTCGGAGGGTGTTGGCTATCGGAGGTAAACATTGAGATCATGGATGGATAGGGTCTGTATTTATCCATTTTTATTTCATATGGAAAGTTTCTTGGGGACGAATGCAGCAAACATGTTGCTTCTATATTGAGTGATAAGGACTCTGAATCTGTTAAATACTTTTGATCCATGTCCGTAGGATTCAGGGCGACTTTTCAAACGGCGAATGTGAATTTTTCAATGAAAAAAGGCTAGTGGTTTGATCATAGCTGGACTTATATCAACCTTTGACACTAATTGCTTGTGTCGCTACCATTCTATATCATTCTCCTGCATGGCTTGTAAGTGGCATGTCCAAAACTGCTATTAAAACTTCAAATTTTGAAAATCGCTTACGTTGCTATCATGTTGATGGTTAGCAAAATGTTCAGAGGACTTACCTCCGAATAGAACGCTATCCATAAACATGACACCATCGTCATAAAATTGCAAATAAATAAGTGTTGTACACGTCTGTTTGAATTTTATTGGACTGATACATTTTAAAGAGAGGTTAAACATTGCAGCGGTAGTTATGAATCAAGAAAAAATAAAATAATACATCTAAATATCAACTGATGAATTCGAAATATTCGTTCAAATCACCGCATTCCCGAATTCAAATGCAATTTAAACTAAAAAAATTCAGTTTAAAAACATGCACTGCTTTCAGAACTCTTGTCATTCTATATACTATCGACTTATATGTTGATTTTATTCCTTAATGTGGTTCATTATGATATAATTCATCTAAAAGCAGACCATGTGCAGCCCAAAACTCATTTGTTTACCTCCGATAGCCAACACTCTCCGAGATTTAGACATGCGGTTTACCTGGGTGATACCTATATCAGAACAATTCAGTCTCACCGTGTCCAAACAGCTAACAAACCTCATGAACCTATGAGACTTCTTTTAACTGTGGAATCACATCAAAATTGTAGATCTACTATATCATGCCACACAATGGCTATTTCCAGTTAAAAACGAAGCACCCCATATGGGATATGATTTAAAGTTAACATTAGATCTTAATGGGACCATCTCATGGGATTTTGGTACTTATCGCATATGCACAAAATATTCCATTAAAACCCTATACTGACGTATCTTGCAGGACCAGGGATCTAATGTTTTGTCAGAGTCATTCAAATACTATATATACTTCCGTATGCTTTGGTGTGCGAGCAGCGAAGGCTCTGGTGAGTCTATTCATATGCGCAGACTCATCAGAGCCTTCTTTTAAGTATCAAAACCACATGTGCTGACATTTTTAATCTATCGAATGCGCCATTATTGCTGGTAAAACATGCTTTCCAGCACGATGGTTTTTTTTTTGTTTGTTTGTTTTTTTTTTGTTTACTGTGACATTTTTACTGTGAAAACATATTTGTGATTTGTATAAGTGTAATTGTATACACGTGACTGGTGCCAGTGGTGAGGCCCCCAGGGGGTTCTGTGCTACTTTGCTCTTTAAAGATAATGCACTGATCTCCCCAAATCCCTGAAAAATCCTCAGCTCCCTGAAAGTTTTTGCCTTTGCTCCCCAAATCCCAAAATATTTCAGCTTCTCCCCATATCCCCCAAAATATAAGCCAAATCTCCCTAAAAAGTGTTTTTCCTTTCGTAGGATTAAAATCACATACTTAAAATCTATGAAGCTATACAAGAGAGCATGACTTAATGTTCTCTTAATATTTGCCTTATACATGTAAAACAGGACCTAGCCATGGAATACACTTACATGACAAAATATAATCATTTCAATGAAATGCATAATAAATGGCTCAAAGCATGAGGCCATCCTTAAACCTGGTAGAGTAGGTATGGAGGAATGCACTCTAGATATTTTTTTAAATAGGGACAGACCATTTGGTTTTCTGGTAGGGCCCGGTGGTCTGGGGGCTAGCCCCCCAGAAGCTGAAGAAATTTAAAAAAAAAAATCAAAACAAAATGGAGGCTTTTCCTTTATTTATCTTTTTGGCAGGGCTCCCTAGCACCCCCAAACTATGAGCTTGCTCCCCAGCTCTCCTAAAATAATTACCAGTGGTGCCAGTCCTGTGACAGATTTTTATACCAACAATATTGATTTGATTTAATTTGATTTGTAATAGATAACCATGCAGTGCATCACAAGTATAATTTCATTAACTATGACAATGCTGACCGAATAAAATTTAAGAATTACGTAACCAGTGGTTACTGAATTGAAATTTCAGCGATTTGGAGAGGACATTGGCGAATATGGCCGGTTGTTGACATCATTGAATTAGTTTTAAACCATCAAAGGATGAAAACTTTTAAAATAACAGAAATGAGATACGTTACCTGTAACATCTAGGTATTCCAAATTGACACAGTATGAAACCACTTCACACATTGCAGTGTTTGTCACGTTTGCACAACCTTTGATTTCTAAGTTTCTCAACTCCGGACATCGTTTCGCGATAAAATGTAGTCCCTTGTCTGACAACTTAGAACACCCGTTTAGATTAATCTTTTCCACTATCACGCACACTGTTGGAGTATTATAACTTAGACGTTTAGTCAAATATCTTAAAGCTCTGTCAATTGGAACATTTTCGTCATTTATCACAATCCGTTTCCATAGCAACGGGTCCCATGCTAGTCTGTACCAGCGTTGGGAAACGCAAGAACACCGGCAAATTTGGTCTGTTGGCAAGTATGAAAATATTTTCACTATGACATCGTCTGTCATAAGGTCGAAGGGCGCAGGTCGAATAAGCTTTGCCTTCCCTTTACTGGAAGTAAGCATGAGTTTATCAGTGTCTTGGAGGTCGAGTTGGTTAATACGCACATGCGCAGGAATACTTCTGTCCAAATGGTATTCATATGGCGGAGGAGCACTATGATTTATCACCGGAGTTCTATAACCTGCATGATCTTTGGGATCAAACAAGCCAGCAGTTCTTTCAATGTTAGACTGATTCTGTTGAGCAATTTTAGCACCAGGGGTGTACGCCCAGGGGAATTTTCCTTCTCCTTGTCGTTTCTTTACGTATGGTTTATCCACTGAGACTGAAGAGTCCGAAAACTGTCTATCGAACGATGAGTCGGAATACCTCCTGTCTGTTGATGACAATGATGAGTTATCTCCCTTAAGATGAGACATTTTGGATGTTGATTTGTGGGTACTGTTGTCCGAGACGATTCCCGACGACGAGTCATAGGTGGGGTCTGTTGTCTCTACTGGGTCTGAAATGAGAAGAAAAAGATGTTTTTACATTATGAAGCTTCTGTACACAAATCATCTTCGCAAGCCAAGGGTACTAAGTCCACTTCGTTCCTTACGCACATGCGTAAGCACACCGTACAACCGGCTGCTTAGAAGACAGGTTACTAACAATGATGACAGATACGGGATTTTATGTCCCATGAAGGGTAGGTTTTAATTTTTGGTTGGCAAAATTGTTAGAGAAACCCTCTGGTACTCTGTAGTGGGTGAGTACACTTGTTAGTGTTGAGAGATCCTACAGAAACAAGCTGACGTTATATCTCGCACAAATAAAGCCACACTTGATCATCATTTCAGAGGTTTCCCGAGAAAATTCACAAAAATGGTTATCTGTTCAGGTTGTGCATCTCTCCATCAGAGTCTGCTGTTTGCACTTATATACAATAAAACTACTATCATTCAGCTACACCTCTGCCAAATTTGAAGCCGCAGTTTGATTTTATGAATTTATTGGAGCCCATCAAAGACGACAGGTAGAGGAAAAATGGCTGCCTTTGTCAACAGGTCAATTTTGAAGTGGCTGTCTTTGATGACAGGTCATGAAATTTAGTGGCTAACATTGATGACAGGTCATAATTATAGAAAGTTACTTTAAATCAACATATTTCTTCAGCATTTGGTCTCAACTGAGAGCATAAATCATCTTCCCTTTTGAATTCAGGTCAAAAAATCTTATCTGCCAGTTGACTAACTGATATTGAGCATAGATAAACAGTATATATCCAGACCATACACTTTATTAACAGGGTCCATACTGTTTCTTAGAGGACATAGATACAAAAAATAAGCTCAAAATGTAATTCTAGATCAGATATCAGTTAGATGACAAATGGGCATATCCACTTTTCAGTGAAATCTTGAGCTTTGTCTGTGGGTTGTGGACCCTTTTCTTTGTTTTGTCATAGTGTGTTTATTTGATTGGAGTTTTTCTCAATGATGATACATTGCAATAGTTAGAAGGCTTCCCTGCAGCCAGGGCATTTCTTGTGCTTAAACGGTGGCAGAATCTCGGGTGGAGATTTGGTACCAGTAGAATGTATTTAAGCCCCTCAGTGGCTTGGGCTGCTTTCGGTTCTAAGGCGATGGTTCTGTTGTTGTTGACTTGTTGTTTATTGTAACTCCCATTGTGGGAGTCTGTAATTGTTCTATGTTTCGTTGTACGTAACTTTATGTCCATTCTAGTTTTGCAATCGACTGGGTGGAGAAGAGAGGGATGGTTGCTTTGCTTAGTTTGTCTTCCTGGTGTATCATGATTGTTGTGTAGCTCTTCCTCTATGTGCCATGGGTATGTATGCAGTTTGTGATTGGAGTATTCCTGATCAAACTCACTATTCTTTATTGTAATATCAGTTCTTTTTGCACGTTTGGGTTTTAAGGACAGGGTTTGGTTTGAGTTGTGTCACTTCCTGGTTACTGCTTATGTTATTTTTGTTCAAAGTAGTACCAGTACCTTGTGACAAAGTTTCTCTCCCTTTATATGAATCAACAGAAAGTTGTGAATCACTGTTACAGGTTGAATGGCAACCTGATCTTTCCCCACAGCAAAATATTTTCAGCCTTGATTATGGTATGCAAGTTGACCTCATGTGCAAAACAGACATGGTGTCTTCTTGCGTCTTGGCTGGTATCTATTATGTTGTGCCTTGGTGATCAAAGTATTTGTTTTACAGATTTTGACGATAGGGATCCATTAATAGGGGTCAATCTAAGGGGTCCCCAAACACTAATTATTCCAAGTTGTGATCCACCTCCAAAATCTGTTTAACAAATACTTGGTTACCAAAGCACAACACAAAAGATAACAGTCAAAACGCCAGTAGACACCATGCCTGTTTAGCTTTAAACATCACATGGTGTCAATTTATACCATATCAAGGCTGAATATATATTTTGCTGTGTGGAGAGATCAGGATATTATCTGTTGCCGTTCAGCCTGAAATAGTGATGCACATATTTCCATTGATATGTATAGGGGAGGTGTAATATTGTCCCCAGGTACTGGTACTGCAAGAATAAAATAACATGAGCAATGACCAGGAAGTGGCAAAACACAAACCAAACCCTGTACTTAAAGCAGAAATTATGAAATAACTGATATTACAACTCAAGATTTTACTGAATAGTAGATACGCACATTTTTCATCTAAATGATATCTGATCTAGACGTACATGTGTGAGATACTTGATCACATAGAACTAGTTAGTGGACGGTTACAGGCACTTGAAATAAAGATACAAGAAAAGTTTGTAACAATCCTTAACATATATGGTCCCAATAAAGATGAGATTGATATATTCGAAATCCTTGAATTATACATTAGCACACACGAGGACAAAAATTTTATAATTGGGGGAGATTTCAATACTGTTCTAGATATACTTCTAGACAAGAAAAATGGTAAACTCGATACACATAAACGCTGTAGACAAAAGATAACTAATATACTAGAAACATATGACTTAACAGACATTTGGAGAGACAAACACCCAACTCTAAAACATTTTACATGGCACTCATCACATAAACCTCCAATTTTCTGTAGACTTGATTATTTTTTAATTTCAAAAAATATTGCTAATACTGTAGTATCTTGTGAACATAATTTTAGCTATAAATCAGATCATAGTATTGTCAAACTCACTATAGACATTAACTCATACGAAAGAGGTCCAGGTTATTTCAAATTAAATAATAGCTTAATATTAGATAATGAATATCAACAAACTATTAAAGAAAGCATTAAGGAAATAGCAACAATTAATAAGGATGCAAACCCAAATACACTATGGGAAATTATAAAAGGGACTGTAAGAAACGAGACAATTAAATATGCGTCATTAAAAAAGAAAGAAAACCTTAAAAATGAAATAAAATACACCAAAGACATTGAGCAACTAGAAAGAGAATTAAGTAACGCAGATGATTCAGAGTTACATGATAGAATAAAATCAAATTTAGATAGTAAACGAAATGAATTAAACAAAATTTTGGAAAATAGACTAAATGGCTATATAACACGTTCAAAAGCACAAATAATTGAGCAAAATGAAAAAAATAACAAATACTTTGCCGGTTTAGAGAAAAAAAAGTCTGAGGCCAAAGCAATAACAAGATTGAACATTAATAATACTGTAGTCACAAATCAAAGAACCATTTTGTTAGAGCAAAAGAAGTTTTATGAACAATTATATTCAAAAATAGAGCAAATAGAATCAGACATAAATTTTTTCGACAACTCATTACCTAAGTTAAATGAAAACGAACAAAATAGTTGTGAGGGGCATATAACAGATCTTGAATGCAAAACAGCCTTGAAGGATATGAAAAACCAAAAAAGTCCAGGCTCAGATGGTATAACTACAGAGTTTTATAAAATATTTTGGAATGACATTAAGGAATATTATATAAAGTCTATCAATTTTTCCTTTCAAAATGGAGAACTTACAGAATTACAAAAACAAAGTATTATTACACTTTTGCCAAAAAATGGAAAAGACAACCTACTTTTAAAAAACTGGAGGCCAATAAGCTTACTAAACGTTGATTACAAAATAACAGCAAAAGCCATCGCAAATAGAATTAAAAAAGTTTTACCAACTTTAATACATGAAACACAAACAGGATTTATGAAAGGACGCTATATTGGTGAAAACATAAGGTTAATTTTAGAGACAATAGACATTACTGATGAAAACAACTCACCTGGAATGATATTCTTTTCAGATTTTGAAAAAGCTTTCGACAGTATTAATCATGAATATATGTTTAAATGTCTAAGGCATTTTAATTTTAAAAATGATCTAGTAAATTGGGTCAAGTTATTGTACAAGAACGCTAAAAGCTGTGTTACAAACAATGGCCACCATTCTGATTTTTTCCACATATGGCGTGGTGTGAGACAGGGCTGCCCCTTGTCCCCATACTTATTTATTATTTGCATTGAACTACTATCAAATCAAGTCAGAAAGAGCCCAGATATAAAAGGTATATACATAGAAGGAAAAGAAAATAAAACATCTCTTTTTGCAGATGATGCATCCTTTATATTGGATGGATCAACCAAATCTTTTGAAAACTTGATAAGAATACTGGATAAATTTACAAACATTTCTGGGCTCAAGTTAAATGCAAAAAAGTGCCAAGTTCTACGCATAGGTTCTCTAACATCAAAACCTATTGAATTAATGAAACATAGAAAGTTCTCTTGGAATTCAAACAAAGCAAGCTGTCTAGGAATGGTTTTTAAAACAAACAGGGAAAAATCACTATCGTCCAACTTAGAACCAAAAATTATAGAATTTGAAAAATGTTTAATGCAATGGCGTCACAGAAAACTGTCACTGATGGGCAAGATTGTTGTAATAAAATCATATGCACTCCCAAAACTCATATATCCCTTAACATCTTTGCCAAATCCGCCAAAGGAAACTATCAAACGTATAGAAAAAATGATGTATAATTTTATATGGGATGGCAAACCAGATAAAATTAAGCGGGAAATATTAACATCTGATTATGACAAAGGAGGTCTCAGAATGATCGATATAGAAAAATTCATATGGTCACTAAAAATAAGTTGGGTAAAACGTATACTACAAACAGAAAGCAATAGCCTACTGAAACATCTATATGAAAACGTTTTTAAACAATTTGGTGGAAACATTTTATTTGAATGCAATTTCAGAGAAGCTGACATTATCAAACAATTCAATAAAAAACCTTTTCTTAGAGATTTACTACTAGCATGGTCAAAATTTGCCAACAAAACAGTTATACCAAATTATCACAATGAAATCATTTGGAACAATTCCAACATTCGCGTTGGCGAAAACACGATTTTCTACAAAGAATGGTTTCAGTTAGGTATTAAGCACATAAAAGATATTTATGACCAACAAAACCAAACATACTACTCTTTTTATAAATTGCAAGAGAAGTTCAATCTACCAGCTACCGAGTTTTTTAAATACATGAGTCTTATAAACAGTATCCCAAAAGACTGGAAATATAAACTTAAACATGAAATCCAAATTGTTCCTATGGAATCTAACTTACTTAAACAAATAAGAAATCAAACACATGTCAATAAATTCGTTTACAATAATTTTATGAGATATAGTCAAGGTGCTGTAAGTAAGGCAGAGATCAAGTGGAATGAACAATTTCCAGATGAAACGCTTCAATGGAAAAATATTTACCTAACCGTTTTTAAATCAACGAATGATATTAAATTGCGCAATTTCCAGTATAAATATTTAATGCGTATTGTACCAACTAACCAGTTCTTAACAAAATGCAATATTGTTGGTTCAGCCCTCTGCGAATTTTGCAGTATGGAGATAGAAACTGTTTCACATCTGTTCTGGGAATGTGCACATGTACAACAGTTTTGGACATCAGTGGCAGATCTTCTGCGAGTGTGTGATAGTAATATAAATATAACAGTAAAAACAATAACTTTTGGAATTTGCCAATCAAAACCTAAATGTGATGCTATAGTGATAAACTTTATAATATTTTTGGCAAAATATTTTATTTTTCAAAACAAACAAAATAAAAAAGTGCCAAACATGCATGTTTTCAAGTACTACCTGTCTAACAGAATTAAGATAGAAAAAGAGATA
Source organism: Loripinus fragilis (assembly GCA_964019695.1). Taxonomy (NCBI): domain Eukaryota; kingdom Metazoa; phylum Mollusca; class Bivalvia; order Lucinida; family Lucinidae; genus Loripinus; species Loripinus fragilis. Next base: position 55,462,961 of record OZ026526.1, on the reverse strand, counting down.
GCTTTGCTTAATGACAAGCTTGCTTTTTTTGAATATAAATGGGGAAAAGTTTTAGATAAACTTAACATGAAATAATCCACAAGGGCACGTGGTCGGCGGGGGGATTATACTTTTTTCTATTTTTTTTAAAAAAAAGTTATTATTACACTTTGTGTGAAGGTTTTGTACAAATCAATATCATCACTATGTTACGGTGAATTCAAGAATGATTGTTAAGACATGTACATGCTTTTCTTACCAATGTTATATAGAGTAATTTGTGTTTGTATTGATCTTTGCACGTTGTGTGAAAATAATAAAAAATAAATGATAAAAAAAAACATCTATGGCCATGGTGGGACGGTCAGTTCACCTAACCACACTTTTTCCTTGGCAAGCTTAAACAAGCAGTTTACCAGTACTTCATGCAAATACTTTCGCTTGTAACTGACAACAACCCTTCTTGAATGATTCAGCGGAAGGGAGGAGAATGACCATTGTAATTATTTTATGGTCAGTCTCCACGAAAGTATGGGACCGGGCCTGGATCGAACTGGCGACCCTTGGATCTGCAGTCAGACTCGCATCTGTTGCCAGACACGTTATCGACTGTGCTATGTGGCCCCAGTAAAGAAAAAATATGGACCCTGTCCCTACAGTGTCTGGTCTGGATCTAGACTGTTTGCATCTGCTCAATATCAGTTAACCAACTGGCAGATAAGATTATTTTGACATGAATACAAATTGGAAGATGGTTTATGCTCTCAGTTCAGACCAAAGGCTGAAGAAATATGTTGATTTAAAGTAACTTTCTATAATTATGACCTGTCATCATTGTTAGCCACTAAATTTCATGACCTGTCATCAAAGACAGCCACTTCAAAATTGACCTGTTGACAAAGGCAGCCATTTTTCCTCTACCTGTCGTCTTTGATGGGCTCCAATAAATTCATAAAATCAAACTGCGGCTTCAAATTTGGCAGAAGTGTAGCTGAATGATAGTAGTTTTATTGTATATAAGTGCAGACAGCAGACTCTGATGGAGAGATGCACACCCTGAACAGATAACCATTTTTGTGACTTTTCTCGGGAAACCTCTGAAATGATGATCAAGTGTGGCTTTATTTTTGAGAGATATAACGTCAGCTTGTTTCTGTAGGATCTCTCAACACTAACAAGTGTACTAACCCACCACCGAGTACCAGGGCATTTCTCTCACAATTTTGCCAACCGAAAATTAAAACCTGCCCTTCATGGGACATTAAATCCCGTATCTGTCATCATTGTTAGTAACCTGTCATCTAAGCAGCCGGTTGTACGGTGTGGTAAGGAACGAAGTGGACTTATAATCCTTGGCTTGCGAAGATGTACACACATTGACAGTTGATAAGTAATAGTTATGGCATGGTTTGTCCGCCTGTGTGTGGAGATAACCCACGAGCTTGCTTTAGCTTGTGGATTTTTCCCATACATGTGGACAACCAGGGTTCTTGCGTGCGTGCGTGCGTGTGTGTGATCTGACTCATTTACACCTGAAAATGGCAGAAAATATCCATGTTTATAATGAAAACGGTTATCGCACTGATATCGACGAAAGCTCATCCTCGTTGTGACCTGGCGCTTATAAAGGCGAATCTGATTGTCGGGAGCATTTACACCATGGGTGCAGTTTTGCATTTATGTGCCAATTGAAGTGACATGTATAAACACGGCTTGAGACTGATTACCTACATGTACGTGCTGGTTTTGAACCACGGTATCTTGGTTCATTTTCAAATCGTTTAACAGGAACTTTGATCTGCTTTTATGCTAATTATATGCAGACTAGTACTCGAAGGTTGATTGGTTTGATCTATACAACACACTCCAAACTAAATGAAATCGCTTTTACAGGCTTTAAAAAGTGAATGATCTTTGTAAAATAGGTATTTTATTTAACAAGTGTCCTTAAATAAATACAAAATTTGAATCGCGTTCGAGGAAAATGGTTATTTTCGCGTAACAAGATAGCGCATGTCCAATTCCTATCATGCATTTGCAGAATCTGGTCCAGTCCCTCGTAATGAACTGGAAGAAAAATGAACCATCTGATGAGATCCTGCCACATGCCAGTGGCTGATCCAGATGGGTTTTAGGGGGTTCGAGCGAACCCCCTATAATTTTGTCTCGGTGAGACCAAATCATTTTATTTTCATGAGATATTTAAGAAAAATGAGATAAACCAGCAAACCGACCCTCTCACATTATACACATGAACCCCCTTTTCGGAAATCCTGGATCCGCCCCTGCATGCGTAAACGCATTCTTCAAACATACAAGTGAAGCTATCTAGAGGGACTAGAGATCGCAATTTTCTCCTGAGCCTTCGTCTACATCCTTACTTTGAGTGCGAGAGCAGTGAAGGCTCAGGCGAGACTGCGCCTGTGCAGTCTCGCCTGAGCCTTCACTGCTCGCCTGGACGGTACCAACATCTCTTTCGCTGGCTCAAATATTGATAGCAACAGTTACTGTAGCACAAGCTGATAAAGAATTGTTTGAAGAATATTACTCTGGTCTTTTAGAATCTTTGTTTGTTTGAGATGGTGGGGAGCACAGTGGTGCAGTGGTAGAGTGCTTGACTCGAGATCGAGGGGTCGCGGGTTCGAGACTTACCGGCGTCACTGTGTTGTGTCCATGAACAAGACACATTTATCATTGCTAAGTACTGGTTCACCGTTCAGACATAACTGAATAAATGTTGACTTGGATGTAAATAATTAAATCAAACAAATGTTTGAGATGATACTTCACGTCCCAGTCTACAATTTTTCAGTCATTTTTCAGGTTTGAACCAGTACTAATCAATCAGTGAGTATATTTAAAGCGTCTTGATCAAGGATACAAAACAGTGTCCCTGGTGAGGCTCAAACCAGACTCTCGATATCAAGTCAAGCAATTTTGAATCTTCAAGTTAAGAAATAAATTCGAGATTTGGAATATTCATGGAATCATGAATACTTCGGGTCTCTTGCAAACGCACTGAACATTGTGGAAATTTTCTAAAATCGTGACTAGGGTTAAGGGTTGGGTTAAGGGTTAAGGGTTAGAAAGTTTCCGAAGGTTTTATGGAGGCGTTTTCTTTGGGTGAGGGCCTTCAAATGGAAGTAATAAAAGTAACGACCAATTTCCTGTCTTTGGGGGAGAAAGGTGTTTGCATAGCATTATCTGGGCAAGTTCGTGAAGAAACCTATTGACGCCAAAGGTAAAAAGGCACATTCGCGCAGTTTGGTTATTCGTGGTATTGTGAGAAAGTATAATATGCATATGTGAATATCAACTTAGTAGGTGAATAAATTGATTTTGTAGATGGGAACCAATATAAACTCAATGGAAAAAGTCCTCCCGAGGATTGAGCTAAATTCTATGTTTTCAAAACTGACTTTTTTCTCTTCCTAAATCAATTAGCCACTTTGTGTTATTGTAACAAAATGGACGTGTAAGATTGTGAACCTCATGCTGGTTACATGTTGTAATCCTGAGTGAATAAAGTATTTGTATTTGTATTGTAATAAATGGGATTGCTAGTTCCTAAGTGCCAATAGCCTTGCTAGAGTGCTCAGCTCCAGAGTCTAGCAAAACGATTGGCTTTTGAAAACCAATATTCTTGAAAGCCTTTGGAACAGAAAAGGCTGGTATGCGCAGATCCAGAAAGTTTTGTCAGAGCTAGGGCGTTCAACTCTGACAATGTTTTTTGTTCTTTAAGTTGATGAGGGGAGAGAGAATTCAAAATACCGCTAAAAGCGGGCCATCATCTCGGTCTGCCAGCGAAACGCCATTTAAATGGCGTTTCGCTGACAGGCCGATGATGACTGGCTTGGTAGCTTTGTGATTTTTCAGGAGATCCGGACCAGTATTGCTAAGAAATCCTATAGCTTTGTGATTTTTCAGGGTGGGTATCCAGAACCCTTGCCCCCTTCTGGATCCGCGCATGACTGATTCATAGTCTTAGGTTAAGCTGAACCCACAAAGACACGTTATCTCGTGATAAGGTCGTTTTGTAAACAGGCAGTTTGAAAGGAAGTTATTTCTATGTATCAATAAAATATGAAGTACAATGATACAGTGAATTTTAGCAACACAAGTATTTTTTCTTTCATTTGGTCCATCCCAATGACATATCCGAGTGAGAACAAACATTTTGACACGATCTTGTTCCTATAGGAAACATTGAATATAACTCAGAAGTAAATGAAGTATGAAATTATTGAAGCAGATTGGACTCATCTTGGACTTCATCTACTCATGTGCTCGCGAACAGCGAAAAGTACAAGAAAATGAACTGGCCATTTAAACGTTTACATCCGGCATCTAATTTGTGCACAATGGTTTTGGTTTTTATTGTAAAAGATACGTGTATGTTAACAACAAAAGAGTTGTGAAAAAGCGATAAAATGCACGACAAGCCTCGCATTTGTCTCCAAGTTTCCCCTTAACTCGTTTATTAAATTCAATATCATCACATAAGCACTCATGTAACATGTGTTAGATAATCTATTTATTTTTTAGCTTGCTCATTCTTTATATTCTAAACTTTTCAGCGCATGGTAAAAGATTGCAACTTTGACTCAATCATTTTTTGCAGCGTTTAGAGTCAAAGATGCGGATCATGGATCAAGCAAATATCACACAAGGAAAATTGAAAAATAGCTACCACAGATGAAATTGATTTATACAACTTGAAGATGTAAAATAATTTAATATGGGCAATTATGTGACAAATGAAGCATTACAAATTACCATACTATTTTCGATAAGGAATGAAAAAAATCACGATGCTTTTGATGTTCAATTTGCATATTTAATATCTAGGCAAAGCAAGCTGGACTGATGCAAAGTAGTCCTCTCCGATCAGACTACACTGTAAAAAATAGTGTAAGTTAACACCAAACGAGGTGGCAGCTCAGCTGCCATCTCTTTTGGTGTTAACTTTAACCTACTCTCCTACTAAAACAACTTGAGACCAACATTTCTTAAGTCATAAATGTTAAAGCATTTCTGCCTGTTTTTGTTGTAGTTATTTTCCGGAGCAATACAATCGAACAGAATTTAGCTTTAAAGCAAGTGAAGGTTATACCAAAATCAGCGACAGTTTCCACTTATTTTTACAGCGATATGCATGTAAGTGTCAGTTGTCAAATATTGCGTCCCACCGTGGTAATTGTAATTAGTTTCATCACATTAATTCAATATGATTTAAATTTACACTGAAGCAAACTTATAAACGAACACAATACATTTTTATGCTAGTTCAGAAAGTTAAATTCTGTCATACAAAACTTTAATTTTATAAATAAAACAAGGCTTTGCTGAGACTATACACGTCATTTTTTTTTCAAAATGACTCGTTCGTCTTGCACAGACGAAATCCGAGTAAAGGTACCCTCATTTCGAAAATTAACACTTATCACAACAATATTTAACAGTCCAAAGAAACATTACCCATTTACATGTTTGATTTTTTGAAGATGTTACTGACTGCCATGATTGAAGATGAATAAGAATCAAAAATTTTGACACAATCAGAATTGTCGTTTCTTTTCCCTAGTAACATGAAGAAATGCGCTATCAGCAGTTTAATCTCAGAAATTGGCTTCAAGCATGCACTTTAGGTACAAACTTTGAACTGCTCTGTATGCTTTATTATCTACTGCACAATATTGACATCTTTCAGCAATTCTTCATTTCGACAAGAAATCACTGTTCTTCTTTTGAAAAGTAAAACGTCTTTGACAAATGCTGTCAAATTGATTGTTGAAATTTCACAATGAAACCGGAAGTGTAGAATACTTGTGAAAGGTTTAGCGCAGCAGAATAAACTGGTCGAGTTCTGTTGGATGTTGTCAATCATATTTAGATAAAATGAAATGGATACAACGAATTTAACGTGTGCTACTGACGATTTTCAGAAATCTCGAAAAATGTGATTTTTTTTTTCATTTTTTAAGGATGCGTAAAAAATCTGCTGTATACCAATTTACAAATGTTTGATGTTTATTTAAGTCGCCTGGACCAGTTTGTAAACACATGCACCTCAATTTGATAAAAATGCACCAAAAATTTTTCTCACAAAAAACGTTGATTTTTTTTTTTACATTTTTGAAGCCAAAAATTGTTAAATGAATGAAAAGTATCCCGAAACACCTCTTAACTTTGGTCCATTGAAATGCTCATGATTACGTTAGAAAAATATAAGTTTGAAAAGTGTTCGATTATAAGTTTGCTTAAGTGTATATGCCATGTGAGAATACATTTTGTAAAACTTAAAAAAAACTTCAAGCAAGCTAAGCAATATGAGCAGATTGCAGCAGAATATCATGTTGTACTTTGCCTCCATAAAATTTAAGTACCACCTTAATTAAGTATTTTTTTTTGCGATACAAGAAATAACGTTTCAAATTTCTTAAAATTAAAATTATTTCATGTATTCTGTTTACCACAATGGCATATTTGATCACTTGCACTGCACAAGCCTGGTAATTTAATAAACATTTAAAACATCATGTTGAAATATCAATACTTAACTAAGGTAGCACAACAAGAAAAAAGCAACCAATTGTACCTCCAAGTATAAACTTCATATTTTAAAGCTTTATTCCTCAATGTAATTTTCTGTTCACTTTTCCCCTTTTTATTCCTTTTGTATTTCCTTTTCCGGATGGTTACATGAACATGTTTATCCGTTCAGGTCATTTTCTAAACTGAAACACCCGTAATGTGGTCACTCTCTTTTAAGTTTTATTAGTCACCTTCTAAACTTAGTAGCTACTCTTTCAAGTTCATTTGCAATTGTGTACCCAGTATTTAAGTTTATTTGACAAGCAGCTATGACAATTTCCTTTAAATATACCCCCAATTCACGTCATTATAACTTCAATTGAAAATTACTACCAAATAAGTTTCCTTTATTTGCCAATAAATGGGTTAACGATTGAAGAAAAATGTCTGTTTGTGGATAAACAAATAAATCGAGAATAGTTTGGGTCGTGCTTATCACATTGCGAACTATGGGCCTCATCGCGAGAAAACTTGCATGCGAAAAACAAAGGCGCTGACCAGACTGTGCATCCGCACAGGCTGGTCAGCGCCTTTGTTCTTCACTTTCTGGCGTGGAAAGAACTATGAAGCGAAATTTCAATATTTTAGCTAGTCTCTGCAGCTGTGCAGTTTTTTAGCAATACCTTGGTCGCAAACCATGAATACATATTTTCTCGTGTTGAGGCCAATATAATGGTGACCTGGATCAGCTTGAATATATTCGAGCTACATGTAGGCTTGTCCTAATTATGTATATAAAGAATGGCTTTGCGCATGCGCGATAAGTGCCAAAATCTCAAGACTCATCGACCACAAGGAACGTAACTTCGGCGAACCTGCGTAGATGATTCCTTCATAAGTTTTACTAAACCAGGGGCAGCCAAGATTTCTTGAAGGAGTATAAAGGTGTGGGAGTTCGTTTTGCTGATTTTATCTCGTTTTTCTGAAATATCCCATGAAAATGAAATAATTTGGTCTCACTGAGACCAAATTATTAATTTTCATAGGATATTTAAAAACGAGGGACAGGCTTAAGCGAATCCCATGAAGCCCATCTGGGTCCACTACTGAGTTTAACTATACAATGTACCCTTTTCTAAATAGACTCTTACTAACTACTTGATTCATTGGCCATAAATGTTATTTTAAGGTTTTTACATTGAAATTTTCTAACATTAGCCATGCCACAAAGAAAAATATTAAGACAAGGGATAATATATAGAAGGATATGAACATATTTTAAGCCACGCGTCATCCGTCTGGAACATTCGGTTATATTTAATCACGTCACCATGGGTTGGGTGGTCTTGTGGTTGGAGTTCCGTTTAGTGTACAGCCACCGAGTCTGACATTGTTCTTTCTTTTAAAACGGACAACATTTTCCCACCATTTATTTCATTCGTGCAATCATTTTTATGGAGTCACTGAATACAGTGAATGTAGTGGGATTTGTTTGTTTCTCCATGCAGAGTATCGATATCCGGGGATGGGGGCGGCTTGACACAATGTCAAAATAGGTAGGGACGTGCCAGAAGGATCCTGAGAAACCCTACACCTTTCCAGACATTTATGAGATCCATTTCCAGAACAACAGTTTGAGGAAAAAGAGATAGTTGGACGAAAAAAGAGATACCCCCATTGAAATGTATAAAATATAATATAAAATATATGTCCATCCCCATGATATTTTTCTCGTTTATAGTGCTACCTTTAAGTTTCTTTTTTTACCCTTAAAGTTTACATGTACCAATCCCTTTTCACACAGGCAGAAACCACTTTTCCAGATTGGTATCTAATGTTTTAGTCCGTTCCAGTCAGACTGGAAATAAGATCCCTTTGGCACGTCTTTATCCACACATATTTAGAGAGTGCATATTAGATATAATCCCTGCATATATATACAAATGTATGTATTTGATCTGGTTTTGCACTGTTTGCCCATGTGCACAATAAGGACGCTAGGCAAGCTTCTGGTTCCGCGGTCTTCGAGTTCACGAAAGTCGAATTTATTCAGTTGACATCGTCCATCAAAATGTCATTACTTACTAAACGAATTTAGCTCAAATTCCAACTTCATCGTACGTCATCTGAAAATTGAACTACAATTCGAACAAGAATGCTAACAATGGTATCAAAGAACGAAATTACGTCAAATAGTCGTTTCTGCGTAAGAGATCTAAAATTCCAACTTTCGTTCAAAACCAGAACATTTTTCAAACATTGATGTCCATGTAGTTTGTATGATAATGATGACAAAACCCCTTATTATTTTCATATTTAAGAAGTAAGGTGAAAATTAGCGGAAGAGATGATATGATAGTGAAATGAACAAAGCAGTCGTATCCGCTGTATTGTTATTCGAGACGTCCATTTATCACCACCATTTTACTTAGCGTCGGGTACCAGTCAACGTACCGTACTACAGTTGTAACTGCAAATGATTCCGCCGAAAATATAACCCGTTCTGAAGATCGACGATGGAAATCTCTGGAATGGAAACGAAGGAGTCAAACTCTGCATTGTTTACAATGAAAAGCAACGATCCTGAACAAACGATGCATGCAAGCATGCATGCACCGTTTGTTCAGGGTCGTTGCTTTCCGTAAATTTCCGTAGGTACCTTTTGCAGATGTACGCCATTTTGAGTAACCCATTTTTCAAGGGTCTTTTCAATATATTAGACAGTGTCTGGTAATTTATGAGGAAACACCCGATTATTTCTTCATTATATGAGGGTAGATAATTAATAATACTACAATGAAGAGACGACCTTCAAACAGCTAAAAAAAAAAAACTCCAGCTGTTAAGTTTTTAGACTTAATTTTTCGAAATAACTTTTTTACCTTCAATTTTAGTAAAATGTGTTCGCGAAGAAAGTTGTAGAGGAGAACTTCTCCAAAAGGTCTTGTGCTTGTGGCGCAAACGGATTTTTGTGTATATAGATGAAGATTTTGCAATAAATTGAATTCGTCCTAAATTTCTAAGTCTTTTAATGACAGGTAAAATTCGTATAGGCGTGACAGAAAGGGGTAGTTTCAAAAAATATTCGGAAGCGGTGGACATCCCGTTCTTCAAAGGCTGTGCATAACATAAAACTGCCGTTAACATACTCAGAATTTATCGCGCATATGCAGTATCAAAGCTCATTTGTAGGAACAAAGGCTGGGTTATCACATTATGTGCATTTTTTCTCTTATGCACGTGCTATGAAATGAACGGTTTTGAGATGACCCTACTAGCGTAACGCACGAGCGAATCAGGCGCGATTTCTATTATATTTGAACAAGCCATCCATCGCTTTAGTAAGTGAATTAGGGCGGAGCAATGTAACTTTTGACTGACATCTTGGACTTGGTCTATTTGCGCTTTGCTTAAAATGTTCAAAGAGTGCATCTAAGCACAGAGAAACCTGCAGCATCTAGGATGTTGGAACCATTTGGAGAAGTTGGCGGAGATGTTCCTGAATACTTTTCATCGCGAACACATTTTGCTAATATTGAAGATAAAAAAGTTATTGCGAAAAATTAAGTCTAAAAACTTAACAGCTGGAGTTTAGTACAAAATGTGTCACGATGCTCCTTTACTTTGACATTCATGGATTCACTTTAAAATCGGTTTAAATAGTACTTTCACAGTCATTGTGTTGTTCAGTTGTAGTAAATTACATGTAATGTAGAACTTGAGGGGACACATTGGTCTAATAATGAAATAGTGTAAGCTATGCCAGATCGTTGTAGTAACATACGTTACGTCATCATGCGATCATATGACTACCGTCCGTTCTAAGGCGGTGCTCATGTTCAAGTGTTGTTTATTCATTGTTTGTTGTTGCTCGCATTGTGTGTGGGTTTTGTCCTGGGTCCTTTTGTAGTGTGGTTCTTTGTGTCCTTTCAAGTTTAGCAATCATCTTGCTGAGGAAGACAGAGCTGGCTGCTATGCTTTAACTATGCTGTGACTGTCTGTGTTCTGTGTCTCTTCCTCGCGGTACCGTGGGTTGGTCTGTTGTCTGTGATTATGACATTTCCTGGTCATACTCACTTACTTTTTATAGTGTAACGTGGCTTGTGCATCCAGTTCGTTCAAACCAATAAATTAAAATTTCAGATTTAATATCCATATCATAAAATGTGGATACTCAATGCATATATCAGATATGGTGTGGGTATTGAAAGAAACGTATAGTTATAGCGAATCAGTTCTTTGAAGTACTCATTGCATGACACGTTTGTTGGCACGAGAGTATTTTACACTCCTTTTACATGTTTTACCTTATGCAAAAACATATAATCTCCCCATTTGAAAATTCTGGTCTCATGCACGTAGGGTTATCAAGTTCGACTACATGTCTGATTTGTTTAGCTTCGGTGTTTCGTCGAAAATTAACCATGTTAACTGTTACTGTAAAGTTTGGTGGATATAACTTTTTTTGCAAATATCCCTGGGCTTTTAAACAAATTCCTTCATGTTCTTATATTTTTGCGTTTTATGCAAAAAACATTCCTGTGCAAATCGTTTTACGTCTTGCTGTCTTTTACATAACTTGTCACTTGTAAACATAGGACAACCACAGGTTCCCTATCGAAAGCCTTTGAAATAATGTGAAAGAACTCCCAACTTAATTCAAAGTATATTTGAAAGCACCATGAAAGGATATTGAATAGAGGATATTATTACTGAATTAAATTTGTCAATAATCTGTTCAAGTATTTACTATAATACGAGACATTTCTCCCTCCCAACGAGAAAAGGCTACTTACAAATGTAGCATATTGGCATCACAGTAAAGCATTTATCGTGCATGTGATAGTAGTAAACCCCATATAAGACGTGCTTTCTTTTAATGGGAAACAGGCGGCAAACAATGAAGACCGAGTTCAGCGTCTGATCTGGGTCTCTTCGCCATTTGCTGAAAGACGGTTCTACATGTATTAAAATTTTAAAAGCAAATAAAAAACCACTAAACAGCTCTACTTTTTGAAATTGGCATGTCCAAGTGATAAACATCGAAATGTCCATGTGGCATTATTAACCGATGATTTGAGATGCTGGTTCGTCTGAGCCTTCGCTGGCCGTCAGCAGGATAAGTATCAAAAGGCTTAATAAAATGACATTTTTGTTAGCGGTGATTTTCAGACGGAGTCACCAGGAACCGACATATCATTTCCAAGATACCGAAGGAATAATAACGTCACAGCAGCACATTTATAGGAAATAAAATCTGCTGACCATGGCTTACTGGACGCTCTTTAGAGTTTGTGCGTCTGAATGTCGATTTAAGCATTCATTTTCCCATATATTCACACACGCGGTGTTGTTTCCCACCGTGACCGATAGACCCATTCCCATATTCACTTTACTATTTAAACTAATCATTATAATATGCCATCCCACATGCATTTTACTATTTTTACCTAATTATTATAACGTGCTTTAATTCCATAAAAGAGCATAGTAAGTGTGTCTAAAGTACCAATGAGTCACTAATAGCTTGACAAATCATCTAAAATATCTCAAGCCATCTACACGGAACAGAGATCACAAAGGAAACGATGGCGAAAATAATATCAAACCTTGTTAGATTCTCTTTATCGACATGGTTGTAAGAAAATTGAAATTTATGATAGGTTGACAGGTTAATAAGCATAAATAGTACCCTTAACATAACAAATTGGTGTAAAATTTATGACTACACCATCCCAAAACAGAATCTATACCTATGTTAAAGTAAGGAAGAAGGCAAAGATCAGGAATAGAAACAATCAAATACCACACCCCAGCCGAGATACCATATGGGAAAATGACAAAACACAAGAAAATATCACACACAAGAGAGCCAAGAGGTCAGCCCTTTCCCAGAAGGCGATCACAAAGCTGTAAGGAACAGACAAGACAAAACACAAATAACAAAAAGCGGTCAGTAAAATAATTACTGGGGGCTTAAATCCGTTTTACAGTTCCAACCTCATCTTTAATTCAGACACATATATGTTTGGTTCGCATGCAAGATCCCTAACTTATCCATGAATCATCTCCTAGTACTTATAAATCAAGATATAAAAAGGAGATAAAACAAAGATAAAGTCAAAATTAGTTGCAAAAAAATGATGAGATGAGCTGTATATCTTGCAAAGGCACTGCTATTGAAGCTAAACTATTATTAAATAAATACGTGAGTGCAGTCTGGTGCGAATCATGATGGCTATACGTCTATAATTCAAAAAGGCAATTTCTAAGATTGAAGTTTGGTAGAAAAAAAAGTGAATGTTTTAATTAGACGACCAGAAAACAATCCGACTTAATTCTATCAAACTTTATGGAAAATTCCATTGGTCTTAAAGGGGTTAATGCTAATCAGTGATGCCTTATTAAACTAATCCTCATCATGCACGCAGCTCTGAGAAACTGTGGCTTTTGCAGAGGCTGCTCATCTGAATGTTGATTTTATTTCACCTTTCTTTCATTGACGTAATCATGTTTTTCTGTAGCCTATAATAACTTGGACATGAATGTTTTGCAATACGCCCATGTCCCCTCTTCAAGGGAGCAGCCTCAGCAGGCAGCGGCAATTATGTTTACTCTAATAAATGACACATTCGTATATATACACCCCGATAATGCGTACGCATGCGAACGATCTTCACCAAAAAACTACACCATTTTAACATGGAAAATTATCAGTAAGGAATCTTCAATCTTGGATTAAATGAGGTATTATTATAGACTCGACAATGCCAGCATAGAAAGAAAAAAATCAAGAGGGTTAATTCACGATTTACGAGTATAACTGCAACTGCAGCAGCAGTAGCCTAAGCCCAATACGAGTCATGGTAAGCAGTGGCGGATCCAGAGGGGGTGCAGGTGGATCGTTCGTTCCCCCCTCCCCGTTTTTAAATATCCAATGAAAATGGGATATTTAAGAAAAATGAGATAAAATCAGCAAAGCGAACCCCACACCTTTATGCACATGAACCCTCTTTCCAGAAATCCTGGATCCGCCAAAGGTACAAAAAGGTGTCTTTTACAATGGTCTATGCTAACTATATATAGTCTCGTTCAGACGGGGTTTTTAACAGTGAGTACCCACAACATATGTTTTGTAAATATATAAGAAAAGAAATTTCAATTACGCTCTCTTATCCTAGGTTTTTGAGAAGCTGTATATTCGCATTGTAACTTTTAAAAACAAGGTTTAGGGTAAGAGGGTTGCTTTTTGTACACTTAATGATGCAATTTGCATTTCAACATAGATCAAGTTCGATAAAACCCGATAATTATTGTATAGGTCACCTAAAAGTACTGGAATATTAAACTTAACTTTTTTTACTCATTGACTGCATACAATGTCGAATTCAAAATGGCTGGCGCAGAAAACTGGCGTCTTTTAACAGGATTTGTATTTCGGTTAATCAAACCCATAACGCTGTCCCACTTTTATATGCACTTCTAGTTCCTTACATGTGAATCGGCTGAAAAGCAGCTATGAATATCATTGATAGTCAAAAATGGCACCCTGTTAAAGTACAACTGTGTTTCATGGCAATTTTCTCCTATTTTGCATTTGTCAAACGTTTCAAGGTATCCAGCAAAAATATATACTAGAGGACTTTGAAAACGCATCACCATATTTTTGCACTTTTCTTGCAAACTTATATGCGATTGAAAAGTCACTCGCAGGTTTTAATGTGCAACCCAGAATTGGTCTGAATCAGTCATTGATTTGACTGCACTATCACGCGACGCTGCTGATGACGTCACATGGGTACATACAGCATCCAGCACCTTTCTGCACAAATAAATGAAGCTTTTTGATTATTTTTATGTTTAAACTGTGGCGTATATGATGCCAAGTTACCAAAAGAGTATATAGACTTTTTCTAATTAAAAGTAATTGATAACTTCAAAATTATGAAAATAAACGTCAAATTTGAACATCAATTTATAGCTCCTTTTTTGAAACATTTCCATTAGTTACCTTTATGCACGCTTTCATTTCTGATATTGATTACATACACTGACAAGCATCTGGGGAAGATCTTTTGATGTAAATCGTTGCAGGAGAGCTGCTCTCATGTGATCGAGAACGTCTTAAAAATTTACGTTAACGTCATTTGCACAATACAAAAGACACGTGATACAAGCGTAATTTATGAATAATGTGTCATTTGTGTATGCCCTTAGCATCTCCCAATAAAACCGGACGTAAGAAATCGAAACTTTGAAAGGCCCAAGACGTTGAATTTTATTACTAGACTATAGTAATCAGTGTGGGTGGGGTATGTCGGTAATTTTAAAGGGGGGTAATTTTGAACATACCAAACTGCCAATTCGTTTCTAATCGTTCAATGATGAATGTGCAATCGTGAAAGAAGCAAAGGACGCAAATTTGTTGAGTCAGGAATCAAAACTAACGCGTTTTAAATTGCAGCTGAATTTGTGTCCTTCAAAATCGACCACCCCTGTCTTAAAACGGATACTTTTTTAATACCTTCAAGTGAACTTACAACCATAAAATTTCTAGGACATACTAAAAGATGGTCAGACTATGGTATGCAATAATAATAATCTCGCTGACATTCTCAGGGTTTGTGAAATAAAGGATTTAATCTGGGTGATGCGTTTTCAAAGTCCTTTAGTATATGTTCAAAGAGTACAGTGCATAAGTTTAATATCTGAAGTTAAGTTCTTATATCATCTATATATAGCCTCAAACACAAAAGCTCACAATATGAGCTTTTGGGTATGAGGCTATATAGGCGATATAAGAACCAAACGTCTAGCTCTGACATATGAGCTTTTGGGTTTGAGGCTATATAGGTGATATAAGAACCGAACTCCAAGCTCTTGTGCTCTATACGGACCAGTACATTGATATTGGAGTTTGGTGCGTAAACAACAATGCGCAGCTATCAACTTTAACTACTACCAGACTCTATGTAGATTTTAGATACATTTTTTTATGCGAATATATTGAAGGCTCTGGCGAGACTGTGTATTTGCACAGGTTCGTCAATACTATCGCTGATATCGAAGTATGGTGTACTTGTTAATATTATGCAGAAGTTATGTTCGTCATATAAAACGGCCGAATTTCAACATGTGTAAAAACATAACAGATCAGGCTATGCATTTGTTACGTCTTGCATTCCAATACCCACAACCCCTCGTGTACCTGATGGACTGACCTTGTCGGTTAAGACGACCGAACATGGTCTCCGCAAGTGGTTAATTTGCCCAAAAGTATGTTCCTCACTGGAACGCACTTTTGAACAAATGAACCACATGTGGAAATGCTGTGTTAACAGTTAAAAGTCCAGCCCCAGAGGTTATAAAACTTGTTTAATGCTCAACGTATTTGAGCATGAAATTCCAACTGCTCATAAAAACTAAAATACCGACAAATATAGAAGTTTCTTGAATGTTTCTTGCTTGAAGTCTCTCATATGTTGTATTTATCATGCTAATAATGTTAAATGCCAACAATTAGTGCATTTTAACATTGATGAGCAGGCTAAATTTCGTGCTCAGCTGAGTTGAGCATGGAAAAGGTTTTATAACCTCGGGACCTGGTCTGATCTGAGTCTTTGCTGAGCGCACATGCCATTGGTTTTGCCAAGCAGCGGCTCGACTACGTAATCAGAATTCAGTGTTATGGCGTTTTGAGATTATCTCCGCCAAACATCATTCCGTTGAAGTAAATTTAACACTCGATCAATGTTGATAGAATTCAACAGATCACCAAACAAACTATGAAGATGTTTATATAAATTTTGGCCCAATATTCTGGTCAATAGGCTAATCCGAAAAACTGGAGAAATCAGTGTATTAACAGATTAATTCACTAAAATATCCGAAAAAATGGTGACTCTTGATTGCGAAAATGATAACTATTATGTGGTCTAGTTCATTGTCACTTCCTGTGCGTTAGGTCTACGTGTATATTTTTATAATGATTCTCTACAAAGTAGCTTTATACCACACTTACCAACTTTAGGACAGCTAGACTATCTCGCATTATGTAAGGTCTACACTGATGTTGGTGGTATAAAATAGTTATATCATGGTTGTCCACCTGTACGGGAGATAATCAACTCGCTAAAGCTCGTGGATTATCTCCACGTACAGGCGGACAAAGTATAACTATTCCTTAGCCAACATTTTCCAATGAAATTGTGACATGTTTCTTACGTGTTACTTCACCTTACAACATAAGCTATGGGTATGGGTTAAGAAATGGGCCTCTGCGCAAGAAAACCTGTCTTCGGGGGGTTGTGAACACAAAAAGGCGCATACTAGCCAGGGCATCCGCGCAGGCTGATCAGCGCCATTGTTTTTCGCTTATTTGAAAGTATCGTACCTAGAATTGCTACGAGCGAAATTTCAATTTTCTAGCTAGTATCTGTAGCTGAGCAGGCTGGTTCGAATCTCACTTTGTCGGAAACCCCGAAGACAGGGTTTCTCGCGACGAAGCCCAAATCAAGACTGACCCATTGGAAAACCCGTTTAGCTCAATTCCGAGTCGGTTTTCAAATGCGGGCGGACGGAGTTCCTGAGTTCAGTTGGCGCTCATGTGCCCAGAGATGGTTTCAATGCAAAATGAATTGCTGAAATTTGTCTAGGTAAGCACTAATTGCCAAATGGTACGAGTTCAGATCGGTTTTGGTCACTCAGATTACTCATACCAGTACCTTTGCCCATCTCTTCATTGCATGCATTTAAACGCATGCTGTTATTTTGTTGTTTTGGCCAATTAAACCGAGTATGTTGGTGTTGTAACTGTACTACTCTGAACATGAAGAAGATCAACAACAACAGTAATAAACCAAATAGGAAAGCTTTATTTCCAACTTGGTCGATCGGACTTTCACCAAATGGAGATTATATTTTTGTTGAAACTCAAATAGCCAGAAATGTTTAAACCTAGAGTAAAGGCAGACAAACAATATAAGCACCCCGCAGTTTATAAAATTATTAATAATAAGTCGCGCGTTGTAATTAGAGGCTGTAGGCCATTATTAAAAGGGTCCGGTTTCCTTTTATTGAGAACATGACGCTAGAAGGGAGGTACCCACAAAACTCGTACAATACGTGCCTAAATACCAACATCATTCAAAGCAGCAGCTTTAAAGGCCAACTTTATTGTGAAACTGTAGTTGGGAAATATACGAGTGGTCCGTGTGTTTAACCCTTAGTATAAAAAAGTAAGAAAAGGCGGCAAAGGTCAGGGATCGATACAATCAAGTGCCACACCTGACCCAGAATACCACATGGCAAACCCATAAACGAGTAATTTTGCAAACAGTGAAGACCCAGATGAAATGCAGCATTATGCATCAGGGTCAACAATGTTTGTAAAGGTAAAAAAATACAATATTTTAAAAGAAAATGCAACACCCTAGATATGTACAATGCACTATCCCAAGTTTATTGTATCAAACCAGAAGGAAGAATCCATTTTTATATAAAGGGCTGAAGATATGCATTGTTATTATAGGGCTTCCCACCAAAGAGGGCGTTTATATTAAGAGTTGGTGCAAGTATAAAAGTCTATCCTTTCAGGTAAAGCTTCAAAATAATGTTGTAAGACGCACTCCCACCCCCTAAACAAAAATGCGTTTTCGTCCTAAAGTACCGCAATGTTTAAAATTTGCTAATCGCCGATATGCGTTATATGGGTAGACTTACCTTTCTCAAAAAGTACAGTGTCTCAGTTGGTAGAGATTCAGAATGGTATCTAAGAATGATTCTTCTCGGCATAGTTAAAGAGACTAGGTCTGTAACTATGAAAATTTTTCGAAAAAAAAAAACCAACATATTTTCTTTTTGAATCATTTGTAAAAGTAGAATTATGTCATGTTTTCACAATATATATATGTTCAGTACAGCTGAAAACTGCAAGGAAAAGCAAATTATCTTATTACAATAGGTGTTTTTCTCTTATTGGTAATTATTTACGTCCCTCCAATAATTCAAGACAGTTGATTTTTATCATAAATGCTGTTGTTTTGATAGTAGTAATTTGTTAAGATTCATGAAAAAGGTAAAATGTTTACATGAATTTGAGTATTTTTACTGTATTCTTGAAAAATAGAAACTTTATTTCTAAAATTAGAAGATCAAAAGTTACAGACTATGCAGCTTTAAAAAATCTAACATATCAAGTCATTTCAAGGTTACGTGAAATACTCCGTTTGGAATAAATCACAGCGACACACCAGATCTTGTATGAGTTAAAGCCCCCCCCCCCCCAACCCCCATCACAAACACACGCACACGCGTGCGTACATGCCGCACTGTGGGGTCAAGCTCTCATATGAATTAATCGAATCCACTTATTTGCTGGGACATTTGCTTTTGATGAGGTAATGGTTTTTCCAATCTAACAGCGGATTTAACAACCAAATAAGCAGTTTATAAATAACAATCAATTTTCAAGATAAAAACAGTATATCTCAAATACCATTTTTGTGCTTAATCAGACATGCAAGTTTATCGGCTTTCTTTTGTTCGATTTAAGTACAGATTTATCGTGGTAGAAAATGAAAACAAACACGAAATGCCATGAGAAAATTACTCTTTAACCAACCCATTTAAGCTGAATAAACATTCCCATCCTTATCAGTAGGACGAGTCCATATTTAAATTTAAGCTTTGTTGGGTAGTATCATTAATTTTCTATCAAATTATAGTAAAACATTCTATAAGCAAAAAGTGAAGACGCTGATCAGACGTCTGATCTGGGTCTGCATGGTTTGTCTTTGTCCCATAAACTGATAAATACGACGCACGAACAACAATTCTGTTGGAGATTCAGGAAACAAGCCTACAGTTGTAGATACTTCGCGAGAAAGAGTTGAGTAACATAGTTATAGTTATGCAACTCTTTGTCAGTAAAGTAAATATGTATATCTACAATTGTCATTATTTATACAGCTTTACGAGGCTATGGAAAAGCACCAAAAAGAATTGCGGAAATAAACATGACCGGTCGGTAATCCTCGTAAAATCAAGATATAGCCGTTACATGTCCCAAGAATACGTTTGTTTAACCTAAACGTTTTTTAATGATATAAAGGAATTGTACTGCAAATACAGGTGTCATTTTCTTAATATTGTTTTTATAACAACCATAAAACACTGGGGGTAAACGCTTCAATCATCATCAACGCGAGACGAATACCATCGATACCTGGACTCCGATACACTCGATTTCGCGACATAGTCGCCACGGTGTAAGGGAGAAAATTGACTTATCGATTATTTAGGTGATCAAGAACCACAACTTACCGGTTAAGTCGGGCCATAGTTCTATTTGTTTAGCATTATTGACCACCCTTTCCCACTTAGAAACACTCCCAATGAACTCATAAAACCCCATATATTTCTCGGAGAGTGGGGCACATACTCTATGATAATACGCTGCTATTTCCAATTATCAAAGAAGTTATATTGTAAATCAAGATTTCTTCCTCTTTAAAAGTACTATATTGATGTACCGAACCAAGAGCTGTTCTGCCAGCCAAGAGTGACAGTGACGTCATGTTTTGTTTGCAAAGCTTTCAGGGACTTAGAATCGATAGATCACTTGTGTATTAATCCTATCCACAGGATAGGATTAATACACAAGTGATCTATCGATTCGCGTTAGCTCAAGAGAGGAGTATAGGTTAATGTTTTACTTTACAATTGTAAACAAAATGTTACGCCACTGTCACTTTTGGTTGGCACGATAGTACTTGATAGAACACATGTTACGTTTACTACTAGTATGATTTAAATGCCACATAAATGTATTTAATCTGATAAAGACAAGAAAAATATAGGCCAAAAGTCTGAATGGCCGTACCCTTTACAAACTTTCAGTAATTAAATTACAACTGATTGATAAGATTCTTTGAGTATTTAACTTTTAATAGTGTGAACCTTAAATGAATTCGTCACGAAATATCTAAAATTCCTTGTCATTAGTCCAATGCCACAACCCACAGCGGTGATTGGTTGCAGAAATCAATGCAGTTATATGTTCAGAGGGCCATATGGTAGACTGGCCGTCGAGCTAAATATGTCACCCTCTTGAAATATTGTATAAATAAATGCTACAGAGGATACTAACAACGTTTTCATCAACGTATTTCACAGAGGGCCGTACGAGCCTCCCAACAGAAGCAATTGGACCCAATGGGTCCAATTGCTTCTCGAGGGGTCCGTACCAGTATTTCTAAAGAAACATATACACACTTGTGATTTTCAGGGGGTCCGAACCCCCAGCCCTCTCTCTGGATCCGCCCATGATGTGCTAGCCCATGTGTTGTTGTTGCTTTTGGTAAAAGAAAACGCTCTAGATATTTTAAAGGGGTTGCAAATTTGTGCCCCCTCAAAGCGCACCAGGGACAATACAAACTTTAGTATAAAATATTTAAAATCTGGATGAGCGATTCAATCAACAGTGAAAGAGGGTAAAGTACAGCTCATTCATGGTGTAATTGAATTGAAGGTTGTAATTGATCTTGCAAAACATGCAAACATTACCATAATTACATTTACATAACAGTCGAGTTCATGAAACACCGATGAATACGCGGTGTATATCTGAACGTTTAGGAAGCGCTAAAAACCTTTTAAATTCCTACAACAAAAGTAAAAGTAGTGGCGTTCACAAAGAGCCTTTTCTACGCAGCAAAGTAAGTGGGGAATTGTAAGCCAAGCTGGTTGTATGAGGGTCTGGATGGGGGGGGGGGGGGGTCTGGTATTCACTATTCATTAAAATTTTAGCCCATTATTCATCTCATTAAAATTTTGGGTTATTCATTTAAATAAGACCAATTATTCATTAAAAGTAAGAAAGGTGGCAAAGAAATCTGATTATTCACTATTCATTAATTTTTTCTTCAATTCATTAAACAAATAGGATTATTCATTAATTTTTAAGCCCTCATTATTCACAATTCATTATTTTTTTGGCTCTTTATTCACTATTCATTATAAAAAAGGGTCATTATTCACTAACATTTTACCCTATCCAAACCCTCTTGTATAGGTAGACCATTTGCAAAGAACAGTAGATACAGGTGTAAACAGACCTTCTCTTTTAAAGTCCGTAGACACAGTGTGTGAATGCGTCCAGCACCAGGCATCGTTCTCTTCACAGTATCATATCGTGTGGCATTAATGTTACGATACAAGACACAATGCCTTATAAACATTCCAATTCCATATGCATATCATACAATACCGTACATCATGTTATGTTATATCAGATAGCAGGTCAAGCGCAGCCGTCGATCATCCTCCTATACAATACCATACCATACCTTGCCCAACACACACGTCACATCGCATGCACCATGTCATAAACTACTTTTTACTATATTTGTTGTGATATTTCCTGTCCATACTCAGCTACATTCTGGTATTTGGGAATTGAACTTATCAAAATACATCAAATGCAGATTATGGACTACGTTCTGCCTTGTTATTAAAGACAAAACCCCACTGTATAGCTGCTTTAAACACGGATTTTAAACATATTTAGAACAAATTCTGAATACAACAAAACTTCACCGGCACTTTTCAGTTCGTAGCCTCAACGGTTGAGGCTACGAACTGAAAAGTGCCGGTGAAGACAAACCACAATGAATCGCATCACCAAATGTAAATCTCGAACGTAGGATTGATAAAAGACATGTTCAGAAGAAGCAATCGTGTACATCAAAAACATTTACTTCATGATTAGTAGCAAGCAAAAATAATAAAAAAAAACAGTTGCTTACACCAAAATCAAATTTCGCAAGATTAGTAAAAGGCAATGCTCAGAAGAAGCAATTGGGTACAACAAAAACACATACCGAAGGATTGTATGATTGGTAAACCGCAATGGTCAGAATTTAGCTTAATGTATCAGGTTAATGTTAGACTTCCAAGTTTGGAATCAATTTTGCCGAGATATTTTCGTTATGTAGATGATGGTTACTGACTTGACAAAACAATTTTTTACGCTAGAGATTTATTCATACTTATAAACTTTCACAGACGAAGAGTCATTAAAAACGTTGAAATTGCACAAAAAACTTAAGAAAAAAAAGACATCTTTTATTCACAATAATTTTGATGATTTTATGATGCTATGACAAAAAATCTTATACAATTGGTAGGGAGGGATACAGAGATTGCAATCTAGCCACATCATGTGAGATTTATTTTATAATTTATTGTGATTCAAATTAATTACACCAAGGTATGCAGAGTGTACTTAATTCAATGGTTGTTATTTTATTCCGAATGCGGCGGGAAGAATAGAAAATACATTACTAGAATGCAAAAATGTGAAAGGGATATGAGCCCCCGATGTACTGAAAGTAAAAATAAAGTATTGAGGGACTTCGGTGAGGATTGCACCAAGGGCCTCTCTTGCAAAGCCAACATCTTAACGGCCGAGTAAATTTTCAGTTGAACATAAGCTTAAATGTCACTGTCTGAAATATCGGGCTCACTTTGGAAAACAACCTTAACCCTTCGCATAATTCTGATGGATTTTCCCATAATTATAGATATGTGATTGTCCGTAATATTTTTGAGGGGTCGCAGGTAGAAATTGCCAAATAATAATGTACATCATGATCAGTCCCTGAAGGTCCCTGATGAAATGTCGCGGTTTGGTGCATTTCATCGGGGTCTTCACTGTTTGCCAGAATACCCCTTTAGGGCTTGCCAGTATACAAGGGTAAATGTCTCTCGAATGGTTGTGCAACCCAAAGTATCCCAAAATACACCTTGGCTAAAATAGGTACGGTGAAACCTGTGTAAAACGGTTACTCAAAAGTAGACAAAACAAAGATCCTAATGACAAATGGTAGCTTAATGAAGGTCAAACGTATTGCAGAATGCTCCCCTTGGAGCATTCTGCAATACTTTTGACCTGCATTAAGCGATGAAAACCAATCATTTTCTGTCTTTTTGAGAGTGGCTGTTTTACACAGGTTTTACTGTAATTTGATTTATTAGGATTTTTAGCTATAGCGAGTGAAGTGCAATGGTTTCTAGTGGCCGTCCACCTGCCACAATATATGTATGTTACTTAATATCACGCCTAAGCATTCATAAGGCAGGCCCTTTCTGTTTGACTGTTAACCAGGCTATAACAATACAATCAAGCACAGTCTCAACAACTTATTCAAGGGGCATTCATTAAAACGCATTTTCTAGACAGAACAAAGAAATTGGAAACCAACGAATTTAAATTTTAATAAAAATTTAAAACCCGCAGAGAGATGAAATCAATTTACCTAATTTAGCTGCAGGTTTATAATAATAAAATTCCATAGTTTCATGTTACTGTAAAATTAATACAAACCATGTAGCCTATTGACAACGTGTAACTTGCTTCGAAAAGCATGCACAGGCACTATATTGAAAAAATAATAGATGGATAATAAGATGAAACCTGGCTACAGCTAAGGCTGTCGCCTTTTTGTCATAAGGCTACATTTACTTTTTTCCACTTTAACAATTAAGTGGAAATATTGTTCTAAGGGCATTAATGATTGCTACAATATACCAGTGGCCTACAGTAGGACCAAAGGCCAAACTAAAAAAATGGTGTCGGTAAAAACTAGTGGTAGAGTATAGTCCAGGGTGGCCAACGTACGTCACAGTCACGTGACTTCAGTGATATAGTACACATACATTTATTGACAAAAACATTCACTTCAGGTATAAATAGGTGATGTAAACATGACCATTACGTAGTTTGGAACATACCATTTTGAGGGTGAGAGAGAAAGTTAACTGTAAAGCGTATTTGCGTTACATAATTTATATAAACGAGTTCACCACCCGTGGAGTTTATTAGCATAAGAAATAAGTACACATAGAGGTAGAACCGGTGGCGGCATAGCTAGCGTATTTCGCACAGATGAAAGCCAAGTTTTTTTCACGGAAAGGTTGAGGGTTCGAATCCCATAAGTGTTTTTTTTTTATTTTCATTTTTTGGATGTTAGGTATGCATTTATGCGTCTTAACATATACATATGATAATTTATGCAAAATATTTGCTTTTGGATTTTCAGCAAGAAAACCGATAGAATTTTGACAGTAAGAAACAAAATAATTGTTGAGCATGACATGCATGAACATCTGTTTCATTTTAAAAATCATGCATTTTGCCAAAGTCAATTCAGTTCACTTTTGATCCGCGTCGCATTCATTTTGTAACCATAGCCTCTGAAAAGGCGAACAACATGTGAGTACGACTCGCGTGCCAGAGAAATTATGACATGTCTACGGCCAGATGTTGTGGTGCACAGAATACGGTTTTAAGACATATTAACAGCTTAGGGGTGCAGGCTATACGATCGTCTACACTGATGAAACATATATTCATTCTTCGCATTCTGTAACTAAAGTATGGCAGTCTGAGAGTACAGGACTCAACCAACCCCTCAGCAAGGGCAACAAAATTAAGTCGTACACGCAGGCACAAGTAAGGGATTTATAAACGGTGCCCAATTGGTCTATGATGCTAATTCGTCAATTGGCGATTTTCATAAAGATATGAACTTCAAATCAGAAAAAATACATAATTTTATCCAAGGATTATAAAAAATAATAAAATAAAAAAATATAAATCTATAGTCGCTGTAAAACATGGGCAAGCGCCCTTAGCTTTTGGTTCAGAGTCACTGCACCTTAACCACTAGGCCAGCAAGCCATCTTATAAATGAAATGGTATTCTCACGTCTTATTTACGTTGTCACTTGCACACAAAGGAATATGCTTTCAAACAAAATATTGATTTTGTTTGCATTCAGATTTTTTTTTTCAAAACTTTTAAAGATAATTTTATATATCTAGCAAACACACTATTTTCTTGAATTTTGGAAACAAACCAGCTTTAAATAACGAAATTGACATAATCTTTGAACGCTGACACCCCTTAAAATCGACTATTCTGAATGACGTCATGTTCATGTTTACATCTCGGACTTATAAGAAAATTGACTCGTATGCCGAGCATACATTACATAGCTAAAAACGGTAAAAGGCAGTTACCCCGCATTGATTTATAGTTTTAAATGCATGTCTCATCTTTTTATGGGCTTCAGGCATTTTCGAATTTATTCATGAAAACCTTGCTTTTTCTGAATATATGGGACACACACCAACTACTCCGTGAGTCCAAAAATGATGAAATGGAGCAAACGAGGTCTTCCCAAACAGTGGGAAGAGGGGGTGGACAGGGGGTACCCCATTCCCAGTTCCCTCCCCCTTTCCCCCCAGTTCCCTCCCCCTTCTCCCCCACTTCCCTCCCCCTTCTCCCCCAGTTCCCTCCCCCTATCAGATTTTTCCCTCCCCCTGATAAAATTTTGTTCTTATTCAAGAACTAAAGCGTATATATGTAAGTGAAGAACTAAGAATGGTTCACCATAGACCCAGCTGTCGTATTTTCATGCACAATTACTCAGTAGGCAAAGAACCAGACTATCTCCAGATCAATGTCTTTTCTAGAACCAGCAAAGGAAACATTATTTATACTAGGCAAAACAAAAACCTCTTGTTTATGGTCACTTTTGGCGCCTACTCAATTTTGAGCCTTTTTGGGATATTAAGGTCTATTTTCTACACTTTTTAAAGGATTCTTGTTTTACTTTTTTCATACAAAAAGTTTATAAAAAAAAAGTTTGCCAACCTATCGACCTCTTAACATATTGAAGATATTGAAGAGGTAACGGCAAAAACAATATTGTTTTTTTTTAATTTTTGGCCTGACTTCTAAAATCATAAATACAGGTACATGCTTTGCGCTGCTCTTAAAAATTGTGTGTCGATTAACTCTTTTTGCATACTTGGTATGCTGATTTGTTTTAAAAGCTTACTTTTTCGCAAAAAATAAAAATCAGGAATACCTGGCGCCATCAGAGTGCCAAAAGTGTGGGGTCAAGACCAGGGCCGGCAGAATCAAGATCAGGCCTGATGGAAGCCGATCTGGGTCCAAACTGTTTGCAAAGGTTATCAGCAGACTACAAAAGTGTATAAGTATTAGGATATTCTGCTGGTGTTGATTTATTGTCGATTGTTACTCCAATCGTGGGATTCTGTAATTGTTCTATGTTTTGTTGTACGTTACTTTATGTCCATTCTAGTTTTGCAGCTTTGCTTAGTTTGCCTTCCTGGTGTCTTGTGATTGTTGTGTGGCTCTGCCTCGCGGTACCATGGGTTTGTCTGCAGTTTGTGATTGTGGTATTTCCTGGTCATACTCACTTACTATTCTTGTAAAAAGTTTGTTTTAGAAGAGCTATAAGGGAGACAAGGAAGGGTTCATATGCATGATTTTGAGTTGGCGAGATATATGCTCTAAAGACCTTCATAAAACTCTTTCACATTTGTGGAAAAATAGATTCTAGTATGAACATTGTATGGTGTAGGCCTAACTCTTTTGAGCACGAATCTCAATACTTGATTCTTGTGAATGTCA
This sequence comes from Loripinus fragilis, assembly GCA_964019695.1. Lineage (NCBI taxonomy): Eukaryota > Metazoa > Mollusca > Bivalvia > Lucinida > Lucinidae > Loripinus > Loripinus fragilis. The sequence continues at coordinate 55,435,942 of OZ026526.1, read as the reverse complement.
TTTTAAAGCTGCATAGTCTGTAACTTTTGATCTTTTAATTTTAGAAATAATGTTTCTATTTTTCAAGAATACAGTAAAAAAAACTAAAATTCAGGTATACATTTAACCAATTACGTAAATCTTAACAAATTATCAGTATCAAAACAACAGCATTTATGTTAAAAAAAAATAACCGTCTATAATTATTGGAGGGACGCAAATAATTACCAGCAAGAGAAAAAAAACGCCTGTTTTTATAAGATAATTAACTTTTCCATGCAGTTTTCAGCTATAGTGAACAGATTTTTTTGAAATAACATGACTCAATTCTACTTTTACAAACACCATTTTTAGAAAAGAATTTTTTTCGACAAATGTTCATAGTTGCAGACTTAGTCTCTTTAAAATACGCCATTCATCGATATTTTGACAGATGAAAACACTAGCATACCATGAAGGTGAAGGTCAGCCTTATAAGATCGGTGAACTTTTTTTTTTTTTTTTTTTTTTTTTTTTTTTTACAAAAGTCATTCTCTAGCGCGGACAGTGACGCTACTTGCTTAAATTAATAGTCTGCACTTAAAAATAGCGTATGCTGATGAATAACCTAGATGAGACGCCGTAAAGATGAGAGTAGTAATGCACGACACCATTTCTACTGATGAGACGCCACAAAATGAAAATGCGGCATCACGGTCCGCGCGCCACGATATAACACACTCTAGGTTGTGGTGTACAATATAAAATCTTTAAAAAAAATCAGGGCCTCTTTTTTACTTCGATTTTGGGTGCCGAACCATCAAAGAAAGTAATGCCACCATAAACATGATAACATCTGTCACAATTGGAAACACCTGCCACAATTGGATTAAGGCAGATTAGAATTGCTTTTCTACACACACTTTGTATACATGTACGTATTACCAGGAATAAAACTGGCATATAATAGTTCACTAGTTTCGGTTTAATACGTACTCTAATGCGTATTTGCGTAAGCGGTAGCTATATGTACGTCCCTGACGAAATAAATAAAATTGTTATCGACGGCAGCTGAACGCCGTTTAAATGTGTAAATTCCAACTAAGAGAAGCAAAGGGACACAATCCAATACGGAGACTGATAAATATGGACAGAAACAATCGATCAAGTTTGCTACTTTTAAGACGCCCGAAATTACTCGAAACCAAGACTCGAAAGTGAACTGCGTCCTTCTAGGCCCTTATATGACTTAACGGTCTTAAAGAGTATCGTAATGAATCATTTTTTTTTATGAATTTTCTAGTAAAAAAAAAAAGCAATTTCCCCTTCAATTTTTTCCAGACCCCCGCCCACAATTGCCCCTCTTCCCGCCCCCTCTACTCCCGCTTCCCGCCCCCTCTACCCCCGATTCCGCACCCTCTACCCCCGATTCCGCACCCTCTATCCCCGTACCCCCGCCCCCCCTGTCCACCCCCTCTGGGAAGGATCTGAATTCTCGCCTCAGACAAAGTCAGCCCTATTTTGATCACGAAATGTTATAATAATACTGTTTACAGCAAAAACGAGCAATAAAGGCAAAAAGTGATATAGAACACATTGCAATATAAAAGCACCGCAAGCACTGCACAATACCCCGCCACTGCTGGGGGCACCAAAAGTTATTTTGTGAGATATATAATGCCTAAATAGCAACAGAACTGAGATAGACAAGATTAATCAAGGGCAGATAACTAATGAACTGGAAAGGTAAGAGTGACGGTCCTTCGTTGTAATATGTAACCTTTGCTGTTCAACATATCTGTGAAGTTTCATTCAGATATCATAAACAGTAAAAGAAAAACAGGCCAGAAACCATTTTTTAAAGGGAGAAAGGGCAGTAACTCCATCCAAAATGGTCGGATTTTGCCCATTAACAATCCCATACTACTCATCCCCGATAACAATATGTATGCAAAATTTGAAAAAATTCTGTGCATAAATACTCAAGTTATCGATCGGAAACAGTGAGCACAGACGGATGAAATGAACTACAGGTCAAAAACCAATTCTCAGATCAATCAAGGGTGGATAACTCACAATCTGGAAAGGTAAGACTGACGATCCTTACCCACAATATGTAACCTTTGATGGTCATGAGCACGGACAGATGAAATGAACTACAGGTCAAAAACCAATTCTCAGATCAATCAAGGGTGGATAACTCACAATCTGGAAAGGTAAGAGTGACAATCCTTACCCACAATATGTAACCTTTGCTGGACAACATATCTGTGAAGTTTCATTCAGATATTCCATATAGTAAATGAACTACAGGTCAAAAACCATTTTTCAGATCAATCAAGGGCAGATAACTCATGAACTGGAAAGGTAAGAGTGATGGTTCTTTGTCACAGTATGTAACCTTTGATGTGAAACATATCTGTAAAGTTTCATTTAAATATTCCACATAGTAAAGGAACTACGGATAAAAAACATTTTTTAATTCAATCAAGGGCGGATAACTCACAAACGGGAAAGGTAAGAGTGACGGTTCTTAGTCACAATATGTTACCTTTGATGTGAAACATATCTGTGAAGTTATATTCAGATATTCCATATAGTAAAGGAACAATAGGTCAAAAACCTTTTTTCAGACCTATCAAGGGCGGATAACTCACAAACTGGGAAGGTCAGAGTGACGGTCCTTAGTCACAATATGTAACCTTTGATGTGCAACATATCTGTGAAGTTTCACTCAGATATCATGAACAGTAAAGGAATAACAGGCCAGAAACCATTTTTCCAATACGAAAAAGGGCAGTAACTCTGTTAAAAATGGACGGATTTTGCCCATTAACAATCCCATACCACTCATCGCCGATAACAATATGTATGCAAAATTTGAAAAAAATTCCGTGAATAAATACTCAAGTTATCGATCGGAAATGGTGAGCACGGACGGACGGACGGACAGACACCGAAGGGTATAACATAATACCTCGCCACTAAAGTGTGGCGGGGTATAAAAAGTGGATATAGGACACACAATATCATTTTAACAGATCAGTAGATTGAATGTTCATGCTGTCCTCAAACATTTACCTTAGAATAAGCCTAGTGTTTTCATAGATACCATTATTTGGTCTGATGCATATTTGCTTCGATGAATGTAATGAGGGATTTGAAGCAAGTAGAATAGAGAATGGTAAACTGTGCTTCGTTTCGTAGATATGAAAATTCTGTCAAAAAGGAATGGCGGTGATTGGGTAAACAATGAGTCTGAAGGATAAGTTGTTTATCACATTAACGCCATTCCAGAATTCCATAAGTTTTACATCATTGAAACACAGTTCAATATTCTGATTATTACATTCCATTTTTTTACAATTATTTTAAGCAAATGCAAAAACAAACTTTTGAACATATACTGAGCCAAACTTATAATGCAAGTTTGTTTTTGTTTGCTTATTTCTTTGTCAATGCGCATGTGCTAAGCAAATCGTTCCATTCAATCAACAGTTCATTCAATCAGGCATCTAACCATGTTTTGGTTTTAACACTGGCCAAAACAACAGTAAAATTTTTCGATGAAGGGTGTTCAGAAAAAATGAAATGCATGGTAATGTTCCAGTATTCGACATGTGACAAGCATTTTGGCATCGTAAAATTTATGGATTTTTGTCAAAATTCTTTTTAAAAATACTGACAAAATGTTTTTTTTTTTTACTCATTTGCGCGTCAAGTCCGCTAATACAGCATTAAAGAGAGATTTTTAAAAAAGAAGAATATCATTTACTCTTGACAACTTCAACAAAAAGATTGCAGTATGATCAATGTATTGCTGGATTCTGAGACTTGACCAGTGCAGTGACCTAGATGGCGGTCCACTGAGACCCAACCACGAGCATATGATTCTAGCTTGATCCCTTCTATGACACCAATAAGATAGTGAATAAGTATCACCTCCATCTATGGGAGCTGGACTGGGATATGGAGTTCAATCCAAGTAAATGTGTTGTAATACATATAACAAGATCTAGAACTCCAGTCCCAAGCCAGGACCTGCTGCATGGCCAAGTACTGGATTCGGTTGCAGGCTCCAAGTACCTGGGCGTGGAAATCAGCAGCAACCTATCCTTCAACGGCCACATTCAGAATATAACTACCTCGGCAAGTCGGTCCCTTGGCTTCCTCAAGAGAAATATAAGGTCCAAAAATCCAGAATTAAGGGAAATGGCATACAAAACTCTTGTTCGTCCATTAGTGGAGTATACATCATCAGTCTGGAGCCCCTACACCAAAAGTAATATTGCCAGGCTTGAAATGGTTCAACGTAGAGCGGCCCGCTGGACTCTTAGTGAATACTCCCCATATGCAAGTGTGACACAGATGCTCCAATCCCTGGGCTGGCGGTCTCTTGAGCAGAGAAGGTCCGACTCCCGACTTTGCCTATTTTACAAGATCATATATGGTCTTGTAGCCATTGACATGCCTCCATATGTTGTACACCCATTGAGAACTCCCTTTGCTTCCGTCAAATTCAAAACCACTGTAGATTACTACAAATACTCATTCTATCCCCTCTCAATCGTGCAATGGAACCGGCTGCCAGCACACATAGCACTTCTGCCCACCTTTGATTCATTTAAGAGGGCAGTGTGCAAAGTCAGTCACCCAATGCCATAAATGTCAGTGTACTGTTTTTAAACTTTTAGCCTATCACTGTCAGCCTGTTTCTGACTTTTAACATTTTAACCCTATCATCTTTTATTCCACTCCAACTAACAAATCTTATGGGAACTTTTTATTTTTAAAAGCATTTCTTCCACTAACACCGCAATGACGCGCACCTGCACGTAATCTCCGAGAGGGGGTGATGCAGTAGAGAGAGATAGATAGATAGATAGATAGATAGATAGATAGATAGATAGATAGATAGATAGATAGATAGATAGATAGATAGATAGATAGATAGATAGATAGATAGATAGATAGATAGATAGAAGTAATAGTTATTATTACATAGTTTTAGATAAACGTAAAATTTTTAATATTTTCTAATCCATCAGTTTGAACGCATGTTTTGGGTGCTCAAAAGAACTGTCTCATTGAGACGGTTCTTTAAGGTACCCACAACATATGTTTTGGTTGAGAAATATGGTACTAAAGGCCTTGAACTTATACCATGGGTTGTCCGCCTGTATAAGGAGATAATCCACGAGCTTTAGCGAGTGGATAATTTTACGTACAGGTGGACAAACATGGTATAACTAGTTTATACCACCTACAACAGTGTATACCTTGCACATCACGAGATATTTCGTGCTGAAGTTGGCAATGATGGTATAAACACGTGTAACTAATCTAGGTTTCCTCGAGGTTGGGTCATCTAGTGGAATGAGCCCACGTTGGGCGACAGCCGGTGTGAATGAAAGCATTTTATATGAAGGCCTTACAGATGTTGCTGGCAATAAGATTGTTGTTTTTATTTCCATTTACATCACTCGTAAGATTAACAAGAAAATAGCCAGGGCTTGAAAAAACATTAAATATTAAAGCTTGATACAGTTAAGTCAGAATGGTACAGTGTATATATTGAGGGACACAGGTTATAATTTCAGATTAATAATGTATTTCTTGATCTGAAAATAGAATTTGACTCAGCAAACATTGCACATCCTGATGAAATACCGCGTTCAGAGTACCAGTACCAGTAACAGTTCTTAATAAGTTGTGGTAGGTTCAATCAGCGTAGTTAGCCTATTCAAGCCAGAGCTCACTAAACTTAACGGTTAATTGCCTGTAACAGGATGTCAGTCAAACATTTTCTCTCTCTCTCTCTCTCTCTCTCTCTCTCTCTCTCTCTCTCTCTCTCTCTCTACCAGGGCGTCATGACGATCCCGAAACTATGTATGCATTGTGTCGATATCGTTGAGACTCTCAGTACGTTGAACACGTCATCGAGCCGATATTTGTCAAAATCTAGATGGTGCTGACGTAATGTCGAATCTATCTATCTATCTATCTATCTATCTATCTATCTATCTATCTATCTATCTATCTATCTATCTATCTATCTATCTATCTATCTATCTTGTTTGCATAATTTTGTTCATTCCAAAAACCCTCATTGTATAGAACATCATACCACCTTTCAGGAGACGACGCTTACTGTCAAATCCGTTTCATACATGCCTTGTTATATCATTGTGCTTTGTTTACTGTATTCTAGAGAATGAATAACATATGTTTAAACCAAAAGTATCAGCAAAGTAAAAAAAGGATTGACCCTTAGAAATGAAACTGACATCCTCTACTGATTAAGATAGAAGGGCATACTTCATGGGATTGAGTCCATTTTCCGTGGATTGTATGATGGCTGACGGGAAACATCTACTATGTGTAGTCCTAACCATTTATGGGCAATTTCATCATTTCCATAAATGATTAAGGAAGAAATGTAAGGGCAGCACTTAAACATTCGATTTTAAAAATCCAAATTCTTACCATACTTTTTTACAATTTCCCTTAGAAAGTTCTAATGTTTAATGCAACCGAGTACAGTTAAACCTGTCTTAAGCGGCCACTCAAAAATAGACAAAAGATCTTAATGACATATGGTAGCTTAATGAAGGTCGAAAGTATTGCAGAATGCTCTCTCGGAGCATTCTGCCGCGTGAATACTTTTGACCTGCATAAAGCGATAATCTGTCTTGAAAACCAATTTTGGTCTTCATTTTGAATGGTCGCTTAAGACAGGTTTTACTGCATTGAGTATTTGTTCTATTGATATGCATATACACCTTTTGTCTGCTGTTTATCCCGTCATACGTAATTCTGGAACTTTGGCAAACTGAACACCCGTGTGAAATGTCCTAAAAATGCAACATTTCATCCGCGTCTGCACTGTTTGCTTTATACTTATAAATAATCTTTGAGATTGGTTGAATCAATATGTACTTAATTGAACTACATGTATCTCTCGTTTTTTTGTTATCAAAGCAAAAACTGACAATTGTAAGAAAGGGGTCATGGACAACGAAACAGCAACAGCAAACTACATAGTCGCATGTCTCTATTTACATGATTAATAGATCATTTTAGCCCAATGTTTCGTCAGGACATGGCCTTTTCCTAAGATGCTGCTCAAATTTATGTCTTAGATGTATATAAATATATTACTTGTAAAACACATAGAAAATAATGTCACGCGCGCCCATAATGTTACTGGCCTGTCATTGAGACGCCAAGCCCAAAGAGTTTCCTAATGATGATACAACAAATTAAAATATCGGCTACTGTTACGTAAAATATTGAAAGGGGGCTGAACGAAATGTAGTTAGGGGAACTGACGTCCCGAGTAGGACTATAACTATTGACTGGGAAGTAAAGCATCCAACAAACCAAATACAAATGTATCTAGCAATTTTCATGTAGCTTCAATTCGTACATTGAATGTGGATCGTTCATTGATGAAACATTTAGAAATACTGCCTTTTAAGTGCCCAAAGGAACAAATGATAGCGATTTTTGTGTGATTCAGTCAGCTTTTAATTGGACTTTGCTACTGTGAAAAGTGTTAAATTTTAACCTTTAATCTGTAATTTTAGAAACTATCCATCCTAAAGGACATCGCCTTAGGTGAAAAATTGCAAACTGGAATCACCAGTCGTCCAGCGCATTGACCTAAAGTTTCAAATAGTGCTATGAATGATAAAAGGCTTATACATGTACATGCTTTTACAAAGGCAGAAGAACATCAGGTATTAACTTTTTTCGCTACATAGTTTACATCAATAAAACACATTCTAATCTACATGGGGTAAGGTCCTTTCTCCTTTGCAGTATAAAATTTTGTTAATTGCAACTCTAATTTATTATCATTTTCGTGTAAGGACATACTTGCTTACGGGCAGCCTTGATTCATCGAATTGTTTTAAATGAAATTGGGCTTCATCGCATTAAAAGGGCGGCGATCAAGATAATGGTAGCTATATATCAGCACACCGGGTAGGCGGCAATCGAAAACGCTCTTAACAATCGACGAAAGCAGATCAAAAATGGCTAGAAACAGTGCTTTCGATTGCCATTTGTCGCCAGTCGGGCGACAAATGGCAATCGAAAGCTATGTTTCTAGCTATTTTTGATCTACTTTTATCGATAGTGTTAACGTTTCCGTTTGCCGCCTATCCAGTGTGGTATCAGCACACTCAGATGTTAACTTCTTTGGTCCTGAATATCTAACATACTTTTGCACCCAACGTGTGTCTATCATTGATAGCCTGGTAGTTCGGGGCGTATCTTCGTAATGCACCCCATGAGTATTTCAAGTGTTTGATATTGTACATCATGAGTGCATGACGTATCTTAGGCCCGACGCCCTGAAAGAGGAATGCGTATAATGACAGAATAAACAGAATAACAGAATAACATAACTTTATTTGAGAAAACATCTCAGGCCACACGCAGGTGGCATATGAGAATAGTTATGCATTTGTAGAATACATGAAGTCAGATGACATACATAACATAGCGTCTTTCTCAGAACTGTGGAGTGTACATTGATACCTATCAAATCATGGATATCCAATTCGCAAGATAAACTAGAATTTGTCAGAATGTCCGTGTCTAAAAATGATAATACGGGGTAAAGCTTGAAGTGCCCCGAGTTACAGATGTTATGCGTAGACAGCGTCGAAACAACGCCGATACAGATACGAAAGCACTGTATCGGCGCGGACTCGCCGCTGTCCTCGCGCAACATTTAATTTCCAATGTAATTTATGTCATTCAGAAACAGCATCAAACCAGTGTCGATGCAGTTGCCGCGACGCTAACTCATAAGCTCGTGGGAGTCGGCCCCACCAACGCCACACACGTCGCTGTGAGAAAGTAACCAGCCGGCAGCACAACAAATCAAATTTCAACATACGGCAGTATAGTCTTTTTGTGCAGCAGAAATCAGTCGCCTAATCTTTGCAAACGGTTTAGACTGAGATCAGGCCCGACATTATGTCGGACCTGATTTGAGTCCTAACCGTTTGATACCAAAACGACTATACCGGAAAAATATTATGAAAAACTTTCAGTCCCGTATGAGAAAAATGCAGACGACAGCATACTTTTTTTACTCAACTGCTATTTTAGTGCGTAATAGGGTAATTATTATATAAGGCTGCGTGTGTATTGGGTTTATGTCAAACTTGCCGCTTGAGTGGCCATGGTCATCATTCACAGGATTAGAATAAGCACGTGCTATTGCGACCTAAATATACGGGATATTAATAGGTCAATTAGTTGTGTTGACGGCTGGAAGATTATATCGCCATTGATTAAACAGAATTCGTATTTTCGGGTAAGTGCCTATATTTTTGTTTGTTTATTTCTTTTTTTATTTTGTTGTTGTTATATAAAAACCTTTCTCTGTTTTACAATGCACAGCGCTGGATCAACGCTCACGCTGCGGTGTAACGCTACGCCAACATTGGTCCAGAGCCGCTCTGGCCCAGCGCACATGCTAGGAATGACAGAGGTCCAATAGAATGCTTTAAGACTGTGTTATTTAGAGAACTTTTCTAATGTCAGTCATATTTCCTGCATCGACGACACGACGTGTGATAGCGTTCGATGGTCGCACGAGAGCAATATGGTGTACCGTTTGGCTCAAAAGTTAATTTCAGTGTGACACCTAAATTTAATAACTGCAAATTCGGAATCTTTCGCGAGATTTCCACCCCCGCGAACAGCGCCGAAAGACATATTCGCGACCTAGAAAGGGCCTGATCCGCCCATACCAATAAACGTCACAGTGATTTCACCATTTCACGAGGACTTAATTTTCACGAAACTTCGCATGTACGAAGCCCCGCGAAAATAAAACCCGCGCGAAAACTTCCGAATATACAGTACAGTGTGACACCTGAATTGTTTTCGGTCCCACCTTAATCATTTCTGTGTCTCAAAGTGAAATCACAGAATACCAGACAACCTTTAAATTTAAATATCACATCATGCACACGTGTATACATACATATAATAACAGCTATGAAAACCGTGTGGACCAGCTCATAAGATTTTGACACCCGTCGCGCAGCGGTCGGTAAAAGCCAAGACTAGCCTGCACATTCCCCCAGCCCCACTAGTTTTCCTGAGCATGAACAATAAAGAAATATGGCGCGACAGGTATCAAAATCAAGACTGGTCCAAATTATAAAGTAAAGATTGCGTTACAAAGTTGTATTCCTGCGTAAAATACGCTGGCGTACATTCGTCGTTAGGTATACAGCCACCACCGCTTCGAAGATGTCATAATCTCTGATTGTGAGTATTTTCCTGTCATAGGTTTTTTGTGCACTCAAAAGAACCGTCTCATTGAAACGGTCCTCTCGAGTACCCAAAATAGTGTTTTGGTTGATGAACTAGAAAATTGATATTGGTTAATCTCCTTTCCCGGCTTTATATACCTGTCAGAAAAAGAAACGCATATTTTTCAAACTTGCTACAGCCTATAAGTAAAGGGCTCAATGTTTTACTTTTATTTAAGTGAAAATATTTGACAAGTACAAATCATTCGCTCCTGATCATTTTTTTGGCAAAAAAGCTAAAAACAATAAAAACGGTGCCGACCGCTGAGAATTTCGTGATTCGGACCGTTTACTTGTTTTGTACAAAGTTATGCCAGTGAAAAAAATATGCGTTTCTATTGCTGTCAAGTATATGAACCGATCGGCCACTGTATTGTAGCGACACTGAACGTCGCTTCTGCTTTATAGGGGACTATAGGTAAACGTCTTAACCCATTGTGCTCATTGTGCAAACATGCGGTACTCAGTGCTCAGGCCTGGATATTAATGGACAAACAGACATGCAGGTAAACACACCGGCACCCGCATGCATGCCTATCCGTTTAAAGAGAAAAAGAGTCCTAATAGGCTGTTATCTCACACTGGATATATCATAACTAGGTGGTGATTAATTAAACTTTTCTAAAATCTACGAATGCACAAAATAGTTTTTTCTTTTTTCTTTTAAGTATTTCTGAGAGCCCAAAAAGTGAAAATATGTGATCAACTGTAGAATGACCAGCACGGAAGCCTGCTTGATTTTCTTCTAGGATGTTGTGGAAGTTAAGAAAATTAGTAAGTCTTGAGTTCAGTACAGCCGTGAATAATTTACCGAAGCAACTTAAGATAGTAATTGGTCGGTAGTTTTCAGGTTGTTTTGGGTCACCACTGTGTTTAAAGATTGGGCGTATTATTCCTTCTAACCAGGCATCTGGTATAATACCTGTGTCAAGCACTAGATTAAAAAAAGCAATATATAGGGGCATCATTTTATCTGCACTGTTTTTAAGGTATTCATTAATAATTTTATCATTAGCTGGACATTTATTGTTTTTTAAGGATTTTATGCATTTTGAAATTTCAGCTTCTGTTATACTTGAGTTTAGAATTTCATCATTGTCACTAATATCAATATTGATTTCGTCAGGGTCATTGTCTGAATGGCCACTTTCATTTAAGTCTTTAAAGAAGTTATGCAACGTTTCAAGGCTGATGTTTTCACACCCACTATCTTCTTTCCTTTCAATATTATTGATAATTTTCCAAAATTCTTTAGGATTTTTACTTTTTTGCTTACGTAACTTCTCTTGGGTATCAGATTTGAATTTATTTATAAAAATGTTCATTACACTTTTATACGACTTACTTGCGTTTTTAAGATTAACTTTATTTGTATGTGAAGGGTTCAAACTGTGTACCTTGCGAGCGATATGGTATTTTCTTCGAGCTGCTTGGCACCTTGGACCAAACCATCTTTTGTGTTGTTTGTTTTGAAAAGTGTTACTGTTTGTTTTAGTATTTGGAAAACTCTTATGAGCTGACTCTATGAATATGTCTGTTATTTGTGAGCACATTTCGTTTATATTTTCTTTAGTTACATCTTCGCTATTATCACAAGCATTTCTCAGTTTTAGCTTTAGTGCCTTTATTTGGTCTGCATCTAAATTCAAAACAAAGTTATCCTTTTTGTTTTCTTGCCATTTTGGGGATTTTATTGATGTTGGATTTTCCTGTTTTTTATAAACTTTTATCGGGCTGCCAAATTTTAAGGTCGTTTCAAGAAGTGCATGATGATCTGTATATAAAGAGTCCATTTCAAAAATTTCAAAATTTTCAACAAACTTAAGAGCTTGTGCTGAAGCGATGGAGTAGTCGATTACTGATGTGTTTTTAAAAGTGAGAGCGCCAATATTTGCATCCTTTCCGCATCTTCCATTTAAAATAAGTAAGTCGTTAGTTTTGCATATTTGTAGTAATGAGTTGCCCTCATTGTTTGACGTTTTATCTTTAGAAGTTCTTATCTCGCTAAAATTTAGTTCACGTAATATTTGAGAGGTATTGTATAGCTGACGTAGGTTATTGTCGAATTCAAAGTGCTCAGTTAGAAATTCATCTTCACTAATAAAGTCGGCTTTTGTATGTGTTCTGGCATTGAAATCGCCTGTCAATAAAACGTATTTGTGTAAGATATTCATATTGGATACCTCAACTTCAAACAAATCAATTTCGTCTGGGGTATTGAACCTTGAATCAGATGGGGGTAAGTAGACAATACCTAAAACTACATCTTCGTCCGTTTTAAGCAGGAGCTTACTGATTCTAAGCCAAAGAATGTAGTCAGATTCTGATTCGATTAACGTTATATAAGGTGCAATATCATTTTTTATGAAGGCCCCTATTCCCCCACTCTTACGAACAAATTTCTGCTTTCTACATTGTGAATGAAAGATGTAGCCTTGTAAAGAAATAATGTCATATTTGGTAGTTTTAGTTTCAGTTACACAAAATATGTCATACTCTTGTATTTTTTGACAAAATTCAGGGTAGTTTAGCCTATGTTTTAACCCGCAAACATTCAGTGTTGCACAGTGCAGATGCTATTTTGGATTGTTCTTTTTACTTGCATAATTTTCAGACAAATGTTTGGCATCAATATTGTTGGACACATTTTTATTCAGTCCGTTGGTACCTTTAGAGTTGTATACTGTTGTTTTAGTATTACATGTATGACACTCCGCTGAGTCCTATCCAATGCTGCCGTCGTCGGGATTATTTGATGCCCCTCCAGGGCCAGTAACTCTGCCACTATTTATCACATGTTCGTTTCTTGACTTGCTAGACGGGGTGTCTTGGACTTGTCGCAATTTGGGTATTGCACCAGCCATACCAGCATCGTTCTGTAATATTGATTGGGATTCCATAGAGCATACTAAATCCTCGTCATCCTGGTCTGTATCCGTGTCTTCAAAGGGTGAAGAGTCATTTGGTCGGAATACTACACTTGAATCAGTTTCAATTAGTTTTGCCTTTTCTTTGGATGGGTAGTTATCAACTAGCCTATTCAGTCTAATAGTACTGTACCATTCGGGGAACATATCTCTGATCACACGTCCATCCATGACAAGTTTTGCTGGGTATTGAATAGCTATATTTGCTCTAGGATTCTGGATTTTTAGTTCTTTCTTTTCTTTATATAGGGGTTTCCTGGCGTCAACGATTTCCTGGGGATAGTCCCTGTTGATCCCAAACCGAGTCCCTTTGAGTTTCCCTGCATTGGAGATAATCAGTTCAACGTCTGGGTAGTCTCTAAACCCAGCAATCAACGGTCTGTGTCTGATAGTTGTCGATTGACCCCTTCCGTGTCGGCCAGATGTAAGTTTACCAATCCTGTGCGCCCTTTGTATAAAGATTGCATCTGAATCAATTCCAAGTTTATCTGAGATAAATTCTGATACTACTACCATCGCATCCTCGTTTAGACTTTCTGAAATGCCCCAAAATATAAGATTATTACGCCGCTGGCGTGATTCCGCGTCAATGGATCTGTAGGCAAGCACGTCGATGCGTTGTTTATTAGCTTGTGTTGTGTCATGTAGTACACGAACCGTCCGTTCCGCTCTGAGTAACCGCTCCCCGGTTGACTTCATATCTTGTAAACAGACAAAAATGGTCTCCAGTTTGTTATCAACAGACATCGATTTAAATTGTTCAAGGGTCTGTGATGGGAAATTAACTTTATCAGCCTTACTTGTTGACTTTGAAGAGCCCGTAGAGTCCGTAGATACCCGTTGACGTTTTGCTGGTTGATATCTTGCCCGCTCGCTTCTAAATCCCCCTCTGGCGCCTCGATTCGCACCTCGATTCGTGCGAGGGCGGGTCCTTCCCGCCACAACATTCCATGCTGTGCTATTTTCTCCGCCCGTTTCCATGTTTATTTAGTCCTTCTGACAAAAGTCCTGTATATATAATATAAGTATCCGATTCCACGAGGCTCTAGGCCTTACAAATGACTGCTAATGGTGGGCGTACAATCAAGTAATGTCTGGCCTTTAAACGCAGCAAATAAATTTGACTAATGGTTTGAAACAATTACTGTAATTAGTCTAACATCTAGGTTCGTTCGTCACACAATATTGCGTGACTGCCAGTTTTACTCTATATGAGCGACGGAACCGGAAAAGTATGTACAAACAGAATAGTCCCAGATCAGTCTGCTCTTAGGAGCAGACTGATCAGGGACTATAAGTTTGATTTACATGTAATCACCAAAGAAAGTATGATGAATTAGTCCAGGTAATTCATTGGAAAATTCAGCACTCCTCTAGTGCATTGGTCAAGATAAGACAGACCAAGATGGAGACATCCATTAAAGCATAGCACAGTAGCAATCTATATATGTAAACCCAGATGAGACGCCATGCCACAGTAAGCGACCAAGCAACATCCATTTGCATTGCACGTTTAATGACTATAGGTAACATGTTAAAACAATGATGTTTTATTTATTCAGTCTACGCATAAAAGAAAGAAAAAAAAACATAATAGAAGCTAGAAGCTACTAAATGTAGACATTGATTTTACTGGACACACAAATGAGAAATGACCATGCTTATCCGTGTATGTCCGGCATCATTCAATACGGAGGCCATTTTAAAGTTTGCTGATAAAACACGTATTTTTACAAAATCTATCAAACTTCATTGACATGAAGTACTCGACAGTCAATACTGTATAGTTGTATCTTGCGAAATAGACTCTTGGACATCATAGTAAGAGCCATGTCCCAGCCGTTTAGTATGATGCCAAGCACCTCTGAACGCCTAGATGGCTCAAACGGACGATGTGAGTCTGCCTTTGGAATTCTGCAAATTATTTCGTGCACAACCATAAAAAGTACAGTGGTGTCAACACTTCAGGGCCCCTTTCACTGCACAGGAGCTATTTAATTTAGTGAATATAGGACACTTTTTGATAAAACTTTTATTACTCGTATTAAGAAGGACCATATTTGATCTTCCCTTTAACATATTTAAGAGCTGCACAAATATATGCAGAACCAAAAAAACTGGATTTCAGTTTGAAATATTACCTAAAGCACATAGGCCTAACGGAATTGGACTCCAAGACTATATAAGCCGCAACATGAGATTTCAAACAATGTGGTATGTGCGACCAGCAAAGGCGCAGACAAGCCTGCGCATACGCGCAGTCTGATCAGAGCCTTTGCTAGTGGTTTGAATATTCTATGTATGTTAAGCTACTGACTGAACATCATTTGGAGTTTCTTAACTTGAAAGGAGGCTGCACAGGCTCGCCTGCGTCTACACTTGTCAAAATGCCATATTGTTGGAAATTACATGTCAATGCTCATATGAGATATTATCTCCACGTACAGCAAGCAACACGTTCACGACTCCTGTTGGACATACTGAAGATGATATTTCATATCCTGGCTCTCAGCATTCGCTGAGATTTTCTCTTAAGTGCAACACCAATATCCTGGTGAAATACAAACGTTCCCTTATTTTTGATTCTGCGTATTGCTAGCGGAAACACCTTCTTGTCTCATTACACATACAGTCGAATCTCGTAAATTCGAAGTCCTGGGGACTAGATGTTTTATTTCGAATGACCAGTAGTTCAAATTATAGGGAGATGGGGGTATACATAAAAAATATATAACTCCCAAAAATGAATATTACCAGGGTTTTTTTCTCTATTAAACATAAGTTTTGGGTGTGTTAAAAAAAAGAAACGTCTCCATTAATGCACACAAAACATGTTATTATGGACAGTTGTTAAATTTATCATCAATATGTTATATTCTCTGAATCGTTCCTCGAAAAATTGAAAATCGAATTTTCGAAGGTTTTACTATATTTGTTTCTGGTACTTAAAGATTCTACCTAGTGCCATACTTCCTGTTTTTAATCCCTCCAGTAAAATATTTTACTGATTGTTCCAAGGGGGTACTTCTTTTGTGGATCTTTTATGTTTTTTCTGTCATGTGTTTGGTATGCCTTTGCACGCGTCTGTTTTTTATGTGCCTTGTGGTCACCTGCTGGGAAAGGGCTGACCTCTTGGCTTTCGTTTGTGGTGTCTAACTGTGAGTTTGTTACTTTCCCATTTATATCCTGGGTCATGTGTGGTACTTGATTGTATCGATTTCTGATCGTTGCACCCTTACTTACTTTCAAACGTGGCTATCCCTTGATGGGAAATCCTAACATCTAATATTTTGTACATCATCAAAAGAACTAAAGGTGTCTCTCCCTTGATGGGATATCTTAATATCTTATATTTTGTACATGATCAAAAAAACTAAAGGTGTCTATCCCTTGATGGGATATCTTAACATCTTATATTTTGTACATGATCAAAAGAACTAAAGATGTCTATCCCTTGATGGGATATCTTAACATCTACATGATCAAAAGAACTAAAGGTGTCTATCCCTTGATGGGATATCTAACATTCACTAATTTGTGGCCGATCAAAAGGTCTAAACGTGCCAATCGCCATGGGATATCATAAAAATCAAACATTTGTATATGATCAAAAGTCTATCCCTTGATGGGATATCTGAACACCAAACATTTGTACATCACCAACACCAAAGTATCGATATTTACAAATGATCCATTTAGCACACAATCGAAAGTTAAAATATCAATGACTGGAGTCGGTCAAGTTTAAGGTTTAACGTTTTAATGAGGATTAACATAAATTAGAGATTATGAGGATTATAATTGTTTGATAATCCACATAAAACTACTAAGATGGCAAAAAACAGCATATTTGAACACTAGTGACCACTTGTATATGTTGCCTCATTCACTTGCAGCGACGGACCCCATTGTGCCAAAGAATAAGCCATGGTAAAATTAAGAAAACCATGTGCTCCAGGATATGTCTTTATCTCTCCCTACCCGAATTGTAAAGACTGTGGGTACTATGAAAACACATTCCAACGAGCACGAGTGTTTGGGGGTGGGTGGGGGTGGTCATGCTCTGGGTATGAGTAGCCACCATGGCTACAGCATGTACATGTAACCAATTAGCTCCTACTAAATGCGCTAGCTGACGACCATGTAGTCCAAAACCTAGTCACTCATCTGAGTCTCCGTGGACAATCAGGAGATCAGAAAGAAAACTTTAAAAACGCTCTAGTTTGTTTGATTTGATTCTTTGCGTCCCATCAACAATCTTTCAGCTATATAGGGACGGGTCTTCCTGGGCAGAACCAGTACTAAGCTAGGATAAATGTGTCTCGCTCAAGGAACACAACGCAGTGACGTCGGTGAGGCTCGAACCCGCGGCCCTTCGGTCTCAAAAAAAGCTCTAGGCCCATAAGGCTGGTGTTGCGAATGTACTGAGTTGAACTGAAACTGACAGTGTCTGAACCAAGAGAAGAACATGTATGCTATAACGTTGATACAGATGAGTATTTAACCCTTAATGCGCCAATCACAACAAAAGTCGTCTGCTTTTCTCGTCTGCTGAAATGTTTAAGTAGCCTCTATGGCAAACAGTGTAGGAGCAGTCTGTTCTGGATCCACGCTGTTTGCTTATATACTTAATTCGTCAGTAATGTTAGGCAATTTTTTGCAGCAGACGACTTCAGCAGACGACATTTTCAGATGCATTTTTTTCTTGGCGCTTTAAGGGTTAATTGTATTTGATGCAACATTCTATTGGGAATAACTGTAAATTAAAGGTACGAACTGAAAGCAATTCGCTTTAAACTAGTAATTTACGAAAACGAACTGCCGATTTTATGTAATGCTTGTAACTATTGAACTACTAGTTAAGTGCATTGTGGTTTAGAATAACAATCAGTGTTTGTTCTAAAACTAACAAATCTCAGATTTATTTCAAAACATGCATTTAAAGTAAAGAGTATACATAATTCTCAAAGCTTTGGTCCGTCATTGTATACTTTCTCTTTGCCTGACTCGTCCATTATCGTATCATTAGATGTTTAAAGCTGCATAGTCTGTAACTTTTGATCTTTTAATTTTTGAACTAATGTTTCTATTTTTCAAGAACACAGTAAAAAAACTAAAATTCAAGTATACATTTTACCAATTTCGTAAATCTTAACAAATTATCAGTATCGAAACAACAGCATTTATGTTAAATTTAACTGTCTATAATTATTGGAGGGACGCAAATAATTATCGACACGAGTAAAACACACCTGTTTTATAAGATAATTCACTTTTCCGTGCAGTTTTCCGCTCTAGTGAACAGATTTATTGTGAAAACATAATTTAATTCAACTTTTACAAATGATTTAAAAAGAAAATAAAAATTTTCGAAAAATTTTCATAGTTACAGAGTATGCAGCTTTAACATACAAAAGCTTAAAAGAAAGCACACACCTGACTGTACGGTCAGCTCTTGGTCAACGTTGGGCATGACCGTAATTTCCATTTTTGTACTTTCATTCTTTTTAAATAGTAAAACAGGCTGAGTATTGTTGAGGGTAGTACAGTACTTAAGACAGAACAGGCGAGGTGAGTCTGTGCATCCGCGCAATCTCATCCGCTCCTACGCGACAGAGAAAGAGACAGAGAGAGAGAGAGAGAGTATGAAGGTTTAGACAAAAAGGAGATACCAAGCCCTCCTGGTAGGGTGCATATATGCACAGTTTAAATGGATTTATGCCTAAATGGTAGGTAGATATATCTTATTATGGGCTGGCCCATAAGTTCATGTTAAACCAGGCAGGAATGAAAACAATCTGATCAATACAACTAAAGCAGCGAAGCATAAGGGAATATACGAAAATTCGTAAATGAACTTAGGGATTACCTTTAATCCGATGTAATATACATATTTATAGATGTACCGTCCAAATATGGTTGAAAAATAAGTGTTACAAGTTCTGAAGAATTAGATTGTTTTTTCTCTTAGAGGACAATATTACCCAGGGTCAAAATGGGTGTGAATACTTTAAGAAGGTTATTTCAAAGACATTTAGAGAATGAATAAGAATGTAAACAAATGAAAACGTAAACAAAATCATATTGACAGTACTTAGAGGGTTTAAATTCATGAAATCAACACCACCTTCCTTGTTTTATTGAGAACGAGTTTTTATAAAAAAAAAACAAAAAAAAAACGAGAAAATGTGAGTGTGCCTACCACAGCAATATGTTTGTTCATAAGGGTACACTTTCTTAAACATGGGTAATGACTCAGCTATATCTTTCAAAATTAATTCGAAAGTTTATCAGGTATTACACACAAAATATACCTTCTTACCAAGTTTCAAGATCAGCGTACCATTTCAACACCAGCTTACCAAATGCCAATGCTGTATCGGATATCCTGCGTGGCGAATAGATGGACAGCAAAATGGACGGATAAGCATAAAGCAATATGCCACCTTATCTTTTCAAAGCCAGGGGCATAAAACCAATGTTTTTGTTTGTTTGTTTTTATTGGAAAGATGAAAGTCACGATAAAGTTAACAACAAAAATAGTCTTAAGCCGAATGTAGCACAAAAATTCAGTTCGAACACCTTTATTGTGATGGACGAATGACTGCCATATGTTAATATGAAAATGTGGCGTTTTGCGGTTAAAAGTACCGAGTCATCATCCCAAACACCTGACCCCCTTTTCAAGCACTCTTTAACAGAATAGCTATAATTCGCACCCAGCTACAAACCAACATATTTTAAAGAACTATTCTTCTCAAGTAAACATATCACTGTATTTAGAGTAACCTGTTTTGTTTGATTTGATTTGATTCTTTACGTCCACTCAACAATCTTTCAGTTATGCGGGACGTGTCTTCCTGGGTTGAACCAGTACTAAGCTAGGATAAATGTGTCTTGCTCAAGGACCACAACGCAGTGACGCCGGTGAGGCTCGAACCCGCGGCCCTTCGGTCTCGAGTCAAGCACTCTACCACTGAGAGAGTAACCTGTAAAAAGGCCTTTTATTAACTATGTGCACAATGATGGCCAATATCAGACTGCGCGTGCGCAGTATGATATTGGCCTTCACTGTGCGTTAATAAGACATTTATTGTAATGGTTCGGTTAGTGGACAATACAAGACCATTGATAGTGGGCGTCTGCTGGCCTGTGTTTGGTTGCATTTTGTCCTTTTCCTATATTTTAATAGGACTTTTTTTCTAGCGCACAGGCCCATTTTCAGTGTAAACAGAAAATCTATCATTCTCTAAAAGTAAGTAAATATTAGGTATAATAATCCCTCGAAGAGGATTAATTGACTTGGTTGTGTGAGCTTTAATCCGCTTATTCAAAGAGATTGATAAAGTTTTTTCACATAATGGCAAAAATCCATATCCAACATCCATAACGGTTTAGCCATGTTAGTAGTGCATGGCATTTTATGAAAATACTACTATAAGCAGGCCATCATCTGTCCGCCAGCGAAACGCCATTTAAGTGGCTTTTCGCTGACGTGTCGTTGATGGGCCAACATTGAATGCTTTGTGATTTCAGGGAATCCTGACCAGTATTGCCGAGACACCCTATATTTTTGTAATTTTTCAGGGGAGTCCAGACCCCCTGTCCCTACCCCTCTGGACCCGCGCATGGGGGAATACTATACGTCAGGTGTGTAGATAATAAAAAAAACAAGGCTTCGCTCTTATTCTCTCTTTAAAGTGTGCTGACTGGTGCAATAGTCATGGTGACCAAGATGAATACACATTCAGTTCAAGTACGGTTGAGCATACAAAATGCATTTTGACACGATTTACATTTTTTAGTATTTGTTTGAAAATAACGAACGATTTAATAAATTTAGAAAGAGAAATCATCAATTAATTTTTTCGGGCAAACTATTTTATGAGCTTTACCTATAATTGACAACAGAGGAAATTTCGTCGCCTTCAATACGAAGGATTTGCATTCGATCAGGCATTTCACATGGGAGTCTAATATATTATTTAATATCACATCTTCCGGATATTTGACAAGCCCCAAAATTGCGATGTTCGAACTATTAACACTGGTCAAAATGATAATGTTCGAACTATTACTACTGGTAAAAATAATGATGTTCGAACTATTACATCTGGTAAAATTTATGATGTTCGAACTATTACTACTGGTAAAAATAATGATGTTGGAACTATTACTACTGGTAAGAATAATGATGTTCGAACTATTACATCTGGTAAAAATTATGATGTTCGAACTATTACATCTGGTAAAAATTATGGTGTTCGAACTATTACTACTGGTAAAAATAATGATGTTCGAAATATTACTACTTGTAAAAATTATAATATTCAAACTATTACCACTGGTAATAATTATGATGTTCGCACTATTACTACTGGTAAAATTATGATGTACGAACTATTACTACTTGTAAAAATTATTATGTTCTAACTACAATGTATTGTGTTTCGAGGTCCTGTCGTGTCTTTAGATTAGCTGCTTGTCTTTTGACTTATACTATAATGTTTGTGTTTCTCTATGTTTTGTCGTCCCTTGTAGTTTTATGCAAAAACAATATCATACTTTAAACTTTGTTGTTGTTTTTTTGGGGGGATCAGTTTATGTAAAGTAGCTCTAAATCGAAAGAAGTCAGCTGGTAACCCCATATGAGACATTATGATAGCCCAGTATATTTCATTATTCTTTGTCAGTTAAAAATAAGAATTTCATTTCTGAGGCTTGTATTTTGCATTTGAATGT
This sequence comes from Loripinus fragilis, assembly GCA_964019695.1. Lineage (NCBI taxonomy): Eukaryota > Metazoa > Mollusca > Bivalvia > Lucinida > Lucinidae > Loripinus > Loripinus fragilis. The sequence continues at coordinate 55,413,972 of OZ026526.1, read as the reverse complement.
AAACAGTCTGGTTGTTTCTGTCCACAGGTCACTGGGTAATGTTTACGAGAAAGTATATTCTGTCACTCGGGAAACTTTCACTCTGTATTGTCACAGGAGAAATTATTGTCAACTGTTTAATTGTCGCTACGCTATCTATAGATTCAGATCGGAATCAATATAGGTCAAGATTTTAATAGATGTATTCATGCATATTGTTGTTAAAGTCGATTGCGGGCTCCAAGAATACACATGATGAACCTAATTATCCAGACACTCACAAAAATGGAGTAGTCTATTCAGATCATTTTTAACTGAATGATTCTTTTTCTTATTGTAATAGAAATCAACACTTTAAGAGTAGTTAAGAGTTAAACAATCATAGAAGCTAAAAAAATAAGTGAATATGACCAAGAAATACCTCAATCACACACTGCAGACCAACCCACGGCACCGAGAGGAAGAGCCACAGAACACCAATTGTCACAAGATATCAGTTAGACAGTTCAGGTAAAGCAACCAGTTCTCTTTTCCTCATCAAAATGATTGTATCAATGGGATTCAATGATGTTCCCCAAGTTTTTCAGATGTAACAACTCTATATAATAATAAAACTATAATGGCATATGTTGTAGATATCAAGGACAAACACTCCTGTGCTAAAGCAACTTAGAATTGACTAACATGTGCGACAGTAAGGACTGGTCCACTGAGTGCGTATTATTTGGCAATAAATGCTATGTACAATATGCATCCTTATAATTCGAACACATTTATAAAGCAACCGTTGCATCGTTAGATAATATAAACACATCGCACCGGCACCAAAGTAAGCAAGAAGGCAAAGATCAGGAATCGATACAATCATGTACCACACCAAGTACACCACATGGGAACAATAGAATAAAGGGTTCAAACACCACAACTTCTGAAAAACTCACTTGTATGGCCCTCACATCTCCAGCTGGTCAAGATTCACATAAGTCTAAAGAGATTCGCATAAGTCTAAGGACTTTCTTCTGAATCCCATTTGTATACTATATATTATTGTATGTCTTTATATGTTGTTCTATGTAAAAAGTATACAAATAAAATATGCTTAAACCAAACTGGTCTCGATTTCGTTGGCTCCGTTTCTAAAAATATGCGATCATTTAGAACCTCAATTTTGCGAATAAGGGTCCATATACATGTACATATATCAGCATTGATATTACCAAAAAGACACATAAATTCTATAAATTTTCATAAATAGTTCAATATAATAATTCCAGAGGGAACAATAACAATAAAGTCAATGAATTGTATTCACTCTTTTTGTCAAATTTTCGGCCTTGGGCCTTCTTCAGGATATTAGAAACAATTTTCACAGCTAAGTAGCATCCATGATGACTAGTATATTATTATATATCATAATGTTAAGACCAAGTAAACATTATAGGACGAGTGCATAAAACTTTGCAATGTTTGAAACATGTAAAATAGCTGTATTTTAAACGTAAGAATCTGGTGCCGTGGGTTGGTCTGCACTTAAGGATTGAAATGCAGATTTTCAGCTTGCATTGGATGATGCAAAACATTAGGCTTTTTAATGTCTGTGGAGCCCAAAGGGCTTCACGGAGACATTAAAATGCTAAGGTTTTGCATCATCCAATGCAAGTTAAAAATCTGAATTTCAATCCTTATATTTACATTTTATATTATCAATCAAATATACTTAATTATCTTCCACCCAAATTCGTTAGTTGTCCTTGAAAAATGAAATATTTTATCTGTAACGGAGGTGTTGGAACAGCCAGCGAACGAAAGTCCTGTACATAACGTCGTGGCGATACGTGAATGACGTCACACGAGTGTTGATAAACAAAGAAAGATATTGGTTGACGTTGACGTTACTCCACCTAGAGGCGCGGCATAGACCACGTGACTGCTCAATGTTTTGCATCGAGAAATGCAAGCAGCTAGGAATTATGGTTTCATCTAAGGCAGCTACATTGAGAATGTAAATATTCACTTTTGCAATGTTGAACTGATGGCCTTATATGCTTTTTGGCGGGAAATGACGTCACTTCATTTAACGTTACGCCAATCTGAGTGCAACTTGGCAGGAAGTGATTCGACGTCACCACTGTCAACGGACAGTAAACATATACCATAATAGTCATCATGGATGCTACTTAGCTGTGAAAATTGTTTCTAATATCCTGAAGAAGGCCCAAGGCCAAAAATTTGGGTAAGAGTGAATACAATTCATTGACTATAAATTTTCACTTGCTTCCTTTCTTGGGACACAACATGTGCATGTTACCATTGCAGGTAAGAAATACTAAACATTTTGCTGCCACAAGTACTTGGCTCGCCAAATGCCAAAATTCCATTCAACAGATTAATAATTAAGATTCACGGTTACATGGTGAGATTTAACCGATTATAATCAATTTGAACTTGTTTAAGTACCTCAAGATGCCTCAAGTCACGCAAATAGATAAATGCTCGTATCGTTCAATATTTTTTATCATTTTTATATTGATGTTTTAAATAGATTTGCAATAGATGACCCCATTTTTCATTTTAGGCGATTGGCGATTTGGGGAACTTACGTTTTAGTAATAAGCGGATATCTGTGCTTGGAATATAAGCATATCCATTCTGAAATACTATTATATTCTGCGGAGAGCCAGAACGAGGAGCAGTGTCACATTTATCCAAACGTCTCTGAATAGACGAACTGGTGTGCATAGAGTATTTCCATCGCAACATCTTTCCTTCCATTTTTATAGGACAAAACTGCACAAGACGCCATGCGGATCCAGAAATGAGAGGATCCAAATACCACTATAAGCGAGCCATCATAGACCCATTGAATGCTGGCTTGGTAGCTTTGTGATTTTTTTCAGGGGATCCGGACCAGTATTGTTCAGAAACCCTATAGTTTTGTGATTGTTCATGGGGAAGGGGTCCTGACCCCCTGTCCCCTCTCTGGATTCGCGCATGTGACGCGACTCTAATGCAAAACAGAGAAACATCCTCTCGACTTATTTTAGTGTTTAGGGGAACCGTCGAAATGTTGCAAGTGTCCATGGACACTATCCCCAACCTGGAACACGGCTCATTAAATTATATATTAAATTATATTAGTGACCAGGGATGCCATCTCCAATACTAAATGACCACAGGGAAAGACAATTACGATTGCATTGTGAGATTTAATCGGAGCGATAGAAAATAATTGATCTTGTCCAGCGGCGATACTTTCAAATTATTTAAAATTAATCGTCTGTTTAATCGACAATAAACAAATCATCTCTTTTTCTATACAATCGGACTCGGGGACACCAAGAATGTAATGCAGCAGAAACTTTGACACCGCAATATTGCGGTGAGCGTTACTAGTAAACATTTAAAAATGACACACATCGTTTAATTATAACGTAACAGGTGGCGACTGATCAGGACCTTCACTGTTAGTGTACAGAGCATTCTTTTGATTGAAATTTGAAAGTAAAAATGAAAGAAAAAAAAAGCAGATGGTCTAGTCCAATTGAAAGAAGCCTACTCGACATACATTGGATCATGGGCGGATTCTGAGGAGGTTGCAGGGGGTCCTTCTCGAGGGAGGTCCGTAGGGCCAGACCCTTACCTAAAACTTAATTTTCTTATTTTTCAACCAAAACATATGTTGTGGGTACTCGAAAGAACCGTCTCAATGAGAAACAAAAATCACATGTATGTGGTTATCTACAAGCATGTTACTGCATGGTTTGTCCGTCTGTACAAAAATGCACTTGCGATAATCCAGTGGCGGATCTAGAGGGGGTTCCCTTGAACCTCCCCCTCCTCACCCCCGTTTTTAAATATTCTATGAAAATGAAATAATTTGGAGACTAAATTATTTCATTTTCATGGGAAGAGATAAAATCAGTAAAGCGAATCCCTCACACCTTTATACATATGAACCCCCTTTCAAGAAAAACTTAGACCGCCCCTGTAATCTACTTGTTAACAATCTTCTCGTACAGACACACATACAGACAATACTTTTACTTATTGCAAGTCCTTTTATTTATAATCCAATGTTTAACATCAAGTATCACCTAATGCAAAAAGTTATTGTATCGTTTGTGCGTCTGTACGGGATATAATCCACTCACTAAAGTTCGTGGATTATCTCCCCGTACAGACGCACAAATAAGTCAATAACTTACACTTATCGCAATTTTGTTGGGACCCCCTCCCCCATTTAATTATCTTTTTCCCCCAGAGATTCATTAATTATTGTATATATAGATACATCATATCATTAATGTAATGACTATTAACGCATAAACACAATGATAAATTAAAACATTAAAATAAAATTCTTACCTATAAAATCAAATTTATTTCATATATCCTCCAAACTTTAAAACTATTCTTTACAAACAGTAATCCACTTAAAACTTAACAAGCGTGCAATGAAACAAAATACGAATCGCTTTCTCTAAATCATAAATCTACACAACTGAAGTATTTGACCTGTAGTGACACGGTGTCGAGGCTAGAACAGTAAGTTTGCAAGTAAAAGTAAATGGCGAATAATGAGTGTGAAAAATAAGCTACTTAAGTTAAATAGACATATTTGACCAAAATATATGTAGAGTTAAGTGGTTGACATGAACAGGCAGATTGAATTATGTATCTTTATTTTTGCTCAGTAGTGGCCAAACCATTTTCTTTTTACTATACAGTAAGGAATAAAGGTAATTAACTAAATTTCGAACAACAAATCACTTCTTCCCAGTCGAAACGGGAAGGTGGCAAGGCGTTGACTTGGCCGAAAGAAAATGTGAACTCTGCACTGCAAATGACATATGTGACGAATTTCATCTGCTTCTTGTCTGCTCTTATTTCTCAGAGCCCAGAAAAAAGTATATTAAGCAGTACTATTACACTAGAACCAATGTTCTGAAATTTAGAGAAATAATGTCCACAACTAATGAGAATCAGCTGACTAAGCTCTGTCAGTTCATTGAGATCCTCCTACGTCATTTCTCTAACGATAGAAGATAATTCCCCACCCCCAACTCTTGTCATATAAAAAGTATATCAACCTAATTGGCCTAAAAGATTACGTACATTGCTTAGTCGTGCATGTACATGAACGACAGTGTTGCGATAGGTGTTGATTGCCAAGCTTGCAAAACAAGTTTCTAATTTATTAACAAAGCACGTGTTTTGGGTGTTTATGAGAACCGTCTAGACGAGACAGCTCTCCTCAAAACTCAAAAAAATATATGTTTAAAGTACTAGATGATGGGATAAGTTCTCAATATATGCAAAAGCGTTTGTTAATCTGGGCCTATGTTGACTGTTCAATTTGTAAAAATAAGTTTCTGTTTTATCATAAAAGCCATATGTTCTGGGTGTTCAAAAGAACAGTCTCAGAGAGCCTGCTCTTTTGAACACTCAATGCACATGCCTAGTAAGTAACTAGATACGTCCTCAATTTATCAGGCCTCCAGATAAGAGTGCGTATTTGAAAACTTTTTTCTCAATGAGACGCTTCTTTTCAGCATCCAAAACACATAATAACAGTTTTACGCTCATAAAATTTCCTTATCTGCGCCTATGTTTATGAGCTGCCTGGTCATCTGGACCTGTGTTGATTAAAGTACTTTTCTAATTTATCAGCAGAAACATATGTACTGGTGCTCAAAAGAACTGTCTCGATGAGACGGCCCTTCCCAACACTAAACACATATGTTTAAGTTACTAGAAAAGCGTCTCAATTGATGCATTGGCGTCTGAGTTGATTGATCAGTTTGCAAAAATATTTTCCTAACTTATCAACAGAAACGTATGTTCTGGGTGCTCAAAAGAACCGTCTCAGCGAGACTGCTCTTTCTCAGCACTCAACACATACTTAATACTTTTAAGCTATGAGATGGAATAACGTCTCAATTTATGCATCTGACCTGAGATGATTGTGAGGTATGGGAAAACAACCTAATTTATCAACAAAAACATGTGTTTTTGGGGACTCAAAAGTACCGTCTCGACGATACTGCTCCTCCCTCCGACACTCAATACACATGTTTGAATAAAAGGACATGATCATGATAAGATCTCATTTATTTGGCTGGGCCCGAGTTAAATAGCTAAATTGTCAAGATATGCAGCGACTTCTTCATAGAAACATTGGTTCTGGGTGTTCAATTGAACCATCTCGACAAGACTGTTCAGTTCAACACTCAATACACATGTTTAAACCTACCCATTTGGTTAAGATACATGCTGATGGCTTGTTTATCTAGATCAGTGACTATTCAGTATAAAACAGAATTCTCTTACTGAAACATAGGTTTTGGGTGCTCAAAAGAACCGTCTCATTGGAGACGGTTCTTTCAGAACCCAGCTAACATGTGACATAAAATGTTATTAAGATACTCACACAACAGATCGTAATCCAAAATAACAATAATAAACGAACAGCCTTGACACTACTGATCCCGGATATCAAATGACCCACATTGTAAATATTCTCATGTTTTACTCGTGCAGAAGGTGACATAATTATCCGAGCTGTGCATCGAGAAAAAGGTATACGGATATAAGATAGGCACAACAATCAAGCTGGCCGATGTTTGCGTACGATCGTTCGCCTGTTTGTCTGGCTTGCGCCTGGGCCCTGGTGCAGGCTGGGCGAGCGGGTGTGGGATCGCGTGCGGATGTCAGGATTGTTTCACCGGTGTTATCTCGAGCAGAATCACGCTGCGGGGCTGGCAGAGGTTCATTTTCAGACATGAATTTGAACCACTGCTGTCCCCGGTTTTCTGGCAGAAAACAAATCTCACAACAAATTTCCTTGTAATACATGAACTTGAAACATTGCTGAGAGAATAACATTGAGAATATGGTGGTTGACCCCCCCACCCCCCCTCTCAACGATTGACACTACGCTGAATAATGAATGAGAGCAACCTATCTGTATAACAGCTTTGTATTTAGAAGAGAAAAAAAAAACAAGTCCTTTGTAAATTACATTTTGCTGTTCACATTGTATCTCTATGTCATGTATGTGGCCTGAGATTAATAAAGATACTGTTCTGTTCTGTTCTGTTCTGTACAAAAGGGGTGGTAGCGCAGCCCAGCTGCCACCCCTTTTGGTGTAAACTTACACTTACTTTCGTCACTGAAACAACCTGAAGCCAATATTGCTTCAGTGATAAACCTTAAAACATTTCTACCCGTTACTGTTGTAGCCTTTATCCTGATCAGTACAATAGAACAGTGCCCTATAGCTTTTAAAGCAGTTAAACATGTTAAAAGGTTACACTAAAATCAGTGGCGATTCAGCTGCCACCATATTTGGTGTTAGTTACACTTATTTATACAGTGTATTATACTAATACTCATTTTAGTTTTTGTCATTGTCTGGTTTGTGCGTCAGTGCGAAAAGTTAACGTACGAGTGGTAATGAGTGGAATATGTCTTCCTATGAGATTTTTGTACCTATCGCATATGCGCAAAACTCCTTTAAACGACCATGCTGTTGTATCAAGAAAGGCTTGATGTCTAAATTTTAATTCGAGTCTTCAGCAACATCCATACTTTTGTGTATGCGAGCAGTGAATGCTCAGGCAAGTCTGCACATATGCGCAGACTCGTTTGAGCCTTCGTTGCACGCACATGTGCGGATCCAGAAAGTTTTGTCAGAGGGCGTCCAACTTTGATGTTTGTTTTGTTTTGTTTTGTTTTTTAGTTGATGAGGGGAGATAGGATCCAAATACCACCATAAGCGGGCCGGCATCGGCCCGCCAGTGAAACGTCATTTAAATGGCGTTTCACTGGCGTTCCGACGATGGCCCAACATTGAATGCTGGCTTGGTAGCCTTGTGATTTTTCAGGGGATCGGGACCAGTATTGCTAGGAAACCCTATATTTTTTGTGATTTTCCAGGGGGTGTCAGGGCCCCCTGCCCCATCCTGGATCCGCACATATACACAGACTCGTCTTAGCCTTCGTTGCTCGCATATACGATAAGTACAAAAATCTTATGCACTAGCCTGTTTTACTTCAACTTGATAATATCAATTAACAAGTTGCAAAAATTCAAAGTTATTGAGTGTCATCTCTTACTTTTAATGCAGTTGATTATCACAAGTACAGTCACACATCCACTCAATAGCTTGCACCTGTGCCGTCTGCATAATGGTATGTTTGAATTTAAATGTTGGAATTTCCATTAAATGTCCAACAATTTCATCTAGTCCATAAAATACAATACAATACAATACGATACAATACAATTATTTTATTGTTTCATCTCATTTCATATGAGACATTCACAAAATACTTCCATAAACATGTTCAACATAAATACAAAGAATGATATATCATTTAGCATAATGTTAAACAAGAGAAGTATCTGAAAATAGAAAATATCTATTCTCCTATGCAGAACGGGCTGTATATGCTGAATGCAGAAATTTTGCTACTTCTTTAATTGTCGAACCACTGGAATTCAAAAGGTAGATAAACTTATTTTCATCATTTAATGTGTCAATCCTTGGACGGGATTTCCTTACGTGGTCAAAAAGAGCTATTCTTATTTCGCTAAATCTAGAGCATCGTAATAGCAAATGTTGCTCATCATCTATTTCTGAAAATGCGCAACGATTTTATATAGTCCAAAAATACGCAACGCTTTCAGCTAGTTCATAAAATGTGCTACCATTTCAGCTTAAATGTGCTACAGCTTGAGCTAGTCACTAAATGTGTTAACATTTCAGCTTGTCCATAAAATAAGCTACAATTTTATCTAGTCAATATTCAGCTAGTTCATAATTTACACTACAATTTCAGCGTGTCCATTAAACACACTACAATTTCAGCTAGCCAATAAATTGTGCTACACTTTCAGCTAAACCATAAAATAGACTACACTTTCAGCTAAACCATAAAATAGACTACACTTTCAGCTAAACCATAAAATAGACTACACTTTCAGCTAAACCATAAAATAGACTACACTTTCAGCTAAACCATAAAATAGACTACACTTTCAGCTAAACCATAAAATAGACTACACTTTCAGCTTAACCATAAAATACACTACAATTTCAGCTAACCCATAAAATGTGCTACAATTTTAGCTAGTCTATAAAATACATTACAATTTCAGCAAGTATATAAAATACATTACAATTTCAGCAAGTATATAAAATACATTACAATTTCAGCAAGTATATAAAGGATACTACAATTTCAGCTAGTCTATGAAATTAGCAACAATTTCAGTTAGTCCATAAATGACACTACAACTTCAACTAGTCCATGAAATACATTACAACTTTAGTTAGTCCATTAAATGCACTACAATTTCAGCTAGTTCATAAAATGAGCTACAATGTTAACTAGTCCATTAAATACATGTACACACCAATTTCAGCTAGTCCATAAAATGTGCTAAAATTACAGGTAGTCCATAAAATATACCTCAATTTCAACTGGTCCATAAAACATGCTACAATTTCAGCTATCCCATTAACAGGGTGGGTAGTCACGTGGTTTTTGCTTGGATACACTGTACGGAAAAATGGCGGACTTCTTTCCACACCGATGTTTTAAGCAAAAGTAAGTAGATATTTATGCGTGTTTTTTTCATCTTTACACAAAAAGTTATACACCATTTTCCAGCCCCCATTTTTTCCGATCTAACGATGCCAGATATATCCTCATAAAGCTTCTTACTTTGAGTACAGACTCTGTCACAAAATTTTTAGCGGCGAAGATCGGGCCTGAATTTAGAAACAAGCTGTACGGACAACATTTGTGACAGAGTTAGTACTCAAAGTAAGAAGCTTAAAGATGCTATCCTGGTAGCGTTTGATAGGGGAAGATGTGGGCTGGAAAATGGTGTATAACTTTCTGGGTATAGATGAGAAAACATAGAGAAATCTACCTACATTCGATCAGAATGTCCGTACAGTGTATTCAAACATCCGTACAGTGTATCCAAGCAAAAACCACGTGACTACCCACCCTGATTAAATCAACAATTCCAGCTTGCCCATAGTATAAACTACAAATCACTAATTTTTACCTAGTCCATAAAATGAGCTACAATTTCATCTAGTCCATATAATACATTACACTTTGACTGGTCCATAAAATACACTTAATTTCCACTGGTCCATAAAATCACCTACAATATCAGCTAGCCCATATATATTCTTAAGTTCAGGCAGTCTATTAAATGCATTGCATTTTCAGCTGGTCCATAAATGGGCCCCAATTTCTTCTAGTTCATAAAATGTGCTAAAATATAAAATAAACTTAAATTTCAGTTAGTCCATAAACCCAATACAGTATTAGCTCGACCATAAATGTGCTTTAATTTCAGCTAGTCAATAAAATACACTACAATTTCAGCTAGTCAATAAAATGTGCTACAATTCAACTAGTTCATGATATACACTCAGCTAATCTGTATAATGTGCTAAAATGCAGCTAGTTCATAAAACATACTTTAATTTCAATTAGTCCATTAAATACACTACAATTTTAGCTGGCCCATAAAGTGAGCTAAACTTTCAGTTAGTCCATAAAATACACTTCAAATTCAGCTTGTTCAAAAATACACTACAAGTTCAGCTAGTCCATAAAATGTGCTGTAATTACAAGTAGTTCATTAAATATATATCAATTTCATCTGGTCCATAAAATGAGCTACAATTTTAGCTATCCCATAAAAAACAATTTCAGCTATCTGTAAATTTCACTACAACATCAGCTAGTCCATAAAATGGGCTACAGTATACAGTTCTTTCATGCCTGTTTGTAGTATAGTCAAAACTATTACCCCGAGTGGCCATGGACGACCTGATTCACTATTGCACGAGGTCGAAGGCCGAGTGCAATAGTGCATAAGGTCGTCCACGGTATTACGATTTACATAATTCATCCAACCTTCCCGAAAGTATACGGTTCCGTGGCGATTCTTAATTTATCCTGAGTCATCCGACTTTAATATATTCGTGCATAAAGGTCAACGTCAGATGAATATTTGTTGACAAATACTGGATCACGATTATCAAATGTTGCGGAACGGAAATGGATGCACCATGGTTGTTACAGGCCAAATCTCATCCATCTGACTTCATAGTAACACTAAGAGAAGAGACCCAGCGGGCACATGTCATCGAAACAACGTCATTGCCGTTGACACAACGTTGTTTTAAGGTTGTATGCCTGGGGAGTAAGGTTGTCGGTCTGCTGGGGAGTAAGGTTGTGTGCATGCTGGGGAGTAAAACTCATCTGTATCGTTTAGCAATTTTTGGGGCTAATTGGGCACGTCCTCTATCTGGTAATCCCATTTGCAGACTACTAATATACCAGTGGCCTAAATATTAGTTATTTCAAATAAAAGGGTAGGTAACACCTCAAAAGCCAGCAAACGCACACATCCATCTGCGCTACGAGGCCCACAGATCTTAGACGTTACCATCTTCATCCATTTAATTCTTCCGTGTGACCACATGGTTCATTCTGTAAGTGGCACTACCGCCCCCAGCAAATACACATGCCGAGCGGGATCCACCTAATATTTAATGTGGACATTTCTCAAGTAAAGGCGGAGATAATAAATCTCACTTGAGAAGAATTCTGTCACACTATCTTGGGTAACATGCCTATTGAATGCGTAAGTTTCCATGATATGGGGACGTATTTGGTATAAACAAATACTTCCAATCTTTTTACATGTCTCTAGTATTTCAAGGTGTTTGTTTTATATCTCCTTCGCCATCAAGCAACCAAAAATTTGTGCAGAAGCCATTTCAATAGCTCTTGTCTGAGATTATAGGGTTATGGCACTGATATCGTTGACTGTTTCGCGAGTTTGGATATCGAAAGAGACGAACTTACATATGTACAATCATCCTTCGATATCCCAACGAGGGACAGTATTCATGACGATATTTGATTAATGTTTCAAAATTTTATTATTCCAAAATTATCAAATATAGGACTGGTAACCATCGGCTCCGACGATGGGATGATATACCGTTAAATGAGCGAAAATGTAAAATTTGCACTACAGACGACATTGGTGATGAAAATCATTATTTGTTTACTTGTGACGTTTTTAAAGAGTGACAGAAAATTGTATTTGAAACCGTATTTTTATGTTAAGCCAAATATACGCAAGTATGGGGAGCTTTTTACCTCAACCAATGAAACAACGCTCATTAAATTATCAAAATTTGTTGCAATTATTATGGAAAAGTTTTCTGTGTAGATTGTTTTTCCAAATGATTGAAATAAATTATGTTCCAATTTATATGAAGATTAATCATAGATTCTTTGTTATTAAAGGTCAATTTCCTGTCATGGACTATATTCCCAATACAACAACATTGTATTTCATAGTACACTGTATTTATGTATTAAGTCTATTTTATTGCATAACATGTTTGCGTTAACCTCTTACGGCACCTTTGAGTGGCCTGAGATGTATAGTTTTCAATAAAGTTATGCTCTGTTCTGTTCTGATAACTTTTTAACCCTTAAAGCACCACCTACAATTTGTAGCAGACGACAATTTCAAATTTTGCTGCTTTTTCAAAAATAACAAATAAGGCATGATATCTCATGAGAATTGTCTGCCAGCGGACAATTCTCATGAAATATCATACCTTGTTTGTTTCGAAAATTAGGAAAGATGTGGCAAAATTTGTCGTCTACTGCAGTCGAGATTGGCGCTTTAAGGATTAAAAAATTATCTTGGAGACAGCTGTCAGTTACTGCATTTTAACTGAATTGCTACAACATATACACTTTTTACAATGCCACTCTTAAACTCAGATGAGCGATTCAGAGACGTCTTGATCCTCGTGAATTAAAGGTTATCTTTACTTCTTTAAGTTTTTTTTGTTACATTTGGTTCAAAATATGACGAATTTTTTCAAACAAAATGAAAGAATATGATCAGATGATACTTCCATGGACATTAGGCTTTAGAAGTAGCTTACAACTAGAACTAGTAGAAGAGAATCGTAATTATATAATTATATCATCATTATTTCAATAAGATACCATTTTATAGAGTTGACAATGCCAGCTTCTCTATAATTACTTGGAAAGCGACATTCAAGAGAGAGAGAGAGAGAGAGAGAGAGAGAGAGAGAGAGAGAGAGAGAGAGAGAGAGGAGAGAGAGGGGATGGATATATAGCAACTCTTGATTTACAAGTATAGCTGCAACAGCAGTAAGTCTACAACAAGTATAAGCTTTCACGAAAGCATAGGTCTACGCTAAGTCTATATAAAATTGTTATTCTGTACAAGTCGTGTTTTAAGAGAATAAGAGCGTAGGCAATCCAAAGTTAGCTCTTATTTTAAACTATAATAAAGCTTTTTGACCATTGCAAAAAAGTATGTGGGCATAATCAGGCAATACCACAATCACACACTGCAGACCACCCTACGGTACCTTGAGGAAGAGCAATTATCATTCCATTCAAGACTGCTGGTATGACACTCTGTGTCATATCTTTTCCTGTTACCCAGTTATCTAACTAGTTCGTCCAGTCATCTTAATTTATGACTACTTCAAATTTGAATAGAGTCTAACAAGACGGGCTTAACCAACTGATAGTTGCATGCCAACAGTATTTGCCTCATATCAACATCTGTAAAACTTGTCTTCGAGTCAAGTAAAATAATTTATAATGAATTCTTTAGTCAGGAATCTAAGAGTAACGAAGCTCTATATGCAATAACACTGTATCAGACTGTTTGGGTCAGTGCATGGGTTTGGTGGTACTTATCGCAAATGTATGGGCAATGTCATTCTTTTTCTGATATTCTTCTTTTATTTTTGTACATCTTAAACTAAAAACCGTGTAAACAGCTTGTTATAAGGAGATTCGCAGCTGTGCGTAGAATCGATCAGCGGTATGAAAGCGCTCTTCAGCACACCATTCACACTGACCTCAAGGTAATTAAGTATACAGTTCGTTTTATCAAAAACAGCTTGTTTACCATCTTGTCAAATTGGCGACCAGCAAAGGCTCATACGAGACTGCGCATCCATTCAGTCTCTTCAGTGTCTGTGTAGTTCACACAATGAGATTGGAAGCTGGTTCAGGTTTTCAAACCAAACCCAGGAAGCCTAGTTTAACTGAGCAGTTTTGCACGCATTTTCACATATCAGTGTGATAAGTACATTATCATATGAACTGACCAAACTTTCTTTGAATGTCAACTAAACAAAACCAACATATGTGGAATATATCTATTTACAGTAGGTACGTGGTGAACTAATATAGAGAAAAAATCCTTAAAGCCAAAGAAGTACTATCCCGTATACGATTTAGGTCATACATGTATATACATGGATGACAGTTTTAAAAAAATCCAGGAGACTGAGCTTCAGAAAATCACAACTTAAAACACGCAGTATACTCTATTAACAGCTTCAAATTTAAATGAGCAATTGTCTATTTTTAGATTAACTGAAAATAAATCAGAGAAGTTATTATAAACTGCCTAATTCAGCATTTGGAGGTGCTATAATTCTCGTTCACGAGTTAGGTCATACATGTGCACAAGTTCAAACTTTCCAACATATTGTAATCAAACTTAAAACATGTCGTATACCTACAACATATTTTACAATTTCAAGTTTAAACGTTGTGAAAGACCTTGTATGGGCGCCTATAGAGAATAGGAAGAAGTATTACATCCCAATTTTTCTCTTTAAACTATCATGTTATTTTACTGAACCATTACAAAATATGTGACTGTTTTATATGGCCATTTGAGACGAATCCATACTGATTGGTCCTAGTGCACTCAATACGACCAAACTTACATTATGCAACACAAGTAAGCCTTATAATATAACCATTTATTCGACGACCCAACAAATAATACAACAAGCAAATGGGACCAGGAAATGCACAGTCGTACCCATGGCACCAAGAGGATGAGACACTAAATTAAATCACAAACAAATAAAAGGCACGCACCTAAAAGCAACAATACAAAACTGTACGAGGTACGTACAGCTTTATGATTGGTGGCCACGAGATATGAGACAACCCATTCAATGACGTTTAAGTTGGGAGCATATTTTCAGCTCGGAAAGTATGAGTGTGACTTAACCCTATTGTTTCAGAAGCTTTTAACTGTTGCTAGCCTTTTATATGTGGGAGCTGTTAAGTTAAGAATATGTCTTGCCCCTAATTTTAGAGCTATGGCATATACAATACAATGCAATATGTTTTCTTGACCCTAAACAAAACAATGCTTTCAGTCATTGATAACAAAATCAGGTATATGAATGTGGTGGCCTTATAATAGACCGTATATGATACCAGAACTAAATAGCCAGGGAATTGCCATCTCAAAATTCCAACAGGTGTACCTGGTAGGGTTTCTCATGATGTCAGCCAAACATGACGGTATGCCTAAAGCATAACCTAAGTAAACGGAATGCTAATCTATTATTTATAAAGACATGCGTTGAAAGGGATTATCTCTCACAAGGATATGAAAGAAATTATGGATTCAATAAATCGTCTCGTGCAGTTCTCAGGTGCAAATCGATATGTCGATAGAAGCCAAGTATGGCGATCGCCAAACATGCTATAATGTCTATGGTTTCGAACAGATTAGTTTGATATTACACGTGTTATGTATGATGTGTTTTCCCATCATTGCATCTAATTAAATGGCGTTCGCTTGCGGGACAATGGTGGCCCGCTTTTGGATTCTCTCTCCCCTCCTCAAAAGAAAAATAACGTTGTCAGAGTTGGCGCACTCTGACAAAACTTTCTGGATGTGCGCATGTACTCACTTGATTTTTACTGGCTTCAACAATGGATGGAATGTATTGTCAACTGCTATATCATTATCATGTATATCGAAAACCAGTGATTTTCTAAACTCTATCGCACCCATTCAGAGTTAGTTGTTGAGAATTGTGTTTGTTTGAAAACTCTCCTGCAACAGGGCATATCAGAACCAGTACTTTATGATGATTGGGTGTATATGTTCAAAATAATCTTTTCTTTTTAAAATATAATTAATTAAATGGTTTAAAATATGGAAAGATGGATTTGATATAATGCGACAGTATGCATGTCTAGCTATTAACCCACTCATGTTTAAAGCTCTTTTATTGTATGGCGTCCGGCCATGCCTCAGACCAAATGACAACCTTAGTCTAAGACTTTCATCGGCAAGCTAGTGCCTGATATTTGCGTTTGGGCTATGCCCACCGAGGATCAACCATTAACTTTCTTTAACATTGATTGGCTTCGCGTTATGAGTTTTTTTCTATGTTTCATCAAAGCTATTGGCTACTCTGTGGTGATACATTTAGTAAGTCAGAACGTCTCCATACGAGCTAAACAATGTGTGTGTTTTAACTACGATAGGATTCAGGGCGAACATTTGACCATTTAAATTTTACTTAACCACCATGTGCCTAAATTTGCGGTTCTGTTGTTGGTGCATTTTGTTGCTCCAGTTGTGTGGCAGTTTCATGTAAACCCCTGGCTTTGTGATTTAGAGTTGTGAGATCTTTCTGGTACATGGTGTATGTGTCTGGTTAGCTGTAATTGTGGCATTTCTTTGTCAGATTCATTTTGTTTTATTCATCTCTCTCTCTCTCTCTCTCTCTCTCTCTCTCTCTCTCTCTCTCTCTCTTATACCACATACTGTTTATGTTTACATGATGGTACGTAGCCCCTGGTATGTGTTTTATTTATACTAACTGTTTCCGTAATTAAACATTTTATCATGTTTATACGTTTTCTAACGCTGCACCATTATCCCGAAGAAATAGCGGTATATCAATATATTTGCTCAAATGCTGATCTGGGCTGGTGCTTTTGTCATTGTTAGCTCACATGCACACGCACACACACAGAGAGAGAGAGAGAGAGAGAGAGAGAGAGAGAGAGAGAGAGAGATGCATAGTGTAGTACATTAAAACCTGTGTACAACGGTCACTCAAAAATAGACAAAACAAAGGTCTTAATGACAAATGATCACAAATGGTAGCTTAATGAAGGGCGAAAGTATTGCAGAATGCATTCTGCAATATTTTTGCCCTGCATTAAGCGATAATCGGTCTTGAAAGCCATTTTTGGTCTCTTTGAGAGTGGTCGTTTTACACAGGGTTTGACGGATGAAAAAAGCAGTCAAAACAGGTACAAAATGCAGCACTCATATGACGGGTGATATAGTAAGTTTTAAGTTAGTCAACAGCTAAACATCTATTCAATTATTTGAATACACAGGATGCATATTTGGTTAACTTGACAGACTCGCTGAAATCTTATACTTTCAAACACTAAATTGCAAAAAAGCATGGGCCTTGTCAAGGGAAAGGGACCACGAATTTTGCGCAAACTTTGATATCCTGAAAACACAGGTATACACCCTGATTTAGAATTGGTCAAGCTGCCTTTTACAATGTTCTTATATGTCTTTTTACAGATAAAACACCCAATAATGCATTTACAAATGGTTGCTTTTACGTTAGTCGACTTAAGTTATTCCTATATTTTAGTAGAGTCCACCCAGATCCCAAGATCTTACTATACTTTACTATGCGTGCTCAAAATGTTAAATTCCAAACGTTGGAAAATGCAGTTTATCACAAAATTACATATAAGTCATTTCAATGGTGCTGACATTCAGATAAAAATGATCAAGGCCCATGGCCAAAAAGCCCATATAAAGAAAGCTTCGTTTTTTTGTCCTTTCAGCTTCTCAGACGCTTTATAACATTGTCAAACTTGGAAAGGCTATCAGACTTCAGGCCTCTAGATGATTTATCTTCTTATTTCTCAACCAAAACATATGTTGTGGGATCTCAAGAGAACCGTTCCAGTGAGACGGTTTCGTGTTAAATGTGATTGGTAAGTTGACGCTCCAAACTTTTGTATTTCTTGACACATGCAGTGCGTATCAACGCCACTATGTACGTCGATTCTAATGTCGTGATACAAAGGTTTTGAAGGATCCAGTTTCCGATGTTATCTGTCTCAGAACTCTATTTGTAAAACTTCCATCCGTAACATTTTATTGCCGTGAATGAACAATAACCAATTATATATTATTCATAAAGTTGTGCATGCCACGGATGTAATATCATCGACATAGAGGTCTAGGTCAGACTGTATGCTCTAGGGTTATTGTTTAAGGATATTAGCTCTTAACCTGCAGCTGCTAGTCGTGTCTGCTATAGGCCTTTGTACGCAAAGAATTTAACCCTTAATGCGCCAATCGCAACAAAAGTCGCCTGCTTTTCTCGTCTGCTGATTTGTTTAAGAAGCCTCTACGGCAAACAGTTTTTTGTTTGATTTGATTCTTTACGTCCACTCAACAATCTTTCAGTTATGCGGGACGGGTCTTCCTGAGTTGAACCAGTCCTAAGCTAGGATAAATGTGTCTTGCTCAAGGACCACAACGCAGTGACGCCGGTGAGGCTCGAACCCGCGGCCCTTCGGTCTCGAGTCAAGCACTCTACCACTGAGCCACTGCGCTCCCTGTACGGCAAACAGTGTGGACCCAGATCAGACTGCTCCTATAGGAGCAGTCTGTTCTGGGTCCACACTGTTTGCTTCTATACTTAATTCGTCAGTAATGCTAGGCAATTATTTGGAGCAGACGACTTCAGCAGACGACATTTTCAGATGCATTTTTTCTTGGCGCTTTAAGGGTTATAACGCTAGCTATATTACATAAGTGTTGAAGTAATATTGTAATGTCATGCCCAGACTCGTTAAATCATTTTGTCCTGCTGAATTAAATGCATCCAATCTAATATACGTTTCCAACCATCTTAATTCTATATATGATAAGATTCAGTTGCTACAGAGTAGAGTGGTAACAGCATCTATACTTGCCGCTAGCCTTAGCTGGTTTGCATTGTCACACTGGTAAATGTATACGTCGATTTGGTGGTATTTACGCGTATTGTCGGTACTTCAATAGACCGGAAGTAGAAGATATTGGTGCTAATACTATATAGAAAAACATGCCATATGCCTAAAGGACTATACAATTAGACCATTGTTAAGTATTAGGCATGCACATGGCGATTTATGTAAGCATTTAGGAATAGATTCGAGTACCGATCTAGATGATCGGTACTCGAATCTATTCCTAAATGCTTACATAAATCGTCATGCACATACTGAATACTTCAAAATGATCTAATTCTATAGTCCTTTAGGCATATGGCATGTTTTTCTATATAGTATTAGCACCAATATCTACCACTTCCTGTCTATGAAGTACCGGCAATATGCATAAATACCACCAAATCGACGTATACATTTACCAGTGTGATTGTCACACACAAAGAAGAAGGGTTTCTCGAGATGTGGCTGACATGAAACAGGAAGTCGTGCCATGGACTCTTGATACTCTTCAACAATGCAATAAACTTTTCTTTTCGTTGATAAGAATATCTATTTCTATATGTACATTGTATACGTTCATATAAACCGCTGTAAGCCTAGCTTCCCATAAAAATGGCTGGCATTAGCAAACAGTGTAGGTCATTATGAGATGCCGCATTTGGCGACATCTCATCAAGGTCTACACATGTTGCTGTTGTTAAATTCTATTCAGCTGCTGAGTCAGGTATTTTGGAAATTTCAGCCTGCATGAATGTTTACTGCTCGCAGAGACAAAGTACATGTAGGGGCGTAGACGAAGATTGATTCAAGTCCCACTAGATACATGTAGGTGCGTTTGTATGTTTAAATAATGACTTAATGAATATTCATGCTAAGCTCCAACCACTTTGAATGATTATATAAAACTTTCATAGAACAAAAATTACCAGTCAGGTCCACTAGTGTAGGATCAAATATATCATATTTCCATAAGCAAACAAAGTAGACCCTGATCGAGCAGCTCTTACAAGAGCTGCCAGATCTGGGTCTGCTCTGTTTGCAAAAGCGTTAAAAGGCGTCTCTTTAGTTATATGTTAAAGCGCACATGCGCTATTAACATTATATGAATCCTAGCTATCATTCGGCGAGATTTGTAACGAACTTATTTGCTCTATCGCGCAGTGGACCTACACATACATGCACATAACTGCGCATGCCTAGGTACAGCACCTAACATGCCATAGGGCCCGTTTACACCCTGCAGACCAAATCAGGCACCGTGGGAGAGACACAGAACACTTTCCTAGCAGACACATGGCATTGAACGGTAGTTAAAGTAGAGCTGCCAGCTCTCTCACTTCCTCAGCCAGATGATTGCAGAATTCGAAACGACACTAGTTACTAAAGAACAGAGAACAACCCCGCCTCCTCCCCCACAAAAAAACGGGAGCAACAATTAGCAATGAACCAACAACAACAGAACGGACAGCAGCCATTTGAGCAACTGGGGGCTTAAAAATAATTTTACTGTCCAAATCTTCGCCCTGGATTCTGCTGTTGTCAATTCAGAAAATGTGTTAAGTTCGCGTAGAGGCTTCCAAACATATCCAATGTATCGTCACGGGGAAACAATCAATTAATATACTGTGATGAAACAAAGTAAATTGCTCTCAAACCTGTTTGGGTGTTATTGACTAGGTAAATGCTCAAACTAGCGCGAATAACAAAGGCGCCGATCAAACTGTGCGGCTGCAACGTTTCTCGCGACAAGGCCCAGTATTTATCATGTATACATACATTTTGATCATTTTCAGCATACAAATTAATTAAGAAAAAAGGTTACAAACCTATATCTATATTATCCAAATTATAGAATATATCCTGCATCACCCCATCCCAATCGGTCACTTGTTTGTCTCGGCTATTTCCGTAGGCACTCGGACCATCACTTTGGTCCTGTGTCCAAGGCGGTGCCGGACGGTGACACATGCACCGCTGACATTGCGTCCCAGGAATATTATCCGTAATCCAGGAATCCATATTTCGATTTTTTTCCTTCTCACTTAAATTGGAAAGATTCTGTGATGTTTACACATTAATTTAGAAATTACTGTATCACACGTAACCATTTCTTTACCTAACGAAAAACACACCTGTCATTAGTTCGCCACTGTCAATAATAACTGAATATTACATAGAAAACGCAGACGACACCGTGCATTAGGAATCACGTGGTCGGAAACCTAATCGGATTTTATTGATGAAACGTAGGAAGGTGTAACAAATTCAGTTTTAAAAGAAGTTTTTTGTATGTTGATGTAAATATAACGCAAAGAAATGGAGGCGATTAAATGGAAAAGGTACCAATCGTTTGGGTGGATCATCAAGCAAAATGCATGTAGCCAGGCTGGTACAGGCCCTCTGTGCTACCTGGTTATGTGTTCAAGTCTAGAGCAAATCAAGGCTCAGCTTGGGCTATCTAATGTGCATTGTTTTAGCTAACATAGAAGTCGACAAGTGTATGCGGTCTTCTGATTTCCCCATATTCATTCGCTGTAGTTCCTGTATACTGAGTCGTGAACTTTGGCCAGTATTTTATCAAGCGAAGTTAAAAGTCATTTCGTTGATATTCCAATGTTTAAACGTCAAATACCTCGCAATCCACAAAGTGCAAAGGCATTCTAGTTCAATAAGCAAGTTAATAAATGGTTTGTGCGTCTGTACGGGAAGATAATCCACAAAACTTAAACATAATTGTAGCCTATAAATGATCCCCGTAGAGTTGTATGTTACATTTCGTAGATTGGGTTTTGATTTATAAAAAAAAATAACAATAATGACACGATCTGTTAACCTATTGGTCAATATATTCTGGTCTCTGGAGGACCTGGAGTACAGGAAAAAAAACATGAAGAATTTATTGTCCCAAAAACTTTCAGTATAAAAAGAATGGAAAACATATATCTTCTGACCATTTTACTTTGTTTTCCTTTAACTTACTATCGACCTTCTACGGAAGTTTTACTCCCGATTTTACTCCAACATACACCAATCTTCCATTTTAAACTTTCAGTCCATTAAATTTTGCTTTTTACAGTCATTGCCCATGTATAGTAACCATTCAGAAGGCTTGAAATATATATTAATCTCAAAACTTGCATCAAATGAATTTCTAATACAGACCTACATTTGAACTGGCCAACTTCAAAGCATTCCAGGTATTTTTGGGATAAAATCACAACAATGATAAACAAATGGAGAACATCGCCATGGAACAATTCTTGAGGAAAGAATTAGACTCAAGATCAACAGAGGCTGATCAGACACTTCACTTTTCACTCCATAAACAATAATTTCCTTAACGAAAACACTATTTAGTTTGCGCCATCGTTGAGTCATAATAGTATAGAGCTTCAAGCCATGTTTTTGTCTAAACTACTTTTTGCGTCTGGGGACATCTGTAATGCGTATGCACAGGCTCTGCATAGAATTTGCTTCTCGCCTATGTTCATATTAACTCTCACGTTTTCAATGAAATTGCGAATATGCAGCCTGTGCAAAGTTCTGTATTTTTTCTGCCATGCCTATTGTTAGCTATTTATGGCCCAACTCAACATGTTGTAAGAGGGAATAATCGATTTTCGTTTCTGATAAAAGCTACAAAAGTGAGTTTAAACAAATATTCATCGTGAATGAACAAAATAAATTATTGAACGAGTTAATATAGATTAAATTACGCTATGAAAATGCTTAAACGAACTCTGTACAGAGTTTCTTTGTATCCTTGGTTTGTTTTCTAAATTTAATATCGTCGCAATCAGAGCGCATAATATGCATGCGAAATCCAAAACGGCTTCTACACAAATCAAATGACAAAAAAATTGAATTAACACAGAGATTTCAGATGAAAACTGACATCGTCATAGACGTAGCTCCTATGACGCGGTTACGCACGTGCGTAATGAAAAAGTAAACATTCAAGTGAGTCGCTTTAACCCTTAAAGCACCAATCACGACTTCAGCAGACGAGAAATTTTGCGGCATCTTTCCTAATTTTCAAAAGAAATAAGGAATGATATTTCATGAGAACCGTCTGCCAGCAGACGATTCTCATGAAATATCATGCCTTATTTGTTATTTTTGAAAAAGCGGCAAAATTTAAAATTGTCGTCTGCTGCAAATATAGGTGGCGCTTTATGGGTTAATGTGGAAACCAAGTTTTTCCAACCATAAGGGACTGCTCTTTAAGGAAAGAATTCGCTCCCTAGGAGCGAATTCTTTCCTAAAATAGAAGTCTATTTTATGAAAAGGGACGCAATTGAAGGGAATCACTACTAGTCTCAGTAGTCTCCCTGTTACGATGTATAATGTCAGGAACATCAGAATCAGTGATGGTTGCGTATACGCACAAATACGCAAAGGTTTAGGTATGCACCTGGTCACCTATACGAACCGTGATACAGTACCTTTTCTACTCTTAGTCCAATATAAGGGCGGTTTGTCTGAGATAGAATTCATTGTGTCTTTATGTAGTAACGCTTGCATGGTTTTGTTACTTTTCTTGAAGATCTTGGAGATCTTGTGCACTTCTCTCTATATAAAGGGTGGAATTGCTCATTCTTGTTAGGGGACATTATAAAGATACCTTGGCGAGGTACGATATAGAGACGCTATTCATTATTATAGAAAGGTACTTGAAGTTATATATATATTTGTCCGTGTTGAAATTGTACATGTTAGGGCTATGGCGATTTGTGTTATTGCATTGAATTCCGATGTCTCTGGCAGGTGGCATTTTATTGAAATAATAAGGCACTCGTTTTCTATTTTGTCGTCTGTTGAATCGACCAGCATTCCTTGTACGGTTTCTATCGGGCGTTATCAATAACGTCCCGTTTGTTTGGCGAAAAGAGCGATTGTTACGCACTTGTGTATTAATCTACGCACATGCGTAGTGCCTAAAAATCTTTTGGGACCGTTCTTGCGGCTATAGTTAAGCTGTCCAGATGGACTCGAAGGGTTATTTTGGCCAAAGGTGGTCGCAGGCAATGTCGGGTCTGCACATAAAACCCTAATTGCATGCTGGAAGATTTACTGGAGACCGATAGGTGAATAAACAATTTTAACAGCTAGGTTTTAAGTTGTTGTGATTAATATTGCGTTGTTTGAAAGAAGATTTAACTTCCAGTGATAGTCGACTTTCTGTAGCGACCTGTATGTGTCACATCGAGTTATATCTAACGCATATAAGAATAAGGGTTAGGTGCATACACTACAACACACTTACATAAATAAGGTGATAGCTGACATGTATGTTTAGAGATTAGGTAGGTTTTTTCACCAAAATACATGTAGAAATATTGTACGTTTTTCACGCATAAAACAGCAGAATGTAATCTCTCAATATTGATGTAAATATGTTTGACGAGGGGTCATAATTAGCTGTTTACAACTGATACGTTATACAAGTACGAAATTAGCACGTGGGCAGGGTGATGTCCGACGTAAACGTCCAAACGTTACGTCGGCACCACGCTGTTCAACGTTTTCCTGGATTTCGAGAATTGGTATCAGTATTTGTAAACGTCGAAAATATCTAGATTACGTGACCTGAAAGGGAAAAAAGGCCACGGGTTCTTGATGTTTCGGCTGCGATAGCGTCACAAACCAGGGTGACGTTACGCTAGCGTACTGGAAATTTTTGTAACGTATGGGTTTGTTCGTTTGGCATAGGAGGTATTGTTTAGCGCTGACATAGGCCAGTCACTGAAAATTCTTCTCTATTACACGTTTTTGAGTGTGGATATTTAGAAGAGCCGATCCATCCTAACCGCATGGGAGCCGTTAGCCATACACCAATGGGTGAGGGTTAATCGTGTGCTTATAGGGTTAGGCTGTAGTTTAAAAAAATAAGACCACTGAAATTATTTTATTTTTGTAAACTTGAAACGAACAACTCCATTATTGATGCAACAGGGTGATTCTGAGTAACAAGATTTCAAAAGTAGATTGTTTTATGCAGAATTATCTCTGATTTGTGTCCCCTCCTACGTTGGAGGCCGAATGTTGGTGAACCACAGAATCTGAAACCTGAGGGCACTTAATAGCTGTCCCCTCTGGCCAGGAACAGCGTGGGATCAGGTCCCAAGATTCGCGACTATCAATGTAGCCAGAACGAGTTGTTAGTCAACCGGCTGGAATTGTGATCAAACAAACCAGACGACTTCAAGAGTCAAGATCGCAAATAAAATTACGCGGATTCTATAAGAAGTCCCATAGAAATAAATCTGACGTCCCAATACGGAGAGACGATCAAGTAAATATTATCTCAGAGCCGATTGACTTAATGTCAACAACGTGTGGCCAAGAAGATATAGTGTTCGCGAAACGCGTATACTAAGGGAAAGTACTCTATACCGCGATACTTAAGATTAAAAGGGCCCAGTTGTTTTTTTCTTAGATCTTAGATTGTATGTGAATTATATTCTTTACGTTTCTTATTTCTGACTAGTTGACGTACATCTAGAGCAGGACACTCTAAGATTGATTCTAATTGAAACGATCTTAGAGTGGCAACTTGCCCTAGTATAGGATGGTCAACTAGCCAGAAATAATAGCGTAGGTGGTGTCATTGTATTATTAATGTGTTGTCGATGTTTTTTAGTACATAAAGTACTGGAAAGTTATTACTAGTTGTGTGCATTATTTTTCCCTGGTAGAATCATCATCGCAAAAAGGAATTTTCCAATCAGATTTCCCCTCTTCTTTCCTGACCGGCTTTATGTCGTAACACTCCCCTCGATGTGCGTAACTATTACAAAGTATGCCTGTGAAGCCTGTGAAGCCTGTTTATCAAGTTACCCGTTACCTCTCTGTTAAGCACTTAATTCAGGGATCCAGCTGTAGTAAATTCAACATCCAAATTGCTGAGCAAGTCAATGTCACAAAAAATCTAATTTACCCCAACAGACACTCACATGCAATAGCAGACTTAATTCAATTGCAATATCTCAACAAATGTTAGAGATGTCCTTAACAACCTAAATGTGACAAAGGCGTGTGGTCCTGATCTTATTAGTCCACATTTGGAGGAAGGTGCCACTTTATTGTCGAAACCTTTATCTATTATATTTAACCGCTCATTACTTCAATGTTACTTCCTTCTAAATAGAAGGATGCCAATGCCACTGTCATTTACAAAAAACAGACATATCTATGCCATCAAATTGCAGACCAATATCTCTTTAAGTCAATTTGGAAAAGCTATGGAAAGGTTTATCCACAAGCATCATTGCAATTACATATCAGAAAACAACAGTCTTACAACTTTTCAGTCTGGTTTTATTCAAGGTGACTCTACAACCTTCAAACTTTTACATACATACCATTCTTTCCTAGAAGCAGCAGATAGTGGTAAAGAAGTGCGAATTGTATTTTGCGATATCAGCAAGGCCTTTGACAGAGTCTGGCACAGGAGGGCTATTACATAAATTGGCTGGTATGGGATTATCTGAGGGGCTTTTTTGCTGATTTAAAAGCTATCTCTCACATTGGCGACAGCGTGTCGTAATCCAGTTGGGCAGACATTTTTGCAGGAGTTCCATAAGGCTCTATACCTGCTCCTTTACTCTTTATAATTTATATCAATGATATTGTAAATAATATTTGCTCATCTATACGTCTTTTTGCTGATGACACTAGTATATATATAGTTATTGATTATCCACAAACTGCAGCCTTCATTTTAAATACAGACTTAGAAACAATTAATGGGTGGTCACACGATTGCCTTGTAGATTTCATTCCAACATAAACTTCTACTCGAAGACAGCATTTAGTCTTGCACACCTCTTTGGAAATGAATAATGCTGTCCTTTACGTAACTTCTAGCCATAAACATTAAGGGCTTACCATATCCAACACATGTTCCTGGACAGAGCACAAAACTTATATTGCAGAAACAGCATGGTCAAGGTTAAACCTCATGAGATCAAAATCAATCAAAAAGCACCCAAAAATGTATATCACATTTAATTGTCCCCTACTCGAGTATTGTAGCTCGGTATGGGATAACAGTCCTGCTCATGTTAAAAAACAGCTTGACGATATTCATTACGAAGCTGTCAGAATTATAACAGGAGACACGAAATCCTGTAGCTGCGATAAATTTCTTTCCAATCTGGGGCGGGGATCTCTGCAAGAACGTCGCACAAAGCATATA
This sequence comes from Loripinus fragilis, assembly GCA_964019695.1. Lineage (NCBI taxonomy): Eukaryota > Metazoa > Mollusca > Bivalvia > Lucinida > Lucinidae > Loripinus > Loripinus fragilis. The sequence goes on along the minus strand of OZ026526.1, from coordinate 55,386,869 downwards.
TTGGAATTGTTCTGCAAAAACCTTAATAATCTAACTCCTCCTTACCAGCAAGATCTTGTGCCACCACTTTTTCAAGATGCTAATCCATACAGACAGCAATTCTAACGATATTGCACTATTCACGCTAACACCAACTTGTATTATAACTCTTTTTATCCTTCCACAGTACGAGACTGCAATAACTTACCCCAAAAAATGTAAGAGTCCAGCTATGTTGCATCATTTAAATATCAACTCAACAAAAACACAGAGGCGAGCACCACCAAAATTCTTTTCTGCTGGGTCAAGGCTAGGTCAAATACTTCGTGCAAGAATAGGAATGGCATGTAATTCGCTCAGTTTCGATATTTATTGAAAAAAATATAGTTCCTAGTCCTTCCTGTGCCTGTGGGGATTTTGAAAGTGCTTACCACTTTTTACATATATTTCCTAATTATAATGTAACACAAGAAAGATACTAGGAAGCCCCTCTTAGAAATCATACAATTCATGAATTACTTTTTGGCAAGGATACATCAACTGATGAAGAAAATGAAGCTCTTAAAGCACAGGACAACATGTTAAAGTATAAAACCCTTGTCATTGAGTTGATACTTATTAGCATACTGTATTGCTATCCACTTCTTTCTATCCAACATGATAAGACGCCCTTTATTGTCAAAACAATCGAAAGAATCAACTTTGCTAGACATAGATAAATACACATGATAGGTTTGCGGTCAACCCTCTCTCTCTCTCTCTCTCTCTCTCTCTCTCTCTCTCTCTCTCTCTCTCTCTCTGTTTTTTTTCTCTACAATGCAATAAGAATGTATTACCTTATTACTTTCTAAGCGAGAGTTTCTTTAAAGCTTTATAAGCTATTCACACATACTCGAAACCAGAAATTACTTTCATATAAGAGTATAGCTTACTGTCAGATCTTGTAACCAAAATTTTTTATACCAAACTGTGTGTGCGTTCTCAAAAATTAAAGATAAAAAGTATCTAACGGGAGTTTTGTTCTGTCGCCTTGGTCATGTCCTAGGGGTGGGATTCGTGGGTGTTTGGGAGTCAAAAATGTAATTCTGCCTGTCCATTATGCTATCTCCTCCTAAACCATTGGACGAAATCCAACCAAATTTGGTGTGTGAGTTACTCACATAAATGGGGCGTGAACAGCACATTTATTTGGCCCCGCCTCCTGGGTCAGTGAGAGGGATCACAAGATCAAATATAATAAAATTTCAATAACAAAGTCAAATTCAAAGATTTTTATACCAAACTTTGTGTGTTTTCTCACAAATTAAAGATATAAAACATGTCGAACAGGATTTTTGTTCTGTCGCATGGGACATGTCCCAGGTGTGGAACTTGGGGGCGCTGGTGTTAAAAATGTATTTTTCCAAACATGTCATGTGGCCTATTAAATTGACGGGGATGATGTGTAGAATATAATACAAGATAATTTTGACCCTAGAGTCAAACTGGTGACCTTGGGGTGGGGTCAAAAGGTCAAATATCATTGAATGTCAATTACAAAGTCGATTTCAAGTTTTGTATACCAAACTTTGTGTATGTTTAAACAAATTAAAGATATAAAACATTTCAAACGGAATTGTCATCCTGTAGCCTGGGTCATGTTCCAGGGGTTGGACTTGGGGTGCTGGGGGATCAAAATTTTTAGCGTGGGGATTAACGATGCCCTCCCCCCCCCCACCCCCCACTATCGACTGCGTGTGAAAGTTTATTTTCATATACTATTGCTGGTTTGGTCAAGCTTGGTTTAAAAAATATATAGAGTGCAGCAAAGGCTGATTTTACAGGCTATATATGAGCGAGACATGAAAATATAGGTCAAGGTCACCATTTTAACTTTAATCAATTATTGCTGTTACAGTTAGTGGTTAAGGAGATAAAGTACAGTTAGGGCTGATTTTTGCACTCTTTGTAGGTTGGTGACCTTAAAAAATAGGGTCAATTCCATCAGTATCTAGCTATTTCTTTTCAATGCACAACTGCTGTTTGTGTGTAAGTTTGATCGAGACTTATCTATTGATAAAGGAGATTGTATGCAGACAAGGTTATTAATCTAAAATTAAAAAAAACATGATGGCCTTGAAATTATGTCAATCTTACCAAATTCTGATCATCTTTGTTCCATCTGGCATTGCTATTTATGTACAAGTTTAGTCAAATTCAATCAATTTGTTAGTGTTAGACAAGGGTGATATTTGCAACCTTTATTGACTATTTCATATCCTTACTGTAAGCCCAATGTTTACTGTCGTCGCCCTGGGCCCTGTCACCTGTTAAACTAACGGTACCGGGAGCCAACTCACGACGGTAAACATTGAAGGCATTATACCTGAGGTCGAAAAACACAAAACATTGTAGAAATGGCTTGCTTATCAAAGACGTTGTGGCAGGTCCACTGGTCGCTCATGAGCACAATCACTCATCGTGTGTTTAAATCCCATATGAATCAGGAATAAATTGTGAGAAAGAGACAGAGAGATACAGGGCGAGAGATGGTTTGAAATGATATGATGATTCTGCGTCTTTAGAGTTTAATGTCTGATATATTGCTATGATTATAAGGTTAATTGAGTTATAATCGTAATATAAAGCCCTCTAGATGTTTTTACTCCGCATAATATTGTTGCCAGGGCATGGGAAATGTGAAATGACCTTCATATAAGATGGGGTAAATCTAAATAATTTTCTAATTTTTCAACCAAAATATATGTAGTGGGTACTCAAAAACATATGCTTAGACTGGTGGATAAGAAAATATTTGCAATTTTGCTTATCATACCAATCGGGAATCAAATAATCAACAAATGTAGCTAGCTATAAACGGACGAGTTAATATCATCCATTCATATAGGTATGTGCATTTGTACAAGCTAATCTTGGTCATGTCCATTGTCCACAATCATCATTGAGACGTCCCACAGCCGTACACTCAGAATCTGTGTCGGACAATGATAACTTAGCACAACTAGTACCCATATTTAGCTGTAATTGCCCTTTTAGTGGTTAGTGTGCCTACCCTAAATGTCGTTTTGAAATAATTAAGATATCAAAATGTGGGTAATAGTTCGATGGGAAAAGTCTGAAATCTGATATAAACTTTATGAAAATTTCAGTGAATAGACACACTGACTATATAGTCCACAACGCTATAAAAGGTGGTATTTTGTTTTAAAAAACTGCTTAAAGCTGCATAGTCTGTAACTTTTGATCTTTTAATTTTAGAACTAATGTTTCTATTTTCAAGAACACAGTAAAAAAAACTAAAATTGAGGTATACATTTTACCAATTTCGTAAATCTTAACATATTATCAGTATCGAAACAACAGCATTTATGTTTAAATTAACTGTCTATAATTATTGGAGGGACGCAAATAATTACCAACACAAGAAAAACACACCTGTTTTATAAGATAATTCACTTTTCCATGCAGTTTTCAGCTCTAGTGAACAGATTTATTTTGAAAACACAACTTAATTCCAGTTTTACAAATGATTTAAAAAGAAAATAAAAAATTTCGAAAAATGTTCATAGATGCAGACTTAGTCTCTTTAAATGCATAAAAATCATAAGACGTGCATTTTTTTTGGCATAATATAATACATACTTAACATGTTTTTACTTTTTTCTATAGTTTTTAGTGCGGCAAGTAAATATTGTTTCAAATGCTTCACAAAATCTATAGGGACATGGTTGACATTGTCCATATACAGTTTGTGAAACACCGTAACCATTTTGCTTTCTGAAATATCTGAAATATTCCCACAACACATAGATTAAGTGTCGACCACCTTTACATAATGACATGCGTCTTCTTTTGTCCATCGACTCAACGGCGAGCTTAAATGTAGATAGGCATCATCGTCTGTGCATCACCATTTTTAAAAGTGGAGCTTTATAATTGTGCTATCCGTTTGTATGTCTGTCCGTACGTTCACATGCCAGAATGCTAAATACTACATTTCCCGAAATGATTGGCCAATAATTAATTCCAAACTTAGTTGGAACTTTCGTGGCATGAAGCAGATTCACATTTTTTTCAAATTTCTGATGTAACGACACCCTACATGGTCACCATAAAAATAAATGAACGCCCGATGATTTGATTGTCCACAAAAACAACAGCTCATACAAGTGGCACGAGAGTAAAGGTCTAAAAATATCTAGTGTAAATTCGGAAATTTTCGCGGGAAGCGAAGTTTTGTGAAAATAAGCCCCTCGTGAAATAGTAAAATTACTGTCGTTTACTTATGTAGGTAAATCATGCCCTAGTCGCGAATTTTAAAGTGGCAAATATGTCTTTTAACACTATTTGCGAAAATAGAATTCTCTCATAAAAGTTACTGCAGTCTGAACTATTGAAGACGATAGTGTGGATTTGCAGACTGCTATATCATGTAAATAATTGGCATCCAGGGGCACTTACGCTTGCTAAAAAATAAATGGCCATGTGACAGATGCATACTTTGATCTCCAGTTTGTCATAGTATAAAATAGCAGGCTTCACCTTAGATGATTCACAATGCCTCTGGATTCACTTGTGAATATTTACAATATTTGTGAATGCGAGTTGTAGTGTAACGTCAGGTGTTCTGTTGACACTTATGATTGGCAAGTTTTGACACCAGCTTGTTATTATTTCTTCAAGGTCACGATAGTAAGCCTGTCAATTCTAATGTGACATGAACAGATCCAGAGGTGGGGGACAGGGGGTCTAGACTCCTCCTGACAAGTCACAAGTTCTATAGGAAAAAGCAATTGGACCCCCCCCCCCCCCCCTGGAAAAAGTTGGACCCCCTCTAGAATAAGTTAGACCCCGCTTCCAAAATAAAATGTTAGACCCCCTAGAATCTTGGAAAATTATAGTTTTCTTTGGAATAACCATTGAACCCCCTCTGTAAAATAAGTTGACGACCAGATCCACGCATGTGTGATGTTTAAAAACCATCGAAGGGTTGTGAAGATAATTGTTACTTATTCTAGTAATATTGCACCAACCAAATAAATAGATCATGTCAAGTTTGACATTGATTTAGTCACATTTGTACCTTCCTATCGGTTGATATAAATGGAAGCTTACATATGTAGAGAGCGCTTTACTGGTAACTTGGAATATGATTTGTTAATGTTCATGTCATTTGGTGGCGCTGTTGTCAGCATCTATCACACGCCTTTATAGTATATAAGATGGAGCCAAGTGCGAGAGTGTGAGATTTGGATTATATTTGGTTTAGATTTGGAACTTTGGTTCTTTATTACTTTGTAGTTTCTAGAAGTCATTTAGAAGATTAAATAAATTATAAAGATCGTTGCTAAAGTTATACCTTATAAATTCAAACGAGAAATGTAAAACACAACCAGTAACTTAGAAGAAGAATTAACTACGTTAAATCTATACAGTTTTGTTGCTGCGACTAGGATTATGAGCTTGCTTCCTATGAAAATAGTGAGAAGAACAGAGAAGAACAGTGCCAGTTGGCTATTGGATGAACAGACAAAGTGTGTTTGGAAGAACATGTAAAAGAACAGGTATCTGGTTGCAGATTTGTTTTTGCTTTTTATGAGAGACTTCATGTTGTCTCTTTCGCATTTAACTCTGCCTCAAGATATCTAGATGACTTGCTTTATATTGATAATCTTTATTTCGAAAAAATGATTTCAGAAAAAAGTCAGGCAAATTTCTTTGATACTGAAGCCCTCTCTTTCGACTTGGACTTGTCCATATCGAATGGCATAATTTCATCTAAAATTTATGATCAAGGGGATGCTTTTATTTTTTTTAAATAATTACTTTCCCATATCTTGGTAGAGATGATCATCGCTCCCCTTCCTATGGTGTAAACATTTCGTAACTTTCGTTTTGCAAGAGTATTCTAATGTTGCTTGTCTTTGCTGGGCCCACCGTGGCTCAACTTGGGGTTTTCTCTAGCTCTGACTATCTGTAAGTCATGAGCCATATTCTTTGTCTCATCATGTGTGTTAATTTGATTAGACTTTTTCTCTGTGATGATGCATTGCATAAGTTAGGAAACATCCATGCGAGCTAAACATTTTTTTTTTGTTTTAACAACAACATAATCTAGGGCGAAGAGTTGGCGCCAGTAAAATGCATTAAAGCCTAACCCCCTCCACGTGGCTTAGGCTGACGTCCGTTCTAAGGCAGTGGTTCTGTTGTTGTTGATTCACTGTTTAATGTACCTACCATTGTTTGTGGGTTTCTGTGTTTGATGTTGTGTTGTTATTTCTATTTTTATGGCTACAGTTTTATTGTATGCTTAAAATTTATTTGTGAGAGAGTATAATATTATGAACTTTCTTTTTTAAATTAAATTATTTCAAAAGAGTTTTCTGAAAATTTTGAAGGTTTTAGAAGAGTAAAAATCTTCTATTAATTCTGGGGCATGATTCAGGTGTTCGTCGTATCATATCGTAGATGACGTGTGGAGTGTTATAGAAGAGTACATGTATTACTCTTGACCCCTGGGGTCTTTTTTGTGGTGCCATTTGGTACGTATCTGACTTATGGTGAAGACAGTTTCATTTTAATAGAAAGTCTGCTTGATGTTGTTTTTTTTTAATCAGAATTGATTGATTTAATAATTAATTAATAAGTTGGTTGAGTATCGAAATTAAATAGTAAATCTTTTGTTCAGTATCAAACATGTCTTATCTTAATGAGTTTAATTTTATCTTTAGTCTTCATTATGGATCAGATGGTGGTCTGGTACGAATATTTTAGTTGAATGGGTTTGGTTTCCTAACCCATGAGAGATTCTGGAATTTAAGCTCCTCCTTTGTCTGATATTTTGGAATATTTTCTAAAATTGTTAAATACATTTTTATGTTACCATTAATCTTTATTGAGGATCGGATTGTAGCGAATGTATGGATGAAACGTTGGGTTGTAAGGGTGTTGCGCAACTGCTATGACTATGGGTCACTTTTATATCTTCCTATTGGCTGATATAAATGGAAACTTACGTATGTAGAAGGCGTCACACTGATATCTTGAATTTGATTAGTTAAGGATGATGTCAGCTTCTATCACGTGACTTTATTGTTTATAAGGTAAAGCTCTTTGCAATTGAAAGGAGTTACATTTAGATAAGATAAGTTTAGATATGGAGCTTTTTATGAGATTCTAGAAAGCATTAAGAAGATTAAATAATTTATAGAATTATAAAACTTGTTGCTGAAACTATAACTTTATAAATTCAAATGAGTTATTAAGTAAATGTGTTGTTACTAATTTAACTGCAGTTTCCCCCTGGAAAACAATAGCACAGTAATATCCATGGCAATAACTAAAATTTCTGCTATTTATTTTTTATAAATATTTTATAACATTTTCATTGTGTTTAGGACTAAGGTCACTTTACCCCAGTACCCTCAGTAAGTTACATATAAAATAGAAACAAATACTCAATTCATTATGAAGGCACATTACGTTTTGTTTTGCCAGCGTTATGGCTACTGGTGCCAGTAGTGACCTTAACACATTAAGCGCCACCTATAATTTGCAGCAGACGACACTTTCAAATTTTGCGGCTTTTTAAAAAATACCAATAAGGCATAAAAACTACTAATTCAATCGATAAGAGCCAGTTAATGAGTTGGTTGGCACCGTTAAATGTATTTAAGCCCCCCCCCCTTCCCAGTGGATTAGGCTGCTGTCCATTCTAGGGCGGTGCTTCTGTTTTTGTTGATATATTGTTTTATGTACTTCCCACTGTTTGTGTTGGTTCTGTGTTGTCTTTGTTTTGGTTTGCATTAATGTACGCCCTTATTAGTTTTGCAATCATCTTGAAAAGGTAGAGAGAGCTGGTTGCTTTTCTTTTATTAGCTTATGGATATCGTGTTACTGTAACTGTTTTGTGGCTCTTCCTCACGGTGCCGTTGGTTGGTCTGCAGTGTGTGAGTGCGGTATTACCTGATCATACTCACTTACTTTTTGGCATGTAACGCATATGCGAGCAGAGAAGGCTCAGATGCGCAGGCTCATCTGAACGTTTGCTGCAAACATACAAAAAGTAGGAACAAAGACGAGGATAAATGCTATAAGTAAGGCTTCTAGCTCCACTACTGCTAGCTGCGCATGTATGCTTAAACTATGGGTTTACGAATATGCTATAAGAACAAATATTTTAGGAACCGGCTCAAATTTTAAATTACAGAAGTATATTATATACAGACATAAAATATGCCTTTTCTCCTTAGCGGTGTTGAAAGAAAATGCAAAAGTGTGAAAAATCTGACCTGTTTTTCGCTGATTCCATTACAATGAAAAAAAATCCATTTCACTAAGTAATTCACTCACTTCAGTGTATATAAGATTCCTGTTCTGACGATGTTTTCAGCAAATAGACTCTATTTGAATTGGAGAGAAAGCTTCAAGTAAGCCATACCGAGGGAAAGGGTCTAGCAACACATATCCAAATTAGCAAAGGCAAATACACAGTCTGATATAGATACACATTAATCATTTACTGTAAAACCTGTGTAAAACGGCCACTCAAAAATAGACAAAACAAAGACCTAAATGACAAATGGTAGCTTAATGAAGGTCGGAAGTATTGCAGAATTCTCCTCTTGGAGCATTCTGCAACATTTTTGACCTGCATTCAGCGATAATTGGTCTTGAAAACCAATTTGTGGTATTTTTAGAGTGACCGTTTTACACAGGTTTCACTGTACTGTAAAACCTCATCACATTTTAATGATAACTATCATCACTGATCCAACCGTATGCTAAATTGGTATTGGCCTCTTATAAAAGTTCTGTCCTTTTTGCAGGGGGAGGCATATTTGAACACGAATGGAAAGCAAATTTGCTGTATAAATTTCATGTTTTCGGTCACTTATATTGTAAATTTTCATTGTATCGGAACCTTCAATCATTTGTGAAAAACAAAACCAAACCCTCCAATATCCTACTGAATTGACAAATCATACTCTGATTTCCGAACTCCTGTGGGTACATGTAATTAGTTATAATTGATAAATTTGATAAAACAGCGCAGATCCTGATTAGACAGATTCAGAAGAATCCGTCTGATCAGGATCTATACTGTTTGATAACCAAGAAGCATAGTTGATTTAGAAAATATTTACACAATAAAAAATAATCGTACATCCGAATGAACATGAATGAGAAAAATAATTTCGAACAGTTTTGAATGTGAAACGAACAAGGATCACACACGCATAAAAACGATGTATTAAAACAGTCACCTGGCCCAGTGGATAATTCATTTTAAGATCAATTTATGGCATAAAAGAAGAACTTCAACATTAAATTTTATGGTTTGTGGAGGTAAACGATATAAACACACATCCACAACACTACAAAAAGATGTTTCACAAAATGAACATCTACGCAGGCTTTATAAACCTGTATGATGAGATATTTTATGAGGTCTTTTTGCATATGCATATGATATTTCTGTGAAGCAACAACTCAGATTCGACAGTTCTGTTGACACCAAAAATATGCAGGCAACATGATGACTAATAAAAAAAAGAGCCGCATCATGTGATGATGTTGCTTGGTTTTCTCCATACTTTCATACTTTAAACTTGCGTCCAGTATGTCAAGATATCATAATTTCATCTTACTTGACATTGTCTGCAGGCGGACACGCAGGCTAACCTGAGCGCTCACTGTTCGCCGAAAAAGTTGTCTATTGTACCCTTTTCTAAAGATCTGACCTCAAAATTTAATTTCACACACATAGTTTATCATTTTCTTTTTCGATTTTAGACTATCTGATGTAATTATATAATCATCTGAGACATATTTAAGTAGTTTTTCAATATCATTTAGTTGATGTTTCAAACGTTTTTATTGCCATTAAATTTGTGTTATCCTCCTTAAATGATCAGTAATGTATTTTTTTACTGTACGAAAATATATGTGTCATATTTAAGCAGCCATCGATAACTACTTAAGCAATAAAAGTAATCTAAGCTGAGGGCACTACTTGGTTCAGCATGGTTGATATGGCCCGAGACAGCGTTCGGGCCATGTCAACATAGCGGACCAGACCCTGTCCCTCGGCCAGTCAATAAACTTTGATGGTGTATTAATACTTATTGCTTAATTAGTTACATAGTTAGCTAATATTAGTATTTATTGCTTAATGAGTGCAACTGACTGAGTCCCAAAGGTTAAGATAAACAAAACATTCAGCGTAAAATTGTAAATATTTTCTTACCCATAACTTTTAGCATATGTTTTGGGTGCTCAAAAGAACGCGTCTCATTGAGACGGTTCTTTTGAGTACACACAACATATGTTTTGGTTGAGAAATAAGAAAAATATTTTTCTGTTACTGTTACGGGATAGTTCAGTCGTCTTATCAGACTCACAATGGTGCATTGGATGAAGAAACATAGAACTGTAAAGATGCTGTGACTTTCGGAAATGTTGGCGGCCATATTGGTAATTGTTCATTGCACAAACGTATATTTACCCGGATTTTTATATGAAAAAAGCATTTTCATGTATGCAATTAAAGATGTGAATACGACCTTTTTGAGAGAAGTGATTTCCTATTACCCATTTAAACAACGTTCTGCATCACTCGATGGCAGATTAAAAATGGAACTGAATTTGATTTTAAAATTAATGATTTTACCAAGCAGGGAGGAACTAGGAACTTTTAATGCGCTTTTTACGTAAACAGTGGCTTTAAAACGAAAATTACCCCTGTCAAAACTACCGACCTGAATAAAGGTCTGGCAAAATGAGATGGGTCATATTTGGATCTACATTGTTTGCTTGCTCATTTTGGGATTTTTTATCTCAATTTTGCAGGGTTTTTATCAGGATTTATCCAACACCCCTTTTAAACACGATGGACTTTTTCTACAATTTAAAGCGGAAGAGTTAACCTCAGAAACTCTTATAGGTGAAAGTGTTTGGAAAACATTTAGATGATTTTGTCTTGTCTCAATTTTGTCTTGACGATTCATTAAAACGGCTTACATGTAAATACTCTAGTATCTCTTTAATTTGGAGAGAAGAAAAGCGGCTTAACTTTAAGCAATGAGAGAAACGGTGCACAATCATGCAAGGAATCCAAAACAGTTGCATAAAGTAAGGTTTAGATCTAGAGATATTTATTTAATTGGTGCGAGTTCAAGTTCAAGGACACAGAACCGATTAATATTATTTGAAAAAAAAGAAAGTAAGATATAATAAAGAGAAAAAGAGGGGAGAAAAGAAACTGCATGCGCAAACTTCAATGCACAGAAAGCCCTTCTCTTCTCATTGCACATGGCGGGCGTATTAATCAAATCAACGCGGAAACAAAAATGTGCGTGTCGTAAATGACACTACTCCTATTAAATTGGTTACTTATGTCTGACAACGCTGTTAAATATAACGCAAATCCAATACACTGGGATACAATTGCCATAGACCAATTTCTGCCGAATCATTGCCGTAAGACTTTCACAAGTCCTCAGTATCAATCGGACAAGTTAATTTCGAATTTTAAGATATCAAATGAGCCGCGGCATGAGATTTCCAACAATTTGACATTTTGACATGTGTAGACTCAGACGAGCCTCTGCAGTTTCCTTTTAAGCTTAGAAACTCCAAATGGTGCTCAGTCAGTAGCTTAACAATCATAGGATGCTCAAGCGACTAGCAAAGGCTCTGATCAGACTGCGCGTATGCGCAGGCTGATCTGAGGCTTTGCTGGTCGCACATACCGCATTGTTGGAAATCTCATACATTGGCTAAAATTTCATTTCTATTGTATTTTGGATTCTACTTCATATAAACAAACCGTTGAGACTGACCAGTCGTCGCTTTCTGATTTAGGTCTGCACTGTTTGCCCATTTTTCAAATATATGACTTTATGCCGTTACATGTGTTACAGCTAATCCAGACAGAGATGCATACAAACCATTATGAAAGTATCTTCTAAACCTCTTGTCAAACTATGAACCCACCATTCATATTCATTGAAGGATTATCAAGTTAATTGGCAAGCATATAAAAGATTTGTCTTGTTTTGTTATGCTTTCATGCATGTCTTTTTGCTGATGCTTTGTTGTCACCTGCTGGGAAAGGGCTGACCTCTTGGCTCTCGTTTGTGGTGTCTGATTGTGACATTGTCACTTTCCCATTGGTATCCTGGGTCAAGTGTGGTGCTTGATTGTATCGATTCCTGATCTTTGCCCTCTTTCTTACTTTAATAATATGTGTTTCTTAAACTTATCACAAGGCGTTGATAGGACAATGAAATTTGGTTAGGCTAGGGGTAGGTTGATAACTCCCTTGAATATTTGAGGAATGATTTTGTTGGTAGTTTCCTCTTATCTTTATCAAAATCTATATTCATAATCTCTTCACAATAGAACCTGGACACTTATTTTTATTTCCAACAGGTTCCTTGTATGGTCACATGTGAAGTACTTATTACACTTTTTTGTAAACCAATCACTGATGAAAATTGAAATGAAGATAAATGACATCAGCTCTAAGGTTCTTTCAAAGGTTAAGAGTCAACTTTCTTATCCACCATTGAGTTTGAAAAGAATATTGGAAGATACTTAATAGATTTGGAAGAAACATTCATATTGGTTTGCATTGGTCTCTCCTTGGATTCGCTGTTACAATATGATGACTTGCCCATTATAAGACTAATAATAATTGAGCCATGACATGAGATTGCCAACTATGTGGTATGTGCGACCAGCATAGCCTCAGATCAGCCTGCGCTTACGCGCAGTCTGATCAGAGCCTTTGCTAGTCGCTTGAATATTCTAAGAAAATTAAGCTACTGACCGAATATCATTTGACGTTTCTAAGCCTAAAGGAGGCTGCACAGGCTTGTCCGAGTCTATACTTGTCAAAATGCCACATTGTTGGAAATCACATGTCACGGCTCAAATATTATCTTACCTTGAAAAGAAACTATTTTCTTAGCCTTGTGCTGCATCAGTGAATATTTAAACTGTTTAATATCCAGTATAGAATAGTCCGACGTCTGTTCCACTGGCACAGATGCTGAAATAGAAGAGTACGAACACCGTGGATATAGCGACGGATGAAATGAATTGTTTCATACAACTTACTACTGTAAATTCGCAAATTTTCGCGAGGGTTTCATTTTCGCGAAGCTTCGCATATATGCGAAGTTTCGTGAAAATAAAGTCCTCGCGAAATGGCGAAATTATTCGGTCGATTACTGGTAAGGTAAATCATGCAGTAATCGTGTCTCTTAACGCTATCCGCGAAAATAAAATTCTCGCGAAAATTTGCGGATTTACAGTAAGCCCCAATTGACCGAAGACGCAGCAGACGACCACTGATGTAGGGTTATGTCAGGGATACCGATGATTATTATCCCACGTTTAGATACTGTGCCGTATCCATACTCCGATATCAGTGCAATAACCATTTATTATGAAGCATCACCTACCTTTCTGTCATTTCAAAAAGTGTTTGGGCCGAAATATGGAGGTTTTACGAAATTCAAGTAATATTCTACACAACGAGAATTTCAATTTTTGTTCGACGCCATTAGGCATACGACGTCAAAATCTTGAGCATCCAAAAAAAAAACGTGACGATATTAAGAGTATGCTTTGGCATTAGTGACTTTATACATGATCACCAGCAGAAATAAGTTACTTAACAAAGTGTATCAACGTCGGTTGCATCGCCAAGTTTGACGTGACGACCCCAAAGTCATCAACATATACGTACATGTATCCCGTTTAGATCCACACTTGTTCATGTATAAAGGTTAACTAATTGATTAAACGTCTCCAATGATTTTTTCCATGTGTGTTTAAGTTTATGTGTAAAATCGACCTTCACTATGGTTTAATTAACTTTATAGTAAAACATATCTCGCTCATCGATTCCGCAACGTGTGACACGTGCCTTTCCGTGTCCCACCCTTCTGATTTCCAATGACTTATTCAAGGGGAAAGAGAGCCATTACCAGGACGAGCATATACAAATGCATGGACAGAGTATGTACTTGTGGTAAGGTACGTTTTAGCTAACTCCGTCTATATTTGTTTCTTTTCTGTCAATGAAGGAAATTCTTTGGACGCCATGAAATTGATCTGACTCTCGCGCCATTCAGGTAGAATAGCTGCACATATCGTTTTAAGCCCTCGATTATTAGTTCCCTTATAAATTCGAGACGGTTTTGACCATCACAAATTCACATGGGTATAAAACGATATAGATACTGGACATCTGCCTCAATTTATAAAACTTTTTTTATGCTCAATAAAACTGAGCATGATATTTATCATGCTCATAATTGTTAAAATGCCAACCATTTGTTGGCATTTTAACATTTATTAGCATGATAAATACAACATCTGAGTGTTTGAAAGGAAGAAAAATCTTTATTTTTCAGCATCTTAGTTTTTATGAGCATTTGAAATTTCATGCTCAGTTGAGCATAAAAAAGTTTTATAACCTCGGAGCCTGAATTCTTCCAACTTCAATATCTGAGCCAATGTAGTCATACATGTACATGTACTCGTTAATATGGCACGTTTATGTGTTTGTGTTGATGCTTTACGTCCCAATCAACAATTTTTCAGTCATGTCGGGACGTTTCCTGGGTTGCTCTTGCTAAAGGACACAGCACAGTGAGGCTCAAACCAGCGAGTCGAGCTCTCTACCACTGAACCACTACACTCCTCTTACACCTTGTTTAATGACCATTCGAGCCTTTAAACTTTAAAGTTTCACGTTAAAAACGGAAGTGGATACCAAATTAGTAAAACAAATATCGTTAGAAAATGGGCTTATAAAGTTGCATGGTGTTTTGTCAAACATATTTACATAAAATAAAACACATACAATGATTTAATATGTGCAGCTGATCTTTTCCGAAAATTTCGGAAAATTCGGAAAATTATCAATTTTTAAAAAATCAAAAAAAAAAATCTGTTATACGCAAAATGTCAAGTGTTTGGTGGTTTTTCATGTCGACTAGGCAGGTTTGAAATTACCTGTACTTGAATTCGATAAAACTGCAATCAAAACGCTTATTTTCCTCAAAAAGTTGATTTTTGCATTTTTGAACCCAAAAATCGTGAAATGATAGAAACCTATTCCAAAACACCACTTAACTTTAGTCCATTACAATGTACATACTTGACCAAAAATTCATTTCAATATCACTTGGTCTTAGTCAGAAAAAAAAAAGAAATTGAAAAGTGGCCACTTAGAACTTCGGTTCAGTGTAGATGTAAGTATTCAAGACTCACTATAGATATAAGCATTCAAGACTCACTATAGATGTAAGTATTCCAGAGTCTGTAGATATAAGCATTCAAGACTAAATAAATTAGCAGACTTGTACCTAGACAAAGACAAACGATATCTGCTCGTTAAGGGAACGTAAAAATAAAATATTTATAAAAACCTGACATTAGATAGGGAGCTATCACCTTGTAAAATCATTCAATTTATCCCCTAGGGTACAACGCATATGGGCAATACTTGGACTAGGTTTGGTCGTTTAGCGGGGAGTCTAATAGACTCCCCACTAAACGCCTCATGCCTAGTATCTAGCCGATTTTATATTGCCGGTGCGGTGTAATTGTTTGTGGCCTATTTCTTTGTTCCTAGCCTAAATCATACAGACAAATAAAGCACCCGGAAGCTGCTGCAATTAGACCTTAGAAATCTTAATTGAAAATGAGGGTTATCAATTATCGATGAGCCTTGTTTTGAGAAACGACAATTTTCAGATTTCCGGACACGAAGCCCAATATCAGCAGATCTGTAGTTCCTTTGTATGCTACCGACTACATGTAATTGCATGTCTCTGTCGGTGTAAGACAAAGTTCCCGACCAGTCTATGAAGATCGGCATGTCGATCTAGCCGGTGCTGGTCGTCCAAGGTTCTTCTTTGTGACTAAAAAAACTTTTTTCAAGCTCACCTCCGTTTTGCATGGGATTTCAATTGCTCCTAACAACTAAAATACATGTACTGCAAAAATATAGATTGTTCTTGTTTTCAAACTCTCAGAGGTTGAATTTGTCCAGCTATTTTAGAGCAGGATGAATTTCATGCTAGTTGAGTTGAGGAAGAAAAAACATGTTTTATAACCTCGAAGCCTGGTCTAGCGTTGTCCGCTACCGAATAATTGCAGGACATTTTGATGTCAGACAAAGCTCCCTACCAGCCTACGCAGATCGGTATGTCGATCTACCCGACACTGCCTCTGGGGGAGACGGGTCTTTCACGGTTTGTCTCTCTGATACTAATCAATTGAGCCTGTATCCAGCATACTGCACATGTACAAATTGGCATGTGCTCACATCGAAGATTCAAATAAGTCTACACAACCGCACAGTATGATCTTAGTTTTCTGCCTGAAAAAACGTTGGACTTTTGGCTACCAATAGAGAGCCAATCGAAGACTCTGATCAGACTGCGCGAATGCGCAGGCTGATCTGAGTCTTCGATGAGCGCGCATGCCAACTTGTATCCTTTTCTGGACACCGGCTCATTTCCAATACACGACAGGGACTGTGGACGAGATCTTGAACCAAGATAGGCGCTTTGATTGCTCTCAAGCAACCCATAAATCGCCCAACTTCGATTTGAAACAGAAGGCATATTGGAAAAACAACTTCTTTGATTGCCTAAGTAAGGCTAAATACTTTCGTGCAATTCCCAAAATATTAACTTTATTTGTTGAAACATATCCGATTCTGTCTCATAAAATGTATTTCTGTAAATTGTAGGATGCGCCTAAAGGGTGAACAGAAAGACATCAAGTTGATCGAAAAACATTAAATATTCACTTTTATAATGTACAAACAAAGAGATCACATAAATATTAAATGAATTTGTTCAGTTCTCAAGCGTTAGAAATAAACAATTTTGCCACCCTGCATTGCATTGACCGCTGCTATAGTCATGTCTTTTATTAGATATTTAGTTAACTCCTCAAAGTTTGTCAACAGCTAATTTTAGTTCTAAGCAAATACAACCTTAAACATCATGTTACAAAACAATTGATGCATTCTTTTTGTGTTAACATCAGGATTTGTTAACATCAGGATTTGTTAACCCTCAAATGTGAAGTTGGTTTGACAAATCCTGATGTTAACTTCTTAAGAATGCATCAATTATATATTGTTATTTGACTGCCAGCAAAGCCCTACTCTAGCAGGCTAAAGCTGCTTGCAACGGCTTTGTACAGAAGCTCATGCATGATCGTGCTTCCTAAATTTAGCTCTGATGCCAGAAATCCCAACATTATTTTTAGCTGTCTGGCAGCCTTGACAAAACTCATGTCCACCTGTCCACAGCTGATTTTAAATCTGATGCCAGGAATCCCTCAACTATTTTTAACCACCAGTCAGCCTCGACAAAACCCACGTCTACCTGTCCACAGCTTAATTTAGATCTGATGTCAGGATTCCCAAAGCTAATTTAGCTGCCAGGCAGCCTTGACAAATGCCATGTCTACCTGTCCACATGTAATTTTAGATCTAAAATTATATAAAAAAAATCACATAACAAAACAATTGATGCATTCTTGTTCGGTTAACATCAGGATTTGCCAACTCTCGAAAGTGATGTCCGTCTCATCTTCTCCTGGGTGGACACACTTTCTCGGGTTGATATATCCTGATATTAATCGAAAAAGAATGCATCGATTGTATGGTGTCGCCATTGATGAAGTGTGCACAGTTTGTGTTGAACAACAAAGCCAAGTTTGCTGTCCGTTTTAACGCGGTGGTTCTGCTGTTTGTTGTTGATTCATTGTTTATTGTTGCTCCCATTGTTTCACTCGGTTTGGGGGGGTGGGGGTCTGTGTTATGCATTTGTTTGGTTTTGCAGTATTTAGCGTCCTTTCTGGTTTTGCAATCATCTTCATTGGGATGAGAAAGCTGGTTTCTTTGCTTTAATTGTCTTCCTGGTGACCCTCACGATGCCGAAGTTTGGTCTGCAGTGTGTGATTGTGGTATTTCCTGATTGTACTCACTAGCTTTTTGTTATGTTGAGATTGAAACAGAGCACCTATGCAATTCAATCGGAACTGCCTCGTGCCAATGCCGGGGAATCAGACCTCGGATGTACATCGATGGTCTACTTTGATAACGTGACGCTGACGTCACAGAAACCATGCCGATACACTGACAAGTTTGATTGCAGCGAGACAAACGACAATTACAGCATTCCACAAGTCGCTGTAAATGAAGTTTAGGTGTGTGTGGGGTTTTTTTACAATAAAATATTGGTATAGCGATATTTTATTGAAAAAAGCATAAACTTCATTTATTTCGTTAATTTATAGAGCTGAACCCACATGATACAGAACTAATTGCAGCTTTTTCATACATAATACATATACTTGGCCTTAAATACACCCAAGGCTTGATTCTCGAATTGGGTCGACTGGTTACTTAATTCTGCTGCGAGATCAGTTTCCATTAAAAATTGATGTCAATCGGGGTAATTCTGGCTTTGTTGCTACACACCTTTTACCAAGTATTTTCCACTTCTCGAACCCATGATAACAGGAATTCCAATGAAATCGATCTCAGAATTACCGGCTTGTTAAAATAACCAGAATGAATACTTAGTTTTTTATCCCGACATTTTCAAACGAACACCATTCCTCTTCATTCTATACTTTATATGTTTTCCGACTTTCGCTTAAAGTTTTCTTTAACTTTCCTGTTGAATGAGCAACGCCAACAACTATATATTCTAGAAATCTGCAAAGCATCTTGCTATTAGTATTATTCACATAAGGTCGTATGTAACATATAGTTTAAAGGTACCGTCGTTTATTTATTTTCATTTGTTTCCATGTGTTCTATTGTTCTATAAGTACCACTGTCTATGACGTTAATATTAAACATTTCAAATGCATTTTTAAAGTCATTTCAAACACTTTAATCCTCTGCTTCATAAGTTAAGTTGCTGTCAAGAACCACCATAAACATTTCTTCTAATACATTCTACGTAAAGAAATGAGCAACTTAGACATAAAATGTACCTTATTATCATTATCATGATTATTATATAATTCATATGTTTGGCCCCAGCCTGTGTTGCAAGGGCTAGCGCAACGTGTCGAAAAATAACATACCCTAAGAGTATATAGAGTGAAGACTTTTTTGAAAATAAAGCAATCTTTGAAGAAGCTGGTCGATTGGCATGGGCTGTTGTTTTCGTGTCTACCCACTCCACGACAGAGCCTCAAGGTTTATTTTCGCTCGTCCCGATCAAGATACTCGTATATAAAGAATTTTAAATGTATTTGCATTGGATAACTTGACAAATAGTAATGTTCATTAAGAGAGATATGAAAATATAAAATCATAATATTGTCATTTTGGTCAATAGACCTGCTATATACCCTTTCAGAACATGATTAAAATGCTGTAGATTGCTAACGACACGGGTTAATTTCCATTGTTGTTCTCTCTCTTTACAAAGGGTCTCATTTTCAGAATGCTTTTCAATATTTGGGCTTCGTCGCACAAAAAAAATAATAATGAAAAATACACACCTGATTTTTTCCATGCGACTAACAAAGGCACAGACTGTCAGTCTGCGCATCAACGCAGTCCGATCAGTACCTTCGCTATTAGCTGTCAGCTAAACTTGAATATCTGAGTCGCGAGCCATTTTCTTTGTTTCATCATGGTGTGTTAATTTGATTAGATTGTTTCTCTATATGATAATACATTGCAATAGTTAGGTGGCCTCCAAGCGAGCTTAACAGTTTTGTGCTTCAACAAAAGCAGAATCTAGGGCGAATTTTTGGTACCTGTAAAATGCATTTAAACCCACCCCGGTGGCTTAGGCTGCTGTCCGATCTAAGGCAGTGGTTCTGTTGTTATTGATTCGTTGTTGATTGTTACTCCCATTGTGGGATTCTGTAATTGTTCTATGTTTTGTTGTGCGTCACTTTGTGTCCATTCTAGTTTTACAATCATCTTGATGGGAAAGAGAGGGCTGGTTGCTTTTTTTCTTTTTTGTTTGTCTTCCTCGTGTCTCATGATTGTTGTGTGGCTCTTCCTCACGGTGCCACGGGTTTGCCCGCAGTTTGTGATTGTGATTCGTCCTGATCATACTCACTAAATTTCAACATTTGTCTCTGTAACGGAACAGGTTGGTTTGAGCCTTACCTGGTTGCATACCCGAAAACAGTTTCTTTTCGCGAGGAATCGCATTTATATTGATATGAGATGGGAGTATCCTTTCCTGAGTTACCCGAAATAAGTAATATCAGGGTAATATCACCTACATCCTACCAAAATATCTGGAAATGTCCGGAAGTCTGAAAAGTGTCGTTACTCAAAACAAGTTTCAGTGATAATTTATAACCCTCATTTTCAATTAAGGTTTCTAAGGCCTAATTACAGCAACTTCCGGTTGCTTTATTTGCCTGTATGATATAGGCCAGGAACAATGAAATGGGCCACAAACAACTACATGTACAACGTACTCTGCAATATAGAATAAACATTGGAGGCTGCTGTTTAGATACTAGGTATGGGGCGTTTAGTGGGAGTCTAATAGACTCCCCGCTGAGCGCCCCATGCCTAGTCCAAGTCTGTCTATAGCCGAAGACGTCGCGCCAGGTGTCGTTGTGTATGATGCTTTTCACCCTTTTATATCCTGGGTACTTTTAAAAGCAAACAGTAAAGTACCAGATGAAATGCCGCATGATGCGGCATTTCATCAGGGACTTCACTGTTTGCTAAGATAAAAACTACATGTATCTCCAGGAACATTTAGAAATTTCGACCTGTTTCCCCTTAAAATACAAAATGGACAAATTCTTGCTTATTGTATCAATAAGTATCGGAAAAACCATCAGAAAGAAAAGGGTTATAGTCATTTTCAAGTTCAGCTAGCATTACTTTTGAAAAAAAAAAGAAAACAACAAAAGACTATGCTTGGTGTCTAGAAATGTTATACATGCAATGTTTGTTACATGAACCTGTCACGAAAAACGTGGTTAATGGCAAGAACGGACTATGGCAAAAAAGGTTTCTGTTGTGTCACTTTCTCAATTGCCATCAAGCTGTATACACCTACAGGAGCTTCTGAGGCTTTATTTCTTATTTGAAAGTACCTGGGGAATAATTGATAGTTCATTGTCAGCACAGTGGCCATGCTAGATCCGGCCAGCTGTCTAACAGCATCCGACAGTAGATAAACTCAATCCACTTATAAAGGAGCCACTCCCCTACCGGGGGTCCAGGAATCATGACTTTTAAAATGTATTTTAAGTCCCATCCCACTTAATGAATATCGAGCTGAAATCGATGTCATAATTTTATCGTGTATCGATGTCGATTTAGTGTATTGTTGTCGGCAATATATTACCATTGCTGGGTTGAAAGCAAGTCTTGCCTCTTCAGTAGGAGTGAAAACTCGAAGAGATTAAAAATATTTCATAGGTTATTCTTTTGTGCTGTATGAAAATATTTACGATCAAAACTAAACGCTATGTTGCTTCACTTTTACTGTCTCTTAAACACATAACACTTTAGCGATAAACTTTGTCGTCAAACGTTTTGAATCCAGATCAGGCCCAACAATTGGGCCTGATCTGGGTCCAAGCTGTTTGACATTCTGATGTTATTGCTGATAGATGTCTTGAGACAACTAAGAAAAATCAGCAGATGCAAATATCTAGAATAAAAAGAGTTAGCAAAACAAATGGCAATGCCTTGTACTACAGTTCAACGAAGCAAACATGGGAGGCTCCAGTGTGTGTGTGTGGGGGGGGGGGGGGGGGGTGGAGCAGGGGGATCCGGACCCCCCTGGAAAATCATAAGTGACTAAAGGTTTCCTTAGAAATTATTGTACGGACCACCCGCCGAGAAGCAATTGAACCTTGGGTCCAATTGCTTCTCGGGGGAGGACCGTACGGCCCTCTATGAAACACGTCGACCCCCCCCCCCCCCCCCAAAAAAAAAAAAGGAAAAAAAAGATAACGTTGTCAGAATCCTCCTGACGGAGTTTTCTTGATCAGCGTATGGTAAAACGCCATTTGGTGCTAAAGATTGAAAACAAGAGGGAACCTCGGGCCCTACGTCGCTCATCTGAGAATATTGTTTATAAGGTCAGGGGAAATATCATCCAGCCCAACATCTAGCAATGAATCGTTGATGGATCAGTATTACATGGCAGATCAAAGTAACATTGAGGAAAATAAAAGGACGTAGACACTCAATGGTAGTGACCCTTTTAATCAAAAGTGAATCAAATCTGACCAATGGCTGATAGGATGCAGATTCTTGGCGGCCATATTTTTCAACACATCAAACTCGGTATAATGACCATTTGTGTTTAATAATTTGAGCCGTGACATGTGATTTCCAACAATGTGATATTTTGACAAGTGTAGACTCAGAGACGCCTGTGCAGCCTCCTATTAAGCTTAGAAACTCCAAATGATGTTCAGTTAGTGGCTTAACTTTCATAGAATATTCAAGCGACCAGCAAAGGCTCTGATCAGACTGCGCGTATGCGCAGGCTGGTCTGAGCCTTTGCTGGTCGCCCATACCACATTGTTGGAAATCTCATGTCGCGGCTCAATTCCAAATCAGCCTAGTAGTTTTCTTAATGTTTCCCTATATACAAAGGAAAAACTGCCTTCCCAACCCCTCCTGGCAGACATTGTTGTTAACAGATCAAAATCATTTTAGCATTCTAGATAGGGGATCATCGAAGGACCATGTTTACCATCAAGTAATTTTAGAATCGGCCCAGTAGTTTTTAACCAGAAGATTTTCATCTGTTTCCCAATTCATACATAGGAAAACTTCGCCCCTTGGTGGCCATGTTTTTCAGCGGATCAAATTAATTTGAGCAATCTTGGTGGTGGCCACCCAATAAGATTGTTTGTCAAGTTATTTTCAAATCGGCACAGAAGTGTTTGGCAATGAGAGTTTCTATGTTTTCCAAATAAATTCATTTGAAACATTCACCCCGCCCCTGGTGGCTATGTTTTTCAACAGTCAAATCTAGTTTAGCAATCTTGGTAGAACGTCAACTAAGGACCACTTGTACATCGGGCCATGAGTTTTTTACAAGAAGATTTTAAAGCTTTTCCTTTTGGTTGCCATGGCAACCAGAATATTTCGCATGTAATAAATAATCTTGTAGCAACATTGAAAGGAGACTTCACAAGTTTGATGAAATTCCATCTAGTGGTTTCATTTCAAGAAATTGTGACAAACGCCGGGCGACGAGTGGACG
The DNA here is from genome assembly GCA_964019695.1 of Loripinus fragilis. NCBI lineage: Eukaryota > Metazoa > Mollusca > Bivalvia > Lucinida > Lucinidae > Loripinus > Loripinus fragilis. The sequence continues at coordinate 55,363,614 of OZ026526.1, read as the reverse complement.
GACGGACGATCGAACGACGGATATACTATCATCACAAAAGCTCACATAGAGCTTATGGCTAACGGGGTAGGCTCAAGCCGTGCCAATAAAACGGTTTTTATAGGAAAGGGAATATGTTTCCTCACCAAAATCTGGGAAAGGATTCAAAAGGGCTTATACTTGCCGGTAAACTTACAAAATAAAAAGAACAAACAAATGAGCCGTGGCATGTGATTTCCAACAATGTGGCATTTTGACAAGTGTAGACTCAGACGAGCCTGTGCAGCTTCCTGTTAAGCTAAAAAAACTTCAAATGGTGTTCAGTCAGTAGCTTAACAGTCCGTCAAGCAAAGGCTCTAATCAGACTGCGCGTATGCGCAGGCTGATCTGAGTCTTTGCTGGTCGCACATACCACAGAGTTGGAAATCTCATGCCACAGCTCAAATCTGAAAGATAACATTTTAGTCATTGGAAAGAACTTAGAAAAGCAGATAAGTAAAGGACTCTTGTGAGGCTCAAAATTGAGCATGTATTTTTTTTACGATGGAGGTATATAATTCCATCTAACATTTCGTCTATTGTGTCTGGAAATGGATAGAGATTGGTAAGTCCGTATCAATTTCGATATTGAGTGTCCCTCCCCGCCTCCATCTCACCCCAACGGTCAATTAATTACAACCATGCAACTACCAGCTTAGCAAAAGCGTAGTTAATGAAATCAAATTTGGTGATATAGCTGTCATGTAAAAATAAACAATTTGCCATATCGTGACAGTAATTTTAAAACTGATTGGCAGCTTGAGATGTTTAAAAGGGACAAAGCTAATGGTATAGAGGCAATTCCAATGTGCACAATTCAATAAATGAGTATTTTTCACCATAAACTTTATTTTTTCACAAACTTCTCAACTACTTTTTATGTTTCAGTGTAATGAGCATGTAGAAATGAACAAGTTTTTGTTTAGTTTGGCATAATAAAAGACAGCCAATTTTATATTATTGACAGCCAATCTTTATATGTTTCTTTGGAATGAAATGCTAAATTGGTGGTTGCCTGGTTGTAAGCAAGCTAAGAACAAAATCTGTTGATATGGTATTTAATGAAATATATACATAATACACAAATTAAAGTTTTAAAAAGCTTGCCATCTTGAAGCACAATTATATGTACAATGTGTAATGAAAAAACATACTTTTCCATGTATTAACGTTTGCCAAGCCCGAGTGTGATCATGTGTTGTCACATTATCACACTCGGGCTTGGCAAACGGATGCTCTATCGTCATTGTTATATACCTTCCTTTCCAGCACATCGGGCTTAATTGCAATGAAGCCCTCTGCTGTCGTGTATTAATGGGAATGAAGCCCGCGGCCAGTGATTGGTCAACGGCAGCCGCATTGCGACAGTTTAAATGTAGATGAAATGTGGTCTCTATAGTAAACACTTATTAGATATTATAACAATGTCTATTAAACATATACATGAATGCCCTTTATTTATTTGACTTATTAAAGTAAGTAAGGGTACAAAGATCAGGAATCGATACAAACAAGTACCACACCTGACCCAGGATACCAATCGGAAAGTGACAAACCCCTTTCCAACCAAGGTTAACTCAAAGCAACTGTCTGGGGTTATCAGTAACTTCCAAATCATTGAAATGCTGTGTTTCCTAGATTATGCCCACGAAGTTGAAGTCTTGTCATTCTACAGCTTCATATCACAGATCAACTTATTCAGAAATATAAATCGTCTGCAAAAACATTATCTTTTTACAGAAACTCTAATATTTCATTTCTGCACCCACCTGTAAACATGCATAGTGATAGTGCTGTTCAGATTCATATCAAAATCAGCATACCCATGCATATGGACACTGCACAGACAAATGTACGGATAATAACAATAATAATCATTTGAACCCTTTGTGCACTGATGGAACATACTTTCTGATTTGATACAACAAACTTGGGATGCACCATTATACAGTCAACGACCAAAAGTAATTCCACAAAATTATTTTTTCTATAGGCTTTAAATGCATTTTCATGTATACAAGAATCTGTGTGCGTGCGTGCGTGCGTGCGTGCGTGCGTGTGTGTGTGTGTGTGTGTGTGTGATACCAAGGTTAAATATCAATAGCTTTATATTTGCTGTAACTGGGAATAATAGATGCATGTTCTGTACATTAATGAAGTTTCGACTTCGCATTTTTAAAATACAGCAGTTTAAACTTTTACAAAATTTTAAAAATGCCATTTTTCCGTTGACGTCATGGGTGACGTTGTCCAAAAGTTGTCAAATATTAAATAATGTACAAATCCCTGACGCTTTAAAATGAATGAATATTGCTGAAAATAAAATGTATATTGCCTTATTCAATTAACTTTCAAACGACATCACAAGCATAATTATACGTTGGCTAGATGAAGCATGGTAAATTTTCTCGCAGATGTGAAAGTACACTGAAGTCTGGGTTTCTGACGTTGTGGAAATACTTTGGTCTCTGACTTTATATATCGAGGGGCCACAGGTTATTATTTCCAAATAAAAACTTTATTCCTTTCTCTCTCTGAAGATCAGTTTGTCTTAGCAAAAAGTGTAGACCCTGATAATGCATTAAGCGGCGTTTCACCTGGAACTTCACTGTTTGCTTAAGTACCCATTTAAGTCAATGGGCTTAGTACTGGGCTTATGCTAAGTTACCGCTAATAAGCCCATTAACTTTTTGTGAGGATTTTTTTATGCTTACGTTGTCATCTGCTAGTGATTTTTTTTCTTCAAAATAAGCTTTTTTTCAAAATACTCTTACAGCGTACCATCACTGAGTGTCAACTAGTTTGGATATAAATCAGGCCCGAAAAAACGTTTGGCTTGACCTAGGTCCAAACTATTTGCAAATGTTGTTAGCCTACGGCAAAAATAGTCTATAGCAGGCTAAAGAGTTATAATAGACACTAATCATCAATGCGAGATGTGGAGTTTGTGAAATGGCAGCAATGTCGGCCCTGTATGTAAATATACAGGAAGCTAGTCTGATGCCCTGCCTCCACATATGTCCATTGTGGGATCCTGGATAAACGCGGGGTTCCAGAGTGGTGTCTCTGAACTAATGTACAGGTTAGTGCTAAATATTTGGATCAAACCCAACTGATCACATATTACCATCTTTCATGGCAATAAACATGGTGTGTCAGCATAAGGTGGCACATTTATGATATTTTTCCATAATTATATTAAATGTACAATTTTTATGTTAGTTAATGTTTTTCGTCGTGGTCAAATGTTCATGTTCCGTGTGTCTTATTCTAGCAAGCGGCGAATATGGGCACCGTGTTCTCCCTTGAAAAGCTCTGATCCAGTTTGCAGCGTCACTTGGGCAGGACGCTTCGAACAGCAATCCGGTATTCCCGTCCCTCTCACGCACTTGAAATCGCGTGCTTTCATTGACCATGTTCACCAAACATCGTGCATAGTTAAATTGTCCGTATCTGAATGTACACTGCTCGTCCCTGTAGAGAATAGCTTCATGTCTTGGGCATGCCTCAAAAAGCTTCATATAAAGATTCACTTTCTTTTCGCCATCCGAAGTATTTAATATAAGAAATATTTTGCCATCTAATATATGTCTGCTTGTAAGTTCACACTGGAATGATCTTTTATTACTCATGGTAACTACAGATAAATTTTCCTCAGAACTGATTTACACGTCTTTAACGTTGGCGATCTAGTACTATCCCTGTGATCATTTGTTAGAACTTCCTTTATATAGTGTTTAATGATGACGCTCCTGAGTGACGACCTCCTACTACGTATATAAATGTATACGTATGCCTGACATAAATGACCTTTTTAAGTACGTATTTTCTTATTTCATATCTGCATCATAACATATTCTACATGTAGGAGGGGCCTTTGGAAAGTTCGTAGCATGGCATCATAACTCCACAATGCGTCGATAAAATGCTATCAAATAATACATTTTTGGAAACTAGAATTCAATGGTTTGATATTTGTCGAAAAGGGACTTGGCGTGCACGTGCAGTGCATGCTCGAAATGAGTAAGGTTTTATATATTGGCGGAAATTTTAAGCAAAATGTTTGGGAAAAAATCGAAAGGAAATTCGGAACTTTATTTACGATCATGATTTGACAAATTAACGATTTGGTGCCAACTTATTTTTTATTGAAATGTAATATGCGATCACTGGTTGCAGGACTTAGATAAATGGTAAACTTTACAAAAATGGGACTTTTTGTGATTTTTCTTTATAATTTTACCATAAATTGTGTCACTACAGGAACAAGAAATATGCCTATAGATGATATGTTTTCCATTATATGTAGCGAATATTGTATAAAAAAAATTCGTCGAGAAAAAATGCTGATTCCTGATCTTTGCTCTCTTTCTTACTTTGTTTAGTTCTGTATTCAAGAAAATTATTCCTGATAACACTACCCCTACTTTTCAAGAAGTGGGTGGGGTAATTGAACCCCACATATTTTGTCGAAGGCATAAGAATTTCTCATGGTATCGCGTTATCCTTCACAAAATTGATTGATTACTCTTTTGTTTACCACTGTTTTCAATTGAAATGAATCAGAACGTCAACTCATAGCTAAACTCACCATCTTCCCCATGGGTAGATTTTAATAGCTATCTTCCCTTTGTTCTGGTTTACAGAATTTCCTATTGATTTCAATACAAGCGCACAAAGTGTGTTTGACAAAAATACCAACGTAAGGCATGTTCAAACTACTATCGGTAACAAAATTTTCAGAATATGTGCATTTAGACTTGCGATTTTTAGACGAAAATAATACTTTCTTAACGGTCTTCGTATTGTCACATTAGAAACAACAAAATCGGTCATTACTTGTATGATAACTTTACCAGATGGTGGCCTACCAAATGGTACAAAATTATCAAATTTTATCAAATATTGTAAATGTTCTGCATACTTTTCAAAAGATAAAAAAAAGTTACCTATTCCATTGAAATTATGCGTTTTCCATTCACGATAGTATTTTTGGTGTCTGCATTATCATGATTATAGCATTTTCATAAAATTGAAGTCATAACATAGAAGAAAGATAGCTGTTCAAAATGATACCAAACATGAATGGGGTTTGCTATTAGGTTACTGAGATAATAGACCATGATAAGTACTTTCCAAATGCCCCTCGTACATGAACTTTTCCCAAGGTTACTTCGAGAATTTAGTAAATGTCAAGAAATACGTCAGTGACAAATAAGACAGCACATAGATTTCAGAGGCCCGAGCTGGGGAGCATTGGTAATTATTTAGCGGAGCTGGAGAGTACGCACGTACTTTTAGGAGATTTGGGGAGATCAGATCAATTTTTTAGGGATCAAGGGGGCACAGACCACCCTGTCGGGCCTCATGTCGGTAATTATCGTATATACACAAAACGCCTCTGATAAACGCATATGCTGACATATCCAGCGAAATTCTTAGAGGTCTAAAGAGCTACGTGCATTAAGGGGCTTTTTGGCCCCCTATCAGGCTAAAATATAAAAATGTTTTTCAACAATTTGTTCTTATTAGTTTATTAGAACAATAACCAAAGTGTAAAAGTCTCAAATTACTTTGACTTTTACCGTTGCTATGGTAACAAAAATGACCGCCAAGATAGGCTGAAAAATAGGAACTTGACGATTTTGGAGCAAAATTGAGAGGTTTGACAGAGAAATTAACATAGAAGACAAGCAAATACCAAAAATATATTTTAACAGAAGATGAGAACTAACACGGCACACAACATATTAAAATGATTTTTTGGTATTTAGCTGTGCTGATATATAATTCTTAAAAATCGGTCTCCAAAAGCCTTAAATTTGGTCCAAAATGGCAATTTCTCTGTTTAAAGCCTATTTTGTCGGCCATTTGTGTTACCATAGCAACGTTAAAATTTAAATAAATGCCGAAACTTTACACTTCAGTTATCCAATCAAAAGAAATTGGTAAAAAGCAATTTTCAGTTTTTGGCTCTAGTGGGGTCAAAATAGCCCCTCAATGCACGTACCCCTTTTGGTCTAAGCCTTCATCTACATACATACTTCGTGTATGCGATCAGTGAGGGTTCTGGTGAACATCTGCGCATACATGCGCAGACTCGATAAGTATCGAAATATCATACATTCCTTGACAAGATTTCCGTGGTCTTTCTAAATATTCCCACAGATTGGCTTGAGCAGACGGTGTAAACCCCAATCAGATTGGTCCAGCGTAAGCAATACCACTGTTTACCATTATATCTCTACATTGTGCATGCAGCATCACGGGTGGGTATCCTCAGATTCGCGAGGGTCTGTTGCTGGTACAAGTACATTATCGCCTTGTCAGTTTGTCGCAGTACTAACTTGTGTATTCTTTCCATTGGTACTCAGTTTGGGTACGCATGCCATTTAGAAGCGAATGTGTCATACTGGACACTCCTAAACGAGTATATTTGCAAACAGTGAAGAGTCAGTCTCAGACGACATGTCGCAGAACCGCACCGTTTGCTGAGATAAAAACAATATTTAGGTTCATTTAGAAATTATAACCCGTGGCACCTTGGTCCGAGGGGGAGGGGAACTAACTATTTAAGTGTATACAGGGACGTGCCAATCCAGGGGTCTTATTTTCAGAGTGTCTGGAACAAGGATGGGGATCATCACAAATGATCAGGGAAATGGTTTCAGACGGCATACCTGTCTGAGAAAGGGGTTCATGTCTGTCTGTAAAGGGGTGGGTAAACTTTTTTTTTAAAAAAAAGGAGAAAAGACATTTGAGCCAAAAACTTGAGATTTCCAACAATGTGGCATTTTGACTCAGATGAGCCTGTGCAGCCTCCTTTTAAGCTTAGAAACTCCAAATGTTGTTCGGTCAGCAGCTTAATAGTCATAGAGTATTCAAGCAACTAGCAAATGCTCTGATCAGACTGCGTGTTTGCGCAGGCTGATCTTAGGCTTTGCTGGTCGCACATACCACATTATTGGAAATCTCATGCTGTGGTTCATTTTCACATATATTTGACATTTATTTTATTCAGAAAATGGAGCAAACATGAGAACCAATGGTATTTCCCATGACCTTGAAATGTGACCTTGACGTGGAGTCTGCATAGCAGAATCAATGGTTCTGCACACCGTGTCATCGAGAGGAACAGTTGGTTAATCGTTCAGGAATACATGTTTGGAGTGAACATGCAATTGAACGCCAAATCACACCTGGAGGTCTGAGCTTAACCTTAGGTCGCTGTAGCCGTCGTGGGCTCTGCACACCGTCTCACTAAGAAGAATATTTGGACGAAGTTTAATGAAAATCGTTCAAAGCGTTCAGGAGATATGAAGTGGACACAAAATTCAAGGGTACATCTCGTGACCTCGAGGTGTATCCTTGACCTTAAAGTGTGACCATGACCTCGAGTCTGGGTACATTTGCTAAAGTTTAATGAAAGGTTTTCAAAGGGTTCCGGAGATATGGAGCAGACACAAACTTTAAGGGTAAATCGAATGACCTTGAACTGGGATGGTGGCCCCAAGTCTTAATAGCTGAGCCAGGAATTCTGCACTTCGTCAGTAGGATTTTAGTGAAGTTAAATGAAAATCTATCGAAGTGTTCAGGAGATATGGAGCAGACACACATTTAATTTGAAATCACATGACTTTGTAGTGTGACCTTGGGTCTGCGTATCCGAGTAATTGGTTCTGCACATCGTCTCACTGAGAGGAACATTTGGGTGAACTTTAATAAAAATAATTGAAAGGGTTCAGAAGATATGGAGAGGGCACAGAATTCAATGGTAAATCCCATGACCTTGAAGTGTGACCTTGACCTCGAGTCTAGGTGATTGAGTCATGGGTTCTGCAAACCTTATCACTGAGAGGAACATTTGAGTAAAGTTTAATGAAAAGCGTTCAATGAGTTCAGGATTTATACCACCCTTACCAACTTTAGCACGAAATATCTCACGATGTGCAAGGTCTACACTGATGTAGGTGGTATAAAATAGTTAAACCATGTCTGTCCACCTGTACGTAGGATAATCCACTCGGTAAAGCTCGTGGATTATCTCCACGTACAGGTGGACAACCCATGGTATAACTATTACATATGGAGCCTACACTTCAGGACACTGAAGTGTTACGGACAGACTAATTGACAGACTGACTGACCATTCAAATAGCCCCCATCAGCTTCGTTGTTGGGGTTTAATTAACCTGTGCCCCCTCAATATAAACAATGCATCAGCCAAAGTTTATTGTATCAAACCAGGTAGAAAAATTCATTAGTACATAAAGGGATAAGCTTAAGCCTGGCATCCTTTTATGGGACATAGGTAAGCACTGCATAAAGAAGCATCTGATCAGAGTCTTCACTGCATACTTTCATCATTTTCTGTTGAAATTTAACAAGAGGGCCCTCGGTCGCTCACCTGAAAACCAATTTATAAAGGTATAAGCGAGCATAGCCCCCCCCCCCCCCCCGAGTCCCCCCCCCCCCCCCCCGAGTCCAGGGGATGTTGATAGATCAGCAGTTACATTAAGAGTTTATATGGAAAAGTTTCCATTAGTTATGTTGACAAAATTCACAGGATGTAGGACCTCAACTTTTCTTTATACGAGTCAAAGTGAAACATGTGACCTCCAAGGTGAGACCATTTCTTCCCCTAGAGGCATATAACCACGCAACTAGCAATTTAGAAATATACTCCCATGAAACATCTCAAAATAAGCTGTCAGAAGCATAAAAATAAAATAGACAGTCTATTATTGTCATCCAGGTGCATGACCAACTACATGAAAGTTGTTCATTTCTACATGCTCATTTCTTTGAATAAATCGTGGTTGAGAATTTGTTTTAAAAAAGCTTATGGTGAAAACTCATTTATTGAAGACATATGTTGTATGTACACATTGGAATTGCCTCACAGAGGCAATTTCAAATGTGTACCTACAACATATGGTACTTAAAATGAGAAAACTATCTGGAAATTAACATTTTCCAAGTATCATGTCCATTATCTTTACCTCTTTTAAACATCCCAAACTGCCAATCAGTATTAAAATTCCTGTCACTCTACTGCAAATTGTTTATATTTGCATGACAGCTATATCTCCAAATTCAAGTTCATGAACTACCTCTTTGCTAACCTGCTAGTTGCGTGGTTGTAATTTGAACAAACTAAGGGGAGCTTCACTAGATGATGCTAAATACATAATATCGAGGCCCTATGCCCACGCTAGAGAACCACTGTAATGGAACAGCGCAGTCATCACGTGGTGGTTGCAGCCGACGAGTGCACAAAATAGTGTACCTATCTGTTAATAAAGGTAATATTTTAGTCAATTTTTTTTTACTTCTGAACATTTTCATCGCGAATTATTTTCACTTATAAATCCAGCTGTGTATCTGCTTAACATTTTTTTGTGGGTTGAGTCATTGTCGCTACAGCGCCAGAGTTATGCCAAAAATTAGAATTTTTTCCTGAAAAGAGGATGAAAGAAATTTTTGCTTATGTTCTGGAATTTATGCTTACTTTCGATAAAATGCAAAATACCAATCCTTTAATGTGCACAAAGTTTGAAATCTGAAGACAGAGCATTTTGGAAGATATTCAAGCTTTTCATACTGTATGCATAGTTCTGTATATCGGGTGTTCTGGCCCATTAGTCGAGTACATGTATATAAATAAAATCAATATGAATCAGTCAACAACCCAACCACTGGTCCAGAACACCCGATATAAAGAACTATGCGTACAGTATGAAAAGCTTGAATAACTTTCAAAATGCTCCAGTTTCAGATCTGAACTTTTGTTCACATTAAAGTACTGTTATCTTGCATTTTAGCTAAAGTAAGCATAAAATCCAGAACATAAGCAAACATTTCTTTTATCCTTTTATTCAGGAAAAAATGACATTTTTGCATAACTCTAGGGCTGTATTGACTATCACTCCACCCACAAACAATTTGTTAAGCAGATACACAGCTGGATTTATCAGAGACAATAATTTGCGATGAATATTTTCAGAAGTAAAATATTGACCAAAATATTACCCTTTTAAAGCTGCATAGTCTGTAACTTTTTACCTAATTTTAAAAATAATGTTTTTATTTTTCAAGAACACAGTAAAAATACTCAAATTCAGGTAAACATTTTACCATTTTCGTTAATCTTAACAAGTTATCACTATCAAAACAACTGCATTTATGTTAAAATTCAACGGTCTTGAATTATTGGAGGGACGCAAATAATTACCAACAAGAGAAAAATACACCTATTTGATAAGATAATTCACTTTTCCATGCAGTTTTCAGCTGTACTGAACATTTTCATTGTAAAAACATAGCTTAAATATACGAGGGTCATCCAATAAATAGCGAGAATTTCCTTATAATGTAAGAGGTTTTACCATTTCAACACCACAAATAGGACCATAAGGTAGCATAACTTGTTGGGCATGCAGCAACATATCCAAAAGTTTGACAGAATGTGATCTCTCTTGTTGCTTAGCAACCCAAACATGTACTTAAAGCTTACCTGGCCAGATACCTTAAAATGGTTGCCATGGTTACTGGCATGTGAAGATCAGTTCCAAAAAGAATCTATTCTATAAACGACAACAAAAGGTAATTATTCTGTAAAATTCATTGACTTCTTTTTCAAAATGTCAAATTGACAGGGAAATATACAGTAAAAAAGCGACAAGAATGCAAAATTGTGGAATCAGAAAAGGGGGTATGGGTCATGAATTTGCCATTGAATTATTGTTGGTTGGTATAATAGTTTTAAACCACCCTCAAATTATATTCTATATTTCAAAACAGTATCATTAAAAACCATGTATACCATGTGTCCACTGTTGCCTAGCAACAGAAATATATAGACTTAGCCAATAATCCAATTTTACACAAGTGCCTGGTTGCTAGGCAACCATGACTTACATGTACATGTTAATGACCATATTTTATTAGTAATATTGAGAACAATTAAACTATAACTGATTACAGGACAATTTATGTTCAGATAATTGATAATAATTTAATGTCAGGCTATGTTTCTTTAGCATTAGCTTTTTGTATGTGGAAAATCTGGCCAGGCTAGCTTTAGTATCACTTTTTGGTTGCTAAGCAACAAGCAACCTCACTTTCCAACAAAATTTTGGATACGCTGCTGCATGCTTAACAAGTTATGCCACCTAATGATTACATTTGCAATGTTTTAATGGTACAAGCTCTTGCATTATAAGGAAATTCTCTCTATTTATTGGATGACCCTCGTACTTTTACAAATGATTTAAAAATAAAATATTTTTTTCCGAAAAATGTTCATAGTTACAGAGTATGCAGCTTTAAACAGCTAGGTGCACTATTTTGTGCACTCGATGAATGCACCTTTCGAGTGCAGAGGTTCTCTAGAGTGATGCCTTGAAGTTTCAGAAAAGAAGCCAATATAAGCCTATGTAAATCATATGACCCCCAGGGGCATGATTTGATCAAACTCATGGATAACGGGATCTTCTATAAGAAAAACCCAGAGGAGAAAACTGTAGTTACTTTTTTTCCACTAATAAAAAAAAGATAACTGGAAAGTCAAAGTCAACCACAGATGCCATAATTGTCTCCCTTACAACATACATAGGAAAAACAAGTCACGCCCCCTGACAGCCATGTTTTTCTATGGATCAAAAAGTTTGAGTTATCTTGGAAGACCAATTAGTGCCAAATTATTTTCAACTCTGACCAGTAGTTTTTGACAAGATTTTTTCTTTTGGTTGCCAAGGAATAGAAATCTTTGAGCAACTTTGAAAGGGGACCACCCAAGGATCATTCATGTGAAGTTCGGTGAAATTCTGCCGAGTCGTTTAGAAGATGATGTTATCGAAAGGAAATTGTTGATGGACGCCAGACGGACAGACCGACTGACAGACGCTGGATGACAAACATCATATGGCTCAGGTGAGCTAACATAGGCTCAAATGAGCTAAAAAATAAATAATGATTATCGCCCATCAACCCTAAAAACAGAAATGGACTAGTCCAAATAATATGGATTGGAAAGTCCAATAGCTTCAATGGGTTTATCAGGTGCAACAAAAATAAGAACAAATAGTGTTTTACATGGGTTTTAATATTGGTCTTAAACATATCTTTTGCAAAAAAGCATAAATAGGATTGTAAATACGTGTTTACAGTTTGTGGCTGAAAATAGTAGTCTGACCTCCCTGGTTATGAAGATACCCAAGTGGTTTATTAGAGATAAATACAAGGGTTAATACCTTGCCTAATGTGTCCAAACTGGTCCACATTCATTCAGGACAGTTACTTGTCCTGGGACAAGTATAAAGAAAGCTAATATAATATGGGCCTTGACGCAAGAAAACCTGTCTTCGGGGGTTTGCGAACAACAAAGGCATAGACCAGCCTGGGCATCCATGCAGGCTGATCAGCATCTTTGTTATTCACTTATTTGAAAGTACCATATAACTAGAGGACCTGAAGGTCATGAGGCGCTCACCTGAACTCATTAATAATGTTAAAATAGGTCAAGGTCAACTACTTTTTTGTTTGTTTTGTTGCTTTACGTCCCAAGTCAACAGCTATGGTCATGGCGGGACGGTCAGTTCCCCTAACCACACTTTTTCCTGGGCAGGCTTGAACAAGCGGTTAACCAGTAATTCTTGCATATACTTTTGCTTGTAACTGACAACAACCCTTCTTGAATAAATCAGCAGAAGGGAGGAGAATGACCGTAGAAATAATTTCATGATCAATCTCCACGAAAGTATGGGACCGGACCGGGATCAAACTCGCGACCCCTGGATCTGCAGTCAGACACGCATCTGTAGCCAGACATGTTACCGACTGCGCTACGGGGCCCGGCTTAAAGGTCAATTACCACTTATAATAAAACATATTTTGTTTTACCATATATGGGGATTGCAGTCCTTTTGGTCAAGTAATAAAAACTCAAACAGCCCAGTAATTTCTGAGAAACCAATGTTTAGATAGGTAAGTGGCAGTCAAAATGAGTGGCACTAGATAAAAGGTCACACGTCAGCTTGACATTTGGTACTTATATAAAACCATTGTCTCATAAGGATCAAAATTTCTCGAAAGTATTATGATTTCGGCTTAAACAGTTATAGAAAAATGAACATTTCAAGATTTTTCCCATATAAATGCATTAGGAATCAAATTTGACCTTGCCATAAAGTAGGTCAAGATCCAGCTAGATTTATCATTTGCACCAGCCTGGTAGAGACCACATCCCCAATGCTACATTACAAGTCCCAAAGCCATTGGCCTTTTGTTCCAGAGAATAAGATACTTAAAGGGATTTTACCATAGGTGGGTGTGGTGGCCTTGACCTTTGAAACTTATTTATAGCCAATGTCTCATTAGGTTTAACATATCAAGTGAGAATAATGAGTTTGGCTTCAACAGTATTAAAAAAATCAACTTTTCAAAAAAAAAAATCCCATTTAAATGCATTAAGAAGCAAAGTTGACCTTGACGTTAAGTAGGTCAAGGTCAACTTAGGATCATCATTTGAACCCCACATCCCCAATGCTACATACCAAGTCCCAATATCACAGGCCTTCTGGTTCTGGAGTAGAAGATTTCTAAAGGATTTTTACCATATATGCGCATAGCGGCCATCTTGGTCATGTGACCAAAATATTTTGCATAAATTTTGGCAAACTTATCATAAGGTCATCAGCCTTCTGGTTCTGGAGAAGATTTTTAAAGGGTTTTTACCATATATGGGCTAGGCGGCCATCTTGGTCATGTGACCAGGACCATTTGAACAAACTTTCTTTCCCACGTCCTATGGAGTCTTCATATGAAATTTGGGTTTAATTGGCCCAGTGGTTTCAGAGGAGAAGATGTTTGAAATTGTGGACGGACAACAGACTACCGACGCCGGACGGACGGACGCCGGAGTGACTGGTATACTATTAGTTCACCCATGAGCCTTCGGCTTAGGTGAGCTAAAAACTTACTACAATCGAAATTTCACTATTCTAGCTAGTCTCTAGCTGTGCAGGCTGGTTTGGATATGACCTAGTCTGACACCATCTAGACAGATTTTCTCCTGTCGCGGCCCATATAATTCTGTTCCCTCAAAGCCCTTCAAGCATAGAAAGGCAGTAATAACATTCAAACTAATAAAATTAGTTTAACCCTTAAAGCGCCAAGAAAAAAATGGATCTGAAAATGTTGTCTGCTGCAGTGGTCTGCTGCAAATAATTGCCTAACATTACTGACGAATTAAGTATAGAAGCAAACAGCGTGGACCCAGAACAGACTGCTCCTTATGGAGCAGTCTGATCTGGGTCCACACTGTTTGCCATAGAGGCTTCCTAAACATTTCAGCAGACAAGAAAAGCAGACGACTTTTGTTGCGATTGGCGCTTTAAGGGTTAAAATGATGAATAAATTGATATATATCTTACATGAGTATTCATCTTTTATTGAATTTATTAAATGAGTTGGGGAAAAGTGAAAAAATGCAAGGTTTGCCAAGCATTTTATCACTTTTTGCAATGGGTTTAATCAATTCTATAACACAGGAGCATGAATGTTAGATTCTATTTATCACATCATATCATTAAAATCATTTAAAAATCACATTTTGGCATAAAAAAGTGAAGATTTTGTCATCTTTTACCAGCAGAATAATATAATGGACAACATTACGTAATGTTACTAAATCTGTAAGCCACTAGAGGTTCATCGATTTTATTGCATGCTGTTATATCACTTCCAGAGGCGACGTCATGTGATAATTTGAATTTCAAGCAATCCAGTTCTATAACTCAACTATAATGAGCTCACTTGTTGATCTGGTTTTATCCTGAGTTCAAGAGTTTATATATAGTTTTGAAACAGTAAAGGCTAAGCTAATTTCTCCATACATCACGTCCCTAGATAAAAAAGCAGAATTTTTTTTATTATTCAATTAGAACAATTATGTATGTTGTGGTTACTCAAAAGAACCACAATGGTGGATCCAGAGGGGGTTTGGGGGATTCGCTCTTACAGTCCTTTAACCCCCTCAAACCCTCCTTTGAGACAAAATTATTTCTTTTTCATGGAGAATTTTCAGAAAATTCAGGAAAAATTAATGAAAAACCAGGTAAAATTAACAAATCGAACCCCCCTTTGTAAATATGAACCCACTATCAAGAAATCCTGTATCTGCCCCTGAACCATCTCAGTGAGATGGTTCTTTCGAGTCTCCAAACAATATGATAAAACTGATGGGTAAGAAAATGTTCATAATTTAACCCTCAAAAATTGTGTTTATCTTAAGCTATGGACTACATTATCTTTTCTTTGGGACCAGCAGACAAGTACATTATCGCCATTTACAGTAAAACCTGCATGAAACAGCCATTCTCAAAAAGACCAAAAATTGATTTTTCAAGACTAATTATCGCTTAATGCAGGTCAAAGAATTGCAGAATGCTCCTACGGGAGCATTCTGCAATACTTTCGACCTTCATTAAGCTACCATTTGTCATAAAAATGTTTGTTTGTCTATTTTTGAGTGACCGTTTTACACAGGTTTTACTGTATTTGGTATAGAGTTAAGCTGCTACACATTCAACTAGTAGACCTAACCAATGACATCACAACCACTATAAATCGCAAGCTATAGCTTTAAGCATTAACAACATAACAACAACATGACAAACCACAACATGAAAACAAGATGTGTTTGTAAAACACTAGGGCTCCAGAAAAGATGTGATTGGTCAACATTAAAATTTATTGCAAGTACACATGCACAAAGGCAAAATAAATATGGCACAGGCCTCCAGATAAGAGTGTAATTGAAAATAAGTTTTTATTTCTCAACCAAAACATATATTGTGGGTACCCACTGATGGATAAGAAAATAATTACAACTATTACACTCCAAATTTTTGCTTAAGGCATAAAACTACTATAATTGGGTCTCCTCGCAAGAAGACCTGTTTTGGTTGCATGCTAATAATTAAGATGCAGACCCCCTTGCATGTGGGAGCAGTTTTATCAGCACCTTTGCTATTGACTCTCTAGATAGACAGAAGAATTTTTTAACATAGTGCATGCTAATGTCAATATTCTAGCTAATCCATTTGCAGATCCAGAGTGGGGGGGGGGGGGGGGGGGGGGTAAATCAGAAAGCTATACGGTTCCTTAGCAATAGTGGTCTGGATCCCCTGGAAAATCACAAAGCTACCAAGACAGCCTTCAATGTTGGGCCATCTTCTGCCCACCAGCGAAACACAATTTAAATGGTTTTCACTGGCGGCCAATGATGACCAGCTTTTAGTGGTATTTGGATCTTCTCTCCCCTCATCAACTACAAAAATTTAAAAAAGGACATTTTCAGAGTTGAGTTGGATCCCCTCTGATAAAAATTTCTGGATCTGCGCATGTACTCTTTGCAGCTGAGCAGGCTGATCTGATTCTATCTGGCCCCAAGGTTATAAAACTTTTATCATGCTCAACTCAACTGAGCATGAAATTTCAACTGCCTATAAAAACTAAATTGCTGAAAAGTAAAGACGTTTCTTGCTTTCAAACTCTCAGATATTGTATTTATCATGCTGATAAATGTTAAAATGCCAACAATTGTTGGCATTTTAACATTTATGAGCAGGATAAATTTCATGCTCAGCTGAGTTGAGCATGGAAAAAGTTTTATAACCTCAGGGCCTGGATCAGAAACTTTGACGATAAATTTTCTTGCATTGGGATCCAATAATCACATTAACCATCCAACTTCTTTGATCTATTTTGCCTTCAATGTGTCATGTCCCGATCTTCTTCACTTCTCATAGGAAGCTATAAAATTATCACAGATGAGTATTGTATCTTCTGGAGCCGGTATCACACTTCTAGATCAATATGACGTAGTTCAGGATATTTTTTCTGAAAAAAAAAATGTTTAAAGATATAATTATGTACTGCTTCTCATGGATATACCCTTTTCATTCTGATGGATTTCTCACAGGGGTTTGAAGTTATATGGTTTTGGGGGGATTTTAGCCCTAGGGAAGCATATTATGTGCATTGAAACGAAGAAAGTCAGACAATTTTAAATTTGAAAAAAATGTTCAAATCATGTATAAGAAAAACGACAAGAATTTTTTCGATGATTTCATTCGGTCAAACTTTCCAAATGTTTTCTGGTCTGTAATTTTCTCAAAACTGTTGGGTGGAATCGCAGGGTAGGTCCCTCGGCATCAGACAAAGTAAAAAATATTCAGAAATTCAAGCACCTGTGAGTTTTCCCAAACGTATTGATAAAAAAAGCATGGAATTATCCTTTGGATTTTAAGGGGGTCACAGGTTGAAATTTCTAAATTTTAATACATTTCTGCCCCTGAAATTTATTTTTTTCTTAGTAACCTGTGCAGACCCTCACTGTTTTACAAAGTGCCTGTTTGCATGTGTCCAGAATGAAAAGGGTTAAAAAATAAAGAAAGGGGTTAACTTATTTTGTTTGATTTGATTCTTTACGTCCCATCAACAATCTTTCAGTTAAACAGGGATGGGTCTTCCTGGGTTAAACCAGTACTAAGCTAGGATAAATGTGTCTTGCTTAAGGACCACAACGCAGTGACGCCGGTGTGGCTTGTACCCACAGCCCTTTGGTCTCCAGTCAAGCACTCTACCACTGAGCCACTACGCCCCCCTGATCTTCTCTGTAAAACTGACAAATGAGTTGTGACATGAGATTTCCAACAATGTGGTATGTGCGACCAGCAAAGCTTCAGATCAGCCTGCGCATATGCACAGTCTGATCAAAGCCTTTGCTAGTCGCTTGTATTTTCTATGAATATTAGGCTACTGACTGAACATCATTTGGAGTTTCTATGCTTAGAAGGAGGCTGCACAGGCTCGTTAGAGTCTACACTTGTCAAAATGCCACATTGTTGGAAATCAAATGTTGCGGCTCCTTAATAATGTTAAACATATTCAAACCTCAGACAAAGTTACCTGCCAAAATTGTGATTAGTCTGCACTAAAAATACAATGTTCAAAATTGCCAGATGGTTGGTATATGTTATACAGATATATATGGGCTTAGATGCGACATAACCTGTCTTTGGGGTTTCCAACAAAGAGAGACTCAAACCAGTCTCCAAAGCTACAGAGACTAGCTAGAAAATTGAACTGTCACCTGTAGCAAGTTTAGATATGATACTTTCCAAAATGCCAATAATAAAGGTGCTGAACAGTCTGCGCAGGCTGGTCTGGGCCTTTGTTGTTGGCAAACCCCGAAGACAGGTTTTCCCCCATCGACACCCTTATTCCTTATACAAGTGTGCAGATGAAATCCAGAAGCATTTTGACATTTTCAAGAAAAAATATAATATCCCTGAAGTATGAAAAAACAGGTGTGTATTTGTCATGTGATGTAACTGTTGCTGTTACTAAAAGCTAGCAGGCATAAATGTCTAAAATATTTATTAGAGATACAGATATGATGAAAAAAATAGTTTTATAAGAGATACAAATATGATGAAAATAAAAGTTTCAAGAATGTTTGAACATTCTGGTGTAGCTGGGTCACACTCTGTTAAGGAATTCATCCAAGCATTGTGTTTAAGAAGATAATGGATTATCTTGCTAAATGTGATTTAAGTTAATGATATATCCAGAATCGGCTGATATACTAATGATGTATCCAGAATCGGCTGATATGTTAATGATATATCCAGAATCGGCTGATATACTTATGATATATCCAGAATCGGCTGATATGTAAATGATATATCGAGAATCGGCTGATATGGAATGATAAATCCAGAATCAGCTGATATGTAAATGATATATCCAGAATCAGCTGAAATTTTTATGATATATCCTGAATCAGCTGATATGTTAATGATATATCCAGAATCAGCTAATATGTTAATGATATATCCAGAATCAGCTGATATGTTAATAATATATCCAGAATCAGCTGAAATGTTAATGATATATCCAGAATCAGCTGATATGTTAATGATATATCCAGAATCAGCTGATATGTAAATGCTATATGCAGAATCAGCTCATATGTAAAATGATATATCCAGAATCAGCTGATATGTTAATGATATATCTAGAATCAGCTGATATGTAAATGCTATATCCAGAATCAGCTGAAATTTTTATGATATATCCAGAATCAGCTGATATGTTAATGATATATCCAGAATCAGCTGATATGTTAATGATTTATCCAGAATCAGCTGATATGTTAATGATATGTCCAAAATCGGCTGATATGTTAATGATATATCCAGAATCAGCTAAAATGTTAATGATATATCCAGAATCAGCTGATATGTTAATGATATATCCAGAATCAGCTGATATACTAATGATATATCAAGAATCGGCTGATATACTAATGATATATCCAGAATTAGCTGATATACTAATGATATATCCAGAATCAGCTGATATACTAATGATATATCCAGAATCAGCTAATATACTAATGATATATCCAGAATCGGCTGATATGGGTGATCAAATGAGCCGCGCCATGTGATTTCCAACAATGTGGCATTTTGTAAAGTGTAGACTCAGACGAGCCTGTGCAGCCTCCTTTTAAGTTTAGAAACTCCAAATGGTGTTCAGTCAGTAGCTTAAGGGTCATAGAATATTCAAGCGACTGGCAAAGGCTCTTATCAGACTGCTCGTATGCGCAGGCTGATCTGAGGCTTTGCTGGTCGCACAAACCACATTGTTGGACATCTCATGTCGCGGATTCATGTATATTTCTGTATCTAATACCTTTAAAACTTCTTCAATGCGATCAATCTGTACAGACACTCTATCCACACAACCTTCACCAAACTGTGTGAGCAGCTCCGATGATTCTTCACTGCTGGCTAGTTGTAGCTTCTGAAAAATAATACACTGAAGGACTTTAAAAACGCAAAAAATGAAAATTATTATTTTTTGAACCCAAACCATTTTTAGTCTTCTTTAACAAGTTGAATCGGCTGGAAACGATACTCTGTCTCTATCTATACCTAAAACATGTGGTTTTATAGACAATGGCCACCACCAGCTACGTATCCGTGATTTACTATTTTTTGCACGTGACGTCCCCACGAATCAATGAAGCAAAATATTTTATCATTTCACATATAGCTTGTAGGTATACATGTATAAAAAAAACACAGTAGCTTTAGTTTTATAGCTTTTTTATTCGTGCCACGTTTGTCTGAACATGAACGACCTGGCGCAATTGGAATGTTAAAAGCTGGGGTACGTGTTTCTGGCGTCGCCAGATATTATAAGTGCCATACATCAGCTCTACAGCACCTCAGAGATCCTTACCAGGCTACTTGGACAGTTAAAGGTTGACACAGGCCTGGCCAACTAAGAATGACGACTGACATTAAGACAGCAACTAACGTCGATTAAATCGTCGATATTTACATCGATGATATCTTTTCCGGCTGGCTACAAACACTGTCAGATGAATAGCAGGTCTCCAAGGGTAATTTATTTCAGATTTTTAATAAACATACTTTATTACAATAAACTTTAAATCGTGTCCAATATCAAGACAAATTTCAAATTGCAGTTTCAGAATATAAGGGTACTGTCTTTTGATAGGCTGATGCTCTAAAACTATTTATTATTTTGATATGAAATTTAAATAATATTTTTTTGACATATTAATGTTTATTTTTGCCAAATCTCAATAAAATTGATACATTAAAAAATCGTTAATTTTATGAATTTTGATTTTTGCGTTTTTAAAGTCCTTCAGTGTAGCCTTACTATCATTGGGCCAGATTAGCATGATTGTTGCACAGGTTTCGATAAACAAAATTTTTGAGCGTAAAATTATAAATATTTTCTTACCCATTAGTTTCAAGATGTGTTTTGGCTGCTCAAAAGAATGGTCTCATTAAGACGGTTCTTTTGAATACTCACAACATATGCTTTGGTTGAGAAATAAGAAAATTGTTTTTTGGTATGCACTCTTAACTTGTTGTGGGTAAAATTTTGATTATTTTCCTATCTTTCAGTTAAGACATAAGTTTTGGGAGCTCAAAAAAACCATCTCAGTGAGATGGTTCTTTTGAGTACTCACAATATATGTTTTGGTTGAGAAATAAGAAAATTTATTTTTTTAGTACGCACTACTTGTTGTGAGTAAAATTTTGATTATTTTTATCTTTCAGTTTAGACATAAGTTATGAGTGCTCAAAAGAACCGTCCCATTGAGATAGTTCTTTTGAGTACCCACAACATCTGTTTTGGTTGAGAAATAAGAAAATTGATTTTTTGGTACACTCTCTTAACTTGCTATGAGTAAAATTGTGATTATTTTCTTATCCTTAAGTTTAGACATAAGTTGGTTGAGATATAAGAAAATTGATTTTTTGGTTTTGGTAAGCATTCTAAACTTATTGTGAGTAAAATTGCGTTAATTTTCTTAGTTTAAAAATAAGTTGGCTGATAAATAAAAAAATGCTTTTTTGGGTACGCACTCTTAACTTGTTGTGAATCAAATTGTGATTATTTTCTTATCCTTTAGTTCACGACCTCCAATCTCTGCCTCCTTCTCCAAAAAGAGCAGAACGTAAAGGGAGGTGAAGGCCCTTCCGGGAAGCAGGCAGTGGGCATATACAATGGAACACGGTAAGTTGTGTTGACACATTTTCAATCATAAGTAAATTTTCAGCGCAAAACTCGAAAATCAAAGAATGCTATGCTTCGGGCAATTGGTCAAGCTATCCGTAGAGCATGCTGTTTGCACATTTGAACTTAGTTTGTAAGCGTGAGAGCTTTTCTCCCGTTGCACAGTTGTCCAAGAAACGGTGGTTCCCGCATGGTTTTGCCTTCTAACCAAACAAATAGGAGCGTTTGGACCCTTATTCATACTACCGAGGCCCCTCCACACCCATGTTGTCCCAAATGCAATTTTTCGAGATATTTCAATGATAATTGAGTGATTTAGAGCCAAATTTCTTTAAGAGCAGGAGGCGAAGGGCAGGAGAAGAGGCTGGGAGAGGAGGAGCAGGCGGCGATGATATCAAATTTTGCATTGATTTTGCTTATTTTTAATAATATACTTATCCAATCTATATCAAACTTGCATGTATGATACGAATGATTAAACTCTATTGTTAACTGAATTATTCTGATCACAAACATTGCTATATATACCTCTCTTATAATATATATACCTCTAGCAAGCTCATGACGTTCTGGGTTAAACAAACAACACAATGGGAGAATAAGCGTAATCATTCGTATCATACATGCAAGTTTGATATAGATTGGATAAGTATACAATGTATTATTAAAAATAAGCAAAATCAATGCAAATTTTGATGTCATCGCCACCTGCTCCTCCTCTCCCAGCCTCCTTCTCCTGCCCTTCGCCTCCTGCTCCTAAAGAAATTTGGCTCTAAATCACTCAATTATCATTGAAATATCTCGAAAAATTGCATTTGGGACAACATGGGTGTGGAGGGGCCTCGGTAGTATGAATAAGGGTCCAAACGCTACTATTTGTTTGGTTAGAAGGCAAAACCATGCGGGAACCACCGTTTCTTGGACAACTGTGCAACGGGAGAAAAGCTCTCACGCTTACAAACTAAGTTCAAATGTGCAAACAGCATGCTCTACTGATAGCTTGACCAATTGCCCGAAGCATAGCATTCTTAGATTTTCGAGTTTTGCGCTGAAAATTTACTTATGATTGAAAATGTGTCAACACAACTTACCGTGTTCCATTGTTTATGCCCACTGCCTGCTTCCCGGAAGGGCCTTCGCCTCCCTTTACGTTCTGCTCTTTTTGGAGAAGGAGGCAGAGATTGGAGGCCGTGTAGTTTAGACATAAGTTTTGGGTGCTCAAAAGAACCATGACGATTTTGATGACTACCCACAGAATATGTTTTGGTATAGGAGTGAGGAAATTATTTTTTAACTATGCACTCCTATCTGGATGTCGGATACTATGAATCAGATTTTGTTTGTGTTCATGCTTTACAGCCCAGTCAACAGTTTTTCAGTAATGTCAGGATGATTTCCTGTCTTCCTGGGCTGAAACAGTACTAAGCAGAGGATAGAGTGTGTTGTTCAAGGACATAACACAGTGCTTCCAATGAGACTCGAACCAGCGACGCTAGTCTAACAGTCTAGCACTCTGCCAACTGAGTCACCAGGCTCCTCATGCATCAGCTGAATATGTATATACAGTCAAACCTCTTTATAACGTCACTCTTTATAACAGAATATTCACTATCTGACATAAATTTGCAGGGAACTAATCCATTAAAATTCCCTCTTTATAACAGAATATTCATTTAACAACACCAACAGTCAGTTCTGCAGGAACAGACATACATTTTCTATTGAAAATAAATTCATTATAACATAACTTTTAACATGTGTCAGTCAAGGAGTTCTAGCGATAAGGTGTATGTTTTCCCTGGTTGACATGATTACAAACACCAAATTTTCAAATTGCTTTAATATTTTTAAAATTGGGATAGTTTGGCAGTAAAATATGCATAGTAGGCGACAAAATACCTTTCAAAGCAATTTACCATTTACAATACGGTGAAAATGTGCACTTTCTACTACCACCCCTTCATTTTACGTCTTTATATTGGGTGCCATTTAGACTAGACTTTGAGTAAATACATTGCTAGTTTTAAAAAATAAAAGTGCTAAAATGTTAAGGATATAAGTGCTCTTCATTTCCAAAACCTTACCATATTCCTTCTGCGCATGCATAATAAATACAGCTAAAACTGTGACATTTGTCATTGGAAAGATGAAACTGGTGTCTTTCTTTTTGTTTTTAGATGCTTTCCCTCCCCCCTAGACCCAAAATGCCCTTTACATATGTTGTAAATGTTCATAGCGACATGTTGTTGTGCAAAGGACATTTTGGGTCATGTCGCAAATTTTTGACGTTATCCAATCAGATGTTGCGTTACAAACTCATGTGCATTAGAATCCAGGTTTACAGGCATTTACATATATTTAATCTCAACTCATTATAGCTGATTCTATGAGACAGTCTGCAAATATTCTTTACACTAAACTAACCGTAACTAGAACAGTCAGACTCCAACAAAGGGCCCCGCATAATGCCCTGAGGTGAAAATGGGATATCTGTTTTGCCGACAATCTTGACTATCGTTCATCAGACAAAACCCATATTCAGACATGATCAATAGTTTGATAAAAGTAATCCATATATAAAATTTGGAAGCAATCGGGTAATAAATGACTAAGTTAGAGAGTCCACAAGTACAAACTGATAAGCGGCAGCCACTTTGTTGGCCATCTTGGTTATCAATAGTCAGACAAAACCCGTAACCAAACTTGAACGAGAGTTTGATGAAAGCTATCCATATATGAAATTTGGAATAAATCTGGCTAAAAATGACTAAGTTAGAGTGACCAAGACAGCAGACACTGATAGGCAGCGGCCGTCTTCGTTATCATTCTTCAGACAAAACCCGTCTTCCAGCTTGAACTAAGTTTCACGGAAGCAATCCATATATGAAATTTAGAAGAATCCGATTAAAGATGACCAAGTTCATCTGTGTCTATATCATCCATATAGTCCACCGGGCCGCGTGGCGCAGTCGGTAACATGTCTGGCAGCAGATACGTGTTTCACTGCATATCCAGGGGTCCACAATTTGATCCCTGTCCGCTACCATACTTTCATGGAGATTGATCATGAAATAATTTCTACAGCCATTCTCCTCCCTTCTAATGATTCAAGAACGGTTGTTGTCAGTTACAAGCAAAAGTATATGCACAAAGTACTGGTTATCTGCTTAGTCAAGCTTGCCCAGGAAAAAAGTGTTGTTAGGTGAACTGACCGTCCTGACATAACCATAGCTGTTGACTGGGACGTAAAGAATCAAACAAAACCAAAAAAAAAAATCCATATAGTCCAAGGCAATCTGTCTTCCATCTAGATGAAGTTCAGCCTTAAAATGACTGTACATTCCATAGTCAGTACCCTTAATTATAGCAACATATACACTTAACTAACCTTTATGAGTTCCTCTGTGTCTACAGTATCCATATGATCCAAGGCAATCTGTCTTCCATCTAGATGTAGTTCAGCCTTGTAACGACTGTACATTCCATAGTCAGTACCCTTAATTATAGTAACATATACACATAACTAACCTTTATGAGTTCCTCTGTGTCTACAGTATCCATATAGTCCAAGGCAATCTGTCTTCCAGCTATATGTAGTTCAGCCTTGTAATGACTGTACATTCCGTAGTCAGTACCCTTAATTATTAGTAACATCTACACTATACTGACCTTTATGAGTTCCTCAGTGTCTATAGTATCCATATAGTCCAAGGCAATCTGTCTTCCATCAAGATGTAGCTCAGCCTTGTAACGACTGTACATTTCGTAGTCAGTCTCCTTAATTATAATAACATCTACACTAAATTAACCTTTATGAGCTCCTCTGTGTCTATAGTATCCATATAGTCCAGTGCAATCTGTCTTCCATCTAGATGAAGTTCAGCCTTGTAGCGACTGTACATTCCGTAACATCTACACTAAACTAACCTTTATGAGTTCCTCTGTGTCTATAGTATCCATATAGTCCAGTGCAATCTGTCTTCCATCTAGATGAAGTTCAGCCTTGTAACGACTGTACATTCCGTAGTCAGTACCCTTACTGTCCATCACAGATCTAATAAATCGGTCCTGTTCCAAGGTCTTTATGATTTCACGCTGATAAGGAATGGACCTGAAATTTCAGCCACAGTTTGATACGACAGTAAAAAGTTAAATAAAAAAACTCATTCATTAATAATATTTGATCTTATATGTGCACCGTGTTCATTTGGGGAGAATATCGTCTGATATACAGTCAAAAATCACATTTTACGGCTCTGCTAGCGCTTTGCCATATAATTAAATTTCAGACAGTATATCCGACGATATACCTCTCCAAATGAAAATTTTGAAAACAGTTATCCCCTAACTCAATCAGCACTTAAAAGGAGCATGTGTTCTTCATGTTATGAGGTTCTGAAAAGTCTATTTTAAACCTTTGTATTCAATAAACCCCTAAACAAGTATTTTTGCAAACAGTGAAGATCCAGATGAAATGCCCCATAATGCTGCATTTCATCAGGGTCTGTACTGTTTTAAAGGTAAGTAAGGTCTTCAGACAAAAGAATACTATATATTTTTTTAAATATAACCTGACAACCCCTAGCTATGTACAATGGACTATCACAAATTTGTTGTATCAAACCAGAAGTATACAAAGGATTAGCCCATTTATGCTAAATGAGGCATTGGTGTCATATTATACAGTGATTTCATGCCTGTATGTAGTATAGTCCCAATTATTACCCAAGCGTCTATATACCAAGTAATTGTCTATTTTTTGCTATGTCATGAGTCACTGAACTATTGACCAGTCAATAAATTTGGCTATTGACTGGCACTATAACATGGCCTGGTTTCCCGCTTTCCTGTAAAAACACACAGGTGTTTATCGACACGCGCGACGACGATGCACATACGGTTCGTTTATGAAAGGAGACGTTCTGCAACAATGGTGAAAATGAGGCATGGTTTGGCATCTTTAAACTTCAATAACTCTTTTGTTTATGGTCAGAAACATAAAGTGTGGGTACTTGTTTTCTTAGTTAGAACAAGCCGAACATTTTGAGACCAAAATCGAGCAGATTTGGTGAAATTTTCTGTTTTGCATCAAAACTGCATCGTCTACAGCAACTCCATTCCAGGATTGCTGCTTAGTATTTCATCAAATGGGTTGGGTAATAAAACAGTTATTTCATGCCTGTTTGTAGTATAGTCAAACTATTATCTCTCTGTACCGTGGATGACCCAATGCACTATTGCACAAGGCCTTCGTCCACGCCACCTTGGGGAAACCAGGCCATGGTATAGTGCCAGTCAATAGTCAAAAACATTGACTGGTCAATAGTCCAGTGACTCATGACATAGAAATAAATAGACAATTACTCCGTATATAGACTGTTGGGTATTAAAAGAAGATATTGATTGATATCATACCTGCCAAGAAGTACATCAGCATTTGTATGCACTATAAAATAGGAGACAGCCCCCAGCATTGCAGAGATTACGAGTGATCCCACAGCATCAAACCTCGGTATACCAGTGTGTACTCCTAGATACATGGCACCCCCACACACAATCACCCCTAGAACAGCACTCATATCTTCAAGTAACACAACATTGACTAGGGGGTCCTCAGCATCTTTAACTATAAATAGAAAATTCATTGCTTTAGTAAAGGTATTCCAATGATGGAAAAAAAGGAACCTATGCAATTTTGTATACCGTAAACCCCTAAACAGGTACCTTACTAACAGTGAAGACCCGGATGAAATGCTGCATAATGCGACATTCATCAAATTCTACACTGTTTGTTAAGGTAAATAAGAGACAGCGTAGCTCGGCTGCATCCTTTTAATTGAGAGAAGTGTGACAACCTTAGATTATGTATGTATAGGAAGCTTATGGATAAATATTGTACAGTTGAAACATATTTTATGGTCAACAACCATATATGACAAATAGGGGTCAGATGTTGTGGAATGAAAGCTAATCCTACAAGGTATCTATGGTGCAAGTATGAATGCTTTCAGACAAGTGGTTGTCAAAATATGGACTTCTAGAAAACTTTAACGCAAAAATCCTATATTTTGGATATGTACTAGATATTGATCTCTAGCCCCACCCTAGTGGACCCTTTATGCGGCATTTCATCTGGGTCTTCAGAGTTTCGCCCCAACCCCGGCATGGGCCCTGGGGTCCGATGTCTTGGAAAGCTAACCCTAAAAGGTATCGATGATAGTCCCTTACTTTCTTGGATTGATCATGAATATTTTCGATGGCCATTCTTCTCGTTTCCGCTGTTGTCAGTTACAAGTGAAAGTATGCGCACAAAGTACAAGTTGACTGCTATGTCAAGCTTGCCAAGGAAAAAAGTGTGGTTAGGTGAACTGACCGTCCCAATATGACCATAGCTGTTGACTGGGACGTAAAGTACCAAACCAATAAACCAATGATGGAAATAAAAAAAATATGCAAGCTGTGCAATTTTGCACAGGTATCATATTTTGTAGATTTACTTCTGTTGTTATTGCAAAATAGAACTTTTACATGCATCATAACCCTTTGTTTACCAGAAACCACTAAACGGGTACCTTTACAAACAGTGAAGACCCAGATGAAATGCCGCATAATGCAGCATTTCATCAGGGTCTGCACTGTAAAAAAGCTCTTCAGTGTACTTTTTTTGAAAGTTATAACCTGACATCCCTAGATATGTACAATGAACTATCCAAAGTTTATTGTATCAAACCAGAAGGAAGAATCCATTAGTATACAAAGGGTCAATCAGTATATTGTTTGAAGCATGTTGTCAGCTCATTTGTAAACAATTTTTGTAAACAATTTTTATGTTTTTAACAACAACAGAATTTAGGGCGAAGATTTGGCACCAGTAAATACATTTAAGCCCCCGGTAGCTTAGGCTGCTGTCTGTTCTAAGGCGGTGGTTCTGTTGCTGTTGATTTATTGTTTAAGTACCTCACATTGTTTGTTGGGGTTCTGTGTTGTTCTTTGTTTTGGTATGCATTACTTTATGTTCTTTCTAGTTTTACAATCATCTTGATGAGGAAGAGAGAGCTGGTTGCTTTGCTTTTATTGTCTTTTGGATACCTTGTTACTGTAAACTGTCTGTGTCTCTTCCTCATGGTGCCATGGGTTTGTCTGCAGTTTGTGATTGTGTTATTTCCTGATCATACTCACTTTTTTATAGTTAAGTGCATCTTGATGTCAACTATACAACTCTATAGAAGGGCAAATCTACATATATATATATATATGGGATACCAGACATAAGGCAATCTTAAACATTGTGACGTCTGTGAGGGTTGAACCCACGGATGTGGCATGCGCGCTCAAAAAGGACTCCAGGCTTATATGGGTTAATAAATAATAATATATCAGCAACTTTCAGCACATATTATATTCTGGAGTCCTTTAAATACAGCCTGGGTAAGTGCCTGACGAAAGTATAATTCCCTGATTATAAATTCAACTCACTGTAAACTGGAAACCTGTAATTGGGCATTTTGTCAAACAGTGCATATCAAGATTGAAAGGGCACCAAATGCTGCATTCTATCAGTGTTAGCTTAGTCAGAACAATCCTCAGGGACAGTTGAAAATTCTTAACTGTGATCCCTTAAAAATATGAGCCGTGGCATAAGATTTCCAACAATGTGGTATGTGCGACCAGCAAAGCCTCAGATCAGCCTGCGCATACGTACACTCTGATCAGAGCCTTTGCTAGTCCTTGAATATATTATGACTGTTGAGCTACTGACTGAACACCATTTGGAGTTTCTAAGCTTAACAGGAAGCTGCACAGGCTCGTCTGAGTCTACACTTGTCAAAATACCACATTGTTGGAAATCACATGTCATGGCTCCATTATATCATGGACCATCTAAACAGTATTGAATTAACCTAGGTAGAAGAATCTATAAGCTGTGACCTGATTTCTAACAATGTGGCATTTTGACATGTGTAGACTCGGACGAGCCTCTGCAGCCTCCTTTCAAGCTTAGACACTCCAAATGATGTTCAATCAGTAGCTTAATATTTATAGAATATTCAAGCGACTAGCAAAGGCTCTGATCAGACTGCGCGTATGTGCAGGCTGGTCTGAGCCTTTGCTGGTCGCACATATCACATTGTTGGAAATCTCATGTCGCATCTCCTATCATTTAAACTAGGGTGTAAACTAACCGTATTTCCAGAAAGATACATTAGCTTTCTTGCTGTCCTGATGGAGCCTCACTACAGCTGTGAAAAGAGTCGCTGAAAACAACAATATAAATAAGTATGAGACAATTTGAAGGAAATAGCAAAACCTATTTTACTGAAATAGTAGGCAAAAAGTAGTGGAAATTTATCACATTCTGTATCTAAATTTTAACTTAAAGAGACTAAGTCTACAACCATGAACATTTTTCGAAATTTTTTATTTTCTTTTTAAATCATTTGTAAAAGTAGAATTAAGTTATGTTTTCACAATTAATCTGTTCACTATAGCTGAAAACTGCACTGAAAAGTGAATTATAATATAAAAACAGGTGTGTTGGTAATTATTTGCGTCCCTCCAATAATTATAAACAGTTAATTTTAACATAAATGCTGTTGTTTTGATACTGATGATTTGTTAAGATTTACGAAATTGGAAAAATGTATACCTGAATTTTAGTTTTTTTTACTATGTTCTTGAAACATAGAAACATTAGTTCTAAAATTAAAAGATCAAAAGTTACAGACTATGCAGCTTTAATGCTTTATTTAATTTGATGCTTTATTTAGTAAACTCTGTATTTGCATCAGAAATATATGGTTGAGCTGAACTTTTGCTTTCAACGAGGGTTATTTGGAAAGTTCTTAGCATGGCATCATAATTCCACAATGCGTTGATAAAATGCTATCAAATAATACATTTTTGGAAAGTAGAACTCAACGGCTACTTGATGGTTTAATTTTTGTCGAAAAAGACTAGGCGTGCATGTGCAGCGCATGCTCAAAATGAGTAGGGGTTTATATACTGGCTGAAATTTTAAGCAAAATACTTGGAAAAAAGCGAGGGAAAATTGGGTACCATATTTGCGATCTTGATCTGACAAATTAACAATTTGGTGCCAACTTATTTTTTATTAAATTATATTATGCGATCACTGCTTGCACGACTACCATCTTTACATTTGGGAAATGTTGACTAATAAAGAAATGGTAAACTTTCAAAAATGGGACTTTTTTCGATTTTTCTTTATACTTTTACTATAAATTGTGTCACTACAGGAGCACGAAAAATGTCTATTGAGTATATGTTTCGCTTCATTTGAAGCGAACAATGCATAAAAATCATTTTGTCGTGCAAAAAGTGTGGCTTGTTTATTTCTGTATTCAAGAAAATTATTCCTAATAACACTACCGCTACTTTTCAAGAAGTGGGTGGGGTAACTTAACCCCTCACAATTTGCTGATGGCATAAGAACTTCTCATGGTATCACATTAACTATCACAAAATTGATTGATTTTTACTCTCAAGGTTTTTTTACTATTTTGTTTGCCAATGTTTTTAATTAAAATAAACCAGAACATCAGCTCATAGCTAAACTTACTCTGTCCCATGGTAAGATTATAAGAGTTATCTTCCCTTTGTTCTGGTTTACAAAATTTATTTTGGTTTCAATACAAAGCGCCAAAAGTGTACTTGACAAAAATACCACCGCAAGGCACTTTTAAACTACTGTCGGTTATATATTTTCAAAATATGTGCATTGTGACATGCAATTTTTAGTTGAAAAAATTGGCGCATTGCTTTGCTTTATAGACGATTTTGGTATTGCTGTTCTGGTATTTAGTTATTAGAAACATCCAACTGGGTCATCAATTGTATAATAACTGTACCAGATTGTGGCCTACAGAATGGTACAAAACTAGCTACTTTCATGAACTATTTTTAATGTTCTGCACACTTTTCAAAAGGTAAAATGTCATATTTTCCACTGAAATGTTGCGTTTTCCAGTATACAAACAGTACATGTATTCACAATAATATTTTTTGCGTCTGCATTATAATATCCTTAGAAAATTTATGCCATAACATAGATGAAAGATAGCTCTTTAAAGTGATACCAAACATGATAAAGTTTGTAAATCGGTTACTGAGATAAAAGACCATGCTAAGAACTTTCCAAATGCCCCTCGTACAACTGCTTAAGAATTTGAGTTTGTTTTTTGGGGGGGATGTGAGAAAAAGTTTGGGTTTGGCAAAGGCACTTCATCAAAGCAAAAACTCTAACTTATTCTAATACAGATCAATTCTTATCATTATGGCTGAATAAATAAAACATTTTGTATACAGTTTGGAAAGATTTGAGGCCACCCCAATATTTTTTTATCATCACATGTGAACAACAACAAAAATATATAAAGAAAACGAAAAAAGGAGGAAACAAGAAATATCACAAACACGTGACGAATGCCCCCAAAGGAATTGGTCTAGCATAAGACACATTTGAGGAAAGTTAGCTGTAATAGAGGAGATATGCTCCAGACAGGAAAAACCTAGAAATGGGGCCAGAAGTCAATGTCAAGGTCAAAGTGACCCAAAATGGTATGCACCACTCTGCCATCCCAAGAGGAATCAACACCCCAAATTTGAGATTCCTACATCAAATAATATAGAAGATATGCACCAGACTCAATGCAGATTCTAAAAACTAGGTCAGAGGTCAAGTTCAATGTCAAAGTGACCCAATTATGGTACACCGCACTTCGTCATCCCAAGATGCACCCACATACCAAATTTGAGATTCCTACCTCAAATAATATAAGAGATATGTTCCAGACACAATTATTCTAAAAACTAGGTTAGGTCAAGGTCACAGTGACCCGAAAATGGTAAACAATACTCCCCCATCCCAAGATCGCTAACACACCAAATTTGGAATTCCTACCTCAAAGAATATAAGAGATATGCTCCGGCCACAATAATTCTTAAATCTAGGTCAAGGTCACAGTGACCCAAAAATGGTATGTGACACTTTGTCATCCCAAGATGCATTTACACACCAAATTTGAAATTCCTATCTCTAAGAATATAGGAGATATGCACCAGACTCAATGCAGTTTCTAGAAACTATGTCAGAGGTCAAGTTCAAGGTCACAGTGACCCAATTATGGTATGCAACACTTCTTCATCACAAGATGCATTTACATACCAAATTTGAGATTCCTACCTCAAATAATATAAGAGATATGCTCTGGGCATCATTTTTCTAAAAACTAGGTCAAAGGTCAAGGTCACAGTGACCCAAAAATGGTAGGCAACACTCCGCCATCCACAGATGTATCCATAAAACCAAATTTGGAAATCCTACCTCAAAGAATATTGGAGATAGGCTCCGGCCACAATAATTCTTTAAACTAGGTCAGAGGTCAAGGTCACAGTGACCCGAAAATGATATGTGACACTCTGTAATCCCAAGATACATTTACACACCAAATCTGGAATTCCTATCTCTAAGAATATAGGAGATATGCACCAGACTCATTGCAGTTTCTAGAAACTAGGTCAGAGGTCAAGTTCAAGGTCACAGTGACCCAATTAAGGTACAGGACGCTTCATCATCCAAAGATGCATCCACACACCAAATTTGAGATTCCTGCCTCAAATAATATAAGAGAAATGCTCCGGATACGATTATTCCAAAAACTAGGTCAGAGGTCAAGATCAAGGTCACAGTGACCCAAAAATGGTACACAACACTCCACAATCCCAAGATGCATCCACATACCAAATTTGGAATTCCTACCTCAAAGGATGTAGGAGATAGGCTCCGGACACAATAATTCTTAAAACTAGGTCAGAGGTCAAGGTCATAGTGACCTGAAAATGGTATGTGACACTCTGTCATCCTAAGATGCATTTACAAACCAAATTTGAAATTTCTATCTCTAAGAATATAGGAGATATGCACCAGACTCAATGCAGTTTCTAGAAACTACGTCAGAGGTCAAGTTCAAGGTCATAGTGACCCAATTATGGTACGGGACACTTCGTCATCACAAGATGCATTTACATACCAAATTTGAGATTCCCACCTCAAATAATATATATGCTCCGGAAACGATTATTCCAAAATCTAGGTCAGAGGTCAAGATCAAGGTCACAGTGACCTGAAAATGGTACACGACACTCCACAATCCCAAGATGTATCCACATACCAAATTTGGAATTCCTACCTCAAAGGATGTAGGAGATAGGCTCCAGCCACAATAATTCCTAAAACTAGGTCAGAGGTCAAGGTCATAGTGACCTGAAAATGGTATGTGACACTCTGTCATCCTAAGATGCATTTACACACCAAATTTGGAATTCCTATCTAAAAGAATATAGGAGATATGCACCAGACTCAATGCAGTTTCTAGAAACTAGTTCAAGTTCAAAGTCACAGTGACCCAATTATGTTACGCGACACTTCGTCATCCCAAGATGCATCTACACACCACATTTGAGATTCCTACCTCAAATAATATAAGAGATATTCTCTGGACATGATTATTCTAAAACTAGGTCAGAGGTCAAGGTCACAGTGACGCGAAAAATGGTACGCGACACTCCGCCATACCAAGATGTATCCACATACCAAATTTGGAATCACTACCTCAAAGAATCTAGGAGATATGCACCGGACACGAAGCGGGACGGACGGACGGAGGTACGCCCAATATCAAATATCGGGCCAGTGTATAAAAGGCCATTAATAAGGGGCCAAGTGTCCGAAATAAAGGGCCAGTTTAGCTCCGAATTGGCCCGTTAATATCAGACTGACAAATAACTACCGGCCATTTCCAGACGTCCATCACCATAGACATAAAATGGCCCTTTTTAAGAAGTTTATTTTATTACCTCCCCTGAGGTCCCCTGAATCATTTGAGGCAACTTACAGAGGGCCATGGCCCCTTGTTAAGAAATTGCCCCTTGTCTATCTCCAGACGAGTAAAAAGGCCCCCAAATCCATATCAGTAGCACGGACGGACTGATGGACGGACGGACAGTGCAATTACTATATGCCTCCCAAAGTTCCTTTGGAAGAAAACTCACCAAGTTCTGATACAAGACTTCCACTAAGAACTTTTAAAGCCTGAAAAAAAAATCATTTTATCACAGGGTTCATACAGGCCAGTTCATGTAAAATTCACGGACTTCTAAAAGACTTTCCTACTGTTTTCAAGGACTGAAACTTATGAAAAAACTGATTTTCACATTAAAATTCTACTTCTGAAATGCTAGAGTCCATTACTTAAGATATTAGTTTTAGAAAATCAGTGTAAAATTGTGGTGCCTTTATTTGGTGTAGCACAATTTTAAACTGATTTAGGCCTCAATCTTCTTGCAAATGGTAAAATTCAAGGATTTTTCAAAAATAGTGAGTATGATCAGGAATACCACA
Source organism: Loripinus fragilis (assembly GCA_964019695.1). Classification (NCBI taxonomy): domain Eukaryota; kingdom Metazoa; phylum Mollusca; class Bivalvia; order Lucinida; family Lucinidae; genus Loripinus; species Loripinus fragilis. The sequence goes on along the minus strand of OZ026526.1, from coordinate 55,328,540 downwards.
ATCACAAACCGCAGACAACCCCGTGGCATCGCGAGGAAGAGACGCTCAACCATCACGAGACACCAGGAAGACAAATGAAGCAAAGCAACCAGCTCTCTCTTCCCCATCAAGATGATTGCAATACTAGAATGGACATAAAATAACGTACAACAAAACATAGAACAATTACAGACTCCCACAATGAGAGTAACAATAAACAAAAAGTCAACAACAACAGAGCCACCGCCTTAGAACGGACAGCAGCCCAAGCCTTTGAGTGTTTTTCAAGTATTTTTCAAGGCAAATTTTATTTTCAAGGACTTTTCAAGACAGTACTGTATATTCAAGTATTTTTCAAGCCTTGGCGAACCCTGTATTATATGATGCCACATTTAAAAGCGTAATATAGTCATTTATTAATTAACTACTCAATATATAGCACTTATACAGCGAAGTGCGTTGGTGTCATACTTGTGACGTTTCTACTTTCATATAGTCACATTGGACAATATGGACTTCACCTTGGACTATATGGACTTCACCTTGGACTATATGGATTTCACCTTGGACTATACAGAAATCCATGCATCTGATAGGCCAGAAGCTCAGTCAGCTCAGTCATGCGAGAAAGCTCTTCGTGGGAGTTTATAAATGTCAGACCAATTTTTGATTTCGGTAAGAAATGCCGAAATAGAAATACAACAACACCAACGTTTTTTAGTGGGGGACATTTTGACTTGGGGACATTTCAACTGTACACTCAGTAAATCAAGTCCGCCCTTGGTGTGGGGAAGATTGTCGGACAGAACTGCCAGAAATGGTGAGGACATGATGCGAAATTTAGCAGATTATTTAAGCCGCTATGAGCTACTGACACCGGAGAAAACAGAATCTGTTCTCGAGGAAGTAAAGGGACACTCGATGTTTCCAATTCAACTGCCACTACAGGATGGAAGACCGGATGGAACTGTTTGAGGACTGCGATCAGCTCTTGTCAGCAAAGGTTAACAAAATCACTGAACACAAAACTAACAGAGATGTCAATTTGTTCTACTCATGGGCAAGACAGAACTTAGAGATGAGGAAAATACAAGACATTCCAACAGTTGAACTGGACAGTTTACTAGCACGGATGTATCTTGGTATGTAGCAAAACATGCTTGATCTGGCTAACTTGCACTGCTGGGCACAACTGCTTTTGAAGGGTTTTTATGGTTGGTTTGCTTATAAATAATTTCTTTACAAAGCCTTATATAGCACTTATACAGTGAAATGCGTCGGTATCATACTTGTGACGTTTCTACTTTCATATAGTCTATATTTGATTTTAGCTCTTCGATATTTTCCTTCTTCAATCTACGCCATTACAGACTGAAATTTGCCTCACATCATAAACTGCGCCCTGTAAACCAGAGGTGTGCCATTTTCTCTCTGGTAGTTTCAGTAGTTTCACTGATATGGTAACTAATAAGAATTTCTTTAATCCGAATTAATTTGCCGCATATTGACTGTCAATGAAAGTTAATTAATAAAAATGTCATTAATCAAGTGATTTCGTATTGGCTCAGTTACATACAGCTGACCTTGGACCTGTAACTGAGCCAATACGAAATCACTTGATTAATAACATAATAGTATTATAAACAATAATATATGTACATTAGTGTATTAAACAAGCAAAGCCTGAAAAGATAAAAAAAAAACTTCTATTATTTGACACTATGTACTAGGAACGATAATATATGTGTATTAGATATGTAAAATAGTAAGATAACATTAGATAATGACGCCCATGACATAGTCAATTTTACTTATGGCAAGATCTTACTTTAGTACCAAAAACACAATTTAAAAGTAATTTTATTACCATATGATAGGCAAAATTTTACATTGATGCTCAGTTATTATTGAAATCACCAAACTCTCTGGAAAAAATGGTAAGATCTATGTTATGCCTAAGCATCTTATTATTTTATTCCTCTTAGGTCCAGATAAGGAATTTTTTTTAGCATAAACTTGTTATTATTTTCTTACCTATCAATTTAAATTTGTGTTTTGGATGCTCAAAATACTCATCTCATTGAGATGCTTCTTTTGAGTACCCACAACATATGTTTTGGTTGAGAAATAATCAAGGATTTATTCTTTTTTGAAAACACTGTAGATCCAGATCAGCTGGCTTCATCAGAAGCCAGCTGATCAGGCTCTACATTGTTTTCATCTCTGACAATGATTAAACTGGTCCCTGATGATACTTACCCCCATAAGGTCAGCAGGATCTATTATCTGAGGAGTAATCAGCCCATATAAACCATTATAAAATGTGAGTCCGAAGCCAAAACAGAAGATACCAACACCGCTCACTATAGACATGATGTTTACATGATTAATATACCCGTACCTGGAAATAAAACAACAGGTCATAAGTTGAAGTCACCACAAACAATTTCAGTCAAAGCTAAGGACCATTACAAACATACTTCAGTGGCATAGCACCCATACGCAGGTTACGCATGTGTGTAATAAAAATAGTTACATTCAAGGGAGGTCACTTATGGTGATAAAAATGATTTTCAATACTATAAGGAACTTCTTATAAAGGAAAGAATTCGCTCCCTCTGGGAGCAAATTCTTTCCTTTAAGAGAAGTTCCCATTTTAAAAGGGATGCAACTGAAGAGATCCAGTAGTCTCCGTTTGATGTGCGTTACCTATTCAGCGTTCTGGCTATCCCGTTGTACCATAAATAAATTCACATACACATATATTTATCATACAAGAGAGCCATTAGGCCCTGGATCGCTCACCTGAGTCTTGGTTCAGGGAGAAATGTTGTTTTAATGGTAGACAGTAGTCAGTTTTCTCCCTTGAATGCTCTCTCAAAACATCATAGTCCAAATAATTAGATCTCCTCTGTTTTTATTGCTGCTTTCTTTGCAATTGTTTGATCTCTTAAATCACATTAATGCTATATCCTTTTGCAATCCTTGTGAGGCTTGTTTTGTGTCTATAATGGAGTGAGAATTATTTAAAAAAAAAAAAGATGCAAAATCGTTGGTAAAGCAATTATAAGAGTGTTTAATAATAACATTAAATCACGGGGCTTTGTTTTCTACTGTTTCATGGTTCATACAGGCAAAGCATTGGAAAATTCAAGGACATTTTCAAGGACTTGTAAGGGTCTCCCCTATAGTTTTCAAGTAGTAAACTCTTACAAAAAATACTGACTTACCTTTTATAATGCTACTTAAAAAATGCTAGACAGAGATTTATTCTTAAAGATAAGTATCTAAGTGTTTTGCCTTTATTTGCAACAAATAAAGGAAAAACAATTTTATACTGACCAATCTTGGTCTGCATTAAAGGAATTATGTCCTACATAAAATACAAGTCCTTTTCAAGGCCCAACAGCAATTTTCTAGCACTTTTCAATGCAAATTTTATTTTCGAAGACATCTCAAGAAAGCCTTTCATATTAAGTGCTTTTCAAGCATGTGCATACCCTGTGTTTGTTACACCACTCAGTTGAAGTAAACATGCTCTGCCATGTGCAGCAGTGCGTGTGTAAACATACAGTCGAACTTTGGTCGCTCGAACTCGCCTGTCTTGAACACCACGGATTGCTTGAACTTGTCCGCTGGTCTCGGCAATTTCCCTATACATTCAATGTTAAAATAGACCCCAGGCTCGAACAGCGATGGCTTGAACTCACGAACTCAAAGCACAGTTCGCAGGGCAATTTTTTCATGTAAAACACTATGATGGCTTGAACCAAAAATTTCTTTACATGAATCAGTAACACGCTTGATTTATATTCATTATTATTTTCATAAGCGCTCTGTGACAATGATGATTTTACCATTGGGTTACCTAACTGACAAGCGGAACGTGTGAAGCAATTAGCGGCAATTTATCAGATCAAAGATTTGAGTAAGTTCTCACTTGTCACCACTTAGAGGGGCGGCCGAAAATGATTAAAGACAATGAGATGTTTTGTAATCAAGAATTCGAGTGTCAAAATGAGTAAAACATGCCTGGCTGGATAAAGACAGGCATCAGATTGTGCCGCGGTACAGTCTGATCCGCGTCTTTGTTGTAAACATACTGGAGAGTTTGTCATTTTTTCATGTTTTTATTCGTTGTTATTAATTGAAACTTGCACATTGTGAATATATAATAAGAAACAAACTTGTTTTTTTCTTTTATTGTTCTAAAGGAAACGATAAACAACCGAACATAAACTGTAGCGACACATAAACAGGAGCATTCATCCACAAGAAGACAAACAATGCAGCTTACTCGATAGCAAATGCATTGATCAGCCTGCACATATGCGCATGCTGATAATTGTATTTACTTTCAACAGGTTCATATGCTAACACATGCGGCTTTTCATTTTAACTCTAGCGTGCAAAGGTTTATTGATCAGTGACAGGTGTCACGTGCACTTTGCAACTTTGGTCGATAAAAACATGGTGTCCGTGATGACATAAAGTACACATGATCCAACTTGAAAATTGTCAGGCTAGGTATCACTCCATAACATGGATGGGCCAAACTCGGGCCAACAGTCTCGACGAGTTCGAGTCATCAAAGTTTGACTGTATATTAAGAACTACATAAACACCTTAAACCTAGAACTCAAATTAATCTTAGACATCTCAAACCCTTGTTTAAATCCAACAGTGTTGATGGATGACAGTCAGGCAAGTTCCAGGGATCACAAAAGGTCACCTTCAGCAACTAGTCCTCATGTGAAGTTTGACACTTTGTATTTGGGAAACCCCTAAACCAGTACTTTTGCGAACAGTAAAGACCCAGATGAAATGCCGCATATTGCGGCATTTCATCAGTGTGTACACTGTTTTTAAAGGTAACAAGGATCTTCAGACAAAAGTATACAATATTTTGTTTTAAATTATAACCTGACACTCCTAGATATGTACAATGGACTATCCCAAGCTTATTGTATCAAACCAGATGGAAATATTTATTAGTATACAAAGGGTACTTACGGATGTTCAGAGTCTGGCTTCTTCATAGATAAATATTTGCCCACTGCCAACATTAACTGAAACAAAGCATGACAAAAATGATGGATCCATAGGTCAGGATATGAATGTTTTTTAGCCCAAAATTGAGTTAATTTTCTTTCCATGTCATTTGTTTTGGGTGCTCAAAAGAGCTGTCTCACTAAGACAGTTCTTTTTAGTACCCACAACATATATGTTTTGGTTGAGAAATATAAAAAAAAATTTTATTCAAATACGCCCTCTTATCTGAAGGCCTGTTCAGATCCTTTATTATAACCCCCACAAACTTTGTTTGTGGTAGGTATACTGTTTTCACGTTGTACGTCCGTCCGTCAGTGTGTCTGTCCGTAACAGATTTTTATTTTTTATTTTACCTATTAGTTTGACAAACAGTGAAGACCAAGATGAAATGCCACAGAATTTTCATCAGGGTTCACACAGTTTGCTTGAATAACAGCAATCTTTACAGGCAGAAATACTGATTTGTTTTTTAATTCTGACTTGTGATCAATTAAATTGTCTTGCATGACATTTCTACTTGGAGTGATATAAAACCATGTATTAAAATCGATTCTTTTTTAAGCTTTGTAATGACGGACATAATAATAATAACATCATGTATATATCTTTGTTGTTTTCATGCCAACAATGCTATTCCAAAAGTGTGATTAGTTAGATTTGATTCTTTACTTCCCATCAACCATCTTTCAGTTATAAAGGGACTGGTCTACCTGGGTTGAACCAGTACTAAGCTAGGATTAATGTTCTTGCTCAAGAACACAATGCAGTAACGCTGGTGAGGCTCGAACCTGCAGCCCCTCGGTCTTGAGTCAAGCACTCTACCACTGAGCCACTGCACTCCCTATTTCAAAGATGTTTTAGTGTGTCATATGATAAATAGAATCTAACATTCTTGCTCCTGTATTAATAAATTCATGAAACTTGTTGCTAAAAATTGATATGATGCTCTGCACAGCCTAGCATTTTATCTCTTTTCCCCAACTTGTTTAACTATTGTATTCTTTAAAACCCTAAATAGGTACTTTGGCAAACAGTGAAGACCCAGATGAAATGCCACAGAATGCGGCATTTCATCAGGGTCTTCACTTTTTTGCTGAGGTCAAAACAATTTTCAGGAACAGAAATGCATCATAATTTGGAAATTCCGACCTGTGGCCCCTTAACATATATAATGGACAAACCTATCCTTATTGCATTTATATGTATGAGAAAATCCACCAGAATACAAAGGGTTAATAAATTCATTCAAATAAGATCCTCCATATTTTGTTTGTTTGATTTGATGCTTTACATCCCAGTCCAAAATCTTTCACATAAAGGGACGGGTCTTCCTGGGTTGAATCAGTACTAAGCTAGGATTAATGTTCTTGCTCAAGGACACAATACAGTGACGCCGGTGAGGCTCAAACCTGCTGCCCCTCGGTCTCGAGTCAAGCACTATACCACTGAGCCACTGCCTTCCCAGTTTGGCATATGATAAATATAATCTAACTTTCTTGCTCTTATATTAATAAATTTGTCAAACTTGTTGCTAAAAAGTGATAAAATCCTCTGCACAGCCTCACATTTTATCCCTTTTCCCAAACTTATTTAAAAAATTCACTCATGTAAGATCCTCCATATAATCCACACCTCTTGGCCATGATAAACATCTACTGTAAATTAGTAAATTTTTACGAGGGCTTTATTTTCATGGAACTTCGCATATGCAAAGTTTCGAGAAAGTAAAACCCTCTCGGAATGGCGAAATCACTCTGTCGTTTACTGATACAGGCAAATCATGCCCTAGTTGCAAGTTTTTAACAACTCAAATATGTCTTTTAACATAATTCGCGAAAACAAAATTCTCGAAAAAATTTCCTAATTTACAGTATACTCACTCCAAGGTGGACAATCACGTGGTCAGAATGATGGGGTTCACAGATTTCCTGAACCAGTTAAATCGTTCATAACTTTCGTTACACTAAGTCAAATTTCATGCGGTAAAGTGTAAAAAACCCTTATATTTTTCTGCACAAGACTGTATCAAAGTTTCTCCTGGGTTTGCTGTAGTTTCCAAGATTACCTCAAACAACTGAAGAAAAAACTGAAAATTCTCTGCGATTTGGTTCACACTACAGTTGGTCGAGGTAATCTAGAAAACTGCAGCGAGCCCAGAAAAGCTTTTAATAGTCTTGTGCAGAAAAATATGAGGGGTTTTTTGCACTTTACCGCATGAAATTCTACTTAATATAACGAAATTTATGAACGATTTTCCTTACCTGTGATGTCCGATTACTGGTTCATAAAGTCAGTGAACCCCATCAGGCAGACCACGTGATTGGCCACCTTGTCACTCACCTGATTAGCAGTATCACCTGTAGAATGCATAAACTCTGAGAACATACTAGGAGACCCTGTCTTTATCCAGACAAAAAACTTGAACACAGCATTGGCAAAGTTACTAGAAAATAAATATTGGAATTTATAAACTTAAATACAAATCATATTAATGAGCAAAGAAATAAATGTCTTCCGTAGGGAAAGAATAATCTCTACAAAAGAATGAGATACTTAGAGAGCCCTGTCTTTATCCAGACAAAAAACTTGAACACAGCATTGGCAAAGTTACTAGAAAATAAATATTAGAATGCATGAACTCTGAGAACATACTAGTAGACCCTGTCTTTATCCAAACAAAAAACTTGAACAGAGCATTGGCAAAGTTACTAGAAAATAAATATTGGAATTTATAAACTTAAATCATAGGTTTAGATATACAAAATTTTTGAGCTAAAAATGGTAAATATTTCCTTACCCATCAGTTTTAACATATGTTAAGGATGCTCAAAAGAACCGTCTCATTGAGACGGTTCTTTTGAGTACCCACAACATATGTTTTTGTTGAGAAATAAGAAAATTATTTTTTGGTACACACTCTAATAACTAAAGGCCTGTTAAATGCAAATCATGTCATTGAAATGTCCTCAGAGCTGACCAGATAAGACTCAAACAAGCCTTAGGGGCTTAACCAGAATTTGAATCAGAATAATCTCTACAAAAGAATGAGATACTTAGAGACAAAGTCTTTATCAAATGAAAAAAGTCAATAAGCAATGCTTATTAGATACCCCCCGCACAGTAAGAGTCAGTGAAAAAACTTGGCAAGTTATAGTTCGAACAAGAAGACCTTAGTTTTGATAAGAAGATTTCAGTAGAATCTGTGCAAACAAAATTTGTTCCATCCAAAGCTGTAGTAGGAGTTGATCGGCCCATAAAGGCACCATCTATGCATATACAAAAGCCTAATAAGGGAAAAATTGTCTAAGTTCTCACAGCTGTCATTTCGTCAAAAAATATTTTTTCTGAATAAAACTCCTTCATGCATATGTTCAATGTGTTTACATTGTATAGGCAAAGTATCAAATTGTTCCATCAAAAGCTGTGATAGGAGTTGATCGGCCCATGAAGGCACCATCTATGCATATACAAAAGCCTTATTAGGGAAAAATTGTCTAAGTTCTCACAGCTGTCATTTTGTAAAAAAACAATTTTTCTAAACAAAACTCCTTCATGCATATGTTCAATGTGTCTACATTGTATAGGCAAAGTATCAAATTGCTCCATAAAAAGCTGTGGTAGGAGTTGATCGGCCCATAAAGGCACCGTCTATGCATATACAAACACCTTATTAGGTAAAAATTGTCTAAGTTCTCATAGCTGTCATTTTGTCAAAAATTATTTTTTCTAAACCAAACTCCTTCATGCATATGTTCAATGTGTCTACATTGTATAGGATAAGTATCAAATTGTTCCATCAAAAGCTGTGGTAGGAGTTGATCGGCCTGTGTATGGCCTATAATAGCAAAAGCATAAAGCACTATATTAAAAGCCATTTAGAACTACAAAGGGAAATAACTCTAATAGAATTGGCCCCTAGCCCTTACTTTTTTGTCTAAAGTATTTGTCTTGCATATATGAACATGTTTGCAAGGTTTGATGAAAATCCGGCAATGACTCTTCGAGTTATTAAGGAAACAAAGCGTTACGGACGGACGGACGCACGGACGGACGGACAACGTGAAAACAGTATACCCCCTACAAACAAAGTTTGCGGGGGGTATAAAGCGTTACGGACGGACGGACAACGTGAAAACAGTATACCCCCTACAAACAAAGTTTGCGGGGGGTATAAAAACTTGAACACAGCATTGGCAAAGTTACTAGAAAATAAATGTTGGAATTCATAAACCTAAATACAAATCATGCCATTGAGCAAAGGTAAAATTATCTTCATGACTTAACAAGCCTTAAGGTCTTAACCTTGCTTTCAACAAGTTTTCAGTCATATTGGGCCAAGAAAAAAAATATGTGTGGCTCAGGTCACCTGACCTACCTTAAATTTTTACCACCTTAGTACCCTAAACTTTTTTCTCCAAATTCTGAAGCTGGAAGAGAATAGCAGAACAAAATAATTTTGCTCTGTTATTCTCTTCCAATTTCGGAATTTGTACTCCAAATTCTGAAGTTGGAAGAGAATAGCAGAAAAAAAAAAATTTTATTCTGTTATTCTCTTCCAACTTCAGAATTTGGAGAAAAAATACATATCAAAATGATCATCTGAAACTGAAATCTAAATGTAAATGCATTCAGTCTTTGGTATTGGGAGTAAAAGGATTAAAACAAGGTTATTTATCTTCAAAAATAGACCCTTTTATATTAGTTTCGTCTTATTTCATTTCCAAGCAGGTCTGAATATTCCAAGAAAAAAGTTTTCCAAAAAATAAAAATAATATTGTACCTACCTACCCTAATTTTTTTCAGGGTGTAACCTGAACCACACATTTTTTATATTTGGCCTTACAATGGTAATTTAAGAAGTGCAGTTGCTCAGTGGTAGAGTGCTTGACTTGAGACCGAGGGGCCGAGGTTTCAAGCCTCACCGGCGTCACTGCGTTGTGTCCTTGAGCAAGCCACATTAATCCTAGCTTAGTACTGGTTCTACCCAGGAAGACCCTACATAACTGAAAGATTGTTGACGGGACGTAAAGAATCAAATCAAACAGAACAAACAATGGTAATTTATCTTATCACACTATTCATTGACAGACAGCTCAGTAGTTGGCATGTTTTGCCAGTACTTGAATCAGAGGTAGGGAGCACTTGAATCTATGCAGCAGACGTAAAAATCAGACAACATTTTCAGGACAAGAAATCAGGGCTTTATCCAGCAATTATGGGAAACATTTTCAAGCCAAGAAATCAGGGCTTTATCCAGCAATTTTGGAAAAGGCCCCTGACAAAAATTGGGAAACAAATATCGACATGTCAAAACTGCGGAAAATTAAAGGCATAAAACATTATTTTGGGAGCAAAATTTATCCTAAAAATCAAGTTATTTTAGATTGTTTGATGCCAAGCACATGTGTTTAAGTACATGTAACATTCTGATGTATGTCATTGGTTCTCATAATTAAGTGATTTTTTTTTTTTTTTTTTTTTTTTTTTTTTTTTACTTTCTTAATTGGGAAAAATAGACATGCAGTTGGGAAAAAAGGTGGCCATTTTCCATTGGGAATGGGGCTGAAATTCAGCCCCGCAGGTATGGCAGATAAAGCCCTGGAAATGGTGGCGGGATATGGGTTAAGGGGAAGTAAGGGGGAAATTGTACTTACATTACAAAAGCAATAAATACAACTTTTCCTGAATCATCATGGTAAAAAGCATTTTTGCATGTATTCAGAACCTGAAAAACAGGAAGATAGGTCTTTTATTTATAGAAATGAACACAATTATCTTTCAAGTATACAATTTGAATGTGCTGGTTCTCATAGATGAACATAAATTAGATTTCTCTCTAAAAAGGTTGTAAATAGAGAATACTAGGTGAGTGTCTTCTGATATCAAGTTTGGGAGCGCAGTGGCTCAGTGGTAGAGTGCTTGACTGGAGACCGACAGGCCTCGGGTTCGAGCCTCACCGGTGTCCCTGCATTGTGTGGTTGAGCAAGAGACATAAGATCCTAGCTTAGTACTGGTTCAACCCAGGAAGACCCGTCCCAAAATAAATGAAAGATTGATGATAGGATCAAAATTTAACAAACAAAAATTGATATAAAGTTTACCAGGCAAGGTTTCAAGAACGCTTGTTGACATCGCGAGGCTTGCCGAGCGATTCAACATGCGTTCTCGAAGCCGAGCCTGGTAAACTTGATATCAAAAGATGCGACCCTGGTATTCTATTTATCAGTTTACCCATTGTTCCACTCTTCAAACTAGCAATTATGATTGCTTTTCGATTTTTGTGTTGATTCAGCGTCAATGGCGACGTAATTCACAAAGTGCAACATCATCATGACCTGATAAAGGCACATGCCATGCTAATCAGGCAACGTGCAGCAATACAGTTAATATGAGAGGCAACTGATAAACTTTAATATTCAGAGTTGGTACCAATTTTAAGACTTGTCCTTCTCTATAAGACGGAAACAATGAAACGATTCGAAATGGTTTTTATTGAGGAAAAATTGCAAATGTTAAAAATTGCCTTACAGCTGGCATCCATCATATTGAGCTTCTATACAACTTCTATACATGAATTCTAATGCACATGCTTTTGTAACACAACATCTGATTGGATAACATCAAAAATTTGTGACAGTTATATACTGCAATATACGTCGCAAATGGTTTGACGTCATCAATTAAGTCATAATTCGTTGGATGACATGTGGCTTTACGCAGCTTGCAATGCTCCAATTTGAGACAAGACTGCAAAAGTGCATTAGAATGGGGGGTAACTGTCGAAAATAAAGTTTTACGATGCGCAAAACTAAATTACCGACAGTATATCAGATGATATACCTCCCCAAATGAAAATTTTGAATATGGTTATCTCCTAATTATATGTTTCATGAAGCCACTTTAAAGCATGCAACTAGTTAATGATGTTGCACCCCCACAATGCTCAAAGACTTAAGTCTCAGAGCCTGTCATGTTATGACTAAAAAATTGTTGAAAAGCCCAAAACAAACATGATGCACATAGATCTTAAACATTATAACATGGACAATTTCACACTTTGGTATGTGTTTTCGAATGTTATGTCTATGTCATATAGCTGATATGGGTCAGGTGGGGTGATACCTCTTTTTCACAAAATAGAAAAGCCACATCACACACATGACTCATTATCAAACTGGATGAAAAAGCCATTACATGTGATATCAATTATGGCTAATTTTAGCTTGCTGCAGCTGTTGTGCTCTTCAACAGGGAATAGTCCAGTATAGAATGCAACATGAACATACTATCTAGTAAAACAGGCCTCCAAATAAGAGTGTGTAATTATCCCCACGCTTTTTTAAAAAAGGGGTCAATAATTTATTATTTCAAACATGGTCATGTGGCATATCAAATCGACGGGGATGACGAGCAGAACAGAATGGAAGTAAAATTTTCATCCTAGGGTCAAACTGGTGACCTTGCGGTGAGGTCAACGGGTAAATTATCATTAAATTTCAGTTACCATGTCAACTTTAATGATTTTTAAACCAAACTTTGTGTCTGTTCTCACAAATAAAAGATAGTCTTAGAAAACATATTGAACAGAATTTTCATTCTGTTGCTGGGTTCATGCCCTAGGGGTGGGACATGGGGGTTCTAGGGGTCAAAAACTTTAGTGTGGGGATTGCTATGGCGCCCCATCAACTGCGCGTTATAGATGAAAATTATTTTTTTCTCAACCAAAACATATGTTGTGGGTGCTCAAAAGAACCGTCTCATCGATACGGTTCTTTTGAGCACCTAAAACACATGTTTAAACTGATGGATAAGAAAATATTTGCAATTTTACGCTCAAAAATGAGGCATATCTGGACATATGTAAATGTATGATAAGTACCATTATCTGGGCTGCAAAGCATGAAAACCTGACTTTATTGTTTCCAAATAACAAAGGGGCAAACCAGCCTGTGCACCCGTGCAGTCTAATCAGTGCCTCTGTTATTCAAATATGATATGAGCCGCGGCATGGGAAAATGTGTCTTCGGGGTAAATTTGGCCATTTTGAGATTCTGTGATTTTTAGACAGGTCAATTTATGAAGAGTAAACTCGTTTTTGTTTGATAAAAATATTCAAAGTATTAGAAAAGATATTGGAATTTGAATTTGGACGGCTTGACGTTGATTTTAGAACTATTGTTGCGTGACGTCACGATAAATATTCACAACGTTGCGAAGTTTAAGCCTTTAGACATCCGACAATCGCTGTTACTACCATGAAACTGGGTCACGACGAAGCTCAAGTCAAACGTACTTCATTTCTTGCGTATTCTGTAATTTTGACATATAAATGATTACCATAATTCCTTGAGGTGCCATGCCGTGTCAGCCTTCATTTGAAAATGTGCACTAAATGGACATAGCCGTCGACTGGTGCGATATTTTCCTGCACCAATATTGTGCCAGCACAACTATGGATCATCACGGACACATCTCCGTATATAAGTGGGCACAAATTTGCACTTTGGAAAAACCTGGCCGCGACATTATATGTTCAACTACCCATGAAAACTAAAATGTTAACTTGAATGTAAATGTTTTCTTGTTAACATGTAGAAACTCTTCGATTTTAAATATACTGTTTATAGTCAAGGAGCTAGATTTTTGAAAATTGACTTGGCACAATTGTCCAGCCAGAAAAGGTTTGACTTCAGAAACAGTTAGAACTACCCTTCTACAACATTTCTAGGCACGTCGTACAGTCAAATTGTGGTAGCAGTTTTCCAGGAGGAGTCGTTTTGTACACCTACCCCAATTTTACTATAAAAAACAAAATGGTGACATTTGAATAAGAAATGGTATCCAGGTTGTATCCAGATGGTGCATACGGTCGTTATTTACTGCCAAAACCTCGATAAGGACCTAAAAAAATATAAAAATAAATTGTTTGCATCCAGAAGCACAGCTTTTATGTTATAACTGTCATTTACGTTATATCTTCAATTACATCTTATAAAATCAATTAATATTGGACAAAGTTTAATTTTATAAGTTCTATAATGGGTATATACGTTTTACATACCATGTTTGGAAAAGATAATTACCTGACTGTTTCAAAACTGCAAACATCTTGTTTTTATCATAATTACTTTAAGAATTATAAGCTGTTGAATATGATTACCCCCCAGAAATGGTGAACATTGTTAGAACCATTTCACTTTGCAAGTTAGCATTCAATACCATCTGCTGACTTTTTAAACCATAATTGAGCATTCTATCGAACATGATAGTAAAAAGCTATACTTAACTGCGTTTCTGGCGTAAAGTTCCATATTTTAGTGCTTGTATGACAATATGTAACGTACATTACAAAAATTTAAGACTTCCTATATATATTGCTGAATACCTCATATTATAATTATGCCATATGGTATTTTATGTAATTTCAAACCTGGTTTGTTTTCAATGTATACCAAGACAGCAGTTTGTTCTAAAATATTTATTAGTTTTTATTAAGTTACTATATCTATAAACATTTGCATTTGCAATAAAGATTTTTTTAAAGTTTTCATCTCCACGAAATATCATTTTGATTTGTCCAAGTTAAAGATTCTAAAACACATAAACAAAGAAATAGACAGCTCTTTAGAAGTAGTAAAATACATTCCATTTGACTGTCAAATCAATCAAAGTAACATATATAACAATATCAAATATCATAAGATTCTATGTTTGTCCTAAATGGTATCAAAGACAGTATACGATTGGGCCCTGAAAAGCTAAAATATTAAGGATGTAGAATAATGTAACATTTATCGCAGGAGAAAAACAACACAACTAAGTTTTTAGGCCTTGAGCTGGCTATAGACCCCCCTCCGCCCCAGGGGGAATTTTGTACACTATGATTTTCTGAAACTACATTATATAAGACACAAAATAAAAGATGTTAGCCCTCTGAGAGTGGCAGCGTTAACGTGTAACAGCACGCTATATACGTTACCCCCCAAAATAGCATTAAACGTCCTTGATAATGTCTCAACCATGACATGTTCGTACATATTTGCATGCTGCCACAGGTTTATGAACTTCTTATAACACAGTTACATATTTTTAGTATTAATTTTATAAATATCTTCAGTAATTACTGTTGTATATGTTACTTAGTGTTTCCTGCGTTATTTCTGAGTATCAGTATGGTATTTATTGACTATACGTGTATTACATCTGTCACAGAATATAATAGCTCTATAAGGCTGCTACTTAAATGATTTAAAGTTCTTTATTATGGTCCCTTACACTATTTTTCAGGTCCATGTTATGTATGTTACCTTCAAAATAGCATTAAACATTCTAGTTAATGTCTCTAACAAGCCCTGTTTATACTTATTTGCATGCTTGCACAGGTTTATGTACTTCTTTTAACAAGGTTTACCTATTTTAAGTATTCCTTTAATAAATGCCTTGAGCTTTAACTGTTATGTGTGTTACCAAATGATACATAAGTTATTCTGAGTATCTGTATAGAAGTTATTGACGATACATGTATAAAGTCTGTCAGAGAATTTAGAAAATTTATAAAGCTGAAATAAATTGAAGTTCCTTATTAATTTATGGTGACTTAAACTAATGATATAATGTGATATATCAACCTTAGCTGTTTGCTCATATAAACAGTATAGATACCATGCATTCAAATTGGAAGTTCTGAAAGACAGTCACTGTGAAACGGCTCAGTTCTGGGCAAGGTATATGGATATGATTAGGGCTACAAGGAAAACAACTTTGAATTGCATGTCATCTCTATCTGTATGCCTTGTTCCCAATGTTCATTGCAAACGATTACAACAACTACGCACAATATGTACCTGTGTAACTGATTACACTCATAAATTTGATACACATCGCAGATGCAAAGAACTGCTCGAACAAAATGTGTTTAGTGTGTCACAACCATTGGTTCTTTGCATGAGAAATGCTTTTGACATAGCTATCAGGCAAACAATAAAGAAGTATTATAGGTTTCAGCAACTAGAACTATGCTTCGTACTACAGATGGAATGGTGTATTTCTCATCACATCAGAGCTCAATATATTGAAACAACTCTTCAATGCACTGAAATGAAATATTCAATCTGCTCAGATGCAAAGTACAGTGAGTACTAGAGGCACTTTCAGGCTTCACCAATCCTTTTAGTTCTAGTTTTGAAGACAATGAACTGTACTTTTTGTCTTTCAGTGTGCCTGCTAAGCCGGGCATAGCTAAGGATCTTATTGAGGCTGATGACATTGGCAGGGAGGCTGTTGCTGACTCCATTGACTCACTTTTAGTTTAAAAAATCTGTCTTTCACATCTCCCATAAAATGCTACAAGCTAATAAAGTTTTGATGCTTGCGAGGTCACACAAGAAGAAATTGCCCAATTTACAAAACGTAAACAGCCAGATGAGAGCTTTAAGGAGCGTCTTTGGTAAGCATGACCTACTTTCTATTGGACATAATGTTGAGCTTGAGTTGACACTGCCATTTGCTCTGGGACCTGTACCATGGTCATTGTCAACTTCTGATAGAATTTCCACCCAAACTGACAAGTCCAAACTTCAGCATGGCTTGCAATCGTACATTGAACCAACATTAGATCGGCCAAGTAGTGCTGCACATATCGTTGATGTTAATACCGTAACTACAGAGCATAATAGCTTTTCCTGTCACATTCATGGATCTGATGGCACCAGTATTCAACCAGGCACTAAAGGCAGGGCACGTTGCTTTTGCCACTGATACATATATACAATGTATAAGTAGCAGTCTATAAAGTCTTACAAACATTCTCGCAGAGGATAACCTGGGTGTTTTGTTCAACAATGGTGTATGCAACAAAAGCTGCATCTTCTGAATGTCAACGGCATTGGCCAGAATATGGGGGAAGAGATCTACAGTAATACACTGTTAACAGATTGTGACACTACCAATGTGCCGATGTGTTAGTACCACGGAAAGGTTATTCCTATCAAACTGATAGAGAACCCCTCCCCCACTAGTTCATCAACATTCTAAGAAGGGTAGGAAAACAAATAAAGAATTACTCTAGGCACTCATCAGTGATATGAAGCCCTAACATGTGCTATTTATGCAATTGTGAATAAGCTGCAGTACAACATGTTTCTGAAAAAAGTACCTTAGTCATATTCATATACTGACTATTTCAAATGGAATGAACATGAGCTAACCCCCACCCTGCTTTTCTGTCCTTAAGATGTACATACAAAGATTGAACTATCAAGTCTTTCCCATGAAAACAAGAGGCTTTCCAGATGTGGACAAAATGTGTGGAAAATAAATGGGAAGGAAATTGAGTACCTCTGGGTGAAAGAAATCTTGATTGTACCCTAACAAAAGAGCCACATAATTATATTTCACATTTTGTGTGATATGGGGTTACCATGTTCAAAACTCAACAACTCAAACCTTATAAAAGATAGAAACATATTATTTGCAGTTTCCAAAAGGTACATAAACATTCTTTAATACAGAATGAGTTAGTAAGCACATTCACATTAAAAATAACAAACTATATTAGTTTCATAAATCATTTATATAGGAATAATGAAAAAATGTAACATACGTAACACTTTGGGGTGCATATTTGTTTTCAAAGGTCCATATCTGTGATGCAAAAATAGCTTACTTGGATGATATAGCCAATTTGGAAATCTTACCTTATGGTTTGTACTTTTCAGAAGTCATTTACTAAAATTATCAAAGATGTTGATGGGTAATATAGGTAATTGGCTGTTACAGGGTAATGGTGCCATTGCCAGAGTGCTAGCATATTGCAAAGTTCTTGCAAGATAAATCTGATAGAGGAGTAATAAGTTGTTTAGGAAAATTCTTTAAAACCCTTGGATAAAATATGAAGATTTGCTCTAGAACTTCTACCTGATGGGTTTTCTTTGATCTTTTAAGTTGTTACTCGCACATTGCTCTGAATTTACAAACTTTCCATGAGTGTTATGTCAACTATAGTTGATGTCTCTATAAAAGAAAAGAGGGTTTATGTAGTTTATGTTCTGAGTTACTTCCTCAGCAAATGAGCCAGAGTAAAAAGAAGTACATGGACCTGTGCCAGCATGCAAATAAGTAGAAGCAGGTCGTGTTGGAGACCATATCTTGAATGTTTAATGGTATTCAGAGAGTAACGTATGTAACCTGGGCAGTAAAATAGTGTACGACACCATAATAAGGAACTTTAATTCATTTGAATAGCAGCCTTATAGATTTACTATATTCACTGATGGGTGTAATACATGTATAGTCAATAACTGCCATACTGATACTTGGAAATAACATACGAAACAGTAAGTAACTTTTACAACGGCAAAAACTCAAGACATTTGTAAAATAAATGCTAAAATTATGTAACTGTGCTATAAGAAGTTCTTAAACCTGTGCCAGACTTAAAAAAAAGTGTGAATATGTCAGGTTGGAGACATTATCAGGAAAATTTAATGTTATTTTGTGGGTAACGTACGTAACATGATGTTACCCGCTTACGCTGCCACTCTTAGAGAGCTAACATATTTCATTTTGTGGCTTATATAATGTTGTATCTGGAAATCATAGTGTTCGAAATTCCCCCTGGGGGGAAGTGGGGTCTATAGCCAGCGCAAGGCCTGGAGAATTACATTTTACATTTTTCTGTGATATGGGGGTACCATGTTCATCATCTAATAACTCAAAAAGTATATAAGATAGAAATGTAATGCTTGCAGTTTTGAAAAGGTAAATAAAAATTTTGTAATGTAATACCAAATTAATGAACATAAACTGGTTTCAATAAAATTTAAGACAAACTATATTAGATGCACTTATCATTTAAAAGGGGGTTCAATGAAAAAATGTAACATACACTACATTGGGAGTGACTATATTTGTTTCCAAATGTCATTATCTGTGGCCCAGTAATAACTTATTTAGAAAATATAACCAATTTGGAAATCTTACCTTATCTTTTGCACTTTTCTGAAGTCTTAAAAAGAATTTTAATTATCAAATATTTTGTAGGGTAACGTATGTAACAGGCTGTTACAGCTTAACGCTGCCATTGTCAGAGGGCTAACATGTTGCAAAATCCTTGCAAGACATTGGGCTTCAAGAAAAATATGGTCTACGAAATTCCCCCTGGGGGGGGGGGGAGGTAAACCATATCCAGCCAGTGGCCTATTTATTAAATGAAGTCCCATCAGTCATTTGAAAATACTTTATGTACCCAGCTTACTATTGTACACATTAAGCAAACAAAGTCAGTAACATAATATATGTTAGCTCCTTGTATAATACCTAGTTAATTTCCCATAGAAAAAAATACAAATCACGTAATGTTTAGAGAGATTGTAATAAAATTATACTATTTTTCTTTGCTTACATTGCAGACAAAATCATTTACCTAAGAGTTGGTAGGATAAAAAAAATTATGCATTACAATAGAGGCTATGCAGTATTGTATACTGACATTTATATGCACATGCAGATGATGACACATTACTTGTTTCAGCGTTTAAATAGATTTTAGTTTATTTTCAGCATACCTTTTAAAGTGTATTTAATGAAACTGTTAGTAAATTTATCATTTGCTAAACTAATATCACTTTATAAGGAGAGGTTTTATATTGAAAAAACATTTCCCTGAAAATGGGTAAAATAAATTATAATGATAACGATCTTATGTGATATGATCATATCCAAGGAACACATGTTAATTGCTGCTTAAGTAACTATCTTAACACATATGACATTATCAGGCAAGAGTTATGTCAGGCTGAATAAGACATTGTGATACTCAGGTAATGTTAAAACGTACTTTAAAATGTTCTTTAAGGTATTGGATGGAAAAATAAAAACATGCAGTCATGAGATCTTACTCAGTTTTAGCAGTCAATGCTTAAATAACTGATGATACTTTTCACTATACAGAATCTGGCATGGGCAAATTATTACGATATGCATGCCATATTTGCAATGCTTCCTTCCAAAAGAACTCATACTTCCTTTACTTTCAACTGTAAGTATAAATCATAGAGGTTGATAAAGCAGTGCCTCTTTTGTTGTATATGTTATGTGATATAATATACACAATTTTGAATAGCTTATCTCCGATATGATCTTTGACAGTAGCACCAGTGTGAATTTCGTTGCCATAAAATCAAACACAAAACAAACAAAAAAACAATTGCGGACCTCTCTAATGTAATTTATACATGCTCAATTGAAGATTTGAACCACCATATGTGATTTTGGTACCTACCTCACATGGGCAAGTGCACCGTTTAATCACCCATGCTGATGCAGTGGAGCTAGCGTTTGTCTTCATCTACATATACAAGCAGCAAATGCACTGATGTGTCTAATGACATATTTTTACAGGCTCGCATGAACCCTTATTGCTGAACTAAATTCAAATGTGCTTACTAATTTGATATTTTATTTACGTTACTATTGAGTTTGATTTGGAACATAAAAAAGATTAATTGGATGCCTTTCTTGCATCAATTATTATGTGTTCATTTGATTGCTGAATATCGTATTGATTTTATGTGAACAAATTCCACGTTTAGACTAAGCCTAATTGATAGAAATAATGCAAAACAAAATTTCCAATAATTTATTTGAGTCCATTCATTTTGCAACAGCTACAATATAATCTTTACAATGCAAGAGAGTTATTCTAAGTAATAAGCCTTGACCTCTATGTTGTATAACCATAAAGAACCTTGGAAAAATTATCCTGTCTCAATGCTCTATAACATTGCAAAACCAGACAAAGCGTATGATAAATGTCACCATCTCCTTAACCCTTTTAAATAGAATAAAACTTCCCACTTTTATCGACTGGACCAGTCCACATTTGTTTTCAGGGTTGTTGGGTGTTGTTTTTATTCTAATTCAAATTTTAATAGAACATCCGGTAAGCAAACATTAGAGAACCTGATCAGACATTGCCGTCTGTGGCGTCTGATCTTGGTCTGTACTATTTGTCTATGTCCCACAAAAAACACTAGTCTTATATGGGTTAAATACTTTTGTTGTGTATGTTACTCACATCAGTTGTATTGTTTCTTCATCAAAATGGATAATGATTGGATATAGAGCGGTTTTAACCATATGAATAGGCATGGCGTTTGCCATATGTGGGACAGAAGCCGTTATGATTTAAACAGTTTTGTTTGCTAAGGCAAGGTTAACGTTTGCTTTAATGTTTCATTTCTCAATTTCAACCAATATTGTAAATAAAAAGGGTAATTTTAGGAAAATAAGTGTAAGTTTTTTCCCCAAATCATAGCTATCAATATAGTTATTGTAGTCAATAGCTGACAAGCTATAACTGCATGTATTTTGGTGGCTTACACAATTGGTGATATAGTGCTGTCATTTCATTAAATATTGTATTTAGCAGAAAGTAACATTTATAACTGTAGCACCAGGTGCCAAAATTAGTTTAAAATCATATTGCTAGTAATTTTCTTTCAAATAAAAGTTAATATTGATAGGTAAGAAGAAGAAATAACTGGATATTAAAGCTATAGGAATTCTTATTATTTTAGGGTAACATAATGAATTTGGCTATTGCAGTTTAACGCCTTATCCGCTGAAAAGCTAACGCACTTCATTATGTGGCCAATATAATTATTTGGTTTTAGAAATATACAGTCTACAAACCTCATTTTGTGGAGGTCGTTTCGTAGCCCATAATCTAATGATATTACTGAAATAATACATTTGAAAGTAAGTAACGTATATAACTGTGATATCATGTTGTAAAATGGTTAAACACATACTGGCTGTTTGCTGCATTTCATTTAATGATTTTAAGTCTATCATCATGTCCGTATATAAGAATTTAGTATAGGTCACAGATACACTATATTGCAGCAGAGAGTGTACACTGAAAATTGTGTAATACACGCATTCCTGAATTGTCATTTTAGGTGGTATGTTCTTTCTTTGATTTGTAAAAAATGTTAAACATGATAAAAATACTATAAGAATATGTTTAAATATGATTATAAATATGCTATTTTACTGATAAATTAAGAAATGGGGAAAATTTCATTTCTATTTGAATTTGGAAACATGAAATTCTGGGAGGTGGGGTAAATCACCCCTTCCATTGGACATTTTTACGTCTAATATACCATATACACAATTTTTTCTATTGCTTTATGGTCGTATGCCATTGCATACATGTAATGTATAAGTTTAAAGGGAAATATGGTGAATAGGAAGCAATGGTTGAACGTGCAGCCTGTTTTCCTCTCAATTTACCTAAGCCTCATTTAGCGTAGGGTACGTTCAAAGGTAACCTCCTACAGCAAAACTGCTACCACAATTTAACTGTACGACGTACCTAGGAGTATTCCAGAAGACCCCAGGATTGCATTTCTGCAGTCAAACCTTTTCTGGCAGGTAAGTTGTGCCAAGTCAAAAACTAAGGCCTGTACAGAAATCAGCGCCTGGACTATTAAATGCCAACATTTCTTTACATTTATGAAGAGTATAAATTCCATGCTCAGTTGATTTGAGCACTAAAAGATGTTATAACTTCAGGACCTGGAGAAGGTTTTGAATACTATGTACGCCCTCTCGGGCATTTAGCTGGGCCTGTCCTTCACGTTGTAACAGCATAATCGGGTGAGCGCAGTTTTTTGTTTCGTTGCTTTACGTCCCAAGTCAACAGCTATGGTCATGGCGGGACGATCAGTTCACCTAACCACACTTTTTCCTGGGCAAGCTTGAACAAGCAGTAAGCCAGTACTTTGTGCACATACTTTCGCTTGTAACTGACAACAACCCTGAGAATAACCTAGAATTTATTTCATGATCAATCTCCATGAAAGTATGGGACCGGGCTGGGATCAAACTCGCGACCCCTGGATCTGCAGTCAGACTCACATCTGTTGTCAGACACGTTACTGACTGTGCTACGCGGCCAGGTAAATTAGCGCAGTGACTCGGTGGTAGAGAGCTTGGCTCGAGAAGGAGGGGTCACGGGTTCGAGCTTTACCAGCGTCACTGCGTTGTGTCCTTGAGCAAGACACATTAATCTTAGCTTAGTACTGGTTCAACCCAGGAAGACCCGTCCCCACATAACTGACAGATTGTTGATGGGACGAAAAGAATCAAACAAACAAACAAACAGCAGAATTGGCATGGTAATTGTTCTGTGGAAAAAATACATAAATAAAGATTCAGCGATGGATATATTCTTTTATTCACTGTTGTTGTTGTTGTTGTTGTTGTTGTTGTTGTTGTTGCTTTTCGTTTAGGCCAAACCATATATGCCCAATGGAATTTCACAATACTGCCAAAAGAACGGATCCATTTCTGATTCAAGGGTTGTTGGGTAGAAATTTATAATTTCGCTCAATGCGCTAAGCAAACAGTGTGGTGTCTGATCTGGTTCTACACTGTTTGCCCATGTCATACAAAAAGTACTCTAGGCTAATTTAAATTGGTTAACATAACAAAACATTATCAGTCTGCATATCACGGCGACCAGTTCATTTTGCCAGTAACTGACAACTACCCTATCTACTGATTACTTAGTTCCGTTAAGCTGAAATTTCTTGGAGTGGGGGAGTAGCCTACAGCTCTCCTCCACTCCAAGAAATTACAACTTCATGTTCTGTGAATATTTCCGGTAGGAAACTTACTTGCAATTAAGTAAAGTACAAAACGATGACAAAGTCATCTTAAAGATTCTAGCATAGTGAGCTATGGACTCAAACCGTTAGTCATGACCTTTTTGTGTGTCTTGAGTATCTTCCACGAACCTTAAAATTTTGCTAAGACTACCAAAATAATGGTCACGGGGCATAATAATTCGCAACTTTTATTTTTATCAGTGATGTCGCCGTTTCAAACAGTGCTCTTCAAGATTTTTTTTGGTATAAACTACCATGGCAAAATAAATGGATGCAATTTTACAAAACATACAGGTATGAAGAGCAAATAGAAAAAAAACAATATTCAATAAAAATGCACTTCAAAAGTAGAAAAACAATTTATAGTGAATGTTTTTTTATCACGATTCTCATTGACGCTATGTTAACGTCACCGAAAAAATGACATTTTTAATTTGTCTGTGTGTTTAAATGACTGCCATAAGAAATCAACAGACACAAGGAAACTACAATAAATATCAATTTGCTTTCATTTGGTGCTTTTTTCATCAATGTAGTTTCAATAGTTTTGCGACAACTATTTTTGAAAGAAATCTGGAAATACATTGATTTAAACGGCAACGTCACAAGGCAGCATTTCTCGTGTGAAACTAATCGTGTATTATACTTCATTTTAATACATGAGAGCTACCTCGTGAGATTTTAGTTTATTTCACGCACAGTCACTCAGCGAAGGCACAGATAAGTCTGCGCATCTAGCAGTATCATTGGAGCCTTTGCCCAATAGTTAATGCGGCTTTGTGTGACTACTTTCGTTCAGCGGCTCGGATGTGAATATGAAAGGCTCAGACACACTGGTTGGTCGACTAAGGAAAGTTGGGATGTATCCGGTGTTTATTCATTTTTTTTATTTTGTTTTTTTTTTTTTTTGTTTTTAGAATGTCTTTGGAGTGCAAAGATATTGAGGATTGAGGATCAATTAGCTTTTACCAAGCCGCATCTTTTTGGACAGTTTATTTTTCACCAGGAACCCGTGCTGGATCAGACCATGATTAATTTACAATAGAATACAATCGGCCTAAAATTCCTTGATTTTAATCGCATTTTATTCTATACATGGCTTGTCTAAATTGTGGTAATCTTTGATGGCGCTCTCTTTAATTACGCGCGGCGTGAAATAATTACGTCAGACTTTACGAAATCATATCTCATGACGTAATTAATCTCCCGAAGACACATTATCGCATGGCGCGGCTCATATCTAAGCTTCTTTTATACATAACTGTCTTTGTAGCTGGGCGGACTGGTTTGAGAATGACTGGTTTGAAGCCCCAAAAACAGGGGGGGGGGGTGCAATGAGGCACATTTCATAGAATAGCCTAAGTATTGTAGACAGTGCTAAATTGAGGGTAACAGTAAACAGGACTTTAGTTAAGAATGCATACCCAAAAATTAATTTTCTTATTTCTCAACCAAAACATATGTTGTGGGTACTCAAAAGAACCTTCTAAATGAGACGGTTCTTTTGAGCACCAAAAATATATGTTAAAACTGACGGGTAAGGAAATATTTACAATTTTACGCTCAAAAATTTGTTTATTTAAACCTGTGAGTAAGAATACATACTATTTTTAATCTTTCCTTGAAGCTTTTTGAAACTGTGGCAGCACTTGCTGAGAATAAAACACCTGCAGAATGAAAAACACAATTTTTTAATTTTTTTTTTTTTTTTATTTTTTACGTCACAGTCAACAATTTTTCAGTTATGTATGAAACTGACAGAGAAAGACTGCCGTGAGTGGAAGCTCACGACAGTTGACCCTCAAGAAAGGAGCACCTGGAGATCATGTGTGAGATCTGCTATGCGTGCAGCTAGCCAATTACCAAAATCCGATTAGGATATGATATGATGATATGGATGGATATTCCTAAGTTGAACCAGTACTAAGCAAGGAATAATGCGTCTTGCTCAAGGAAACAAGGCAGTGACGCATGTGAGACTGGAACCAACAACCTTTCGATCTTGAGACAAGCACTCTACCACTGAGCCACTGCGCTCCCTAAATAAACACGCAAAAACACAAACATAGAGGATCTTACATGAGTGCTCATGTTTTATTGAATTTATCGAACAAGTTGGGAAAAAAGATATAAAATGCGAGGCTTGCCGAGGAATTAATCTCTTTTTCGTGAGTTTAATAAATTCAATAATACAGGAGTACAAATGTTAGATTGTATTTATCATATGACCCTAAAGCTACTCTGAGATCGCAATTTGCACGAAAACGCTAAGATTTTGCCATATATATGCGACATTATTATGGCCGTCAATACAGAACGTCACCAAAATCTGTAAACAGCTAGTGGTTAATGGATTTTAATGTATCGGGTTTTATCACTCCCAGAGGCGAGGTCATATGATTATGTGCTTTGTTTGTTTGTTTGATTTGATTCTTTACATCCCATCAACAATCTTTCAGTTATAAAGTGATGGGTCTTCTAAGCTACTAAGCTAGGAATAATGTGTCTTGCTCAAGGACACGTTGTGATGCCGGTGATGCTCAATCCCTCGGCCCCTCAGCACTGGGCGCCCTATGATAATGTGTAAATACAACTCTTTAAATCTTTCCATGCTGTGCAGTTTTGCATGCTTTTTTATCTTCTGCTGATTGAGATAAGCCCCAAAACTTCTTGTGCTGGCATTTGAAAATTATTTTTCTTATTTCTCAACAAAACCATATGTTGTGGGTACTCAAAAGAGACGTCTCGATGAGGAAAAAGACAAGGAAAAAAATAATAATAAACATCACTCAGGCCTCCAGATAAGAGTGTGTAATAGAAAATCAATTTCTTATTTCTCAACCAAAACATATGTTGTGGGTACTCAAAAGAACCGTCTCGATGAGACGGTTCTTTTGAGCACCCAAAACAAACGTTTAAAGTGACATATAAGGGAAAAAATACACTTTTACACTCAAAAAGTTTGCCTAACTGGATGTCATAGCAGTCTTACTTGTTGTTCTCCTCCTCCTCATAGCTTGCTTGGCTTTTTCTCTTTCCATATTTTCTAAACTGCCATGTACTTCATTTACCCTAGTAATGTACAACCAAAATACAAACATGAGCCAGCATACGAAATTTTGGTTCTTTTAAAGCAGGGAACGTTAAATGCGAGCTTCTGCAAATGTGCAGGCATGCCAGAGCCTTCATTGCTAGCAATTGAGGCAATACCGTCCAATCAAATAAACTTAAATTAAATCCCCTTTTTACAGCAGATTGTGGCACTCAAACCTATGGTTTTCCCTGATGCAGGATATTGATTCCCAGACTCACAAAACCCTGTCTGGGATCTCTGATAAAAATCTGTGTTTGTTTTGTTTGAGTTCATTCTTTAGGTCCCAGTCAACACTTTTTCAGTTATGTCAGGATGGGTCTTCCTGGGTTGAACCAGTACTAAGCAAGGATTAATGTGTCTTGCTCAAGGACACAATGCAGTGACTCCGGTGAAGCTCCAACTAGCAACCACTTGTTTGTTTGTAAAATGTTTGTTTGTTTTGCTGCTTTACGTCCCAAGTCAAAAGCTATGGTCATGGCAGGACGGTCAGTTCACCAACCACACTTTTTCCTGGGCAAGCTCGAACAAGCAGTTAACCAGTACTTTGTGCACATACTTTCGCTTGTAACTGGCAACAACCCTTCTTAAATGATTCAGCGGAAGGGAGGAGAATGTCCGTAGAAATTATTTCATGATCAATCTCCATGAAAGTATGGAACCGGGCTGGAATCAAACTCGCGACCCCTGGATCTGCAGTCAGACTCGCATCTGTTGCCAGACATGTTACCGACTGCGCTTCGCGGCCAGGTGTAGCAACTCCTTGGTCTCTAGTCAAACACTCTACCACTGAGCCACTGCGCTCCCTTACAAATATGTGAATTCTTTTGGAATCATAAATAATATCATATTCTCAGTGCAATTAAGCAAAGATCACTTCAGCTAATTCTTATGGCATAGTTTTTAAATCAAATACATCGAAAACTGTATTATGTGAATAATTGTATCAGGCTCCCAGATAAAAATGTGTGATTGAAACTATTTCTAAACCAAAACATATGTTTTGGATGCTCAAACACTAAAAACAAATGTTAAAATTGATGGATAACTCAGCTTTTCATTTGATTTTTTTTTTTTTTGTAGCTTCAAAAAATTTTTTTGGTAAATTAAAATTCAACCTTAAAAATTTGTTAATGAAAGGAGGACCCTTAAATTACATATTGGAACCCTCAACACAGGGATACAAGATAGGATTCATAAAACTAACTTTTAAGGTACACCCAGGCTTGAAACCAATCATCTGAATTTGGCTACTTACTTCAATAGAACATCTGATAACATGACACACTCTATATTTTCATGACTAGCTAGGGTACTACTGTATGGGTTACTCCAACTCAACTTGGGTATACTCTCCAGGTGTTTATCTGTCAGAAGATATTCCTCTTTGGCACGCTTTACTTCCAGGTAATTGTTATCGGTAAAAACCTTTTTATACAATTTTGTAGTATTTTCTAGTATGCACTAAAACGCAGTTTTCCTTTAAGCATGATATTTAGTCCTAAACAGCCAAAACCCTGTCTGGGACCACCTGAGAAAAACTTTTGCTTCCTTTAAAAAATTTGTTTAAAGTCAAATGCACTTTAACCGAGTCTTATGGTATAGTATTTAAATCAAATTCATTGAAAACTCTATTTCTATGAAAAACTGTGAGCAGCTTTTGCACTCAGTGCAAAAGCTTCTCACAGTTTTTCATAGAAATAATTATGTAGATTTAAAAATTTCTTTCTGTTAATTAAAATTCACCCATATAAATGTCTATTTTTTTAATCCACTGACTACCTTGATGTGCTGATCAAAGAAGGACCCTTAAGTTACAAAATGGAACCTTCAACTGAATAAGAAGTGATAGTCATACACTCTTAAAATTCACTTTTGAGATAAGCCCTACTTGAAACACATCATAAGAATTTAGCTACTTACTTCAATAGAACATCTGATAACATGACACACTCTATATTTTCATGACTAGCTAGGGTACTACTGTATGGGTTACTCCGACTCAACTTGGGTATACTCTCGAGGTGTTTATCTGTCAGAAGATATTCCTCTTTGGCACGCTTTACTTCCAGATAATTGTTATCGGTAAAAACTTTTTTATAATATTCTGACTGTTTCTTTCTTATATCTGTAAAAATAAAACATTACAGCATAGCTTAGGTCCAGAAAAAAAACCTGTCCCACCATGACGTAAAAATTGTTTACTGGGACGTAGAGCAGCAACACAAAGGCCCGGAAAATCGAACATTTTTAACGTAAATTTGTGATGATTTTCTTATCCATCAGTTTTACTTTAAATGGAATTTCCTACCCTTATCAGTAGGATGACCCCCTTTCCAATTTTAGGGGTGTTGGGTGGTAGTTTTTATTATTAATTTTTCCAAATTTCATTAGAATACATAGTAAGGAAACAGTAAAGATCCTTATCAGAGTTTGATCCGGGACTGCAAAGTTTGCCAAGGTTCCACAAAAAGAACACTAGGTTTATATGAGTCAGAGTTTATCATGTGCATTTTGATAAGGGGGGGGGTCTTGAATACCTAAAACAACAACATCTGTACAACAGAACAATACAACATGCATTGTAGCTTAGGTTCAGAAAGCAAACTTTTTTATTAATAAAATTGTGATTATATTCTTATCATTAGTTTGAAAATACATTGTATGTTTTGGGTGCTCAAAAGAATCATCTCATTGAAATGTGGTTTTTCTGACAGTACCTACAACATTATGATTTGGTTTGTTTGAGTTTATCCTTTACTTCCCAGTCTACCAGTATAATTTTCAGTCAGGTCAGGACATTTCCTGAGTTGAATCAGTACAAAGTAGCAGAAAAGGAGGCTTGCTCAAGGACACAAGACAATGCTTCTGGTGAGCTTCCAAGCAGGGACCACTGGATCTCAAGTCAGGCAAGCTACCGAGTCACTGTACTCCACCAACTCAGTCACTATTATTTAGAGGAATGTGCTACACACAATAGTTTTTTTTAAGTATGAATTCTACCTTTAAATATGGAACATGTTTAATACAAAGACATGAGTGAATTATCTGCCTGCCAGCCTCTGACAACAATATTGAATGATTTGTTTGTTTTGATGCTTTACATTTAACTGCAGTCAACAGCTATGGTCATGTCGGGATGGTCAGTTCACCTAACCACACTTTTTTTCCTGGGCAGGCTTGACTAAGCGTTTAACCAGTACTTTGTGCACATACTTTCGCTTGTAAGTGACAACAACCCTTCTTGAATCAGCGGAAGGGAGGAGAATGGCCGTAGAAATTATTTCATGATCAATCTCCAAGGAAGTATGGGACCAGGCCAAGATCAAACTCGCAACCCCTGGATCTGCAGTCAGACACGTATCTGCAGTCAGACATGTTACCGACTGTGCTACGTGGCCCAGTAATATTGAATGACAATACATAAATATAACATGAAAGACATGCTAAACATAACATGTATTTATGAATTAACTCATATTTTGGGGTTTTAACAAGCTGTGTAGTGCAAAGCTTCTCAAAATTTGCCAAAATATTAACATTTTGCACAGCTTCTCATAAACCCAAATTCTGAATCACTTTATGGTCATTGGCTTGTTACTATTCCATGTGACACAACATGCCTCCCCCATCCCATAGATAGTCGCTCAACTCTTAAGTGCAGATATAGAGTGGACATGTAGCCATTTAGCACAGGATATGCCTGGACATGTCAAGCATAAGCACAAGAGTGTGTATGATGCAATGCATGGCAAGTTCAGCCTTGGAGAGGAATAGATTCCAATCTCACAGATAATGGGAGTATGATTATAAAATTTGCAAAAATCAAATGCTAACTTAATTCATTTGAAAAGTAAGATAAGTATTTTACTTTTTCCTGAGAAATGTTCAGCCTATCAAGTTTGATATTAGAATTTATACTTAAATAGTTGATTTGCACATACTGCACATTATTTTCCCGATAATAGCTCCAAACAATGTATATTCACCATTGAGTATAGTTTGAAAATGTTATGCAATGTTGAAAAGATGAGAGAGAAAAACATGTATTTTTTGCTGATTAACTAATTGACATTCACTGTCTCAATGGGTGTTAAATCAATAGCATTCAATTACATGTAGGTGTAACAATAATATTACCACTAGCAACTTTAGACTTTATCCTAAGATCTCGAAGTTTTTGTTTAGTATCTGAGGTCAGATCTGTTATGGTAGGATTTTGAGGCTTGGCGCTGTTGTTTATTCCCAGCTGGAGCTTCTCCTGAAAATGTATGTGAGCGGTATTATGTTAACCTAGAAATTTATATTTACAGCAACAATCCACAGTCCTAGGGTTAACACTTTATGCACTTAAGGTTTCATACAATAAACTTGGTATGGTCCATCGTATATAGAGGGGTCACAGGTTATAATTTCCAAATAAAATTGTATTTCTTTCTTTTCATCTGGATCTTCACTGTTTGCTAAATTATGCATTTAGGAGTCACTAGTATACAAAGGGTTAAAGAGTCCTTGGGATGCCCTACTGAGGCCCTCCTAGCCTAGGGCCGTAATACTGCCACCATTAATATTGAAAAGGCAGGATTTTTTTTTCTGAATTTGAACCAAATTTTTAACCAAACTCAGTGCCAAAACTATAAATTTCTTTAAATTACCATTGATCATTCAGTTTCACAGTTATTCATATTAAAATTAAATTAAAGTCAGTACACAAGACTTTGCTACTTATTGCATTAGTGACCAGGAAAGGCTAAAGCGATCTACAATTTGAAAGAGGATTTTATATGAGTGCTCATCTATTATTGAATTAAATAAGTTAAGAAAAAAAAAGAGATAATTTTATGGCTTTTTCGCAACAAGTTGAATAAACTCAATACTACAGGAGCATAAATGTCAGATTCTGTTAATCATGTAACACAAAAATACTTTGAAATCACGTTAAGGGTGTGAAAAATCAAAAATCTTGCCATTTATATATACACGATGTTGTTATGGTGGTCATTACTTAATGCTTCTTAATATGTAAAACACTCTGGTATATCAATTTTAATACATGATGTTAAATCACTCACGGACCCAATGTCATTATCATAAATTAGGTGGGCCTGGGTGCGAAAAAAACCTGTCTTTGGGTTGTGCGAACAACAAAGGTGCAGACCAGCCTGCGCAAAAGCGCTGATCAGTACCTTTGTTTTTTGCTTTTTCCAAAGCATCATATCTAAACTTGCTACAAACTAAATTCCATTTTTCTAGCTAGTCTTTAGCTGAGGAGACTGGTTTGAGTCTCACTTTGTCAGAAACCCCGTAGACAGATTTGTCGCGTCGTGGCCCATGTAATCTCATAAGAAATACTGTACCAGTTTGGACAATGCTGCATCCAGCTTATCTAACTTTTCTATATGATCCATCGGCCCTGTATCTCCCACAGCCTCTGCAATAGATCTAATCATTCTCTCTGTTTCAGTACCGGTACTTAATCTATCATCATCTACCAGCTTTGATCCACTGTCTCTTTCATCTGATTTTGTATCGGTTGTTTTGTCTGATTTCCCATCTTTACTGGAGGTAGACAAAGCCCTCAAAGCTCTCAAATAGGATGTGTCAACGCTACTAATCTTAGAATTATTCTTTCTAGATCTACATATGCAGCGTTCTCTTGCAGTTAACCTGGCAATATGGCAACCTAAAATATACCATACAATACATACAACAGCTATTAACCCTTTATAAAGTTTATAGACTTCACATCGGATGATCCCTTATTATCAGACAGTATAACAAATGGGGAAGTATGTTTGTTTTCAGTTTGCCATGTAGTGATGTCTTTTAAGTGAAGATGTCTATTAATAATCTGGAAAAACGGATTCTTCAGAAATAGAGAGAACCTACAATATAAGAAATTGGCAGACTTGGTTTAATGGAGTCTGTTCATGTGAACTAATGGAATGTGCAGCAATTCTCACGCGACCTAGCACTGGCTTAAGCAGCATTCCGCTTTCCGTCAGAACCCATTATTCACGAAGGACAAGAACACGGGGGTAATACCAATTTCGCTATTTTTGCTAGCGACCGGGACGGAACTGCGTAAAGCTGCTATCGACCGAGGAGTACGGCTTGCGACCGGTCGGTACGGCTGTCAGTATAGGGGGGTCACAAGTTGAACGCTTCTGGAGGGGTCATTGCGTAAGTTTTATCGTCTACACACGCTATAGAGTTTTTTCAAGAGGACATGTGCTATTTGTCTGATTAGTTATTTAGAGTTTGTGACTTAGAAAAACACTATAAATTACAGGTTCCCTTGAAAAATCCAGTTTTCATAGATTATCATTAATCTAACGTATTAAGAATGATGCAAAAACAACGAAAAGCCCTATATATGTTATTTGTCATTTGAGCTTCTTCAATCAAGTGCGAATGGCATATCTTTTGCACTCTGGGAGATTTTATGGACCCTAGAAAAATGCCATGATACGGCTGTCAACTACCAGTGATACGGCTGTCGAGGATTTCATATTCTGAATGATACGGCTGTCGACGAGATATGAAAAATATCTATCATGCACTGGGCTTAAAATACACGATTTATTCTATGGCTATAACTGAAATTTGTTTTTCAGGCAGTTTCCACTAGCAGCAATGAACAAAATTGTAGGTTTTATGCGGATTGGTATCTAAAAGGTGCAACATTCACCAATAATAACTACATTCCGTCCCTCCTATATATTTAAATCCACTCAGCAGGTCAGTGAAGCAAACTCATAGGTAAAGATAGACTTTGAGCGTAAAATTGTAAACATTTTCTAATCCATCAGTTTTAGCATACGTTTTGGTGCTCAAAAGAAGCGTCTCAATGAGACGGTTATTTTGAGTACCAACAGCATATGAGCCGTGACATGTGATTTCCAACAATGTGGCATTTTGACAAGACTCAGTGTAAACTCAGACAATCCTGTGCAGCCTCCTTTTAAGCTTAGAAATTCCAAATGATGTTCGGTCTGTAGCTTAACAGTAATAGAATACTCAAGCGACTAGCAAAGGCTCTGATCAGTCTGCGCGTATGCACAGGCCGGTCTGAGTCTTTGCTGGTCGCACAAACCACATTGTTGGAAATCCCATGCCGCGGCTCAATTATGTTTTGGTTGAGAAATTAGAAAAAATATTTAGTTACCCTCTATAAACTTAAAACCTGGCCCAGAATTACAATGCCTTCTTATTGTTAAGGAAGACTTAAGTTAAGTATTGATATTTCAACATGCTATATATTAAATGCTAAATAAATTGACAGGATTGGTGCATTACTTGTGGTCAAAGATATCTTTGTGAGCTACAGAAAAAATGAAACTATTTTGTTTTTACTCAGTTTGAAACGTTATTTTTGTCATCCTAAACTATCTATACTTAATAAAACTGCAAAATCTATGTTAAAGGAATAGGATCGCAAATATGTGTAGAAACTCTTGAAGAATGATGTTGGAAAAACGTGGCACTTCAAGTTCCAAAAACGAAAGAAAAAAATATTAAGGCTAGGTGAGCCATTTCGAAAAATTAACGTTGGCAAAAAGCATTTTTGAGGGGGCGGGATGAGCACAGAACTTCAAGCCTTTGTGGAGTGAGCACATTTCTCAACAAATTATCTCCTGCACAACACACTTATTTTAAAAAAGCGAGCAAGGTTAAAATAATTTCATACGCAGATCCAGATTGTTGCTTCAAGGGGAGGGGACCAGGTGTTTCGCTGGTGGACGGAAGATTGCTGGTTGGACAGCTTTTTGAATTGTCGGGGGGGGGGGGGGGGGGGGGGGGGGGGGGGGGGGGGGGGGGGGGGGGGGGGGGGGGGGGGGGGGGTCAATACCTGTATTCCTAAGCAAACCTACATCCCTGTGATCTGCCAAGACGCGCGCGCGCGTGTGTGTTTGTCTGTGTATGTAGGGTGTCCGAAACCCCATTCCCCTCCTCTTGATCCATATATATTGGACACATGTGATTTGTTTGTGCTACTATGTCATATGCTAGGGATGTCGTCTATAAGAGTGAAATTCTTGGGGTTGCTGTACATTCATGCGCGCTTCCAGAGGGGGAGGGTTGCTGACCCATTGGAAATCACAATACTATAGGGTTCCTTAGCAATACTGGTTCGGAGCCCACTAAAACTCGCAAAGCTACGAAGTCAGCATTTAATGTTGGGCCGCAATCGGCCGGCCAGCGAAACGCCATTTCAATGGCGAAACCACTGTAGGGCCGATAATAGCCCGCTCTCCAGACAAACGTTTCTGGATCCGCGCATGACATTTTAAGACAAATTACTTTTGCAGTATAACGGACCCACCTACAAGTATCAGCTTTTACAAAAAATGGCCTACGCAAAGCTTGTACAAATTGTTATTGTCTTGAGCAAGGGCAACGTTGGTTTATGACAGACAGACATACATTCATCAATGCAGACAGGCTAGCCAGGACCTCTTAGAGCCTGAACTACACCGATGGTCCAAAATCCCAACCACTTTCTTTCTTTGTATTTGACCATTCGGAACGTTTTGACATTGGAACGAGTCGGGCAAAATGGTTTATGATAGACAGAAACACAGACAGACAGGCAGGGGCATGGTTAAGTGATTTAACCAGCTAAGCTGCTCTCCTAGCTACCCCGGTGGTCTCAATTGTAAGACTCCTTCCGCTGTTTACTCTGGCAGGGACTAGAGGTATACACGCTCACTGTCCATCCGTTCATCTATCTGTCTGCTGTAATCTAGAACCTGAGATAACTAAAAAAAAAAATATTCAAACTTGCTTCATGAAACTTGGTATGTGATTAAGTGACAATATGCTAATTATGAACATTATTATTTCGCCGTTGCAAGAACATTGCGTTTACTATGGTAACAGAAATAGTCAAATTTTTGCGAAAACAAACTTATTCCAGATAAAAGCTAGCTTGATGAAACTTGGTATGTGAACAGGTGCTGGTTATGCACATCATTTTTGACGTCGCATAAAACTGATTGTGGTGTGGTTGCTATGGTAACAAAAGTTGCCAAAATGGTGTATCGGTAGGTGGTGACTCACGTGTTGGTGACAACACCTGGGCTTGTTTTTTTTTGTTTTTTTTTGTTGTTTTTCAAACCAACTCGGGCCAGTAAAGTAGATCAGAGGTCTAGGCTGATTTCAAAAGAAAAGTAGATGTCAAAAATCAAGATTAGCCTTTATTCACATTCATATTCATAGTGTTTTGACTAGAGGCGTCCCTATAAGCAGTCACAAATGTGGCAATACCACACGCGTCACACTTCCAGTTACATACAAACGAGCCAAACTTCGATAGTATCCCAGCCACTGGGCGTAGACAACTATATCCTTGTAAATTAGGACTGATTAGATTGATTTGTGTTAAAATAATTCTCATTCCAAGACCATTGTTCATGTACATGTTTGTTATCCTTCTTATTATTATAAAGGTTGACTGATTTGACATCTTCCAGTAAATTGTGTTTATAGCTAAAATAATAGGCTAGGCTTGAAACTGTATAGTTTACGTCTAATTATATTTCGGTTCTGTTCTGTTCTGTGTCTCTTCAGGTTAAAGCACTAGTTGTGCACATCCCTTGATTTTCGGTGACTTACTTGGCTACTATGTTGGTCAACCAAATGTAGGAATACTGGCCAACATTAAACAAATCAAGGGTGCAAAATTACATTGAGATAGAGCTAAAAATGTAATAGAAACATATAAAACTTATCAAAATAGATCTACTTCAATGGTGTTCAAAGCTGTCTTAGTGAAGAAAGTCTATTCTGACGTCACTGTGATGAAAATATTCCAATAGCGAATAAAGAATATCTCCATGGCACGAGAAAATGTTAGTTTCACAAGGTATTATTATAAAGTAATTATCGGGGGTGTGGGGGGGGGGGTGTGTGGGGGGGTGTGTGGGGGGGGAATTGACGTGTACACCAAAAAGCACGGGCGTACAACTCGGGCAGCGTGGGACAGGATGCTCTACCAGGACCCTTGCATCTGCTGGTTCAAATTGTAGCGATACCACCAAAAATCCTAAAATGACCCGAAAAGAAGAAGCCCTATTTTTACTCTCCCCCCCCCCCCCCACCCCACACACACATACCTGCGCAGGCGCAATACACAAAGGATCGGTATTTGAAAAATGTTTCCTATCAGAGGTAATCACCCCCATCACCCTAAAAACAAAATATGCCCCCTAATCCCCCCACAAAAATATATCAGACCCCCCTACACCCTACCCCATTCCCCTCTGCGTGCTTTACCATAACATAGACTCGTCTGATCAATGGCGGGTCCAGGGGGATTCAGAGGGTTCGCTTTGAACCAAAATTATTTCATTTTCATGAAGAATTTTCAGAAAAACTATCAGGTAAAGTTAACAAATCCCCCCCCCCCCCTCTATGAAAATTTGAACCCCTATCAAGAAATTCAGGACCCGCACTTGCTGATCTGCCAAGCAGGCACACATCGCTGACTCAACATTGATTCAACCCCATACATTGAATCAATGTTGAGTCAAGGTTATGTGCCTGCTTGGTGATCACCGGTATATACTCAGAAAGTCCACAGGAAATGGGATAACCGCAAGAATATTACGGTTTATAGAGGCTTTGCAGCATACATCAGGCACAAACCAAGAAAAGGGTCATTCAGCGTCTCTATTGTCGCATGTTTAGCCTGAACAGGCAGGTTTAGATAAACAATTTTTGGAGAGTAAAATATTATCTACCTGTTTAAACATACGTTGGTGCTCTAAATAACTGTCTCATCGAGACGGTTCTTTTGAGTACCCACAACAAATATTTCGAACGAGAAATAAGAAAATTTATTTTATGCTACGCAGTCTTAACAAAATGTCTGAACACTGGTCGCATTGGCAGAAGTTTCTGTTTATTTGTTTGATTTGATTCAACACTTTTTCAGTTATGTCCGGATGGGTCTTCTTTGGTTGAACCACTACTAATCAATGATAAATGTGACTTGCTCAATGACACAACGCCAGTGAGGCTCGAACCCGCAGCCCTTCAGTCTCTAGACATGCACATTACCACTGAGCCATTGCGCTCCCAGCAATTTCGGATGAGAATGTGCAGATGCACACACGTCTAAACTTTTGCTGTACTTATATGCAAAAACTGCCGATTTCCGCTTTACATTTAGAAGTAAGTACATGCAGAAGTAAGTGAGCATGGTCAGGAAATACAACCATCACACAATGCAGACTAACCCACAGCTACACGAGGAAGAGCCGCAGAACACAGTCACATGACATAGGGAAGACAATTTAACCAAAGCAACCATCTCTCTCTTACTCATCAATATAATTGCAAAAATAGAAAACACATGACTGATTCTGCATATTAATAGTTCATTACAAGCTGTAGTCCAATATGTTAAACCATACGGCTCGTACCAATCACAGTGGCGGCTCAGATTGGTACAGAGTTGGACTGGGGATCAAATGGTAGATAGTTCGAGAGTCGTCAGAGACAGTGAGCTATTTCCTTGAGCCAGACACTATAACCGCTGTTTAGTGCTAGTTCAACCCAGGAAGACCGGAAATGGTCCAAGTATGACTAAAAAACTGTTGACAGGGTCCTTAAACATGACTACAAACTAAATGACGTAGAAAGTTAGATTTTTCAGTATTAAACTGTTAATTTTCCAGCAACGAAATCTGTTTACATTCTCGTTGAATCGTCGGCATCCGTATCCAGTAAACTGCGACAACCATACCCAGCAAATTTACTGTTGGTCGACAGCAGTATCACAAGAAATATAAAAATACCACAGAGGTATATAACAACATGCGCATTCACAGATTAAAGGTAATCATGTAAGTTTATGATATATCTGCATCATATCGCCTCGATTTGCAAATTTTCTTGGGAATACTGATTTTATTAAGTTTTTGGTGAATATCCGTTGAAGTACGCCCAGCGTTAAAACAGGCTAATAGCCAGGCCTGCAAATCATAAAAAACAATAGCAAGCTATCCAAGAAACGGTTTAAACACCAAAATGTAGGAACACACACTAAATTAGCACACTTACCATCGAATTTGATGGTTGGTTTATCTGTCGACAGCCGTACCGACCGGTCGCAAGCCGTACTCCTCGGTCGATAGCAGCTTTACGCAGTACCGTCCCGGTCGCCAGCAAAAATAGCGAAATTGGTATTACCCCCGTGAAGAATATGAAAAGTTGTTTTTGGCGCCAAGATCATGAAAAGCTTGGGAGCATGCATGTAATATATTCCAAGATGTACAGTAAAACCTGTGTAAAAAGGCCACTCTCAAAAGACCACAAATTGGTTTACAAGACCAATTATTGCTTAATGCAGATCAAAAGTATTGCAGAATGCTCCAGTCAAAAGTATTGCAGAATGCTCCAGTCAATAGTATTGCAGAATGCTCCCTTTGGAGAATTCTGCAATATTTTTGACCTTCATTAAGCAACCATTTGTCATTAAGATCTTTGTTTTGTCTATTTGGAGTGGTCATTTAACACAGGTTTTACTGTACTCAACAGCTCACATACACAAAGTATGGATGTAGATGAAGGATCAGACCAAAATTTAGATATCTATCTTTAGCTGCTATGTCAGCCTGGGTGTTTGTTGGAGACATCAGCCCATACAAACCTGAGATATCTCAAATAATTAATATTTGTTTTGTTTTATTGAGTCAATCACATGTTTCGATAGTCTAAAATTTTCAGCGTGAAATTGTGAATATTTTCTTACCCATAATTTTTAGCCTATGTTTTGGGTGCTCAAAAGAACCGTCTCATTGAGACTGTTCTTTTGAGTGCCCACAACATATGTTATTGTTAAGAAATAAGAAAACTATTTTTCTGTTACACACTCTTGATTTAAGTCCAGACCTGGTTATTGTGTTAAATTTACACTATGCCTGCAGTAAATACTGATGGAAATGCTGCATCACGTATGGATTTCTCAACCTCTGCAATAGATCTAATCATTCTTCCCAATCAACATTTTCATTCATGTCATAATAAGGTGCAACGCTTGCAGCGCAATGATAGGGCCATGATCAGACAGGTCTGCAGTATCAAGCCAGAGGACGTGGCCAGGGTAAGGCCAAGCAAATTACTGGCACAGCTTGAGCTTGAGGACCTCAACCTCATTTTGAGAGAGAGGAGGCTTCGCTGGTTTGGGCATGTGGAGCGTTCTAGTGGTGCAATCAGAACCGCATATGATAAACAGATTGATGGCAGGCGGGGGGCAGAAAGGCCCAAGCTAACATGGAAGAGACTGACGGAAAGAGACTGCAGTGAGCGGAAGCTCACGACAGTTGACCCTCAAGAAAGGAGCACCTGGAGATCAGGTGAAAGATCTGCTATGCATGCAGCTAGCCATTTACCTGAAAAGGGGCCCACTGATGTGGATGATGCCCCTGCACCTTAATCAAAAATCCGATTATGATGATGATGATGCTCAAGGACATAACATCGCTCTTCGGTCAGATTTGAACCCGAGACCTCTTGGTCACAAATCTGGCATCCTGTCAGCTGAACTAAATAATTTAACCCTTGTCCTGCTGAACCCAGATTTATCATTTTTTGAAAGCACTGTAGATCCCGACCAGCTGGCTCCTGACAAAGCTATCTAATCAGGATAAATAATGTTTTCAACTCTAATTGAAAACACATCATGCAAACAACTGGAATGTTGCAGGGCAACAGGATAAAAATTGGGTAGGTGTGTAGCACATAAAAATATTTAGGACAGGACTTTAGTTAAGAGTGCTTTATAAGCTATTCACACTTATTGTACAAATTATACTTGAAACAGGAAATGTCTTTCATATAAGCTTTTAGCTTACTGTCAAATCCTGTATCAATTGACAATGTATATATTGCATGAATGTAGAATATTTCAATTAAAATATTGTTTAAACTAAGAGTGCGTAACAGAAAACTAATTTTCTTATTTCTCAGCCAAAACATATGTCGTGGGTACTCAAAAGAACCATCTCAATGAGACGGTTATTTTAAGCACTCAAAGCATATGCTACAATTTATGGGTAAGAAGATATTGATAATTTTACGCTGAAAATTTTTGTTTATCTAAACCTGTGTAGCATGACAAGGAATATTTATGGGAATTTACCTCTACACATAGAAACAGCTGTCTGCAAGTGGATACCGCAGGCAACCTCTCTGATACACTGGAGACGTCCACTGACATAGCTACGTCCCACCACAAACATCTTACTGGAAGTGGGTAGTCTAAAATTCAACTCTCCATCTCCATCTTCTAAATATTAAATAATATTATAAAAGCAAAAATTTGCTTCTAAATATAGTGGATTTATCAGATATTATAATGCACAAATGTATTACATTGGCGTAGCGCCAATTACTTGGTATATACATGTGCGTAATAAAAATAGTAACACTCAAGGGAGCTCACCTAATGTGGTAAAGTGATTTTCCATACCTTAAGGAACTGCTCTTAAAGTAAAGAATTTGCTACCCCTGGCAGCAAATTCTTTCCTTTAAGAGAAGTTCCTATTTTGAAAAGGGACGTAATTGTAGAGAATTATTGCTTGATACAGTACATGTAGTCTCCCTTTAGATGTGTGTAAATTTTTCAGCGTTCTGGCTACGCCATTGTATTAGTAACCATGCATCCTTTTCCCCAAGGATAGTGGGAACAGTGGGCCAGAAGTTCCGCTCCTCTTGAAGCTCTAATAAAAAAAAAAAACTCTTAGGTGTACCAAATTAGCCTACGGCACAGTACCTATCACCAGGGGTGTGGAAATAGTAAAATTTTCTACTTGTCCAGGGACAAGCAAATGGCCATAATGTACTTGCCCAAAGAAAATTTTACTTGTCATATAGTACAGATTTAGTAGCTTATACCTTTCTGTGCTTAAACAATTTACACTTTCGATAACAGTATGAAACCATGTAGATATCAACTCTCTTGTAAACAGTGTAGATCCAGATCTGCTGGCTTCTGATGAAGCCAGCTGATCAGGATCCACACTGTTTTAAATGCAACATGTGAACTCATTATAATTAATCAAAATATGATTTCAAAATTTATTAACTTTATACGAATTTTGCACTTGTCCAAGGACAAGTAAATTGAAATTTTCAACATGTCCTGAATGAAATGGGACCAGGTCGGACAAGCCGGGCATGGTATTTCCACAGCCCTGCTATCACGTATGTGAGAATTAATGGCTCTTCTCCATCATAATCTATCATCTGTTATTACCCTTACTATCACAATCTTTTAATCACCTTAATAAGTAATTAAGTATTATAGCGCGGGTAGGTTGCAGCTTAAGAATAAAGGCCTACTTTTTCTATTCTAAGGGTTTGCGACTAGTTCCCGTGCCTGAGCACACCTGCCTAGAATGTGTCCATAAAGGCGCAAACAAATGGGCCAGCTCACTTGTTCAAGACAATTTCTTAGTTATCTCTTATGCGTAAAGTCACTGATGTCCCAGCATTGGGGGACCACATTCTGAGAAATTCTATAACCCTGGTTCTGGTACTGTTTTTAATAGAAATGATAAGTTCCGAAAATGAGTGATATATTTGTTGAATCACATTAATCTGTCATACATGGTTTTAAAACACAAGACTGTTTTAAAATTCACTATATTCCCACCTTCTTTCCACTGGCCATCGTTCAGTGGAACGCCCTCCCTGAATATGTTGTTGTCTCTCCGGGTCCTGAGTCATTCAAGACCACAGTAGGAGAGCTTCAGTATCCTAAACAGTGAAAAAGCATGTTTTTATCCTGATTTTAAGTTATGACCTGCCCCTACCCTAATTTTTATATACTGACCAATCTGAGCAAGTTGTTTTTGTTTATTCTTTCCTTTTTTTCTCTGATACTGGCACGATCAAATGTTGATCATTACGCCAGGGAGTGTGATTTTGGAATTTTGAAGAAAAAAACAACAAAAAAACGAAAAATCTTTCGGCTGTGTTTTGACTAAATGAGGAGTGCCCTAAACTCCTCAGTAGTCTGTAAATTGACCACTGAAGGAGAAAGACTATTCCACTGTGGAATAGTATGGGGTAAAAATGAGTTCTTCAGGGCATCACTGTATGTCTGGTATCTACAATATTGGTCACTGTGTGATGCCCTTGTAGATATCAAACTGTGCGCAGGGGTCAGGTACTTGTCTTTTTCTATAGACACAGCACCAGAGTGTATTTTATGAAAGAGAAGCAAGGAGGACCAATCCCTACTATAGGACATGGTTTTATAATATAACTTCAAAGACCCTATCCATCTTTATAATTTTAAAAGTGAGTACTCTATAGCATTGCAATTTTACATAAAAACTTCAAAAGTAATTAGTAATGTATTTGATTACATTTCTAAAGTAATTGTAATTGTTATCATTACATTTCTACAGGTCCTGTAATTGTAATGTAATTGTAATCATTGATAAGTCAAAGTAATTGTAATGTATTTGAATACTTTCAAAGTATTTGGCCCCAGGTCTGGTTCCTATACAGGGCACAGTCCTCGTCGAACAGGCGAACAGAAGACCTAATGTTATCTGGCAAGTCATTTATAAAAATAAGGAACAGGATCGGTCCTAAAACTGACCCCTGGGGTACCGGATAACACTGGGACTGGATCTGAGGCTTGACCATCTAAAACTACTTGTTGAGATGAATCCGGGACGTTTCGTCCCCAAACCATTTCCTCCCCTAGTCGTTTCGCCCCAAAGACGTTTCCCCCCTGGTTGTTTCCCCCCTGGTCGTTTCGCCCCCTCTAGTCGTTTCGCCCCATTAGTCGTTTCGCCCCCATAGTCGATTCGCCCCTAGTATATATAAGAAGTTCTGTTGTGTCTAATCTGGGTCTAAACTGTTTGCATACTGAAAAAAATCGCCATTCAAGGGGTGCAAGTTCATAATATTTTGGTAATTGATTACGTCACTCTTGAAACTTAAGAGTATATTGATATAGGATCCTCGGACCCAGCATACACTGGGTCCGAGATAATGTATAGCAATCTAGTTGGACTACAGGCCTATATATCGTCCTCATCGACGTCCCTACTTTAGTTATATGAGCTGCAATGGTTCTGGCGAGACTTCATAAAGGCACAATGTTCCAATTTGAGCGAGCCAGTACCAAGAGAAAAGAAAGTCGAGTTTGAATTTCAGTGCATGCTTCTGACTGAGCGATTTTCAATCCAGTAGAATTTTGGAGGGAAACTGAAAAATATATGCAAATTAAACATGTTAAAGATAGAAAGAAAAACTTAGCATTTTCTGTTTATTATTTTTTGATATAGAAAAAGACTCGGTCTTAGCTAACAGCTCAAACCAGCATGCCCAGCTACAGGGGCTGATTAAAATAGTGAAATTTCGCGTCTAATTCGTTTAGCTAGAGCGAATAACGAAGGCGCTGGTCAGACTGCGCCGATGAGAGGCTGTTTTGCGCCTTTGTCTTACGCATCCGACAACATCGTGTTTTCTTGCATCTAGGCTCATTTTCTTTACATGACACTACCCAGATCTTAGTCTTTGAGGCCTTATGATCGCTTAAACCGTTGAATACATGATAGGTCCAGAGAAGGACTTTTATGAGAATAAAACTGTAATGATGTTCTTACCCATCAATTTAAACATGTGTTTTGGGTGCTCTAAAGAACCGTCTCAATGAGACTCATGAGAAAATGCAAGACTGGATCGAGAAGTGTTATTTTTTGCCTGAAATTAATATCATTTACGTCCTTACTGTATTTATGCGAGCAAATGCTCTGACGAGACTGCACGTGCGCGCTCACTTTTCACACATGAGATAAGTACC
Source organism: Loripinus fragilis (assembly GCA_964019695.1). Classification (NCBI taxonomy): domain Eukaryota; kingdom Metazoa; phylum Mollusca; class Bivalvia; order Lucinida; family Lucinidae; genus Loripinus; species Loripinus fragilis. The sequence goes on along the minus strand of OZ026526.1, from coordinate 55,283,908 downwards.
AAAATGTTATAAACTAGCTCATACTGATAACTCCTTAGCGCGTACTTAAACAGTGATGACCCAGATGAAATACCGCATTATGTGACATTTCATCGGGATCTACACTGTTTGTAAACACAAAAATGATCTACAGAGAAAGAAAATATTTTTTGTCTGTTATACGTGTACACTGTCAGACACGCTCATGGCAGGCACGCGACATTCAATAAACAATCTGTCAATAATCGATAATTGATAATCGTTCATACGCTTTGATAATCCAATTATCGCTGTTGTTAAGTGGATTATCTTAATGGCTCGTCGACAATTTTGATGGTTACCATTCTGATACTATTGTTTGTATTGGCCAATAGTTGGTCTGAGTCTTCATCTGCTACCATATTTTGTGTATACGAACAGGGAAGGCTCTGGTCAGACTTTGCAGATGCACTGGCTCGTCTTAGCCTTGTAAAATTAAAAAATCCAAAATCATGCTACCGGATTTCTTACAGTCTAAATTGAAAGGCATTAAAATTCTTCAATGAAATGTTACCTATTATATACAAGGCGACGTCGGATCAGGGTTCCGTACTTTAAATGCATTTCCCCTAACATTATATCTACATGAAATACCTTTTGCGACATTGGTTCTCAATGTTTGCAAACATTATTTTATCAATTTTACAAAATAGGCACATCTCTGAACATAATAGAGTCTGACCAGATGCTACATGACGCAACATCTGGTCTGGGTCTGCAATGTTCGCCAAGTCTGACTAACTGCAAACCTCGGGAAAGACAAAGAAGATGCCGGATCCCACGCCTTAATTCCTGTAACCGATGTCAAATGATTTGGTTCCAGATCAGCCCCGGTTTCTCGTATCTGACCTGGGTCAAACTGCTTGCTTTTGTTTGTTTGTTTGATTTGATTCTTTACGTCCACTCAACAATCTTTCAGTTATGCGGGACGGGTCTTCCTGGGTTGAACCAGTACTAAGCTAGGATAAATGTGTCTTGCCCAAGGACCACAACGCAGTGACGCCGGTGAGGCTCAAACCCGCGGCCCTTCGGTCTTGAGTCAAGCACTCTTCCACTGAGCCACTGCGCTCCCTCAAACTGCTTGCATGTGACAAGTCCCGGATAAGTCAAGGTGAATGAGCATGGATGTATATACAAGAATTAAGAATAAATTTCAAATTAAAATTAATTTTCACATAAAAATTCTTAGGTCGGCAGAACTATGGCGGATAGGGTAATTTTAGTGAGTCCGTTTGCATAAAACGTTCCACCAACAGCTCAGTAGATCATTATGGAGACGAGGCCACGACTAAAAGCCTCGTACGACAGACTGGAGAAGCTGGGGATCCAACTCAGGACCCCTGGGTATAAGGCGAGTGGTTTACATATCAACTACAACATAGCGACTATATTATTCCCTAAAGTATTTGGTTATTTCATTTAATAGCTGAGTATCGTCTGTCAGCATTGACCATTATGGACCGAATTGTCCCTATCAACAAACCGAGATAGTTGAATATTTCAATTTTTTATTATTTTAAAATTAATTTACCATGCAACTTTATGTTAAATTTCTATTAAACATAATATCTATAAAGGTATCCTGGAGCAACCTGGGATAGCATGCGGTATCCTGTGATATTCTGCGGTAGTCAGACCGACCCCCTCCCCCGCCCATTCACCCAGTCTGCCTATCCCTCCACCCGCCGTCCATCCATCCACCGATCCTTCCATCCACCACCTAGCTATATATGACAAATATGGGGGCGAAACGACTAGGGGGGAAATGGTATTGGGGGCGAAACGACTAGGGTATGGGGGGCGAAACGACTAGGGTTGAAAATAGAGGCGAAACGACTAGGGGGGAAACGACTAGGGAGGAAACGTCTTGGGGGCGAAACGTCTTGGGGGCGAAACGTCTTGTTACCGTTGAGATAGATAGATATTATCAGGTAAACTGTTCCATTTATTTTTTTCAATTACCACGGGTAACTCCAAATTCGAATGATTTAAGTGAGTATTATGATACCACTACAACCTACCATTCAGATTCAAAGAATATGTTTCTTTACGAAAATCAGTTCTGCACGAATTAGAGCACGACTTGGTCGTAAAGCACGAACTGTCATTAGACTAAGATTAGCATTAAGAATGTGATATGATTTACAAAATTCTTCTACATATCAATATATAATACCCGTGGTCACCTCTAGATAATAAAAAATAATTGACAGAAGGGGAAAAGATGAAAAATAGCCACTTTTTGGTTGTTTATTTCCAACGATCGGTGTTTAAGTTGAACTCTTTCCTAGCATTTAGTCCAGTAGAAGGGTATAGCTAAATAATGAAAGTATCTTCCATATGCGAATGCCTGCATGCCCGCCTGCAGGCTCGCCTGCCCGCCAATCCCCCTTTGTCATGACCCGCTTTGCTGATCGGGTGTATCTCCTTGACTCTATTCATAGGGGATGATACATTAGAAAATATCATGTCAAGAGTTTAAAATTACCCTTGTTTATTGGTATATTTACTACTTGAGGACAGTGCTCACACATATTGTCCAAAAATGTTACTGAGACTGCCTTTTTGCACCCCATGGGACACTTGCTCCAAGTTGAGAATCACCATCCAAAATATGCATAGGCGTAGGAAAGGGGGGGGGGGCAGCAGGGGCTAGCCCCCCCCCCCCCCAATAATTTTGTGGGGGAGGGGGGGGGGGCAGAATAGCCTTTGGCCCCTCCAATAATTTGTCTAAATTGACATAATTGCTTGTCACTAAGGGTAAAATAAGCAACTTCCACACATAATTCTTATAAGCATTTTTTCCTCGCTCACTTCGCTCGCTCGGAGTTTTTGAATTTGGTTTAAGATTCTCTGGGAGCAGACAATTTACTCAAATTTTAATACTTTTTCATATATTTTAGTCAGCAGGTTGTTATCATCTTGTATGAAAATGTTTATGTATGTTTAAATGTACATATGCATATTTTTTCAGATAAACCGCCTTTACAAGCTTTTCCTATTATTCCTATTTTCTATCTTAAATTTTAAAGAGCTCCAACTTTTATCCCTATTTGCTTTTTGCTCTGAAATACCTTTCAGGCAATAGGCTTCAAACTTATACATTTCCTCACTCACTTTGAGTAAACGATTAAATTTGTTTTGTTTAGATTTTTATCACTCCTAGATTTTAACTCTGAAATACAAAGTTTTTCCTTGCTCCCTTCGCTTGCTCAGAATAAACTATTATATTTTTTTATTTTTTGTTCTGTTTTTCCCCTCGTAGCTTTTAACTCATAAATACCTTACCAAATTTTCCTCGCTCGCTCGGAGTAAGATATTAATTTTAAATTGCATTTGGGTGCTGTTTTTTATCCATCTTAATTTTTTATTCTGCAATAACTTCACCAAAAAATTTCTTTGCTTGCTTTGCTCACTCGGAGTAAAATATCATAATTTATTTTTTTGCTCATTTTTTATCCCCCTTAGCCTTTTGCTCTGAAAAACTTCACCAAAAATTTTCCTCGCTCGCTTTGCTCCATCGGAGTAAAATATTATCATTGTTGTTTATTTCGTTTTTTTGCTCTGTTTCTTATCCCTCTTAGCCTTTTGCTCTTAAGAACTTCACCAAAAATTTTCCTTGGTCGCTTTGCTCCCTCAGAGTAAAATATTATCATTGTTTTTGTTTTTGTTTTTTTCTTCTGTTTTTTGTCCTTCTTTGCCTTTTGCTCTGAAGAACCTTATCAAAAAGTTTTCCTCGTTTGCTTTACTCGCACATACGAAAATGATATATATGGCTTCTTTTAAACGTAAAAGGAGATCCATTGCTTTGATTGTATAAATGCATGCAGATTCAAAAAGCTTTCAGGCAATTTAAATAACCAAACTTTCATCGTTTCACTTGTATATATTTTTTGCTGTTTTTTTATAGAGGTCGCTTGCTTTGATTTTAATGATTTTCATATCAGCCTGCAAAATGTATGTTTGCATAGGCTTAGGCTGTGCATACATGCATGTGCATGCATGCATGTCTGTATAAATATTTAACACATGTGTGTGCATACATGTGCATGTGCACGGATGAGTATATGTACTTTTGGCAATCCCCCCCCCCCAAAGCATTGAAGTTGGCCGCGGCTAGGTTTTGCCCCCCCCCCTCAATATTGAAAAGTTTCTTACGCCTATGATATGTTATCAGAAAAATAAATTCTGACCAACACATAGGCATCTAGGCCTAGCACTGATCAGCACTACCGGACAGCTGCCCATGTACATTTACGCATAGGTGTTAAGTACAGCAATCACATGACCATCTATCTATCTTTCTATACTGGCCTTGCTCATACTTGAGCATTATGCCAGGGAGTGCTAATTTTGAAATTTTGATCAAGTAAAAGCAAACTTTTGGCTGAACTTTTGTTTAAATAAGGAGTGTCCTAAACTTCTCTGTGGACTGGGTATTGGCTCGACCCCAGGATAAACGGACTGGTCACTGACAGAAATACAAAGTTATGTTGTCGAGGCTTTATTTTAGCGCTATTTCAAAGTACTACAGCCAATAAAATTGATTCTGAACATACACGAGATTATAAGAGGTTATTCTTGGTATGCGAAACTGAAATATTATGAGTTACAGTAAAAAGAATTGAAAGTAAGTAAGGGTGCAAAGATCAGGAATCGATACAATCAAGTACCACACCTGACCCAGGATACCAATGGGAAAGTGACAAACTCACAGTAGACACCACAAACGAGAGCCAAGAGGTCAGCCCTTTCCCAGCAGGTGACCACAAAGCACATATAAACAGACGCGTACAAAGACATAGCAAACAAAAGACAGAACAAAAACAAAAAAGATCCACAAAAGAAGTACCGCCTTGGAACGGTCAGTAAAATATTTTACTGGAGGGCTTAAACCGGTTTAACGGCGCCAACCTCATCTTTTTATGTTGATTTCTGACGATTTTCGGCTGAAAATGCCGAAAATAACTAAAAAGGGTACCTAGGTTTCTTGTTGATGTTCATAAAGACAGATAATCTTTCAATGAATATAACAATACAGCCTTAAAGATAGTATATTGAACCATTGCTTTTTGAAGAAAATTCAAAGATATGCAGAGAAATAACGGAGATATGATTATTTAATCTGCAACATACGTCAGTTTTGAAAGCTCAGTCACCGTTGAGCCACGACAACGTATTTCCAATATATACATTTACCTGTATGTAAGTGACCAGTCAGTGTTTATTGGGTCCGAGATATTGGCCACAGAAGGAGACAGACTATTCCAATGTGGAATAGTTTGGGGGGGGGGGGAGGAATTCTTCAGTGCATCACTGTTATGTGATGACCTGGTAGTTTTCAAACTGTGAGCAGGGGTCATATACTTGTATTTTTCAATAGACACTGCTCCACAATGAATCTTGTGAAAGAGAAGCAAGGAGGACTGGTCCCTCCGAGCCTCAAGAGATAGTCATTCAAGCTCATCAAGCATTTCGCCAACACTACTCATGTTTCACCATCTCCTGCAGGTCCAGTGGGCTGTTGTCCTCTGAACTTTCTCAATCTGATTAATCTGAAGTTTCGAGCGAGGGCTCCAAATGGGTGCTGCATACTCTAGTTTAAACCGAACCAAAGTTTTGTATGCAACTTCTTTAAATATACTCCTAGGTGCAAAAGACAAGTTCCTGCGAAGGAAACCAAGTGTCTTAGTTGCTTTGGAAGAAATTTCTGAGACATGCTGACCCTAATCCATGTTATCAGTGATGGTGATACCAAGGTACTTTGCCGACTGAACATTTTCCAAAGTTTGGTTGTGTAGTGAAAAGTCGAAGAGAATTTGTTTGTGATGCTGATGCTGAGTCACTCTACATTAAATTTCACTTGCCAATCGGCTTCCCACTGTCCTAAGCTGGTGAGGTCTCCATGCAAGATCAAAAATCCTGAAGTGAATGCATATTCCTATACCGGACACAGTCGTCTGCGAACAGGCGAACAGATTCGGCAGATCATTTATGAAGATGAGAAACAGGACCGGACCTAAGACCGATCCCTGGGGCACACGGGATAGCACTGGGACTGGCTATGAGGGTTGGCCATCTAAAACAACTTGTTGAGTGCATCCAGAGGCCACGAGTTGATCCACCTAATCCCATAATATTCCAATTTGTGTAATAGCCTCCTGTGTGGAACTTTGTCAAAGGCCTTAGCAAAATCCATTATGATTAAATCTGTCTGCTTGTGCCCACGATTCACAGCCCCATCCAGGTTGCTTTTGATGTCGTGCACAAACTGGACCAACTGGGTTTAATTTAAGACCTCTGACTTCGGAAACCATGCTGACACTCAGCAAGTATGCTATCTAAGGCTAAATTTTTGTTGATGTTGCTGGCTAAAATATGCTCTAGGGTTTTGCAGTAGATGCATGTGACACCGGCCTGTAGTTAGCAGCATCGTATTTTTAACCATTTTTAAAGACTGGAGAAACATTTGCTTAACGCCACTCATCTGGTACATCGCCCCTAGCTAAAGACTCATTGTAGATGAGTGCCAGTATCGGAGACATCTCATTGCTACACTCTTTAAGCACTCTGGCATTCAGTCCATCTGGGCCAGAGGCTTTATGAACATTTAGTCCATCCAACAGTTTGGCGACCCCTTTCAGGTCAACTGTTTTGTCCCCCATGGAGGAGAACAGACTAGCCCCTTTCGAGGGGACTGATGTCGTGTATAGTTTATTTACAATTATGTGTATAGTTTAATAAATCTTGTGAGAAAATAGTCGACATTCAATGTTGGTCTAACGTTGGTATATCGACGCCCATATTTACATCGACTACAAACGTGGGCCCAGCGTATCCTTACTATCTTGGTATATGAATTTATTGAAAGTATTCGCACTTCTCAAGCTCTTTGTCTGCTCATCTTACTGTGACAGGCGCGTGATCAACACGACCAAGGTGGCCAATCACGTGGTCTGCATGATTGGGTTCACATACTTTACGAACCAGTAATCGGTAAGAAAAGTCGTTCATATCTTTCGTTATTATACTAAGTCAAATTCCATGCGGTAAAGTGCAAAAAAACCCTCATATTTTTCTGCACAAGACTGCGTAAAAGTTTCTCCTGGGTTCGCTGCAGTTTTCCAGATTACCTCAAACAACTGAAGTGTGTACCCAATCGCGGAGATTTTTCCGGTTTTTCTTCAGTTGTTCTAGGTAATCTGGGAAACTGCACTTTACTGCATGGAATTTGACTTAGTATTACGAAAGTGAGAAAGAGGGCAAAGATCAAGAACGATTATGAACGATTTTACTGGTTTAGGAAATCCGTGAACCCAATCATGCTGACCACGTAATTGGCTACCTTGACGACAGATAATAGTTATTAACAAAAGATGATTCATTTTGATTTTAATTCAGTGTCCGTTTATTACTTTGACGCCGCTCACGGTATAGGCGTACAAAACGTAACATCTAATGGTAAAGTCGCTGGGCTAATTTCGTATTGTTTCTGCAATATAGGGATCAAACATGTTTTTATATGCTTTAACATCTGCTCGACCGCGAGGGTGGTGTTGAAACCCCAGCCTGAATGTAAATGTATCAGAAAACCATGTTTGATTGTTATTATTGCATAAAGTCATTTTGTCATTGAAACCTTTTGAAAAACGCTTCGAAAAGTTCATTTTTGTATTACAATAATGGCACGCAAAACCGATGAAGTATTCGTAGGTTTGAAAAACGCATGTTCCAGCATTGTCTCCACTGGGAAGCATTTTTTAAATACTAACCTGTCTGTTTTGAGCATTGTGGGTACATGTGACATATTTGTTTACCGAATGGGTCACCAAATCATGTGATCCACCCGATTGGTTGATTCAAACTTGTAGATTTTATTCTCTTGTCCTTTGGGATTATGGGTTTCATTGTGGAACTTTGAAACTATTAGAGGGTCACTGATGAAGCCTAAATGGCAGAAACTAGCTAGTCTGGCCCAGGAAATATGCACACTCTAGTTTCAGTTCTTTGGTGCAGTCTTTGCTTCCAAAGGATACCCTTTTAAGAACATATTTGTTATCAATCTGCGTCATCACGCGTCACTGAAACCACTTTTTTGACCCAAAAAATGATCTTATCATTGTTTCGCTAAATACTGTAATACCAATCAGTGTTATTGTTTAGCTACGTAAGGTTACATGATGTCTCCATAAACGGATTATTTATAGCCATTCAGTGCTTGTTACTTTTTAACGTAGTGTTTTGGGTAATGCAAACCGCAAATTGACACAAAGCCCGACTTTTCAGTCGTCATGTGCCTTAGCGGGCAGGTCGATTCTTTAGTATCGTGCCTGCGCAGACAATGCCTGTTCCAGAGCATTTAGGCTTACGTCATTATAACGTCACTAATTTACGTTAATTTGTATGCACGTTACTGTTGATGACGTCGATTCTTGGTGACGGCCTGGAATGCGTATATGTAAAGTACAAAAGCCATGCATAAACAGCACGTGAACTGTATGATTAATACATGGGTTTTTGCCGGTCAAACCCTGGCCGTTAATAGTGTGCGACACGGCTTCTTATGCAATAATTTAATATAACTGCATATCAAAATTAACGCAGTAACAAAGTAAGAAAGCCGACAAAGATCAGGAAACGATACAATAATGTACCACACCTGACCCAGGTTACTACATGGAAACGTAACAAAACTACAATTAACATCACCAACAAGTCATCACGGTTAGGAACTCTACAAGGCCTTCTATGCGGTTTGAAATTGGTATTTAAGGCATTATATATTCAGTGATATGATATACTTAACGCCAGTAAAAACGCAACTTTTACAATATAACCTACCCTAGATTTAAAACTCTTTTAGCATTTCGTATTATACGAAAAGCACGAAACTATAGTCGCGATATCAAGGCAATATTCTTTTGGTACTGATAAAGCAGTCCAGATAAGCCGGACTGCATGTTGTGATAAAGGGACACAGTCCCAATACTTTAAACAAAAAAGCAAAATCGCCTTATTAATCAGCACATCAGATTTTAATATTGCCTGGCTGTTTTGGTTTCAAGCTTAATAAAAATTTCAATAATGCTCTACGTTTTCACCACACACAACTGGAAAAATGTGTCGTCAAGCTTGACCTTTAAAATGGCCACCAAAGTTTGAGCCTGAAAACCGATAGTTGACGAAAATGCGAGATTTTCGATGGTTGATATCGTGATAAATTATAGCCATAGGTAATGACAAAACAACTTATGTATGCCAATTACGAAATGATTAGTTGTGTTTAAGATTTAGTCATTTCTCAAATTTAGCGAAAAATATGCGAAAAACTGAATTTTAAAACATTATTTTAAGGCCCCTTATGTAAAGGGAATTTTGGCTTTTATTCCGTATTTTGTATGTTTGAGTGAAACAACATTCATTCAAACTGAAATTAAGTAGAATTTAAAGTTGCAAGAAGGTTAATAATTTTTTTTGATGAATTTGGCATTTTTACCAAAATTTTAAGCAGATGTGCGTAATCAAGCTCAAGTTTTGCTAAAACGTTCTTGTACGTTAGGGAAGCTTGTAAATACAAAGGTAAAGAGAATTACGTTGATATGTACAGGAAAAAATAGTATTAGTATCAGTTGCGTTGTTAACGGCTTTAAGTATATATGATGATTTGTTTGTAAATCTACCGTGGACTGATTATATAGTTTACCGAACAAATCATGCAGATACTTAAAGATTTCACTAAATATAATTTTGTTCACCAATAATTGACATTTCGATACTTATCGCAAAACAATTAGCAAAGGCTCAGACGAGCCTGCATTTTGCCTCGGAGCCAGTAATGTTATTTTGCGTCCGAGATTTTGCGCAGTCTCATCAGAAGCTTTTTGCTCGCACACAAGGCATATTGTAGTCGATATGATCGGGTCAAAAACTAAACATAAGACCGCCCTTAATAGGCAAATTCTTCATGCATGTTTTTCAGAAAAATAAACAAACAAAAAACTGGATACGACGTTGAATGGTGACATTTCCTGCTTTAACGTAGACTAAAGTTATTTACAAATTGACGTCGAAATCGGGTTGTAGTTGAAGCATATGTGTATAACTACTATGGCGCAATTGTTACAGAGTTGCAGGCGTTTACACCAAAAATATGAGTTTTTGAGCTCACGTACCATAAACAGTTTGGCTAAATAAAACTAAAAATCAATAGAATAGAATAATTTATTCGGCATACCAACTACATAGCAAGTGTTCATCGTACAAAAATAACAACAATAACATCACATATTATGGCATTAAATTGAACTGGAACATGACTTGAGAGAAAAGTCCTGACAACAGGGACTCGTATAACCCTTAGCTTATGGTCTCCAGTTATGCTGCTTTTAAAGAACCATATTTATGCGAGTCCATAAGCTCATTGAAAATATAGTTACAGATATCTTTTGTCTCTTTTTCATTTGTTGGATTCAGTAACTAACGTCTCTGCCGTATTTTGCCTCAGGTCATGAGTGTGAATATTGAGTCGTTGGAATATTTATAGCAGTATTCTTAAATCTTTAAATTTACTGCAGAATAACATAAAATGTATTTCGTCTTCTACTTGCCCACAATTTTAACACACTTTGATTTCTTGGTATTACTGGTCTAAAATAGCGACCTCTTTCAATCACAAAGTCATGCGCACGTATTCTTAGCTTTGAAAGTTCTTTGGTGACTGTTTCAGAAAGACAAAAATCTAAGATATGTTTGGCAAGTGAAGTTTTTGTAAATCTTTGAATATGGGTAAAGTTTGTTAGCTTCATTGACAGAGCTGAGCTGCTCAGACACTTCCACTACTGACTTATTATGAATAATCTGAGAAACATCGATATCATCTAAGTCTTTGATGTTGAAATCAGACATAATTTTCTGATAAAAAGAATAACATGACATGTAGCCATCATGGTAGAGGCTTGTCAACTTCAAAAGCTTCTTTCAAAATGCGTGTAGATGGAATACATATATATTTGAGTGCTTGAGAGCTTATGAAATTTAAAATTCGATCTCTTCCAAATTCTATCCTGGCTGCAAAATTTGAAGCTTTCTTATGAACACCTAGTAAATATTTACAGAATCTGTTTTGTATTTTTTCAAAACGCAATCTATCTAATGTATTTACCTTGATTTTGAAATCTGTTACTCAAATTTCTGAGCCATAGGTTAAGATTGGCCGTATAAGAGTATCAAATAATTTCAATTTTAATGGGTTGTTCATAACATCAAAATCCAAAATCTTTGACCTCAGTGAAAAACATTCCATTTACACTGTTCATCAGCATGCTTCAAATTAGCATTATGTTTTCTGTCTTGTTTTTGTTATTCTTTCGTGCGCGTCTGCTTATTAATGCCTTGTGGTCACCTGCTGGGTTAGGGCTGACTTTTTGGCTCTCGTTTATGATGTCTGATTGTGCAGTAGTCACTTTCCCATTGGTATCCTGGGTCAGGTGTGGTACTTGATTGTATCGATTCCTGGTCTTAATTGAAGTCGGCAACATGGCTAGATGCTCTAGCAAAACGAATGAGTTGAGAGATATAGACTCCATAGGATGTAGAGCGAGGAACTTCACCATCTAAGTCTCTTTTGTAGTAATGAGGTAAAAAGTTTACCTAAGCAACTAGTTAAACTAAGACATCTATAGGTGTTACAATGATTGTTCTTTGGCAAAAATGTTTTCAGAGAAATATTCCATGTATCTGGAAAAGTTCCAGAAGTTAAAATTCTGTTAAAATAACAAGAGTATGCCACTACCGTACTTAATAAATTCATTTAGTACATGATCAGGACCAGGTTGTTTGTTGTTCTTTAACTTTGATATTCCTTGCCTTATTTCTTTGCAGTTGAATGCATAATCTAATGGATTGCTGAAATGTTCATCATAGTTATCAAAGCTCATATCTTCATTCTTTTCAGAGTATAATTCTGACAAATAATCATTGTTTGTTAGTTTTGTTGCTTTACGTCCCAAGTCAACAGCTATGGTCATTGCGGGACGGTCAGTTCACCTAACCACACTTTTTCCTGGGCAGGCTTGAACAAGCGGTTAACCAGTAATTCGTGCACATACTTTCGCTTGTAACTGACAACAACCCTTCTTGAATGAATCAGCGGAAGGGAGAAGAATGACCGTAGAAATTATTTCATGATCAATCTCCACGAAAGTATGGGACCGGGTCGGAATCGAACTCGCGACCCCTGGAATTGCAGCCAGACACGTATCTGTAGCCAGACACGTTACCGACTGCGCTACGCGGCCCGGTGCCACTAAGACATCTTAATTGGTTTTGATGATTTGTCCTGGCTTTTTGGAGATTATCAATCGTCTTCCAAAAAAGTTTAGGATCCTTTTCGTGTAAGGAACCTAATTTGGAGACAATCTCTTTTAAGAATTTATTTTTGTTCTTGAGTTTATGAAATGTTTCTCTTAATGTGCATTTATTAGAATTTAACTGTAATTTTTACCCAATTTGCGTAATTTTGTTTTCATGATGCAACAGTTACCATCAAACCATTTCTTCTTAAATTTTCTTTTCTTTTTATTCAATTTAAATTTAAGTTTCTGGCAAGACTTAGATGCAGCTAGTTGATAAATGTGACAGCACATTAATTAAACTAAATGAATGAAACAAATCCTCTGAAATTATTACATAATCAATTGTGCTGCTTCCCATTGGACCAAAATATGTATTGTAACCGACTGAGTCTCCAATAAATCTCCCATTTAAGATAAGTAGCCTTGTTTCAATGCATAAATCTAATAAATGTTGGCCTTAATTGTTCACTGATAATTTTATCAATGTTAAAGCGTTTAGGAAGTAATAGATTTTCCAAATAGTCAGAAGGAAGAGTTCCCTCATCTGCCTGACAGATATGGTCTGATTCTATAAAATCATTAGCAACCCCTGTCCTGGCATTAAAATCGCCCATTAACATTATGTTTCCTAAAGCTGAGAATTCATTGATATATTCTTTTAGATTCTCGAAGAGCTGATCATTTTAGGACATGTTGCCTGTATTCTTGGTGGGATGTAAAGAGTACATATAAAATAGCCCTCTCCAGCACTAAAAACAATATAACCCAACAAGGTAGGCGTACACCCCTGGTTTCAAAATAAGGAATTTAATGGCCTATAATATGTCAAATTGGCTCTTTTAAGCAGAAAAACTGCTTTGATGACCGTTTTGTACACCAATATCAATACAGTGCGCGACATCATTGCATTCCAATAAAATGAAAAACAAAAACAATGTCGAAACGACTAAGCCCCTTAATTATTTTGGGCGAAACGACCTGGGGCGGATCGACCTGGGGCGAACTGCTAATTGGGCGAAACGACTTGTTACCGTTGGTGTGGTTAAACACACAAGTGACCTATATAGGTCACATACACCAGTGACCTATAGCTCACTGAACACTCCGCAATGTTGGTGCTCATCAATACCTATATGCAAGATCACTGATTACAGTTGCATATATACTCAGCCAGGCAGGGCAGAGTTGTCGGACAGGTAAAGCAAATTGTCGGGGTTTGCGAAATGTTAAGCCAACAACAAACAGACAAAATCAGCTTCAAAACTCTGTTCACCGACAAGACTGTTTATTTCTCTTGTTTATTTCTCTTTCTCTATATTTATTATCGACAGCTGTACTTTCGTAACTTTGTACTTTTCTTACTTTGTACGGTTTGGGTTCCTAGACTTACCGGAAAGACCCGAATTACCGGAAGGCACTGTCTCGGGGTCCGGTACCGGACTCCTAGACTACGGGTCCGGTACCGGACACCGAGCCACGCCTATGAGGACTGTCTCGGGTCCGGTAGTTTGTGAAACAACTACTCGGCACGTCTAGGGATACGGGGATGCGTGTCCGTACCTGCACGTATATGTAGTAACTGTTATTTTACAAAAAAAAACTTGTGTTGAAGTTTCACTTTGCTTCGTCCGCCATCTTTGATCATCTGTATTTACTGTCACACTATTCAAACAAGTATAAGCTTATACAAAAGATAAAAGATTTTTAACGGACAAGAATGAAAAAAACATAACTAGATATAATTTGTCTTACTTTATTCCTTTTATTTTTCTTATCCTTATTTTTTCAATAAGGTCATGAATAAAGGTAATTAATGTCAGGGGGGACTTACTATCGCATCAGTGAGTTGGCGCAGGGTTTGATGTCCTTTAATTGGTGTTTGTCTCAATGTTCTTATTAATTTATTGTTGTTATCTGTCTACTTGATTATTAACCTAAAAGTAAATACCAATTTGCACTTTCATTGAAGTAAGCAAACGGCGATTGTAGGTGCATTGTTTAATTGCTTTCATACCGGCTAATTGGTCACATAACTGTCTGTCTGTCCGCCCGTCCATCCACCACAACCACCAGTGAAACGCATGGGCCGATGGTGGTCCGAAGTTATTCAAAATAAAACAGCTTAAAACATGGGCCGATTTCGGCCCGATATAACATGCTAGCACGGGAAGTTATTCACAGCGGTGAGACGGTTCTTTTGAGCACCCAAAAGCTTAAGATATTATAAGCACACAAAATCAGACCACTGTCGAACACCAGCCAAACGCATGGGCCGATGGTGGATCGGTAAAAGCATGCTGGCACAGGACGTTATTCACAACAAAACAGCTATATATGACTATTGAGCTCTACGAAATGTGGTGCTCAGAAATTTATGATAGGAATCTAACATCAGTTGGGCGTATTCATGATGGGATGATCCAGAGGGGGGGGGGGGGGGGGCAGGGGCTCCGGAGCCCCCACCCCCTGAAAAATCATAGGAAATATAGGGTTTCTTAGCAATACTGATCAGGATCCCCTGAAAGATTAAAATTAAAAAGCTACGTAGCCAGCAATGTTGGGCCATCATTAGCACCCCAGCGAAACGCCATTTATGTTCTGCTAGATTATTCCAGTCCAGTCGTTGTAGCAAACAGTGTGGATCCGGATTAAACTGCTCTCCTAAGAGCAGTCTGATCCAGGTTCACAATGTTTGTCTGTACGGAGAAATTAGCCTTGATGTAAGAGTAAGTTGCATTTTCCTTACATAACAACCCATATGTCGTCTACTAGTTTGTTATTGAAAGACGTCGTTGAAGCAACCAATATTGACCCAGATCTCATAGGAGCAGTCTGATCCTGGTCCCAAATGTTTGTTTTTACGGGGTTATTGGCCATTGACGTAAGCATAAATTGCATTTCCCTGACATAACAACCCATAAGCAGTTTTTGTAGCAAACAGTGTGGACCCGTATCAAACTGCTTTCCTAGGAGTGGCCTGAACCGGATTTGCAATGTTTGTCTGTCCGTAAGACGTCTTTGTAGCAAACAGTTTGGACACAAATCCGACTGCTCTCCTAGGAACAGTCTGATCAGGGTCCACGGCGAAATTAGCCGTTGGCGTAAACATTTACATGTAGCAGATAACTCCAGCAGACGTAAATTTTAGATGCATTTCCGCGATTGAGTCGTTCAACCTATGAAGATCCATTTGTAACGTCTCTGTAGCAAATAGAGTGGACCGAGATCAGATTGTTATCATTGGAGCAGTCTGATCTTGTTCATCACTGTTTGTCATTATTTAAGATGCATTTCCGCGATCGAGTCTTCAACCTTAGGAGATCCATTTGTAACGTCTCTCTAGCAAACAGTGTGGATCCAGATCAGACTGTTATCGTATGAGCAGTCTGATCTTGTTCAACACTGTTTGTATTTATGCTAAAAATCATTTTCTTTTTGGACCATATCAGTTGTTTGAAAAAAAAGACAAAAAAAAAAAAAGACTCAGAGTCTTCTTATAAAGCTATGTCCGAATGTCAAAAGACACCAGCAAGATCCACTGCCGTTGTCCCAGTAGTGAGTCTCTTTGAAAGCTATAGTTGAATAATGAATCTACACTACAGACTATGTAAGCTTATTTGACACTACTCACTCATCTCACTAATCAGCTGCCAACAAATAGTTTAATTTGGTTCCTTTAATTGAAGTTGAGAAGATAATTGATTTGTTACAGGTGAGTTAAGTTCTTTTTTTTTACTTTACCTTTATTATTTATATATCATTTGTATAAGCTTAATTGTTTGAATAGTGTGACGCATAACAGTAATTACAGATTGGTTTCCCTTTGAGGATCGAAGATGGCGGACGAATTCAACATGAGTTTTTGTTGGTAAAATAACTGTTACTACATATACGTGCAGGTACGGACCCGTATCCCTAGACTTGTCAGTAGTTGTTTCACAAACTACCGGACCCCGAGACAGTCCTCACAGGCGTGGCTCGGGGTCCGGTACCGGACCCCTAGAATCAGTGTCTAGGGGTCCGGTACCGGACCCGTAGCCCCGTAGTCTAGAGGTCCGGTACCGGACCCGGAGACAGTGCCTTACCGGAAAGACCACCGAAATACCGGAAAGACCAAAGAATAATAGGGGGTTATTTCCTGTATTGATTTTACAAGCCTTATTTGTATAGGAATTTTTGTTTTTAACTATTATAAAGCGATATATGTACTTTGAAATCATTTAATGGTTATTTTTGGGGGTTCAAAATATTGAATTTGAATATTTTTAGGGGTTTTTCAGAAAAATGAATATTTTTGGGGTACGAAGATTTTGTGGATATTTTTTTGGGTAACCACAAAATTGGCCTATATTTAGGTGTCATTTCTATGCATTTTAGGGTCTTTTCTTATGGGCAAGGTACAGAATGGGGGATATTTTTTTATACTAAAATTTCAAATATTTTTTGGGGGTGCTTGAAAATCCTGATATTTTTTTTGGGTGAACGGTAGATGCTGGGCCCCAGCCTACGTATGGAGAAAAAACTAAAGTAAACCGGGTGCGTTTACTAACAGGAATGGACCGGAACGCATGGGAATGGACAGGAATGGACCTCCATAACCGGAACGGACCTCAAAATTCACCCTAAAATACATGTTTTAAGTGTAGTTGACAAAAATATTTTGGTTAAGTAATATAAAATATCAAAAATCTTCCGTGTCCAGACAGTTTCAATGCAAAAAATGTTTTCTAAAAATGTTCTGTCTTACCCTGATATTCTAGTACCTTACTAAGGCTTACTTACACCAGTCACCGTTAAAGTATGAATATATGCAATAAAGATCACTGCATTCATTTTTCATAGCATGTGCATATTTCTACTGTAGAAAAATCATTTTGGATGCTGTAATTGTCAAAGCACTCAAATAATGAAATGCTGTACCAGCAAACATGATATATTGGTCCCATATGGGCTATTTATGTGGGGCTTCCCAGATGGGTATCACAGAACAGCTCTTATATCTTTGGCATATGCTTGACTATTTTTGTAAAGACCAGGGACAATCATGTGAGCATTGGCATGGGGACTATAATGTAAACAGCTGCCATTGGATCATACTTATTTCTGGGCCCTTATTTCTATAGAATGTGCATCTTCAATAATGAACTGGCACAATTTAAATGAACACACGTCAATCATGTAACAAACCACTGATGGTGTTCATATGCACTTAAAAAGGTGCAATATCAATAGAAACTGAAATTTCAAGATAAATTATGGTAAAATAATAAATTTAGTTGCATAAAACAAATTAATTTTGATGTCCATTCTGGTTATGGAGGCTCATTCCGGTGCGTTCCGGTCCATTTTGGTGCGTTCCGGTCCATTCCTGTTATCATACGCACCGAAGTAAACCCCCCTCCACGCCCTGGGGAAAATTGCCGTTATAAAATTGTATTGCTTTAACTTCAATCTTGTTTATTGAAAGGAATAATAGCTTGGATTAAGGCCTAATTGAAGGGCCCTTGTTAACACCTAGAACTAATCAGTGTGTCAATGGGGTGGAACTAACTAGCCTTATTAAAGGACCATTGTTAACACGAGGAACAAACCCAATCAACGAACATGTTTCAGAAAAAGGGAACACATCCATCTATCCAATAAAAGACGTTATGCAAGAATGTTTAAATGCATTTTCTCACATTTATATCGTTTAATGTCCTTTAGTTTGAACTTTGAAGCTCAGTTTATGATTCTTATATTTTAAACTTTTGTTGATCAATGATTCTTATATATATATATATATATGTTATGCCTTTTTGGTATTTTAACTTTCGAGCCTCCGTTTCGGTAAGTCGATGTATGGTTATGCCATGTATATGCCAGCTTTATTTTCTCACAAATCACATTTCGCCAAATACACAACTATTCTATAATATGATTTTGACGTATTTAATTTAAGCCATACATTTTCGGTAATTTGGAAAGGGAAATCTTCTTATCTTTTTTACAACTCAAGTTTTCAAGACAAAATGGTCATAAAAATGAATTAAAAATATCAAAAAATATATAACAAATTATAACATATATACTAAATATATACTAGATACTCAAATATTAACAATATTCAATAATCAATAATAGTCTTCTTAATTGGCGAAGGGCATATCAATATTTCCCTATCATTCTTTGGTCTTTCCGGTATTTTGGTGGTCTTTCCGGTAATTCGGGTCTTTCCGGTAAGTCTAGGGACCGTTACGGTTTGGGCATGAGTCATTTCGGTCGTGGGTCGTTTCGGCCGGATCATTTCGGTCTGGGTCGTTTCGGGCTGATTTTAGGGTCGGTCGTTTCGGTCTAATTTGGTAGGTCGTTTCTGCCAGAGCATCTGGCCCCACTAGATGGCTGCCCGTTGCATGTTTAAATGCTTACTTCACGCATGTGCGATAAACAACATGAGATGGAAAAATAAGAAATTATGGATTATTCACTTTACTTTCTTATTACCCTATAATATGGTGGATATTGATTTAGATAGTTTGGCTACAAAAAATAGTGTAACTTTGCATTAATATTCAAACTGGTCGGAATGACCCACAGCCGAGACGACTCACGGCCGAAACGACCTGACAAAATAGGCCGAATCGACTCACAGTAAATTTTGGCCGAAATGACCCACAACCGAAACAACCAGGATTCCTTTGTACAGATGAAAGCCTACAAGTAGTTTCAGTTCACCGAAAGTCCCCACCGACAGGACAGTTCACCGACAATGAGGCCTCCCAGCAATTTTGAGGAACAAGGAAAGGGATCTAAGGCCAAATATTGAGGGAATGTGTGAATGAGGGCTATTTGGGACCTGGGAACATAATGTGTCTTATTTTTTGGGAACACTTCAAAAGGGTAACATCAATTTATATCAAGGGAACAGGTAGTTCTGGTTACCGGACTATTAAGTATTCTATTGTTAAGTCATCCGGGTATTTTAGGCTTTATGTAACTTCACGCTAAAGAGCTCTGCTGAGATACTCTGTGGAAATAATGCCAGCATTCAAAATCATGAAATTTTAATCAATGATATATCTAAAAATATGCCTGATAATTTTGTAAACTTTTTCTTTATCGAAAGAAAATCATATTTCAAATAGATGCTGAAAATTTCAATGCAAAATTTTGAGTAGTTTTATGTAAGGGATAATAGAGGGTATGAATGGGGTATAATGATAAGTGAATAATTGCCCTTTTTTATAATGAATAGTGAATAATGAGCCAAAAAAATAATGAATAGTGAATAATGAGGTCCTAAAAAGTAATGAATAATCCTAATTTTTTAATGAATTGAAGAAAAAATAATGAATAGTGAATAATCAGATTTCTTTGCCACCTTTTTTACTTTTAATGAATAATTGGTCTTATTTTAATGAATAACCCAAAATTTTAATGAGATGAATAATGGGCTAAATTTTAAATGAATAGTGAATACCAGACACCCCCATCCAGGCCCTCATAATAGAGAAATACATGTACCTGTGTATTCACCGAGTGCATAAAGCGCCTCGATGATCCAAATCGGGGTGTGACGTAGCACTGTTTAAGAGAATGCTTAATCATAGTACAGAGTTTTAACAAAGTACATAAGCGGCCATCTACTGAGGGCTAGGGAACAGGTACCCCCTGGGAGCCAGGGAGGGCCTCAACAACAGACAAACTTTATAGAAACTTTTTGTTTCTAATTTTAGGTAATGACTGTGTTCTATCATGCCAGTATACAAACAGAGAAAGAAAGGCAATTTTTAATGTACAGCATAAGGCCAACCTTAAAAATATTTTTGTTTCCCATTACCCGACCCTGTTTTACCGGTATGGGTTGGTCGGTCGGAAACTTATTTTTTTAACTAAAAATCTCAAATTGGATACCCATTAAACTTAATTGTATACAGTAAAACCTGTCTTAAGAGGCCTCTCAAAAAATGACATCGCATTATGCAGGACAAAAGTATTGCAGAATGCTCTCAGGGAGCATTCTGCAATACTTTCGACCTGCATTTAGCTCTCATTTGTCTTAACAACCTTTGCATATATCTTTGAGTGGCCGTTTTAGGCAGGTTTTACTGTATAGTCCTACAATAGGCAATAAAATTTAATACACAAACAATTAGCTATAAAGAAAACACTGTATACAATGGACAATTCTCTCGAGTTGCAATGAAATTAAAAAAAATATATATTCTTGACTGAAAATTGAAATAAAATTTTTTGAGTAGGGCCTTTTTTCAGGGTCGGCCGGGTAAGGGGAAACAAATAAAATTTTAATTTAGGCCTAAGCACTGTAGGCTTTTTTTCCCTCAGCAAACCAGTGTGGGATCTAATTATCTATAATCTTCTTTTTAACCAGGTCACTATTACGCTATCACCTTTTCAATCATTCCTCATTATTTCATTTTCAGTGTTCTGTCAAGGCTGTGTTTTTGCCCCATTTGACATGTAAAATTTCCAAATGTCCAACTTTGTCTGGGTTCAGTGGGACATTGTCCCATGAAATTTGCATCTTTTTTTCTTTTGTTTTCATCATTTGTCCCTTGTTTTATCAGCACTGTCCCACAATATTTTGAGGACATGGGACAAACCCTCCTATAAAATTTCTTGGCAGAACACTGACTTTTTTTAGCTTGGCGTTCTACCATCTTGCTTCTACTCTGCACCAGCTGACTGCACAAACTGCACATTATAGAGGATCTGGATGGGGTATAATGATTAGTGAATAATGGCCCTTTTTTATAATGAATAGTGAATAATCAGCCAAAAAATGATGAATAGTGAATAATGAGATCCTAAAAAATAATGAATAATGATATTTTTTTAGTGAATTGAAGAAAAAATTAATGAAAAGTGAATAATCAGATTTCTTTGCCACCTTTCTTACCTATAATTAAGAAATAGATCAGCTCCAGCAGTAAATTGTTGAGTAATAATTCACTGTTTGGAGGTCAGTTGTAAAGAAGATCAAATCACGAGCGCGCAGCGCGAGTGATTTATCTTCGTACAACTGACCGACAAACAGTGAATTATTACTCAACAATTCACGCACTGGAGCTGATCTATTTCGATTCTAACACACAATAAACGACAAAAACACATTCGAAGTCTTCAGCTTCTTCCAACTTTTCGCCATTGCACTGAAGAACTCCCGCCAATACTTAGACTATGTCGCATACACTTTCATGTAATTGTAACGTCTTTCAAGCGTAAAAACGACGTTACACCGTCTAACGCCATGAATGACGTCATTTTTCAGTGATGCAGCTATCACACACTTTAGCAGTGAATTATTGTCCGATATATCACAGTTTGTTACTTTTGGCTCTATAGGCGAGGTGTGTTAGAATGAATGATTGGTCTTATTTTAATGAATAACCTAAAATTTTAATGAGATGAATAATGGGCTAAATTTTAATGAAAAGTGAATAACAACCCCCCCCCCCCAATCTAGACCCTCATAATACTTTAAAGAGGGTGATGCAGCATGAAAATATGGTCAATGGAAAAATGTAGATATGATCAATTTTTAGATTTTTAGCCGTTTGCTTAAAATAGCAAGTGATTGTTTTTATTTATTTATTGCTTCAGTGTCACTGAATTCCATCCGGTATTTAACAGTGTTTTATTTATGTGATATTTGTTTTACAGTAATATATGTGGGTTAGATGAGTGACCAAGGGTGATCATTGTCCTCTTGTTTTATAGAGGATCTTACATGGGTGCTCATGTTTTATTGAAATTATTAAATGAGTTGGGGAAAAGAGAAAATGTGAGGCTTGCCGAGCATTTTATCTCTTTTTCGCAACGAGTCCAATAAATTCAATAATACAAGAGCAAGAATGTAAGATTCTATTTATCATATGACATTAAGATTACTTTGAAATCTCATTTCTGCCGTAAAACGTAAAAAAATTTCATTATGTACTCAATGTGTTATGTACGTCATAAATTTTCCAGAAAATCTATAAACCACTAGTGGTTTATAAATTTTATTACATGGCGTTATTTTACTCCCAGACACAACCTCATATGATAAACTACTGTATATGTCCCATTTTTAACTTCAGGTGGACATGGCAAAGTGAGGACAGAGATCAGTAGTATTCTGGAAGAGTGTTATAGGAGATGAGTCTATCACGGATGTCCCTGAGTCTATTAAACAAGGCTGCTTTTTATCCAACCTTGTATTACAATTTGTTCATGACAAAATTTACAGCAAGGAGATGGTTCAATAGAATAGATGAGACCGTTGTGCTTGGGGCCCTGCCCTTCCAAGGAATGACAAAATGGGTAAATATAGTAACAAGGGTTTTTCCTGAGGATGGACAAAATGCTTAAAATATACATTGCAGTCCCTTTTAAAATTTCATGTTGCGAAAATTTAGGAGCCACAACATGACAGTGTTAACAGTTAGATCCAAGTCCATGTTATAAGGAGGTGTGTTATAAAGGGACTTTATTGTACATACTTTTCCCTAATGCAGAGTATTGAGTCCAAGACTGTCTGGATCCCCATACAGCTGCAAAAAACTTGTGCATCCCTTGTGATTCTAAAATACAGGCAATAAACTGTAACTACTGGTTCATGTATTTGTAATTAGAAATAGTGAATTCTGGATCAATTCACATGTACAGATCATTTTAAGCTTAAAGAGTAATATTTTGTTTCAAAATTAAAACAAGAAATATGGATATGTAAAAGTGGATTTAATTTTTTGTTTAAGTCTGGATTATCTCCCTTTGTAGAGTTATGCCCCTTTTAAAGGGTCATATTGAAATTTTGTATTCAAGATACCTCAATAACTATTAAGCTAGGAGCTTCAAACTTTGTCAGCTGATAGAGGATAATGAGTAGATTACCTGGTGAAAATTTAAAAAAAAGTTATTGTTTTTTAAAAGTTATTGCCCTTTGCAAATTTTGACATTGAAAACTTGATATCTTAAAAACTATTACAGCTAGAAGCTTCAAACTAGGACAGCTGATAGAGAATAATGAGTATATTACCTGGTGAAACTTTTTAAAAAAGTTATTTTATTTTTTAGAGTTATTGCCCTTTGCATTTTTTTTTGCATTATTGCCCTTTGCAAATTTGGACATCTGTGTCCGTTCAAAATTTAAGATAGGGTTTTGACATTTCATAGATGGATTCTTCATCAAAAAAATAACTGACCCATATTTTTTAAGTCTGGATTATCTCCCTTTGTGGAGTTATGCCCCTTTTAAAGGGTCATAATGAAATTTTGTAATCAAGATATCTCAAAAACTATTACAGCTAGGAGCTTTAAACTTAGTCAGCTGATAGAGGATAATGAGTAGATTACCTGGTGAAAGTTTAAAAAAGTTATTTTATTTTTTGAGTTATTGCCCTTTGAAAATTTTGACATAGAAAACTTGATATCTAAAAAAAACTATTACTGCTAGAAGCTTCAAACTTATACAGCTGATAGAGGATAATGAGTAGATTATCTGGTTAATTTTTTTTAAAACTGAGTTATTGCCCTTTGCATTTTTTTTTGCTTTATTTCCCTTTGCAAATTTTGACATCGAAAACTTGTTTTAAAAGGATAATTCACACTTTTTTTCAAATGCGTTTATTATAGAGTTTACAGTATGGCAGGAATAATTCCTCATTAAATGTTTGTGAATGCCCTTCAATTAGCCTGTAATTAATCACTTTTGCTTCTTAATGGGAGTCTGGTCATTCTCAGGTCAATGATCTCTACACACCAAAATTGGAATCACTTCCACCTGCTTACACACTACCAAAGCAGAATTATAAATCAGTCAAAAGGCAAAAAATAACAATGTTTCAGACTAATGCTTTTAGCAGTGTGTGCATTGATGAGTATATTTTAATACTTGGCCCATATTTAATAATTAATTCTAAAATTTAAGTCTTAAAGCACTAATTATTACTATAGCAGACAACATATTTGTAATAATTTTCTTCATTTTGATAACAAAAGACAGAATAAAATCAAATGAAACTTATTGAAAACAAAATACTTTTTGTTTGACAGTTGTTACATTTTAATTTGCATTGATTTGGCTGCTGATAGTTATTAAAACGGAATACCCATTATCCAATATTGAAATAAAGAAATTGACTGAAAGGTGCCGCTTCAATCATTTGGCAGACCAGCATATTGAGGTTAACTCGGGTTAATGTGTGCCAATAGCTGTAAGATGGCTGCTCCCAGAAGATTAGATATAAAACGGCTATAAAAGCATCTGTAATTAACTAACCAGAAGGATAAATGATCTGTGAAAATAAAATTAGTCCATAACGGAATATTTATTTGTGAATAAAGTAAAATGTTAAAAAGCATGAACATACTCTTTAAATATATCTCGAAAACTATTACAGCTAGTAGCCTCAGATTTGGTCAGCTGATAAAGGATGGTGAGTAGATTACCTGGTGAAAAGGATTATGAGCTCATCCTTATGGACAAGCTAATGGTTGGGGGGCACAGTGTTTCATAAACACAATTTCTGGTTAAAAAGTTTATTTTGAAAAAAAATCAGCAGACAACAAAAGCATGAAAAATTACCGAGCATGCAAAGATTATTTTTTTTTAAAAGTAAATAAAATACCACAAAGTGGCGAATGATTATATCCCCCTAGTAGAGCTTTCATTGATTGGTCTTTTGGCATATTGATATATCAGTAGGAAATAGTGGGAAATATCAATATTTTTTTGAAAAATGTTTATGTGCAACATTATACACCTTTATTATTGTTTAATGCACTGTTTATATACGAGTGATTGAAACTATAAAACCTCTAACCCTTTATCTTTTAAGGCCAGCAACAAGTACACGATTTGTTTGATTTGTTGCATAACATGGTGTTCATGGTAAACAGGTGGGGTCATGACGGAAAAGTCAGTTATCCTTAGCCACACTTTTCCTTGACAGGCTTAGATTTAACAAAACATGGAACAAGTCAGCAATAACACTAAGCAAAAAATTTCTCTTCTATAAGAGACTGGCACTGGCTGGATCCAATTGTTTGTTTACTATCCCCTTTGACTCAAACATTTTAGATGATTTTTTTCCCATAATTTGTGTTATGACAGGCGTGTGGAAATAGAAAAAAATTATACTTGCTGAGGGACAAGTTTATGGCCATGATGTACGTCCGAAGAAAATTTTACTTGTCTCAAAGAGCAGATAATGCACAAACAACTAAGCTAAGCCCTTACTGTGCTGATACCAAATGTAAACTTTTTAGCTCACTTCATACCAATTTCGTGATGTGTTCAGATTAGCTCTGAGCACTAATCTGACCAATCAAAAACGATGTGACTCATATTCAAATAAGCATTTCAGATACGCAATAATGACAAATGAAAAAGAGCAAGATTGTGTTATTTTCTGTTATTTTAGGCATAGGTTTAGATAAACAAAATTTTTGAGCGTAAAATTTTAAATACAGACCTCCAGATAAGAGTGCGTATTGGAAAATTGTTTTCTTTATTTCTCATCCAAAACATATGTTGTGGGTACTCAAAAGAACCGTCTCAATGAGACGGTTCTTTTGAGCACCCAAAACACATGTTTAAATTAATGGGTAAGAAAATAATCAAAATTTTACGCAAATAAAATTTCCTTATCTGGACCTATGAAATATTGTCTAATCCATCAGTTTGAATATATGTTTTGGGTGCTTAAAAGAACCGTCTCAATGAGACGGTTCTTTTGAGTACCCACAACATTATGTTTTTGTTGAGAAATAAGAAAATTATTTTTTTTGGTAAACACTCTTTAACTAAAGGCCTGATGTTAGGAATATTGCTAGCTTGACTAGATAGCATGATGTCAAAGTACCACTGGTGTTTTTGCTCAGGTTTTCAGCCATTCTTCCAATGGTGAAATGTTACCGTTCAGGGCTCTCTATCACCCGATTCTGAGGCCGAAATTCGGCCCCATTCCCATGCAAAAAGTATGTTTTTCCCAATTCCAGACAAAAGATTCCCAATTTGACAAAAACAAATTTTTTTTTTGGGTTCTCCATCTTTATTTCATATAATATAAATACAGAACATATTGTTACATATTTACAATTTCACAGAATAATAGAATATAATAACGCTTGCTTCTTTCTCTCTCTTTTCTCTTAGAACACTAAGGTAAGTTTAATTATTGTAATCAATCTAGCAATGGAAACGTCATACATAAGGACGATGTCAAATTTCCCAATTTTAGTCAAAACGCCGCTAATTTTCCCAATTCCATGGGCCCCGGTCCCATTTCCAAAAAGGGGTGTGAGAGCCCTGCCGGTGTTATGACGTTACCAATGCTGACCTCAGAATGTGACAAGAATGAATGCTGTCCGAAATTCCCCAAAATTGGTTTTCGAGGTAACAAAAAAATACAAAACACTTAAACAGCACTGAATGGCCCTTTACAGCTAACCCGAACTTTGCACGCAATATATACAAGGCTGTGTGCTTACAAAACAGAATTACTGTTGTTATTTTTATGCTGGCCTTGAGCTTGGCCTCATGTTTACAGGATGAATTTTGATTGGCTGAGTTAGTTATGTGATATACGAGGGTCAGTCAAAAACAACTGAGAGTTGATTCATATCTCTTATGTAGGCTAACGTTCACTAGTGAAATTTGGCACATGCATGCAATGAACTGTCCTGCGTCAGAATATGCAATATGCAAGACCATGCTAAGTATTGATTGTTGTTGCTTAGAAACAGAAGAATGTGAAATAACGTCATGCTTTCACACTGGAATATAGAGTTGCCATGGAAACACTATACAAAATTTAAGTTACATCAACTTGTGCATTGTTGCAAATAAAGAGTTTGAATATATTTTGTTAAATGCAACAACTGAGCTTGAGGCGTTGGAATTTTATTAATAAAATAAGAGGAAAATTAGCTAAATTTTCTGAAAATTTCACCCCAAAATATACCCCACCCACCAGTTTGGGCTCATTTTAGAGCAATATTATCAACTAAGTATAATATCATATGACCATTTCATTGTATTGAGTAATTGGTTTTGACATCTGAATGCATATCTTGAAAATTCCCAGGAATAAACGGTTGCCATAGCAACAAAATCTGGTCTTTTAGTTAAAATTGGAATTTTCATGGATTTTGGTTGCTAGGCAACGAATTTTGCATGTATTGTATTTACTATCTATTACACTTCTTCAAAACATTGAATACACAATGGTCTTACTTGGTTCATACTGTTCTGTGTGTTCAGAGTACTCCCAGAAGATTATGTGAATCAAGTGAGACAGAACATTTCGGCGTACTCCGTAGTTACTCTATGAATCCAGTGCGCCAGAACGTGTGCAGAGCAATAAACAAAAATGGCTGTTCTACTACATGAACGACGAAAGTAGCAGTTCTGAGTCTGATAGCGACTCAAAACAGGAAATGGTCTTACTGGCACTATTCCTGTATATAGTTTCTTGTTTTAAAGCTAATGTTTATGGAAATTTCTCTTCCATTCAACCTTTCAGCCATTTTGTTTGATCACGTGACCTCTACTCCCACCACACCACCTCAGACGGTGGTGTACTCGGAACAGCTTCTGCACAGCTGTTCTCTGATACTTGATTGGAATTCTGCCTGTCCAGAGTAAAAAGCGTACTCCAAACAGGTGAATCAAGTATGACCATTGTTTGATACAATTGGAGAGATAAAAGGTCCGTTATTATAGTGTTTTAGATTTGAAATGGTTTTAAATTCATGGCTGCTTAGTCAGAAGTGTCGTCAGCATGAACGCACATCGCTGAGAGACGGTCTTCAGTTGCCTAGCAACAGCGCATTAAAGATGATAAGAGGTCACCTTCTATATGTAATTAAGCCCGAATGTTCATTCTATGTATGTATAAAGTTTCAGTCAAAACTGCCGACCCAGTAAAAAGATATTAACCAACTCTCAATTATATTTGACTGACCCTCGTAAGTGCATGTGACTTGAATCCTGAAAGAAATCCAGAGAAGTACAGAAGGCCTATGAAATTGGCTATCTTATTTTGCAAATAAAGTACATCAGCAGAATTGAAAGCAGACAACATTTAATGGCAGGAAAAGGGTTAATGTAAAGAAGAAACTGATTAAACTATTTGCCTACTGGGTAATTTTTCATGCTTTTTTGTCATCAGCTGATTTTTTCAAAGTCAACTTTTTCGAAAAATTATTTCAGGAACATCATCAAAGTGTCAAACAGTTTGGAACCTGATCAGGCCCGACATTTTGTCAAGCTTGATCTGGATTCAAACTGTTTGCAAAAGTTGTCAGCAGACGACACTGCATGTAGTAGGCAAAGAGTTAATCTTGATATTTTTGTTGCAGTTTCATAAAAAGGGGAATATTCGGGGAGTGGTGTCATTGAATGAAGATTGGGAACTAGAAGAACTCTCTAACAGTGAAGAGGTGTGTTTTAGATAAAAAAAAAATATAAGCTCACCTGAGCCAAAAGCTCAAGGTGAGCTTGGCCAAATAAAAACAAAACCTGTGTTTAGGGTAACCCGACCCTTACTTAAGTTACTGGTGAAATCTAGATTTTTTCAGGTTTTCTGGAAAAAGATAATTTTAAGCATTTCGAAAGGCATTTCGCCTTTGAAAATGCATAAAATTTCATTATCTACTATGTAATGAAAAACATGAAAATATTGTTTAAATACAATGCATATATTTCACAGCCATGAAAATATAAAAACTTGTATTTTCACAGCAGTGAAAATACAAGACTTGATATTTTCACGGGAGAGAAACTGTAAGATTGGAACTACTTTTTTTCTATTTTCTCAATATGGTCTAAGGGAAGCAAATCATTATGGCATATCTGTTTCTTTTCTAAGGGAATCGAAACAACTATTTGTGTTTCCTATTTCTATGGAAATGTAAACAAAAAGTCAGAGTCGCTTAGAAGCTTAATAAAAGAAAGAGCTTTTATAAATTCGTCTGCTACAACTAGAAAATCAAAACAAAAGCTTATGTAAAGTAAGACTTGCTTCTCTTTATCTTAAAGGATTATGGGAAATTTGTAGATAATAAAAAGAAAATTCAAATGTTTTTTGTTAAATATGTCTTTTATTTCACTCGTGAAGTGGACAATAATTATATTTCATTCGTGGCTTCGCCACTCATGAAATATAAATATTGTCCACTTCACTCTTGGCTATAAATAATCCTGCTATGGAGAAATCAAGCAGGCCCCCAGATAAAAGTGCGTAACTAAAAATTATATTTCTTATTTCTCAACCAAAACATATGTTGTGGGTACTCAAAGGAACCGTCTCAATGAGACAGTTCTTTTGAGCACCCAAAACACATGTTAAAACTGATATTTACCAAAATAATCGCTTTTTTACGCAAATTATTTTTGCTTAACTGGCCCTATGAATCAAGTCACCTATTGATAGCAAAACTATAACAATGATTGGTCTTACAGTATTGTAACGGTAAAATAATAATATTTTCTACACTAAACAATTTCGAGACGCAGTTGCACATCAGGTCATACTGATAGATGCATTTCAGGGCCTCCAGCGGTTTTGGGGAGCTGAGAAGAAGGGCTATTTATTTTCATGGAGCAGGGGAGCACTGGTAATCTTTTTAGGGGAGCTGGGGAGCAAGCTTATAGTTTTGAAGATTTAGGGAGCCCTGCCAAAAAGGAAAAAAAATTAAAAATCTTACCTTCAAGGAATGGCCTCACTTTTGTTGGATTTTTTTTAAAAAGTTATTTGGCTTCTGGGAGCTATTGCCTCCATATCCCCTTGTAAAATGTTAATGTATTTATTCACATCTGGATTGATATTGGAAATAAAATATGGCGAATAATCTGTGTTGATGTGAATTTATTATCCTTAAAATTGTTGATTTTTAGGTTGATAATGTTCTTTGGAATGCTCAGAATGCACCAGATCGCACAATTTTTATAAAAAATTTCTGGGGGAGTATGCCCCGGACCCCCCTAGTATGAGTGTGAATCCACATTGTTACAGAGCTACCTACATGGCTTATATGTAATACTATTTCTTTTTGATTAGCTGATTTTTTTTTTAAATTACTTTGAAGGTGATCACATATATACTTACTTGATGAAACTGATGTTAAACATGTGTATAGGGACTAATATCAATTGTTAAAAGACATTTTATGGTTTCAAAAAATAAATGCTTTCACTTTGTCTGAAAAAACTCTAACTTTAATTAATATATGCTGTTGAAAAAAAACCCTCCCCCACCAGAATACCAAATAGTTCGTCCCTAATTTTAAAAGAATCAAATCTAGAGAGCATTCCTCTTTTGACCTTACCTACTGTACCAGGTACAGCAACAGTATTTTAACCCTTAATGCGCCAATCGCAACAAAAGTTGTCTGCTTTTCTCGTCTGCTGAAATGTTTAAGAAGCCTCTATGGCAAACAGTGTGGACCCAGATCAGACTGCTCCCTGTTTGCTTCTTTACTTAATTTGTCGGTAATGTAAGGCAATTATTTGCAGCAGACGACTTCAGCAGACGACATTTTCAGATACATGTTTTTTCTTTGGCGCTTTAAGGGTTAAGGATGGCCTCATATTTTTAGCTATATATCATGTATTTTAAGAAAATGATTATATTTCAATGTATCCTGTCTTTACATGTATAACACAAAATATTGAAAAAGTTATATAAATTCATGGCCTGATTATGGCCCTTAGGATCTAAGAATTTCCAAAAATAACTTTGAGAACTATTCTAACACTGATCGCCTATATTGCCAATGGTTAAGTTCAGTGATTTATTGGTGCACAGACTGGGCACAGACTGGCATGATGTCATTTGGTCGCCAGTTTGATTTTCATTCCATCATCTACTACATGCAGCCTTGAAACGTTAACAATAGACGGTGTAACGTCATGTTTACGACCAATGGACTTTCTATACGTACAAAAAATACATGTTTTAGTCCAAACAAGAATTACAGGAAATTTTAACAATATGTTCAGGATGACTGAATAGTTATAGACTCATCCGTTCATGTTTTTAATCTGTTTGTGTATTAGAATCAAAATAAATTCGAAATGGCAGAGATTTGTTGCTTAATATATCACTGTTTTTTGGTCAGGCATAAGTGAATAAATCACTTGCGATTGATTTACTAACTTTAACAACTGACCGTCAGCCAGTGATATATTAAGCAACAAATCACTGCAAGCGCAAATGTATTTCTTGAATGATTTCAGGAATGGAAGGCCTATGGCATAGAGCAGCTGAAGATTCCAACATTGGACTTCACTGGTAAACCAAAGCAGGAGGATATAGATAAAGCTGTCAATTTCATACTTGGACATAGACTTAAAAATACCAGCGTTTATGTGCACTGCAAAGCAGGTCGTACAAGAAGTGCAACTGTGGTTGCGTGCTACCTAGTCAAGGTATTCTAGGCATTGAAAATAATTTTCTTAGTTCCTAACCAAAGGAGGTTTTGTGGGTACCTGTAACAACCATTTCATTGAGAGGGTTCTTTTGAGCACAAAAAAAACATATGTTTTAACTGATGGGTAAGAAAATAATTACAATTTTACGCTAAAAATTCTTTATAACAAAATTTCATCAAACTTTGTATATGGATTGATATTGACAAGATCTAGGTTATGATTGTTTCCTGTAATCTATTGCAAATTTGTAACTGAATTATGGCCCTAGATTGATGTTAGAATTAAATTTCCGCTCAGCATCTTTATAAAGAATGGATAGAATATCATCAAATTATGTATATGTTGTGATTGTTAACTGTAATTCATTGCAAATTTGTAACAGAGTTATGTCCTTTGATTGATATCAGATTTTAATTTCCACTCAATTTCTTTACAAAGAATGGACTGAATTTTACCAAATTTTATATGCATTGACTTTGACAAGATCTATGTTGGGATTATTACCTGTCATTTTTTACAAATTTGTAACTGAGTAATGAACCTTGATTGATGTTATAATTTTATATGCACTCGATATCTTAAGAACAAGTGGCCAGAATTTAATCATATTTTGTATATGCATTGATATTGACAAGATCTATGTTGGGATTATTACCTGTCATTTTTCGCAAATTTGTAACTGAGTTATGACCCTTGATTGATGTTATAATTTTGTATGCACTCGATATCTTAAGAACAAGTGGACAGAGTTTAATCATATTTTGTATATGCATTGATATTGACAAGATCTAAGTTTGGATTATTACCTGTTGTTTTTTCGCAAATTTGTTACAGAGTTATTGTGTCCCCCAAACCCAAAGCTGGATTGACATATTGTTTTTGGTGCGGATCCCTTTGTTGTCTTTGTCTGCATAGCTTCTTTTCCATGCATTATCTTCTAAACCTTTTGACGGATTTTGACCAAACTTGCATATATACATTGTTGGGAGGGGTTAACAAGTTGATTACATTTTGGTGACCTTGAGCTTATTTTCATGGTCACAGCGGCACTGTGAAATGCTTGCATAGATACATTTTTGGGAAGAGGGGAAGGTTACATCAAATTTTGGTGACCTTGGCCTAATTTTCAAAATCACACTGGCAATTTGAAATGTCAGAAATGTAGTTTCTGTGCGTTATCTTCTGAACTAGTGATTGGATTTTGACCAAATTTGCAAAGATACATTGTTGGGCGAGTAGGAAGGTTACATCAAATTTATTTTGGCAACCTTGACCTAATTTTCAAGGTCCCATCGGCACTTTAAAATGTACGAAATTGAGTTTCTGTGAGTTGTCTTCTAAACCAGTGGATGGATTCTGACCAAACATGCATGGATACATTGTTGGGAGGAGGGGAAGTGTAGATCAAATTTTGGTAACCTTGACCTCATTTTCAAGGTCACTATGGCACTGAATGTATGAAATGGGTTTTCCGTGCGTTATCGTCTGAACCAGAAGATGGATTTTGACCAAACTTGCATAGATACATTGTTTGGGGAAGGTGAAGAGTAGATCAAATTTTGATGACCTCGACCTTATTTTCAAAGTCACTATGGCACTTTGAAATGTCAGAAATAGGGTTTCTCTGCATTATCTTAAGAACCAGTGGATGGATATTGACCAAATTTGCATGGAGGAGGGAAAGAGTTGATTAGATATTGGTGACCTTGACCTAATTTTCAAGGTCACACTGGCACTTTGAAATGTCCAAAATAGGGTTTCTGTGCATTATCTTCTGAAACAGTGGTTGGATTTTGACCAAACTTGCATAGATACAATGTTGGGAGACGGGGAAGAGTTGATTAAATTTTGGTGACCTTGACCTTATTGTGAAGGTCACACCAGCACTTTGAAATGTCATATTTTGACCAAAATAGGGTTTTGTATGATATCTCTTGAAATGAACAATGGATTTTAGCTTAACTTTTATGCATTGTATCAACGTGGCAAAATAAAGAGCTGATATGATTTTGGTGACTTTGACCTAGTTTCAAGGTCACTTCATTATCGTGGTCACCATCCTAACAAATAAACTGTAAATCAGCCTTTTCTGAGCTCCCTCTTCTGAACCAGTGATTTTTTCTACACCAAGCTTGCATTGATACATTGTTTGGAGACGGAAAAGAGTTAATTAGATATTGATGACCTTGACCATATATTTAATGTAACCACAGCACTTTGTATTTTTAAAGTTTGACCAAAATTGTTTTTGTGCATGCTCTCCCTTGAAATAATTGATGGATTTCAGCCTGTATAATTGTGACATAATAAAGAGCAGTAAGCATGCTTGTCGACTCAATTTGCAGTTTGGGGGACATAGTTTCCTCTGAAAACATTGCTTTAATGACCCTTGATTGAT
This sequence comes from Loripinus fragilis, assembly GCA_964019695.1. Taxonomy (NCBI): domain Eukaryota; kingdom Metazoa; phylum Mollusca; class Bivalvia; order Lucinida; family Lucinidae; genus Loripinus; species Loripinus fragilis. The sequence continues at coordinate 55,249,719 of OZ026526.1, read as the reverse complement.
GTCAGAACTTCATTTCCCCTCCATATCTTTAGAAAGAATGGACAGAATATAACCAATTTTTAGCTCATCTGAGCCAAAGGTTCTCAGTTAGCTTATAGAATTAGACTTGATACAGCGTCCGTCAGTCCTTAGTTTGTGCATCCACACTTTCAAGCATAAATATCTCTTTAGACGAGCTGCGCAATCAAAATCAATTTTTATCTGGAGCATCATTGGGGTGGGGGGAAAAGCTGCATTAGGTTTTGGCCAAATAGGATCAGACCTGGCAACATGTAGATACCATAGGGTTATAATGGGGATAATGTTGTGACCACTCTAGCACCTTCAGTTTTGATTGGACCTTCTCCATTTTTGTAGGTAATCAGGACAATCATACAAGCTATGATTGGCTTGAGATTCGGCAAGATCCCGCCAGGGACTACAGAGTAAGCTGCCCTTGAACTTCTGGAAAAATCCCCATAGACTTATTTATGAGAGAAATGTTGTGACCACTCTAGCATCTTCATTTTTTAAATGGATCGTTCTAATTCTTTCAGGTAACAAGGAAAACCATATAAGCTTGATTGGGCTCAATTTCAGCCAGATCCAAATCCCCTACTACAGAGTTAGCTGCCCTTGAGCATCTGAAAAATCAATGTATAATGTTGTGACCACTCTAGTGCTTTCATTCTTGATTGGATCTTCTTCATTCTTGCATATAGCAAGGACAGTAATAAAATCATAGATGGTTTCGAAATTGAACAGGGACTGCAGAGTTAGCTGCACTTGAGTGTCTGGGAAAATTTCCATGGACTTATAATGTGAGAAATGTTGTGACCACTCTAGCGCCTTTATTTTGCATTGAGCCTCTTCATTCTTGCAGGTAACAAGGACAACCATTAAAGTTTGGATGAGTTTGAATTTTGGCCAGATCCCATCACTGACTACAGAGTTAGTTGCCTTTAGCATCTGAAAAATCATGTATAATGTTGTGACCAGTCTAGTGCCTTCAATTTTGGTTGGATCTTCTTCATTCTTGCAGGCAATGACATCTTAAATGAGTTTGAAATTCGGCAAAATCACACAAGGGTCAGCTGAGTCAGCTGCCCTTGAGCGTCTTAAAAATAAATGTATAATGTTGATCACTCTAGTGCCTTCTTTTTTGACTGGATCTTTTTCATTTTTGCAGGTAACAAGGACACCCATACAAACCTGAATGAGTTTAAATTTCAAGCAGATCAAATCTTAGACTGCAGATTTAGCTGCCTTTGAGCGTCTGTAAAAATCTTACAATTGGAGATGTTGTGTCCACTCTAGGGCCTTCATTTTTATACCCCGCCACTAAAGTGTGGCGAGGTATTATGTTATACCCTTCGGTGTCTGTCCGTCTGTCCGTCCGTCCGTCCGTCCGTCCGTCCGTCCGTCCGTCCGTCCGTCCGTCCGTGCTCACCATTTCCGATGGATAACTTGAGTATTTATTCACGGAATTTTTTCAAATTTTGCATACATATTGTTATCGGCGATGAGTGGTATGGGATTGTTAATGGGCAAAATCCGTCCATTTTTAACGGAGTTACTTCCCTTTTTCGTATTGGAAAAATGGTTTCTGGCCTGTTATTCCTTTACTATTCATGATATCTGAATGAAACTTCACAGATATGTTGCACATCAAAGGTTACATATTCTGACTAAGGACCGTCACTCTGACCTTCCCAGTTTGTGAGTTATCCGCCCTTGATAGGTCTGAAAAAAGGTTTTTGACCTATTAATCCTTTACTATGTGGAATATCTGAATATAACTTCACAGATATGTTTCACATCAAAGGTAACATATTGTGACTAAGAACCGTCACTCTTACCTTTCCCGTTTGTGAGTTATCCGCCCTTGATTGAATTAAAAAATGTTTTTTACCCGTAGTTCCTTTACTATGTGGAATATTTAAATGAAACTTTACAGATATGTTTCACATCAAAGGTTACATACTGTGACAAAGAACCATCACTCTTACCTTTCCAGTTCATGAGTTATCTGCCCTTGATTGATCTGAAAAATGGTTTTTGACCTGTAGTTCATTTACTATATGGAATATCTGAATGAAACTTCACAGATATGTTGATCATCAAAGGTTACATATTGTGACTAAGGATCTTCACTCTTACCTTTCCAGTTCATGAGTTATCTACCCTTGATTGATCTGAAAAATGGTTTTTGACCTGTAGTTCATTTACTATATAGAATATCTGAATGAAACTTCACAGATATGTTGAACATCAAAGGGTTACATATTTTTAGTAAGGACCGTCACCCTTACCTTTCCAGTTCATGAGTTATCCGCCCTTGATTGATCTGAAAAATGGTTTTTGACCTGTAGTTCATTTACTATATGGAGTATCTGAATGAAACTTCACAGATATGTTGACCATCAAAGGTTACATATTGTGACTAAGGACGTCATATCACTGTCTATCTCAGTTCTGTTGCTATTTAGGCATTATATATCTCACAAAATAACTTTTGGTGCCCCCAGCAGTGGCGGGGTATTACGCAGTGCTTGCGGTGCTTTTATTGGATGGATCTTCTTCATTCTTGCAGGAAACAAAGACGTGCATAAAAGCTTGAATGGGTTTGAATTTTGGCCATTCCCCACCTCTGACTACGGAGTTAGCTGCCCTTGAGCATGTAAAATACAGATGTATAATGTTATGATTACTCTAGCACCTACATTTTTTATTTGATGTTCTTCATTCTTGTTATTAACCAGGATATACATAAAACATTGGATGTATTTGAATTTTCACCAGATCGCACAACTGACTACTGAGTTAGCTGCCCTTGAGCCTCTGAAAGAAATATAGTTTTACAAGGTTTTTTCTTTCATTTTATCAAGATCTTTTTACTGCTTGCAGATAACCAGAACATGCATAATATCTTGTGTGTTTTAATTTGGCCTGATCACTGTTTCAAGTTACCTGCCTTTAAGCATCATAAAATATGGTATCTAAAAATCTCAGGTGGGCGATCGTTGGCCATTGAGCTGCTTGTTGTATATGCATTAATATTGACCAGATCTACATTGGGATTACTACCTGTAATCCCTTGCAAATTTGCAGCAGAGTTATGACCCTTGATTTATGATTGGTTGGTTTTTTTATGCATACTTGGCCTTTTAGCGTACAGCATAAGAAGCGCTGAGGTGGGGCTGAAGTCAGATTCTCTGACACTTCTAGTTTGTTTTTAAAACATTTAAACAATAAACATGTATTTATGGAGTACACTCTTGCATGTGGATGCAATAGCAAATCATTGAATTATCCAGCACAGTAAGGATTTATAAATTATATTTATCGAGATTTACTTCTTTCAGCTTCATGGATGGACACCAAAGAAAGCTGTAGAATTTGTCCAAGACAAGCGACCACACATCTGGCTCCGAGATAAACAGTGGGACTCTATACAGCAGTATTACAAATCCTGTTCTAGTGAGAAACGTTGAACTGGAGGCTGATCTTTTATTACAAGACCTTGTTAAGGAAATATACAACATGCATTCCTCAGAGGAAGACATATCAAATGAACTAAATAGGAATATTCCTTAAACGCCAATCAGAGGCCAAATATGAGCCAAATCCCAATTTTTTGAAAAGCTAATTAGCAATTGACTGCTTTTCTCGATTCCAAAAAGTGATCAACTTGCTTATTTGCTGAAAATGAATGTAGAGCACATATTTTCTAAGTATTGCTAATTAGCAAATTTAACTAAACCCTTCGGCATCTCGGGTCTGAATTACTGTTTCATGTGGGGCTTCGGGCAGATGGTGTGGATCTGAATCAGCCAGCTTCTGAAGCTGGCTAATTGGGATTCCACTGTTTGCTGTGTAGCTTGTGCGATAAAGTGAGATTCAAACCAGTCTCCTTAGCTACAGAGACCAGCTAGAAAATTTAAATTTAGCTTGTAGCAAGTGTACATATGATACTTTCCAATAAACAAATACCAAAGGCGCTGATCAGACTCACAGATGCGCAGGCTGGTCTGTGCCTTTGCTGTTGCAAACACCTAAGACAGGTTTTCTCCTGTCAAGGCCCAGTTGATAGTGATTTGTTTTCACATGCTAAAATAGCATGTGGTGGCAACTCCTACTTGATTTCCGAAGAAAATTCTAGCAAGAAGTAAGTGTAAATTCACTGAAATATCCTTAGGTCTGATTAATATTGTAGCAAACGCTTAATTCACTTAAATATCTGGAGGTCTGATTTGGTCATCAAATTTATCACAGTTCCATCCAAGCGTTGTCAAATTTACACAACCTAGTCAAATTTGAAGCTTTCTTCAAATTGTTTTGTTATTACTTGTTTCATGTATATATGTTGATGTTTGGCTTATACCCCAGCTAGGGGTCAAGGTTGTTAATAAACCCTTTAAAACCTTCATTTGTTTCTGCGGTGGTGACCTGGAATGAGTGTTTTAAACCATTTACTCCACAGGCTATATTTAGAACATTGCATCATTTTCTATAAATAATTCAAATTTTCAAATATTTTCTGAAAAATACTTTTTACATTTCAATAGTTTTGAAAATATTCTAGAAAATAGATCATTTGTTTCTCAGAAGCAAATGTTCCATTTTTCATAATATTTTTAAAAAATTTTACATTTCAAAGGCGTCCAAAACCATGCATCAACCGCATGTGAATTGCCTTGACAAGTTTTGATAATATACTGACGTCAAGAAAAAACGCCTCATCTAAAAATAAACGTGAATATCTCTTAGACTGATCAGACTAAAGTTATGAATTTTAGTGCATTATAACATCTTATCAGTCACACGTATATCATGAAAACAAAATTGCTGAAAGAATATTTGAGGCTGAGAAAACGACCTCGGTTTGAGACAGGGGTCACCATTTTGTTCGGCACAAGCTTTTAGCCACATTTGCTTTGTTTCCAGACACAATCTGTTGACAGGAAAAACGTGTTTTACCATTGTAAAACAGTCTCTAATTTACCAAAAATGTGTTTATAATAAGACAATGTTTGTATGCGTCTGCTGAGAGAAACAACTTACCCCACCCACCTTTTAGCCATGCATTTCAGTAAAACTTAAATGTCATGACTGCAAAGTGGGTGAAAAGATTGTTACGAATCCTTTGCAAAAGTCTGTAGTCTTTAACCAGCGACGATTGCGGAGGAAACGCAATCTGGCACATGTTCCAGACTGCCGTTTTGGATGACGTTAACGTAGACCAACGACTGGCCATTGGGCGTTACAGCTCATCTTAAATAACGTAATTTTATGTAGGCATATTCTGTGTACATTACCTCATATACCACCTTATCATTTTTTCCATTACTTGAGGCATAACGAGAATGTTGGCAAGTTTCGTAAATGGACCTTACATTTTGTCTTTAATATGACGTCATAATTTCATAAAGTTATTACTCGCAAGCATAACTGTTTGAAAAACTGATCCAAAATTTGTTCATTGATTAGCAAAACATGTATGGCACAAACTGGGTGCAAATTCAAATTGAAATCATAAGTGATCGATGCACAATGCCGCCATGTGTACGTTGAGCCTGTATGACGTCATCGGAATAACTCGTCACCTGCATATCAAATTAAAGTCATTTTCCAAAGTCGGCCAACCTCTACATAAAGAAGCAGTACAGGACTGTTCATGTTTGTATATAATCGCTAAGAAATCAGTGATAATGAGTGAGGCGTTTAAGTTGACGTCAGTATACATTTGTTTGTGCTGGTTGAAACGTGACTGTTAAAGGTGTGTGGCCATGATTTTATGCAATAATAGGTAATGAATATGTTTATACTGAACAACCTGCTCAGAAGTTTATACCTTAAGTGACTGCTCAAGCATTTATGTGCACATTCTAGTCATGTGACTCAACTGTGGCAAAGCTGGTGCATGTTCTATTAAATGGTGTTGCTAGATGAATGCCTCGCTCATGTAACACGAGAAAACAATTGTTGATCTCTATGAAAAGTTTTAGCGTCTGAAACAGTGTTTTTTTCTCCATAAATGTAAAAAAAATATTCACATTTATCCATAAATATCAGATGCATGCGCAGATCCAGAGGGTCGGTGTGACGGGGGGTCCGGACCCGACACCCCCCCACCCCCTTGGAAAATCACAAATCTATAGGGTTCCTTAGCATAACTGGTCAGGATCACCTGGGAAATCACAAAGGTAACAAGCCAGCAGTCAATGTTGGGCCATCAGCCTGCCAGCGAAACACCATTTAAATGGTATTTTGCTGGCCCACTTTTAGTGGTAATTAGATCCTACTAATGGAAAAAATGCATATAATGCCCGCGATGGTGCCTGGCACTATATATATATATATATATATATATATATATATATATATATATATATATATATATATATATATATATATATATATATATATATATATATATATATATATATATATATAGGGAGCGCAGTGGCTCAGTGGTAGAGTGCTTGACTCGAGACCAAGGGCCGCGGGTTCGAGCCTCACCGGCGTCACTGCGTTGTGGTCCTTGAGCAAGACACATTTATCCTAGCTTAGTACTGGTTCAACCCAGGAAGACCCGTCCCGCATAACTGAAAGATTGTTGAGTGGACGTAAAGAATCAAATCAAACAAACAAATATATATATATATATATATATATATATATATATAGAGAGAGAGAGAGCGAGAGAGAAAAACCCTATATCAGAGTTGAGTTAGACCCCTTCTGAAAAAACTTTCAGGATCCGTGCATGAGATGTGAAATAAGCCATAAGCCACTTTGTCAGAATATTGTTCTGATCGCAAGTTAATAATGAAGCTGCAGACCATCATTGCACATCCATGCAGTCTGAAAATTTCTGAAAAGTTGATTTTTGGAAAACTGTGGAAGCCTTAGTCATTATTCTTACTTGATATGTTTAACCTAATGAGACAATGGCTATAAATAAGTTCCAAAGGTCAAGGTTGACCTTCAGCTTAGGTCGCTCAAATTGGAGTCACATATTTTCTCACAAACGATTGGTCCAATTAAACTCAAATTTCATGTGAAGACCCCTTATGATAAGTTAGCCAAAAGTTATGCAAAATACTTTGGTCACATGACCAAGATATGGTAAAAACCCTTTAAAAATCTTCTCCAGAACCAGAAGGCCGATGACCTTGGGACATGGTATGTAGCATTGGGGCTGTGGGGCCTACCACGTTTGTTCAAATGATGATCCTAGGTTGACCTTGACCTACTTAACGTCAAGGTCAAATTTGCTTCCTTATGCATTTAAATGGATTTTTTTTTTGAAAAGTTGATTTTTTGAATACTGTTGAAGCCAAAGTCATTATTCTCACTTGATATATTTAACCTAATGAGACAATGGCTATAAATAAGTTTCAAAGGTCAAGGTCACCACACCCATATATGGTAAAAACCCTTTAAATATCTTAATCTCTGGAACAAATGGCATTGGGACTTGGTATATAGCATTGAGGATGTGATCTCTACCAGGTTTGCACAAATGATGAATCTAGCTTGACCTTGACCTACTTTATGGCAAGGTCAAATTTGATTCTTAATGCATTCATATGGGAAAAATCTTGAAATGTTCATTTTTCTATAACTGTTTAAGCCGAAATCATTATTCTTTCGAGAAATGTTTAACTTTATGTGGTTTTATATAAGTACCCAATGTCAAGCTGACCTATGACCTTTTATCCAATGCCACTTATTTGGACTACCACATACCTACCTAAACATTGGTTTCTCATAAATCATGCGGCTAATTGATGGAGTATTCATTAAATAGTTTTAGGTCACTTGACCAAAATGGCTGCAACCCCCATATATGGTAAAACAAAATATGTTTTATCATAAGCTGTAAAACCTTGACCTATTTTAACATTATGAAAGAGATCAGGTGAGCGCCTCAGGACCTTCAGGTCCTCTAGTTAATTATTGTCAGTGGCGTTTCTTTTTTTGCCTAGTATATACCTAAAAATGAAAATGCCACTAACATTAGGTTGGATATCATTGATTCATGCAGATGTTTAAAAAATCTATCAGCATTTAAATTGCACACCATATAAGGAAATGAATAATTTAACACAGTGGCTGAAATTTTATTTCATGCTAAGATTCCTATTTTCTGAAAAAGTATGGTCTTTCTTTTATAAGATGGAAGCACATTGTGCTTATGTACTGTTGCAGGCAGATAAGAGGAATGCATACATATCCTGTTCTAAATTAATTAAGCACACTGTGTGGTCCTCCCATTACCAGGTCCCTCTATTATTTGGGCCTCGTCGCGAGAAAACCTGTCTTCGGGGTTTCCGACAGAGTAAGACTCGAACCAGACTTCTCAGCTACAGAGACTAGTTAGAAAAATGAAATTTCGCTTGAAGCAAGTTTAGATATGATACTTTCCACTAATCGAATAACAAAGGGGCTGATCAGACTGGGCGGATGCGCAGGTTGGTCTGCGCCTATGTTGTTCGCAAACGACCAAAGACAGGTTTTCTCGCGTCGAGGCCCATTTCGTCTATTTGTCCCTACTTTTATACCGTTAGGTCCCTGAAGGACTTATCATTGTCTCTCTGGTACTTCTGTAAAAGTCTCTTATTTATACTTACCCCTCTTAGGTGCAAAAGCCAAATGCCTGCGAAGGAATCCAAGTGTCTTAGTTGATTTGGAATAAATTTCAGAAATGTGTAGATGCAGAGATGGTTATTTAAGGATTGAAATTCATATTTTAAGCTTGCACTGGATGATGAAAACATCAGCTATTTTAATGTCTGTGAAGCCGGAAGGATTTCTCAGAAACATAAAACTAGCTAATGTTTTTCATCATCCAGTGCAAGCCTTCAATATTAATTTCTATCCTTATATTTACGTTCTAAATTATTAATCAAATTATTGAAATTATCTTCCACCCTCCCCTTATAAAATGAAATATTTCACTGGTAACAGAGATGTTGTAACAGTCAGGGAGCGAAACTCGTGAACATAACGCGTGGCGATGAATCTTGACATCATGGTGCTTGGAATTATGAACACGAAGGTATTGCGTTAGTCTTTTCTTTACAAACCGTTTGATCATTGCATCGATCCATGGCATTGACTTGTTTTTGTCATATTTGATGCGATAAACGTTTCAACAGCCTCTACAGCCTGTTTTGAATTTGCACTGATATTTATATACTGACTGACAAAAGAAACACTGCATACTACCTGATTTTGTAGCACTTATGAAAAGTTAAAAAAACACTATAATTATAAATGACATTTGTAGCCTAGAATCCAGGCAACGTTTAGCCTTGTTATTATTGCAGTTTATGCATGGTGTTTGACGTAATGAGGTCATTTATTAAAAAGTGGTTTAGAGCTACCCCACCTAACAGGTAACCAGGTTACCAATTTGATGGTAAAACGTAGCAGGCTTAGTAAGTGGCGCAAAGTTTAAGAAAAACACAATATCGTTACATGGAATTCTGCAAACTCGTGTATAAGACAATTTTAAAATTTACTGAAACTGGCTTTTCTGGATTTTTCGTGCATATCTCAAAATGGCGAGGAATAGATGGATAATGCTGTGCATGTAAACCCTTAAAGCGCCTAGAAAAAAATGCATATGAAAATGTCATCTGCTGAAGTTGTCTGCTGCAAATAATTGCCTGACATTACTGACGAATTAAGTATAGAAGCAAATAGCGTGGACCCAGAACAGACTGCTCATATAGGAGCAGTCTGATCTGGGTCCACACTATTTGCCATAGAGGCTTTTTAAACATTTCAGCAGATGAAAAAGCAGACGACTTTTGTTGCGATTGGCACATTAAGGGTAAATTGTTTGCAACATGCGGAAGCAATATCTGTCTTGTTCTGTAAAATGAGGACATTCGTTTTGATGTTATATAAGATGTTAAAGTCATACTTTACATACCCTCTGTACGTCGGAATCAAATTGTAGGCGAATCCAGTTTGCGTCAAAAATCAAGAACCATGATAATCTTTATTGTTCTCTTCCAGAATACCATATAACGTGTATGTCTTTTTGAATTCTTAACAAAAACTAAGAAAAAACGACGTCAGTTTTCAAAGTTTTGATTTCCACCATTAAATTTACTTGAACGTTTTGAGGTACAACACAAATATACCAGTAAAAACAATTTATCCTTGCTTAGTACTGGTTTCTTTTGTCAGTCAGTATATATATGACAAATTGGGTCATGTGGTCTTTATGGCCGACCATTTTATAGAGATAGATTTTGCGTGATGCATGTTTTAACCTTTCTGCCTTAATACCATGCTCTACATAAACAATATCATGATCCGCTTTGCCGATTGGGGACATCCCTTTGACTATTCACAGGTGATGGATGGTATCATTGCGCGTGGGTATATTTAGCTATTTTCTACGCTCACCTATACTATCCAAAAGTTGTTGTTTTGCACCTCATGGTTCACATGCATGTTGCTCTACTCTATCAATGAAGTTGAAATCACCTCAAACCGTCGAGAAATCCAGCTATAAATACTGACGAGTACTGTATTCCTTTAAGGTAAAAAAAAAAAGACAAATGAAAGCTCTGCAAACATTGATGAAAAGTGTGTCACAAATAATTCGAAGTGCTATAAAGTGCAAGATTCAAATACAGAACAATTCAGGAACTCTTTTTTTGTAAAAACTGATTCACTGGAACTAACTGATGGACAGCGTCACCTGAGGAGATCCGAGGATTCATTATATATACTGAGACAAAGTTCTAACGCAACGTTGTTTTATTTTGATAATAAATGCCCTAGGCCGATTGGTTCGCCTAAACAAGAGTTCACTCAGTTATGCATGGAAACTTGCTTTAGTTTTAACAATATGCATCAAACTGTTTAAGAAACAAAGCATTCCATTGAGGAAGGGAGGTTGAAAAAAAATGAAATGCATGGTAATATTCCAATATTCGTTTCGGCATCATGAAATCTGAGTTGATTTTGGGGATTTCTGTCGGAACTCTTAAGTTTTTAGCGATAAATTATTCTTCCGGCGTCAGGTTCCGTTGTTTGAAAATAAAAAGAAGGATTTAGTCAGATTTGAGCTAACGTTTTTACAGGAAGTTGCAATTATTGTCAATGTGAATACGAAGCCACGTTGGTAATTTTTTATCCATTTTTGCTCCTCGCCATTTCTAAGCAGCAGAAGTAACACGTGTTTATCATTCTTTCAATGATTTCCACGTTTTTGGTAATTTACGTGATATTGATTTTGTATTGAGTTGTTTGGACGTCCTGGCAATAAACGCTCAAATCTCAATTAACTGAAACCCGACGCTTAATTTTGTGAAATTCAACAGAACAATTTTCAAGCATTACCCCTCATTTTACTTGCCTAGCGTTGGAGTGTGGGTTAATACGGACTTTTTAACTTTATGACCACTCACAAGGTCCAGAAATTCAAAAAGCGTTTTTGACCAATCAGACAACAGCTCACGGAACCATGCTCCAGACAACGTATTCTCTGAGCGATAAAGATTCATCAAGATTATAGTTGAGCAATTTTTAAAACAAACTGCATTACAGCAACTTTGGTCGTATAAAATTCTGGCCCTTTACGCGTTGTGTTAGAACTTTGACTCAGTATAGTTTACATCCAGATACTTAATGATTTCACTAAATATAATTTTGATCACTTGACAGTAAGCAATTAGCAAAGGCTCAGACGAGCCTGTGCTTTCGCGCAGTCTCATCAGATGCTTTCTTCATAGCCAACAACCTCCGAGATCTGGACATCCGACTTACCTGAGTGTTCTTGCTCGCACACAAGACATATGAGCCAGTGCATGAGATTTCCAACAATGTGGCATTTTGACATGTGTAGACTAGGACGAGCCTCTGACCTCCTTTTAAGCTCAGAAACTTCAAGACGTCGCGTCAGTTGTTGGTGATAATTTCAAAACGTAGGGGTCCTCTCCATTGATAGTTCACTATTTCACTTATTCCATTACATATTTCTACAAACTAAACATCATACTATACAATTATTGACTTCAATGAGGTAGACATGAGGATTTATCTACCCGAAAAAGTGATAATTCACAGAGGCCGCTAGGCCGAGGTGAATATCACTTTTAAGGGTAGATAAATTCTCATGTCTACCGAAATTGAAGTCAATAACTGTTTTGTTATATGACTTTTCAACTAAGAATGATTTTTTCTACTTTCACTTCTGTTGTTCCTTCAACCTAAGGACTTTCTCACAAGTTTTATCAACTGTTATTATAATATGTTAATGTAGTATTTTGCATTTTGAAATGTATATTAATTCTCTGAATGTGGAATGTAAAATTGAATCGTTAAACTTTTTTTACATTTTATTTATTCAAAGAAAGATAAATGAAAAAAACAAAAGAGAACAAAACAGTTGTTAAAATTCATGAAAGTCTTTAGTTTACCTGTTGGGATGTGAAACAGCAAATCATGTCAATTTCATGCAGCACATGCTAGTTTTATACTCATCATGCTATTTTTAGCTCTCTAGAGGGTGATATTGCAGAAGTGTCAAAAATATTAACTTCTGTAAACTAGTTCGAGCTGGTTTTCATCCTATATCACCTTCTGGGCCAGTTTAGACCAGTTTTCAGGTAGACATAGAGATTTATGAAGACAAATTGGGCCAATCAGGAGACAGGATTCTCTCCAGTCATATAACAAAAAAGGTTATTAATAGACTCCTTTCACATTGTTACCTCCCTTAGCAATCGCTCTTCAATTGAAAAATCGATAAAGTCGTTTTTGCAAATGAAGGGGCAGATTGCCTATTCGTACATTGCCAAAACACATATTGTTCCTTAATAAGTCGATTTTTGGTCTTTAAAAGCTAGAATGGGATTGCTATATTGATGAAATAAGATAAAATCTTTGTTTTCATATATATTTTCTAAGTCTTGCGTATTATTTTCGCAATAATTAGTGTAAAATATACTTTGATATCCGAGCTAAAATCGGCGCACAACTATTAATCACATGAAATCACGAATTCACCTGAACTATTTGTAATACATGCATGCCAACTAATATGCGGACATCGACAACTCAGAAGAGCATGTGCAAATACACAGTAATCAGGGCATTCGCTGCTCGCACACACTTCGGACCCATTGTTTTGTCCGAGCGCGCACAAATAAAAGCGGTAGACGGAAGCCCAGACGAAAATAGATCTAGCCCCACCAGATAAGCATGCACACTGCTGCATGCATGCTAACAGATAGACGTGCGAGCATGCTGCAAGCACAACAGTGACGGATCCAGGATTTCTGGAAAGGGGGTTCATATGTATAAAGGTGCGCGTGGGTGTGCTGATTTTATCTCTTTTTTTCTTAAATATCCAATGAAAATAAAATAATTTGGTCTCACTGAGGCCAAATGATTTCATTTTATAGGATATTCAAAAACGGGAGGGAAGCGAACCCCCTCTGAATCCGCCTCTGCACAATGCCTATAAGCATATGCGATAAAAGCGATCTCATAAAACAGAAATGTCAGTACTGAGTAGGTATCTCCATTCATAGACCCTTTATTCAATCATTTTTCGTACGTGGTATAATACACAACGTCTACTCACGCGCAGGCTCGCGAGAGCCTTCGCTGTTCACACACACACACACACACACAAATTTTGGATGCAGAAGACTCAGGTCTCACGACCAACTTTAAAGAAAGCTACTTATCACCTCAAAAATCATCCAGGCTTTGAACGCGTGCCGACCGGCGGACGTGTGTTAGATTTTATTGCTTTCATGCCCTGGGCATTACTAAAATTCACACATTGAAGAACCGGATGCATAGTACTTAGAATGGACATGACGCGAGAAAATCCGACTGTGGTGCATGTGAACAACAAAGGCACATGTCTGTCTTCTTAACCACGTAGTCTGATCAGCGACTTTACTAGCCGCTTGTTGGAAAGTATTTCTACACTTGCTTCAAGCAAAATTTAATTTTTCTAGCCAGTCTCTGTAGTTGAGTAGACTAGTTTGAGTCTTTCTCAGTAAGAAACCCTGAAGACAGATTTTCTCGTGGGATGGCCAAAATGTGTTTTTATTGGACCCGAGTTTTAGTCCAAGAAAGACCATGTTTAAACGTCAAGTGTACGAAATGCAACCATAAGTGAAACATGAACTTCACTGCTCGCATACTCAAAATATGGAATTATGAATATGGATGGAAATTATTGATATGATAAAATGTAAGTAATCTTATTTTAAATGCATGCAGATTTCGGACCCAGTATCCGAGAGAAATAGTGAAAATGAACCTGTGGGCTTTGACTTGTAGGCGCATTCTAAAACATCATTTGAACTAGTTCATGAGATTTGTGCACTAATTTCATATGCGCATAATAATTTTCTAAACACACGAGCACAACTTTGACAGATTATTATATTTTAAAGCAATAGAAATAAAATGATTAAACATGAAACGATATATAACGAAATAAATAGGCCTACACCAGCTCATTCGAAAAAAGTTAGTCTTGGATGCTTAGAAATCAGTTATTCTGATCTCAAATATTCCATTTTATTTTAAGAATATTGGAATTAATCAGTTATTTGTTATATTTCTCATTTTATTTTTACTATAAGTCTAATCTTTATTTGCAAATTTATTTTTCTTTTCATCTTTTCCATATTCCATTGTGTAGCGTATAGGCAGCCGTATAAAGATTGCCCCTTCGAGTGTAATCTCGCGGAGATAACGCGGAACGAGACAGTTTGGCGCATGCGCAATACATACAATACAATACAATACAACAATACAAAATTTATTTATATAGTCGGAGATACAAACAGTATAACGCACTAACAATGTGAAAGGATTCTATTATATTTTACATTGATATAAAACGAAAGATCAATAAAGATACAAAGAAAAAGTTATCACTAAATATTCTGTATAAAATGCCGATTTTTTGCATGTATAAACGTAACAGAATCCGTTAGGCGGAGTGTTTCTAAATCCAAAGCTATAACTAATAATGCATGAACTCTTGTAATTCTTCCCACACAGCTACGGTTTGTGCTTATCCTCACGACGACATGCCCAAAATTGGTGTTAATCGGCAAACTAACCAGAAATAGCCAACCAAGCAAAGAAACGGAAAGTGTAGAGATTTAAAGAAAACGTTGAAAACACGGGGTCTGTGTATTTATTTTGGTGCATTACTTTTTAGTACCATTCGAAGCATATCACAAAAATGCGTTTTCAAAATAGACTTAAACTTTGGATTTATTTGAGATTTTTTTCCATATTTAATGCAAAATTCTGTTATTTTGCTATGTCTAGGGAAAATGTCACACGCAAATGGCTTCTTCATAAATATGAGACATTAATTCTTTACAAAATGAAAATATGTTTCTCAAAACTTATTTCTCTATAAATAAGATATGTAAATGCGTTTTTCACATACTCTTTGCTGTTCTGAAATTAAGAGAAATGGTTAAATAATGATTAAGATATCGCTAAAATGCTTTGTCTAGTGAAAATGTCACAAGCGCCGTTTTTACTTAACTAATGTGTTTCCAGGACTTAAGTGGCCCCCGTTTTTTGCTAATTTTTCTTTAATGGTGATTTTAATTGAAAAATTAATTAGAGAAATGAATTTAGATATATACCGCGTAATTTAATTTATTTCTTCCACATAAACAGAGTTTTTGTATAGGCTGGGATTAGATGGAATTTTGGTGCGTTTTTGCTGCTCTTCTTTGAATTAGTCCCCAAGTGAACCTAGCGATATAAATAAAGCATGGCTAATACAGGTCAGTGGAGGTAATTTGTCAGTCCCACAGATAAGAGTGCGTAATAGAGAATTATTTTTCCCATTTCTCAACCAAAAGATATGTTGTGTGTACTCAAAACAACTGTCTCGATGATATGGTTCTTTTGAGCACCCAAAACACGTGTTTAAACTGATAAAATCAATCGCAATTTCACGCTAAAATTGCTTAACTGGCCCAATCTTCGTGCATTAAGCTATGATTCACTGCTTATGCTGACTCATAAACTTCACTGTACATCTAAAGGCGATGCATTGAAATGGCCTGTGTTAAAAAAAGATTCAAGTAACAGTATTGTCTGACCCTTAAATAATGGCTGAATTTTCTTTCGAGATCATTGTTTCTTAAAAATATGTCTTTCAGGAATACAAGTAGGTTATCAAACAGTATGGATCCAGATAATGCCCAACATTTTAACCTGAACTTGCCTTCGGCTGTTGACAAAGTTTATCAGCGAAATAACTTTCGTAGGCAAATATTTGATGCTCTTTAAGTTTAATGTATATCCCTAATTCGCTGTTTCTCGTCAACTCTCTAATTTGCTTGAATTGTCGTCATAAACTCATTACTTACTAGTGTCGTCTGCTGATCACCTTTGCAATCAATTTGGACCGAGATCAGGCCCGACAAAATACAGGGCATGATCTGGATCCAAACTAATTGGCACTCTACTGATATTCCCGAAAGATCATTTTAGAAAAAGCAACAACAAGAAACAAACTGATTTTGAAAAAAATATCAGCAGACAACAAAATCATGACAAATTACCTCATAGGCAAAAAGAGTCAGCGAATTGAAATGGAAGGTGATACATGTACATGTATGTTTTATGCTTCAGCCTTATATTTGCCTGCTTTCAATACGGCACGGTCTAGGACCCCTATAGACTTTAACAATTGCGTGTGTGTGTGCGTGTGTGTGTCAAAATGATGACGAGTGAGGTTTGCTGAATAGATTTTCGATAAATCATCGGATATAGATAGTCCTGTAGGATAGTACATATCATCATAGCAATGCAAATATACCACGTGTATCTATTGGGGCACATATAGGTATATTCACAGGGAAAAACAACTAAGTTATTCTTTTGTACAGAGGACTGGGGCTTTAGTTACAAATAAGGGTGTCTCCTAAAAATAAGTTTTAGTTACGCGGTGTGCATTTGAATCCACATGCTAAGTGCCGTTCTTCTAAGTTCAATTTTAAGCTGTTTAAAAAAAGAAAAAACGGGGGTCACTTATAACCTGGAAAAACTATAATTGCGGCGTGATAACGTTAACATATTAGCGTTATGATTTGCGCATTTTCCTAAAATTTATATACTGATGCATCAGTAAAGTCTAGTAGAGCACTGTCCTATATTAAGACACGGGCCAGAATTAATCCGAGAAATCTGAATATTCAATGACCTTTACCCCTGTTTTCAGGAATCTTTGGGAAATATATCACAGGAGCTTGAAATTCGATCCCTAGTCACTCATATAGCCCCTGAACCGAAAGCTCATAATGTCATTACGTAATGACATTTGAGCTTTTGGTTATGAGGCTATACATGTCATGTAAGGATATAATACTACGGTATCTACTGATCAATGTCTATACTGTTTCCTTCGCGTTGTGTTCTTTTAAGTCAATAAGATAAACCTGAATTTTGACAATTTTATTCTACAAGTCCTAAACTGGAGTGATAATTTATCTAATTTAATAATATTTTTTTCAACACGATGCCGAAACCCTTTGCCAAATTCTCTCTCTAAGTCAAGCCGAAACACTGCCTAGGATAAGCGAGACTCTCAGTTTTGAAGTCCTCCCTTCCCAGCATGCAATATTACTGATAAGTAATTTCAACCAATCCATTTGGTTCGGGTTGTGACATCAGGCAAAAGGAGTCATTCCATTGGTCCAAATGATGTCTGTTCCTTCCGGTCACTCTGACAACGCAAGCAACAACATATCCAAACACACTTCAACCCTTGCAATGCCGAATAACCTCAACTAATTTCAAATTCTACCCAATTGTTGTTCTTTTAACACCAAATAGCAGTATATGCTTCAATTTGAAATATAAACAGTGCAGACCTGATCAGACAACCTCACTAGAAGCCAGCTGATCTGAATCCACAGTGTCTTGAAATATTGTTCGACCTCGCAAGGTTGATCAAGACCACCTGGTCATTATATTAATTAAATCTCTGGTGCTTCCATATTAAGTGTTCGTATCAGGGCATACTAAGGTTAACACATGTACTTAATCTATATTTGTCCGAGTTCGTGATGTTTTTAGTTTTCACTGATATACAGACTTTAATTGAAAGTGTCACTTAAATGTTTCATAACCGTAAAAATTAGTCCACATATGCCAATACATGTATAAGGTACCGTACTGTACCTAATGAAAGTGCTACGAGGACAAAACTTCAAGCTCCTGTGAATATATACAGCCACAGGACACAGCCACTCTCCACCCAGTGACGTTGCCGCTTAAATCAATGTTTTTCCAGATGTTTAAAAAAAATATTGTCCAAAAATTGTAGAAGCTACAATTTTGAAAAAAGTACCAAATGAAAGGAATTGTTTTAAGCAATAAACATTTTTTATTGTAGCGTCTTGGTTTCTGTTGTTTTCGTATGGTAGTAATTTAAACGCAAACACAAATTAAAATGACATCTTTCGTTGACGTTAACATTAGCGTCTATGGGAATAGTGATAGCTTAAAATTTACATTCAGTTTTAAATGCGTTGTACTTGAGAACCAAAAGAGTATTTATTTTAAGCGTTTATTGTATATTGCTACTTTCTATTTGCTCTTCATCCCTGTAAGTTTTATGAAAATTGGTTTAAACATATTTTATTTCAACTTGGTAAGATATAATACACATACAAATATATACAAGCTACATGATGTAAAAGGATAAGAACGAAAGCTGGAAGCTTATGTTATTCTTCTCCTAGCAATAATCAGATGTAAATATAATGGCGTTGTTTTTAAGATGTTGAAATATAATACTTTAACAAATCTTACTTGTTACGTCAACATACCCCTGCGCCAAATATGTGTATGTTACGTCTTCATAAATGGCACTGTTATTGTGCTGTTGCTCTCTTTTAATTAACACATACATTATGTGCACTATTGAGCACTTCGTTATGGCGATCTGAAATTTTAGCAGGTCTAATCATTCTATTTGGTGCAAAGGTCTGTTAACGTAATGTGAAAATGTAGAACAGAAAAAATACTTTATAACAAAAATCACTGAAAAGAGAGGGAATATGAAAGCTCGTAGTTTGTTAATGTTGATTTCAACGTTAGAAATTGTATAATGTCAAAAATGCACTAAATGTTTCTATGAAAATTGAATACTAAAAAAAAAAAGAAAAAAATGATGATGAATGAGTAGACTTGGGGCACGAATCTGAAACCTTGTAGCATCTTTCCTACTTTTCGTTTTTATACTTCTATGTGATAGGTGTTGTTTTAAAATCTTTTGGTGTTAACAATATATGTTTGCACAGCTTCAAAAAATTTCGATGTCTATGTTCATAGGGAGCGAGTTGTTACCAAATAAGAGAGTCTGTAGTGTTACGGAAGTATGCTGAGAAACTGCACGTACGAGCTCAACTCTTTGTGCTTGATAATTTTGACATTTCATGAGAAAGTGGTCGGCATTTTCAACATGGCCACAGAGACAGATTCATTGATTCCTTTTTGATAGAGATCATTGTTAAGAGAGCTACATTTGGTACGAATTCTGACATGAAGTACCTGGGCTTTTCTGTTACCAGTGTATTCAACCCATTAAGTTTGTCATGGAATGTTTACAAAATTCTATACTGAAGGACTTTAAAAACGCACCACCTGCTTAAATGCTAATTTATGTCGAAAATTTGATATTTTCATTATGTGAAAAATAAAATTGACTAGTTCCGTCATTTAGCTTGCATTCAATAAGAAAATCGAAACGCTGTGGCTTATGATTGCCGTGACGTCGCGATAATTCCGAGACAACTCAAATTCAAAAAGTCACAGAGTCCCCATACCATCCATTATGAACGAAAAAAAGGTTTCGAACAGATGTTTGTTCTTGAAAGCAAAAGGAAAGACAAAGTCAAATCATGAAGTTTTAGGCCACTTGCAACGTTCATTACGTCTACATGACGTCATTGATTTTTAACGTAATTGGCCGTTTATATCCTAAGGATCACGAATAATCAAAATCTTTTTGTTGCCAACAGATACTCATCAATCAGTTGCATAAAAGACAAAAGTATCGCAACATGCGCGGACGTCACCCGTCTGTTTTTGATGTTTGAAAATTTAAGACTGACGTTAGCAAAGAAACGCTGTGAGTGGGAGTGTAATAAAACGATTATTTCTGAAAACTTTTGTGTTTTTCCATTTGTTAAGACATTTGGCTACCATCTAAAAGTGGTTGTTTTCAAATTGAATCAAATTCAAATTTGTCAGACGACAGTTGTTGAAAAACACTTACGTCGATATTACGTCAGAATGAACAGCATGAGCAAATCAAAATAATGGCAAATCATGGTCCAATTTGCAATAGGATGAAAAATGATAAAGAAAACATCCTCAAATTAATAATGTGGAAGAGACAGAGGATGTAAAATGGTGCGTTTTTAAAGTCCCTCAGTATAGAAAGGTCCTGTTTCAAGCGGCGACGTCGCAAAGTGGCGAACAGCTATGTCCCGAGACTGGACTTCATATAGCTAGGTATTAGTCAA
The DNA here is from genome assembly GCA_964019695.1 of Loripinus fragilis. Classification (NCBI taxonomy): domain Eukaryota; kingdom Metazoa; phylum Mollusca; class Bivalvia; order Lucinida; family Lucinidae; genus Loripinus; species Loripinus fragilis. The sequence continues at coordinate 55,229,167 of OZ026526.1, read as the reverse complement.
CTCATTGGATGCCTTACGATGAAAATGGTGTGTCTAAAACTCAGACGTGACGTGCTCGAATCTCCTTAGTTGTTTTCATGCATTTGTGAGGGCCAGCACTACCTCTTGGAGATATTTTGGTCATTATCGCATATACGCAAAAACCTCCTTAAAATGTGGATGCTGACATATCAAGCGGTGATAGAAGTCTCAATTCTACAACGATTCATCATCTACATTCATACTTTACTCTGACGAGCCTGTACAATTACACAGACTCGCCGACCAATCGCATTTACTACTGAAAATAATAGTGCTTACCCGGGCATACTCTACTTTTCGTACTTCTACTCGGGAACATGTATTTATAAAAACATTTAAAACTAACCCATGCTTTTAACATAAAAAACTTTTCATCTGATGATTTTACAACTGGGCATGTATGATTAGAAATATTAAAGCAAAGGAGATCGCCTCCCTTATCTGTGAAAACACCATTGTTTGGCGTGTTTAAAGAACTTTTGACGTTCAACATCTGACGCGACGTCAAAGTGGTGTTCAGTCAGCAGCTTCACAACCATAAAATACTCTAGTGACAAGCAAAAGCTTTTATCAGACTGCGCGTATGTGCAGGCTGATCTGAGGCTTACCACATTGTTGGAAATCTCATGCACTGGCTCATATGGTAGTCGATAAGGATCGGGTCAAAACTAAACATAAAATCGCTTAATAGGCTAATTTAGGAATGACTAAAATTTTACACATATGCAGTTACAGATTTGATCTTGCTTAACCTTGATATCTGTATATGTATGGAGTAGGACCAATCCTGGTTTATACACTCCGGGAGAGAGCGCGCGAATTTAGCCGCGTTTATGGAGAGCTGACTGGAAGCTCTCTATTGAGTCTGCATGCACGATGCTGTCCGGTAGATGGTTCCACTTATATTATTTATAACACCGTCTATGAAGAAGGAATGCCTGAACTGATCTGTTCGAATATTGTCCACGATAAAGCACCTTGAATTATGACGCAAAAGGGTGATGTTTTTTACTTTAACGCAGACTAATAGTTTTCACAAATTGGCGTCGAAATCGGGTCATAAGACAAATTTTGTTTAAAGTCGGAGAGTATAAACAGAGATATCATTAGCTATGTATAGCTAATTACCGACTAAAAGTAGCTGAAGCGTTTGCGTATAACTACTATGGCGCTATTGTAACAGAGTTGCGGGCGTTTACTCCACAAATACGAATTTTTGAGCTCAAGTGCCTTTAACAGTTTGGATAAAATAAAACTAAAAATCAATAAAACCTAAGAAGGCAGACGTACACCCCTGATTTCAAAACAAAGAAATGGGTAAGAATATGTCAAATCACAGTCCTGAGCTTGAAGTTCTGTCTTTATCTCACCTCTATCTCAAAACCAAAAGCTCACAACTGTAACTACGCAATGACATTATGCGATTTTCGTTTTAAGGGTTTAGAAGTGCTATAAGGATCGAACTTCAAGCTCCTGTGGTCAAAATGGCTCTTTTAAGCAGAAAAACTGCTTTGATGACCGTTTTGTACACCAATATAGTGCGCGACGTCATTGCATTCCAGTATATGATTTAATTGGTAGGGAAGGGAGGCGAAACGACTAAGCCCCTTATTCGGGGCGAACCGATAATTAGGCGAAACGACTTGTTACCGTCGGTGTGACGTTACACAAACGCTAATCAATGTTTGCCGTATTATTGGCTGTTGCAGATATACCCGCGTGCAAGATCACTGATTACAGTTGCATATATACTCAGCAAGTCAGGGCAGAGTTGCCGGACAGGTAAAGCATATTGACGAAAGGTGAAGTTTGGTTCTGACCGGGGATTCCGAGCTGTCTGGGTTTGTGAATGGTTTTCTTGAGTAAAATGGCATCCAATTAGACAATACTTTAAGCCAACAACAAAATCAGCTGCAATTGTCATTTTTCATAGAAAAGTCTGTTCACGGACAAGACACTTCACCGACAATGAGGCCTCCCGGTTTTGGTGAACGTGGAAAAGAGCACTGATTTCAGGGGGGAAAGGGGCCTAAGGCCAAATTTTGACGAACATGTGAATGAGAGGGCAATATTACTTGGGACCAGGGTAGCCCTCAGACGTAGAGTGGTCGCGCCAGTTATCGGACAATAACGATCAATTTAAGTTGTAAGTGGCTTTAATTGCTTCTCTGAAGTACACCTGACCTGGTCGCTACCTAATTGTGCTTCTTGGAACACCATAAGATACAGTGGCCTGACGAACAAACATTCTACAGTCATAAACCACCTGTACCGCTCAACAAAGATTGGCATGGGCACACGTAGCGACCTCGCTTTCTCGCACCTGCTTGACAAGTGCAAAATGGTTTGTTAAACACCTCGGATCATTTCATAAAACATGATTGTATGCAGGCAAATTGAATTACAAGACTTGAAAATAAAACTGTCACATCCATTCTTTAATGTGCAAACACGCAGGGACAAAAAACAGTGCAAGCGCCAACGTGTGTGTTTGTGTCATATGCACATGCGATTGCATGTATGTACTACACACCCACATTATCCATGTACTCGTGCACACACGTGCACAAGCATATACACAATAGGGGGAACAGGTTTCATATTGGGGAATTCTGTAGATAATACGCTTGCAATAGTGTTCTCTTTGATTTAAATCAACATGAGCTCTGTGTTTTCTCTCATGCTTCTTGCGCTAACATAAACAAATGAGCAAACTATGACTTGATCAGGCCAGTCTGTCTTATTTTCGTTTCAAAACTGATCGTCTGATATCTAACTCATTGTACTGCTGTTCAGGGTCTGATATCAGACACATTTTATATGATAAATAGATTGATACAAGCCTATCATTGATGTCAATTTTGTAACTGGCAGTGCTCAAACAGCAGCGTACCTTATAAAAAGGCCCATGCTTCCAAAAAGAAAGCCCTGGGGCCTTTCAGAAAATTTAGGGGCCTTTTATCACAGGGCCCCTTCCAGAATTATTCTTGAACAGTGTTTTATTTTCGCGATATTTGGCGATTTTAGTTAAATCACAAATAGCACCAAATTTAAATTACATGTACCACCAATTATAGGCCTTTTTACAGTAATGCATGTGGCTCAGATCAGAGGTTTAGATAAACAAAAATTTTCAGCGTAAAATTGTAAATATTTTCTTACCCATTAATTTTAACATATGTTTTGGGTGCTCAAAAAAACCGTCTCATTGAGACGGTTCTTTTGAGTACCCACAACATGTGTTTTGGTTGAGAAATAAGAAAATTAAATTTTCGTTACACACTCTTAACTAAAGTCCTGTCAGATGTCTGAGTAACCCAGGGTGATCATGGTCCTCTTGTCTTACTATATGTCACATTTTTAACTTCAGATGGACATGGCAACGTGAGGACAAAGATCAGTAGTATTCTGGAAGAGTGTTACAGGAGATGAGTCTATTTAACAAGGCTGTTTTCTATCCAACATTGTTTTACAATGTGTTCATGACAAAAGTTACAACAAGGAAATGGTTCAATAGAATAGATGAGACAGTTGTGCTTGGGGCCCTGCCCTTCAGAGGAATGACAAAATGGGTAAGCACAGTAACGAGGTTTTTTTCTAAGGAAGGACAAAGTGTATAAAATATACCGTGCATCTTTGTATTGGGTCCATAGAAATGGATCTTGTTATACCCGCTTTTTCGTAAGAAAAATAGGGTATAATAATTTCGTACCAAAGTCGGTCCGTCGTCCGTCCGTCCGTGCGTCTGTCCGTCTGTCTGTCTGTCCGTCCGTCCGTCACGTTTCTTGTAATTGTATCTTCTCCTAAACCGTTGGACGTAGCAACTTGAAACTTTGTAGGTGCATAGATCACATGATGTAGAGGGTACTGGGTGACATTTCATGTGACCTTGACCCCAAGGTCAAGGTCAAAGGTCGAATAATGTATTTTCTTGTAAATGCGTCTCCTCATAAACTTTTCGAAGTAGCAACTTCAAATTTTGCCCGTGTATAGGTCACATGATGTAAAGGGTACTGGGCGATGTTTCGTGTGACCTTGACCCCAAGGTCAAGGTCAAATAATGTATTTTCTTGAAAACGCATCTCCTCATAATGTTTTGGAAGTAGCAACTTCAAATTTTGCCTTTCGCATAGGTCACATGATGTTGCGGGTACTAGGCAACACTTCATGTGACCTTGACCTTGGGGTCAAGGTCAAATACCCCAAGGTCAAATAATGTATTTTCTTGTGAATGAATCTTCTCCTGAACCATTGGACATAGCATCTTCAAATTTACAGGTGCATAGGTCACATGATGTGGATGGTACTTGGCAACATTTTGTGTGACCTTGACTCCAAGGTCAAGGTCATATAATTTACTTTCTTGTAAATCCATCTTCTCCTAAACTGTTGGACATAGCAATTTCAAATTTGGCAGGTGCATAGGTCATATGATTTGGAGGGCACTGGACAACATTTTGTGTGACCTTAATAACTAGGTCAAGGTCATATAATGTATTTCCTTGTAAATGCATCTCCTCCTTAACCATTGGACATATCAACTTCAAACTTCACAGTTGCATAGGTCACATTATGTAGAAGATACTGAGCTGCATGTTGTGTGACCTTGACCCCAAGGTAGAGGTTATAGGTAAAAAAAGCGGGTATTTGCGATGGTGTACCATCGACTGCTGCTCTAGTTATATGTGAATTGAGGAACAATTTTACAAAAGAATTATAGGAAAATAAGGATCTTGGACAGTTTCCTATTCAATCTGCCCAAATTTTGACAGCCTGTGGCTAGGATAATGCATAACTGACAACAATAGTTTTGTGCTTTAATCAAACCCTTACATTTAGTGCACCTAGCAAAATAACAATATCTTGAAAATATTGCATAATTATGCCAGGACTCTAGGGTTTAGGGGGTGGGGGGATTTTTTATGACCAAATTTTATTTCACAGAAAGTCAAAGTTTCGTCGAGTATACACCTAAATACATGTAAATATTATGTTTGCGTCATAAAACTTGAGACGAAAGTGATGCGTTTGCATAAAATTCGGGTTAAGAATATTTCATTGTTTCATCTAAAGAAGTGTGCTTTTAAACATTACCTGTAATGTTCCAGGTCAACCAGTTTAACTTGTGCACTGATGTGTATCATATCTGCAAACTGTATAAATCAGTGCACTGAGGTGTATCATATCTGCAAACTGTATAAATCATAGTCTAGATAAACACAGTTTTCCAGCGTAAAATCGTTAATATTTAAACATTTTCTAATTTCTATATGTTGAATAGCAAAAACAGAGTTTTGTTTTCAACCCATATTTTTCAGTTGGTACATGTCCAATGAGAAAACTGCTTTAAAAATTTGTAGATAAGTCGAGGGTTGAACCTACTATCTTTTTCATAGAAAAAATACCATTTTCTTTGAAACTTTTCTCTGGTCATTTTTATGGGCAATCCTTCATTAAGACTGTCCGTGGTCCTTTAGAAAGTTTCAATGGGGAAAAATTGCTTGACTTGAGATAGAAGGGTTGCAGGTTTGGGCCTCACTGGTGGCATACGTTGTGTCCTTGAGCAAGACAAATTAATCCCTGCTTAGTACTGGTTCAACCCAGGAAGGCCCTTCCCGACATGATCGAAAAAATGTTGGCTGGGACATAAAGAATCAAACTAAACAAAATCATGGTGAAAAAATTTGTGAGCCACAACATGACAGTGTTAGATCCAAATCCATTTTATAAAGCGACTACATGTACATACTTTTCTCTAATGCATGTTCCCATGAGTATTGAATCTTAGACTGTCTGGATCCCCCTGCTAAAACATCTGTGCATCCCTTGCGACTCTAAAATACAGCCAATATACTGTAACTACTGGTTCATGTGTATGTAATTAGAAATAGTGAATTTTAGATCAATTAATTTATGTACAGAGCATTTTAAGCTTAATCCAGTTGAAAAAACTTTTGTTCTGCACTACGTACTTAATAACTACTAATAAACTGCTTAATAGTCTACCAAGGAGCAGTGTACACACTATATGAGCCAGTGCATGAGATTTCCAACAATGTGGTATATGCGACTAGCAAAGCCTCAGATCAGACTGCGAAATGCGCAGTCTGATCAGAGCCTTTGCTAGTTGCTTGAATATTTTATGAGTGTTAAGCTATTGACTGAACACCATTTGGAGTTTCTAAGCTTAAAAGGAGGCTGCAGAGGCTTGTCCGAGTCTACACTTGTCAAAATGTCAAATTGTTGGAAGTCTCACGCCGCGGCTCATTATGATAACAGACTGTTGTGATATGACTGAAAAATCATTGAAAGCAATGTTAAGTCTAAACACAACAACAGCAACGTTGGTCCTTATCTGGATCCAAACCGTTTCATACTCTGATAGTGTTCCTGAAAGATTTTTTTAAAGTTAATTTTGAAAAAAAATCAGCAGGCGACAACAAAAGCATGAAAAATTACTAAGCATGCAAAGAGTTAAATAAGTTTGTAAATAAAATATCACGAAGTGGCCAATGATGGTATCCCATGTAAACCATTAAACTGCCAATAATTTTGTCCGGAAAATGCTGTCTGCTTATTACATTTGCCACATGTTCAAACCTATTTGATTTCATCTCTTTAACCCAGGCATAGCCCATTCTGTTACAATGCATTGCAGTGTAACGGAAATGCAGTGTAACGGAATGGGCTACGCCTGGGTAGATGAGGATGTTCAATAATTCAATTCCAGACTACTTTTATCATCGGAGCTAATATCACCAGGCTAATTAAAGTTTAAAATTCTTTAATTAGAATTTCAATTAAATTTATTAAAATTTAAATATATTTCACAAGACATAAGTTTAGGGTTTAAATCAATAACTGTTTAAGTTTAACTCTTATTTTTATCTTGTAATCTTAAATTGTTTAAAATGAAGAAATCAGCATTTCTTAATTAATATCTGTGTAAAGTGCTTGGTGGCGGCTGCAGACTGGCCAGATCAAATTACACCCTAAGAGTCTTCCTAATTAGAGGCCCTGGAGTCTAGACACTCTTGGAGAAATTGGCACCTGGGTTAGCTTATCAGCAGTGAGGGGTCCTCCATATTAGGCTGTCTCTAAGGATGTATATTCAAATGGAGTGGTAAGAGAGATGTTGATTGGTTGATACAGAAAGAGAGGGAAAGAGAGAATGCTGGGAATCAATTTAGATGCAGGGGGTGCAGGATTTTGAATTCTTGGGGGTCAGAGAGGTTTTTGAGATTGATAAGAGAGGACTGTGTTTTGAATGTGAAAAGAGAATGATAATTTAGGCGCCAAAATATAGAAATAGAAAATGTAGAGGTTTAAATTAAGAGATTGCACTTGTAAATAGTTTTTAATATCAGTACTGCCAGGTGGACATTATGATGAAGAAGAAAAGAAAACAAATTATAAGTTTGGAAATAGAACTCAGACTTAAGTTTTAATTTAACCCTCACAGCTAAGCGAGTATAAATATGTCAAAATGAACTTAGAGAAATTAACTTAAAGTGCGCAGGGCGACACTAACATTATGAACCCTTCTCAGATTGTTCCAAAACCAGTCTGATTCGGGAGGCACTTTCAGCAGGTGATGCATCCAATGCAGGCAATTCTATTTTGCAATAAAGTACATCAGCAGAATTGAAAGCAGACAAAGTTTTGTCCTTAACGGCAGGAATTGGGTTAATGTAAAGAAGAAACTGATTCAACTGACTTTTTGCTTACTGTGTAATTTTTCATGCTTTTTTGTCCTCTGCTGTTTTTTTTCAAAAATCAACTTTTTTGAAAAATTATTTCAAGAACATCATCAGAGTGTCAAACAGTTTGGAACCTGATCAGGCCCCTAGGTAAAGATTTAATCATGCTTTATATGTTTCAGTTTTATGAAAAGGAGAATATTAGGGGTGTGGTGTCATTGAATGAGGAATGGGAATTAGAAGACTTCTCAAATAGTGAAGAGGTTTGTTTTATCTAATCAGCTAGCTAGGGGACTAGAGGTATTTCAATATTGCACTTGTCCTGCAGGACGAGTGACTTACAACTCTCACTTGTCCTGCAAACACAAGCACTCATCGTTTAAAAGGATATGCAATAAAGAACATAAGGGAGAAATATGACTTATAGTTCCTTACATCACTGCTAAAATGATATTTACAGCAATATACAGTCTGTTAGTTTACAAACCTATTCTGCTGTTAAAATTTGCGCAGAATAAAATCAACATATACTGGGATACATTCTATCGCAGCACCGTGCATTGCAACACGCAACTTTTATACAAATATGTTATCATAAGTTCCAGTTTATATCAAATTCTACTTTCAAAATAAATGTATTTAGTTCAACGAAAATGCTTTCTGTCGTTCAGAAAATGCTAGTATCACCCTCAGCTCTTTAGCAGTTGTCCTATTATAGGACTACTATAGGGCAAGCGCTTTGGGAAGAATTACTCGTCCTTTCTAGATTTCATGGTAATTACTGCTAATTATCCTTTATTCAGAGTACATGGATTTTGAGCTGTAACAGGGTTGCCACGGTCAGGGAAAAAGTTCTGGAAAATGAAAAAATTTCCAGGTCAGGTAAAAGTCAGGGAATTACATTTTCAGTCAGGGAAATTTAAAAACAATGAAAAAAGTAATGGAAAAGTCAGGGAATTTCAAAATTTTCCTAAAAAGATGCTAGTTAACAGGCCTCTGGAAATTTTAGTTTCCATAATTTGCAAGCAATATTAGAAAAGGAATGTTTCTGAACATAAATTGCAAGCAATTTGTGTTCAAAAACATTCCTTTTCTAATATTTATGGTTTAAGATTTTTCTTTAAAGATTAAATCAGCAAGTTCAAATATTTGTGCAACATCTTCGAATAGTCGATGGATGAAAATGGCTAAAATTGGCCTTCCAAAAGGGTCTGGAAAACGGTTGAAAGTCAGGGAAAAGTCAGTGAAAAGTCAGGGAATTTTGAAATGGATATTGAGTGGCAACCCTGTGTAACAAGGACAATTGCACTCTTGCTCTGAATTGCAGAAATAATCACAAGACTGATACGTAATATATTTTATATTTTTGTTGTTGAATGAAATATAAACATCTATTAAATGCTCAGTTGAGTTGAGGATGAAAAAAGTTCTATTGCCTTGGGGCCTGATTATGCTTCTGGGAATCTCAGAATTTCAAATCTACTTGTGAACTAATTAAATTTCAGGAATGGAAGTCCTATGGCATAGAGCAGCTGAAGATTCCAACAGTGGACTTCACTGGTACCCCAAACCAGGAGGATATAGATAAAGCTGTCAATTTCATACTTGGACATCGACTCAAACATACCAGTGTATATGTCCATTGCAAAGCAGGTCGGACAAGAAGTGCAACTGTAGTTGCGTGTTATCTAGTCAAGGTATACTATGCATGGAAAATAATTTTCTTTTTTCTTAACCCAAACAGGTGCTGTGGGTACTTAAAACAACCATCCTTTTGAGAGGGTTCTTTTGAGCACCAAAAACACATGTTTAAACTAATGCAAGGGTAACAACCTACGTCATAGCATTGATGTTTTAAACACGTAGTGCGGCGCCATCTTTGATTTACAAGGTCAGTTTTCCCCTTCGTAAAATTAAACAAATGTGTGTCTGTACAAACAAAGCAGTGCAGGCGGTGCCTAACATCACACTTGAACAGAATATATAACGGCCACGCCCCGATATGCCGTTGCCTTTGTAATCATTCACCCACAAGAATCGAAGTGGGAGACACGAGGATAATTTTAGCAGTCACCCACTTCGATTTTTGTGGGTGAATGTTTACAAAGGCAACGGCATTTCTGGACGTGACCATTGTATATTCTGTTCAAGTGTGATGTTAGGCACCGCCTGCACTGCTTAGTTTTGACAGACACTAGTTTGTACGACATTTATGAAGGGAAAAACTAACCTTGCAAATCAAAGATGGCGTCATACTACGTGTTTACAACACCCACGCTATGACGTAGGTTGTTACCCCTGTAATGGGTAAGAAAATAATTAAAATCTTATGCTTAAAAAATCTTTAGAACAGAATTTCATCAAATTTTGTATGTGCTTTGATATTGACAAGATCTAGGTTATGATTGTTACCTGTAATTTATTGCAAATTTGCAACAGAGTTATGACCCTTGATTGATGTCAGAATTTTATTTCCGCTCAGTATCTACAAAGAGTGGATAGCATTTACCCAAATTTTGTATGCATTGATATTGACAAGATCTAGGTTGGGATTATAACCTATTGTTTTTCACAAATTTGTAACAGAGTTATGGCCCTTGATTAATGTTAAAATTTTATTTCTACACCATTATTTTAGAACAAATTGACAGAATTTCATCAAAATTTGTATATGCATTAATGCTGACAAGATCTAGGTTGGGATTGTTACCTGTGATTTTTCAAAAATTTGTTACAGAGTTATGGCCCTTGATTGATGTCAGAAGAAAGGATGAATATAATTTAACCAATTTTTGTATATGCATTAATATTGACAAGATCTACGTTGGTTTTCTATGTGTAATTCTTACAAATTTGCAGCAGAGTTATGACCCTTGATTGATGTTGATTGGGAATTTTCAATACAGCATGAAAAGCACTGAGGCGGAGGTAAAGTCAGATTCTCTGACAATTCTAGTTTGTTTTTATGTATTTATGGAGTTCAATTTAGCATGGGGATGCAACAGCAATTCACCATATCATCCAGCACAGTAAGGATTTATTAATTGTATTTATCGAGACTTACTTCTTTCAGCTTCATGGATGGACACCAGAGAAGGCCGTAGAAACTGTCCAAGACAAGCGACCACACATCTGGCTCCGAGATAAACAGTGGGACTCTATACAGCAGTATTACAAATCCTGTTCTAATGAGAAACGTCCAACTGGAGGCTGATCGTTTATTGCAAGAACTTGTTGAGGAAAGATACATGCATACCTCAGAATGAACTAAATTGGAATATGCCATATACGTCAATCAGAGGCAAATTATGAGCCAACTTCCATAGTTTTAAAAAGCTAATTTCCAAATTGCAACAGGGTTCGCACAGGCTTGAAAAGTAATTGAATATACAGGACTGTCTTGAAAAGTCCTTGAAAATTAAATTTGCCTTGAAAAACACTCAAAGGTATTGTAAAGTCCTTGAATTTTACCATTTACAGGAGGATTCAACACTGTCTTCTGAGACCTAAATCAATGTAAAATTGTGGTGTCTTTATTTGTTGCAGCTGCACCAAATAAAGGCGCCACAATTTTATACTTATTTTCTAAAACTGATATCTTTAGTAATGCAGTCTAGCATTTCAGTAGTAAAATTTTAACATGTACACTGAACCGAAGTTCTAAGTAGCCACTTTTCAATTTCTTTTTTTCTGACTAAGCCCTAGTGATATTGAAATGATTTTTTGCCCAAGTATGTGTATTGTAATGAACTAACGTGAAACGGTGTTTTGGAAGAGTTTTCTATCACTGCACGATTTTTGGGTTCAAAAATGCAAAAATCAAATTTTTGAAGAAAATAAGCGTTTTGAGTGCAGTTTTTATCAAATTCAAGTACAGGTGATTGCAAACCTGCCTAGTCGACTTGAAAAACATCAAACACTTGACATTTTGCTTATGACAGATTTTTTATGAATTTTTAAAAATTGATAATTTTCCGACTTTTCCGAAATTTTCCGAAATCATCAGCTGCACATACTAAAATCATTGTTTGTGTTTTATTTTACGTTAATATGTTTGACAAAACACCATGCAACTTTATGAGCCCATTTTCTAATGACATTTTTTACTAATTTGGTATCCACTTCCGCTTTTAACGTGAAACTTTAAAGGTCATTTAAATGGTTTTTGTTAAAGATTTCTTTCAATTTTTAAGCAGAACAGTGACGCCAATTCATAATAAAGAACCCTTGAAAATTGCATTACTGTGCCGCAGATAATAAAGCGCACAGAGCAATGCAAAGTGTGTATGCAAACTGCATGGTTAAGCTAAAATCCTTTGATAAAGTTGTTGACGGTGGCTGTCTTCACGTTAACGTAGAAGAGAAATGGAGTGTTCAATTGTCAAAAAAACCTTTGATTCTTTTCCTTTTATATCACAGCTGTTATAAACATCTTCAAACTAATTAAAATAGAAATGGATAACGTATCTGATGAATAGTTTATATCACATTAAAAAGTGTGACTTTTTGAAATGATGGTACCTTTACTCGGACCTCGTCTGTGCAAGGTCTACCAGACATTTTGAAAAGACATAATTTGCAGAGTCTCAACAAAGCCTTGGGCCTTCTTATAGAATTTAAATTTGTGACAGCGATTTTTACTTTCTGAACAGGAGCAAAAATTATATGGTGGCTACTTATAACTTCGGTTCAGTGTAAATCAGTATTTTTTATAAGTTTTCAGTCCTTGAAAAAAGTTGGAAAGTCTTAGAAGTCCTTGAAAAGTCCTTGAATTTTACATAAACTTGCCTGTATGAACATTGTGCAATGTTTGTGGTTTTATCACACAATAACCAGTATTAAGAGAACATCTGCTTATGGATAAGTCAATTAACCCTTTATACTCTGATGGATTTTCCCATACAGATAAATGCAATAAGTATGGTATTGTCCATTATCTTTTTTAAGGGGTCATAGGTAGGAATGTTCAAAGTATGATGTATTTATGAACATGAAGATTATTATACACCACATACTGCAGCATTTCATCTGGATCTTCATCTTTGCCAAATTCCTCCTTCACGGATACAAGGGGTAAATACTCTAGGAGTATATTGTTCTGATTAAGATGATGGCCTGCCTTCTTGTGTCATTTGTTGATAACCTTTGCAAACAGTTTGGACCCAACAAAACAGTGGTCCTGATCTAGATCCAAACTGTTTGACACTCAAATGGTATTCCGAAAATAACTTTCTGAAAAAAAAAATTCAGCAGGCAAAAAAATTGCAAAATTACACATTATGAAAAGTGTTTTATGATGGAATAAGACAACATGGGCCTTGACTTGAGAAAACTTGTCTGATCAGCAACTTTGCTATTCGCCTATTGGAACGTATTATATCTACACTTACTACAAGCGAAATTTCAATTTTTTAGCTTGTCTCTAGCTGAGGAGACTGGCTTGAGTCTCCCTTTGTCGGAAACCCCTAAGACAGGTTTTGTTGTGTCAAGGCACATATGGGCCAGCAAACCAGATTTCGGTACTTATCACATAGGCATCCATGGATAGAATGCTGTTATATGGGCCTAATCGTGAGAAAACCTGTCTTCCGTGTTTCAGACCAGGTCATACCCAAACCAGTCTGCTCAGCTACAGAAACTACAGTAAAACCTGTTTAAAACGGCCACTCAAAAATAGACGAAACACAGATCTTAATGACAACTGGTAGCTTAATGAAGGTCAAAAGTATTGCAGAGTGCTCCCCTTGGAGCATTCTGCAATACTTTTGACCTGCATTAAGCCATGATCAGTCTTGAAAAAACATTTTTCTTTTCATTTTGAGAGTGGTCGTTTTACACAGCTTTTACTGTACCTAGAAAATTGAAATTTCCCTTGTAGCAAGTTTAGATATGATACTTTCCAATAAATGAATAACAAAGGAGCTGATCAGGCTGCGAAGGCTGGTCTGAACCTTTGTTGTTCGTAAATCCCGAAGACAGGTTTTCTCACATCAGGGCCTATATTACTTGCAGATAATAAATGGGCAGCTTTTCTCAAGGAATAAAAGCGACTCACATTTTTCAGCAAACAAAATTTCAGTTTTTTCCACATTTTATGATAAAATTAGAAAATCACATTAACATTAATAGGGAAAGAATATTTACTCTGAACAACCTTCTTAGAAGTTTATACCTAACATTACTGCTCAAGATTTTAGATACACATTCTAGTCATGTGACTCAATTGTGGCAGATTTGGTGCATGTTGTATTAAAATGGTGCTGCTTGTTGAATGTCTCACTCGAGTAACATGAAAAAACTATCACCAATGTCTATGAAAAGTTTCAGATTCAGTTTTATTTTCTAATGAAGGAATATTTTAATAAAATACTCGCTTTTATCCATTCAAAAACGGGTGTGAGGAAATGATACACTTTGTAAGAAACCTTTTTTCTTATTGTATGTAAATAAGGAGGCTGCAGACCAGCATGCACAACCATACAATCTGATCAGCACCTTTGTTATTCACTTTCTGATGCATACACACTTTCAAGCTTTATGCAGGTCTCTATAGTTAATTGTTATCATAACACTATATTTTTGTCCTGAAAATATTGTCTGCTTTTTATGTCTGCTGCATATATTCCAGTGCACTTCAGACTAGATTTTTTCATAGAAACAAACAATATGAACCCCGATCGGATGGCTCAGTTGGGAGCAGTCTGATCTGGGTCCATATTGTTAGCAAGGTAGGTTAAGAACATAAACAGATGAGAGGAGTAGACAACAAAAGTCATGACTGGCAGGCTAAGGGTTAATACTATAAATGCCAAAAAGCAGATCTTCTTATGGCAAGGCTCTGTCATGTAGAATGATTAGAAGCTATAAATACGGTAAAACCTGTGTAAAAGGGCCACTAAATAGACAAAACAAAGATCTTAATGACAAATGGTAGCTTAATGAAGGTCGAAAGTATTGCAGAATGCTCCAAGGTGGAGCATTCTGCAAAACTTTTGACCTGCATTGAGCGATAATTGGTCTTGAAAACCAATTTAGGGTCTTTTTGAGAGTGGCTGCTTTACACAGGTTTTACTGTAAAGGGAAACACCTGCCTACTGATAGAGTATGCTGTAGAGCAACGAAGGCTCCGGCTAGCCTGTGAAAATGTGCAGACTTGCCAGAGCCTTCACTGCTCACATAGACAAAGAATGGATGTTAATGAAAATTCAGACCAATATTTAGACCTCTAGCACTGCTAGATACACCAGCAAGGGTGTTATATACAGGGATTTTGTTTGGCGTGGCCCTCGGACATAGTCCGAAAATAGTTCCAGATGTCCGAGAGCTTGCTGTCCAGTTTGGACAGTTTGTCCGAGACGATTTTCGGAAGTGCACACTGTACAGTAATGCATAGTGATACAATAGTATTTTTGTCTAATAATACGATCGCTGATTGGCCAAACTTCTGTAAGCGTCAGACTGGTTGGCATAATTTTACCTCTAAAATACTTATTGACTAAAGCAAATCAGTCATAGTGTTTTGTTACACGACGTCTGATTGGTCTATTGCATCCTGTAAACTTCCTCCGTGATTTCATCTCGAAGCGGACAGCATATTTGCATTGGCATTAGCCGATAAAATGACTAAAAAACGTAATTGCCACCAAAAAACAACAGAGCCTCAAGTTTTTTTATGCCCCAAAACAGTTTGCCCGCACCACCATTACCTGAACATCCACTTTTCGTGACTAAAGAGTCGTGCAGCGACCGAAAATAGCAGCAAAAAACAGTACCCCACCCACTTCCACTCATCAACAAGCTCCAGTCTCCTCATTAAATAAAAAGCCAGCCAATTAGGGCTGCAACGATACAGTTAACTCACGATAAGATACGTATCACGATATTTGCCTCACGATACGATACGCATCACAATACAGTTTTGACAACTTGAGAACCTTAGAAATAACATAGATCTATGAAATTAGGAGAAGTAAATACTTAAATATTAACCCTTGTCATGCTGGATGTTTTTATGTACTACACTCTTCCCCAGTTTTTATCAAATTTATTTAAAATATTCCAATTATTAGCATGTATTTACAAGCAGAGTCGAAAACCGTTTATATTAAGATCAGCTGGATCCTTAGAAGCTAGCTGATCTTGTTCTACACTGTTTCAAAACAGTATATATCAAGAGTTTAGCATGGAAAAGGGTTTACTAATTAAAGCAGAGCAATTAAAAGAGAAAATGGTAACATTCCTTTTGTACAAAAACATATATATTTCAAATTCACTTCTAATATTAACACTAAGTGCTGTATCGTTAGCGTATCGTGAAATGACCTCACGATACGATACGCGTATCGTCAGAAAAAGTATTGGGATACAATACGATTTCAATAAATCGTTGCTGCTCTACAGTCAATTAACCAGGCCGCACCTACCGTTCGAAATGGTAGCAAAACTACCCCTGATTTCATTATGAAAAGGGCAGATAGCAGTTTCCATTTATCGTGGTAAAATGAGTGTCTGAAAAATTGTCCTAAAAAATTCCAAATTCCAAACAATATTTGGACTGCTTGGACAAAATGTCCGAAGTAAATTTCAGTCCAGCTGAAACTCTGATATATAGAGGATCTTACATGAGTGCTCATGTTTTCTTGAATTTATTAAACAAGTTGGGGAAAAGAGATAAAATGTGAGGCTTGCCGAGCATTTCATCTCTTTTTCGCGACAAGTTTAATAACTTAAATAATACAAGAGCATGAATGTTAGATTCTGTTTATCATTACTCTGAAATCTCATTTCTGCCTTAAAAACGTTATAACTTTGTCATTATGTACGCAACGTTGTTATGGACATAAAACGTTTCCCGAAATCTGTTAACCACTAGTGGTTTATCGATTTTATTGCATGGTGTTATTTCATTCCCATACGCAACGTCATATGATAAGAATAGGCTATTAGTAAAAATTGTAATGACACGTGCTGACCCATTTGTTTTTGGAGCAGCGTTTGCCTAGTGGATAAATCATTTGTGTTGTAAACCAAAGGACACAGGTTTGATCCTCCTTTCCTCCAGTCTGTTGGATGAGACTTTGACTCTTTGTATTCCGATGGATTCTACCATCTGGTTTGATACAATAAATTTGGGATGTGTCATTGTACATGTCAATGGGTCAGAGGTTAAAATTTCCAACTTAGATCTATTTCTGGTTGAGATTATCTTTAGCAGACATTGCAGTTACTCAATGAAGTGCCACATTCTGCGATCCTTCAGCTGGGTCTTTACTGGTTGCTAAAGTGCCCATTTAGGATTTGCAGTTTACAAAAGGTTTAGATATGGCTCCATCCGCATATGACAAATTGAGCAGAGACATGATCTTTCCAACAATGTGGTATGTGCGACCAGCAAAGCCTCAGATCAGCCTGCGCTTACACGTAGTCTGATCAGAGCCATCTGCTAGTCCCTTGCATATTTTATGAGTGTTAAGCTACTGACTGAACATCATTTGGAGTTTCTAAGCTTAACAGTAGGCTGCACAGGCTCGTCTGAGTCTACACTTGTCAAAATACCACACTGTTGGAAATCACATTTCACGGCTCTATTATTGATTGGACTGAAAAGTCTTAAAGACAGTATTAAGGGTTCTTCATGAAATATGTCTTCTTTTGTAGTCATGCATGGTTGGTGCTGTAAACATTAATTTACGGTAAATGTTCTAAAATTTTCGAACACTTTTCTTTTCTGTATTCTGATAAAATGTCGTTATCAGGACTGGAATTCACAAAATGCTGTCAGAATAGCAAACAGGGAAGACCCTGATCAGACTGCTTCTTCAGAAGCAGTCTGATCTGGGTCTGCACTGTTTGTCTAGGCTATTTTGCAGGCAACTGCTGTTCAAATTTTTAGAACATATACCGTATATCCAAATACATTACCAGATTTATACATTTATTTGTGAAAAATATCCTGGAATTGTCTGTGAAACCACTTCTTTTTACTGTATGTTTGTTGTTATAGGCTAACCGTTTCATTATAGACAAAACTTTTATAGATGTGTATTAATTTCTTTTACTTTTAAATATACTGGCTGTTTTTGCTTGTTTGGAAATAAAATAATTTTTTGCTATTTTATGTCTCGATCAGTTAACCCTTTTTATATACAGCGTCAAAAGTTAAGCACCACCTATATTTTTCCTGAAACAATCTTCAATCTACCGTGAAGAAATTTTATTGAGCATGGAAAATCTTTATCTGTTGTGAAACTCTGCATAATTATCTGAATGAAAATTTAAAGATACGTGTGACATCAGGATTTGGTTACAAAGTCATGAGTTTTCGTGACTTTTCAAAACTTCATGCTATCAACCTGAAATCTTCAAGAAGTAAAACCCAAAATCTTTTTAAAAAAAATTGTGCCCTTTTACAAAAACATTTCTATATTTATTCACGTACACAAAGTTGCAACGCTGACATCATTGAAACTGACAGTATTTAAGCTTCACGTGCATCTTTTCATCATGCTACTATTTTAATACATAATAGTTTATATGTATTAAAGATGTAAAGGTCGTTTCTCCAGCCAGCGGTAAAAGATATCTAGACTTCGCTCTGAGCATCCGTCCGTTTCGTCTTCGCACATTATTTCAAGGAACTTGCTGTAATGAAATAAAGTGACCCCCATGTGCTTTTTGTTGATCTCACCATTACATATTATGGCAAAATAGCATGATTGTTTCACTATCTTATCCCCATAGGATGCAGTTATCATTATTTATAAGGTTTATTTACATCACATAACCTTGCTCTGAAAAATTTAGCTACAAAGTTAGTGGTGCTTAACTTTTTATGCTATGACCAATGGATTTTCCATAAAAGTTTGATACAGTTAAGTCAGGATGGTCCATTGTATACATGTATATTGGGGTTAACAGGTTATGATTCCCCAAAATATATTGTGCATGTATTTCTTTCTCTCAATATCAATTTTTTCATAGCAAACAGTGCAGGCCCTGATGAACACTTATTTTTCTAGAGAGTCTTTTAAAAGCATCAAATTGTAGTAGTACATGATCGGCACAGTTTTTTTTTTGTCATAAAAGCAACCAGAATAGATTAATCTTCTTCTAAATTACTGCACTTGTCTTACTTGTTCAGACATAAATTAAAATAAATGAACATGTACATCCAGTAAGAAATTGGAAAATGAGACAAGAATTCATATTATATGAATCTATCATGCGGTTTGGATAGAAAAATTGTCCAAAGGGTCACCGTTTGGCATCACAAGGGTTGCCAAATGATGACAAACAGTGATCCCAAGCGTAGCATTTTTCTATCCCTTCCCCACACAAATAATGGATTCATTTTCTTGCTCACCATTAAATACTGCATTTTTAAATTAAAAGACTCCCAGAAGTTCCCCAATATGCTGAGATGTGACAGCATACCTTGGTTTCTTGCTGATCTTCATAAAGACAGATAAACTTTCGATAAATATAACAATACAGTCTTCACGATAATATATTGAGCCATTGCTTTTTGAAGAAAAATCACAGATATGCTGAGAAATAGAAATAATGGAGATATATGATTATTTACACTTCAGAATTCGTCATTTTTGAAAGCTCAGTCTAGACAACGTATTTCTAATATATACATTTACCTGTGTGTAGTCTGTTTATACTGGGTACGCGTAATTAGGTATATACCAGATATATGCTAGGTGCAAAAATTAAAGAGTGTAGTAAGCCTATGTAGCTGGGCAGGCTCATTTTAGTCATACCTCGTTGTAAATCCTGAAGACAAGCAGACCTGGTATACATGGACTGTATATGAAACACAATCAAACAAAAGTTAAATGATTTTCATGTTTATTTTCACTTTGTCTAGCCAATGTATAAAAAAAGATATACAAATAGTAACTATATATATATGATTATAATGTTTGTAATAATAATAAAACATGGAGTTGGTCATGACATTAAATTACGGTAATGAAACAAGCCTTTGGCTCGTGGGAGCGCAGTAGTTTAGCGGTAGAATGTTCAACTTGAGATTGAATGACCATTAGATTAATATTCTGTTTATCGAGAAACCTGGCTGCCAGATAAACGTGCGTAACGGAAAATTAGGTTTCTTATTTCTCAACCCAAAGATATGTTGTGGGTACTCAAAAGAACAGTCTCAGTGAGACAGTTCTTTTGAGCACCCAAAACATACCTTTAGATTGCTGGGTAAGAAAATAATTGCATTTTTACGCTCCAAAATTTTGCTTGACTTGATCTATGTGAAACTATTCAAACTATATTCCAAAATAAAAAGTAACATCAGCACAGACAGCTGTATGATTAATTTTTGTGGATAAGGTATTCGTATGGTAAATGTTCTAAAATTTCGAACACTTTTTCTCTTTTTGTTCTCAAATAAAATGTTGGTTTTCAAGGCTGGAAATCACAAATTGGATGTCAGAATTGCAAACAGAGAAGATCCCTGATCAGACTGCTACTTCACTGGGTCTGCACTGTTTGTCTTGGCTTTTTTGGCTGACATTTAGAGTTCGAAATTTTAGAACATTTACGTAATCTAATTTGACATTATATTTAGGCCTCCAGATAAGAGTGTGTAATTGATTTATTTTTATTTCTCAACCAAAACTTATTCTCAATGAGGTGGTTCGTTTGAGCACCCAAACACATGTTTAAATGGATTGATTCATCTGCCCAAGCCAAGGGTACTAAGTCCACTTCGTTCCTTACGCAAGGAACAAAGTGGACTAGTACCCTTGGCTTGCGAAGATGGGATTGATTAGGAAAAAGCTCAAATTTTTACTTAACTAGACTTACGATGTAATATATTGAACCTAAAACATAACTGTGATCAAGTTATCAATAATTTACATTGTCATCTGAGAGAGTGAAAACAAGAATTGGGCTGCAAGCAAGGCTTTCAGTATACCCCCGCAACATTATCTTGAATATGTCTGCAACATACATGAGTATTAAAAGGATACACTGAAGGCTGTAGGAGTTGATTTCACAACTTATGCACTATTAACCATTATTCAATATGTGCAGTGGACTAGAATTGGCTAAGTTAAAAATACAGTGAATTTATCAAAAATTGTTTTTTCATCAATATGTCTGTAACATACATGCAAAGTATAAAAGGATACACTAAGAAGAAAGTGACTGCGGGGTGGTCGTCTTGATCCAAACTCATCTTGACCCATTTAAGCGATTGTAGCTGCTTAGAACATTTGGCATTTTACTGCTCCTGGCTTCCAAAAGCGGCTTGGGGAGCCGCCTCTGTATGCTCCCAAAAACGGCACAAAATCGGCTCACCAGCTTCAAAAACCAGCTCAGGGGCTGCACCTACGACCTGCCTTTTCTTTGCAGTAGAATTTGCAGGGTGGGGCCTTGCTTCTGCAGTGTATTCCTGGAGGTTGGCGGGCTGTGTCTAGCCCCCATCTTAAAGGTTCCCATGACAATATAAACGCCTATTGTGACCCAAAATAGGAGGCCTACAGACACATACACAACGTTTCTGATCATCTAAGAATGTCACGTTAGGTTTATGGTGGAAAACATTGCTGAACTCCTCGGCATGGGGATAAATTATTCGGGGCCAAGGTGAGTATTCACCGTTTGGGGAGTTATGTTTGGAGTATGAAAGATGTTGTCTGCAATGAATCTGGGAAGAGGTCTGTGAGTGAACAATAAGAGGATCTTACATGAGTGCTCATGTTTTATTGAATGTATTAAACGAGTTGGGAAAAAGTGATAAAATGTGAGGCTTGCCGAGCATTTTATCGCTCATTTGTAACGAGTTTAATAAATTCAATAATACAGGAGCATGAATGTTAGATTCTTTTTATTATATGACATTAAAATTATTTTGAAACTGTATTTTTGGTGTGAAAAATGTTAGGATTTTGTCATATGCGTGGCTTTAAAAGCTTTATTTCATAACATTTCCGGAAAACCACTAGTGATTTATTGATTTTAATGCATGGCATTATTTCACTCCCAAACACAACATCATATGATAAAACCCCGTTCACTATGAATGTAATTGTATATCACTATGAAATTATTGAACTTTGATTTAGTTTTGTAGTTTGATTCAGTGCAATAATAAACAAGAGGGACTCATGTGGCCCTGGATCGCTCATCCAAGTCTTGGCCCCGAGGTTATAAAACTTTTTTATACACAACTCAGCTGTGCACGAAATTTATCCTGCTCATAAATGTTAAAATGCCAACAATTGTGGGCATTTTAACATTTATAAGCATGATAAATACAACATCTGAGAGACTTAAAGCAAGACACTTCTTTATTTGTCGGTACTTTAGTTTTTATGACAGTTGAAATATTGTGCTCACTTCAACGCACACCAGCGTGTGTCAAAGAATGTCAAAATATCTCCACATGCAGAAGGAATGCTAAGCCAATTCCTTATAGTGTAAAAGAGGCTTGATAAATGCATTTGAAAAATTATGTGGTACCTAATATATTTAAATTGAGTGATATGAAAATTGCGTCATTGTATTATGCAAAACTTAACCCTTATCCAGCTACATGTAATATATTCTTTTGTTTTGAAAATGTTGTCTGCCTATTACATCTGCTGCATATAATCAAATGCACTCCAGACCAATTTTATCATTGGAAACGAACACTATAAACCTTGATATGAGTCCATATTGTTTGCAATATAGGCTACCAAGGTACATGAGCAGAAGAGAGAGCAGATAACATTTGTTGTGAATAGCAAGAAAAGGTGAAGGCCATGCCAAATATTTTTTTAGATTCTCATCCCCACCTGCCCCTATGAAATATAAGCAAATAAAAAAAAAATTGGGGTGGAAGGTTTTTCAAAAACCTTCACCCCCAATTTTTTATTTGCTTAAAAGGCTGAACATTTTTTGTGCCTTTTTTTTCTGGCCTTAATTTTTGGAAAAAAATCTAGTTTTTATTTGGACATTTAATATTTATCATATATTAATTTTGACAATTTAATTTCATGGTAATAAACATTTCTTTCAGCACTGTTCTGTTTTTTAAAGCAGTCCGAAAAATAAAAAATAAAAACCTCCCACCCGCCCCAATTTTTCACAAAATTTGGATGAGAATCTAAAAATGTATTTGGTGTGGCCTAAGTTAAACTGGAGCTTTCTGTAATCAGACACTAGATGTAGACGTTCCACAATCATCCTCCACAATTTCTTTATCCAGTTTGACATCAAACTTTATGTGGGTTGATCTACCATATATATCTTCCACAATCAACTCAACCATCTTCTCAGGCTTCTTATCTAGCTGACATGCTCTCGTTTGGGAATTAACTTCCGACATCAGTTCATGACCATCAACTTTCACTGTGTATTTGAATTGTGGAACATTCCCGATCGGTACATCCCATAGGATGAACATGTTTTTAACAGCAGTAAGGTAGCACTTTATAGGCGGTGAATCTGGTTGATGTTTCATCTTACAAGTGAATTCCTTTCCCTCACAAAGTGTGTCTGCATGGATTGTCATGCCGCCGGACTGCAGATAATATGTTCCTTCAAATACTCCACAGTCAAAATTTTCTTCATATTTCTGACTCGATTCTTCACGTACAACATTAAATGCACCTTTATCAAATGGAACCCATTTTCCTTCTTTTGACCTTTTGTATCCATTTTTGAAATGTACCCTACGCTCACACTGGCCTGTTCCTTGCCAGTCTTCTAGAAATGAGCAGGTCCATGAATCGAAATAAATTTCCGGAAGCGGGAAATCTAGTGTCACAAAATGTGTCCATCGACACATCATCTGATGTTTGATCCAGACTCCATAGAAGGTGTGTCCCGCTTGATCCCAGCGACGAATCACAAAAGTGTACCAGTGGTCAGGTTCCCATCTTAGCTCAAAGTTCCAGGATTTCAATCCAGTACCCTCACCACCAAACGGCTCGCAGACAGTCCCAGGTCCCTGGAAAATAAAAGGCACATAACACTACATTAATTTGTTAACCCTTAAAACGCCAAGAAAAAATGTATCTGAAAATATCATCTGCTGAAGTCGTCTGCTGCATATAATTGCCTAACATTACTGACGACTATATGCATAGAAAAAACAGTGTAGATCGATTTCAATAAATGCAAAATAATTACTTTAAAGGGGCGTATCTTGTAGCTACCATATACGCTGAAACGCAAAAAGTAAATTTAAATAGAGGATGATAATACATGTATCTCAGTTTTGATGGTGTCTTGATATGTCTGCAAAATTTAAGCCTTAAAGCGCCAAGTAAAAAATCCATCTGAAAATGTCGTCTGCTGAAGTCGTCTGCTGCAAATAATTGCCTAACATTACTGACAAATATATGCATAGAAGCAAACAGTGTAGACCCAGATGAGACTGCTCCTATAGGAGCAGTCTGATCTGGGTCCCCACTGTTTGTCATAGAGGCTTCTTAAACATTTCAACAGACGAGAAAGCAGATGACTATTGTTGTGATTGGAGCTTTAAGGGTTAATTTGGGGTTTTCACATTCAAAAATGGAGATATTGTCCAGAAAGATGTGCATGCTGCGTACATATCATTGCTTTATTGTCATCTGCTAATATTTTTCAATATTATAAACTTTTTTAAAAATATATATATCTTTCAGAAATACCAACAGAGTGTCAAACAGTTTGGATCCAAACTTGGAAACTCTGATAGTATTTCTGAATTAAAAATAAAATTGACAAAAAATAGGGCCAGCTCATGGCATTTTGGTACAATCAGAAAACTTCGGCTCAATTGGAGAATCGAACCTCGGATGTATGTAAGGCGCAGTATTATGTATAACAAAGCTGCATTTTATTTGCCGGAACTGGTATAAGGAAAATTAGTTCTCAACTTCTGTAAAATCTGGATTCAGTTCTATTAAAATACATTATTCTGCCAACAGAATAATGAGGTTTGTATTGTTGTTTTTTTTTTCAATAAAATATCGCTATAGTGATATTTTATTGAAAAAAACAAAAAAAAAAAAAAACTTCATTTAAAGCATCTTGGGGAATGTTTTAACCATTTGGTTCACTGCAAACTTTGGGCTATCACAGCTATTACTCTTACAACAAGAGCTTGGCAGCAATGATGATAGTATATAAGTTTTGTTTGTTTGTTTGTTTGACTTTTTGAAAATTCATGATTTTGACATGATTTACCTACATCAGCAAACTACAGACTGGTTTTGCCACTTTTCAGGGTTATATTTTCACAAAACTTCACATTGGCAAAGTTTCGCAAAAATAGAACCCTCACGAAAATTTTCGAATTTACAGTAACTTACCTCATATACTGGTTTAATCGGGTGCTGAGATCCCTCGGGATCCCAGAGAGAGAAAATGTAGTTTCTACCCCTAGCATGATCCTGTATACCACAGTACCCGCCACCATTCTTGCCGCTGTTCCACTGTAAGCAGCAGTAGTATGTCTGTTTTGTCACGCCCGAGGCAGGGACGTAAACATCTTGGGTTAGGATGTCTCCCTGTACACTGTCATTATACCATAATGATATAGACGGTGCCCGGCTATCAGTTTCACTTCCTGCTATGCTCACATCGGATTCAATTTCTTCTCTGAAACAGACAGAACTGCATTTATTTTCAAAGCAACAACTGCTTTATCAAACCACTGCTGAAACATTTTGGCCCTATTTTGACAGATGGATTTTTCGATCCAATTTAACACAATGGTATATTCCGCTGAACCATGACAACATCACATACAACTCATACAGGGCGCAATTTTGAAACTGGCTGTTAGATATGTAAGTCTTATGTTTTAAAATGTAATGATTCAGCTCCAAAACTGTGAAAAATACATTTTTTGTGTGAAAATGTCTAAAAGGCTAAATTATAGATGGTTAGCAATTTTTGGTACCTTGGTTACACTAATTGAGTATACAGAGTCAGTGAAAAAATCAAGCCCCTTATTTGAACCCTATAAGTACACTGTCTAACAGTGTGCATAACTTTGTCAAAATTCTATGCTCTTTTGAAAACAGTGTAGATCCTAGTCAACTGGCTTATCAGGTTAAACATTGTTTTTATCCACACATTGAATCAATATTAAAAGTAGGATATCACTGCTGAAATGATTTGAAAACAGTTTAGATCAAGTTCAACTGGCTTATCAGGATCTACATTGTTTTTATCCATACTTTGAATCAATATTAAAAGTCGGATATCACTGCTGAAATGATTTGAAAACAGTGTAAATTCGGGTCGACTGGCTTATCAGGATCTACATTGTTTTTATCCATACTTTTAATCAATATTAAAAGTCGGATATCACTGCTGAAATGATTTGAAAACAGTGTAAATTCGGGTCGACTGGCTTATCAGGATCTACATTGTTTTTATCCACATGTTGAATCAATATTCAATAATATAGTAAAACCTGTGTAAAACAGCGCCACTCAAAATTAGACAGAACAAAGATTTTAATGACAAATGATAGCTTAATGAAGGTCGAAAGTATTGCAGAATGCTCCCCTTGGAGCATTCTGCAATACTTTTGACCTGCATTAGGCGATAATTGGTCTTGAAAACCAATTTTTGGTCTTGAGAATGGCCATTTTACTATTAGGTTTTACTGTAGAAGAATATCACCCCTGAAATAATTTTGAAAACATAGTTTCATAAATTATTGTTACAACCCATAAAGTACCAAATGTACAATTATTTGAGCATGACTGTGTGATAAGTAGGGCATATATGGTAGATTCAAGTAAATAAGCTGGTGTCCAGAAAAAGGTACATGTTAGCATGTATGCTCATCAAAGACTCAGATCAGCCTGCGAATCTGTGCAGTCTGATTTGAGTCTTTGATGTGCGCTTTATAGGTAGCAAGGGGCATTCCTGAGGCATTTTATAGACTACGCACTCTTAGATGGGGTTCCGAAGCTACTCCTCCTGTGGAGGATAGGAGGGCAAAACCCTGGCAGAAAATGGTTTTAGAGCATGTACGCTCTAAAGACAGGCAGTTATTACTATCAGATGCATTTTTTCTTCCATAAGTCAAATTATGTAGCTTTAAACCCTAAACTTGCAGCGCCGAGTTGTAAGTATGCGCGTTTTTGCATACATGTAGGTAAGCAGCAATGCTCCTGGTAGCCAAGAGTCCTAAATTTCCTCAAGTGGAAAACTATGACTGATCAGACTGTGTGAGTGTGCAGACTGATAAGTACACAGTACTACACACATGCGAACTTGTACCTTATCCTAGACACAGGCTAAGCTTGACCCTTTTTGTTGGGTTAACCCCTAAACAAGTACTTTTGTAAACATTGAAGACCAAGGTGAAATGCAGCATCATGCTGCATTTCATCAGCCCGGTCTGAACTGTTTTGTAAAAAAGATCTTCAGACAAAAGAATACAATATTTTGTTAAAATCATAACCGGACACCCCTAGATTGGGCCCTACATACATGTATGTATAATGGACTATCCAAAGTTAATATCAAACCAGAAGGAAGAATCCATTAGCATACAAAGAGTTAATTTAGGATATTGACTAGTATGAATTTCTTACCAGTCTGTTAGTTTTAACAAGGACAGATTAGAATCAAAAACTGCTGGTATATTATTATGTCAATTTAAAGTCTAGCCAACTCAAGAGTTTACATGCTAAGACATGTGCATTCACTCCAAAGTTCAGACTTCTTTTAGATGGATGCAACCACTATGAACCCTGATCAGACTGCTCCTATAAGGGAGCAGTCTGATCTGGGTCCATATTGTTTGCATTAAAGACTACCAAAGTACATAAGCAGATGAGAGAGCAGATGACAATTTATGTGAATGGTGGGAAAAAGGTTAATAATGAAATTATACACATGAAATAACTTGAAATCAGAAGTTCATATCCGGTGTGTGTGTGGGGAGGCGGGCGGGGGTCAAAGTACAGAATGGGAATATTTTTGGGGTTTGTTTTTCAAATATTTTTTGGGGCATGCCTGATATTCCTGATATTTTTGTGGGTAAATTGTAGATGCTGGGTCCAAGCCTATGTATCAAGAAAAAAAGTATGCCCCCACCCCCTTGGGGTTCATATGGCGTAAACAACCCATAAAGTACTATATTAGTGTGCTATAACTTCATGTTAAATATGATATTTCTATGCCTTAGAATTCATAAAATACTTTCTGAAATACATCAATAGATACTTTGACCTTTTCGGGAAACAGAAACATTGCCATAATTATCTTAAATATTTGGACAGCTTAGCATGAGCAAAAAATGTTACCCCAGTTCAAACTGCTCTGGATCAGTGTCTACACTGTTTGCCATTCAAGCACTTATTTTAGACACATTACTTCAGGAAACATGTGGGTAGATGGGGCTCATTAACCTGGGAAGGTTATCCATCTAGGAGTTTTCTCTAGGCCTCTACTAGAAAGTGGCAAAGATGCCAGAATCTGGTCCCCCACTAGGTGACAGTAGCTTCACAGTGGGAGTCAACAAACCGCCTTCCTGATCCAGCAGTAGAGCACTACTCATTCATGGTGCAAACAGTGGAGCACACAGCCCATGTCAGTAGGGTACAGGTGGAGCTCTTGGACTGCGGAAAGTGTCCGATTTGGTAAAAGGAACAGCATCCTGCCATAAAACTTTGCTACAATAACCATGCAGTATCCAGCCAGTTTTCTCAAGGAGGGGAAGGCTCAATAATCCCTATCTACACTATAGACTAACCCTAAAACAAAAAATTACGACTGCAATACTAAACAGCCAACATGTTTTTTACTTCTTTGCTCATTTTCAGGGGAAAACAATTTAGATTTTATGTCAAACTTTATTTAGTGCACACATATATATTGTGTCTAAAAGAATTAACACATTTTGAAAGTGTTGTTTGCTGCACATTTTAGGTGGTGTTTTAAAGGGTAACAGTGATTTCAAAGTCATGCCCCAGTGTTGCCCTTTTGAAGAAATCTGACAACCACATTTTAAACTTCTTAACAAAATTTCAGACGCCTATCTTGAGGGTTCGAAATTCACAGTAGCATTAGTAGCAAAAACGCCTCCTGAAAATTACATTTGCCACCGGACCCAAAAGGTTGCTAGTAGAAAACTGTTGCTGTAACCTAGAAATGTTTTAATGATGCAAATTGTAAAAATGCAGGATAAATATGGAAATAGGTCAAGGTGTCCCAATAAATGGTAAATTTGCATATCATTAAAGTTTATATTGTACTGCAATCTGATTAAAACACAATCTAGCCACATAGTACAGTAAAACCTGTCTTAAGGGGCCACTCAAAAAGAAGTCCAAAATTGGTTTAAATGACCGATTTTCACTTAATGCAGGTCAAAAGTATTGCAGAATGCCAGAGCATTCTGCAATACTTTCGACCTTCATTAAGCTACCATTTGCCAATAAGATTTGTCTATTTTTGAGTGGCTGCGTAAGACAGGTTATACTGTAAGTGTAGATCAGGTTTTAATTACATTGATTGTACTGATGCTGGTGCTGTAGAGGATATATCAAACATCAGCAATAGGGTGTGTTTTGTTTGATTTGATTCTTTACATCCTAGTCAACAATTTTTCAATTATGTCAGGATAGGTCAGTTCCTGGGTTGAACCAGTACTAAGCAAGGATCAATGTGTCTTGCTCAAGAACACAACCCAGTGATGCTGGCTGCTAGAACCCACAACCCCTTGATCTCAAGTCAAGAACTTTACCACTTAACCACTGCGCTCCCTAGCATTAGGGTGGTACAGTCTATTACTTGATTCCCATGCATTTTAGCCACCAAGTATGTTACTTTGGCTACCTACTTTCGGACTGGGTAGCAAGTACTTGCTACCAGCTGATAAAATTAATTTCTAACCTTGAACAAATCTAACAATCACACACCCAATTCTCCCCTATGGATCAGCACATGTACCTCCCAACCTAATTCCTTTTAACAGGGTACCCTTAAACACACATGGTTTGATTTAGCCTTACTCATAAACATATTCTGAAGATTGTGCACTTCTATTACTACTGTATCTCCTGGCAGTGGTTGGTCTACTAGAGAACCCTGGGATAGTATATTCCTCGCTCGCCTCATCATCCCAGTGAACACGATATCCTTCTTCTGTGTAACCTCCGTGGAAACTTTCTATCATATCACTTGTGCTCTTAACCTCACTCTCTTCAGGACTTTCTGACAGCTCGTCTTCATCATCTTCACTTTCATCATAATTACTTTCAGTCTGTTTACCATTTATACATCCCATTAAATCAATACAATGGCTCATTTATAAATTTTCTTTTTTTTTTAAAAAAAAAAGCTATAAGGCTTGGTTAAGCTATGTCTTCTGATTTTACATGTATAAATTCCATTATTCTACAATTCAAAGCCTTGTAAATATGAAAATGTTAAACCTAAGACTGATTTCAAGAAGTGTACAAACTGATTGTAAGAATAATTTTGATAAAAGTTGGGCCACAAAACAAAAGCTGTAAAGCACAGATGAGCACTGAATGCTAAGATAGACCCGTTAACACCTATAGAGACTGATTGGGCATTCACTACTAGTGAGTTACATGAATATTCTGCATAGTTATCTATCAAATAAATCAACTTAACTGCCATTGAAACTGTTTAACTGTCACCAAAAGCAAGTTGATCTGCGTCTCTCACAATAGTGTCTTCGGTACAAGAAAATGTTCCCCTTTTCAATGGAATGGCTCATGCTTTTTTGCAGTCATTGTTAAATCATTAAAACAATCATTTCAACAGGTTAACACCACATTAGATAGTCATCAGACAGTAGTTATAGCTACTTATAAACAATGGACAGAACAGTCCCAAATCAGTAGATAATATAGATGGAACACATTTTTCATTTGTAATTCCCCCAACAAAACCAGATATTTTGGATACCAATTTTAAATCACCTTCAAGATGTGATTCTAGTGATTTAGATTTACTTGGTCGGCAACTTGACAAACACTCTGCTAAATAAAATACACCGTTTCATCTGTGTCAGTGGTTTAATCTGATTTTAAAGGTACACTTTGAATTATCAACATATAAAGCCCGTCTTTAATCTGTTAATAGCCACTCTACACCTTAAATTACCTACAGCATGATGTTATGCGTGATAAAATAGCATTTTCTGTTTGACAAACTTCTTAGCTACTTTCGTTTTGACACGTCACACTACTCCTACTTTCGTTTTCACAAACGCTTGTCAAACACACAAAGCTTTTCGGTGACCGAGATCGTATGAAAGTGATACTGTAAACCATCTAAAAATCACTACGCAAAAATTAAGGCATTGCTGAAATTATTGTTATGAAAGCTGACGTTTAGGCTACTTAATCAAGTAATGATTTAAAAGGAACGATTGGCTGATGATGCACTGCTTTCGTGTTCACAAATTAGTGTCATTTTTAATATATAAATTGTGTTACAATGGATGAAATAATATATGAAATACATGTATTTTTGTTTCAGTCTGATTTTGCGTTAGAAGTCTTTGCTGCACCCACCCACAAAGTACTGGTATCTTTGTTTTGAACAAATGTTTTAAGTCAGATTATATCCAGCTGAATTCAGTTAATACATATACTCGACAGAAGCCCCTTTTTGGATTTGGACATTTTTCTTATCTATCTATCTATCACTTGTTACTGTCTCGATCAAATTTTAATAATGAACTTTTAACTCAAGAAGAAATATGTTATTCGCACAATATATGTGCTGTTCTCCATCCATGGAGGTTCAGATAGAGGAAACAGGAAGAAACAGGATCATTACGCAAAAGGCATAGCGAAAGGCATAGTTTCATCATGAAAAAGATAAACGAGGTGGTTTTAATTTTGAATTTATTAATTTCATTTTTATACAGGCTCCACACCTTATGGTGTGTGTATTTATGTTTTTCGAGAGTATATATAGTGTTAGTGCATCCATAGACATAGACATAGACATAGAAGATTTATTTTACGTCGAATATACATATAACAAGTAACATAAGCCCTGTAGGGCTTTTACTTCGACAAACAAATTTAAAGAGAACAAACATAGGATATATCACAGAGCATGCAAAGTAATATTATAAACATATATATACATTGTAAGACTGAAAATAAAATTGGTTTAAAAAAAAATATTTAAAAAGTTATATCTCTATAAAAAGGTTAAATAGGGGGTTAAGAGACTAGTGTACTAGAGTAAAAGCAAGTAGCTCTAAAAGCAAGTAGCACTCAAAGGGTAAAATAAATTCTCCCCTTAAAGACTCAAGGGAAGAAAGACAGTGCGGCAGAGTTTAAGTTGCAAAGTAAACACATCCTGTTGACATGTAGGGGCCCTAAAAACGAAAAAGGCGAAAAATAAAAGCAAGACTTTACTCAATGAGGTAGTCTTGACTGCGAAAATTTCCAAGGCTCAAATGTACAAAAGGATGGGATAATGGAATCTAGAGCCGTGGCATGTGACTTCCAACAGTGTGGCATCCCGACACGCGCAGACCCAGACGAGCCCGTACAGCCCCCCCCCCCGGCTCAGAACCCAAACGACACCCAGGCAGCAGCCCAACAGTCACATAACACTCAAGCGACAAGCAAAGGCCCCGATCAGACTGCGCGCATGCGCAGGCTGGTCTAAGGCTTTGCTGGTCGCACATACCCCACCGTCGGAAATCCCATGCACTGGCTCACTGATAACATTTATCGTAAAAAGCAAAAAGCAAATAACAGCAAAGCGAAGCGAAGCAAAGCAAATCTAAAGCAGAAAGCAAAAAATAAAACTAGGCACAACACAGAGGGCATCCACATCCAAGACCATCCCATCTCCGGAGCAGCCCTCGGAACTGCGGGTATGACTCTGCCACCCGCAAGTTGTTTGGAAGACTGTTCCAGATCCGGGGAGCCTCGGACCTGAATGACCTCAGACCACACCTTGTGGTGTTTACTCTTGGAATGTCAGCCTTTCTCTCACCTCTGAAATTATAAGTGGAGGTCTTAATACTAATCATGTCTTGGATATATTCAGGTGAGAGTTTATTTACTATTTTGAACACCTCACATGCCATCAGTTTAAGTCTTTTGACATGGAGGGGCTCAGTCTTAGTTTGGCTGAGTAATTTCTTGAGAGATGAGGAGTAGTCGTTATTTATAAATCTCAATGCTCTCTCTTGAACCTTCTCGAGTTTGTTTGTACTGGCAATACTACAAAAGTGCCAAGCTAAGGGGCAATAACTAAAATTTGATGATATAAAAGAGATATATGACCAATTTCCCCTGTTTAGTTAAAAATCTACCAAGTCTTTTTAAGACAGCTAATTGTTTTGAAGCCTTTTACATGGTCATCAAATTTCAACATAAAATCAATGTTTATACCCAGCAAACTACTCACATTTAATGTCAGTTTCGCTAATCATGAAAGTTTCAATATTGTCGTAAGTTTTCTTTCCAATATATATATATATATAAGATATTATATATATATATATATATATATATATATATATATATATATATATATATATATATATATATATATATATATATATATATATATATATATATATATATATATATATATATATATATATATATATATATATATATATATAAGGAATAAAGAAACGCAACAGACAAAAATATATTTTTTGCATGTTTAAATGACGGTTTGGTGAAATCTCTTTTGAAAATTTCTTATTGAGTATTTATAGCATGTGATGAAATACCAAAACGTCATTTTAACGCTACATTTTACGCTACAAGATGAAAACATATGAAAACGTAAAATTTGACATTAACGTCAGAATAAAGATCAAGAAACCCCGTCTTTCCCATGTTTGGTTATTTGGCGTCGACTTGACAATGTGCAAATTAAACAAACGTCCAATCATATTCGTAATACAGTCAAATATTGCGCCAAAACACGCTACTTGAATGGCAAGATGCACAATGGTAGTGAATAAGTGATAAACGTCAGTTAGAGCCGTCGGGTATGGGTCGCTGGTGGATATACGGGATAAGATAAACCGAGGGATATCAGAACATGCTTTCTTGGGAAAAACTGACTTTTCAGATACCATAGAATTACGCTGGTAGGGTGTTTATATTGACGTTAGCCAAACGAAACACGGCATAATGCAAGAGAAAACATCTGATTACATGCCAAGAGTGAACACCAAACTTGTTAACTGCAACCTAAACTTTGTCCCCAGACCATTTTATCATTAGAAAAACACAAAAACATCATGGAAACCATTAAAACGTAGGATATCGAATTTTGACGTCAGAGTTGAGTTTTTTGACGTCTGAATATCTCAAGTCATAATTCTTGAACAAAACGTCCTTGTAATGAATAAATCTTAATCAAAAAAGAAAGTTTACGCGTTTCGCGCAATATTCAGAGTTGACGTTAATGACGTTAAGCCGTTTCAGAATCCTACAGATACGTCGTCATTTGATCATTTGCTTGATCCGTAATCTATGCCAAGACTTTTTAAAACAATAAACCGATGGTTGATTCAAACTTTGCTTTTATTGACCCGGTTTAGCAGTTTACTACGGGGGTCAGGCTGGTTACACGCATGCCAAAATGGTAAGGTTATCAATAATTACGTTGAACCCGCTGTAATTTGACGGACACATACTGCTTCAATGGATAGATATCATTTGCACTAAAAACTTGCATCATATTGTATACTTACAGCGACTCAAAGTGTTTGTTGCGTTTCTTTATTCCTTAAGTATATATATATATATCCAACAACAGAAATAAATGTTTGACTGTTTTTATGTTATCAAACTATGCTATCGGTATCATAAACTCCATAAAGTATTTTAAAATTTCTATCCCAGTCACATTTTATTTTTATATTCAAGTTCAGTAACTTAACCGAAATAGCATGCATGGACTGATCCCTGTGGGAATAATTAACAGAGCCGGCATTTTATGGTGATTTAGCCTTAAAACTCAAAAGGAATCATTAGAAAGCATTCTTTTCCCTATCAATGGAATTCATTATTCATCAAGATAATCAAAGGTTATAAAAGAGAGTACTAAGGTTCATCATATTATGCAAATGTCTGCATGCCTGGTTATAAACCCAATCATGATTTATAGCTATCGTTTCACCTTTAATTGTACGATGACTACCTAAATTTTTCATGGGTGGATTAATTAGTACCTGATGCTTGTCTTTGGCTGGGCCCACCGTGGCTCAACTTGTGGTTTTCTTAAGCTCTGGCTGTCCATGGGCTATGTCATATTTCGTTTTGATATGATCGTTTCTCTGTGATGACATGACAAGACAAGATTTATTTTGAGTTGGTGAGACATATATCATTATATAACATAAACATAAGCTCCAAGGAGCTTTTGAACCGACTCTGCGGTTTGTGATTGTGGTATTTCCTGATCATACTCACTTACTATTTCTGGTGAGCTTTTGAACCGACTATCTTAAGAATAAGTGTATAATATCAACATATGTACAACAGCTACAAATAAACATTCTGTGAATATTAAAACATCCATATAAATTAAACCAAAATATTGTAGATCTATTTTTCATAGAGTGTCCATCAAATTATATCATAACTTTATGAACAAAGCATAAAATGATCATACAAACATGTATCGTGTACATTAAGAGGGAAACATCATTTAGAAACATCTAGTCTAAAAACCAACAGATGAAAGATCTGTAAAAAGACATACCGTGTGTTAATCTAAGCTATCATATATGAGCAGGTAAAAAATAAAAGACCACCACCACACATGATGTGCACGGTGTACGACAGGTGGGCTATCCAACAGAGATAGGTGTGGCTATAATCACCACAGGCACAACATGCATCTCATGCAATGAAAACTATAGGGGTTATCATTTATAAAGAGCTTCGAGGTACCCAAAGTGCAGGACAAGGGAAAAGATAATAATTGTATCAAAAAAATAAATGATGAGTAAATACAAAACATGCCAAAACAGCAAGAAGTAGCAACAATAATGGAACATAAGAAAAACAAAAGCAAGTAAAAGCAAATATTTAAATGCAAAACAGCACATAAAGATATACCTGTGATATAGAAACTCACTTCGAGTTACATGCTATACTCCATTAAAAGTAATTGAGTATGATCAGGAAATACCACAATCATACACTGCAGACCAACCCACGGCACCGCGAGGTTGAGTCACAGAACATTTAAAGTTACAAGACATCCGTAAGACAACAAAAGCAAAGCAGCCAGCTCTCTCTTCCTCTTCAAGATGATTGCAAGACTAGAAATGACACAAAGTAATGCATACCAAAACAATGACAAACATATAACCCCACAAACAATGGGAAATACATTTAACAATAGATCAACAACAACAGAACCACCATGAAAGAATAAGACCCTTAAATTTTTTAAAATTTGAACATTTTCTAAAATCATCTGGAAGTGAGTTCCATGTCACAAGTGTCGCATACTTGAATAACCAAATGAGCTGGTTTTTACTGTTTGGACCTGCAAAATATAGAATATCTAAAATTATTTGAACTTGACACTTTCTGTACAAGATTAGATAAGACTGGTTGGCACGTTTTATTTAAAGTTTTAAAAACTTCAATGGCCATGATTCTCATTCTTCTAATATGCAGACTTGGTAAACCGTTTTTTGTAAGAGATCTTCATAAGAACTACTTAAATCTTCATATAAAATATTAATCTAAGAGCTCGTTCTTAAACCATTTACATATTGTTGTATTACCTTCTGAGCAGAAATGCCAGGATAGTGAACGAAAGTTCAAGTTTGATAAAATAAATGTATTACAAATGGACAATTGTTTTAGTCTGCTCATGCAGTTTCCAATTAGTTTCAGTACATTGAACTGTCTGACAGCTTTTTTCTACATAAATTACATATGTGTTTGTCAAAACGTAGTTTAAAATCTATGTCAACACCCAATAGCTTGACAACTTCATCAGACGAAAATTCAATGGATCCTAAATTGAATGTTGGGGATTTCTCGTGTGTTCTATTACCAACACCAATGCCCTAAAACTTATTTGGATTAGCCTGCATGCAGTTAAAACGAAACCAACCAATAAAAGTTTTGCTTTCATCCTCCAGAACATTGATAATTTTATCAAAGTCAGGGGAATGAAATGACAGCGTATTGTCGTCAGCAAAGTTATAAAGATCACATTTTTCAAATAAAATAAAACTGTCATAAATAAAAACATTAAAAAGAAAGGGACCTAAAATTGAACCTTGTGTGATACTTTTTTTAATTCCTGCCAAGCTGCTAACAATATTTCCTATTGATATGTTGTTTGCGATCCTAAACGTAGGGTTCCAACAGTTTTGTAGCATTTTTCAGTGAGTCCATATGAGATGACAATTTGCTTAAAAGAATGTTGTGAGGAAAACAAACAAAAGCTTTAAATAAGCCCATATAATAGCAGCAACATATTCTTTGTTATCTAAAGCACATTTATAATCTTCCAAAAGGCTGGTAGATGTGTGAATTCCAGGTAAGGAACTGGAGATATCAACTCCAAGATACCTTGCACTTTTGACAGACTCTTAAGACCTGGCCATGCAGTATTTAAATTCTGTTTACAGGATTATTGGATCCCGTTACATGTACAACCTGGCTCTTGGTACAAAATGACATATTTCAAATAGAAAAAAATGTATGAATGCAAAAGTTCAGGAGGTGGGGGTGAAGAGTGGGATTGGAGGAGGTTGCTCTGCTGACGCCAAATATCTGTGGTAGTAGTAGCCCATTGTGTGTGTGTGTGTGGGGGGGGGGGGTACTCTGATATTTTCATATATACGTAGGTTTGGTCCATTTCAAAATTTTGAATTCCAATATTTTTAGGTTTTTATACGAAAAATGAAGAACTTCTTTTTAGTGTCCTATATTGGGGGTCATTTTTTATGCATTTTAGGGCTTATTTTTAAGGTCAAGGTACAGGATAGGAATATTTTGGGGTTTGCTAAGACTTCAAATATTTTTGGGGTATGCCTGATATTTTTTTTTTTTTTTTGGGGGGGGGGGGGGTAAAAAGTAGATACTGGGTACAATTTAGCCTATGTATGAAAGAATAATTAAGCGTAACCCCCACCCCTTTTTTTGACCCAGATATTCGTGATATTTTCTTTTGATAAAAAGTAGCTGCTGGGTCCAAGCCTACATACCCAAGATTAATTGACCCCAAGTATCTGTTGTATTAGTAGCCCATGGGGTTTGATGGGTGGGTGAGGGTGGTGGGGTACTCTGATCTTTCCATATATAGGTAGGTTTGGCCTATGTTTTGGTTCAACATTTTGAATGTCACTCGGCCCCATGTTTATTGGGTCTGAAGAATTTGAATGTTTTGGGGTTCTCAGAAAAATGAATATTTTTGTGGTATATGAAGAACTTGTTTAGGCTAAAACGTATAAAATGACCCCCAAAAATAGTCCAGCAAAAAACTGTTATTTTTTTCTGGACTATTTTGGGGTCATTTTATACGTTTAAGGTTAGTTGTACGTTACTTTATGTCAATTCTAGTATTGCAATCATCTTGATGGGGAAGAGAGAGCTGGTTGCTTTGCTTAATTTGTCTTCCTGGTGTCTCATGATGATTGAGCGGCTCTTCCTCGCGGTGCAATGGGGTTGTCTGCGGTTTGTGATTGCGGTATTTCCTGATCATACTCACTTACTATTTTTGCTAAAATTTCAATATTATTGGGGTAAGCGTGATACTTTTTTTTTGGGGGGGGGTGGGGGGTGGGGGTGGGGGTAAACTTGGGCCTACATATCAAAGAATATTGAGCATAACCCCCCCCCCCCCCGCCATACCCCCAGGGGGGTACTCTGATATTTTCATACATACGTATAGTGCGACCAGCTAACAGAGACTGGGCATGTCAGAAAGAGCGCTGTCATACACTGTCAAATAAGACTAGTCTACAGTAAATCGGGTGTAAAAGCCTATGTACGCTTTACTCGTGCAACAAACTGAAGCGCAGACGACAAGGGTGGCCAACTTTACGTTAGCATGCCTGGTAAACGTTTATCTTTAATATGCTGCTGGTGACCTGCTGCAGGGATGGATATGTTGTGAAAGTTTTCGGGGAAGGTAGGTTTGCACTTTCTTCAAATTTTGTCTGTATGGCAAAACTTGTTTGATTTTTTAGCCTGATGCAATAATAATAAATCACCAATTAGAACTCAGCGTGACAAGGGTTATATATATGGATCATGAGAAAAGGGCATACAAACACGAGATTTGGTCTTACCGCATATCCCAAAAAACCTCTAATAATCGCTCATTCTGGCGTGTCCAGAGCGACTAGATGTCTAAAAGTTGTTTGGAGTCTTCTTTAACTTGCATACTTTGTTTATGCGAGAAGCGAAAGCCCTGGCGAGGTCATGCGTACATGCAAGCTCGTCGGAGCCTTCGCCACACGCCGATGTAATAAGATCCATTATTTCGTGTGCTGACCAATTTACAGTATTAATTTTTCATTGCCGACCATTTATTTCATTTTCTTATTCAGTATATAATTTAAATAGTTAAAATTTCGAAACATTGTCAGAGCGCATATAGCTAGACTAGCCAGTCTCCTTGTTATCCAAATTAATTCGAGATGCCTTTTTCTCACAATGGGCTCAAAACTACTTCAGGTATACAGTTATTTTCACAGGTGAATAAATACACCCTGTCTTACCGATTTTTATATGGAAATGTCCATGGGTGTGTCTTTGCTAAGAACCGCCCAGTCTCTCTTAACTGGACGGACTATAGGTTCGGGTCATTTTTTGGGGGTTCAAAATTTTGAATTTCAACATTTTTTGGGGTTTTCAGAAATATGAATAATTTTTTGGGTACAAAGATTTTGTGGCTATTTTTTGGGGGGTCATCACAAAATTGGACTATATTTAGGGGTCCTTTCTATGCATTTTAGGGTCTTTTCTTAAGGTCAAGGTACAAAATGGGGATATTTTTGGGGGTTGCTAAAATTTCAAATATTTTTTGGGGGTGGTTGAAATTCCTGATATTTTTTTTTGGTAAACTGTAGATGCTGGGCCCGAGCCAACGTATGTCGAAAATATGAGAGTACCCCCCCCCCCCCCCCCCCAGCATACCCCCTCCCCTTTCTTTTTGGTCCTGATATTCCTGATAATTTGATGCTGGGTCCAAGCCTATGTGTCAAAGAAATAGTATTTTGAGTATCCTAGAGATGAAGATTTGTCTTTATCTCGATTACTTTTTCCAGCTGTTCTGAATAAAAAATACAGAAATTGTGACCTTTTAGCCTGTTTACAGCAATTAAAATTGAACAGCCTCATCTTGAAAATTGACAGGCGGGGTACCCGTGACGTCATTTTAGGAAATCCCTACCTGATTGCTAACAAAAACAAACCGTGTTGTGTTGCCGAAATCTGCTGGAAATCCCAGAGATTCCTGCTTTACACATTAGCACCACGTGCCAAGTCAGTTTATGGGAGTGAAAAACTGTTTCCTTGGTATCGTCTTACAGCCGAAGTGTTTTCATTGGCTGTTTCATGGCAGATATAACGGTAAAATTGATATGGTATAAACTGGGTGAAACCTATTCCAAGATGGCGGACGCCGGGGCGAAAATGGAGAGCTGGTTCAGCTGGGAGGAACATTTTCTTGATTTTCTCCTGTTCTTTTGGATTTTTTGGGCAGTTTTGATTGTAGCTATTGTCAATGCTGTGTTAACTTTCTTTGGGCCTTTGCAGCC
Organism: Loripinus fragilis; assembly: GCA_964019695.1. NCBI lineage: Eukaryota > Metazoa > Mollusca > Bivalvia > Lucinida > Lucinidae > Loripinus > Loripinus fragilis. The sequence continues at coordinate 55,188,700 of OZ026526.1, read as the reverse complement.
CCGGATTTCGTGGGATAAATCAAAAGCTGGAGGCCAAAGTGCGACTACTGTTGCCCACGGACCAACGGGCCCAGAGTCGACGTTTTGGCTGAATTCGGCTCTGAACTGGTTTTATCTTCATTACAACAAATTTCCGGAGTTTGTTGATGCCTGGGTAATCTCTCTAAATGACCAGGTCAACAAATTAGGGGTAAGTGTGAAAGTTTAATCATTGAAATTAGCGAAAAGTAATATAGAACACCAGATAAGTTGGCCTGTCCAAGGCTCCAGATAAGTGATATGCCTAATATTGGTGGGTATACTATCATCTGAATTCTGTAGCACTATCAACCTAACAAACTGTTTGTATCCAGATCAGGATCAACTTTTTGTCCGTCCTGATCCGGATAAAAACTGTTTGCAAAGGTTATCAGCAGATGACAAAAGTAGTGAAAGAGTTAAATCTTTTTTTTCTTATTTTTGAATCAAAATATATATGGTATGTTTTAAACTGATGGATGAGGGAAAATGTTACTAGATTATTTACTTGTCAGTTGACTGATCTGTAGGAAACGTGTATCAACCACTTTTAATTGTTGTATTAATTGGATGTTAATTGATGTATTAAGCCAGTCATAGTCACAGACAATTTATGCTGTGTCATGTGTACTGAGACCATTCAACACAATGAGAAGCATATAGTTTGACATACCAACAATCTTTACAAATCATGCAGAAAATTGCATCCATAAGCCCCAAATGGGGTTGTTACTAGTTTGATCATTGAACTCTATGACCTTAATTAGCACCTGTCTTTTGCAAAGCGATTTTGTTATCTAAAATCTGCTAGCATGTTAAAGGTTCAAATGAAGATCAGCCCTTTTTAGAACAATGGAGTTTCTCATAAAGTTTAAAAATATATCATAGTTCAAGTTAAACAAAATTTGTGAGTGCAAAATTGTGAATATTTTCTTATATACCCATTAAACATTTGTATCAGATGCTCAAAAGACCCGTCTCATAGAGATATGCATTTTAGTACTCACAAGGCCACAACCTTTGTTTTGGTTGAGAATTTTTTTATTTAAATGTACACACTTTTCTGAAGGCCAGATATATTATGTAAAGTGTTCACTCACAGCAGCATCTATAAACAAAGTATGGAAGAAGATGGTGAAATGCTGCATTCTCATCAGTGAAAGTTTTCAGGATTTTGAGGCTGACTTTCCATATAGAAAGTCAGCCTCAAAATGCTGAATTCTTAAGGTAATAATAGCTTTTCTGATTTATTTTCAGTTTATCTAAAGGTATTTGACCATTAAATTTGGAATTTTTTGATAATTTGGAGGCATACAGCAAGTTTTAAATTCTGATTTTCTAAAGTTCAGGATTTGGAAATTTTGAACTTTTACCCATGCACTCTGGTTACAGTTATTTCCAGACTAGGAAGGGTTCTAACAGGCAGTAAGGGATAATTAATCTGGGTCTCCATTGTTTCACAAAGAAGCTACATGTATTTTGCATGTTTCTAGTCAACACATATAAGGTTAGCCGACATTCTTATATATATAGTATTTTTCTGTTAACTATTGGGTACTGGTAATATTTTGCCACTATATTAATAAAAAGCTGAAAACAAGGGTTAGATTTATACAGGTAGACGTGAACACTCTGATTTATATCTAATCTGAATAAAACAGCATTTTTAATCCACAAAACCATGATTATAGAACACAAATATAACGTTATTGATTGCATATGCTTAATTTTGGGATCATAAACATTGTTTTTGGCGATGGGAAGTGCAATTTTGCTTTCAGGGTAACAGCCTACCCAGTGTGCAATTTGTTAATTGTTTAAAATTTAGCCCCTGGGATTTGGTCTAATCTGATCTGGGTCTAAACTGTTCGAAAGGTTATCAATCTGGGTCCAAACTGTTTGCAAAGCCAAAGGTTATCAGCAGATGACACTAGATGGTAAGGGGTTAAAGAGCTGCATCAGGATCTATAGATAATCTATTTTCAGATTATAATAATTGTCAGATCTTGCTTCTAATAGGCAAGTTGAAAGGGGGATTGAATTTTTCAGTAGTATATTTGTAGAGCTTCCAATGACATTGAGCATACAGCTGCCTGAGATCAAGGTTATAGTCAATAGTAGTTTTTGTAACTACCAATATCAGCTGCAATCAGTTTCCTGAACAAGATTAAATATGCAATACAAATGTATTCTTCTCTACTCTTGCCCTGCTGATCCCAGATTTATCTCTTTTTGAAAAACCTGTAGATCCAGATCAGCTGGCTTCTTGCGAAGCCATCTGATCAGGATCCACACTGTTTTCTGCTCTGATTGAAAATACATAAACTATAATTCTGCAGGTTAACAGGTCAAAATTGGGGAGTACGGTACCGTAGTGTAGTACATAAATATATTCAGCGTGGCAAGGGTTAGAAGTTACAGATGTATACCATATTTTACCTAATTAACACACATCTGCTTTTCATGTCTGCTGAAATGTTTAAGAAGCCTCTATGGCAAACAGTTTGGACCCAGATCAGACTGCTCCTATAGGAGCAGTCTGTTCTGGGTCCATGCTCTTTGCTTCTATACTTAATTTGTCAGTAATTGCAGCAGACTACTTCAGCAGAGGACATTTTCAGATGCATTTTTTTCTTGGCGCTTTAAGGGTTAAACAGTAATTGTTTCAAAATTGTACAGTGACTCTAAGAGTCTTTTGAAAACAGTAAAGATCTGGTTGAAACTGGTTCAGCTGGATTCTGATTTGGCCATCTGATCAGGATCTACACTTTCTTTCCATCCACACCATGAATCCATATTTATAATGGCATTGCACCGCTGAAATGACTGGCTGATTTCAGAGAATAATATTATAAAACAACTTTTAATATCATATGACATTACTGTTATACAATTGATAACGTCATGTCATAAATAATGTTATGACCACACGTTACATAACACTTTTGGCGGGAACAAGTAATATCCGTTACAACAATGCAATTTTTCATTGAAATATTTAAACAAACTAAATTGAAGGCGATAAAAACATATTTAACAAGTCATACAATATTATATAAGCAGAATCTTACACTCATGATCATTTCATATTAAATTTATTAAAGTTTAAAAAATTTCATATAAAATGGTCACTCATGTGGGATCCTGTATGTAAGTATCCAGTTATAGCTTATACAGTAAAACCTGTGTAAAAGGGCACTTGAACACCAATTTTGTTCTTTTTGAGAGTGGCCATTTTACACAGGTTTTACTGTACATGTATTAGCATGTGTCATGTGTGCATATTAGGCAAAATAGGGTATACAGGCACACTAACAGTTTTGATGCTGATCACAGATTAATTGAACGAGTCTATATGTTCAATATTTAGGGTTAAGAGGGTTTTCACCTTGTTCTAAAGCTTTTGAATGTTTGTCATGTAAAAAGTACAAATGTATTTGTTTTTGGTGTAACAGCTTGTAAACTAGTTAACTCTTTGCATGCTGGGTAATTTTTGCATGCTTTTTTATGTCTACAAATATTCTTTTTATTTAATTTAAGAAACTTTTTTCAAAAAATCTTTCAGTCAGTCGGTTAAAAACAGTATGGATCCAGATCAGGCCCAACAAGTTTTGTTGGGCCAGATCTGGATCCAAATCGGCGAAGGAGAAGAGTTACCACTAGCTCGGGAAGTTATTTGTAAAAGAAGTACTTTTAAAATTATCTTTTTAGAAAAGACAGGTTTCTTATTTCTCTTAGAAAATATTGAGCGTGAGTACTTAGGCCCAGGTAAGCCTTAACATTACATGGTTAGGAAATGCAGACTCCACACAGCCATTAAAACTTGCTTGCATACACAAAGTATGGATGTAGATCAGAAGGCTCAGACCAAAATTTTAACATCTGGCCCCAATGGACATATTGGCGTGCTACTGGGATGCTTCTATACTGATAGTTTGGACAAAGGCACCATGGATTTGTTGTCACTGGCAATTCCTCTATATCTGATGGTTAAATGGTTGAAAAAAAGGTGATACAGGGGTCCTTCTAGATTGGCATCAGTCCACTAAATGTATATAATTACATTTATAATTATATTTAACTATGAAAAAAATTATCTTATAAAAATTCTATCCTCTCTGATGTCCAAGCCGAGAACTCAAAGTAAAGTTTATAAATTGCTATTTTAGAGAGAATATCAGTTTTACTACAAAAAATGACATTAGAGACTGGGGCCAGTCTAGGGCTGATAGCTGGGTGCACGAAGACCCTATGGACATGTTGGTTGGGGTATATAAATATGCCATGGACCTGATCTTGCCTCTCTGATATGGGTTCTTTCTCATCTTTCTCCATTCTGCACATAGCCATATGGCTGATGGATGGGTAAAACATCACTAATAACCTTTTTACTGGCATTGACCATATATTTGATTGTTGGTGCCATTCACAGCTATCTAATTGTTATACCTGAGCCTGATAACACAGTTATAGTGTTTGGATTACAGAAAAAAGCATTTCTGATCACCATAGCAACCAGAGATCCAGCTTTACCATAGCCGTAAATAAGTGTACCATCAACATTGCTATTTTTCTTGTTTCTCAACAAAACATAATTATGTTGTGTGTACTCATTGGAAGCATCTCATGGAGATGCTTCCAATGAGCATCCCACAACATATGTTTTTCATAAAGAAATATGAATGAAAAGTCTGTATTTTTCAGTTGAAAATTAGTGTCTGTTTTATAGCCATATCTATTATCTGGAGCTGTGAGATAAAAGTCAATTGTTTGTTAGAAAAGAGCAGTTTCATTATTATTTCATACATAGTTTAACTAATTAGTTCCTATGGCTCGTCTTCCCACCAATTACATGTAACTCTAAGCATGCTGGGTAATCCTTTCTATCATGCTTTTGATGTCCTTTGCTGACATTTTTCAAAATTTACTTTTTCAAAAAATCTTTCGGTATATTAGGGTGTCGAACGGTTCAGATCCAGGTCAGGACCGAATTGATCTGGGTCTAATCTGTTTGCATTATGCTATCAGTAGACAACAAAAGACGCCGCTACATGGAGAGAGTTAACCTGTAGACGCTGTTCTTGACTGATGGAACTAAATATCCTTTTTCTGGTTGGGTTAAAAACTGAACTGAATATGTATATGTTCTTTCCCTGAGCTAGTCAGCAGCATGGGCTCTTATTGCTCCATTCAAAAGTATTGGGCAGAAAAATTAGGCTTGATGGGGTTTCAATTCAGAAGACATTTTTTTCATGACATCAATCATTGGCTCTTTTGTTTTCTTTGCAGTTTTGCAGCCCAGTCAAACTCTGTATGGTATCTTTGTTATTATATTGTTTGTGGTGACCTGAGGCATGACCTCTTCCTAAACACATCCCCACCCCCATATTTAAGCAGCTAATCCGTTCCTTAAGTGGTTACCATAATTGTTGTTGTTGTTTTTGTTGCTTTACGTCCCAAGTCAACAGCTATGGTCATTGCGGGACGGTCAGTTCACCTAACCACACGTTTTCCTGGGCAGGCTTGATCAAGTGGTTAACCAGTAATTCGTGCACATACTTTCACTTGTAACTGACAACAACCCTTCTTGAATAAATCAGCGGAAGGGAGGAGAATGACCGTAGAAATCATTTCATGATCAGTCTCCACGAAAGTATGGGACCGGACCGGGATCGAACTCGCGACCCCTGGATCTGCAGTCAGACACGCATCTGTAGCCAGACATGTTACCGACTGCGCTACGCGGCCCGGCTGGTTACCATGATAAAATGAGATGTAATTTGAAGTGTGATATGGCATATGATCTCATGAGGTCAGCTAGTCAAATGTACTCTGTCTATCCATATGTCCGTCCGTCAGTTTGCACATCATGGACAGTCCTTTCTCTTCCAAGTTTCATATTATGAATTATACACATCTACATGTATATCAATATCATAGATCAAACCTGAAGATCAAAGTGTTTGAAAACAATTTGCTGAAGGTCTGGGAATTCTTAGATTAATAATTTTGCTGATTAAGTTGTCCATCATTCTGGAGCAAATTCCATGCTCAATCATCAGACAGAAGTTAAGAGTGCGTAACGAAATTTTTTTTTTCTTATTTCTCAATAAAAACATATGTTGTGGGTACTCAAAAGAATAGTCTCAATGAATTTTTATAAAATGAAGTTTGTAAAAATGATAAATTTCTGGAATTCAAGAAGAGAGTCAAAGCAAACAGTCTGGATCCAGATCAGGCCTGACATTTTGTCGGGCCTGATCTGGGTCCAGACTGTTTTGCCAAGGTTATTAGCAGACGACAAAAGTGAGATTTATAAGTACCATTTTCCTACCAGATGTCCCAGTATCTTCTTCTGTATCTGTTGTAACACAGTTTGAGCCTAATCTGAGGAATGCGTCTGGTTGCAATTGTAAGTTAGCAGATGTGATTAAAAGAAACATGATTATCAGGTCTGAAAAAATTGGGGGGGGGGGGGGGAGGTGGTGATTGATTAGGTGTGACACACCTAATTCAAACCCTATATATTTTACCAGTCATAAATTTTAATGGTACATGTAAATGTTACTGTAATACCTGAAATACAAATTTAGAAATCATAAACTGTGACACCTTGATTCACACCTAAATGTGCCAATCCATCAGTGCATCAGTGTTTCTTGTTTTCTAGAGCAAAGACTTTTGGACACTGACATCATTTTAAAAGGGTATTTGACAGTTTAAAATGATTTGTAATGAAGAATTGAAAAAAAAAGACATTTTTCAACTTCAGCACATGTTCTAGAATCAGTCTGCTTCGTTGAGAAGCAGACTGATCTGGGTCTGCTCTGTTTGTGTATCTATAAGCCTTTCTGCAGGTAACTAGTGTTTGAAATATTAGAACATCTACTCTATCAATGCAATAGGAAGTAATGCCAAGTTTTATTAGAATGTACCTTCGCTGTTTTCTATCAGTAAGCGGGTTGTTTTTGTGTCTCCCTCTTTACTTTAGATTGCAGGTTCACTGGGGGAAAGGTATGTGCTGCCAGGTGGTACATGTGTGTGCCAACTGTCTGATACATGGAGCTTTATTCTTTGAAGTTCCAATCATGATTGCAGAAGGCAACAAAATGGCTTCTTGCCTTATTTTTATGTGGTAACGTCTTCATATTTCATGTGAATTGTTTGCTGTCAGAAAGAGACATCATTTATTTATCAAAATGTCTACTGCTTCAAATTATGCACCCTCCCCCCACCTATGGTTCCAGAGAAAAAATACAACAACAGCCCCCTGCACTGCCCACCCTCCCCCAGTATGAGTTCAGTTTAATAATTTATCACTTCAGACAGTCAATCTTTTAATTGCTTGTTGCTTTACATCCCAGTCATTTTGGGATGTTTTCTTGTCTTCCGGGGTTGAACCTGTAATATATAACAATATAACAAAGTGCTTCTGTGGTGAGTCTCAACCTAAGCGACCCTTTCAATCCCAAGTCTTATACATATAACCAAAGCAGCAATCTACCACTGTGCAGAGTAACATTGCTTTTCTCCAGTTTTCTTTATTATCTGTTCATCTGTTATGACATATTTTGTGTGTTCTACTGTAAAAAATGACAGCAATATTATATGATTGGCATTCAGTCTTCACTGGAATTATCCCCAAGGCTTCTCCTGCTAATGTTTCAATATCTAGCTGTGAAACAAACCATTATCCTCAGAAATAATTACTGAAATCATTGAAAACATTTTTGGTATTTACATATATGTACCATACATGCACTGATCTAGAAAATTCCATCAGGGGTGTCCTGAAAACTAATGTATTTTTAGTCATCAATACATTTTAAAGGGGGAGCGCAGTGGCTCAGTGGTAGAGTGCTTGACTCGAGACCGAGGGGCCGCGGGTTCGAGCCTCACCGGCGTCACTGCGTTGTGTCCTTGAGCAAGATTAGTACTGGTTCTACCCAGGAAGAACCGTCCCTTTATAACTGAAAGATTGTTGATGGGACGTAAAGAATCAAACCAAACAAACAAAAACATTTTAAAGGAGGGCAGTATGGACCTCTCAATGGGTCCAATTGCTACTTGAGGTAGTCCGTACCAGTATTCTAAGGAAAACTATAGCCACTTGTGATTTTCCGGACCCCCCTGCCCCCCTCTGGATCCACAATATGATTTCATCTAATAAGTGCATTGTGTGCATTATACTTTTTCAAGATCCTTCTAAACTAAAATGTTAAACCGCAAGTAGACTGGCGGAATCTCCAGAATAAGTGGTTATCCACACTAAGTGGTCTCACTGCAAGGGGAATCTCCAGAATAAGTGGTTTATAATCCACACTAAGTGATCACACTGCAAGGGGAATCTCAAAAATATAGGGATCACACATGTTTTTTCATGCATTAACATTTGCCGGGTCCCAAGGAAGCTGTTTGAACACGATCTCAGGCCGTTATGCCGAGTGTTCAAACATCCTCCGAGGGACTCGGCAAGCGTTAATGCAATGAAACAAACATGTGCGATCGTTATTCTTGCATATCTTACCTCATTTCAACCTAAACTACACTGTAAACGTCGCTTAAACATTTAAATATCCCTTTTCTTACACTGGAATTCTCTAAACAAAATGGCGTCAGCATCAAACTTTCGAACGTCATAACATCGTCACAACGTCCAGGCGCGCAACGTTTTCGCAAACAAAAACATCGCGAAATGATCAGTCAAGGCTGCAACGCTTTCCTGTGTAATGTCATGCAATTAAATCAGGGCCCAATTTAGGCTTTGTCAAGTAAAAACCATGTGCAAACAGCATGTGAATCTCATGATTTGAACATGGATTTTTGCAGATTCAAAAAGCTTCGCATATCAAATTCTCATGCAAGAATAAGTGGTTATACACACTAAGAGGTCACACTGCAAAGGAAATCTCCAGAGTAAGTGGTTTATAATCCACACTTAATGGTCACACTGCAAGGGGAATCTCCAAAATAAGTGGTTATCCACACTAAGTGGTCACACTGCAAGAGGAATCTCCAGAATAAGTGGGTATCCACACTAAGTGGTCAAATGCAAGAGGAATCTCCAGAATAAGTGGTTATCCACAATAATTAAGTGGTCACACTGCAGGGGGAATCTCTAGAATAAGTGGTTCTCCACACTAAGTGGTCACACTGCAAGGGAAATCTCCAGAATAAGTGATTATCCACAATAATTAAGTGGTCACACTGCAAGGGGAATCTCCAGAATAAGTGGTTATCCACACTAAGTGGTCACACTGCAAGGGGAATCTCCAGAATAAGTGGTTATCCACACTTAGTGGTCACACCGCAAGGGGAATCTCCAGAATAAGTGGTTATCCACACTAAGTGGTCACACTGCAAGGGGAATCTCCAAAATAAGTGGTTATCCACACTAAGTGGTCACACTGCAAGGGGAATCTCCAAAATAAGTGGTTATCCGCACTAAGTGGTCACACTGCAAGGGGAATCTACACAATAAATGGTTATCCATACTAAGTGGTCACACTGCAAGGGGAATCTCCAGAATAAGTGGTTATCCACACTTAGTGGTCACACTACAAGGGGAATCTCCAGAATAAGTGGTTTTCCACACTTAGTGGTCACACTGCAAGGGGAATCTCCGCGCTAAGTGGTCACACTGCAAGGGGAATCTCTAGACTAAATCTTTACACTACAAGGGGTCCAATCTCCACACTAAGTGGTCACACTGCAAGGGGATTGAATCTCTACACTAAATTGTTACACTGCAAAGGGAATCTCCACACTAAGTGGCCACACTGCAAGGGGAATCTAAACACTATATTGTTACACTGCAAGGGGAATCTCCACACTAAGTGGTCACACTGCAAGGGGAATCTCTACACTAAATCCTTACACTGCAAGGGTAATCTCCACACTAAGTGGCTACACTTCAAGGGGAATCTCTACACTAAATCCTTACACTGCAAGGGGAATCTCTACAATAAATCATTAGTATGGTTACTATGGGGGTGGCGGGATGGTAAAGAGGGTTACATAATGACTGGCACATAATTTGCAGCAGTAGCAGCAGGGAATCTCCACAATAAGTGGTTACACTGCATGGGGAATCTCCACAATAAATCATTACACTGCAAGGGGATTCTCCACAATGAATTGTTACACTGCAAGGTGTATCTTCAATGTGGCACTGTTAAACTGCAACTAAGTTGATCATTACAATGCAAGGGGATTCTCCACACTTTATCATATTACACTGCATGCTAAGTAGTTACACAGCAAGGGGAATCTCCACACTAAAATGTTAAATTGCAAGGGGAATCTCTGCATCACTGCAAGGAGATTTATATTTGCAAGGGGTAGCTTCAAAGTTTATACTGTTGTAATATTTGTACACTGGCCCAAATTAATATTTATCTATAACTTAAGACCAAAACATTTAAAAAATTGAATTTGATGTACTCCACAAGACTGAAAAATAGTTGACATATCAGGTTTGAGTGCAGAAGGAAGTACTTGAATGTATTTTGCATTTTTTATCAAAGTGTAAAAGTACTCTTAACCTAGCTGTTAATGCCCATATCACCATTGCAGCATCTAACATTATTTATAGGAAATAAAGGCTGGACATTTCATGTGACGCATCTGCCATGAATGATGAAAGTAAGAAAGGCAACAAAGATCAGGAATCGATACATCAAGTACCACACCTGACCCAGGATTCCACATGGGAAAGTGACAAAAACACAATTAAACATCACAAACAAGAGTCAAGAGGTCAGCCCTTTCTCAGCAGGTGACCAAATTTAGTTTCTGAAAGCAGCAGCTTAAAATCTGAAAATATCATTTGCTGCAAATTTTTGGCTTTACATTCGTCTACCATTGAAGCAGCTGAAATGTTTTTATAGGCCCTCACTGATATTTAACATTAATGAACAGCTATCTAGTGTGCTAGAGGCCTCAATTTTGGTATGACAGCCTCCATATACATTCATTTAACTGTCAGGCTCTGGTGAGGATGCACATTTGCCAAGCTGCAGGCTCAACTGACCTTTTAATAGCTGCACTATTATAAAGTACCAATTCGCTGTCATGAGCTATAGCTTGAGATAACATGCAATAGCAGTAAGTTGATTTATAAAATCTTTCTATGATGGGTTTGTGGGGTAGGGACATGGTTAGCTATGACATAGTGGCACATGGGTGCCATTTTTTACTTCAGAATAATCCCCCTAAAGTACTGCCGCATTAATAAGAAACGCGAAATTAATCGACTTGAAGTGCATCTATTCACGTTACTTTCTCTTGAACTTCTCGATATGCAGGTAGTAAAAGCTGCAGTATTTTTTGACAAAATTTTCAACCTGATGTTTTTGCTCATTTTTTCTGTAATTGGATGGAACTTTGGCATATTTTTGGTTCTTTTCAACGAGGGAGTTTTTTCACTGTTGGTAGAATGGACATAAACTGACCCAGTTTATTAATAATATGTAACGGTTCACTAAATCACTCGATATAGTTTCAGGTCAGTAATTGCCGCATTGGTTATAGCATAAAGAGTATCATACATATAAAGTACTGCTGCATAAATTATAATCGGGAATAAATGAATTTAGTTGTGTACACGTTTTCAATTTATATTACCTTGAGCATTCAATAATCATGAAGCATACTTTGACAAAAGATATTGCCATTGCCTGTTATTACGGCCTGGCTAATAATTATGATGGTAGAATTTAGGGATTTCATATCACTTATTTGACACATGGGTATTACATGTATTATTACATATGTACGTAGTTGATAATGTTTTGGTCGCTGTAAAAGTCGTTTTATAAACTGTCCATAATAGCCACATCACGCTGTTTTAGTACAAAATGTCCTTACAAACATAGCAAACAGTATTTACCCCGATCAGTGTGTGTGTTTGTGTTTAACGTCCCACCAACAGCTAAGGTCATATAGAGACGGGGCCACGGCTTAATGGCTCATCCGACAGACTGGTGAAGCCGGGGATAGAACCTGCGACCCCAGGTTTACAAGGTAAGTGGTTTATCCACTACACCCGACTGCCCCTCCTCTTTATCCGGATCAAACTGATTGTATTGGATCAGTTAGATCTGGGTCTGGGTCGATACTATCAACTGAATGGCAGTGCTTAAAAATTAAAACTGACTTGTACAAAGCAATCACGCTTTTAAAATGTGTGATGCTTTTGACACTTACCTGTAGAAATTTGAGTACAGATATATAGGTCGTCACATGGCTGTTACACAGTTTAAATCCCCCCCCCTGCTTTTCAGAAAGCCTAAAAATGTTGAAATTCCCAAGAGATTAGGGGTCAGGGTTGTTGTAGTAGCTTCTTTAAACAATTTTCTTCTGACACTGCAGGATATTCTAAATCCAGATTTTTAGGTTTATTGTTGGAAAAAATGCAAGTAATAAAATAATATTCCAGATTTTCGCGTTTCTTATTATTGCGGCAGGACTATTGTGCAGTGTAACAGCAGGGCATTTGATTCCATTAGCCAAACGAGGTGTGGACTAATTTCCTTTATTTTTACCTGCTGTTTTACTTGTACTGATACTGTAAATTCATTTTTTTTTGTGATAGTTTTATTTTCGTGAAACTAGTAGCATCAGCAAAAACCCTTGCAAAATGATGGAATCACTTTGTCATTTACTGATGTAGGTAAATCATGCTCCAGCCGCGAATTTTTTTAACATCGCATACATGTCTCTAAATTGTAATTAACGTTATTCGGGAAAATTAAATTCTTGTTAAAATTTCTGTTAATTCTTAAAAAAATAGCAGAAGACATAAATCATTGGAGACAAAGAGTTTAAGTAATAAGTATGCACTTGTTTAGAGCATATGAGGTAATTAAGGTGAATTAATGTAGTATAAAATAGATTAATTATATTATGATGCTCGATTATGATGGTACTCTGAGAATATTTCAGAAATAATAATAAGAATGAGCTCTAGCTTGAATGACAACCAAAAGAGACTGTTCTTTTGGTGAAAATTTGCTCTTCAATTTATGTATATGACAAAATTCAACAGTGTCACTTGCAATTTAGGCATCCAGTGGGGTGGGGTTCTAGATTCTGCTGTTGTGAAAACACAAAAATTTGTTTTGCTCGCATGGAGTCCTATCATGGGCGGATCCAGAAAATTCCATTAGGGGGTCCTGACTATGTTTTTAGCTCACCTGAGCCAAAGCCTCATGTGCTCATGGCCGAGTCATGGGTGACACTAAAAGTATTGTCGTATTTATTGACCCTGAAGTTCAAAGGTAGTGACTAATGCAAATTTTATCAGGTCGGAGATAAAATTAGCATATGCCACGCCTTTTGAACTTCAGGGTAAAAAAAATACGACAATATACCAATGACACCGGCGTCTGTCAACATTTTCAAACATCTCCTCTGAAACCACAGGGCCAAATAAACTTAAATTTCATATGGAGATTCCTTAGGGTGCAGGAACGAAAGTTTGTTCAAATGGTCTTGGTAACATGACCAAGATGGCCAGCATGCCCATATAATCGTAAAAGCCCTTTAAAAATCTTCTCCAGAACCAGAAGGCCGATGACCTTGGGGCTTAAATGGTATGTAGCATTGTGGACATACTGGGCCTACAATGGGACCCAAGGTCCAATTGCTTCTCATGGGGGATCCGTACCAGTATAATGTATTTTTAATTTAAGGGACCTATAACCATTTGTGATTTTCCAAGGGGGGGGGGGGTCCCCCACTGGATCTGCCCTTTGGAGTCTTCTTATTTATAGATTTTAAAAACTTGTATATTATGCACATCGATAGCTCTGAGGATAGAATATGGTATGTCAACATTTTTTTTAATTTTCGCACGAAACAATCCCCCAATGAACAATATGCTATATGTAATAGAAGCTAGACTGTAACATACACCCCAGATTATGCTGCTTCTTCGAGAGACATCTGATCTGGGTTTACACTGATCATGCCTACTGTATTACTGGTAGAGTAAATTATTACTGTATTTGCTGTAGAGTAACCTTTTCCCATGTCAAAATTCATTAGTCAGGAATTATTGCCTTTTAATGCTGACAGACATGTAACATATTTTTGTTTCTTTCTAGTTTTGTTGGTATTGTGTGGGTGTAAGAGAAGTGGCATCTTCGCAAGACAAGGGTACTAAGTCCACTTCGTTCCTTATGTATTAGGAACGAAGTGGACTAATAGTACCCTTGTCTCAGGGTTCACACAGGCTTAAAAAGTACTTGAATATGCAGGACTGTCTTGAAAAGTCCTTGAAAATAAAATTTGCCTTGAAAAGTATGTGAAAAACATTAAGGCCTTGAAAAGTCCTTGAATTTTACCATTTGCAAGAGGATTTAACACTGTTCTTTGGAGGCCTAAATCCGTATAAAATTGTGATTCCTTTATTTTGAGCAGCATATGCTGCACCAAATAAAGGCACCATAATTTTACACTGATTTTCTAAAACTAATATCTTTAGTAATGGACTCTAGCATTTCAGAAGTAGAATTTTTAAAAACGTGTAAATCAGTATTTTTCATATGTTGTCAGTCCTTGAAAACAGTAGGAAAGTCTTTTAGAAGTCCTTGAAAAGTCCTTTAATTTTACATGAACTTGCCTGTATGAACTCTGTGTCTTGCGAAGATGGAGAAGTGGATGCTCAAGGTGGCAGTTTTAACTTATAGAGGTCCAATTTTGCAAACATAATGGCTACATGTTTCATATTATTTTCCAAGTGTACTGTGCTGGCTTTAAAAAATTGAGTCGTCTTGACTGGTTGGCTTTAAATGTCATTAACTATACAGTCAAACCTCTTTACAACCACACTATTTGTCCCCAAATATTTTGACGTTAAACTGAATTTCTGTTGTAACGAATTCAAATTTAAGCTAAACTGGTACATTTGGGCAAATACACTTGACTTTGTAAAGAATTTTGCTGTTATAAAGAATGTCACTATAAAGAGTTTTCACTGTACCATCTTCGATGGCCATTGTTGGATTTTAATGGTATCTTCATGGGTAAATGCTCATGACTACACATAGTTATTTTGGAATTGCCTTGACCAGTTGATAAACTTGAATGTCTTGACAGTAATGCTTTCATGATTTTGCTTTGATTATGATTCATTGACAGACTACAATTTATTAAGTACAGCTAGCTGTCATGTTGCCTTGACCAGCTGACATGATTGACTTGAAAAATGTCATAAAATGGCCTTGAATAGTTGTCATAGATTTGCTTTGACCAGCCCTTAATTCAAACTATCGATGGTATTTGCCATTTCTATGGTGTTTGGCTGGACGGCCAATGGTGGCCGAAGACTGTGTGCCAATATATTGGGTGTTGACTGGGAAGTAAAGCATAAAATCATGCAAGCAAACCATGTGGGAATCCAGAGGGGGGGACAGCTGGGGTTCCGGACCCTCCCTGAAAAATCACAAAAATATAGGGTTTCTTAGCAGTACTGGTCCGGATCCCCTTAAAAATCACAAAGCTACCAAGCCAGCATGCAATGTTGGGCCATCATCGGCACGCCAGTGAAACCCCATTTAAATGGTGTTTCGCTGGCGGGCCGATGATGGCACAATTTTAGTTGTATTTAGATCCACTCATACTCTAAAAAAAAGTTGGACCCCCTCTGAAAAAACTTTCTGGATCCGCGCATGCAAACAAAACTTGACTCAATTAATTGGTTGTTGAGTGCAATTGTTAGCATAGTTTAGAAGTTAGCAATGTGCCAGCATCTTACTACCAGAGGCTTGTTTTCTGAAGGCGTGTATGATGATAAATATTCAGAAGTAAACAGATTGCTATAAGAGATGAAATTGTTCTGTCTAAACCAGGAGATTTATATTGCCCAGTAGTGCAATTTTGGTCAGTCTTTTACTGTTTCTTTGTAATGTAACTGACTTTAGTGTAACTGTGTTGGCTTATTGGCGTTTTGTCCTGATCTTTGTGTGCCCAGTACGTAAATGTTCTAAAATTTTGACACATTTCTTTTTCTGGCTGGAATTATCATGCATATGGCTTGAATTCACAATAGAAAACAGGGAATACCTTATAAGCCATAATCATGCTGACTGCTTCTTCATTCTGCTTTGTTTGTTTATACCCGTAGCCTTTTTGACAGGCAGTCAGGTTTTCAAAATTTTTGAACTATCATAAGCACAAGTGACCTGCATAATGCTTATTGGTAGAGTGTAAGGGTTTCAGCTGGGCGCTGTTCCATTGTCATATGAAAGACTTTAATGCAAAGTAACAGTTTAGGGAGCACAGTGGCTCAGTGGTAGAGTGCTCGACTCGAGACCGAGGGGTCTCAGGTTCGAGCCTCATCGGTGTCACTGTGTTGTGCCCTTGAGCAAGATACATTTATCCTAGCTTAGTATACTGTTTCAACCCAGGAAGACCTGTCCCTACATAACTGAAAGATTGTTGATGGGACATAAAGAGTCAAATCAAACAAACCAAGTTGCTATTTGCTTAAAGTTTGTGTCGCCCGGCGCAATTTAAGTTCATAATAACTCACTTGGCTGTGAGGGGGAATGAAAACTAAAAGTCCAAGTTCTATTTTCCATGGTGATTATTATTCTTTTCTTCTTCACCATAATGTCCACCTGGCAGTTCTAATATCAAACTGTTTACAAGTGCAATCTCTTAATTTAAACCTCTACATTTTCAAACTCTATATTTTGGCGCCTTAATTATCATTCTCTTTTCTCATTTAAAACACAGTCCTCTCTTATCAATATCTAAAACCTCTCTCCTCCAAGAATTCAAAATCCTGCACCCCCTGCATCTTAATTGATTCCCAGCATTCTCTCTTCCCTCTCTTTTTGTATCCACCAATCAAAATCTCTCTTACCACTCCATCTGAATAAACATCCTTAGAGACAGCCTAATTTGGGAGACCCCTCACTGCTGATAAGCTAACCCAGGTGCCAATTTCTTCAAGAGTGTCTAGACTCCAGGGCCTCTAATTAGGAAGACTCTTAGGGTGTAATATGATCTGGCCAGACTGCAGCCAGGTCCAGCACTTTACACAGATATTAATTAAGAAATGCTGATTTCTGCATTTTAAACAATATAAGAATTAAACTTAAACAGTTATTGATTTAAACCTTTAAACTTATGTCTTGAGTGAATATATTTAAATTTTAATAAATTTAATTGAAACTCTAATTAAAGAATTTTAAACTTTAATTAGCCTGGTGATAGATGCTCCTTCTCCAACCAAATTTGCTCCTGCAAATTCAAGAATAAATTTAATGTATATATATATATAGATATTTTATATCACCAACCCGTTTATTCAAACATAACCAATCAAACTGATTTTCTCTATCACAAGCTGCCTCCATCAGACATGTGACAAATTAAGTCAGATTTGACTTATTTGCTGGAGAAGAATCATCTAACATCTCAAACAATATTTTCTTAATGCATTAAAACATAATTTACTGCCAGGTGGAATCAAACATAGTAATATACATAAGCAAAAACATGAGAATTAAACAGAAACAAATATGAGTCAGAGCTCCAGATAAGCAACTTTAGAGAGTGTAGAATTTTCATAACTTATGTGTTACTTATAGATTTGTCTCACTGAGACAATTCTTTTGAGTACACATACTATTTTCTTATAAAATACTAGAACATAAAATATTTCATAACGCACTCTATTATCTGGAGACCTGAAAGATGGATCAATTTCAGAGTCACTTCACTGGATGTTCAGAGTTTGTAAATGGTGTTAACAAATTCAGCTTACAGTTCTTTTACCACAAATACACTTTGTTTATGCTGCAGAGTCACATCACTGTCACAAACTTATATTTTTCACTCATTGTAAGTGTGATCTTCATTTTTGGAGAATTAGGTACCAGAATATATCTTGCTTTCAATACTATTGTGAAATGAAAAAGACTAATTTAGGCCGTCACTTGTTGGTTACTCACATATATTATCTATATGTTTTGCTATGCTTATACCCCATATTATCAAATACTGTAGAGAAATGACAGAGGAAATTATGCATAAATTTTAAATTCTACCCACACATTGCACTAAATTATCATTCTCTTTTCTCATTTAAAACACAGTCCTCTCTTATCAATATCTAAAACCTCTCTCCTCCAAGAATTCAAAATCCTGCACCCCCTGCATCTTAATTGATTCCCAGCATTCTCTCTTCCCTCTCTTTTTGTATCCACCAATCAAAATCTCTCTTACCACTCCATCTGAATAAACATCCTTAGAGACAGCCTAATTTGGGAGACCCCTCACTGCTGATAAGGTAACCCAGGTGCCAATTTCTTCAAGAGTGTCTAGACTCCAGGGCCTCTAATTAGGAAGACTCTTAGGGTGTAATATGATCTGGCCAGACTGCAGCCAGGTCCAGCACTTTACACAGATATTAATTAAGAAATGCTGATTTCTGCATTTTAAACAATATAAGATTACAGATAAAAATAAGAATTCAACTTAAACAGTTATTGATTTAAACCTTTAAACTTATGTCTTGAGTGAATATATTTAAATTTTAATAAATTTAATTGAAACTCTAATTAAAGAATTTTAAACTTTAATTAGCCTGGTGATAGAATTTTAATAAATTTAATTGAAACTCTAATTAAAGAATTTTAAACTTTAATTAGCCTGGTGATATTTAAATGAAGTCCTTTCATTGTGAGCGACTGCTGTAAAAGTTATTGCCAAAAACCTGAGTTGAAATTTAATCCATATAAGCCGGTGTCCTTTTTGTGGGACTAAAGCAAACAGTGCAGACCCAGATCAGACTCTGCACAATGCGGCGTCTGATCAGGGTCTTCACTGTTTGCTTACAGAATGTTCTGTTAAAATTTAAATAAAAATGAAAAATACAACCTTAGTCTGTACCCTTAAAATGAAAATGGACTGGTCCAACTGATAATAGTGGGAAATTCCATTCGGCTTATAAGGGTTTAAAAGGTAGACCTGATGACATGCCATTATGCTTATGATTTTCACTCTTTAGAAGTGGACTACTGGTATTATTAGGATGAACTGGTATATGTTTGCATGTTAACCAGGGTTGCCACGGTCAGGGAAAAAGTTCTGGAAAATGAAAATTTTTCCAGGTCATGGAAAAGTCAGGGAATTACATTTTCAGTCAGGGAAATTTAAAAAAAATGAAAAAAGTCATGGAAAAGTCAGGGAATTTCAAAATTTTCCTAAAAAGATGCTAGTTAACAGGCTTCTTGAAATTTTAGTTTTCATAATTTGCAAGCAATATTAGAAAAGGAATGTTTCTGAACATAAATTGCAAGCAATTTATGTTCAGAAACATTCCTTTTCTTATATTTATGGTTTAAGATTTTTCTTTAAAGATGAAATCAGCAAGTTCAAATATTTGTGCAAAATCTTCGAATAGTCGATGGATGAAAATGGCTAAAATTGGCCTTCCAAAAGGGTCTGGAAAACAGTTGAAAGTCAGGGAAAAGTCAGTGAAAAGTCAGGGAATTTTGAAAAGGATATTGAGTGGCAACCCTGGTTAACATTTAGTTATTTTGAGGCCTTGGTGTCAGCATAGAACTCGATCTTTCACTAAATGTGTTAGGCCATCTATACGGTAAATGACAAAGGTCCCTTTGCAAGAAAATCTGTTGTTTTTTTTTGCATATGGGCAATAAAGGGACATACCATCTAACACAACTGCACAGTCTGAGCAGCACCTTTGTTTTTAATTCTCTGATATGCATAATACAAATGTAAGTAAACTTGCTCAATGCCAAACTATAAAATTCTCTTCAAACCCCATGCAGGATAATTTTAAGAGTGTGTAATATGAAACAATTTTCTTGTTTCTTTTGCAAAATAAATATTGTGGGTTCTCTAAAGAACCCTCTCAATGAGATGATTCTTTTGAGTGCCCACTATTATACACATTTTAAAGTCTTGGAGGAGATTGATAATACCCAATGGAGTAATTATGGCCCTCCCTCAGACTTCTCTGTCACATGAATTTAGAGCCTTAAGAGCCAAAATAACCTTTTTCGAAAAATTCTAAAAGAGTGTCATACAATTTGAATCCAAATCAGTCCTGTCATCTTGTTGGTCCTGATCTGGGTGCAAAATGTTTGCAATGGTTAATCTTATCAGCAGATGACAGAAGTCAGGTAAAGAAATTCTAATACCTGTATGCATGGTTTGTACAATTTTTCAGGGTCCAGTTCAGTTGCGTTTTGAGAAAGTTCAGTCTGGAAGTTTACCGCCCAAGTTCGGAGAAGTCAAGTATGATGCTGGACCAGAGGACAAATTCGTAAGTACAAGAACCATTTTAAATTTTCAGCAGATGATCATTGTCAAATTGTTTAGCATTCCTTGTGAATTGTCTGCTGGTGTGAATTGACTTCCAGTAGACTTGTATTATATGGGCCTCAACGAGACTCAAATCAGTCTCATCAGATACAGAGATTAGCTAGAAAAAAGAAATCTCGCTTGTAGCAAGTTGAGACAGACATTAGAATCAAAACCCGTATGATTAGCTTCTGGATGAATATTGTGAATGGTAATTTACAAACAAAACTATCAAAATGGTCATACTTGCTTCTACTAGGAGAATATGATGGTGGCATCTATCAACATAAATGGATCCATTGTATTAAACAAATTCTAATATCTGTTGGGCGTCCTGATCTTTTAAACAAGGAAGTCATTGAAAACCCCAAATCATCTTTCAAACCCTATCAGACCTTTATGTTCAGGAGTGGCATAACAAAGTAGCCTCATCCTCTAAAGGAAAGAATTATAATTTTTTCAAGCAAGATTTTAATTTTGAAAATTACCTAATCAAACTAAATAGGAAGCACTGTTCTTCATTGTTAAAGTTCAGGTTAAGTAATCATCGGCTTCCGGTTGAAACTGGTCGCTGGGATAACACACCCTTAGAAGACAGAAAATGCACATTATGTAGCAAACATGATATTGTTGACGAATTTCACTATCTTTTTGTTTGTGATCACTTTATATCTGACAGAAAGAAATTTTTAAGTTCATATTTTTACAAAAGTCCAAATATTATAAAATTCAAAGAACTATTTTCTTCAGCAAATACCAGGAAGCTTGTAAAGTTATCAAGTTTTGTAGAAATTATAATGAATAAATTTCCAAGTGCAGCATAACCTTAAAAGAGTCAATCATTATGATAATATGCATCTTACTATTTCATGGCCAGGCCTTGAAATATCTCAAAATAGGCACTTGCCCTGCATCACAAAAATTATTGACATATATGGATAAAACATTAATTTACATTGGAAATCATCCAAAATACCACTTGCCCTGCAGCCTGAGGCACTCGTAAATACGAGCGAACGAGTGGATTTTTCGAGCCCTGATGGCTCAATATTTCATGGGAATTGCCTGATTACAGACAAAACATATGATATGCCATATCATGTGAATTGTCTATAATCAATAATGTGAAGCCTTATTTTGTTTCTTAATGAAGCAACATACCTACTGTAAGTAATAGAAGGCTCTTTCAGGGTTGATTTTGCTCGCATTTCAATTTTCACCTTTTGCATGCTCTTTGTACTTATGTATTTTATGTATATCACGTATATGCTTTGTTTTTGTACCTTATGCTCTTACGCTACCTGTGAGTGGCCTGAGTTTTATGTCAATAAAGATATGTTCTGTTCTGTTCTGAGATATGATACTTACCAAAAAGCGAAAAACAAAGGTGCTGAACAGTCTGCGCAGGTGCACAGGCTGGTCTGCGCCTTTGTTGTTCGAACACACTGAAGACAGGTTTTCCCAAGTCAAGGCACATAATCTTCATAATTCCCCCCCCCCCCCCCCCCCCCCAGCCAAATCAAGAATGAATGAACCATTTAAAAATGCAGTCCTTGAGTTGTGTAAGGGTTAAAAAGAGAGGATTTTGCATGTCAGTTCCACCAACGTTTAAACCATAAAGCGCCACCTATAATTTGTAGCAGCGCCACCTATAATTTGTAGCAGATAACAATTTCAAATTTTGCTGCTTTTTCAAAAATAACAAATAAAGTATGATATTTCATGAGAATGGTTTGCTATTTTTGTTGAGAGTTAGGAAAGATGTTGCAAAATTTGTCATCTGCTGCAGTCCTGATTGGCACTTTAAGGGTTAATGATGTCATGTTTTATTGTGATGTTAAAATAATTGCTATTATGTAGGCATTGTAATCACTAATAAGCAAAACGTTCAACAATACACAATGTTACTGGAATACAATATACCCCTGTTACAGAGTCCATGCTGCAGCCAGTTGGTCTGAGTTGCTAACAGACACCTGAGGCTCTCTTGCGTCAGTTTTCAGCTTGTTTTTTTGTTCTATATCCTCATTATTGGTACATGGCAGGAAGAAACAACATAGTTACAAGTAACCTAATTAATTACAGTAACTTTGATCTTAAAATACCATATTATCCCTAACTATATAACACACCTGCAAAGACGAGCCACTCAGTTTAAATGCTGTGTAATCCCAGCTTACTAAAAGTAAGTAAGGGTGCAAAGATCAGGAATTGATACAATCTAGTACCACACCTGACACAGGATACCAATGGGAAAGTGACAAACTCAAAGTTAGACACCACAAACGAGAGCCAAGATCCTGATGATTGGAATAAATAAAAGCATTAAAATTAAAGTGCAGGGAGACTTTGTAGGGCCGCCACGCAGCACAGACAAAACAACCCTGATACACATTTCTGTATTTTCTAGAGGACAAACAACACAAGTTAAAAGTGAGTCTAGAGGGGTGTTTAGACGGCATGAGGGTGTTTAGACGGCATGATTTAGTCGTCCTGACTTAGTCGTACATTACAAATCAGCTCGTGTAAACACTGCTATTACAGAGTCATATATGATTTTAGAGTCAGGACGACATGTCATGGGGGATAGAACTGGTTCTATTTGCCATTGTAAAATCATGGCGAATTAGCCAATCAGCTTAGAGGTCACTGGGGTTAATTGCTTTCGGAGCAAGATAAAAAAAAGAGATAACCCTAAACATGCCAGTATTTGTCCTGAAAATGGTGTCTGCTGCATATATTCAAGTGCACTTCAGAGGAGATCTTATCATGGTAGTAAACACTATAAACCCTGACCAGACTGCTTCCAGGGAACTGTCTGATCTGGGTCCATATTCTTCGCCATAAAGAATACCTAAGAACATAAGCAGATGAAATAGTAGATGACAAAAGTCGTGACTTGCAGGAATGAGTTTTAACATATGTACTTAGCTATAGCAATGCAACAAATGTAGAGCATGATGAGATAGCTCAAGGTGCCCAGTCAGTTTTCTTCACTGTTGAAAGAAATCACACATGACATTGTAATGCCGTCTAAACAGAAAAATCATACACGACAAAAGTATGATTTTGTCAGGCTGACAAAATCATGCCGTCTAAACAGGCCTTGATTTTGTCAGCCTGACTTAGTCATACATTACAAATCAGCTCGTGTAAACACTGCTATTACAGAGTCATATATGATTTTAGAGTCAGGACGACATGTCATGGGGGAAAGAACTGAATCTATTTGCCATTACAAAATCATGGCGAATGAGCCAATCAGCTTAGAGGTCACTGGGGTAAATTGCTTTTGCAGCAATATAAAAGAGATGACCTTAAACATGCCAGTAGTTTTTCCTGAAAATCGTGTCTACTTATTAACCTGCTGCATATATTCAAGTGCACTTCAGGGGAGATCTTGTCATGGAAGTAAACACTATAAACCCTAACAAGACTGCTTCCAGGGTACAGTCTGATCTGGGTTGATATTGTTCGCCATAAAGAATACCTAAGAACATAAGCAGATGAAATAGCAGATGACAAAAGTCGTGACTGGCGGGAATGAGTTTAAATACATGTTCTTAGCTATAGCAATGCAATGATGTAGAGCATGATGAGATAGCGCAAGGTGTCCAGCCAGTTTTCTTCACTGTTGAAAGAAATCACACATGACATTGTAATGCCGTCTAAACAGAAAAATCATACATGACAAAATCATGTATGATTTTGTCAGGACGACTAAATCATGCCGTCTAAACACCCCTTAGTCAGTAATCTGACTTCTATGGGGAGCTAGGATAATATAAGTTCAAGACCCTTAATTTCCAATCGCAGAAGACACAAAAAAGCATGCAAAAGTACTTAGCATTCAAAGAGACACACCTTGCTTGTCATCAGTTAGCTTCTTGGGCTGATGCCATTATTGCCATCAGAGCAAAGTTGCAAAAGTAATGGTTTGTTGCAATAGTACTAGTGGATTATAGTAATTTTGGCATCTTTGTATTGTTCCTATTTTACATTCTTAGCTGGGTGCCAATGACCTAAGATTGACGTGACTTTTCATCTATTTTGGTACATAGTATTACATAGAGAATAGCAAACTGTGTTTCTTTGCTGTGAAAATTATGTCACAAAGGATTGGTGGTGATTCAGAAAAAAATGAGTCTGTAGGACGAGTTATTTACTAAATCAACACCATTTCTGAGGGACATAATTTTCATACCAAGGAAACACAGTTTACTATTCTGTATATTATAAACCTTCCAGTGACGTTTTAATGTCAAAAAAGGAAGAAAAATCACATTTTTTTAAAAGATCCACAATGATAGATAGTGCGTAGTAATACATTGACATGCAAATGATGATAGTCGTGTGACATAGCCCTGCCTTCATGTCATTCACCTGTAATTGAAAAAAGTAGTCCCCCCAAAATCATATCATCACTAGTGAGATATCAAAAACTGTTATCATCACTAGTGAAATATTTCACTCCTCAAGAGACTAAACTATCTCACTGCAAACCAATAAGAAATTTATGCCAGGTAATATTATTATCTATTTCATCAGTTCTCTTGTGTGCTGAAGGCAATATGAAATGGTCTGATAGCCAAGATGACCACCATGGTGTAGCAATTTATTATGATCAGTCTCAACCTGGCTAGCCATTTTGGCCCTTTTCGGGCCTCAAGTTTAAAATATACACTAAAAAAATCTTTCAGGAACAACATCAGAGTGTCAAAGAGTTTGTATCCAGATAGACCAGGCCAGCTGTTTTGTTGAAGATTATCAGCAGGAGAACAAAATTCGCCACTAGTGGGGAAAGAGTTCTGCAGTCCCTTTATTGCACACAGATCTGGATATAAGTTATATAACACAGTCCTGTTGTTCCTTGAGCAAGACACTTTATCCTCGGCTTAGTACTGGTTTATCCAGGAAGACCCATCCTGACATGACTGAAAAATGTTGACTGGGACCTAAAAAATGAAACCAAACAAACAAACAGGCTCCTATTTTCATTTTACCATGAAATTTTACGAAGGAATTATAGGAAAATGACCATTTTTTACAATTTAAGGAATTACATGATTTTGACTGGTCATTTCCTTTAATTCCTTTGTAAAATTGTCCCTTTATAAATAACATTAGATTCGCTTATTACACAGTTGTATTGTTATAGCATTATAAAGGGACTGAATTGTATTTACAAAAAAAAAATCTTCTGGAACTAAACAGATCTACTGTAAGCTGAAGCTCGGAGAGGAAAAAAACACATGTTATTAGGATAAACATGGCTGACCATAAACCACTTTGTTATTTTAACATAATCAAACACATGTACTGGCATCGCTGAGAGCAAAATGAAACATACACTTTCTGATCAGTATAAATTGGCAATCTATCCTAAAGTCTTGGATAATTATTATCTTAATATTTTGAGGCTTCCAAAGAGTGCAGGGTAAGACTTACTTTTGTATTTAACATTTTAATAATATTTTGAAAGGATATTAATGTTTATCATCTGATGGTGCATCACATCTTTGCAAGCCAAGGGTACTAACTCCACTTCGTCCCTTACGAAGTGGAGTTAGTACCCTTGGCTTGGGAAGATGAGTGCATCAATTCTATATGCATGGGGTTTTGACTCGTGACTCTCAGACCAAAGTTGATCACAGTATATTGGAAAATTTTGTGTGAGTTATTTTTGCAAATAGCATCAAAGTACATATTTGCCACGTTAAAAATTTGTGACGAGGGCATGATTTACCTACAGTAGTAAACGACAGAGTGATTGAGCCATTTCACATGGGTTTCAGTTTCACAAAACTTCGCAGCTGCAACTGCAAAGTTTTGTGAAAATAAAACCCTCACAATTCAGATCTCAGGCCATCCATTTACATTTAGCTCTGTTTGGAATCCATACAAATGGACGATGGTATTTTGTTTTTGTTGGACTAGACAATATCAAGGGCTTAAGCATTTGTTGGCAATGTCGAGAGCTAATGCATCATGTCTCATTTGGCTGTGTCAAGTGTCAATGCAGTGTCAAGAACTTAAGCATTTGCTGGCAGTGTCAAGGGCTAATGCACCATTTGGCTGTGTCAAGTGCCAATGCAGTGTCAAGAGCTTAAGCATTTGTTGGCAGTGTCAAGAGCTGATGTTCCATTTGGCAGTGTCAAGTGTCAATGCAGTGTCAAGAACTTAAGCATTTGTTGGCAGTGTCAAGAGCTGATGTTCCATTTGGCTGTGTCAAGTGTTAATGCAGTGTCAAGAGCTTAAGCATTTGTTGGCAGTGTCAAGAGCTAATGTTCCATTTGGCTGTGTCAAGTGTTAATGCAGTGTAAAGAATTTAAGCATTTGTTGGCAGTTATAAGAGCTGATGTTCCATTTGGCTGTGTCAAGTGTTAATGCAGTGTAAAGAATTTAAGCATTTGTTGGCAGTTATAAGAGCTGATGTTCCATTTGGCTGTGCCAAGTGTTAATGCAGTGTCAAGAGCTTAAGCATTTGTTGGCAGTGTCAAGAGCTAATGTTCCATTTGGCTGTGTCAAGTGTCAATGCAGTGTCAAGAATTTAAGCATAAATTTTGTTGGCAGTGTCAAGAGCTAATGCGCCATGTGGCTGTGGCAAGAGTCAATGCAGTGTCAAGAGCTTAATCATTTGTAGGCACTGTATCAAGAGCTAATGCGCCATTTGTCTGTGTCATGTGTTAATACAGTAACAAGAACTTAATCATTTATTGGCAGTGTCAAGAGCTAATGCACCATTTGGCTGTCTCAAGTGTTAATGCAGTGTCAAGAACTTAAACATTCTTGATAGTGTTAAAGGTTTCTGTGCTACTTGACTGTTTTAAAGTGTCAATGTAATGTCTGTCAAGAGCTTGAGTTTTGTTTGTTCAACAGTGTCTAGAGTATTGCGCGTTGTTCTGCAGTGTCATATTGTCAAGAGCTTGATCATTGATTAGTAGTGTGAAGAGCTAGAACATAGGTTGGTGGTTACAAGAGATTGAGGATTGGTTGATCAGGTCAAAAACTTTAGCATCAGTTGGTTGTGTCAAAAGCTTGATTATTTGTAGGTAGTGCCATAAGAGCCTGATCGTTGGTTGGTATTGTCAAGCGCTTAAGCATTTGTAGGTACTATCAAGAGATATGGAGTGCAGTGGCTCAGTGGAAGAGTGCTTGACTCGAAATCGAGAGGCCGCGGGTTCGAGCCTCACCGGCGTAACTGCGTTGTGGTCCTTTAGCAAGACACATTAATCCTAGCTTAGTACTAGTTCAAACCGGGAAGACCCGTCCCTGTTTAACTGAAAGATTGTTGATGGGACATAAAATATCAAATCAAACAAAAAGTACTATCAAGAGCTAGAGCATTGGTTGATCGTATCATATCAAGAGTTAAAGCATAGGTTGATGGTATCAATAGCTTGAGCATTGGCTGGTAGTATCAAGAGCTTGAGCATTGGTTGATGGTATCAATAGCTTGAGCATTGGTTGATATTGTCAATAGCTTGAGCATTGGTTGATGGCATCAATAGCTTGAGCATTGGTTGATGGTATCAAAAGCTTGAGCAGTGGTTGATGGAATCAATAGCTTGAGCATTGGTTGATGGTATCAATAGCTTGAGCATTGGTTGATGGTGTCAATAGCTTGAACATTGGTTGATGGTATCAATAGCTTGAGCATTGGTTGATGGTATCAATAGCTTGAGCATTGGTTGATGGTATCAATAGCTTGAGCATTGGCTGATGCTATCAATAGCTTGAGCTTTGGTTGATGGTATCAATAGCTTAAGCATTGGTTGATGGTATCAATAGCTTGAGCATTGGCTGGTAGTATCAAGAGCTTGAGCATTGGTTGATGGTATCAATAGCTTGAGCATTGGTTGATGGTATCAATAGCTTGAGCATTGGTTGATAATATCCATAGCTTGAGCATTGGTTGATGGTGTCAATAGCTTGAATATTGGTTGATGGTATCAATAGCTTGAGCATTGGTTGATGGTGTCAATAGCTTGAGCATTGGTTGATGGTGTCAAAAGCTTGAGCATTGGTTGATGGTATCAAAAGCTTGAGCAGTGGTTGATGGTATCAATAGCTTGAGCATTGGTTGATGGTATCAAGAGCTTGAGTATCAGTTGATGGTATCAATAGCTTGAGCATTGGTTGATATTGTCAATAGCTTGAGCATTGGTTGATGGTATCAATAGCTTGAGCATTGGTTGATGGTATCAAAAGCTTGAGTAGTGGTTGATGGAATCAATAGCTTGAGCATTGGTTGATGGTATCAATAGCTTAAGCATTGGTTGATGGTGTCAATAGCTTGAACATTGGTTGTTGGTATCAATAGCTTGAGCATTGGTTGATGGTATCAATAGCTTGAGCATTGGTTGATGGTATCAATAGCTTGAGCATTGGCTGATGCTATCAATAGTTTGAGCTTTGGTTGATGGTATCAATAGCTTGAGCATTGGTTGATGGTATCAATAGCTTTAGCATTGGCTGGTAGTATCAAGAGCTTGAGCATTGGTTGATGGTATCAATAGCTTGAGCATTGGTTGATGGTATCAATAGCTTGAGCATTGGTTGATGATATCAATAGCTTGATCATTGGTTGATGGTGTCAATAGCTTGAATATTGGTTGATGGTATCAATAGCTTGAGCATTGGTTGATGGTGTCAATAGCTTGAGCATTGGTTGATGGTGTCAAAAGCTTGAGCATTGGTTGATGGTATCAAAAGCTTGAGCATTGGTTGATGGTATCAATAGCTTGAGCATTGGTTGATGGTATCAAGAGCTTGAGTATCAGTTGATGGTATCAAGAGCTTGAGCATTTGTTGATGGTGTCAATAGCTTGAGCATTGGTTGATGGTATCAATAGCTTGAATATTGGTTGATGGTGTCAATAGCTTGAGCATTGGCTGGTAGTATCAAGAGCTTGAGCATTGGTTGATGGTATCAATAGCTTGAGCATTGGTTGATGGTATCAAAAGCTTGAGCAGTGGTTGATGGTATTAATAGCTTGCGCATTGGTTGATGGTGTCAATAGCTTGAGCATTGGTTGATGGTATCAATAGCTTGAGCATTGGTTGATGGTATCAATAGCTTGAGCATTGGTTGATGGTATCAATAGCTTGAGCATTGGTTGATGGTAGTTATAGCTTGCGCATTGGTTGATGGTGTCAAAAGCTTGAGCATTGGTTGATGGTATCAATAGCTTGAGCATTGGTTGATGGTATCAATAGCTTGAGCATTGGTTGATGGTATCAATAGCTTGAGCATTGGCTGGTAGTATCAAGAGCTTGAGCATTGTTTGAAGGTATCAATAGCTTGAGCATTGGTTGATGGTATCAATAGCTTGAGCATTGGTTGATGGTAGTAATAGTTTGAGCATTGGTTGATGGTGTCAATAGCTTGAGCATTGGTTGATGGTATCAACAGCTTGAGCATTGGCTGGTAGTATCAAGAACTTGAGCATTGGTTGATGGTATCACTAGCTTGAGCATTGGTTGATGGTGTCAATGGCTTGAGTATTGGTTGATGGTATCAAGAGCTTTAACATTAGTTGGTAATATCAATAGCTTGAATATTTATTAATGGTATCAAGAGCTTTATCAAGAGCTTGAGCATTGGTTTGATGGTATGAAGAGCTATGAGCATTGGTTGATGGCATGAAGAGCTATGAGCAGTGGATAGTGGGATTGTGTCACCCAGGTTAGTGATATCATAAGATTGGTCATCCAGGTTAGTTGTATCATGAGATTGGCCATCCAGGTTAGTAGTATCATGAGATTGGCATCCAGCTTAGTTGTGTCATGAGATTGGTCAGCCAGGTTAGTGGTATCATGAGATTGGTCAGGTCATCCAGGTTAGTGATATCATGAGATTGGTAATCGAGGTTAGAGATATCAAATGATAGGTCATCCAGGTTAGTGATATCATGAGATTGGTCATCAAGGTTAGTGGTATTATGAGATATGTAATCCAGGATAGTGGTATCATGAGATTGGTCAGCCAGGTTAGTTGCATCATGAGATTGGTCATCCAGGTTAGTGGCATCATGAGATTGGTCATCCAGGTTAGTGGTATCATGAGATTGGTCAGCCAGGTTAGTGATAACATGAGATTGGTCATCCAGGCCAGTGGCATCATGAGATTGGTCATCCAGGTTGGTTGTATCATGAGATTGATCATCCAGGTTAGTGGCATCATGAGATTGGTCATCCAGGTTAGTGGTATCATGAGATTGGTCATCCAGGTTAGTGGTATCATGAGATTGGTCATCCAGGTTAGAGGTATCATGAGATTGGTCATCCAGGTTAGTGGTATCATGAGATTGGTCATCCAGGTTAGTGGTATCTTGAGATTGGTCATCCAGGTTAAAAGTATCATGAGATTCGTCAGCCAGGTTAGTTGAATCATGAGATTGGTCAGCCAGGTTAGTGATAGCATGAGATTGGTCATCCAGGCCAGTGGCATCATGAGATTGGTAATCCAGGTTGGTTGTATCATGAGATTGGTCATCCAGGTTAGTGGCATCATGAGATTGGTCATCTGGGTTAGTGGTATCATGAGATTGGTCATCCAGGTTGGTGGTACAATGAGATTTGTCATCCAGGTTAGTGGTATCATGAGATTGGTCATCCAGGTTATTGGTATTATAAGATTGGTCATCCAGGTTAGTGGTATTATAAGATTGGTCATCCAGGTTAGTTGTATCATGAGATTGGTCAGCCAGGTTAGTGGTATCATGAGATAGGTCATCCAGGTTAAAAGTATCATGAGATTCGTCAGCCAGGTTAGTTGTATCATGAGATTGGTCAGCCAGGTTAGTTGTATCATGAGATAGGTCATCCAGGCCAGTGGCATCATGAGATTGGTCATCCAGGTTGGTTGTATCATGAGATTGGTCATCCAGGTTAGTGGCATCATGAGATTGGTCATGCGGGTTAGTGGTATCATGAGATTGGTCATCCAGGTTAGTGGTATCATGAGATTGGTCATCCAGGTTAGTGGTATCATGAGATTGGTCATCCAGGTTAGTGGTATCATGAGATTGGTCATCCAGGTTAGTGGTATCATGAGATTGGTCATCAAGGTTAGTAGTATCATGAGATTGGTCAGCCAGATCATTGATATCATGAGTTGGGTCATCCAGGTTAGTGGCATCATGAGATTGGTCATCCAGGTTAATTGTATCATGAGATTGGTCATACATGTTGGTGGTATCATGAGATTGGTCAGCCAGGTTAGTTGTTTCTTGAGATTGGTCTGCCAGGTTAGTGGTATGAGATTGGTCATCCAGATTAGTGGTACCATGAGATTGGTCATCCAGGTTAGTGTTATCATGAGATTGTTCATCCAGGTTAGTGGTATCATAAGATTTGCCATCCAGATAGTTGTATCATGAGATTTGCCATCCAGATAGTGGTATCATGAGATTTGCCATTCAGATAGTGGTATCAAGAGCTTGATCATCCATGTTACGATGATGTTAGGGCTATCATGAGATTGATAATTGGTTAGTGGAATCATGAGATTGGTCATCCAGGTTAGTGGTACCATGAGATTGGTCATCCAGGTTAGTGGTGTCATGAGATTGGTCATCCAGGTTAGTGGTAATATGAGATTGGTCATCCAGGTTAGTTATATCATGAGCTTGGTCATCCAGGTTAGTGGTATCATGAGATTGGTCATTCAGGTTAGTGGTATCATGAGATTGGTCATTCAGGCAAGTGGTATCATGAGATTTGTCATCCAGGTAAGTGGTATCATGAGATTGGTCATCCGGGTTAGTAGTATCATGAGATTGGTCATCCAGGTTAGTGGTATCATGAAATTGGTCATCCAGGTTAGAGGTATCATGAGATTGGTCATCCAGGTTAGTAGTATCATGAGATTGGTCATCCAGGTTAGTGGTATCATGAAATAAAAATTGGTCATCCAGGTTAGCGGTATCATGAGATTGGTCATCCAGGTTTGTGGTATCATGAGATTTGAACATCCAGGTTAGAGGTATCATGAGATTGATCATTGGATAGGGGGATTGTGTCGTCCAGGTTAGTGGTATCATGAGATTGGTCATCCTAGTTAGTTGTATCATGAGATTGGTCATCCTGGTCAGTGGTATCATGAGATAATAATGGTCATCCAGGTTAGTTGTATCATGAGATTGGTCATCCAGGTTAGTGGCATCATGAGATTGGTCATCCAGGTTAGTGGTACAGTGAGATTGGTCATCCAGGTTAGTGGTATCATGAGCTTGATTGTTGGTTAGTGGTATTTAAGGATTGGTCATTGGTTGGTAGTGTCTGGACCTTGATCTATAGCTTCAAGAATTATAGTGGCTTGAAGACTAAGTTGTGTCACTCAGCTTTGCCAAAAGTTTTTGACACAGAACTTAAAATACTGTTTCTGTTGAAGGATTTAACTCTTTGTCTGCTATTGTTGTCTGCTGATAACCTTTGTAAACAGTTTTGACCCAGATCAGGCCCTACAGAAGTTCCAACACTCTAGATCTGATGGTATTTTGAAAAGTAAACTTTGAAAAGTAATCAGTATGCAAAGAGTTGAGATATATTTTAACATCTGCTCAGAAATTTTAAAGAATGAAGTGCCAAGTAAAAAAATAGACAAGAAAAAATATAGCTAAAAATATATTTTAGAAAGATAGCATAGAGTATTTATGTTCTGTTTTTGTTAAAAGAATGGAGACTTTACAATATTGTCTAGCTGATTTATAAGAGCAGCTGCTGAGTCACTTGTCTGGTATACTGAGGGTCACAGTTTGGATTTTCCTACCTTTCTGAAGTCTGGGCCAGGGGCCTGTTGAATTTTGGGAAAAAAACATTTTGAACCATCAACATTGAGAAAACGTGATGCAGCATGCAGGTTAGAATAACAGAATTGGACTGCCATTTTAAATTGTTTTAAAAACATTTGAAATTAGCACTGTCACATTTTGCTTTGCTCTTCATAATTACAAATATTTGCATAAAAATCTGAATGAATATATCTGTAACTTTGCTGTTTTTGGTCGCATTTTAATGAATTTTTCACCAAAATGTAAAAGGAAGAAATGCACCTTTAGTCATTGATTGAAGATATTAAGACCTAAATTCACTATACATCGAAACGAAACCTAAGGGAAAAAAGAATGCTCTTAAACCTATGAAGGCTTTCACACATACCCTGAAAGCGAAGGCCAGCAAAAACAAGCACAAATTGGATTTGTATTCTTAGGTTACCATAGAGAACATACATAAAGGCTTGGATGAATTTGAATTTTGGTCAGATCCCACTACAGGCTATGGAGTTAGCTGCCCTTGAGCGTCTGAAAATATAGTTTCCTC
Source organism: Loripinus fragilis (assembly GCA_964019695.1). NCBI lineage: Eukaryota > Metazoa > Mollusca > Bivalvia > Lucinida > Lucinidae > Loripinus > Loripinus fragilis. The sequence goes on along the minus strand of OZ026526.1, from coordinate 55,155,010 downwards.
AGGTTTTCTCTGCTTTTTTTATTCAGAACTTTTTAATACTGCGGCAGATAACCAGAACTGGCATAATATTTTCGGTGTTTGAATTAAGGCCTGATCTCTGTTTCAAGTTCTGAGTTACCTGCCTTTGAGCATGACGTAAAATATGGTGTCTCGAAACATTATGCTGGCTTCCAGGTGAGCGATTGTTGCCCTTCGGGCTACTTGTTTATTAACTAATGCAAGCATTACAGTACTTCTAGTATCTGAGTAATCACTGATTGCCTTTGCATTATACTAAGGTTTATATAAACAAAATTTTTGAACATAAGATTGTAAATATTTCCTTACCCATCAGTTTAAACATATGTTTTGGGTGCCCAAAAGAACCGTCTCAATGAGACGGTTCTTTTGAGTACCAACAACATATGTTTTGGTTTAGAAATAAGAAAATTAAAGTTTTTGGTACACACTCTTAACTAAAAACCTGCCTTTGTGATAAGTATATTCATGCTAAAACAAAATTAGAAATATGTTATAGAAAGATAATGATGATACTACCACTGACATTTTCTGACGTTTTTTTCTTTCTCAAGTATCTCATTATGTCTTTGATTACCAGGCTAAGGAGTATAGATTATTTGGCAGCTCTAAAAAAGATTTTCACCACCAGTTGTTATGCAGGTACTGTTTTGAAATGCTTGAATGCCAGATGCCAAAGTTAATTTGTAAACACATAGTGTTTCACATACTTCAAATTCTGAACTGTTTACCTGCATATAGCATGACAGGATTTTTGAGAATCGCATTCGCGGATCAAGAAAGTTTTGCCAGAGGGGGTCCAACTCTGACGGTTTTTTTTTTTTTTCAGATAATGAGGAAGAAAAGATCCAGATACCACTAAAAGTGGGCCATCATCGGCCCGCCAGCGAAACGCCATTTAAAAGGTGTTTTACTGGCAGGCAGATGATGGCCCAACATTGAATGCTGGCTTGGTTTTTCAGAGGATCTGGACCAGTATTGTTAAAAAACCTTATATTTTTTAGATTTTTCAGGGAGGGGGGGTCCGGACCCCCTGTCCCACCCTCTGGATCCGCCCATGCCCTCGGCTTTCTTTCAGATACAATCCAATCAGCTATAACCTGAATCTTTTGTATACTAATGGAGTCTTCCTTCTGGTTTGATACAATAAATTTAGGATGGTCCATTGTACATATCTAGGGGTGTTGGGGTATAATTTTAAAAAAAGTATTCTTTTGTCTGGAGATCTTCTTAACCTTTATAAACAGTGTAAACCTGGATGAAATGCTGCATTTAATCGTGGTCTACATTGTTTGCAAAAGTACTTGTTTAGGGGTTACCCGAATACAAAGGGCTAAGTAACGTGCTTAAAACCAAGTTATATCCTACATGTATTCTTAAAACCATGAGGATCCTGATCAACTGACTTCTGATGGAGGCTGTGAACTGGTGGTCACTATAGTGTGACGAAGTTCAAGGAGCTACATTGTACCACCATTTTCACATCCTGCCACCTCGATCTCTTAACAAGACCCGAGGCCATGTGTATAGCTCTTGCATGCGGAGCGCAACTGAAACTTAATTGGTAATTGGCCAAGGGGAACCTTCAGATCTTGCAGAGCAATAACTGGGCCATGATCAGACAAATCAAGCCAAAGAATGTGACCAACTTGAGCGTGAGGACCTTGACCTCATTTTGAGAGAGAGAAGGCTTCACTTGGTATGGCTATTTGGAGTGTTCTAGTCAAGAGTGCAGCCAGACTGCCAGAACACATATGGAAGGCACAGGCCTGAAGCAAGGGAGGCCCAAGGTGATTTGAATTAACGGAGAATGATTGACCACTTACTGGAAGCTCACGACAGTTGACCTCCAAGAAAGTAACACCTGCTTTGACTGCAGCTAGCCAGCTATCTGTAGTCTTGGGGCCTGCTGATGTAGATGATGCCCCTGCTATGCACCTGCTTATTAATCAAACGCCATGATGATGATGATGACGCCGATGTTGACAACAATATTATTGATGATGATCATGATGATAATGAATAAGTGAATTATAAACATTACCTATTGAAACCATATATGCAGACTGTACTGTGCAAATGAGAAACACATATATGTACTATTAATGTCTGTTGGAAGCTGCCCACGATTTCTAGGTTGAGTTGTCATATATTGTCATTGTAACAGTTTTATAAGCTTAGGTGTGAACTCCGAAGACATTGTAACTTGATTACTGGATATTGAACTTGGTCTGTCTTTATCATTTAATCCTTTTCCAGCCAGTAACGACTTTGGTTCAATGTCTCAGCTCCTCTCATCTGCTTAGTTCTTATGGTAACCTATATTGCAAACAAGATGGACCCAAATCAGTTATGCCCCGGGGGGCCAAAAAATAGCTCTACCCTGGAGTTCACATGTGTTGCTTAGACTTATATAAAGAAAAGTCTAGGTTCTACATTCTGTATGTTTAATGTAGCATACAAAGTGTTTAGTTTAGTTACGTTGCGTAATGGCGCCCATCATAACTTAGCGTAAAAGATGGAAAAATCTTGACATTTTCCCTCTGAAAATGGGATTTTAAGTAATTTTTAATGTCGTGTGATCAATAGAATCTAACATTCGTGCTCCTGTATTAATTGAATGTATTAAACTTGTTGCGAAAAAGAGATAAAATGCAAGGCTTGCCGAGCATTTTATCTCTTTTTCGCAACAAGTTTAATAAATTCAATAAAACAAAAGTACTCATGTAAGATCTATTATGTACGCAGTACTGTTGGTTTTCTAGGGCTACTGTTACATTATTGTCTTACTTCACTCTCAGAATACAGCAGGAAAATGTAATAAAACAAATTGAACTATCCATCAATGGAAATGATCTCAGGGTACCATACTTACCCTAAAATTGCAGAAGTTTTTTATGCTATTTACAAAATTGATTACTCCACATTATATATGGAACATGATCAGTTAAATCTGTTAGCGTAGAAAAGGAGATCTAGCGATAAGGCGTATATTTTCCCTAGTTGACATGTTTACAAAACCTTAATTTTCAAATTGCCCTGATGTTTTTAAAATTGGTCTGTTCCGGTAGTAAAATTTACATAGAAAGCATCAAAATAGGTTTCAAAGCGATTCATCATTTACAAAACCGTTAAAACTTGCGCCTTCTACTCCCACCCCTCATTTTACGTCTTTAGACTGGGTGCCGCTTAGACGAGAGTTTTAGTAAATCCTTTGCAGATTTTCCAAAAGTAAAAGTGCTAAAATATTAAGGATATAAGTGCCCTTCATTTTCGAAACTTTGCGGTATTCCTTCTGCGCATGCGTACGAAATATACTTAAAATTGTGACGTTTGTCATTGAAAAGACAAAACTGGCGTCTTTCAGTTTGTTTGTAGATGCTTTGCCCCCCTAGACCCAAGATGCCCTTTGGACAATTAAATGTCGCTATACAAATATATACCATATGTAAAGGGCGTCTTGGGTCTAGGGGGGCAAAGGGGTTGTATAAGCGAAAAAAGACATCAAATATCTGACAAAAAATAGACCACTTTGCAAGATGGTCGTTTTTATTGTACATCAACTGTATAAGTAGTTTAACTGTACATAGCGTGACAGGACGATTGGTACCCTTGTTTAACGGTCTAGTTCCCATATATGTTACTGAATAACAAGTCAGTTGATGATCAAAATAAATTCTCATTCAATAAGAAGTATATTTATTACATGCATTAAGGAAAATCCCGTTTTAAATATACAAATTCGGGGGCAATGGTGCATCGACGGCCCGTGTTGAATGTGCCTAGTTTCTCCAGTCGTTATTTCAACAAAATAAAACGAACGTCTCGTTTAGGGAGATTGCTCGCCTTAGCGCTAGAAATTCTTTGAAAAATTAAATGCTAAAAAATTACAGCCGAAACTCGAATCTCGTTAATTCCAATTAAGTCGTAGGGACTAGAGATTTTATCTCGAAGTATCGAAAGTTCGAATGATAGGGGGTGGACAAAATAATATGTATCACCCCCCAAAAAAAGATTATCAGTTTTTTCCTATCAAACAAAGTTTTGTGTGCGTAAAAGAAATGTCTCAGGGAGACATTTCTTTTACGCACACAAAACATGTGCTTTTATAGATAGTATTTCAAATTAAAGTTAATAAATAGGCCCTATTCTCTGAATTCATTGTGTCCGAAATTTATTTCAAATTTGCGAGTATTTTGAAAAAATCAGAGTTTGATTTTTCTTAGATGTTACTATAAGAGTATTATACCATTATGCTAAAAGGAGCAGTTTGATCCGGATCTGCAATGTTTGCCACTTTGACTTAATTCACCTTACACACTCAAACCAGTGGTTTTGCATCCCCCCCCACACACACACACCCCACAAAATAAAAAAAATGTCATAACATACATTCAATGTGGTCACTTCAATTTATCTGTGACCCTCAATTTATACAATAAACCATCCCAAATTTATGAATTTAAGCCAGATGGAGGAATCAATCCGAGTATATAAAAGGTTTAAATGTTGATCAAAGCAGTTCAATAATTACACAGCTAGAGAATTTTAATGTCGATATATTTAGGGTAATCACAGTAGCTAGTTTAATTAATTGCCATATTGGGAAATGTTATGGCATGTTAAGGATTTATTAGTACCTATTTCTGAGAGTCTATAATTTCTGGCATGCCAGTTCTGTATTTGGAATATATTGAACCATTGTTGGCCCAAACATTTTTTTGACAATCCATATGCTTGTAACTTTTACTTCAGAAGTGGCTGAGTTTACTGTCCTATAAAACCTTTCGATTTCAATGTGAATGTCTGCTACTTTTTTTTACCTAATATACAATTGTATGCCAATTTAGTTCCTATACAAGCCAAGCTTAAGAGTGCTTACAAAAAATAATTATCTTATTTCTCAACCAAAATTTAACTTATGTTGTGGGTACTCAAAAGAACCGTTTCGATGAGACGGTTCTTTTGAGCAACCAAAACATGTTAAAACTGATGAGGAAATATTTACAATTTTACGCTAAAAAATTGCGTATATCTAAACCTGTTAGAACTACTGGTTAATTTTCTCAGCAGGACAGAGGTTAATAACAATCATAGGGATCATGGTTTAAGTGTAGGCTATATCTCTTGATCTGATGCCAGTCTTTTTATAGCCTTATTGCTTTCTTCCTTCTCTTAATTCACACCTATCTGACATTAATGAAAAAGTAAGTGAGTATGACTAGGAAATGCCACAATCACAGACTGCAGATCATCGCACGGCAACGTGAAGAGGAGAAACAGAACACAGACAGCCACAAAGCAACCAGCTCTCTCTCAATCTTCCTCAGCAAGATGATTGCTTAACTAGAAAGGACACTCACATCACAAGTAACCAGCAAAAAACCTCAAACACAATGGAAGCAACAACAAGTTACAACATGCAATGAATATTTATTTACAACAAGATCACTGCCTTAACCCTTTACTCCATAGGCTATTTTTAGATTTTGACATCAATATCAAGATTTAAGAAAAATTTAAGTTTGAAAATATTATGGAATATGGAGCAGTTGAAGTTCATCATTTTGTTCTTTTGGAGAAAATAATATTTTCAAATACATGATATTGCAAAGGCATCAAAAGGCGATATTATGGATTAAAGGGTTAAATATATTTTACCTGAGCGGAATCTTCGCCCTAGATTCTTCTGTTGTTAACAAAAAAATTGTTAAGCTCGCAAGCTGCTTTTAATTTGTCTATGAATATCTTCCTTTAAAATGGAAGTACCTGGGTCCTTTTACTCTTTCCCCACCAGTGCTAAATTTTGTATATAACTCCTACTAGGAAAAGGATAAATTATGGAATTGCTCAGATCTGACCAGTTCTCCATACAAGCACTAAACTCATATGCAGTTATGGGTACATGAAATAGCTCGGACCCTGTTCCTGATTTTGGCTGTTAACTAATTCTATATTATTTTCATTTCAGGATATTAACTGTTTGATGGACTCTCATAATATTTCATTTGCTGTTTTTGCATCCCAACAGTATATTTATAGCTCTATATATCTTTATTTCAGGATATTAACTGTTTGGTGGACTCTCATGATATTTCGTTTGCTGTTTTTGCATCCCAACAGACCCATGAGGGAGTTAAACTCACCAACCTGACAGTTAATATATTGAAACTGAAAGGACATGTAAGTAACTTTTTTCTACTGTTCATACAAAGTCGATCGCTTGCATATGGACCACAACATGACAGAACCTGTCTTCGTGGTTTGCGACAAAGCAAGCTCCTCGCTACAGAGACTAACTAGAAATTTGAAATTTTGATCGGAGCAAGCCTAGATATGATTCTTTCCAGTAAGCGAATAACAAAGGCGCTGATCAGACTGCCAGGATGCGCAGCTGGTCTGCACCTTTGTTGTTCGCAAACCCCCGAAGACAAGTTTTCTCACCACGAGGCCCAATTATGCGACAAATGGGAAAGGCCAATGTGGTACGAAGTTTAGTAGTAGCTGAGATATGAGTCTTGAATCTTTTATGGGTTGCTATGGAAACCATACATTTTCACAGAGCCAAAACAGGTTAATTTTTTAGAATGACCTTTTTTCGCATTTAGGGGGTCCTAATGAACAATTTGGCAGCCACAAAAATTTGTCCTGGGGGTGCATGGTAATCTAAATTGGCCCCGGACTTCTATGGTAGGCTTGCTTCAGTCAATTTACAGATGGGGAGACATAATTTTTGTCTAAAAACACTGTTTTAATTATCCGTTGGTTTAACCAGATGTTTTTGGTGCTCAAAATAACCGTCTCATTGCAATGGTTCATTTGAGTACCCATTACATATGTTTTGTTTGAGAATTAAGAAAATTAGATATTTGATTACACTCTCTTATCTTAGAAGCCTGAGTACTATTATAACTTGGCTGTTCATGTACACGAAGGTGCAAGGTTTGGGGATTATATTGAGCAGTTGGCACAAAATGAGGTCTCATAATGTCTAGACTTCTAAATAGAAATTACAGGCCTAAAATAATCCTTAAGCTTGGCTCTCATATAAATGTATGCCGAACATGTTTTTGATGCGGATCCATTGAAACACTTTCTTGTACTGTTTGTTTGCGTGATGATTTACTCCCCATGTCATCAATTTTTGAGTCATGTTGCGACGTTTCCCTGGGTTGATCCAGTACTTAGCAGAGGATAAGGTATCATGCTCAAGGACACAACAGAGTTCCTTCAGTGAGGCTCGGATGAGTGGCCCCTTGATCTAAATTCGAGCACTTTACCACTGAGCCACTGCGTTCATCTTTATTTCTTGAATTGAATTGACTTGCAGAGAAATAACTTTAACATTATGCGGCACAATAATCTCACAAAGATAGATTTTAACCAGGTTTGCATTCAGATTCATCATTTCAACATGATAAAGGACTGATTGGTTAAATGTGGTGACCTTGATTTCTTAAGAGCTAAATGAATTTCTGATTTTTAAATCATACCATTTCTACTAATTAGGGGATAGCTATATTCAAAGTTTTTCATTTGGGCAGGTACATTGTCAGATATACTGTGGGAAAGTTAAATTTATGACGAAACATCAGTGGAGATGTTAAGGTTGATTTTCCAAAATATATCCAACCGTAAACATTTTGAATATGGTTATCCCCATTCTAATGCACTAGTAACATTTTTGCCTTCAAAAAGGCAAGGAAAATGTAGTATATTATGCCTACAGTCAGCGGCTGCCAGCTGCATAAAACCATTTGCCGACATTACATAATGGCATCGAGGTTCCAACAGTATATCCCAGGATATACCTTTACAAATTTATGATGTTATCCAATCAGACTTTGCATAAAACTTGCAAGTGCATTAGAATTAATGATCATATTCACAATAAAAAATGTTTATTTGCTAAAATATGTGGAGGGAAAAATGGACAGTTGAGATTGACAAAATAGTGCCTTTAGTGAAATTAACAGAAATTGACTTCACTATGCCACAGCTGAAGATACACTGTTTTAGATAGGGCAAGGACATGATAGCTACAGCTGTCTTTAGTGGTCGTGAGCGTAAAATTGTAAATATTTTCTTACCCTTCAGTTTTAACATATGTTTTGGTGTGCTCAAAAGAACCTCCTCATGGAGACGGTTCTTTTGAGTACCTACAACATATGTTTTGGTTGAGAAATAACAAAATTATTTTCCTGTTGACTTATATTTTTGTTTGTGTTACAGCTGAAGATACACTGTTTTAGAAAGGGCAAGGACATGATGGCTACAGCTGGCTTTAGTGGTCGACCAGACATCAAGGTGGTTGGAAAGCCGGTCAACCCATACCTGGTAAGTGTAACTGACTTGGGGTCAAGACAATATGAGCCACGACATGTTATTTCCAACAATGTGGCATTTTGAAATGAATAGACTCAGACGAGCCTGTGCAGCCTCCTTTTAGGCTTAGAAACTCCAAATGATGTTTGGTCAGTAGCTTAACAATATAAAATCCACTTGAAATAAGCAAGACCATCCTTAAAAAATTCATTGTTTGTCATCATGCGACAGACTCACACAAAATGCCACCTACCCAAAACGTTTTATGGTCGTTTCGGAAAATTATTTTTTTAATTCTAATTTTAGACATTTTGAATGTCTTTTCAATAAATCAATGGAAAAAAAACCCTTTATACCTACCTTAGTAACCTACCCACCTGGAAATTTATGAGTCGGTGACAGTAAACACATTGTTTTTAAGGATGGCCAAAACACCAAACAAGCAGTCCCTGATCAGACTGCTCCTAGAGGAGCAGTCTGATCAGGGACTATCTTGTTTGCACATGCTTCTTTCCTGTATGCGTGATTTAGTTTGTATTCGAAGAGTGTTATTATTACCTCAAAAATCAGGTTTGATTTATAAGGGAAACTCACATAAAAAAGAAAATGTGTCCAAAAAGACAGGCATTTTCACAAGAATAATTCTATTCCAAACTTGATCAATCAAAAAAGGTTGAGAAATAAGAAAGTTAGTGACAAATGAAGTTTTCAAAATAACCTATTAAGCGCCACCATTTTGAAATAAGAAAGTTATTGATAAATGAAGTTTTCATTACAACCTATCAGTGCCACCATTTTGAATATATAATGAGAAGTTAATGAGATGCATAACATCTTATTAAAATGCATAAAATCACACAATTTCTTGTATAAGTAATCCTTTAACGCTATATTTAATCTAGGCATAAGCATCAAAATGTAGTAAAAATATTTTCCAATTCTTGTTTGCTTGATTTTTGCATATATGAAGTTATGACATCATAAAATCAATAGGGAGCGCAGTGGCTCAGTGGTAGAGTGCTTGACTCGAGACTGAGGGGCCGCGGGTTCGAGCCTCACCGGCGTCACTGCGTTGTGGTCCTTGAGCAAGACACATTTATCCTAGCTTAGTACTGGTTAAACCCAGGAAGACCCGTCCCTACATAACTGAAAGATTGTTGATGGGACGTAGAGAATCAAATCAAACAAACAAAACAAAATCATAAAATCAGTCATAAATATGGCGGCTTCCATTAAAGTAAAGATGCATAAAAGTAGCCTCTTTAGTTTTTTAGATATTATGATAAAATTTGCTGTCTTTTAACTGTCATTCATTATTTGGTGAGTGTTTCCGTTTATGGCTTTAACCCTTTGTATTTGGGAAACCCCTAAACGAGCACTTTTGCAAACAGTGAAGACTAGATGAAATGCAGCATAATGCTGCATTTCATCAGGGTCTACACTGTTTGTAAAGCAAAAAAGATCTTCAGAAAAAAGAATACAATATTTTTTGAAAATTATAACCTGTTACCCCTAGATATGTACAATTATGGACTTTCCCAAGTTTATATTGTATCAACCAGAAGGAAGAATCCACCAGAATTCAAGGGGTTAACACTCTGTTTTCAGGACCCTTTAGACATGGTGGATATTGGAGTGACGGAGGAGGTGGTGAGAAACGCCATCTGTCTGGCTAGCACGACATTCAATGTCTCTAAATGGATAGAAGGCACCACAGAGGAGAGTTCTCTGCTACCACCCGAGGATGGCTCTCACCTTCAACGTCAGCGTTCCAACGAGATGAAAGCTCCCGAGCATGGATCAATCCCGGTTAGTTCCCGTCAGGCACAGCAGCAGGCGTTCGAACCGATTGAAATCAAAGAAACTTCCCTTCAGCAGCAGCAGCAGCATAGCGCAGTATGTCTAGTTTGATACAATAGTAACCCAAATCTCTTATTTTTTTCCATAGTATGGAAGCATACGGCATTACTGTAAAAAAGTAATTGAGTATGATCAGGAAATACCACAATCACACACTGCAGACCAACACACAGCACTGTGAGGAAGAGTCACAGAACATTTTTAGTAACAATACATCTGTAAGACAATAATAGCAAAGCAACCAGCTTTCTATTCCTCTTCAAGATGATTACAAAACTAGAATGGACACAAAGTGATGCATAACAAAACAAAGACCAACAAAGAACTCCCACAAACAATGAATGGGAAGTACATTAAACAATAGATCAACAACAACAGAACCACCGCCTTAGAACAGACAGCAGCCTAAGCCAACCGGGGGCTTAAATGCATTTTACTAGCGCTTAATCTTCGCCCTAGATTCTATTGTTGTTAAAACACAAATTTTTTTAGCTCTCACGGAGGCTTTTTAACTAAAGCAATGTATCATCACAGAGAAACAATAAAATCAAATTAACACATTATGATGATACAAAGAAAAGGGCTCATGACTCACAGATAGTTAGAGCTAAAGAAAACCTCAAGTTGAGCTATGGTGGCCCAGCTGTAAAGTTTGCTGTTGACTGTATAGTGATGATTACAACAAACCATACAGTCAAAAGTTTGCTGTTGAATGTACAGTGATGATTACAACAAACCATACAGTCAAAAGTTTGCTGTTGAATGTATAGTGATGACTTCAACATGCCATACAGTCAAAAGTTTGCTGTTGAATGTATAGTGATGACTACAAAAAACCATACAGTCAAAAGTTTGCTGTTGAATGTATAGTGATGACTTCAACATGCCATACAGTCAAAAGTTTGCTGTTGAATGTATAGTGATGACTTCAACATGCCATACAGTCAAAAGTTTGCTGTTGAATGTTTAGTGATGATAACATTGATCTGTACAGTAATTATCAATACAAACCATACAGCCAAATGTTTATTGTTGATCTGTATAAAACAGATCACTTTGTCACTGGTGACAAACCATACTATCAAAATGTTTTTTGGGCTTTAGTATGTATCATACATTTACTAGAAAATGGGTTTATTTTGCTTGTGTGATACTGACAAAGCTTTCAAGCACTTATCACTGTCATGGAATGCATAAGCTGTGTCATAAGCTTTTAATATAGCCAAAATCATCATCTCATTTCACAGTAAATTGTGCATGTTAACTAAGCAGGGTTACAAACAATATGCTGGCACTTTTTGAAGGGGTGCAAAATAAAAAATTATGATAAGCTTTGAAATGATTTGGTATTGCTGTTGATGAAGAGGGTGTTTTTAAGAAATAGGTCATTTGGGCCTGGTTGTGAGAAAACTTGTCTTAGGGGTTTCTGACCAGGTCCTGCTCAAACCAGCCTGCTCGGCTCAGCTACAGAGACTAGCTAGAATCTTAAAATTTTGTATGTAGCAAGACTGACTACTATTCTTTGCAGATAGCAAATAACAAAGATGCTGATCAGGCTACTCAGATGCACAGGCTGGTCTGCACCTTTGTTGTCCGTATGTATCAAAGTCAGGTTTTCCGGCGTCGAGACCCCTTTGTAACCATGCTCAAATCCCCGCCATAATCCATAGTGTTGAGGCGGGGCTGCTTCTCATTCATGTTTAAATGGGTACAACCCAGCCTCAGCTCTGCTTTATCTAGACATTTCAAGATGACTATGATTCTTTGCTTACTATTGTCATCTGCTGATAACCTTTGCAAACAGTGTGGACCCAGATCAGGCCCAACATAATGTCGGGCCTGATCTGGGTCCAAACTGTTTGACACTCTGATGGCATTCCTGAAAGAATTTTTCAAAACAGTTGATTTTGAAAAATAATCAGCAGGTTTCAAAAAGCATGCAATATTTCCCAGTAGGCTAAGAGGTAAATAAATATGCAGTATGGTGGGCTTTTTAAGTTCCTGATAACTGTTATGCTTTCAGGCATTTCTCCATATGTTGCACATTTTTATGTCTGATATTCTCAGAATATGTGTGACTGTTATTAGCCGATAAAAAAACCCTTGCATATTTTTTGCATACACTAATTTGTCAATGCCATGATTTACCATTTCATGTCTCTTCCAATATTCTATAGTTTTGCAGTCCTTTCAGTATTATGGTAGCTTGATGATGATTTATTGATGATGATGATGATGATGATGATGATGATGATGATGATGATGATGATGATGATGATGATGATGATGATGATGATGATGATGATGATGATGATGATGATGATGATGATGATGATGATGATTATGATGATGATGATGATTATGATGATGATGATGATGAGGATTGCTTGTTTGTGTTGATGCTTTACATCCCAGGAAACAATTCTTCAGTCATATCAGGACAATTTTCTGTCTCCCTTGGTTGAACCAGTACTAAGCAGAGGGTAAAGTGTCTTGCTTAAGGACACAAAATAGTGTATCAGGTGACTCTTGAACTAGCGACAAGGCTATCTCAAGTCTAAAACTCTACTGCTGAGCCACTGCACACTCCTTGCAGATCCAGGGGTCGTAAGTTTGATCCCAGCCTGGTCCTATACCTCGTTGAGATTGATCATGAAATAATTTCTACGGCCATTCTCCTCCCTTCCGCTGATTCAAGAAGGGTTGTTGTCAGTTACAAGTGAAAGTATATGTGGACGGAATACTGGTTAAGCGCTTAGTCAAGCTTACCCAGGAAAAAGTGTGGCTAGGTGAACTGACCGTTCCGACATGACCATAACTGTTGACTGGGCCATTAAGAACCAAACCAAAACCAAACACACACTCCTTGGTGATGATGATCATGATGATGAATAACAATCATGATTCATGAATAGCATATATCCAGATAAGGAAATTTTATGACCGTAAAAATGTAATTATTTTCTTACCCATCAATTTAAACATGTGTTTTGGGTACTCAAAAGAACAGTCTCATTGAGATGGTTCTTTTGAGTACCCATAACATATGTTTTGGATGAGAAATAAAGAAAATAGTTTTCCAATACACGCTCTTATCTGGAGGCCTGGAATAGTGATGATAACTATGGTAATGATAAGGATGATGAATGATGATGAAATTGTAATCATCGGCGGTTTAAAATTAATGATCTTGTTTCAGTTTCAAGTTCCGACTGTGGCGACACCAACCAAATCTCCAGCACAACGACAACAAATAAGCAAGCTTCCGTCGGATAAGCGTCTTCTGGCTAAGGTGATCAAGGCTAGTGGTCTCAAACAGGGTAACTCAGGTGAGGCATTGAGGATAAATATCTATTATGCTTTTAGATAGAGACTGTCTCTTGTGAACACTTTTTCTTTTATGAAATGATTTGTATTTGAAGAACACAGGCCTCCAGACAAGAGTGTGTACCAGATAATTATTTTTCTTATTTCTCAACCAAAACATATGTTGTGGGTACTCAAAAGAACCGTCTCGGTGATACGGTATTTTTGAGCACCCAAAACATATGTTTAAATTGATGGGTAAGAAAATAATCACAATTTTACGGTTAAAAAAATTGCTTAACTGACCCTATGAGAACAGGTACTATTTAGGGTTTACATTCATTCTGTGACTTCAGACCTAAGGTTTCAATGCCTCAGGGTGGGGCTAAACAACAAAGTCTAGTTCATATGGGAACAGTAGAAGCATAAGTCAAGGGTACCCATGTGTCTCGGGGCTCTATCTTATTTCTCAACCAAAACATGTGTTGTGGGTACTCAAAAGAACCATCTTCGCAATATGTCAAGCCTGATCTAGGAACAAACTCTTTGCAAATGCTATCAGCAGGCAATAGTATGGGGGAGAGAAGTTAATACAGTAAAACCTGTGTAAAATGGCCACTCTCAAAAAGACCAAAATTGGTTTTCAATACCAATTACCGCTTAATGCAGGTCAAAAGTATTGAAGAATGCTCCAACCGGAGCATTCTGCAATACTATTGACCTTCATTAAGCTACCATTTGTCGTTAAGATCTTTGTTTTGTCTATTTTTGAGTGGCCGTTTTACACAGGTTTTACAGTATTAACTTCTCTCCCCCATACTGTTGTCTGCTGATAGCATTTGCAAAGAGTTTGTACCTAGATCAGGCTTGACATATTGTGAAGACGGTTCTTTTGAGTACCCACAACACATGTTTTGGTTGAGAAATAAGAATAACTAAAGAAAGTGCCCTGAGAGGCATGTTTACCCTTGGCTGATGCTCCTACTGTTTTTAGGGACATACTATTATAGAAAGATTTAAATAAAGATCCCTTTTCACTTTGACTGAGAGAAATAAATACAAGTATGCAAGAACTCTGTCAGTTCCTTGGCACCACAGAAACATGTTTACACAGAAATGAATAAATTGTCTTCACACAATACCTCATTGTATATCTAATAGGACCTTTTAAGAAAAAATGTACCTCAGCATGCATATACAGTAAAACCCGTGTAAACCGACCACTCTCAAAAAGACCAAAAATTGGTTTTTAAGACCAATAATCACTTAATGCAGGTCAAAATTATTGCAGAATGCTCCACTGGAGCATTCTGCAGTACTTTTGACCTGCATTAACCCATTTAAGCCTAGCGTCCTTTTTGTGGGACATAGGCAAACAGTGCAGACCCAGACCAGATGCTGCAAAACGCGGCGTCTGATCAGAGTCTCCACTGTTTGCTTGCAGAATGTTCTATTAAAATTTGAATAAAAATGAAAATACCTCCCAAAACCGGGCCGCGTAGCGCAGTCGGTAACGTGTCTGCCTACAGATGCGTGTCTGACTGCAGATCCAGGGGTCGCAAGTTTGATCCCAGCCCGGTCCCATACTTTCGTGGAGATTGATCATGAAATAATTTCTACTGTCATTCTCCTCCCTTCCGCTGATTCATTCAAGAAGGGTTGTTGTCAGTTACAAGCAAAAATTACTGGTTAAATTACTGGTTAACCTGCTTGTTCAAGCCTGCCCAGGAAAAAGTAAAGGTTAGGTGAACTGACCGTCCCGCAATGACCATAGCTGTTGGCTTGGGAGGTAAAGCAACAAAACAAACAAACAAATACCTCCCAACATCCCTTAAAACAGAAATGGACTGTTCCAATTGATAACGGTGGAAATTCCGTTAAGCTTAAATGGGTTAAGCTACCACATGGCTTTAAGACCTTTGTTTTGTCTGTTTTGAGTGGCCGCTTAAGACAGGTTTCACTGTATATCTAATAGGACCTTGAAAGCAAAAATGTACCTCAGCATATACAGTAAAACCTGTGTAGAACGGCCACTCTCAAAAAGACCAAAAAATGGTTTTCAAGACCAATAATCAATTAATGCAGGTCAAAATTTATTGCAGAGTGGAGCATTCTGCAGTACTTTTGACCTGCATTCTACTACCACATGGCTTTAAGAACTTTTTTTCGTCTGTTTTGAGTTGCCGCTTTAGACAGGTTACACTGTATATCTAATAGGACCTTTTAAGCAAAAACGTACCTCTACAGACTCATGAGGCCCTTGAAGGGTTTTAGGGATACTGGGATATTGGCCAAAAACTTAAAGGGATAAGGGATAATTTTGTAAATATTTAAAGGGATACAGTATACTTGGATCAATTTTAGGGATATGAGGATACAAAGCTTTCTGAATTTTGGGGATATTTGCCATATTTATTTTAGGGATATGGGATATTTTTCAAAATAATTAAAGGGATAAGGGATACTGGGACACCCCCCCCCCCACCCACCCACCCACCCATTCCAGGGCCTCACTTATATGTTTTACAGCCAGTGCATTGTGTATCTTAAAACTGATTCACAGCTGGCTGCAAGGAAAACAGTGTTGACCCTAAGAATATAGCTAATCTGTAGCTACACTGTTGTAAGTTTTGCCTCTACAAAGTCCAAGGAGACCTATTGCTAAAACACATCTGTGGCCTTGAGGCCAAGGTCACAGATTTTGAAATCAAATGCTTTCAGTAGAAGTCTTTGAAAACAATAAAACAACAAAATCCTGAACCGCTGGATCAAAAAGGTTCATATCCGGCCTGATGTTGATACTGGTCTGAAGTTTCATGCTGTACCATTGCAACCCAAGGTCATATATTGAATATCAAAAGCTTTTGATTAGCATTATAAAGCAAACCTTTAACTTGATGTCGACTAGTGTCATGTGCTGATAACTTTTGCAAACAGTTTGGACCCATTTCAGGCCCTACAAAACATCGGGCCTGATCAGGATCAAAAATGTTTGACCTCTGATGGTATTCATGAAAGAATTATTTTGAAAAAAATGGGCTGATGACAAAAAAGCATGCAAATTTAGGCATGGAGTTAAATCTTTAGATTTTCACAGCTATTTTTTCAACCTCACGACTGATAGCTAACTACTGCTCACTAAGTCATGGACCATCATGGACTTTTCGCAAGTGATAGGATTCAGATGACCAATTAGTGTGCTGCCAGTTAAGCTAAATGGCACCATTTTCATAATCTTTTATACCACACTAGATTTAGTCTGCTCTTGCAGATCCAGAGATGGTTTTAGGCCTTATGCATACAACACTAAAGAAGGCTTAACCCTTTACCCCATATGCTATATTTAGAACATTGCATCATTTCTATAAATAATTCAAATTTTCAAATACTTTCTTAAAAAAATGTTTTACATTTCATAAGATCTAGTTTTGAAAATATTATGGAAAATGGAACATTTGCTCCTCATGAGCAAATGTTCCATTTTTCATAAAATTTTTAGAAATCTTACATTACAAAGACATCCAAAGGGGCTTGTGTGGAGTAAAGGGTAAATAAAACACGAGAGCTGAAATATTTATGTTGATGGTATGCTTTAAAGCAATATGACACAATACTTGATTAAGGTTGATGTAAACCAATTATTTCTATCTATTATAGTAACTGTGACTTTAACCAATTTATTTCTATCTCATCTAATTACAGCCTATATAAATATCTATCAAGTCTTTTTAGGAGATCTGTTAGACTACTCAATAAATCTTAAATGAAAACCTAATGTACAGAGCCAACTGAACTGGACCAGTCTAGGTTCCATTGTTTTCCGTGATGTCTGTCAACGTGCGATCAAGTTCAATACTCCTACACAATAAGAATTACACTAGTCAAACTGAAGGATGGTATATGACTAAACTTTTTAAAAAATATGGATGCAAAGTAATACACGGCTACAGAATATACTTGAGGGTCATTACACTGGGGCACTTGGGATATCATCATTGATAAACTCATGTGATGCAGGGTTACTTATTAACTTGTATGTTGTACGGTCATCAATCAGAGGTCAAACAGTTTGGGTGTATTTCGTACGCATGCGCATAAGGAATACGGTAAGGTTTTGGAAATGAAGAGCACTTATATCCTTAACATTTTAGCACTTTTACTTTTTAAAACTAGCAATGCATTTACTCAAAGTTTGGTCTAAATGGCACCCAGTATAAAGACGTAAAATGAGGGGTTGGAGTAGAAAGTGCACGTTTTCACGGTATTGTAAATGGTGAATCACTTTGAAACGTATTTTGTTGCTTACTATGCATATTTTACTGCTGAACTACGATTAGGTCAATTTGAAAATTTAGTGTTTGTAATCATGATACCCCTTATCGCTAGAACTCGGGTGAGAAAGTATTTACAATTTTAAGCTCAATAATTTTGTTTATCTAAACCTATGATGACATGTGAATCCTTTCATGAATATTTTTATGAAGGGAAATGACCCTATCAATAAATTAGGACCACCACTCATTTTTAGCCACTTTGCATTATCCATAGCAATATGATTGAGCAACGTACGGTAGTTCCCTTCTATGTACTTTCCAGGTAGTAAAATTTGTAATAATTTCTAGAAGTAAAAAAAAATGTTTTATAAAGCTGTGCAGAGATGTATTGGTGATAATTTATCAAGGTTTAATTGAAAGATCTATGGCATTTTATCAAATTGTAGTTGAAAAATTAATTCTGGGAAATTTTGCATGCTTAATTGTCGTCTGCTGATTTTTTTCAAGATCAACCTTTTTCAAAATTCTTTCAGGAATACCATCAGAGTGTCAAACAGTTTGGATCCAGATCTGGCCGACATTTTGTCGGGCCTGATCTGGATCCAAACTGTTTGCAACGGTTATCAGCAGACGACACTTGTAGGTAAAGAATTAATTCTGGAGATTTTCAATGATTCCTCTACTGTTGCAGACAATCAATTTGTTCTCTCTACTTTCTTAACGCATTACTGCTGATACACTTTGGAAACATCTTGGATCAAGATCAGGCCTGACAAAAGTCGGGTCTGATCTGGATCCAAGCTGTTTGACACCCTGATTTCCCAGCTTGCTTACTAACTTTTCAAAAAAAAATTCATCAGACAACCAAATAATATGCAAAATTTCCCAGCATACAAAGAGCTAGTTAGGTTCCACATTTATCCCAAAAATTTGGACAAAGATCAAAGAACTTTTTGAACTCATTTTTTTAAAAAAAAACAGCAGACTGACCCAAAAAAAAACATGTTAGGTATAGGGCTGCCATGTTTACACGTGTAAACGGTACCGTTTCGTGTTTTTGCAATAAACGTTTACAAAATTGGCCTACCG
This sequence comes from Loripinus fragilis, assembly GCA_964019695.1. Taxonomy (NCBI): domain Eukaryota; kingdom Metazoa; phylum Mollusca; class Bivalvia; order Lucinida; family Lucinidae; genus Loripinus; species Loripinus fragilis. The sequence continues at coordinate 55,136,138 of OZ026526.1, read as the reverse complement.
TTTACACGCACTTTAGCACCTGACCAGCATCGTGGTTTATAAATAGCATTTCCTAATGAACATCTCATATTGGATCATCAATCAGTTTGTTTGTTTTCTCAGATTAGACTGTATTTGATAAAGTATCCACTGCAATTAGAATATTACGGAGGACATGCTCAACCGAAGGGAGCTTTTTTCAAATTCTTTGAGTATCGCGCCTGCACAGACATTGACTCAAAAATTGTCTCACTCAGTCACTGCTTGGAGCAATTATAATCCTGTATTTTTAACAGACATTTTAAGGTTTGGCGGAGACGCATCTTGTTTACTTCCTGTCGGCGTGTGTATTGATGCATACGTGATGATGGGCAGTTATGTCTTGTGTGTGTCAACTCGTTAATAACACACTTGCAACTGAAGAAAATGTCGGTAATATACGAGTCTGCGCATGTTGCAATCACTTTCCAACCACTTGAAATGGGTTCTATCACGACACCCAACCAACTAATTTCGAATATTCGCACAAGGTACATTTTTCAAGGAGTTTTTTTAAGAAAAATATCGGCGATTTTACTGGTCTGCATAATGAAAAAATCAAATCGGGAAGTTCCGTGTAAACGGGATTGTTTCGGTTAGTGGAACTCTTGTAAACGTTTACCAAATTTCGTAAACGTGGCAGCCCTAGTTAAGTATCGTATTTACCACAAATATCCGGATATCTTTACTCATTGCCATGTCATATTAGTCCCACACTGTTTTCTTGTGTCTGTCTGTCTGTCAGTTTTGGTGCTCAAATCTGGGTGTTGTCATAACTTAAAAAGTATATAAGCTTGGTTCATGAAAAATGCAGGTGTATGGAGGGGCATAGAGATGTTTAGCTGTCTTTTTTATTGCAGGAAGCATGGATCCCTACTGTGTTGTGTATGTAGATAATCCCCCACAGTCTGAAGTCACCAGTGTCGTCAAGAGCTCTCTCAACCCCTTCTGGGATGAACAGTTCTATTTGTAAGTAAAGTATCAGCTGTTAGTTTGGGGGGGGGGGTGTTCTCAGGCGCCGAAATTCGGCCCCATCCCCAATGGAATTTAGGTGGCTTTTTTCCCAATTTTGAAAAAAAAAAATCATTTATTTTTTATTTTTGAAGATTGGGATTTTCATTCAGACATCACACACACAATCTTCATGGTGACAATCTACTACCATTGCATTTTAGTTCTCCTTCAATTTAACCCTTAAAGTGCCACCTAAAATTTGCAACAGACGACAATTTCAAATTTTGCCTTTTTTTTAAAACAAAAAACAAATAAGGAATGGTTTTTCATGAGAATGCTGGGAGACAATTCTCAAGAAATATCATACCTTATTTTATTCCAAAATTAGGAAAGATGTCACAAAATTTGTCGTCTGCTGCAGTTGTGATTGGTGCTTTAAGGGTTAATGGCAAACGTAGGTGTAATAGCTAATTTGTTTTTTATTGACCAAAAATGACATATTTGTGCACAATAACAAATTTCCAAATTTAGGGTTTTACGGCGCTAATTTTCCCAATCTGGGACTTCCAATGCACATAGCTGTTTGAAGCCGTTGTCAAAATTAATGAAGAGTTCAAAAAGATTATTTGTTAAATGGTTGAATCAATAATGATGTTGTTATTATTTCAGCGATTTGACCCCCAGCAGTCAGGAGATCAGATTTGAGATCCTCGACAAGAAGAGGCCACAGAATGGTAAGTTTATTGTTTGATCGCCTTAAAGCAGAAGTGAACTACTCTCAGTTTTCCATTTGCCACCAAAGAGTATCGATCAATTTTTCGGTTATAATGTCGTTGTGCTGCCGTCCTGGCGCACAAGGCATATGTAGTACTCACGGCACACCCAGTTTTATGCACCCACTTTGGCTTCAATAAAGGAATCCTGACTGTATCCCGTCAGTATCCTATGCCTGTTTCTATTAAGTGAAAGTGTGGGGCACTATTAGTTTTAATTTTAGAAATGTTCCAAAGCAGGGTCCAATATTGTAGGGATTGATGTGACAATTTCGTCTGCACAGTGTCATCCCCACTGTTCCTGAATATGTAAATTTTTATTCCGCCTGGAAGGGCTAGGAGTTTTGTGCTACCAAAGAGTAAGCATCTACAGGAGCTCATATAGCTATTTACTCTAATTTTATTGGTTGTTGCCTTGCTGGGGAATTACCTGTGAAATGATTGACAGCTATTTACTCTAATTTTATTGGTTGCTGCCTGGCTGGGGAATTACCTGTGAAACGATTGACAGCTCTTGTCAGCTCATTGACAATATAACAAATCAGTATTATAAACACAAGATTTGATTTCTTATCAGCTAGATCAGGTCTGTTCTTATCTGCAATCTGCATAGAGGCTAAGCTCTGCTTACTTAGTGCCCCATACAGGTAGATAACCATCTGCCAGGTGGGGGTGGGGAGGAGGGAGGGATCCTGTAATTTTAAGTGCTGAATTTCTTAAATGAAATCTACTGTTTGACAAATCCTCCTTAGTTATCAATCAGGGGTTCGTACAGGCTTGAAAAGTACTTGATTATGAAAGACTTTCTTGAAACGTCCTTGAAAATGAAATATGCTTTGAAAAGTACTGGAGAATCACTATAAGGCCTTGAAAAGCACTTGAACGTTACTATTTTCTGTAAGTCTTAATCCTGTTAAAGTGGACTAAAATTAGTATGAAATGGTTGTCCCTTTATTTGGTGCACTATGCCCCCCTATGGCTCCACACTAGTATAGGGTTATCATCAGTACTTTTTCAAGTAAGCTGTCTTAGCCTGAGCAGTTTGCCACTGCAACACCAGCTTGGTCAATGAGATTATGCTGCACCAAATAAAGGGACAACAATTTTATGCTAATTTTCTGATACCTATTAGTCCACCATTTGCAAAGTTAAATTTTAATGTCTGATTCAGTATGTTTCATAAACTTATAGTCCTTGAAAACTGTACTTTAGGTTGTTAGAAGTCTTTGAATTTTACATAGCCTTGCCTGTATGAACCATGTCAATGGTTAATTTTATGAAGAAACAAACAAATAAGTCCCTGATCAGACTCTGTGGAGCAGTCTGATCAGGGACTTTTTTGGTTGCTTTCTGCAGACTGATCAGGGAATTTAGTTTGCTTTCTCCTGCGATCAGGAGCTTTTAAACTGCTTTCTCAGCAAATAAAATAATAATATTGTGAAATACAAGGGATTAGTTCAACAATTACTTTAGTATGGTAATGGAGATGTACAACTCTTCAACAATGAGGTACCTATGTGACAGCATGAAGTCATAAGGGACTGATAAGTCTGATCATCTATCATAACATAATTGCCTGCAAAACCTATTTTAGTGTTAGTCTGGCTCCAGACAATTTCTTTCTTTAGAGCAATTACTGTTACATGGAAGAATCCAGATGTACAACTCTGGAACAATGAGGTACCTATGTAACAGCATGAAAGCATAAGGGACTGATAAGCCTGATCATCCATCATAACATTATTGCCTGCAAAACCTATCTTCCCTGATTGAGTTGGTATACTGATAAGAACCATTTACATTGTCTATCATAACATTACTGCATAAACATACTTTCTGTAAATCACTGCATGCCTCCAGAGAATGCTATTCTTAGCCCTTAAAGCGCCAATCGCAACAAAAGTCGTTTGCTTTTCTAGTCTGCTGAAATGATTAAGAAGCCTCTATGACAAACAGTGTGAACCCAGATCAGACTGATCCTATAGGAGCAGTCTGACTGGGTCCACCCTGTTTGCTATTGTACTAAAATTTGTCAGTAATGTTAGGCAATTATCTGCAGCAGACGACTTCAGCAGCCATCATTTTTCAGATGCATTTTTTTTCTTGGCGCTTTAAGGGTTAGTATTAGTCTGGCTCCAGACTATATCTTTATTGCATTTTTTTCTAAGATACATATACACAGCCTTGCATATATAGTAGGTGGCTTATGAGATATGTCTTAGAATTGTGAATATGCTGAGGTTGTAAAAATGATAAAAATGTCAGCAGCAAATTTTGTTGTTGTCAGGTCTTGACTTCCCCAAATGCCATTGCCTGTCATATAGCAAGCAGTAAAGACACTGATCAGTACTCCTGAAGAAGCAGTCAGCTAATGGGTGAAAACTGAAAATTTCCAAAATCCTGAACTTCAGAAATTTCAACTTAAAATTCGAAGTATGCTTACAAAAATGAATAATATCAAGTTTAGATAAGTAATTGTCCCTAGTTTATCTGAAAATATAAAAGGAGAAGATATTGAAATGAAGTATTTTTAGGCTGACTTTCTATGGAAGTTTTGGGGTGGGGGTGTATTACTTGTTTATTGCTAGACAGGAAAAGCACATGCAATCAAAATAGCCCCAAATCAGCCTGCTCCTAGAGGAGCAGTCTGATCTGGGACTATTTATTTGCTTCCTTCAGAAATTATACATTGATTAATCAGCTGGAAGATTCTATTTAGAAAGTCAGCACTTCAGTAGTTAATTAACTCATCTATTAGTGACAAGTTTTGTTGATCGTTACCCAAATTGCTTGACATTCTGTTGGTATTAGTCAGAGATTTATTTTGAAAAAACTAACTTTGAAAAAAATCAGCAGGCAGCAAAAAATTGTTTGCAAATTAACATTTTCATGCGGCTTTGCTGTAATTTTTGCAATCTCCAGTTGCAGTTGCATACAAATGAGGCGATGACTTAGCAACATTACATGATGGAAGCAGCTTCTCATCCAAATTAGCTCTATAAACTCTAGTAATATAAGCTCTATCTACATTTGTATTTGTTTATGTTGGCCCAATGTGCAAGAAATTCTGAAAATAAGACTTCTTTGATCAGTTAGCTCTTTGCAATATGCTGTTTCATAGGAGCCGCTGTTGTGTAGTGGATAAACTGCTTGCCTTGTAAACCAGAGGCCGCAGGTTCGATTCCTGGCTTCACCAGTCTGTCGGATGAGACTTTTAAGCCGTAGCCCCGTCTCCATATGACCTTAGCTGTTGGTGGGACGTTAAACACAAACACAACAACAACAATATGCTGTTCCGATAGAGTTTTAACTCTTAAAGCGCCAATCACGACTGCAGCAGACGACAAATTTTGAGTCATCTTTCCCAATTTTTGACAACAATAAGGTATGATATTACATGAGAATCGTCTGCCAGCAGACGATTCTCATGAAATATCATGCCTTATTTGCCTTCCAATAGAGTTTTAACCCTTAAAGCGCCAATCACGAATGCAGCAGATGACAAATTTTGAGACATTTTGAGACGTCTTTCCCAATTTTTGACAAAAATAAGGTATGATATTACATGAGAATCATCTGCCAGCAGACGATTCTCATGAAATACCATGCCTTATTTGTTATTTTTGAAAAAAGCGTCAAATTTTTACAGTAGAACTTCAATGGCTCGAACTCTGATGGCTCAATCACCTGGGTTGGCTAGAACTATTAGCATGGTCCCTAGAGGTCATTTCATGCATAATCCACCCTGGATGGCTGGAACTACCCTTGGCTAGAACTATTTTTCATGGTCACAAACCTGTTCGAGCCATTGAAGTTCTACTGTAATTGTGGTCTGCTGCAAATTATAGGTGGCGCTTTTAGGGTTAAGAAAAATAAAAGGAATGGTTTTTGGCTGCAAGTTTCTTATCTTGCACAATGTTTATGAAAACAAATCAAGCTATGTTTAATCAAATGAGCACAGTGTTTATTTACTGATGATACATTACAGCAGATCTCTTTGAAAGTAGTTCCAGACTGTAAAAATTAGTTCCAAGTTTATGTCAGAATGTTTTGACAGCCTCTTAGAGATTTTTGTTTACATGTATTTCTTATTGGTTTCAGTATCCTAAAATACAGACCATTATTACCCACTTAATGTAAAAACATTTCTCAATTGTTTTTTTCTGCAAAGCTAGCTTTTTTCAGATGGTTACATTTGGTGCTAACCTAATTTTAACAATTTCATTCCCTGTGGGTGAAAGTTTCCAAGATTAAACCTAATTTCAGATTTCTGTGGAATCTCAGGCACAACATATCATATCTGTTTCTTTAGGTCTTTATCTAAATTCAAGGGGTTTGGGGGATGGGGTTGGGTGGGGGAGAGGGGTAGGATTTTATTTATCAATAGATCATGCACCAATGAATACTCCGAACTTGCACAAGACATTTTTTGTCACACATAGGGCATAATGTCTCCATCAGTGTTGATGGCAGCACACTTTTGCCGTCCAATCTAACTTTAAAGGGACGCATCAATTGCATTCAAGTAAAGCGTTGTAAAATACAGGTCAAGTTCGATTTTGGAGTTGGACTGAGTTATGACATGGCAGCACATCAGATTCTCAGGTTTTAACAGACAACACCTCCGGTTGTTCTCAGTTCTAGTCTTAGAAGTATCTGCTTAGTCCAAATTTTCAGGATTCTAGCTAGTCTCTGTAGCTTAACAGGCACTGAATTGAAATTGAGGTTGATTGAATCTTCTGATTTGGAATAAAAGATATACAGATCATGGCTAGAAACTCCATTCTCTCTTGGTTGTGAAGAATATAATGTAAAGCGCCAATCACAACAAAAATCGTCAGCTTTTTTTCATCTGCTGAAACGTTTCAGTAAGTTTCTGACAAACAGTGTGGACACAGATCAGACTGCTGCTGTAGGAGCAGTCTGATCTGGGTCCACACTTTTTGAAAATGTAAATAATGTTACCAAATATATACAGCAGAGGGCACTTTTTTATGAATTTTTGCAGGCGCTTTAAGGGCTAAGTATGTTCCAGATGCAGAAGATAACCAAGAAACTTCAAAGAGGAAGATATTGAGCCCTTTGCATGCTGGGTAATTTTTGTAAAAAAAAAAATTGACGTAGGCTGATTTTTTTCAAAAGCAACATTTTCAAAAAATTCTTTCATGAATATCATTAGTGTGTTGAACAGTTTGGATCCAGATCAGGCCCCACATATATGTCCAAACTGCTTGCAAAGATCATCAGCAGATGACGCTGGTTGGCAAAAGATACATTTATTTTATTGAGCTGCAAACCTACAATAATTTAACTGCTTGTACTTTTATAACATTTCTTCTTGTAAAAACGCATAAAACACAAGTTTAACATTGCAATTCTGTTTAACACTGCAATTCCAGATTTCATGATTTTGAACTAATGCACTTATGCCATTAAGCCGTTTAATGGCTCAATTATATAAGATTTTATTTTTTTCATCTTTTTCAACCAGGTTGCTTTTTGTAAGAATCTCCAAAATAACAATAGGGAGGTGGTGGGAGGGGGCAGGGTTGTGTTGGGTGTGGGTGTCCAGAATTGTTTTTTTTCTTAAAAGATAATTCAGGGCCTTTTCCAGCTATTTTGGGAAAAGGCCCCTGGCTTGAATTGGGGAAAAATATGCGGCATTCTGAGTTCTGGGTTATTTTGGGAATTTTTTAGAGGTGTAAACTGTTCAACAGAAAAAAAAAATCACTAAACATGTGCATGATTTTACATCACGGTCAAAGTTACAGCGCCGCTCAGGGAGCAATTCTGCGGCTATTTTTCAATTGAATTTGTTCCCTGGTGAGATTTTTTTTAGCTTCAGATTGGGATTTATTTTGGGAAATTGGGAAAAAAGGAGCATAATTTGGATTGGGAATGGGGCCTATTATCGGCCCCTAGTGATAGGGAGAAAAGGCCCTGTAATTACTCTACATGAAGAGTGGTAGTAGGCAGTAGGAGATGTTTTCAAATTAGTACAGTACTGTTGAACTGACAATATGTTCATGTTTTGGAAAAATGCTCATCTAACAAAACCAGCTAGAACAGTCAGACATATTGGTACAATTAGTTAATATGCACACATTATATCTTGGTAAAAAAATGTTCAGGCCCAACACTAGTACTATTAGTCATCAGGTGTGGGCCCATGCTACACTTTCTTTCTTTCTTTATATACTTCCAGACCCTCTTTCGAGTATTATCGGCAGGTGTACTTTGTACACTCCGGGTTGCAGGATGAAAGCCTACAAGTAACCATGTCTAAATTACTGTAGGGTTCTTTAACCTGCACAGGGGTGACTCTCCCTTCACAGGGGTCATCCAGTTAACGTCCCGATCCGAAGGACGGTGCACTTATTGTCATCCCTGCAAATGACACTAGAGAAAGCCTGTTCGGACACGGAAATTTTCCTCGCCTCAAGCGGGAATTGAACCTGGGACCTCTAGCACCAGAGGCAAGTGCCTAACCACTGAGCTACCACACTACCATCAAATTTGCTGAAAAGGGAGACTATCACTTCACTTACAAAGTTATCTCCCATAGAATTGTGCCTGCTCACCTTGAAATGGAATGAACATGATCTATATGCGTGAGATCCAACTCTGACATTTCACAGTCTATTCTTAGGAACATGAATTACAATACAGGTGTAGTCTTTTGTATGTATGCAGGTGAAATAAAGCCTAAGAGGCTTATCAGTCTGGTTGATGCCAAGAAAAGGGACTTATGAGCTAATGCAGACATTGAAGGTGCTGATCAGCCTGGGCAAATGCCCAGGCTGGTCAGCTGCTTCAATGTCTGCCAAAACAAAAAGAATATGAAAGTGAATATGTGAGGGGGAAATGAGCATTTGGGTGGGTTAATCTGGTTCTATATTGGCCTCAATTTGGCCCTCAATTGATGTATGGCCCCTTTTCTCCATGTCGATATCTACTACAATCATAGAGAATTAATTAGGAAGCATTCTTTGTATTCTGTCTGCAGTTTTTATGGAAAGAATATGTTGCTATGGGGAAACAATGCAATCACAGATAATTGGTATGGAGGAAAAAATGGTACTGTGATTCCGTACATTGCATGAACTTTGGTTTGGTACGGAGTACAGTGACTCATTGGTAGAGTGTTAGACTTATGATGGAAGGGTCACCAGTTCAAGACTCACTGGAGTCATGTGCTGTGTCCTTGAGAAAGACACTAAAAATTATCCTCTGCTTAGTTCTGGTTCAACCCAGGAAGACTGGAAAACGTCCCAGCATGACTGGAAAAATGTTGACTGGGACGTAAAGCACCAACATGAACGTTATGACAGAAAAAGGGCATGAAAAACATTATGGTCTTTTACTGATAATAATTTAAAGATCATAAAAGCTGGTAATGCACCAGTTGTACACTGTGATAGTTCATGAACCAATATATTGAAAAAAATAGTTTTTAGAATTTTTAAAGACGGCAGATGACAACGGAAGCATGAGAAATTATCCATCATGCAAAGAGTTATGATCAGGAAGCAATGAGGGAGCGCAGTGGCTCAGTGGTAGAGTGCTTGACTCGAGACCGAGGGGCCGCGGGTTGGAGCCTCACTGGCGTCACTGCGTTGTGGTCCTTGAGCAAGACACATTTATCCTAGCTTAGTACTGGTTCAACCCCGAAAGACCTGTCCCTGTTTAATTGAAAAGATTGTTGAAGAATCAAATAAAACAAAAAAACAAAAATCAGGAAGCAATGATATAGATTTTTATTGGTCATTAGTACTTGAAATTACAGGATATTGCCTGACCAGGTGTTCCTCTGCTTTATAAAAAATATCTTTATTGTTGATTTCAAAGGCTAATGTTGATTTTGTTTTTATTTATGAGTTTTCTTGAGCTCTTAAGGTCAACTCTTTGCCTACATGCTTTTTTCATTGTCTGCTGATTTTTTTTCAAAATTAACTTTTTCAAAAAATTCTTTTTGGAATACCATCAGAGTGTCAAACAGTTTGGACCCAGGCCAGGCCCAACATTTTGTTGGGCCTGGTCTGGATTCAAACTGTTTGCAAAGGTTATCAGGAGACCACACTGCCGATAGTTGCATGGCATTGGCAAAGCGTTAATATCTAAACCTGTTAGTGTAAAGGAAGGGGTGTGTGGGGGGGGGGGGGGGCACTGTGCTTCATATATTCACTAAATATAGACCGTACTGGGCAAGAATATTGCAAAAAATCTTTCTGCAATCTTTTCTATAGTCTTTAAGTAATACAGATAAATTGATAAAACATATATGAATGATTTTCCCATTAATTTTTGCAATATAGAACATTTTATGTTTCCTCAGTAAAGCTCGCATTCACCTGCTAAAAGCGCACACCTGGAATTCCACTTATTGCTTACCTGCTAACACATTGCATGCTGGGTAATTTTTCATGTTTTTTGTCGTCTGCTGATTTTTTTCAAAATCAAGTTTTTCGGAAAATTCTTTCAGGAATACCATCAGAGTGTCAAACAGTTTGGATCCAGATCAGGCCCAACATTCTGTCGGGCCTGATCTGGTTCCAAACTGTTTGCAAATGTTCTGAGCAGACAACACTAGTACGTAAAGAATTATTGTGTTCAGAGAACCTGTTAAGAATCATTTTTAATATAGATTTTTTTCTAGTTTTCCATATATAATATGTGCTTTGCAAATCTCAATAGAGAGACAGTTCCATTGATAACCAACAAGATATTTTTAAGTTTGTTTGTGAAGATCTCTAGACAATGATTCCCAATATGTCTCAACATTCTCCTTTAACAGGCCCTCTGCCTTACATGTTTTATGGGCCTCGGCGTGAGAAAACCTGTCTTCCGTGGTTTGCGAACAACACAGGCGCAGACCAGCCTGCGCATCCGCGCAGTCTGATCAGCGCCTTTGTTATTCGCTTTTTAGAAAGTGTGTATGTAAACTTGCTACAGGTGAAATTTCAATTTTCTAGCTAGTCTCAGTAGCTGAGGAGACTGGTTTGAGTGGCACTTTGTCGGAGACCCAAAGACAGGTTTTCTCGCGACAAGGCCCATATGATGTAGGGAAGCCTGTAGTTTTCAACTCTTCACCTTGAGAGGTTTCTCATAGAATTATGATGTATGTTTGCCACTGTTAATGATGTACTTCTATCTGCAAATATTAACAAGAAACATCCTAAATTTTCGGAGACTGTGAAATTCTAAGCTAGCAATCATTATGTAATGCACATGCAGGAATCAGGCTGAGCCCTGACTGTAGGGAGAAGGGACTTCTCCCTCCAGTATTATTAGGGAGAAGTGACAGTTAGATAGGGAGAAGTTATAGCGTAAAATTACGACATTTTCTGTCAGTTTAGAAGCAAATTAGCTATTACACATACTATTGCCATTAAATGGAAGGAAAAATACGATGCAGTGATAGTAGATTGTCACCACAGCTTGCGTTTGTGTGGTGACGGTGAAAAAGAGTCTCCCTAAAAAAAAAAATTAGGGAGACTCCCACTTCTCCCTGGGTCCCATTTAGGGCAACATTTCTGCCACTAGGGCAACCATTTCGCCCTATAGTCACCCCTAGCTTAGCCCCTGTACATGTATATGTATGCCTGCACTGGTAGAGTCAAGTCTGCAAGTATTTATTTGGAAAGCCACCAAATTGTCTTTTTCAAGTGAATGTTTTTTTAGAAATAAAAACAAACAAGCTAACAGTAAAATGCCCGTACAATGGCTATTGTTTTGTTGGGCTTTTTCAGCGTGTCTGTATGCAGCAAGCTATGTATATCCAATTATTCTTTGCCCCAAATATGTTAAATATATTTTGCTTCATCCAGAATTTGAATCCACCACCAACTTCATGTATATATGATAAACTGTCGAAAATTTATCCAATCAGACATTGTGTTACATTTACAAGTGCATAAAAAGAATGTGTTTTTTGTGTTTGCTGAGAGCTTACAACCATACAGTTTGATCCTTAGTCTTAAATACACTCCCCTCCAAACCCCTCCTCTCTCCTCCTCCCAATTACTCAAAAAACTGCTTGGTACTACTTTTCCCCAACCAAAGCTTTAAGGGCTAGGCTAAACTCCAATAGCTTTTCTAAGTACAATAGGGCTAAGCATTCAAGACCTGTCTGTCCGTACGTGTTTTTATTCTACAAATATTTTTAGCAGTATTTAATCAAACAATAATCTTAAAATATCTTCTTTATTAGAGAGGTGTTGATTTGTTTCCTGTTTTATAGGAACTCTTAGAGAAATCAAAATGAGAGATCTGTGTTATGTTTTCTGCGCACTTGTTACTGCTGATAATGCTTTTCATGATTGTATCAATTGTAATTTATTATTTTGAAATTAAATTTTGATATGTTAATTTCATTTAACCATTAAAGCGTCATTAAATTTGGTAGCAGATCCAAGAGGATATACATTTTGCTCTGTACTGTGGCAGAGTGCTTGACTTTAGATCCATAGGTCCCAAGTTCAAGTGCCATGGAGGCTGTGAGTTTTGGTGTCCTTGATCAGCGAGGCACCAATTGCTTAATACTGGTTATATACTGTACAGGAAACTGTCCTATATTTTCCATAGCTGAGGGTCTGGATGGGGTATATCTATAAGCAATTAAATTTCCTTATCTTATAGAGCTTAGAAATTATCTTATTTTTTAAATAATTTTTGTGACCTAAAATTTAACAATTAAGCCAAAATATTTGAAAATCTGTAAACGTCATAGTTTATTGAGTAGTTAAGGGACAACTTATATTTAACAATAGCCATTTTGGTTCAAACTGTTTGCAAAGGTACTGTAAATATGGAAATTTTCGCGATAATTTTATTTCCACAAATAGTGTTATAAGACATATTTGTGATGCTAAAATTTCGTGAAAAGGGCATGATTTACAAATATCAGTAAACGACAGAAAGATTTCGGCATTTCGCGAGGATTTTATTTTCACGAAACTTCGCATATGCGAAGTTTCGCGAAAATAAAACCCTCGCAAAAATTTCGGAATTTACAGTAGCAGGCAAAGAGTTATGAATTCCTCATCTGGAAAACCGAGAAGGGTTGTTGTCCTTCGGCTATTTTCACCCCAAACAGCTGTACCTGATGCTTAAAAACAACTGTTCCTGGAACTCTGCCCACATACCTGGCTTATTACATCTGCAACTTTAATACAACTGAGGGGCAAAATAAACTGCTAATGTTTTCAATTTTAAAATGCAACCTTAGACTGATACCAATCGTAGATAGGGAGCGCAGTGGCAGTTTGCTTGACTCGAGACCGAAGGGCAGCGGGTTCGAGCCTCATCGGGTCCCTGCATTGTGTCCATGAGCAAGACACATTTAGCCTAGCTTAGTACTGGTTCAACCCAGGAAGATCCGTCCCTATATAACTGAAAGATTTTGATGGGATGTAAAGAATCAAATCAAACAAACAAACAAACCAATTGTAGATGTTGATATTGCATCGATCTATGCTACCACACCAACCCCTACCGTGTCACATTTAATCCTATGCTAACATGACAGTCAAGATTTAACCTTATGCTGATTCAAACATTCCAGGAGCATACTAATTGTTCAGCTTTGTTAAGGGATGCATACTGAACAACAACAAAATTTATTGTGTATGTTCAAAATTTATTTTAACATCTTCGGAACTCATGCACTTCAGAATTCACAGTATGTTCAGTTTGCTTTCTGATTACCCCAAACCCAGTTTACTTAACACATACTTCCAGAATGTCGGTGAAGTATCCGTTTCAACAAACATGTATTTGATCGTGATCAGCAATGAGATCGGGTCATAAGTTCTTACAAACCTCTCTGAATGTGAGCGGAAGCATGCAAAAAGAGTCCGGTTCATTCTGAAACCATACGATAGAAATGGTCAAATCACATTCAGAGGGACCAGGCTAGTTTAAATGTTTATGGATAGTAGTGACACAACATCATACATTTAAGTTTCCTTTTCTTGAAGAAACTTAAAGAATGGTTTGCCCTTATGTTACTGACTATCAGAATTCTCTAAACATTTGTCATAGTTTTGTTGTCTTATAATCAACTAATAGCAAGCTCATTATTTTAGTTGTTGGTATATAAACAATTGCTGATTGTTTATAAGCAAACTAATTAACCCTGATGCTACTTATATCTGGTAGTAAGGTCAAAAGTCATTAGCCTGAGTGTTTTGCATCTTCCCAGTATTACATTCCCAGACTTCCTGTATGCTTATTTGTTAATGCTCCAACTTTACCAACACAAATAACTTAATTGACAAAAACATCAAGACAAATGGTGTAGACACAGATTTGAGTGTTCTTCAATGCAATGCCAGATTTAAAAAAAATCTTTCCTTGCTAGCGGCCAATTTTTGCAAATACTTTGGGCCGAGATCAGTTCTTTTAGGACCGGATCTTTGGTCCTGATTTGGATCGAAACAATTTGACACTCCGATAGTGTTCCTAAAAGATTTTTTTGAAAAATCAAATTTTGAAAAAGTCAGCAGACAACAGCAACAAAAGCATGAAAAATTACCAAGCATGCTAAGAGTTACAGCGAATATGGCGTTTACCTTTAGATGTGGTATGTGAGATTTCCAAGTAGTTTTCTGAAGCATATTTTTTGTCTTCACTATTGACTGACAATGCATAAACATGTAAATGTTACATGCAAGAAATAGATATCTGCACATCGAGCAGATTTTGTTTTCATCGCTGGAACATAGAACTTGATAAAACAGTAGAAAATGTGCCATATTAAGTGCAAATGTAAAGTGGAACTGAAGATGAAAAACAAACCAACACTCCCGCACTGGACCGCAACATCTGAATGGATAAAATCTGGAACCCCATGCCAGTTACCGAACTCTTATTTTTGACTGCTAACTCTTGATGCGGAGGTCCTTTTTAATTGGACAGAACTTCACTCTAATGATCTGGAACCGAACCATTTGACACATCTGATAGTGTTTGTGAAAGATTTTTTGAAAAAGTTAATTTTGAAAAACATCTGCAGGCCACAACAAAAAACATGAAAATTTACCCAGCCTCCAAAGAGTTTACCATGCCTGGTTCATCTATTGTGTTGACTGCATGATAATAAACAATATAAATGGTATAAGTGATTCTTTATACAAACTAATCAACTGCAGTGCTACAATTATGCCTTGTTATAAGGTGAAAATGTTTTGCATATGTCTGGTGCTATTTTCGCTTCTAACCTCTACAATACAAGTAAGTAAGGGTGCAAAGATCAGGAACCGATACAATCAAGTACCACACCTGACCCAGGATACCAATGGGAAAGTGACAAACTCACAGTTAGACACAACAAACGATAGCCAGGGGGTCAGCCTTTTCCCAGCAGGTGACCACAAGGCACATATAAACAGATGTGCACAAAGGCATAGCAAACACAAGACAGAAAAAACATAAAAGATCCACAAAAGAAGTACCTCCTTGGAACGGTCAGTAAAATATTTAACTGGAGGGCTTAAACCGGTTTAAGGGTGCACCAACCTCACCCTTAGTTCAGATGTGGATCAAGACACATAGATGTTTGGTTTGCATGAAAGACCCCTAACTTATCAATGCAACATCTCCTAGAACATATAAATCAAGATATAAAAGGGAGATAAAGCAAAGATAAGGACTCAACAGTAAATAAAACTGAATACCAGTGCAAAAGAAATCAACAGTAAATAAAACTGAATACCAATGCAAAAGAAATCAAACAGGCAAACCCCGGTGGGCCCGACAAACAGCATAGACAAATCACGTTTCCATAAGTGGGCCTAATTTAGACTGGTTCCACATCACAGGCTAAGATAAACAAAATTTTAGAGCATAGAATTTCAAATATTTTCTTTTGAGTACCCATGACATATGTTTTGAGAAATACACACTTTTAACTAAGGGCCTGGTTGTATTTTCAATCTGCTCTAAGAATAAACTCAGCCATCATTAGATGGAAAATCAATGAAAAATATTGCCAATTTAAGCTTTAGAAATTTAAAATAAGTTTGACGATGGGAGCCAGTGTAGCGGTCATTCCTTTGTTAACTCCTGCTACCAATGGCTATAGAGTTTATGTCTCAGAATTAAAGAGTGTTATGTTAACATGTCTGTAAGGAAACAAAACTAAATGAAATAAACTTGAACATGTTGAATAGACATATAAACATGCAAACTAATCTTAACTATTTTTTTCTTTCAGAGAATTTCTTGGGAGAGGCATTGGTATATTGTGAGGATCTACAAAAGAATCCATCTAGTCGACAGATTATCCCACTCCAGGGCCGTCTAGGGGCCGGGGAGTTTGTGTCTGGGTCTATAACAGTAGAGGTAAGGGATGCTTGCATGTGCCAAGAGTGATCTACCCGGCTTACTCCTTCTATTTTATATACCTCTTTAATATTTTCATTCTGTGTGATAAATGAATATGAAGCCAATATGTTTTAATTGAATATAATTTTATACAAGTATGTTTTTTCTTGCATACCAGATTGGGATTTGGGCTGTTTTAACCCATATGAGGGAATTCTATCTCACATAGCCAGAAAAATCAAACAGTCATGTGTCAATGGACATGTGATGTCATTGTTATGTAATTAACCCTTAAAGCGCCAAGAAAAAAATGCATCTGAAAATGTCGTCTGCTGAAGTCGTCTGCTGCAAATAATTGCCTAACATTACTGACAAATTCAGCATAGAAGTGAACAACTGTAGGAGCAGTCTGATCTGGGTCCACACTGTTTGCCATAGAGGCTTCTTAAACATTTCAGCAGAAAAGCAGACAACTTTTGTTGCGATTCGCGCATTAAGGGTTAAGTGATGTCATCATGCTACATCACATCTCAGTGTATTCAGGAACTTCTGGAAGCTATTTTAAATATAAATATGCAGCATTTAATTGTGAGCAAGAAAAAAAGAGTCCATTAATCGTGCGAGGATGGGATAGAAAAATCTGTTCCTCACGATCGCCGTTTGTCATCACTAGGCATGCCTCGTGATGCCAAACGGTGATCCCCCGGACAGATTTTTCTATCCCACCCTCACACTCTTGATAAATTCTTATAATCCACTCCATATCAGGTACTCTGAGCCTTATCAAGAGAAATCCTGTCATAGGTTTTGCGACCAGATAGGACACAAAACAGATTGCAAATACTTAGCTGCAGAGACTTAATAAGCTATCATTTTGAAAATTCAGGTATAATGGGTTTGATTGTGATAAATTTCTTCCTCTGATTTAAGTAACTAAGAACTGTTGGAAGTATGTATACATTATGAACTGGATAACTGCTAAGTGCCCTGCTCAGGAACAGTGCACAGTAAAACTTGTCATAAGCGGCCACTCAAAAGAAGACCAAAAATAGGTTTTCGAGACAAATAATGGCTTAATGCAGGTCAATAGTATTGCAGAATGCTCCCATGGAGCATTCTGCAGTTCTTTTGACCAGCATTAAATTTATCACATGACTTTAAGACCTTTGTTTTGTCTATTTTTTAGTGGCTGCTAAAGACAGGTTTCACTGTACATGTATGGATGATCATTTTGATATGACTGCAAAGTTGTTTAAAGCAACATTATACTCCTACAAGAATGCCCCATGAATATCTCTACATTGCTTACATGCTGTTATATTATCCATTGTGATCCTCACAGCACGTCACCCCAATTCAGCTTACATGTACATATGCAATGATACATGCAGATTTTACAGCCACTATGACTTGGCACATTTCTCCACTTGCATGTCTCAACCACAGGGAGTACAAATTATTTGGTTTTTGCCTTCCATGTTTTTTTTTTTTAATTTTCAAAGCAAATCATTTTGCCTATCCTTTTATGTTCTATTGTAAGACAGGCCTTAAGTTACATGTAAGAGTGTGTAACAGGATAGTACTTTTCTTTTTTTGTCTCAAGATCAAGGGGTTGCAGGTTCGAGCCTCACAGGCATCACTGTGTTGTGTCCTTCATCAAGACACATTAATTCCTTGCTTAGTACTGGTCAACCCGTGAAGACCCGTCCCCACATAACTGAAAAAATTGTTGACAGGGATGTAAAGAATCAAATCAATCGAGCAAAAATCATAGCTTTACATATGACACACTATTTTCTGAATCACAGCTTTATATAAGACACACTTTCTTTTGAAACTTAATTTTACATAAGACACACTATCCTCTGAATCTTAGCTTTATATAAAACACAATATACTTTGAACCTTAATTAGCTTTACACAAGACACACTTTCCTCTGAACATTATATTTATAATAAACACACTGTCCCCTGAACCTAACCTCCTCTAAACCATACCTTTGCTAAGACAATATGCTCTAAACATTAGCTTTACATAAGACATACCATCCTCTGTACCACCCTTTACATAATTCAAACTATCCTCTGAACCTTGACTTGACATAGATACACTATCCTCTGAACCTTGACTTGACATAGACACACTGTCCTCTGAACCTTGACTTGACATAGACACACTATCCTCTAAACCAAAGCTTTACATAAGACACACTTTCCTCTGAACCAAAGCTTTACATAAGACACTCTATCCTCTGAACCATAGCTTTTCATAAGACACTCTGTGTCTCTGAATCATAGCTTTACATAGACACAATTTCCTCTGAACCATTGCTCTACATAAGACACACTTTGTCTCTGAACCATAGCTTTACATAGACATACTATCCTCTGAATCATATCTTTACATAAGACACTCTTTGTCTCTGAATCATAGCTTTACATAGACACTCTATCCTCTGAACCATATCTTTACATAAGACACTCTTTGTCTCTGAACCATAGCTTTACATAGACACTCTATCCTCTGAACCATATCTTTACATAAGACACACTGTGTCTCTGAACCATAGCTTTTATAGACACACTGTCCTCTGAACTATAGCTTTACATAAGACACACCATATAAATGGACCATGTTATAAGTGAATCTAGTATTAAACAGAGACAATTTTGCAAAGGAAAATGGTCATTTTCCTATAATTCTTAATCCTTTGTAAAATTCCATATTAAAAAAGAATGAGAGACACAAGATGACCTTATCTAAATCCATGATATATTGAGGTTTGTTATAAAGGGTGGGCACTGTGTGCTGTTTTGGCATTGAACAACAACAATGATGATGGTCAGACTGTATGTAGAATATACAGCCTGTTCTGTGCCTTTGCTGTTCCCTGGCATACAACAAGATCAGCTTTTCTAAAGTATTGATTCATTTGTCAAAGCTTTGGGTCTTTTAAATATTCTAAAATTTTGAACACTTCTTTCTGTTCTCAAATAAAATGATTTGTTGATGGGAAGTAA
This sequence comes from Loripinus fragilis, assembly GCA_964019695.1. Lineage (NCBI taxonomy): Eukaryota > Metazoa > Mollusca > Bivalvia > Lucinida > Lucinidae > Loripinus > Loripinus fragilis. The sequence continues at coordinate 55,117,047 of OZ026526.1, read as the reverse complement.
AGAATCAAATCAAATAAAATGTTGGTTATTAGGGCTGGAATTCACAATATGCATGTCAAAAAAGCAAACATTGAAGACACTGATCAGACTGCTTCTTTAGAAGCAGTTTGGTCTGGATCTGCACTGTTTGTCTGGGCCTTTTTGACAGGCAACTGGTGTTTGAAATTTTAGAACATTTACCCTATTGTCTCATTTGTCAAAAATACCGGTAAGATAAATGATATTGATTAGAAACAAAAAGAATAAAATTTAATTTTGTCTACTTTGCACAGAGAAGCATTTATTTGTCTTATATCATGCATTCAAACACTTTTTTCTCTTTGCTAGCTGTCACTCACTTTTCAGTTAATTTTTTGCCCCATCCATATTTTATTTCATCCATTTTCAGTTCTACTGCCCACCTGGATGTTTTAAAAAATGAAGTTCCAGCCTTTACTTTGACCATTCCCTGTTTGACGTGTGTTTTTGGTTTAGCAATAGACTTCTGCCCCAGTGTGACAAGATTATTCATCAACCGCTATCCAACCAATCAGATCATTGTATATTGACCATGAACCAATCAGAGTGCTGTTTCTATAAATATCAACCAATCATATCAGAATATTTTCAAAGTAAAGAGGTGAGTCAGATACAATTTCAGACTGCATAAAACAGCTTGCACTTAATTGCATTGAAGCTCTGTTTTAGTTTTTGACTTAGCAAGGAGTGAGTTTTGTGAATGCTTTAATCTGTTTACATTTTCTATAGATATTACTGTAGATGCATTTTGATAACTTATACCTTGTCCGGTTGTTCTTGATTTAAAAAGGGAATACATTAAAAGAGGGGCATATAATGAGTAAGAGTTGGAATTTTTTTGCTGAGGAAAGGCATGACATCGAGTCTTTGAAAAACTGTGTAGGTTCTGATCAGATGGCTTGTTCGGTAGCTATCTGATCAGGAATCAAGTTGTTTTTCTATGCAGTTTATTAATTGATTCTTTGTAAATTTATTCAGCAGGATGATAGATAAATTGTGCTGGAACTCAAAATTTTGGTCATTTCCAGTGGCATGATGATGCTTCCATTTGAATTAGAATTTCATTCCGAGAAGGGACAGAAAAGAAAAGCTCTGTTTTAGCACAAAATTATGTGTTTTCAATAAATTTTCTGATATTCCACCAAAGGATATGCTGTGGGTTTCATTGGAATGCACATAGCATATGCTTTGGTTGAGAAGTGATAGAAATAAATCTCAAATATTCCTCTTTACAAGGAACACGGTGTAGGGAAAAAAGCAAAAATAATTTCAAAGCAATATTCCATTTTGAAAGCTAAGTTGCATTTAGAATGACTACAGCTCTACAAATTTTTGCAGTTCCATATCTAGTGGATTATAGCTGAACTTAGTCTTGCAGAAAAGAAGCTTCATTTTTCTACCTTTGCTAGTTTTTCTATATTTGCTAGTTTTAGTGCATTTGTTTGTATGCTGTCTGAAATTCGACTCACCTTGTTTAAGTCCATACTGAAATTATTTCCCCTTTTCCTGTTTGCTTGCTTGATGCTTGACTTTTTGCTTAGCAATTCTATACTCAGTTCTGTGAGTTTCAGATTCCATAGACAACACTTATACAGAACATACTGTTTGAAAATAGTGTTAGAATTTTGCAATGTTTTCTGAGTTTATAGAATCTATAGCATGATAGGCATGGTTTTGATTATTTATGTATTATAAGAGCAATATTTTCATCATAATCTCTGGGTTCAGTTAGGATATAAACAGTAAAGTCACCAGAAGGCAGTGCGCTTGGCATGCTCTATAAAGTGATATCACTGAAATTATATATAATTAGTGATGTAACAATACATCGGACTGTCAATATATCGCAATAGTACCCATGCAAGGTTACTACGTACCGTAAAACCTCAAAAATTTGAACTCTGATTTTTCGAATTACTCTCGACTTTGAAACAAATATGCGAGGGGGCATGTATATCTATAAATAGGAAAGGTGCAATGTCAATAGTGATTTGTTGTGCCGTGTGTGCTATATATGCCTAGTGCGCAGGGACCGCGGCACACCGTCACAATAACTGAAAAATGATGATCAATAGTGTCAGCAATAGTGGATTCACTATCACAAATTCACGATACTGGACCGTGTAGCGCAGTCGGTAGCGTGTCTGACTGCAGATACGTGTCTGTCTGCAGAAACATGTCTGACTGCAGATCTAGGGGTTGAAAGTTTGATCCCGGCTAGGTCCCAAACTTTCGTGGAGATTGATCATGAAATTATTTCTACGGCCATTGTCCTCCCTTCCACTGAATCAAGAAAGGTTGTTGTCAGTAACAAGTGAAAGTTTTTGCAGGAAGTACTGTTTCACTTAGTCAAGCTTGCCGAGGAAAGAGTGTGGTTAGGTGAACTGATCGTCCCAACATGACCATTGCTGTTGACCGGGACATAAAGAATCAAACCAAACCAAAAAACAAAAACAAATTAACAATAGATTTTAAACCTATGGATTTTTACTTAAAATTGTTTGGCTTTGGTACAAAAGGATTCGATGTATATGGTTTTGCATGCCACAGAAATAACGTCTGAATGCTACCATAATCTTAACCCTTTGTATACTGGAAACCCGTTACTTTGGCAGACAATGAAGACCCAGATGAAATGCAGCTTTATGCTGCATTTTATCTGGGTCTGCACTGTTTGCTAAGACTAAAACAACCAGCCTTCAGGGACAGAGGTATATCATAATTTAGAAAATTTTACCCGTGACCACTTAAAGTACACATTAGGCAGTCCCATACATATTGTATCAAAATGTATGGAAAAATCCATCGGAATACAAAGCAAATATGTTTAAGACAGTAGTCTCATAAGAGTATCACAATGGAATGGTATGGCAATGGTACTTCATGCAATGTTAATACTATCGCAATAGTCATTTTCAGACTATCATTACACCTCTATACGCATAATCATTTGGTGCAATTTAGGCCTCCTGTATTAGAGTGTGTAAGTTTCTTGATTTCTGAAAGTTTCTTCAGGATTGTAGAAGAAGTTCATCTGGTTGCATGCATGACGGAACTTCCATGTCATGCAGTACATTTACTCCTCTAGGTTCAGAGAGTGTGAGAATATTCACCATGTTTACTGAGTGCAACTAAAGTTTATATTGATAAACATCATGTTCTCAGTTTAACAGCCACCCAGGATTATTTAGTCATGTTGCACTTTTTATTATAAGTGCAGAATCCCAATGCAGATTCCTTATTGCCCAGACTTTGGCTGTGATCTTTATATAGTCTAATGTATTTTAAGCTTTATCATACGTGCAATACTCCTCACTACTTTTAGTAAGTAATATACTTTATTAACCAAGGGTAACCCAAATGGGTGGTACCAATCTTCCTTGGGCCCTCATTAACAAACAATGTATAGACATTAATATATTGAATAGAAAATTCGAAATGTATCGGCATGAAGCATTATGCAATGAAATGAAAATAATATTGATGGCAAAGAAAAGGTACTTTCATCCTCTTTTAACAGACTTGTCAAATATTGCGATCTAGGGATTCTTCTCCTTGTGCTCATTTAGTTTGCAGCCTTCAGGTCATTAAAGGGGACAGCAACCCTGATGATTATTATGTTTTATATGAAAGATCTTAATGAACCATGAATTTTGATACCAGTTTCATCTTAATCAGTTAAAAAACGTAGAAGTTGTGGGTGTTTCAATATTTGCAAATGGACTATAATGAAAGCGGCCATATTGTAGGCTTAGTGATGTCACAGAGCCTAATTAAATATGCGTAATCAAAATAAAGGGCAAACCAATGGATTACTTGCAATTATCTTTAACAAAACATTTTGCCTTATGTATAAAGCTGCATATCTTCTGAAACACAGATGCTGTGATAGTATTGAGAACTAATAATTAAGCAGATGAAAAATATTCTGAAAACTAATTAAATATTCAAAATGGCGGCTAAATGTTGGCCAATTTGAATTCTTTAAATGCCCATAACTTCCCCATTATTCAACTGATTTTGATGATACTTGTATCAAAATTCATGGTTCATAGAGCTCTTTCTGATAAAACATACTTATCATTAGGGTTGCTGTCCCCTTTATATAGCATGTTTTAGAAGCAGAATTGAAAACAGTGTGAATCCTGATCAGCTGCCTAAATCCTAGATGTCTAGCTCAATTAACTTTGTTTCTTGAACTGTGTCTTAGTAACTTAGCTATTATGAGGTCTGCCAAAGTGGCCTTTAACCCTTTGTATACTGAAAAGCCCTAAACAGGTACTTTGGCGAACGGTGAAGACCCAGTTGTTACTGTCAGGAAAAAGGTTGAGCTTTTCTAATTATTTTGCTCTGTGGAATGAAAATGTAGCAGCTGGATAGGATTAAAGGATTGCTTTATTAGATTGGTTTGCGATCTGTGTTGTTTACAAAGCATTTTTGCCACTTTCTGCCTGTACAATTAATGCAGGTACCATCTAATTAATACCTAATTTCCTTTCAAGATGCCATAATACTCACCTGTGTGCAATACATGAATTCATGTGTAAAACATATTTGACTTTGGATGTACTTTTATGCTACCAGTATTGAATACTGTGGCATATTGAGTTTTGTCTTCAACATACTCTAACATTGGCAACAAGTGTTGAACTGCTAGACATTATATAGAGCTTAAGATATTCCACATGTGAGTGTGTTCCTTGTGGAAAGAGCTTTCAAATATACCAAAATATATGACCTTGTGTCCTTGACCTTTGACCTACTTTTGAAATTAAACGAATGGTTGCCATGATGTCAAGTTCAATAGAGCTGTACAGTACAGTAAAACCTGTCTTAAGCAACCACTCAAAAAGAAGACCAAAAATTGTTTTTTCAAGACTGATTATTGCTTAATGCGGGTTAAAAGTATTGCATAATGCTCCAAGAGAGCATTCTGCAATACTTTTCGACCTTCATTATGCTACTCTTTGTCGTTAAGACCTTTGTTTTGTCAATTTTTGAGTTGCTGTTTTAGACAGGTTTTACCGTACTGTGAATTGCATCTCTGTTTTGTGGGGCATAGTGTTTTACAAACATATCTCATGCATGACTTCAGTTTTACCAATTTATTCTATTGATCCTTTATTGACAGGATACCTGCAAATGTATACAGTGACGAACAGTTTATATACCCACAGTCAGGATTGAAACTTTGAGATATAAGTTCAGAAATCATGTATTAAGGCTCTGCTCACGTGTCACCATAAAACTAAATTTCTGACCACATATCCAGCGATATACCTCCCCAAATGAGGGATCACAGTGGCTCAGTGATAGAGTGCTTGACTTGAGACCGAGGGGCCGCAGTTTCGAGCCTCACCGGCGTCACTGCGTTGAGGTCCTTGAGCAAGACACATTTATCCTACTTAAGTACTGGTTCAACTCAGGAAGACTCGTCCCTGTTTAACTGAAAGATTGTTGATGGGACGTAAAGAATCAAATCAAACAAACAAACAAAACCTCCCCAAATGAACAGTTATCCCCTAATTTTACTCTCAAAACTTTTGCTTATCTTGACCTATAGGTATTAGTAACTTATTAGGTTGAATATTGTATTATTATCTGCCCATGGATTCAACATAAACTTTTATTCTATATTTCAGTTTTTATGTATGGATCCTTCATATGATTTGAATATAAGCAATCAGATATCACCACGTAGAATGATAGAAACAACCAAGTCAGTGACCCCTGGTGGTACACTTGTTACCACGACAACAACAACTACACACAGACCACAGAACCACAGAATAGATGCAAATGTAGACAGTAAGTTTTGGATTTGGTTCAAAGTTTGAGACAATATTATATTGTAGGGATCAAACATGGTAAGTTCTATGCATAAACATTTGCTGTGCTTCAAGACAACATGTAGCCCGTGCTTAAAAGGCAAGGGTTTTAAACCCACTGAGGGGCATAGCAGATGTAAATGTATAAGAAAAAACATGTTAGATTGCTATTATTACATAATGCCATTTTGTTACTTAAATACTTTGGAGAAAAAGCTTTGAAAAGTTCAATTTTTGTTGTTGCCTTGCGGACCCAGCATGCCCGAACTGGTCAATGATAGAAATATGTGGCTTTATTTTAGGGCTAATTCAAAGTGTTATAGTCATTAAAATTGATTATGAATAATACCTGATATCACAATAAGTTATTTATGTTAAGTTGAAATATTACAAGCAACAGTATATGAAGTTTTATCATTATTTTTGGTGGATTTCTGATGTTATTCAGCTAAACTTTATTTTTTTCTTGATGTTCATAAAGCTGGATATATTTTCAATAAATATAACGATGCAGTCTGAAAGATAGCATGCTAAACTATTGCTTTTTGAAGTAATTTCATAGATATACAGAGAAACAAGGATGCGGTCTTAAAGGTAATATGCTAAATTATTACTTTTCCATGAAATATCACAGATATACAGAGAAATAATGGAGATATGAGCACTAACAGAACATATGTTATAATAGAAAAAATTATTTAAAATAGTTTAAAATATGTTATACACCCTTTTTCTCTCGGTCCATTATATTACAAATTTGATTTGAATTAGCAGGTGCGGTAAAACTTGTCTTAAGCGGCCACTCAAAAAAAAGACCAAAAATTGGTTTTCAAGACAGATTATCGCTTAATTTGACTTTGACTTGATCCTGAGTTTATTTTTCTACTGCTGGGGGTGTCCCAGGTACTAGGGTAGGCAGCAGGTGGCTAGAGTGTCTAACATCCAATCCCCACGCCTCTCTGTTCAGTGGATCGATGCTGCCAAGGCTGCAAATTTTTAAGTCAGTCTTAACACACTCAGACCAGGTCTTTTTAGGTCTCCCTCTTCTTCTGGCGCTAGGAATCGTCATACTTGTGATGGAGTTTATGCATGAAGAGGAGCATGCAACATAGTCCAGTAGAAAACCAGAATGACCTGGAACTTGATTTTAAAGTTTTTTTCTTTGTTGTTTTTTGTTGTTGAGGCATTGTACTTGATGAATCCAACTGATGCCACTCTGGCATCATTGAGCGTTTTGAAATATTCAAGATGGCGTCCAAGATGGCCGTCAGTTAGGCTCCTAAGACCTACATGACCAACATACTCGATCAAAAGCATTTTAATTTTGACGTTTCATGGATGTTTCAGAGGCTAAATGTTACAACCAATTAAATTGAAACATAACTTAGATTCAGAAGGTTGAAATATATTAAAGATGGCTTCCAAGATGGCCTACAGTTAGGCTTCTAAGACCTATATGACCGACATACTCGATAAAAACACTTCAATTTTGACTTTTTATGGATGTTTAGAGGTTAAATGATACAACCAATTAAATAAGAACATGTTTTGATTCAGAAGGTTTAAATTTAAAGATGGTGTCCAAGATGGCCGTCAGTAAGGTTCCTAAGACCTATCTGACTAAAAAACTTGATATAAAGCATTTTAATTTTGACTTTTTATCAATATTTAGAGGCCTAATGATACAAACAACTAAAATGAAGCATTCACAGGTTTGATTCACAAGGTTGAAATATTAAAGATGGTGTCCAAGATGGCCGCCATTTAAAGCAAAATTCAACCTGAAATCAAATTCGCAGTTAGTATCTATTTTCTGATAATTTTCGGTTGTATTTGGAAAATTTGACTGGCATGTTATTGTTGTTACATACATTATTCGGTTATTGTGTCAGTGTGCCGCGGTCCCTGCGCACGAGGCATATATAGCACACACGGCACACCCAGTTTTATGCACCCACTTTGGCTTCAAAAAAGGAATTCGGGCTGTATTCTGCCCTTATCCTGCGCCTATCTGCATTAAGTAAAGGTGTGGGGCAATAATTAGTTTGAATTTTGGAAATGCTCTAAAACAGGTTTCAATTTTGTGGGGATTGACGTGACAATTTTGTCTGCACAGTGTCACCCCCACTGTTCCTGAAAGTGATGTTATTGTTGTTTTTCAGCGTTGTAAAATATTTAAGATGACGTTCAAGATGGCAGCAATAACAGGGTGGGGAATAACATGGTTTTTGCTATGATACACTGCACTGAAAAAATAACAGACTCTTATTTTGTTATGGTAATGTTTTTGTCTTTGCTCTGGGAATCGTATCCATCAATCAAAGTATCATGCGCTTTCTAGACCACTTTTGGTCAGATCTGATAATACCATATTATCATATTATTCTCATAAAAATGGCTTCTTTGGGAAACATTTCTTCAAAAAATGAAGCGATAAATGATAGGGTATACTGAACGGAGGATATCACTGAAAAATTTGTGTGACAGAGTGTTCGATCAAAAGACAAACCTTTTTTGAATCAATATGCGGAAAAAAGTTAGATGGATGGATAGATAAAATTTACAAAAAAAAATACTTCTGGAGTGTAGTGTATCAACACAAATAACAACACCTGAGTAAGATATCTGAATGCTGCAGATGTTACCATCTTGACTGCTGGTTCATACAGGTCTGCTTGCCTGGTGCAATTGTAACAACCATTACTACTTCTCTGGTCTGTTGCATGTGCAACGAACAGAACAGATTGTTGGATATTGCTGAAACAAATGTGAATGCTGGTCCGGTGCAAGTGTTTCAGACATGCATGCTTGTAGGCACACATTTACAGATATGACTGCTGGTTAGATGCAACTGTTGAAGACATGGGAAATGGCCAGATGCAATTGTTACAGACAAGGCTGATGGTACGGTGCAAATGTAATATACATGGATCCTAATAAGATAAAACTGTAACAGACATGCATGCTGATAGTATGCAACTTATAAAGACATGGCTGCTAGTCAGGTGCAACTGTTAAATACATGATGGTCTGGTGCAATTGTGCTTACCAGCCTGTTAGTTGGGTACGAGCATAGGGAGTAACTGCAGGTCTGAGGCAAGTGTAACATATATACTACAGATGTGCTTGTAAGTCAGTTGCAACCAATTCATAAATATCTGCTGGTAGATGCAACTCTAACAAACATGCATGCTGGTTGTGTTTAATTGTAACCGACATGCAAGGTGGTCGTGTGAAACTGAAACAAACATGCCTGTTGGTTCAAGGCAACATATAAAACATTGGTACTGCAACATGCCTGATAGTCTCATGAAGCTGTTACAGACATAACTGCTTGGTTTCAGACATGTGTGCTGGTCCAGTGCCACATAATCAAACATGCGTATTGGTAAATATGTCTGCTGACCCTGTGGCAATGATGCTGGTCAGGAGAAAGTAGAACAGACATGCACACTGACCGGATGTAACCTGAACAGACATTCCCGCTGATCCAGTGCAAAAGTACCCAGCATTCCTGTTAGTTGGGTTCATTTGTAACATACATTATTGCTGGTGCGATGTAACTAACATGCATGACTGCTGGCCCCGAGTCTCGTTAAACGGCATGTGTGCTGGTTCAGTACCACATTATTAAACATGTATGATGTTAAGATGATGAGCTGGTGGCATGACATGGCCGCTTTTCAGTGAACTTCAACAGCTATGAATGCAGACTAGGTACTATTTAATCAGACATGCATCCTGGTCCATTGGAAATCAAAGAGAAAAGCTACTTGACTGATGCCCCTTCATCAGACATGCCAACTTACACTGTGAAACTTTATCAGCCAAGACTACTACATTGTCAATACAACATACATGCTGTGTAGAGACGGCTGCAGCTGTAACATATATGCCTGCTGACCTAGTGTTACTGTCGCCAACACCACTGCTGTTCAAACATGCCTACTGGTTGAGTGCTGCTGCATAATGGATGCTTGCTGGACTGTGGCCACTCAATCAGCATGCCTACTGACCTTTTGTCACTCAATATTGCATGTCTGCTGGCGTTGTGCTTCTCTATTTGCTATACCTGCTGGTATGGTGTCTCATTATCAGCCGTGTCTGCTGGTATGGTGCTTCATTATAGGTCATGTCTTTTGCTTTGGTACCTCACTATCAGCCATGCCTGTTGGTGTAGTGCCTCATTATAAGTCATGCCTTCTGGGGTGGTGCCTCACTCTAGGTCATGTCTTCTGGCGTGGTGCCTCACTAAAGGTCATGCCTGTTGACATGGTACCACACTATAGGTCCGTTTTGCACTTCAACCGACATTTTGAATAGTTGAGTGCAGACGGATGAAGGATGGCTACAAGTCTGGTGCTACTCTTACAGAGGTGCCAATACATAAGGCATGTCTGCTGATCTGGTGCCACTCTCAAATATGCCTGCTTGTACAGTGCAACCCTATCAGACATGCATGCTGGGTTCATTTATTCAGATACACGTGTTTGTAAAGTGCTTCTCAATCAGGCAAGAAATCTGGTATGTTACAAATCCACCAGACATGCCGACAGGTTAGGTGCAGCTCCTATGGGTTTGTTAAACTTATCAGCTACCATCCTGGACGCCATCTTGAATATATATAAATTCTGAGTGATGCATTAGCTGCATTACTGGGATGTTTAAAGGATGATGTCTGTAACTCAAGCATCAGTAAAATCAGCATTTTGCATGCGGATCTCTGAATTTTGCCAGTCTCAGGGAAAATTTTCTTATATTTTTTGTAATAAACTGCCATTTTGGCGGCCATTTTGTCTTTATTCTTATTTTTTTTACTTTTGTTATAATGCTAATTGTCTACCAACTAGATTCCAATGTCATAGCTAACAATTTAAGGGAAAAAATGGGTTTGAGACATTTTTCCATATCACACAATTTTTAACTTATAATTGGCCTCCATCTTGAATGCCATCTTGAATAAATCGAAATGCTCAATGATGCCAGAATGGCATCACTCAGATTTTTCAAGGACAATATATGCACTACCAGAATCAACAAAGAAAAAAAGTTTAAAATCAAGTTCCAGGTCCTCCTAAAATTAACCCAAATTCTGCCAGACTAACATGTCCATACCATCTCAAACGCCTAGTGTGAAGAGCTGCTGTCACCTCTTGCACTCCTAACATTGCACAGAGTGTGTCTGCGGACACTTCGTCATCATCTCTGACTCTGCATATCCAGCTGACCATTGATCTGTCATTCCGGCAAAGCACCTGCAAGTCTGGCGCAGTAGGTGCCCAGGTTTCACTACCATGTAATAGGGCAGAACGTACACAGGCGTTGAAGACCTTCCTGCAGGTCCTTAGGGACACATGCTTGGATGTCAGAATAGGAAGAAGCCTTTTAAACTTTCCCCAGGCAGTACTACATCTGGTGACGATGGCAAGCTTGCATCCTCTGCCGGCACACAGCATGTCTCCAAGGTAGCAAAAGTTGGATTCCTCGTCAAGTAGCGTTCCATCCACATCTACCTGTGTGACAGGTCTATTGTCAATCGGTCAAGCCTGATCACAGCATCTTGGACAAACATAGTCTGGATCCTCAGCCAATCTTCCTCTAACACCACTGCACTTCTTGAGCACCCAATACATGCACTGGGAGCACTGTGAGCACTGGATAGAGTTCACACCAACACCACTCCGACAGACTTCACAGGGGAACGCTCCAGAGTCCCGAAGAAGGTCAAGCCCCGGTCCCGAGACCATGAGCTTTTTCCCTTGGAGCATTCTGCAATACTTTTAACCTTCATTAAGCTACCATTTGTCTTTCAGACCTTTGTTTTGTCTATTTTTGAAGGACCGCTTAAGACAGGATTTACTGTAAATGTACTTCAGACTATCAGGAGTTTGAATGATCTAGTATCTGCTGTGTATATTGCAGGTTCTCCTAGTTATATAGAGAAGAGAGGTTTTGACTACGATGAACCAGACCCAGAGCTAAGCTCATCAGGTATGCTCTCATTCTATCTACAATATTGTACTTGGTCTGACTGTGTAATAATACGGTAGCCTTTTCAGTTCACACCATTTTGGCAGGGTCAGGGTAATAAGCCATTTGGCTGTGTCAAGTGTCAACGCAGTGTCAAGAGCTCAAGCATTTGTTGGCAGTGTCAAGAGCTAATGTTCCATTTGTCAAGTGCCAATTTTCACAGCTAAGCTGTGGGAGCACAGTGGCTCAGTGGTAGAGTGCTTGACTTGAGACCGAGGGGCCTTGGGTCTGAGCCTCACTGGTGTCACTGTGTTGTGTCCTTGAGCAAGAACATTAATCCTAGGTTAGTACTGGTTCAACCCAGGAAGACCCGTCCCTTTATAAATGAAAGATTGTTGATTGGACCTAAAGAATCAAATCAAACAAAAACAACCAAGTGCCAATGCAGTGTCCTAGCCATGTTGACTAGGCCACAAAAGTAAAAAAAAATCCTTCTCACTGAGTGTGTTCATTAATGTCTGAATGATTTTTTTGACTACAGTTGTTTCATATGGCTGACTCCAGATGTCTTTTGGTGCTTCTTGATGTCAGTTTTAGCTGATTATAAAACATATTGCTCTTATGGTTTGCCCCACACAGTTCAGGAAACAGCTCTGTTTAACAGTTCGCCAAACAGTTTGGATGCAGATCAGGCCTGTTGTTTAGTTTGGACTGACCTGGGTCCAAGCTGTTTGCAATCATCATCATCATCATCATCATCATCATCAAGGGAGTGCAGTGGCTCAGTGGTAGAGTGTTTGACTTGAGACCGAGGGGCTGTGGGTTCGAGCCTCACTGGCCTCACTGCATTGTGGTCCTTGAGCAAGACACATTTATCCTAGCTTAGTACTGGTTCAACCAAGGAAGACTCGTCCCTGTTTAACTGAAAGATTGTTGATGGGATGTAAAGATCAAATCAAACAAAAATCATAATCATCATCATCATCTTCATTGGGTTTTGATTAACATGCAGGGACAGGAGCATCTTCCACATCAGTGGGCCCCTCTTCAAGTAACTGGCTAGCCGCACCCAGTTTTGGTTTATTATAATTTTATGTGATACCAGCTCCCAAGCTCAACTGTAAGTGCAGGGGCTAGCTAGCTATTAATAATGTACAGTAAAGCCTGTGTAAAACGGCCCCTCAAAAAGAGACAAAAAAAGGTCTTAATGACAAATGGTAGCTTAATGAAGGTTGAAAGACCTGCATTAAGAGATAATTGGTCTTGAAAACCAATTTTTGGTCTTTTTGAGAGTGGCCGTTTTACACATGTTTTACTGTGACTAGACCAGCTTTGTAGTTCACCTGAGCACAAAGTGTTTAAAGGTGAGCTTTTGTGATCAATCTTTATCCATCATCTGTACAGTAAAACCTGTGTATTAAAAATATGTTAATAAAATTATTTAACCGCAGAATATAGAAAAAAAATAGCTAAAAATGAAAACTTTGAAACAACATCTTCGGAACTGCTGGCCCAAATTTAAAAGGAATTCACCCAAATGTTCCCAAAATGCCCACTACAAAATTACACTAATGGTTCTGCTTCATTTAACAAAATGGGTACAAGAGCTAAAAATAGAGAAATCTTATTAAAAGCATCTGGTGAACCATTGGCCCAAATTTAAACTATTTTACACACATGTTCCCTATAATGCCCTCCACCAAAATAAAAAATGACAAATATTGCTGCCCATTGTAACATGACTCAGGTGAGTGTTCTTGCTATAGGCTAATACCTGTAAGATAATGGACATATATTGGAGCCTCCAAATGAGATTTCCAGCAATGTGGCATTTCCGCATGAATAGACCCAGACGTGCCTGTATGGCCTCCTTTAAGCTGAGAAACTCCAAATGCTGTTTGGTCAGTAGCTTAACAGTCATAGAATATTCAAGCAATAAGCAAAGGCTCTGATCAGACTGCGCTTATGCACAGGCTGATCTGAGGCTTTGCTGGTCCCACATACCACATTGTTGGAAATCTCATGTTGTGGCTCATTTCGACTTTTTATAGGCCTATACCTGTATGTGAGGGACATATTTTGACCTATTTTGATGTAAATTTCAGCTTTTTATAGGCCAATACCAGTAAGTACGCGGCATATGATATGCATGGGCGAGTTTACTGTTTATATATAACTATATGCACAACATGTATAATGCCACAGCATGGTTTGTGGGTTTTCCCCATAGTTATATCGATATTAACATAAAGTAGAATATATCTGAGGCATGATGTTGGAAAAGGTTCCTGAAAGCAAGTATGGACAACACTTGCCCTGATCTGTATAGTGCTGGTATGACTAAATCTTCTATTCAAACTGGGTCTAATAAGTTGTCTATTCATGCTTATAAGGCACGCCTACCAAACACTCAAATGCTCAACAGATGGTTGATTATTAAAAATAATTCCTCCAGGATGGGAATAAAAAAATCAGGGAATGTCATGCAACAGACTATGCATTCCTACGTTTGTGGTATAAATTTGAGGTCAGAAAGTTCTGTCGTTTTGTAAGATTTACATTTCGTGTAAAATAGGTGTACCAGAATTCGACAGGAACGTGTTTATCTCGGGAAAAGTAAATATGACCTAATGAGAATACTTGCTGAGCTCGTATTTATACCACAAGCATAGGAATCCATAGGCTGTTGCATGACATTCCCCGATTTTCGATGCAGTTGTTTTTGATATTCAACCAGATGTTGAGCATTGGAGCGTTTGGTAGGCGTGTAAGGGCATAGGTTTAGATAAACCAAAATTTTGAAAGTAAAATTGTAAATATTTTCTGACCCATCAGCTTTAACATATGTTTTGGATGCCCAAAAGAACTGTCTCATTGAGTACCAATAATATATGTTTTGGTTGAGAAATAAGAAAATTGACTCTTAAATAAAGGCCCCTGAGGGGCTTTTCCAGAATTGTGCATCATTTTGATTTTTAGTGGGACCATTTTGGACTGACTATAAGAACCATCCATCATGTTTGTTAAAGCAAAGCATGTATTGTTAGGGGCCAAAGGTTAACATTTTAAATTACATGGTTCTTGAAGATTGTCTTAATCTTGGCAAACAATGATGAATGGCTGCTTCCTGTACATCTGATATGGGTCTATACTGTCAGCATACTTGCTTACAGTTGTTGTAGTCCATAAGGGTTAAGGACCTCCTAGGGAACTTGAAGAGTTATTAACTTAGTACAACTTATGACTAGATTCTTTTAACTCTTTTATCTTTGTTGTCTGCTGAGAACTTTTGCAAACAGTTTGGACCCAGATTAGGCCAAACAAAATGTCAGGCCTGATCTGGATTCAATCTGTTTGACACTCTGATTGTATTCCAGAAAGGATTTTTCAAAAAAGTTGATTATGAAAAAAAAAATAGCAGACGACAAAAAAGCGGGAAAGCTTTCCCAGGGCAAAAAAGCAGGAAATATTTTCTAGTTTTTCCCAGTATTTAGCTTCATTAATCCTTATCACACACAGAATAAGTAATTTGTATACAGATCTATACAGATATATACAAAAACTTCAGTAAACAAAGGTGTTTCAAATGGTACTAGCTTTTTGAGTTGTGAATAGGATTTCCAGCCAGTCAAGTCATGCTATTCCATTATCAATAGTTTAGATCCTGAGCTGCTAGCTTCATCAGAAACCAGCTGATCTCATTCTACAGTGTTTTAAAAATAAGGTTTAAATGTCACACATCACACTTATTAGTGTGTCAAATGTTATGTCCAGTTTATTAGACTGATTTTACATATACTTGTATAAGCTTTACATATATTAAGTTGTTTTAAAAGCTACAACATCAATTTTTGCTCACAGCAGGTATGCTGCCACCATTAAAGCATATTTAAAAACAAAACTGTGTTTCTGATCGCCAAAAATAACTTTTACAATCACAAAAATACTCATATGGTTGATCAATAACATTACATTGAGCTGTGGCATAAGATTTCCAACAATGTGATATGTGCAATGAGCAAAGTAAGTAAGGGTGCAAAGATCAGGAATCGATACAATCAAGTACCACACCTGACCCAGGATACCAATGGGAAAGTGACAAACTCACAGTTAGACACCACAAACGAGAGCCAAGAGTTCAGCACTTTCGCAGCAGGTGACCACAAAGCACAAATAAACAGATGCGTACAAAGACATAGCAAACACCAGACAGAACAAAAACATAAAAGATCCACAAAATAAGTACCGCCTTGGAACGGTCAGTAAAATAATTTACTGGAGGGCTTAAACAGGTTTAACGGCCCCAACCTCACCCTTAATTCAGATGTGGATCAAAACACATAGATGTTTGGTTTGCATGAAAGACCCCTAACTTATCAATGCATCATCTCCTAGAACATATAAATCAAGATATAAAAAGGGGGTAAAGCAAAGAAAAGGACTCAACAGTAAATAAAACTGAATACTGGAGCAAAAGAAATCCAACAGGTAAATCCCGGTGGGCCGGACAAACAGCCAAAGCATCAGGCCCCTACCATATCATCAAGAGATAAGTCTTTAAGTCTGAACCATAATAGATTCTGAAGTCCGACCCACCGGCGTGCAATTAAAGAGGAAAGCAAAGTTGCCAACCATGATTGGGTTGACCACCAAGCATGCATACGCGCAGTCTGATCAGAGCCTTTGCTTGTCGCTTGAATATTCTATGACTGTTAAGCAACTGACTGAACACCATTTGGAGTTTCTAAGCTTCAAAGGGGGCTGCACAGGTTCGCCTCAGTCTACACTTGTCATAATGCCACATTGTTCAAAATCACATGCCACAGCTCACATTTGTGTCCTATGATGATTGTTTTGCCTATAAAAAATTCTGTTTTGGGTGATTTTGATACATGTATGTGTCTGTGAACTCGTGGTTGCTGCCTACCTAGTGTGTTAAAAATACCACTGAATAAAAACACAACATGGTAGTTTTCACTTATGTAGATCATTCACAGTAGTTGTGCATTAACTTGACTCATTAACAATTTACTAACAATATGGGTGATTTTCGATATTCTGTACTCAAGGTTTGTTTATATTTTGGAACTTTCTATCAGTATGAACATGGCTATGACATTGTCAAAATGTTATCGATTGTGACCCAGAAAATGAGAAAGTTTCTTGAAAGTTCTGTTTATGGTTAACTCTTTTAGCTGTATACAGTAAAACCTGTCTTAAGGGGCCACTTAAAAATAGACAAAACAAAGATCTTAATGACGAATGGTAGCTTCATGAAGGTCAAAAGTATTGCAGAATGCTCCCATTGGAGCATTCTGCAATACTTTTGACCTGCATTAAGCGATAATTGGGTTTGAAAACCAATTTTTGTTGTTTTCGAGAGTGGCGATTATAGACAGGTTTTACTGTAAATGATAAATCTTAGATTTGTAAACAAAGCAAATAAATAGTCCCAGATGACAGGAGTCTGATCTGGGAGTATTTTGTTTGTGAATGCTTTCACTATTTGGGTAATTTGGTTCCAGTACCAAAAGAGTTAAACAGCCAGTGTTGCTTGGTTTTTTGAATGGTTTGGTTTAGCATGTTTAAGAGTTTGTTTGTTTTTCTGCTTGCTTCCAGAAGTAGTTAAAATTAATGGTGTAGAATCTGTAACAGAGACCGCCCTTCGTGCCCTGAGTGAACGCTCACGGAATGCCCGCACACCCACTAAAACCTCTACGCTCATTATCACCGGTGTTAAACGGGTAAGGATATTTGTTATAAACTATACTTTGTATGGGATGCATTTAGACACGGGCATGTACATTTCTTAATATTTACATTTTCAAAGAAAACCTTTAAGGAAGCTTTAGATTGCAACCATTGAAATCTTCTTGAACTACAGAAATATGATTGACAGTTAAGTTAACTAAGCTCACTTGCATGTGCAATTTGGTTCAAACAGTGACTTCATTCTCCAGTTAATTTTGATATTTATTATAACAACATAAATATAAGAGATGAATGTCATTTTTTGGAGATTCAAGAAAGGATGAACACTCTAGATTCAATTCAGTTAACATTACACTCTTTTGGGTGTCACTTTAAACTGATCCTAGAGTGTTCATCATTTCATGGACATCTGAAACTGAAAGACCAAATTCGTTTCTTAAATAAATTACTGTAGCCAACAGCCAATTCTGAGGCTTGTAAATGCTATTAGAAGTGCAATAAAAAGATTCTTTTTTAAAACAATGCACTCAGAATTTTTCAAATTTCCTGATTACTCAGTATTTCTACGTTATTCAATGAAACCTTATAAACACACATGCTCATATAAATGCACACTGAGTATGAGTATCAACTCAGCTGAGCACAAAATTTATCCTGCTGATAAATGTTTAAACATTTATTAGCATGATAAATTGAACAACTGAGAGACTTAAAGCAAGACACTTCTCAATTTGTTGGTATTTTAGTTTTTATGAGCAGTTGAAATATTGTGCTCAGTTGAGTTGAGCATGAATTTTTTTAATAACTTCTGGGCCGGTCAGTCCAGTGCTGCAAATTATTATCATTAATATGGAGTAAACAGTGTGGATCCTGAGAAGCCAGGTGATCTTGGTCTACACTGTCAGTTCAGAAAAATGGTTTAAAATGTTGAAAAAGCTCTGCACATGGTGGATTTTTAGGGCAAATGCAGTATTTTGGGGTAAAGTTTTATAGGCAAATCCATGTAGTAAGAACTAGCTAAGTGCGCTGTCCTTCGGATAGGGATTTTAACTGGATGTCCCCTGTGCAGGGAAAGTCACCCCTTGTACAGGTTAAAGAACTCTAGGGTAATTTCGATATGGTTCTTTTGCAACCTTGAGTGTACAAAGTACACCTGCCGATAATGCTCGCCAGGGCATCAGGAGAAAGAAAACTGTGTTCGAGGAGCTTGGTGACTAAGTGGTAGAGAGTTAGACTTGAAATCAAAGGGTCACGGATTAAAGACTTACAGGTGGCAAGCCTTGTATCTTTGAGTTAGACACTTTATACTAATTCTACCCAGGAATTGAGACAGGGAATTGTCGGAACATGACATGGGATGTATTTAAAAGCATCAACTAGCAGCTGCTAAGAAAAGAAAAAAAAAATCCAACCTTGCAAATTCGGTAATTTCATTCTCTTGATAAGGACTAATTGATAGTTCACTTTTTCTGTGGCATGTCTAATTATGCTGTTAGGAAGCACTGTTTGTAAGAAATGTCACAGTAAATTAATGTAGGATAACAAGAAATGAGGTGAGTTGGGAGAAAAGGAACCTGATTGTAATTCATAGCTCATGTGGCTTGGCTCCTTGAGTACCAAAATCTAATTTCTGTAAATGTTCTAAAATTTCAATCACAAGTTGCCTGCCAAAAAGGCCTAGCCAAACAGTGACTGCTTCTTCAAAGCAGTCTGATCAGGGTCTTCCCTGTTTGCTATTCTGATAGAATTTTGTGAATTGCAGCCCTGAAAACCAACATTTTAATTAAGAGTAGAACCCAAAAGTGTTCAAAATTTTAGAACATTTACAGTACTCTGGCAGGAAAACAGACAACAATTTTTTAGAAAAATTACATATAACAGTTTTTTTTTCTCGAAAAATTACTAACCATGCAAAGCACCCAAATATCATGTGCTGGCTTATTTTCTCATGATATGCATGTGACTAAGATAAATGAGGAAGTTTATGATCCAGAATCTGATGAATTTTCTCTGCGAAATTATAATGGATAAAACACATCTACCTCATTAACCCTTTGAATAATGGAATCTTCCTCCTCAATGACGTAGACTAAATGGCACACATGGTAGTACTATTGTAGCCATACTTAGCGCACATGGCACAGGTGTTATCCTGGAACCTCGTTAACCCATTTCCGACTAATTGGATCTTCCATCTAGTCTAATAGAATACTGTTTGGATGTTCCAATACGCTGCTGCACTGTGCAGTCTCTTTATAACACACCTCATTATAACACAGATTTGGATATAACAAAGTGTGGTTAGGTTGACTGACCTTCTCAATATGACCATAGCTGTTCAATGGGACATAAAACCACAAACCAAACAAAATTATAACATGGTCATCTTGTGGCTCCAAACTTTTTTTGATGGAGTTTTACAAAGAAATTACAGGAAAATGACCATTGTACGCTCATTTCCCATAATTCTTTTGTAAAAATTGTCCCTTTATAGCACGGTTCACTTATGAAATGGTCCATTTTTGTGGACCCCAAACGTAGCGTAATTAAAGAATTGCACTGTATTTGTTTTTATCCTTACAAACTAGATCAGATTTTTTAATGATTCTTTACATCCCAGTCAACAGCTATGGTCATGCCAGGACGGTCAGTTCACCTAAAAACACTTTTTTCTTGGGCAAGCTTTTGGCTAAGCAGTTAAACAGTACTTTGTGCGCATACTTTCGCTTGTAACTGGCAACAACCCTTCTTGAATCAGCAGAAGGGAGGAGAATGACCTTAGAAATTATTTCATGATCAATCTCCACGAAAGTATGCGACCGGGCCGGGATGGAACTCACGACCCCTGGATCTGCAGTCAGACACGTTACCAACTGTGCTACGAGGCCCTGTTTTATCTCGCAGAATGTGGGCAAAAATTGGGGTGTATACTATATTTACAAATGTACCTGTATACATAACTAATTGTTGTTTTTGGCTGTTTCTTGGTTTGATTGTTCTTTTGTATTTTTTTTTCCTGCTTGCAACAAGGAACCAGTTGTGCCTGTCATCAAGGTAATTTTGGTTTATTGTTAAAACATGAAAGTGCCTACCTAACTGGCTAATTTGGTCAAGAATTTTACAGCAAATGGTGATTTTTGTGGATTTTCACAGAAATAAAATCATAAAAAATACTTTTATGTCCTCGTTTTTGGCTATAAGGCACTCACTATACTGCGGCTAAATATAATTTGTATCAAAATTTCTGCCAATGTGTGAAGCAAATTATGAAAGACTGCCCAATGCAATAAGAAAAAACTTTGTGTGAAAACTAAGCACAAAAGTTTGTCAACAGAAACATAGTTACAAAATGCTGATGGGCCAATAAACTGGATTTTAAAAATTACCATATTGAACCTAATAACCATACATACCCTTTTAAAACACACTGACAATTTTATGAGTAGTTTTATGTGGACCAATTTCCGGACAATCCACTGATCGTAATATTCATTGTGTAAATGGAAAGCAGTGTGGATCCTGATCAGCTGGTTTCATCAGAAGCCAGCTGATCTGGATCTACACTGTTTTCAAAAGAATGTTTACTATGAAATGTGGCCAGTGCCATTATTACATTGAGTATGGTAATATATGATGACGAGGATTTTTAAGAGTTCAGAATTTTGAAACATTGTTACAATATTGTTAATCTTCCATTTGCTGTATGATCATGGCATCTAAACACTGCTTTGCTTGCCTTTTTAGCTCAACTGAGCCATAGGCTCAAGGTGAGCTATTGTGATCATAGGATGTCCGTCATCCGTCCCATGATCGTCTGTCAACAATTTCCTTTAAATAACATCTCCTCCTAAACCACTGGGCAGATTTTCACCAAACTTCACAAGTATGATCTTTTGGTGGTCTTCTCTCACAATTGCTAAAATATTTGAGCGCGGATCTGACAAAAGGGTCCTTCGGGCATTTTAGCAGTATTTGTGTAATTAAAATTTCAAAAAAGTTTCAATTTTCAAGATTTTGCATGCTGTTACAATAGAGTCAAATTGCTTCTAACATGTGATACAATCAAAGGCGCAAACAGTTCTGATAAAACTAAGTGATACGTATAATGTATGTTGCCATGGCAACAGCTGTGCATATGGACCACACACTTCCTTTAAAACAGGGTACCTCATTTCAAATGCTTTTGTAAACACGGGACGTGCGTATTTGGGCTATTTGTGCAGTCTATGCAATTGCATACACAACAAATTAACAGAAAGATGGAGCGTTCTTGAAATATTGCTGCTAGTGTCTTTGTATTAGCGTCATATGTTAACACAATGGTGTTGACTTCAGAACGTCATAAACAACGTTAAGTGACGTCATGTTTAAAATGCATCATCTATACAAGTTTAAATGCTCATATCTTTGTTATTTGTAAAGATAATCCCTTTAAATTTTCTGTAATTGTTCACAACAGCTCGGTCTTTCTTTCTCTGTAAATACCTTACTTTTGACTTTTATTGCTAGAAGGTCCCTTCTGTCAGATCTTGGCTCATTTCCAATCCATGCAGAATTCTGGTTGTCATGGCAACAGAACGAGAAAACTTTAAAAACTTTCCCGTCATAAACTGCTGGCTATAATGTGGTACAAATGGTCCTTGGGTGACCCTCTACCATGATTTCTAAAATAAATTTGATATTTTGAAAAACATGGCCGACATGGGGGTAGAGAAAACTTAAACCCAAGCCTAGTAAGGGAGACAACAAGCAGTTGTGGTTGTCTTTGAAATATCTGTGGTTATCTTTCTTTGTATATTTAGGAAAAACTTTTAAAAAATCTTTTGAAACCACTAGATCTAGAGCCTTGTTATTTGGTATGTAGCGTCAGCTAGTGGACCTCTACCAAATTTGTTCACATAATGCCCATGGGGCCCAGAGGGTCTACATCCTGTTTGTTTTGTCAATATAATTAACGGAAACTTTGCCATGTAAAGTCTTAATGAATCTGCTGATCTATCAAAATTAATAGCTGGACTTTGGGAGGAGCTATGATTTCCTATACCTTTTAAGCAGTCATTCTCAGGTGAGCGACCTCAGGCCTGAGGGCCCTCTTATTTATACATAAATAAATATGATAAAATGCAATTTGCTTTCTGCTCCAAACTACTGTCATGCCAACCAAAAGTGACAGTGATGTAATACTTTGTTTACAATTGTTTAGTAAAACATTAACCTGTACACTCCACTTCAGCTAATTTGAATCAATGGATCACTTGTGTATTAATCCTATCCTGTGGATAGGATTAATACACAAGTGATCTATCGATTCTAAGTCCCTGATAACTTTGTCAACAAAACATGACGTCACTGTCACTCTTGGCTGGCAGGACAGTAAGGATTTGGACATTATTCATTGATGTACACAATGCTCATCACAACACCAATCAGCAAAGCCCCTGATCAGACTACAGAAACTACCTCAGGTAATCTGGTGTAAAGAGTAAGCCAGCATCTCTAAAAACAGACCACTAGACATCACATCATGTGTATTCTTGTCCATGATGGTACTGTCTTGCCAATCAAGAGTGACAGTGACTGTGACGTAATATTTGTTTACAATTGCAAAGTAAAACATTACCTTGTACACGCCACTTGAGCTAACATGAATCAATAGGTCGCTTGTGTATTAATCCTATCCTGCGGATAAGATTAATACACAAGTGACCTATCGATTTTAAGTTCCTGATAGCTTTGTAACAAAACATGACGTCACCGTCACTATGGGCTGGTAGGACAATATATGTAGCTGAAATCTGTATGCACAAAATTTGAGATGCATTTGGATACTTGCTGAAATGAATCATTTTACTTGTTCACAGACAATATCCACACACCAGTTTTACTAAATTTTTCACAGAAAATATCCACACACGAGCTTTACTAAATTTTTCACAGAAAATATCCACACACCAGCTTTACTAAATTTTACACAGACAATATCCACACACCAGCTTTACTAAATTTTTCACAGAAAATATCCACACACCAGCTTTACTTAACTTTTCACAGACAATACCCACACACCAGCTTTACTAAATTTTTCACGGACAATATCCAAACACCAGTTTTACTAAATTGTTCACAGACGATAATCATACACCAGCTTTACGAAATTTTTCGTAGACAATATCCATACACCAGCTTTACGAAATTTTTCGAAGACAACATCCACACACCAACTTTACTATTTTTTTTCACAGAAAATATCAACACACCAGCTTTACTTAACTTTTCACAGACAATATCCACACACCAGCTTTACTTTCACAGACAATATTCTCACATCAGTTTTACTAAATTTTTGGCAGACAATATCCACACACCATCTTTACTAAATTTTTCACAAACAATATCCATACACAAGCTTTACTTACAATTAACATTTCTGGTGTTTAAAATACCATTAATAAACAAAATAGATGCATACACTGATACTATATAATACTTATTAAAACAGCCACTTAAAAAAAGACAAAACAAATATTTTTTTGACAAATGGTAGCTTAATGAAAGTCGAAAGTATTGCAGAATGCTCAGAGCATTCTGCAATACTTTTGACTATATTAACCATTTTCTCCATAGGCTATATTTTTAGATCATTTTCAATTTTTAGACAACAAAGAAAAAATTCAAGAAAAATTTAAGTAAAGGTTTGAACACTTTAAAAATATAATGGAAAATGGAGCATTTGCTCCAAATGAGCAAATGATCCATTTTCCATAATATTGATATTACAAAGGCATCAAAAGGTGTTATTATGGAGTAAACGGTTAAGCGATAATTAGTCTTGAAAACAATTTTTGGTCTTTTTGAGAGTGGCTGTTTTACACAGGTTTTACTATATATGAATTTCTACTTTCCAGTCAAATCTGTATTTTAATTTTATCTTTACTGTTTAATCATCCTGTGATTCTTTGTTTTGTTTGATTTGATTCTTTATGTCCCATCAACATTCTTTCAGTAATAAAGGGACAGGTCTTCCTGGGTTGAACCAGTACTAAGCTAGGATTAATGTTCTTGCTCAAGGACACAACAGCGTGATGCCGGTGGACCCTCGTCCCCTCGGTCTCGAGTCGAGCACTCTACCACTGAGCCACTGCGCTCCCTAGTGATTCTCTGTCTGAACTTTATCGGCAGCTATCTGTTCTGGTCATACACTGTTAATAACAAATTAGGGTATAGAATTTTGAAAACAATTATTTGCAAAGGGTACTTATTAGGTTGGTTTAAACAATATTTTATTCAAACAATTCCAAAAAAATGGTTTAGGTCTATGAATGTAACTATTTTTCACCTTAAATGTTCAGACAACTGATCAAATTCTGAATACACTAGTCTTAAAATTTGAAACAAGTTCGTTTTGATAATGGAAGTGAAATGTGGTAACTGTCATTAAACCACCTCTACCAACTTCAGTATGAAATATCTCATGATGTGCAAGGTCTACACTGATGTAGCTGGTATAAAATAGTTATACCATGTTTGTCCACCTGTACATAAGATAATCCACTCACTAAAGCTCGTGGATTATCTACACATAGAGGTGGACAGCCCATGGTATTGCTATTACGTAGCATTCAATGGGAGCGCAATGGCTCAGTTTTAGAGTGTTTGACTAGAGATCAAGTGGTTGCGGATTCGAGCCTCACTGGAGGCACTGCATTGTGTCTTTGAGCAAGAGACTTTACCCTCGCATTAGTACTGGTTCTACCCAGGGAGACCCATCTCAACATGACTGAAAAAAATGTTGACTGGGATGTAAAGAATCAAATGAAACACATGATCAGACTTTCTCTTCAGAAGCAATCTGATCTGTATTTTCATTGTTTGCAAAGGGCTCTCAGTCTGAACATTTCAGGTCAATAGTGGTTCTGAAATTTCCTGAATGCCAGGCCGTGAGGTTATTAAACTTATTTATGCTCAACTCAGCTGAGCATGAAATTTATGCTGCGCATAAATATTAAAATGCCAACAATTTATTAGCATGATAAATAAAACATCTGAGAGACTTAAAGCAAGAAACTTCTTCTTTTGTCGGTATTTTATTTTTTATGAGCAGTAGAAATTTTGTGCTTAGTTGAGTTGAGCATGAAAAAAGTTTTATAACCTCTGGGCCAGATTGTGATGGAAATGGTTATTAAATACCTATTAATGTGATAAATTATAGGAAATACTAGATCCTAAACTAATATTTTAAGTCTTTTAATTTGCAGGAGTTTTCATCAATTTAAGAAGTCCAAAAGTCTTACAAAATTGCATTAATATTCGCATTTCATGGGTTGAATGTATATTTAAACTAAACCACACGCAGCCTTTCAAATTCTAAAAATTTGATACACATATTTAATTGATTTCTTCTCTGTGAAAGATTGAGGTATCATAGAAAACATATCAGCTTGAGAAACAATTGAGTATGACCAAAAAATGCCACTATTATAGACTGATCTATGACACAAAAGGGAAAAGACACAATAACAGAGCATGTTAACAAACGCAGCACACATAGCAAAGCAGGATGATCCAGCCTCAAAACGAGTGATTAAAGAAATCTTTTTCAAAAAGCTCTTTAAGCAAGAAAGGAGGGTTCGAGAATACTATGGCACATGTCGATCTTCATGAAATGCAGCATAATGCTGCATTTCATCAGGGTCTTCACTGTTTGTAAAGGTAAAAAGATCTTCAGACATGAGAATACAATATTTTGTGAAAATTATAACATGACACCGCTAGATATGTGCAATGTTCTATCCCAAGTTTATTGTATCAAACCAGAAGAAAGAATCCATTAGTATACAAATGGTTAATGTAGAAATACAGCCTCCTATAACCTACATTAAATTTCATGTTTCAATGGTTAATGATGAAAACAAAAACAGCAACAGATGTTGAACTATTTCATTGCTGTAACAATTTTATGTCTTGTTATATATTTGCAGACCATCGAGAGTTCACCAACAGAGAGCTCAGAAGGTCGTCCTGTGATGCCTAGTCCTGAATCACCGACCATTACATATTCTCAACAGCAACAACCAAAAGGTGAGTATCACACTGCTGATGATTCACTCTTAACATCCCATTACACTACCACTACCTCCTTACACCATCACCCACAATCTCACAGCAACCCCCACCACAATAAACTACTGCCACCACCATTAAAGCAACCAGTACCACCATCAACTCCTACCGTCACCCCTCACAAGTGCAATGATAATTGTACTAACATTAACCTTTTAATAAACTCTGTCCGGCCATTCACAACAAGTGTTATCGACTTGGTCATATGCTGATGTTCTTTAGTAGCCACATTGCAAGCAATATTTACTCAAATCAGATTTTCTCCCTTAGCAACATTCATAGTGTTTGCTTCCATGGTAAAAGTAAAATGGAGTGCAATTGAATATATGAAGCAGACATAATAAGCAGGCAACATTTTCAGGACAAAACAGATTAGCAGGACATGGATTAAACGCTAATACATATTATCATATGACATCGCACCTGAGAGTGAAATAACATCATGCATTAAAATCGATAAACCACTAGTGGTTTACAGATTTTTGGGAAACGTTATGATGTCCATAACAATGTTGCATACATAATGACAAAATATAACGTTTTTAATGTCATATGATAAATAGAATCTAAAATTCGTGCTCTTGTATTATTGAATTTATTAAACTCGTTGCTAAAAAGAGATAAAATGCTCGGAAAGCCTCGCCTTTTTTCTCTTTTCCCCAACTCGTTTGATAAATTCAATAAAACACGAGCACTCATGTAAGATCCTCTATTTATTCATTTCTGTCACAGCTAGCGAAAAGTGCTGCCGAAAACGTCATCAGATCTGCTGATGTTTGTTTGTGTTGATGCTTTACATCCCAGTCAACAATTTTTCAGTCATGTTTGGAAGATTTGGTTGAACCAGTACCAAGCAGCGTATAATATGTCTTGCTCAAGGACACAGCACAGTGACTCTGGTGATTTTGGAACTAACAACCCTTCAATCCCCTGTCTAACACTCCACCAACTGAGCAACTGTGCTCTGCCATCTGCTGATGTCCTCTTTTAATCAGATTAAATTGGGCCTCAATGCGAGAACACCTGTCTTAGTTTGTGGTTTCTGAAAAGGTCATGCCCAAGCCAGCCTGCTCAGCTACGTACAGAGACTACCTAGAAAATTTAGGACATTATCCCTAGTAGCAAGTTTGGATATCATACTTAATTTCCAATAAGCTAATAATAAAGGTGCTGATCAGACGGTCTGTGCCTTTGTTATTCGCAAACCCAGAAAACAGGTTTTCACGCATTGAGGCTCAATTTATTCTTGCATGCAAACAGTATCAAGCGAGAACAGTCTGATCTTAACCCCCATTGTATGTTACAGAGACTTCAAAAATGCTACAGCTGATGATAAGCAGGCAACTATATATTCTGTTGGTCCTGATCTGGGTCCAAACTGTTTGCAAAGGTTATCAGCAGATGAAACAAGGAAATAGTTAAATTATTGGCAATCAAAAAACATTAAGTACTGCAATCAAAAAATGAATTTTTGTTTAAGAATATTCATTTGAGATTGCCACATACATGGTGTGAAATTTGTGCAAATATCTTAAAGACAGACCTTAAGAGCATGTATTAAGGTGGATGTACGTATAACTCATGTTAATGTTATTGATATATGTTTCTACACAGAGAAAAAGAAATCTTTTGCTCAGCAAATAAAGAAGAGGTTTTCCCGTTCAAAGAAGCGGTCCCTGAGTGCGGACCGAGCCAGCAGCTCCCTGAGGGAGGGCTCGAACTATCTCAAACCTCCAGACCAAGGATTTGGACCTCAATCAAAAGGTTCTGTCAACATTTTGTTGATGAGCAAGACTGTCTGTGATGCTTGATCAAGTTCTGCCCATCTCTAGTTTCTTGTTACCTCACCTGGCCCAAAGGCTCATGCCTGGTGAGCTATTAGTATACCAAAGGCTCTTGTGTACATTTTAGTCAGTGTCCAGCAAGTTGGCATGTATGTACATTGAAGATTCAAATCAGTCTGCGCATAGTACAGTCTTATCAGATACTAGATATATTTACCCTAATAAGACAATTCCTATGTAATAGTTATACCATGGGACAAACATGGTATAACTATTTCATACGACCTACATCAGTGTAGACCTTGCACATCACGAGATATTTCATGCTAAAGATGGTAAGGGTGGTATAAAGATATGTACCAAAGATCAAGGTTGACATTTCAGGTAAGGTCACTTATATTGGACTACCATCAATATATTCAAAACAATGACCTTTCAGCCAGGTCATTCATATTGGACTGCCATCAATATATATAAACCATATTAATTAAGTTCTCAAAAGTCACAGGGCCTCTTTATGTCAAGTTTCATATGGAGCATCCATCAGATGAGACAACCTAAACCTGACTAAGTGGTCCAGGCTACATGACCACAATGGCTGCTATGCCCATGTCTGGTATAATTCTTCATTAATCTCCTTCTTGGTAAGCATTAGGGCAAATGACCTTGGGCCTTGTTATGTAAATTTATGGTTGAGGGCTTAACAAAGTTAGATCAAATGATGATCCTAGGACGTTCTTAACCAAGTTTAAACTTGTATTTAGAACAGTGTTTGCCCTAAGCAATGAATATTAAGAGTCACTGCGGCTCTCATGTCCTTACATTAAGGGTTCCAAATATAAATCAAGAGTCTTCCTTTGATTCATTCGTCAAAACAGTACTAATAATTTATTGCAAGGGTTGGATTGCCATTTACAGGAAGAAATTTGAGCCGTGGCATGAGATTTCCAATAATTCAACATTTTGAGAAGTGTAGACTCGGATGAGCCTCTGCATCCTCCTTTTAAGCTTAGAAACTCCAAATCGTGTTCAGTCAGTAGCTTAACAATCATAGAATACTCAAGCTACTAGCAAAGGCTCTGATCAGACTGCGCATATGCGCAGGCTGATCTGAGGCTTTGCTGGTCGCACATACCACATTGTTGGAAATCTCATACACTGGCTACAAAGAAATAAATAAATGCTCTCTAATTTTTATCAAAAAACAGTGAGAAGCTAGGTGTAAAAGCTACTCACGGTATTTAAAAAAATCCATCTTTATCAGACATTTCATATAAATAGTACCGCACAAAAATTAAGGGCACCTGATTTAAATTCAGTTTATTTAGATATAATATGGGGTCCCACATGATGCACAGATGTTTTCTTAGGGGTCTCAGACAAGAAGGGAGCGCAGTGGCTCAGTGGTAGAGTGCTTTACTCAAGACCGAAGGGCCGTGGGTTCGAGCCTCACCGGCGTCACTACGTTGTGGTCCTTGAGCAAGACACATTTATTCTAGCTTAGTACTGGTTCAACCCAGGAAGACCCGTCCCTATATAACTGAAAGATTGTTGATGGGACGTAAAGAATCAAATCAAACAAACATCAGACAGGAATTTGGGAATCCAGGACTCCATATAGCGAGTAAGGGAAAACCATGATTAAATAGATGTTAAGACTCAGTGTTTAAGTGAGCACTTCTGGAGTCAATCGGGAACTTATAATCCTCTGGTTTTAGCCTGTACACTGCTGTACAGTTTGGTGTATACAGATAATGAGAGATACATTGTAATTCCACCCTTGGCAGACAGAGATATGTGTCACCAACAGTCTTGCAAGAGCCTGCAACCCTGTTTAGTATGATGTGATTGGCTGCTTTAACTCTTTGCCTGCTGGGTAATTTTTTGCATGCTTTGCTGTTGTCTGCTGATTTTTCTCAAAATCAACTATTTCAAAAAATTCTTTGAGGAATATCATCTCGGTGTCAAACAGTTTGATTCCAGATCTTTTGGGCCTGGCCCTGAGGTTATAAAGCTTTTTTCATGCTCAACTTGGCTGAGCACAAAATTTATCCTGCTCATAAATGTTAAAATGCCAACATTTATTGGCATCTTAACATTTATTAGCATGATAAAATGCCAACATTTATTGGCATCTTAACATTTATTAGCATGATAAATACAACATCTGAGAGACTTAAAGCAAAAAACTTCTTTACTTTTCGGCATTTTAGTTGTTATGAGCAGTTGAAATTTCATGCTCAGTTGAGTTGAGCATGAAAATAGTTTTATAACCTCACTGCCTGATTTAGGTCTTAACTTTTTGCAAAGGTTATCAGCAGACGAGTTGTCATTAGCAGGCAAAGAGTTTACTATTGCTTATTATAGTAACTTATTAAAATAGTAAAGGACTTGTTACTGCTAAAATATGTGACATGTTATGTTAAAACCTGTCTTCTGGATTTAAGACCAGATCCAGGGGTCACGAGTTTGATCCCGGCCCAGTCCCATACTTTCGTGGAGATTGATCATGAAATAGTTTCTACGGCCATATGCATTCTCCTCCCTTACGCTGATCCAAGAAGGGTTGTTGTAAGTTACAAGCGAAAGTATGACTATGTGCACGCATACTGGTTAACTGCTTAGTCAAGCTTGCCCAGTTAGAAAGTGTGGTTAGGTGAACTGATCATCCCGACATGACCATAGCTGATGACTGGGATGTTAAGCATCAAACCAAACAAAATAACCACAGTAACAAGTCTTCCTACTACATTGTTTTTATATGGCTCAGCAAAACCTACTACAGTGAAGGCCTAGACTTTCAGTATGTATGACTAAGTTTCATCTATAGCTTTAACACTTACCATACCAAACCTCTGAAAAGAGTGAAGAGTCAGATCAGCTGGCTTCTGATGAAGCCAGCTGATCAGGATCCACACTGTTTTCCATTCTGCTTGTACGCTCATACTAATTACTTGAATTGTGCTAGTTAATTGGATAGAAAATTTGGATAAGTTAGAAAATATCCAGAGTGGATTTCAACCATAGAATGCATACATTGTTGGATTCTGCTGTGTCATGTTTTATAAGTTTTATTGTTTTTCTAGTGTAGTTATAGTAATTCCATCAGATCAACTCCCTTTATATTGTTTTGATGAATTTTCCTATAGTTGTCAGTATTTTGTATACAACTTGATTACCTTTTCCCCCGACTATTGTAGTCTTTGTCTACTGCTCTGTAACCTGTTTATTATCAAACTTATGTTGAGGTGTATGCCTAGAAATGCATCCTCTGATCTGGGTGTAAAATGTTTGCATAATGCTTAGCCATTTTTATATTATTGAGTTCTTGCTTAATCAGGATATACCCTGTTTTGAAAAGAGTGTGGATCCAGATCAGCTGGATTCTCATAACCCAGCTGATTATGAACCACACTATTTTCAACTCTGCTTATCGTAAACGGGCACATTTTAAGGAGAAACAAGAAATATCTTAAAAAGATATTCGGCGGCTCTCAAATACTGACGATAAACGCAACCAAATTCGCTGGTTTAGACGAGGGCGCAACACCCTTGGGCCCTTATAGTGCAACGAGAGGATTTACATGGTAGTAGCACGACTGATATGCCGATAGTCGGTCGGTTGAAAATGTCCGATAAACAAACAATTTTAACACAATTTACTCGAAAAAAACGTTGATTTTTTCTTTGATATTTTCCGACTTGAAAAGGGGATTTTTTATCCGAACATAGGAGAAAAGAAACGTTTTGGCATTGGGAATATAACCGTATAACGGCCAAAAAAGACTATTGTCGAAATATATGAAACAGACTATAATCATGTCCAGATATGGGAATTGGAAAAGTTACAAATATTTTATTTAAATAACGTAATATTACTGTAAAGTCCTTTCGAATTTAGTGGGTTATTTTATAATGCACTTCTTCACTGTGTGCAAGGCATGTAAACAATGATAATGACAGCAATTTACAAATACTGTACATCGGGGGTTGACCTATATTCGAGACGAGGTCGTTAATACATTTGCATTTTTAGACCAAGTGCACAGACTGGTTCTCAGCCATTTACATGTATGTTTTCAAGTTTAGTTTCATGTTTAATAAGATTGTAAGGACATTCTGAGTATCAACCAATGAGAGCATCTTTTTCCAGTCGGTGTGATGAATATTACAATTTAAAAATGCTTCTAATTGGTGAATAATTTAGAGCTAAAGCGATATTAGAACGGCGGGCCGCCGTAAAAAATGGAGTGTAGTAGATAAATTTTATCTGGGTTGACAATAAAGCAAAGAAAAAATAATTTTTCATTCTCTTTTAGTGTTCTTTCCAAAAAGGAGTGATAAAATACATATGTTTGTTTGTCTTTATGGAAAAGAGTTGAAAAACATGTGTACATTTTATTTTTATATTGCTATCCTTGTAAAAATGAAGGAAGGGAGATAATCTGCTTTTGCTTATATCTTTTTCAAGTGTATAGTTATAAAGAGGAATGTGAAGTTTTGAATGGTGTGATTTGGTTGGAAAGTTTATTCACATACTATATCAGTTTATTTTGCAGAAATTTTCTTCTCCATTTTATGTATATTCATGAAAGGTGAAATTTTCTAACATTATATGGGAATACTTTGACTTCCATTAACCACATTTTTTAAAAAAAAGGATAGAAAGTTTTGTTGTTAATTAAGCTGTTTGTTGTTTTGGCATGTTAGTTTTAAATAACCTAAGTAATTATTTTCTGTTTTGAGTGTATCTTTCAGAAAGGGGCTTCATTGTTGTGTCTCCTGGAATTTGTACCATCTATCCTAAACTAATGTCAAACTGAAGTGTACATGGAAATGTGCACAAAATCAGATTGCTTTATTTTTGAGGCTGAGGCTGATAAGGCCCCAAGATTATAAAACTTTTTTTCACGCTCAACTCTTCAACTACTCATAGAAGCTAAATTACTGAACGATAAATGTTTTTTCTTGCTTAAACACGCAGATGTTACATTTATTCTGCTAATAATTGTCGAAATGCTAACAATTGTTGACATTTTAACAATTATGAACATGTTAAATTTCATGCTTAGTTGAGTTGAACTAAGAAAAAAAGATTGATAACCTTGGGACAAGATTTCCTGCTCTCCAAAATGCTTTTTTACAGTTGACAAACAGTGGAAAGTCGAATTGAAATTGAAAATAATAGCATTATTAACATTTCAGGCGATAAAAATCTAAATCAGTTCTGTGACAGAGAGAGGCTCTTTCTATTGTTTATTTATATATTTGAGTTAAGAAATTTTCTTAACATTGAACACATTAACAATAGTTTTATGTGTACCTATATGATAATGTTTCTATTACAAAGTATAGTAGTTTCAAAGATAGATGAGAATCGTTGTAAACAAACACTGGCGAGCGAGTTTACCTTGATTTTGGGCGTGCAGGTAGTCCCAGTTTACAGTTATATTGAACCTACCACGGATTACTGCATATGTGGTGAAGAGTCATGCTTTACCTAATGTATCTGTTTATAAGAAAAATAGAATCACCTCATTACTATGCATCTTTGAAACTACTTTGCTATATTATATTGGATGCAAAATATCTTTATTTGAACTTCTCACCCAAAGATTTTCTTATTTTTTTTCAATGCCTACTATTCTATTTTAAGTACATATATCAATTTAACTAATGAATTGCATACAGTATTCTACCTACTAGGTGCACATTTTCAAAATCCTAAATACTCTTTTGAAACAGTGTAGATCCAGATAAGCTGGCTTCTGATAGAGCCAGCTGATCAGGATCCACAATTTTTTTAAACGGCATGATGAATCAGCATTATAGTTAATTTAATAGTACTCCACTGTATCGGCTGGAAATCAGAAGTTGTTCAAGTGTGATCGATCATTGAAGCACGGCTACTCAGTGTGTGCCTATAGGAGCATGTGTGCTAATTAGGTTGACTACAGTATTGTATGAAAAGTACATGTATAATGTTCCCAATCATTCCATCCCTTTTTAATGTTATTTTACTACATATATTTACCCTGAATATTTAGAAACGTTAATTTCACGTTATTTTAATCGTAAATTGAAGCAGGTCCGTTTCCTTGCTTATAATGGCTTGTTAAATGGCAAATAGAGTAAACACTGATCAGAATGCTCCTTCAGTTTCTGATCTCAGTTTACATTTTGCTTAGACCGATCTGTACAAGTATTTGAGGTAAGTATAGCAATAATTTTCTCAGTGAAAATTTGTGTCCTATGCTTTAAATATGTTTACCTGCAGTGTAAAAGACCTCAATTTGTGGAAAAACTATGCTTTCGTGATATGTAAAGTGGTCATTAAATCTTCAGTGATGTTTAAATTGTTTGTAAATTGTCTCACTTAAGCTAGAGTTACAGAGTATGCTGTGAATTGATCCATTTTTTTTCAGAATTTAACAGAACCTATTTGTTAACTCTGGGTGCCTGAACCAAATTACCCAAACAGGAAATTCATGTGCAAAGAAAATAGTTCCAGATCAGGAAATAGTTCCAGATCAGGAAACTCATGTGAAAGCAAAATAGTTCCAAATCAGGAAATAGTTCCAGATCAGGAAATTTATGCGCAAACAAAAGTCACAGATCAGACTGCTCCTATAGGTAGGAGCAGTCTGATCTGGGACTGTTTGTTTGCTTTCTTTTGTAAATTACTGATCAATAAGTTTGGCGGATATGTCCAAACGTCAACTGGGAGATTCCATTAATTTTAGATGTTCAGCAATTATAAGAGTACATTGTCTGTTGATAATGATAAGCATCTATCTATAAGTACATGTATATGTCAGAGCTGCCAAAGAACTATAAACAGTTAACTGGTATAAGTAAGATGAAAATCCATGGGACTTTTGAAAAAGTTTTACACTTTGAATTATCAGGACTATGAGTTAAATGAGTTGGTCTGTAAAAAATGATTATCATATTAGACCCAATATAAAAGCGCACTTTGAGTATTACTTTTTAAAAATTCTAGAATATCTCTTGGAAATGTTGGAGATTCAGATAGGAAATACTGAAGATAACCTTTTTTTGGTTATATATTATTTAACCCTATACCCCAATTTTGAAAATATCATGGAAAATGGAACATTTGCTCTTTTGGAGCAAATGCTCCATTTTCCATAATGTTTTCAAAAGTATTTAAAACTTAACTTAAAGGGGTATGTGCATTAAGGGGCTATTTTGGCCCCCTCCAGAGCCAAAAACTGAAAGTTGCTTTCACCAATTTCATCTTATTGGTTTATTAGAAGAATAGCCCCAGTGTAAAACTTTGGCATTTATTTTACTTTTACAGGTTGCTATGGTAACCAAAATGGCCGACAAAATAGGCTTAAAATAGAGAAATTGCCATTTTAGGCCAAATTTGAGGCTTTTCAGACTGATTTTTTAAGAATTAGATATCAACACAAGCAAATACCAAAAAAAAAAACTTTTAATATATTTTGTGCCATGGTAATTCTCATCATCTTTTAAAATATTTTTTTTGGTATTTGCTTGTGCTCTATAGTAATTCCTCTGTTACATGTCTCAAATTTGCTCCAAAATGGTCATTTTCCTATTTTAGCGTCCATTTTTGTTACCATAGCAACAGTAAAAGTCGAATCAATACCAGACTTTTACACTTTGGCTATTGTTCTTAAAAACTAATAAGAAACATGTGAAGAGCAACTTTTATTTTTTGACCTCATAGGGGGCCAAACTAGCCTCTTAATGTACGTACCCCTTTTTCTTGAATTTTTTCAATGGTGTCTAAAAATAGAAAATGATGTCATGAGCTAAAAATAGCCTATGGAGTAAAGGGTTAATGCCCAACACCTCTAATTGAAACTACCAGTACTGATAACTCAAAGTATAACCTTTTATCCTGAGGACTTGGAATTTGAAAGATTCAACTGTAATTGTAATAACAGTAGTCTAAATTGTTGAATTTACAGCATACTTATAAATGTTGATTACGGATTCCTGCCATACTGTAACAGGTACCAAGCCAAACCCATAGCTTTTGATAAGAGATTTATATTATCAACCATGGGTGCAGATAATAAGAATTTGAGTGTATAATTGCAAATATTTTTTTATCCATATGTTTAAACATTTGTTTTGGGTGCTCAAAAGAACCGTCTCATTGAGACGATTCTTTTGAGTAACCACAACATATATTTTGAAAGTTATTTTTTTTTAATTCCGCTCTCTTATCTAAAGGCCTGTTTGTTCTAAAATTTACTCTTTGTTTAATAGTGACTCCTAAATGAGTAGTTTTGCAAACAGTGAATACCCAGATGAAATGCAGCAGAATATGCTGCTTTTCATCATGGTCTACACTGTTTGTTAAGACAAAAACAGTCTCGTGAGACAGAAGCTTGACTTTAATTGGAAATTATAACCTGTGACCCCTCAATATATACAATGGACCATCCCAAGTTCTTTGTATCAAACTTGAAGACAATTCCATTAGTAAATAAAGGGTTAAGTTGTGGGATGGGGGTTACACTTATCTGAAGCTATGGACCCAGTAAGCATTTAAAAGCGGGCCACTATGTGCCCGTCAGCAAAACGTTATTAAAATGGCATTTGTTGACATGGGGGATAGTGGCCCGATATTGAGTGCTTGCTTAATAAAGCCTATGCTTTTGTCACTTGTAATGCTTTGTTTTCCTTTAATGCTGTCGTAGACTGGCACTTGTCCATTGCAAGTAGTGAGACGTCAATAACTACGTCAGGAGGTAGGAAAGTTTAGCCTAGAGCTTAGTTATAATGCACCTCCCAGAGAGACAAATATTTACCTTGCACTCCCATATTAAGCCAGGGAATAGCAGCTACTGTATTCAGAATTTATTTTCATATAGGGAGTATGTTGACAGGCATTTGATCTGATGTTTTTACAACAATGCATGAACATTTTGAATATAGATATCCCCATTCTAATGCACCATATATTTGAGCTAGTAAGCGTACTGTACGCTAAAGTTTTTCAAACTTCTAGACCTTTAGTAGAAAACAGTGTAGATCCAGATTGGGCTTCACCTTCAGTTTTTAATATCTTCCTAGGGACGTGGTGAATGTTAATGCATGAAAAAACTATATTCATCATGTGGATAAAAACAGTGTGAATGCTGATCAGCTGGCTTCATTAGAACCCTACACTGTTATCAAAACAGGGTATAAAATTTTGAAAATGTTGTGGGCTTATGAGGTCAAATATGGTATATATCACATGATACACTGTCTTATCAGCCAGACAGACAGCTTAAAGAATCCTTTTTGAATTGTTGCATGACACAACCAAAAATAAAAAGGGGAAACATATTATCTCACTGAATGAGTGCTTGACTCGAGATCGAGGGATTGCGGGTTCGAGCCTCACCAGGGGCACTGCCCTGTGTCCTTGAGCAAGACACGTATCCTCTGCTTAGTACTGGTTCAACTCAGGAAGACCTGTCCCGACATGAATGAAAAATGTTGACTGGGATGTATGTAAAGAATCAAATCAAACAAACAAAACATGTTGGAGGGAATTTTCAAAATCTCATTAAATACTTGGCCTAGTCTTTTGATTCATTGAGTGTGCTTCCCATTGCTGTCATTAAAATAAATAAAATAAAAGATATGTAATTTTTCAGCTAAAGATTAATATGAGTGCACCCTTATACATATTATATGTACTCATGATAATAGCCAGAAAAACCTACAGCTTCTAAACCATGTACTTAGATCAATTAGTTTATATTATACAATTATTGACTAATTAGGCATTGGATATGATGTGATATCGACCAGATAATACCAATATTGACCGAGGCGAAGCCGAGGTCAATATTGGTATTCTCTGGTCGATATCACATCATATCCAATGCCTCATTAGTCAATAACTGTTTTATTATATAACATTTAGAGAAAGATGTACTGGTATTATTGCACCTGGAAAAAAATACTGAACTTATATACAAGTTTTGGGACAGACAAGCATTTAGCAGAAACAGTCAACCCCTTTTACTATTGCATATATGTTGTGCATGAGTGTCATCATTCAACATTTACAAACAAGAATTCTAACACACTTCGCAAGTAGAGCCAATGATAAAATAAGTGTGATATGCCAAACAATAATTCACAGCTTTGAAAGCGCAGGGAAAATGTGTGATAGCTGACGTCATTTGTTACTGGTAAATGACGTCATTCATGGCGTTAGACGGTGTAACGTCGTTTTTACGCTTGAAAGACGTTACAAATACATGTAAACGTATGCGACGTGGTCTAAGTATTGGCGGGAGTTCTTCAGTGCAAAGGCGGAAAGTTGGAAGAAGCTGAAGACTTCAAATTTGTTTTCGCCGTTTATTGTGCATTAAAAACGAAATAGATCAGCTCCAGTGCGTGGTTTACTGCGTTCTCAGCATCTACGATATGATTATTAGCCACGCTTTAGAACGGAAAAAACAGCAAGGAGTCTAATTTTAGTAACTAATATACACTGGCAAGCGCGCGCAAGCCAGTGAATATGACAATATATTGACTGGCCACGCGAGCGCTCTTAAGCCAATGAAATTCAGTCTTTTTTCTTAGTTATATAATAATATATAATAACGAAATGAACCAGTACATGAGATTTTGGTTCTTATCACATTGGGGAGTAGCGAACGCTCAGACGAGCCTGCACATATGCGCAGTCTCGCCAGAGCCTTCTCTGCTCCCATACATAAAGTATTAATGAAGATGATGACTCTTACCAAAATGTTGACCTATAGCCCCTCTGACTATGTCAGAATCGATATATTTAGGAGGAGGCTTTTGCTACCAAAATGTCATGTGCTGGCCCATATATATTGTCAGTAAAACCTGTGTAAAACTGCCCCTCAAAAAAGATGAAATGAAGATCATAATGACAACTGGTAGCTTAATGAAGGTCAAAAGTATTGCATAGTGCTCCCTTTGGAGCATTCTGCAATAGTTTTGACCTGCATTAAGCGATAATTGGTCTTGAAAACCTTTTTTTGGTCTTTTTGAGATTGGCCTTTTTACACAGGCTTCACTGTATATATTCTGATAGAGGAGTACAATAGATAATAGTATACCCATACTGTAAATTCAGAAATTTTCATGAGAATTTTATTTTTGTGAATAGCATTAAAAGATACTTTTGTTCCATGCTAAAAAATCACGACTAGAGCATGATTTACCTACATCAGTAAACGACAGAGTGATTTCGCCATTTCGAGAATGTTTTATTTTTACGAAAGTTTCGCGAAAATAAAACCCTCCCGAAAATTTCTGAATTTACAATATATAATCAGATATAGAGTACCAGTTAAATGAATTCAGTTACATTGGTGCAGAAGCATTAGATTCTATTAATATGACACTAAATTATTTTGAAATCAAGTTTTTGGCTTGAAAACGTCAAGATTTTGCCATATATATGTGATGCTTTTATGGATGTCATTTCCTAATGTTACAAAAATATGTAATCCACTAGTGGTATATGAGGAGTGCAGTGACTCAGTGGTTGAGTGCTTGACTCGAGATCAAGGGGTTGCGGGTTCTAGTCTGCCCGGAGGCACTGCATTGTGTCCTTGAGCAAGACACTTTGTCCTCTGCTTTAGTACTGGTTCAACCCAGGAAGACCCATCCCGACATGACTGAAAATTGTGGACTGGGACATAAAGAATTAAAGCAAACAAGCCAACTAGTGCTTTATCGATTTTAATACATGGAGTTATCACTCCCAGACGGGACATCACATGATTTATTGCATAGAATGGGGCTAACCCAATGATGTTTTGAAGAAAACCATGTTATAAATGAAGTTCGGCTGTTTGAAAACTGCCATAATTTTTAGAAATTACTTTTTGCCTTGGTGTCAATTTCAATGTTTTAGTCATTGATGTGAAAAGTATGACCTCTCTGTTTCAAAAACGTACAACTATTTTTATAACGCGAGAATAATTGTATAAGTAGATTGCGAGAAATTTACATGGAAGTTATTGGACAATTTAAAAAAAACAACTTTATGGCAAAGCACTGTATATTGCAGTTATATATTTTGCAATTTTTGAAGTTTGCCCCCACAACCTATAGCTTAATCAGACCAGTCTGACTGCGTAGAATAATTGTGATATTTTTGAAGGGAACACCCCTACCTTCTTGATAAATACAGTGCAATTCCTTTATAAAGCTATGGTTGGGGTCCATAGAATTGGACCATGTTGTACGTGAATTGTGTTATGAAGGGACAATTTTATATAGGAATCGTAGGAAAATTGCTATTTTATGATCATTTCCCTATAATCCTTTGTAAAATTCCATGGTAAGAAAATTTTGGAGCCACACCATGACCATGTTATATCCAAATCATTGTTATAATGAGGTGTGTTACAAAGTGGCTGCACTGTTCTAAGGTTGTGTAGTAGCTGTGGTTTGCTTTTGAATGTTCTCAAAAGAACCTTTATTGCCATTAATGCATTTGACAAGGAATCACAGTTGTTCATGTCAGGTACAGGTATACCAGATTCAACCAAAGAATTGCACATGCTCAAAAAAGGCCAACACTAAATAATTTATGGGCTGTTTACACAACAGTAAAACCTGTGTAAACCACCACTCAAAAAGACAAAACAAAGGTCTTAACGACAATTTGTAGCTTAATGAAGCTTGAAAGTATTGCAGAATGCTCCAAGAGAGCATTCTGCAATACTTTTGACCTGCATTAAGCAATAATCACTCTTGAAAGCCAATTTTCGGTCTTTTTTTGAGTGGGGGCTTAAGAAGGGTTTTACTGTATATAAACATCTGATTTCTAGGCCATCTATTGATGTTATTTCATTATAAATATTGATTCATTATGATGAAAAAGTGCAGATCCTGATCAGCTGGCTTCATCAGAAGTCAGCTGATCTGGATACACAATTTATTCAAACAAGTGAAAAAGTTATGTAGACAGTGTTTAAAAAGGGCATATATGGGATTTTTTTTTTACAATGTCTGCATGTGTAGATACTTTCAGGTTTATTCCTGAAGTCAGGATTTTGAGGCTGATTTTCCATAGAAAGTCAGTCTCAAAATACTGAATAAGGCAGATTATAATAGTTTCTCTGAATTATTTTTTTACAGTTCTCCGAATTTCTTACAGTTTATCAATAGACAACTGACTGTTTATTTTTGATATTGTTAATATTTGTTGGAATACTACAAATCGTAAGGGGAGCACAGTGGCTCAGTGGTAAAGTGCTTGACTAGCAACAGAGGGGCCGCAGGTTCGAGCCTCACTGGCGTCACTGCGTTGTGCCCTTGAGCAAGACACATTGATCCTAGCTTAGTACTGGTTCAACCCAGGAAGATATGTCCCTTTATTACTGAAAGATTGTTGATGGGATGTAAAGAAACAAACAAACAAATTGTAAGATATGAATATCTAAAGTTCAGGATATAGGAAACTTTGAACTTTCATCTCTTAAATTTTGCACTTTTCTTTTTGCAGATGATATTGACCTTCATAAACAGAAACACGACATAGAAACACCAAACCTAAAAAAGTCACGTTCCCTGGGAGGCAGTTTGAAGAAACTCTTCCGTCGTAGTCGAAAGCGATCACGCTCTATTGGGAAGGGAGAGCAGTCTAGAGAGAGTTCAGTGTCAAGACAGTCTCGTCACTTGTCGGAAGGACCGTCCCGCGAGGGGTCACTCACTAGGGCATCTCATACTTCGTCTCATCAAGAAACTGTCGTTTTATAGAAGTAGCTTATAAGGGTTTTATAGTATTTATTTCAATTGTGAGTTTGCATGGAATGTGAGCATGAGAGTTGATGGATTGTGGCCAGTCAAGCATATCATCTGTAATGCTTGGCTGTCAGAATATACGGTAAATGTTCTAAAATTTCGAACACAAGCTGCCTGTTTAAAAGGCTTAGACAAACAGCGCAGACCCAGATCAGACATCAGAGCATGAGAGTTGCTGGATTGTGGCCAGTCAAACATCTGTTATGCTTGGCTGTCAGAATATATGGT
The DNA here is from genome assembly GCA_964019695.1 of Loripinus fragilis. Lineage (NCBI taxonomy): Eukaryota > Metazoa > Mollusca > Bivalvia > Lucinida > Lucinidae > Loripinus > Loripinus fragilis. Next base: position 55,074,587 of record OZ026526.1, on the reverse strand, counting down.
AAATGTTCTAAAATTTCGAACACGAGCTGCCTGTTAAAAATGCTTACACAAACAGCGCAGACCCAGATCAGACTGCTTCTGAAGAAGCAGTCTGATCAGGGCCTTCCCTGTTTGCTATTCTGTTAAGCATTTTGTGAATTCAAGCCCTGAAAGTCAACACTTTTTTTGTGAACGGAAGAGAAAAGTGTTCGAAATTTTAGAGCATTTACAGTTTTTTTTGTTTTTGTTTTTGTTGCTTTACGTCCCATGTCAACAGCTATGGTCATTGCGGGACGGTCAGTTCACTTAACCACACTTTTTCCTGGGCAGGCTTGAGCAAGCGGTTAACCAGTAATTTGTGCACATACTTTCGCTTGTAACTGACAACAACCCTTCTTGAATAAATTAGCGGAAGGGAGGAGAATGACCGTAGAAATTATTTCATGATCAATCTCCACGAAAGTATGATACCGGGCCGGGATCGAACTCGCGACCCCTGGATCTGCAGTCAGACACGCATCTGAAGCCAGACACGTTACAGACTGCGCTATGTGGCCCGGTAAAGAACATTTACAGTTCCACCGGTTTTGATTACCTATAGGAGCATGCCTAGGTTTTGATTGGCTAGTATACAAAATACATTAGATTTATTACAAGCTTTCAGATACTAATTCTAATGCACTAAGCTTACTTGGATGACATTAAAAATTTGAAACATTTGATGTCATTAGTTTCATCACATTTCATTGGATGACGTGCGGCTTTATCTCCGAATTGAGACAAAACAAAGTCTTTTACTGAAAACAAGCAAAGAAGTGCATTAGAACTTTTTCATGCTCAACTCAACTGAGGGTGAAATTTATCATGCTCATAAATATTAAAATGCCAACAATTGTTGGCATTTTAATATTGATAAGCATGATAAATACAACATCTGAGAGATTGAAAGCAAGAAAAGTCTTTAATTTTCAGCATTATAGTTTTTAGGAGGAATTGAAATGTGAACTCGGTTGAGTTGAACATGAAAATTTTTTATAACCACAGGACCTAGTCATTCCTAAAGGGTATTGTAAAATCTCTTGCTCTCTTTATGGACAAAACGTTGAGTGCATGATTGAATGTTTTCAGGATTATTCCTGAATCCAGGATTTTGAGGCTGACTTTCCATAGAAAGTCGGACTCAAAATACTGAATTAGGCGAATTATAACAATTTCTCGATTTATTTTTTATTAGTTTATCTAAAGAGACTTGATCATTTAAACTTGAAATTGTTATTATTTTGTAGACATATTGCAAATTTATAGATCTGAATTTTAAAAATTCAGGATTTTGGAAATTCAGAACTTTCAACCATATGTGAGTGCAATAGTGCTAAAAGAGTATAAAAGTATAAACCCTTAATGCGCCAATGGCAACAAAAGTCATCTGCTTTTCTCGTCTGCTGACATGTTTAAGAAGCCTGTAGGGCAAACAGCTTGGACCCAGATCAGACTGCTCCTCTAGGAGCAGTCTGTTCTGGGTCCATGCTGTTTGCTTCTATACTTAATTCTTCAGTAATGTTAGGCAATTATTTGCAGCAGAGGACTTTAGCAGACGACATTTTCAGATGCATTTTTTTAAGGGTTAATGATGAGCTTTGATCAAAAAAAATTATATGTAATGAAACTCAGCTTCTGCAAAGTGGTGTGTGATTGTATGTTTGGTACTAGGCCTAATTAGATGAGGAATTCTTATATTCAACTTTGAATTGGAATGCTGATCTTGCAGAGGCTTATGCAGGAGTGTATGAAGTCAGAGATTGCTAGGAGTGTATGCAGCAGTCGGAGATGACTATTGTGTATGGAGTCAGAGATTGGTAGGGGTGTATGTAATCAAATTAAAGATTTCTAGGAGTGATGGATTGGAGTGCATCAGTATGGCTATTATATGACTTTTGTGTCATCTGCTGAATTTTCCAGAATTAACTTTTTCAAAATATTCTTTCAGGAATACAATCGGATTGCCAAACAGTTTGGATCCAGATCCGACTTGACATTTTGTCAGGCCTTTTCTTGGTCAAAACTGTTTGCTAAGGTTATCAGCAGACAATACTAGCAGGCAAAGAGTTAAACTAGTACACCATGGTATCACCCTCTGAATTTGCACAGTATGGGCACCAATCAGGTGGTTTCTAAGAAGCAACCTGATCTGGATCCACTTCGTTTACAAAATTGTGCCACAACATGAGATTTTTAACAATGTGGCATTTTGACAAGTGTAGACTCAGACAAGCTTTAAGCTTAGAAACTCCAAATGATGTTCAATCAGTAGCTTAACACCCAAAGAATATTCAAGTGACTAGCAAAGGCTCTGATCAGACTGCCCGTATGCGCAGGCTGGTTTGAGCCTTTGCTATTCGCACATACCACACTGTTGGAAATCTTATGTCGCAGCTCAAATGAGGATGTGCCCAAGTGCGTATGACAAGAGTCTACACTACAAGTGCCGCAGACAGCACTTCAAATCTACTCCATAATAACACCTTTTGATGCCTTTGAAATACCAGGTTTTTGAAAATATTATGGAAAATGGAGCATTTGCTTCTTAAGAGTAAAAGCTCCATTTTCCATAATATTTTTCAAAATTATTTAAAACTTTGCTCGATATTTTTTGTGAATTTTTTTCAATGTTGTCTAAATATAGAAAAATGATGTCATGATCTAAAAATAGCTTATTGAGTAAAGGGTTAAGCAACCTAATAAGACTTGATATTTCATGTGAATCATCAGCCAGCAGATGATTCACATGAAATTTCAAGTCCTATTTTTCCTCAAAAAGCAAGAAAAATATCACAAAATTTGCCGTCTGCTGCAGTCATGATTGGCTATTTTTAGGTAAAAAAAAGTCCATGAAGACATTTGGACAATTATCTAGGAACAATTTTCTAAATATGCATTTGGTTTCTTTTTTGAATATCTTGGTTATGAGGCAGTTCCAACGGTATCCAATGCATAGATTTTCACCCCTGGAAAAAAGCTTGGAAAGTCTCATCAGCAGCAAATTTATTGATGTCCTAGTACGTGTAGCTTACACAAAACGGATAATTTTCAAGTTACCAAAACGAAACAGGCTCAGCCCAAATTTTTACAATTTTTGGTTTTGGTCTCCAAAGTAGGACAGCAGATGATTATAAACTTTATTGGAATTGGGTGGTGAATGAGGTTATAGGGAATTTTATCTCTAGATTTTGCCAAATATACCCCCATACAATGTGTTCTGAGATTAAATATTACACAGTTAGAATTCTCTATTTATTCTTGTTTTTTTTATTTATTATTCTTATATTTATAGTAAAAGCATCTAGGTGGTGTGTTGAATTTCGATGTTGTGATATAGCTTATATGCCTTATTTGCCCTAGATAGTTCCAAGCAAATACTATAGACCTAGATCAGACCACACTTGACAGAGTAAGCTGATCTGGGTTTGCACTATTTGCCATCCAATGACAGTAAAACCTGTCTTAAGCAGCCAATCAAAAGAAGACCAAAAATAGGTTTTCAAGTCTGATAATTGCTTAATGAAGGTCAAAAGGGCCGTATATCATAAGCGCGGAAATCATACCGTGACGTTGTATGAAAAGCGCGTGAAAATAAGGTATCATTTGCGCGGCTCGCCTTTAGGCTAATTATCGATATAATAGCCCAGCTTACCTGTGTTCACAACCGTCTTGCTCAGGTATAACCGTTATCTAAGTCATATTTTAGAAGGTTTGTAAAGGTTTTAGACGTTTTCGTATTTTGTTTTTAAATTGTATTTTAACCAGGAATTTTAAACTTAACCATGGATTTCAAAATCTCTGATACGAATAAAGGCAAGAAAAGTTTGATTTATGATGGCTTTATATATGGAATTGACGGTGTTCTGAAATCCGGAGACATATCATGGCGGTCTACAACAGACGTTGAATTCAACGCCTGGCGAACGGAAGCACTATAGTTGAATCTCGTTATCTTTTCTATGGTTTTGATAACGAGATACGACTATAGTATGTCTAACCTGTCCAAGTGACATAAAAAAGTAATTAAAAACCGCGCAATTTAAACGCGCATATGATAGTACTTTTTCCGCGCTTTCGTAGAAAAAAAAATGTGCATATGATATATCAATCCGGGCAAACGTAAAACGGCGGTCAAAAGTAATGCGGAATGCTTGAGCATTCTGCAGTACTTTTGAACTGCATAAGATACCACATGGTTTTCAGATCTTTGTTTTGTCTATTTTTGAGTGGCTGCTTAAGACAGGTTTCACTGTAGCACCTTTTAGATACTTCAGTAGGTTTTGAAATAGATCTGTTCTTAATTTGAACTCTTTGCCTGCTAGCGATGAAGTGTCGTTGGCTGATCGGTTTTGCAAACAGTTTGAACCCAACATGTCAGGCCTGATCTTGATTAAATCTGTTTGACACTCTGATAGTGGACCTGAAAGATTTTTTTGAGAATGTTAATTTTGAAATTAGCAGACAACAAAAAGGCATGTAAAATTGCCAAGCATGTAAGGAGTTATGATAGGTTGGGTGAATAGGTTGTTAACTCTTTGCCTACTGGGTAATTTTGCATATTTTTTTGTTGTCTGCTGATTTTTTTTCAAAATCAACTTTTTCGAAAAATTCTTTCAGAAATACCATCAGAGTGTCAAACAGATTGGATTCAGATCAGGGGCCTGATCTGAGTTCAAACTGCTTGCAAAAGTTATCAGCAGATGGCCCTAGTGGGCAAAGAGGTAATATGGGTGTGATATTTGAGTGATTTTCTGTGATGAGTAAGTCAGTCAAATAAAGTTTGCAAACCTATTTGTCAAAATGAAAAAAAGGCCAAAAAAAACAACAGATTGAGTGAAATAAATGAATAATAATCAGCTTATTGTTGCCATAGAAATATAACTAATGAACAACAGAGCCATGACATGTAATTTCCAACAATGTGGCATTTTGACAAGTGCAGCCTCTGTTTAAGCTTAGAAACTCCAAACGATGTTCCGTCAGTAGCTTAACAGTCATAGAACATTCAAGCGACTAGCAAAGGCTTTGATCAGACTGCGCGTATGCGCAGGCTGGTCTGAGCCTATGCTAGTCGTACAAACCACATTGTTAGAAATCTCATACCATGGCTCAACTTACTTATTTTAGATGTCAGTATATGATAGTAATATCACACAGGGTAGATAGGCAGTGATCCCGAATGCACCGATTTATGTCAAAAAAGCTTTTTTGCTCGCCAAAAACAACACTTTGGATTGCCAAAACAATGATTGTAGAGTGCAAATATTACATTATAGATCTCCAACATACATATTTTTGTGGTCCAAAACATCTTTTTTGTTATCAGAAATGCAGTTTGCATTTGGGATTGCATTTTGTTATAGGAAATGCAGTTTTGATAATAATAATAGTCTTTATTTACAGAGGGTTACACATTTAGCAAAATACAGGCTAATCTTCCATGAGGCCCTCTATTATTGACACTATATACATCAAGTTCATATGCTTTGTACAACAACAACATCAAAAACATTGTTCGGGATGGCCGTCTACCCGATGTGAATATAGTTAGTACCGGTTACCTGTCTCGGAAAAAGGGTTTAGTGATGGGACATTAAACTATTAATCAATGAATTTAAGATATTAATCTATATAACCATTATTCATGTGAAATCATTTCAATAGATGCCATAAACAAACAAAAAATGAAAAAAAATTGGGCCAGCACATGGCAAAATGTAACTCATAGGTCTAGATAAACAAACACAAAAAATGAACGTAGAATTGTTGTTATCTTATCCATCAATTTAAACATTTGTTTTGGGTGCTAAAAAGAACTGTCTCATTGAGCACCCACAACATATGTTATGGTTGAGAAATAAGAAAATTAATTTTTGATTATGCACTGTTACCGTACTTATCACATATGGATATGAAAAACATATGATCATTCTTTTTACTTGCATGCAAATCTGTCTGCTGAAGCTGGAGGTCTAAATTTTGGCCCAAGCCTTCATCTCTTCGATACTTTATGCATGCAAACAAAGATGGCTCTATTGAGATAACATCAATACACAGACTTGTCCGAGTCTTGGCTGGTAGCCAATAATTACCAAAATGTCATATGCTGGCTCATTTTGATTGCAGTCTAAATAATATGTTATGTGCTTTGACCTATGAAAATTTAGGTTAATTAACAGTGCCATTACAAAGTATGTAGTGAATAAATACATGTAGAAATAGCAACCTGCCTTTTTAAGCTGGCTGTAGATTAGAAAAAATGTTATAATAAAAATCAGCCATTTATAAGCGAGCAGCAACAGATTGGCAAGTTACAGTAACTAGATGAACTAATATCTAACCATGGTCTACATGGATCAGCATCCAGTGAAGCATCGAGTGAAAATATTTTGGGAAAGTTCCTATATGGATGATTCCCTTGTCATGCTGATAGAATTGATATGCTATATGGCCAGCTCAGTGGCATTTTTTCGGTGATCACCTTTGGTTTAAAAGGTGAAGAAAAAAACAGTTTAGGTCCTGGTCAGCTGGTTGCCAGTAATGGCCATAGATTGAAAAAGCTGAATGGAAAGAAGTTTAGATCTTGATCAGCTGGCTTCTTCAGAAGCCAGCTGATCTGGATCTTCACTGTTTCAAAGGAGAGAAATATATTCAGGCTCAGCAGTGCAAGTGCTAAGGGTGTCCATATATTGGGGTAAGAATGTAAATGCTGTAAATTTAGCTTAAATTTTGACATGAATATCTGGATATGATGATAGTTTTAGCCAGTATCAAAAGGATATGTCAAAACTATATTGCCAAATTGGATTGGCCACAATTTGATGGTATCACGGGAGACAACTCATAGACCAATAAACCTTAAAAGCAACTTGTGTATTAGATTCATCAGTTGGCGATGAATAGAATAGAATATGTTTTATTTTCCAATTAAGGACTTTTGCGGGCATACATAATTTCTAAGGTCTATTGGTCCGTGTTAGTCAATGCACATGATAGATTATGCTTGCCGCCTATTCGATGTGATGTATTTCATTCTCACAGAACTTCTTACCAGTAATCAATAGCTATCTCATTTTACGTACTAAGTTTCATTTATCATTCTTTTGTGTGGAATCTGATTCTTTATGTGCATGTTTACGTCTCAGAGCCGACATTAAACCTTTAAAACTATTGATTTCATAGTCTCATTAGATTTTAGGCCAGATTTTTTTTATTAGTTGATTTACGAATCCTCCTACTGTAATTTTCCGGAAAGTAGGAAAAAAATAAAATTTATTTTTTCTAATTTTTTTTTTTATTTTATCCACAGACTCTTAATATTATTTGTTTGAAAAAAAAAAATTGAGGTTCTGTCAGTGCATTTTTGAGAGTGACACTGTTAAAAATGATTGTCCTGTCCAGATTTTTAGGAAAATGATGAAATATATAAAGATTAAAGTTTACCTCACTAGTTTTACTGTTTTTTTTTTCTGGAGATATTAAAAAAATAATAAAAAAAGCTCTCTCTATATATATATATATATATATATATATAAAAAAAGCTCTGAAAATGACCAGTTAACTGGTCATTTTCAGAGCTTTTTTTATTTATTTTTTTTCCGTCTCCCTGACCCTAAGTCTGAAAAAAAATTCCCGTAAATCAACTAATAAAAAAAATCTGGCCTTAAGGCAATTAACAATCAGGCGAGTTGTCTAGTTCAACAGCCTTTAGATAAGTGTGTGGAGTTAAAACTTAAATTTCTTATTTCTGAACATAAACATATATTATGGGTACTCAAAAAACCCGTCTCAATGAGCCGGTTCTTTTGAGCACCCAAAACAAATGTTTAAACTGATGGGTAAGAAATTATTCACAATTTTAAGCTGATTTTTTTTATATTTATCTGGACTTATGGTCCAACTTATTATGTTGCCATATTAAAAATAAATGTTAATATGGATTTTTTTTTACACTTTATACCATAAGGAAACTAAAATGCTATACCCTATTTTGAAAACTGTGTAAATCCAGATTGTCTAGCTTCTGATCAGGATCCCCACTGTGTTTTCATCCCCAGAGTGATTCCATATTAAATTGCACCGATGGATTGACTGAATATGAGGAGGCCATATAATCTGTGCTACACTGTTCTGCAACCACAGGATAAATTTCAGACCTAGATCTGGCACCGAGGTTATAAAACTTTATCATGCTCAACTCAACTGAGCAAGAAATTTCAACTGCTCCTTAAAACAAAAATACCGACAAATGAAGAAGTTTATTGCTTTAAGTCTCTCAGATGTTGAATGGATATCATGCTCATAAATGTCAAAATGCCAACAAATGTTGGCATTTAAACATTTATGAGCAGGATAATTTTCGTGCTCAGCTGAGTTGAGCATGAAAAAAGTTTTATCACTTAAAATTATGTAACTTCAGAATTTTTTTGTGATAATTTATTTTCATGAGTAGTCTTGAAAGATACATTTGCGCCGTTAGAAATTCGCTACTAGAGCATGGTTTTCCTAAATCAGTAAACTGCAGTGTTTTCACCATTTTGCAAGGGTTTTGCTGAGGCGAAGTTTTGCAAAAAAAAAAAAAAAAAAAAAAACACTCATAAGTTTCTGATGTTACAAACAGATGGAAGATTCCACCAGTATATAAGGGTAAATCTATATTGTGGTGAATAAATTTACATATACGCTATACACCAATGCACACTGCTTGTCCCGTTGCATGACATGAATTCACAGCTAAAGACCACCATATAAATCCCATTCAGCCAGCTGAGCTGGATCTACACTTTTTGCATAGCATGATATATCCTGTCATGTCAGTGATTTACTCATCTTTACATGTTCTATGTTCAATTAAAGTATAAACAGCAACAGAACTTTATGGCAGTGATCTTATTAATATTTTTTAAAAGATTAAACTTGTTTTTTTCTACCTTGCTTTATTTCTTGGAAAACTGAATGCTGCTTTAATACTTCATTTTGACCCCTTTTATATGTATTAGGTAAATTACATGAAAATCCCCCTTTTTGGGTATTTCAATAAGGTTCTGCTCAGCTACAGAGACTAGTTATACTCTTGTATATAGATACACTTTCCAGACAGTATGTAACAGAGTTGCTGATCAGACTGTGCAGATGTGTGGGATGATCTACTCCTTGGTTATTTTAATACAACAAAAACAGAGTTTTCTCATAATGTGATTTATTCAGCTCTTTGCATGCTGGGTAATTTTTATGTTTTTTTTTTGCTGTCTGCAGTTTACAGTATTATTTTTTGCAGAATTAGCTATTTCAAAAAACTCTTTCAGAAACACTATCAGAGTATCAAATCGTTTAGATTCAGATCAGGACCGACATAATGTCGGTCCTGATCTGGATCCAAACTGTTTGCAAAGGTTATCAGCAGTTGCCAAGAGTCAAAAACACTATCAGAGTATCAAACGGTTTGGATCCAGATCAGGACCGACAGAATGTCCATCCTGATCTGGATCCAAACTGTTTGTAAAGGTTATCAGCAGACGACAAAAGTCACCTCTAGCAAGGAAAGAGTTGAGCATGAAAAATAGGTTTCAGTTATAGATCTGTTTTAGGGCATGCATTAAAAGTTATTATTCTTGTTATGTATATAATCTAGATTGATTTTATTTATTTGTTAGCTGGTAGATAAACCATTACACCAGATTAAATCTTGTAAGTTGAATGAATTCTGTACCTGCTAATGATCTACTGTTGACATTTGCAAACAGTTTGGACCCAGATCAGGCCGACAAAATGCCTGATAAGAGTGTAGGTGTCTGAATTTTGTTTTCAAATATGGTAATATTTAAGTAACTCTTTGCATGCTGGGTAGTTTTGCATGTTTTTTTTTGTCAACTGAATTATTTTTGCAGAGTTAGCAATTTCAAAGAATAAATTCAGTAATACTATCAGTGACAAACATTCAGAACCAGATCAGGCCTAACAAAATGTTTTCAAAATGTTGGGCCTGATCTGGATCCAAAATGTTTGCAAAGGTTATCAGCAGATGACACTAGGAGGTAAAGAGTTAACAATCATATGCAATTATTTTAAAGGTCAATCAGCATCAATAGATACATGAGATCTTGAAACACACACTATATTGACGCTTTCTAATTGATGCTTATTATAGAAAAATCAGAATTTGCCTGGCAAAAATACAATCCCTCTCCAATTACACATCTTACTGAGATTAAAACAAGGGGATCAAAAAATAGTATAGCATCTCTGCGCAGTCTTGCCAGAGACCACTATTTTGCAGTCATTTAACTTTTTCCTTGCTATCAGCGACTTTTGTCGTCTGCTGATTACCTTTGCAAACAGTTTGAGCCCAGGTCAGGACTGACAAAGCATGGGTCCTGTTCTGAATCCAAACCGTTTGACACTCTGACCTTGACGCTAGTGTTTCCTGAAAGAGTTTTATGAAAAGCTTAATTTTGAAAAAAAAATCAGATGACAACAAAAGCATGAAAAATTACCCAGCATCCAACGGGATTAAGTACGGTAAATCGTATGACTATGTACATGTATATTTAATAAATACCATTTTCTCATGGGATATTAGCACAATTATATGTGCTGACCTTTTCGGAAAATGTAGCTTGCCATAGCTTAGCGAGGCATCTGTGACATTTGTAAGACAACAACAATACAAGGTAGACTTTGACCGAACAGAGAAAGGATCATTTTACTCGTCATGCAAACTCATACATGCAATTTGTGATCAGTGGGTGCACAGACTGGATGGATGCCCAGGCTGAGCAGAGTCTGTAATGCTAGGCACCAAGACAAATTGCCAACCTGCCCTAATTTGGTACAGCTTTTAACGTTAATCATGTCAAAATTCTAATATATCCAGTTTTGAAAACAGTATAGATCCAGATCAGCTGGCTTCTGAGAAGCCAGCTGATCAGGATCCACACTGTTTTCCACTCAACATGTACATATGCTTACAATCAGAATGCTGCAGATAAAATTACGTAAAATGGGAAGAAGTGTAGTAAATTAAAAGAATCAGCAGGACAAGGGTTAACTTAATCATGTCAAATCCAGATATACCTGGTTTTGAAAACAGTGTAGATCCAGATCAGTTGGCTTCTAAGAAGCCAGCTGATCAGGATCCACACTGTTTTTCACTCTGCATGTAAGTACATGCTGCAGATTAAAAGGATAAAAAATTGGAAGGAGTGTAGTAGATATAAAAAATCAGCAGGACAAGGGTTAACTTTTATCATGTCAAATCCGGCTATAACTGGTTTTGAAAACAGTGTAGAATCAGGATCCACACGGTTTTCTTCTCTGCTTATAGATACATGCATATTATAACAGGAATCCTGAAACCTGATTGGATGTTAACGCAGGGGAATGTAGTTCATAAAAATATCCTGCATGATAAGGGATAATGCAATATATTGCTTTACATTCTGTTTTAGTAGCTTATCATTATTTATTATTGTGTCCCCTTAGTATGCTTAAAGGGGGCATCAATGCTTGAAAGAAAGTGATTCTGAAATGCAAGCCCCTATTAAATCATGCAATCTGCCACACACCGGATCAAAACTGAATGTGAAATTAGAAATTAAGAGCAATCAGAAAACCAAAATTCTGACTACTAATATGATGGTAGTGTGTTTGACTCAAGAGCGAGGGGTTGTGTGCTCGAGCCTCAATGGCATCACTGCTGTGTGTCCTTGAGCAAGACAAATGAGACCTTGCTTAGAACTGGTTCTATCCTGGAAGAACTGTCCAGACTTAACTGAAAAATAGTTGACTGGGGTGTCAAGAATCTAATCAAACAAACTGACTACTTAGCCATTGCTGTTAGATTAATTTCCGGTTAATTTTGAAAAGCTAATAAAATCCACATTTTTATTTTATGAAGAATTGGTAAAAATGCAAGAACCAAACTAGGTTTTCTGATTTTGCATATTAAACTTAACACAGCCTAAAAATGGCTGCCTTCCATAGCTGTCAATTCTCTACTTTACAAACATCTGTAATTTTCTTATTTTTCTTTTGATTAAGATTGAGTTTACGACATACTGCATGGTTTAATAAGGGCTTGCATTTCAGATTCACTTGCTTTCAATATTGCTGTCTCCTTTAAGGTTTAGCTGCCTCAGCTATAAAAGTCATTTCAAGTATTTTTCATCAAAGCTGTATCAGTCTTAACAACACCCATATCATGAAAAATTTGTGTAAATGCTTTTCTAGAAGCACCATGCTTGGTTTTTGTCCTGACACAAAAGTTGTATCCATGCAGTATGATCAGTCATTGTTATTTGCACTCAAATTACTACATTTATTATATTATTGCAAATAACAATATTATAGCTAGTCTCTGTAGGCGAGCAGACTGGTTTGAGTCTTACTAAGTTTGTCAAAAATCCCCAAATAGGGTTGGCTTGTCTTATGGTCCATTTGATATCAGTGTTGATCCGAATCAGAAGGCTTGCTGAAATTGCAAAATGGATCTGGTATATCAACTCTTTGCCTATTGTGTTGACTGCTGATAACCTTTGCAAACAGTTTGGACCCAGATCAGGGCCCACAAAATAATGGGGTCTGATGTTGAACTAAATCGTTTGCGTCTGAAAGAATCTTTTGAAAATTCCATTTGGCTTAGATGGATCAACCCTTTACTCTATAATAAGGCCTTTGAAATATCATGTATTTGAAAATATGATGGAAAATGGAGCATCTGCTCTTTTGGAGCAGATGCTCTATTTTATGTAATATTTTCAAAAGTATTCAAAGCTTAACCTAAATTTTTCTTGAATTTTTTCAATGTTGTCTAAAAATAGAAAATGATGTCATTATCTAAAAATAGCCTATGATGTTATCAGAAGGGTGAAGGTGGGTGGGTGTTAGTAAGCTGATACAGCTTGACATATAGTGAGATATTATTGATTGTATTCTTGTCTTTCGTTTGTCTGTTTTCTTTTTTCTTGTTTTTATTTATGGATGACTTTTAATAGGCATAAATGAACAAAGCTTTAAACTTTTAACAATTTTCTTTCTTTTATTGTAAGCTGAAAGGCTTATACAATAAAACCTGTCTTAAGTGGCCACTCAAAAATACACAAAACAAATATCTTTATTAATGTCAAATGGTAGCTAATGAAGGTCCAAAGCATTGCAGAATGCACTTCTTGGAGCATTCTGCAATACTTTTGACCTGCAATAAGCCATAATGGGTCTTGAAAGCCAATGTTTGGTCTTCTTTCTGAGTTGCCGCCTAGATAGGCTTTACTGTATTTACCAAAGACTCTGATGTCCCCTGTATGTTCTTCCAATCTGCTTGTCAGCATTTTCGAACATCTTCGCTGGAACCATTGGGCCAACTTAGCTCTATTTCATAAGGCAATTCCTAAGGGTGGGGCAAGTTTAGACAAATGTTCCTGATCACATGTCAGTTACAAGCGAATGTATGTGCATAAGGTACTGGTAAACCGCTTAGCCAAGCTTGCCTAGGAAAAAGTGTGCTTTTGTGAACTGACCATCCCGACTTGACCATATCTGTATACTGGGATGTTAGCTCAAGTATCAAATAAAATAAACAAACAAACATAACCAAGATGACAGCCTCCCCCATTTATGGTAAGACATCCTTACAAAATCTTCTGAAACCAAACGTCCAATAACTTGGCCTTTGTGTAGCATTGACAATGTGACGCCTCCCAATTTGTTCTTAGGTTGAAGGAGGTCCCTATCAATATATTCAAATGAGTTTTGCTCAGAAACTACACACTAATTGAAGTTTGATTTAATATATGCATTGGATGAGACCACCTAAATATGACTATGACTGTCAGGTCACATGATCAAAATGGCTTGCATACCTATTATAAACACATCAAAAGCTCCATAACACTTTTGTTCTGATGGATTATCCCATACATATTGATACAACAAGCATTAAAGGACCTCCGACAGTCTAAATGAAGGATTGCACATGAAATGGCCATAGAAAAGAGTTTCAAAGAAAATGATATTTTTGATATGGAAATGATAGTAGGTTCAGCCCTGGAATTATACAAAAGGCCTTTCTCATTGGACAAATACTGATTAAGAAATATAGGTTGAAAACTCGGTTTTTGCTATGGTATAGAAAAAGTTTTTTTGAAGAGAGGGGTTGCGGCTTCAGTAGCCTCAATAGAGCCAGCACTGCATTGTGTCCTTGAGCAAGACACTTTTTCCTCACTGCTTAGCACTGGTTCAACCCAGGAATGACTTAAAAACTGTTGACTGGGATGTAAACAATCAAATTAAAGACTGTTTAGCTTAGCAAACAGTGCAGACCATGATGAAATGGCGCTTTATGCTACATTTGATCTTGGTGCTCACTGTTTTCAAACAAAACACATGTTTAATGGTATCCAGAAAGAAAGGGGTTAAGGGAAGGGACAATGATCTTGGAAACCAAATGTTACATTGTTCAAATCAGTGACAGATCCACAGGTGGTTCAGTGGGTTCCCTTGAACCCCCCTCTCCACCCCCCCCCCTTTGTTTAGCTCAGGTGAGCTGTTGTGATTGGTCTTTGACTGTCGTGCGTAAATTTTCTTTAAACGACATCTTCTGAACAACTGGTCCAAATTTCAAATAACTTCCGCATGAATGTCCCCCATGATGCCCTCTTCGGAAATTGCATAAATGGTTTGGCTCCACCGAACAGGAGAGCTGCCAGAGCTCTCGATAAGAAATCTTTTAAACGACCTCCTCCTGAACCGCTGGTCCAAATTCAAAATAATTTCACAGGATTGTTCCTCATGATAACCTCTACCAAAATTGCACAAATGGTCCCATTCCGCTATAGAAAAGGGCTGCCAGAGCTCTAGATAAGAAATACCTTTAAAAGAAATCTTCTGATGAACCACTCGTCAAAATTCAAAATAATTTCACAATTATTCCTCATGATGCCTTCTACCAAAATTGCACGAATGGTTCTGTTCCATCGAACAAAGGGACCGCCAGAGCTCTAGATAAGAAATGTCATTAAATTGCATTTCCTCCTGAACCACTGGTCTAATTTCAAAACAATTTCACAGAATTGTTTCTCATGATGCCCTCAACTAAAACTGCATAAATGGTTCCACTCCGCCAAATAAAAGGGCAACCAGAGCTCTAGATAAGAAATAACTTTAAACAACATCTTCTGAACCACTGGTCCTAATTCAAAATAATTTCACAGAATTGTTCCTCATAATGCCCTTTAACAAATTTACTCTAATGGTTCCACTCTGCTGAACAAAAGGGCCTCCAGAGCTCTAAATAAGAACTATCTTTAAATAACATCTCCTGAACCACTGGTCAAATTTCGAAATAATTGCACAGCATTGTTCCTCATGATGCCTCCTACTAAAATTGCACAAATGGTTCTGCTCCGTCGAACAAAAGGACATCCAGAGATCTAGATAAGAATTGTCTTTAAACAACATCTCCTGGATCTGAAACACTGGTCCAAATTCAAAATAATATAACAGAATTGTTCCTAAAATGGCCTATACCAGAACTGCACTAATGGTTCTGCTCCGCTGAACAAAGGGGTCGCTAGAGTTCTAGACGAGAAAGTTCTTTAAATGACATCTGAACCAATGGTCCAAATTAAAACTAATTTCACAGAAATTTTCCTCATGTAACCCTCTACCAAAATTGACCAGAATGTTTAGCTTGGCAGAAAAACATGGCTACCAGAGCTAGAAATAATTGTATCTCTTTAGCCACATGCCAATGCATCATCTACTCATGTGACATGGCTCAGATGAGCGATCCAGGGTCCTAGGACACTCTTGTTTAAATATCCTATGAAATGGATATTTTTTCTCAGTGAGACCAAGTTATTTCATTTTCATGGATATTTAAGAAAAAGGAGATAAACTCATCAAAGTGAACCTCCCACACATTTATAGTTTACGTTTATAGCTAGCACTATTTTCCCTACCAGTTTTTGAACATGCTAGCTTCCCTTCCTTGGCTACCGCTACCTTAGCCACGAGACTGATTAATTTCATCACAGTCTGGTGTTGTAACTGACAGCGAGCCACACCTGAGTCACACGTGCAAAACAAGCCTCTTGTCTGCTCCATAATTCCCGGGTATGTGATCGTATTAACTTAAAACGGAAATGCGGAACAGCCAGTGTGAACATGGACAGCCAATGGTCCATTGGCTGTCCATGTTCACACTGGCTGTTCTGCATTTCTTGGCTGTCCATGTTCGTACTGGCTGTTCCGCATTTCCGTTTTACACGCAATCAAAGCAGTTAATACGATCAGAAAACCGGGATCACATTTAGCACAAAAATAGGTAGTTTAATGATCAGGAAATACCACAATCACAAACTGCAGGCAAACCCGTGCCACCTTGAGGAAGAGCCACACAACAATCACAAGACGCCAAGACAAAGCAAAGCAACCAGCTTTCTCTTCCCCATCAAGATGATTGCAAAACTAGAATGTAAGCAAAGTAATGCACAACATAACATAACACAATTACAGAATCCCAAAATGGGAGTAACAATCAACAACAGCGAACAACAGAACCATCGCCCTAGAACGGACAAAACTGGGTTTCACCATAAATTTTAGATACTATCTTTATCTTAGATATTTATAATAAAATGTGAATATAAGCAATACATTCAATGTTTGGTCTGTTCATAGAATCATGAATACTTGGGGCCTCTTGGAAAATTGAGTCTTAAATGCAAAAGCCTGACCCGAAGTATTCAGCATACCTTGATGCTAATATGGAAATATCAACTGACAGTAATATGCACGACCCACGTTGGATGTTTGCTAATTAGAATGAAACTCTAAGTATGTTTAAATTGAAAACAATGTTATTGTAGCCGAACCAAGTGTTTCAACGTATCTATCAAGGCGGACGGAAAACCATGACACAACAGAAGTTTTTAAAAAGAATACTAGTAAATTTTGTGTATACAAAGCCAAAATTTGCAGATTTCACCGTGAATTATGACTAAGTAGGACCAATCTAATGATCCTAACCTGGGATTACTGCACAACAAAGTAGCATACACGTAAACTTAACAGCAAAAGAAACGCATATTTCAATTACTGTGTGTTGATATAAAATGGGCTTTAATTAATAATCTAATGATATGAAAGGTACCAATGGTTCGTGAAACATGACAGTGAATGAACCAATGCATTGTAAAAAGCTGTCTCTTCAGATCAATGCTTATAAAGGGAGATAACTGGGTGTTATAAAATAATCAATAATTAATGCGTTTTTAAAACAACAGAGCGCATACTAATGAAAACCACTCTGCCCCTTAATCAGGCCATACAGGCTACTTCTGAAGATTAAATTTTCTAGAATTATTCAAGAAAAACCTATGTGTAGGAGTTGCATTGTCAAACAGTAAACCGGAAGTGTACGTCAGCGTCAAAACAATTGTTTTAAATGGTTCTGTTGGACAGTACCTCACTTGATCCCAGACACAATGTACCAAACTGCCTTGCATCTCAGAGTCTCAGCCGTTTTTTCAAGATCAATGTAATAAATGTAAAATCTGAAGATTGATGGATCTGCAGTAAATCTCCTACAACAATGATTTTAAAAGTATTGTACCTTTTTCTTATTGTTACATTGTTCTGTCGCAATATGCAGTGAAATCAGACTCAAAACATGGCTCTTTAATCGTACACCACTATTTTTACGTTTTTACATTATCTAACAAAACTATTCATTTACTGTGAAACGAGGTATAAAGTAGCACTGAATGAGTGGTGTCAATACATAATCATATTATTAAGGGTAATGTTTTTATTCTGGTTTCAAATGTTAGATAAGTAATGGAAATTGTGCGTTTCTTTTGCTGTCAAGTATATGTCCTTGCAACAAGGGATCTAATTCACTTACATTGTACAAGGCATGCAAGGGCCTTTGAATTTATGAAACAGAATTCTTTGTGAAGCCTAGTCACCGTTTTGCAGACCTTCGTCTCGATAATGTTCAAATGTATTAGTATGCAAAAAATTTGATCAATACTTTACCATATTAGGTGACTTCCCTTGAATGTTACTATTTTTGTTATGCATGTGCGCTCAGACTCGGTATATACTGGACGTACCTGCGTAATGGGAGCGACGCCAATGTTCGAGGAGTCCAGTGGCTTAGTAGAGTGCTTTTCTTGAGAAAAAGAGGTTTCGGCTTCAGTAGCCTCAAGGGAGCCACCTTGAGCAAGACACTTTCCTCACGGCTTAGTACCATGAGTACTGGTTCAACCCAGAAATTACTTAAAACTGTTGACTGGGATGTAAACTCTCAAATCAAAGACTGTTTTAGTTTAGCAAACAGTGCGGACCATGATGAAATGACACTTAATGCTACATTTGATCTTGGTGTTACTGTTTTCAAAATACATGTTTGTTTGTTTGATTTGGTTCTTTGCGTCCCATCAACAATCTTTCAGTTATAAAGGGACGGGTCTTCTGGGTTGATCCAGTACTAAGCTAGAATAAATGTGTCTTGCTCAAGGACACAACCCAGTGGCGCCGGTGAGGCTCGAACCCGAGGGCCCACGGTCTCGAGTCAAGCACTCTACCACTGAACCACTGCGCACCCCCACAAAAATACATGTTTAATGGTATCCAGAATGAAAAGGGTTCACGGAAGGGCCAATGTTCTTGGATTTCAAATGTTACATCGGGGATGTGGACCCTATTAATTTGTTCAAATCTGTGACGAATCCACATGGAGTTCAATGGGTTCGCTTGAACCCCCTCTCCACCCCCCCCCCCCCCCTCCCCCATTTTAAATACCCTATGAAAAGTAACTGTTTGGACTCATGGATATTTAAGAAAAATGAGATAAAATCATCAAAGCGAACCTACCAAACATTTAAAGCTTACGTTTATAGCTAGCACTATTTTCCCTACTACTGTTTTTTGAACATGCTAGCGTTACTTCCTTTGCTACCTCTACCTTAGCCACTAGCCTGATTAAACTCATCACAGTCTGGTGTTGTAATTGACAGCGATTCACTCGTGTGTAACACGTGCAAAACAAGCCTCTTGTCTGCTCCATAATTCCCGGGTATGTGATCGTATGAACTGCTTTGTTGGAGTGTAAGACGGATATGTGGAACAGCCAGTGTGAACATGGGCAGCCAATGGACCTTGAGTGTAAAACGGAAATGCGGATCAACCATTGTGAACATGGACAGCCAATGGTCTGAAGTGTAAAACGGAAATGCTGAACAGCCAGTGTGAGCATTGACAGCCAATGGTCTGAAGTGTAAAACGGAAATGCGGAACAGCCAGTGTGAATATGGACAGTCAATGGTCCATTGGCTGTCCATGTTCATACTGGCTGTTCTGCATTTCCGTTTTACACACCAAACATAGCAGTTAATACGATCACATACCCGGGACCGCATATAAAGTACACAAATAGCGCGTATGATCAGGAAATACCACAATCACAAACTGCAGACAAACTCGTGGCACCGTGAAGAAGAGCCACACAACAATCACAAGACCCCAAGAAGCCATCTTCCCCATCAAGATGATAGCAAAATTAGAATGGAAGCAAAGTAACCCACAACAAAACAAAAAACAGAACAATTACAGAATCCCACAGTGGGAGTAACAACCAACAACCGTGAACAACAGAACCACCGCCCGAGAACGGACAAAATGGGTTTTCCCTAAATTATAAATAATTTCTATGTGATAAAATGTAAATATAAGCAATAAATTCAATTTTGGTCTGTTCATATAATCATGAATACTTGGGGTCTCTTGCAAAGTTAAGTCATAACTTTGCAGAAGACTGGCCTAATTAGTGCCCATAGGAATCCCAACTTCTTGTCTATATCGAATAAAAATGACCAACAAAAAGCTCAGCGCATCACATACATTTTGACACGACCATGCATGATAATTTTTAGGTTTTTCCGAAGTGAAAAATACATTTCTGTCATTACACGCAATGTTAGAATAGCCTTTCTATCAGGAAGGTTCTTTCAATAAGATCAATAAGTTTATCTTTAATTAAATTATGAGGTGTAGAGAGTAGAAAAATCAAAAGTAGACAAACTGGTCGCATTGAAATTTCTAGCTCTTAGTTGATCTAAAAGATCTATCATATACCTTTTCACAGTGCTTGATAACATGTTTTTTAACTGCTCTAAGACACGAGGTTAACAATTTAGAAAGTTCTGTTGTCGTACAAGAACTATAATTAGCAATTAATTTTGCTTTATAGGGGTTTTATGGAGTTTAGGTAATCAGTACAACGTAGGAACCCTGTCTTGGTTTTCTTTAGATTTGACACCGAAATGTACGGCTGTATTATAACCATGCCCATCGACAAACACCATCACACTCAAAGGAGGTTTCAGTTTATAGGCATAAGTGTCAACAAGCTAACATTTAAGAGTTAATGACATGTAGGCTTATTGAAATTATTCACGGTGCTGTATTTGTTACATAAGTGCTTGCCAAATTCAAACAAATGTACCCAGTTGTTCACAAAATCAAGAATAAAGACAAAGAAACCAGCAAATCGAAAATAAAACAAAAATGAAAAAAAACTGCTTAAATGCTACTGGACTCGAGTCCACATCTTTTGAGTGCTAAAAACAATGGACTATCCACTAGGCTATCGGGGATTTGTGGTTGATTTGGCAGGGATTTAAAAGCTCATTGAATATTCATATGTCTCGGGTCAATTTTGACAAACAATATAAAATTTGACAATGATATATGCAGTATTGTTAATTTTATGAGAAAACATAAATACTGACTAAACATTTTCTTCTGAGTATAATACAGGTGTACTTTGTCTGACAGAATTTAGTAAATCTGAAGTTTGCTGTCTTTATTGTCTTTTTATTTTCTTATTTAATCAGACAACTTTTTCCTGTAAATACTTTCGGACACCAGATCAGGTATTTTATGTTTTAGAAATCTGCTAGGCAGCCGAACCAGGATTTGCTTACATGAATGTATAGTTCTTATTCTGTAATAAAATGCTTTTAGGAAGCGATTTTCTGGAATCTTTGATAATAACTAAAAAGTGAGTATGATCAGGAAATACCACAATCACCCACTGCAGACCAACCCACGGCACCGTGAGGAAGAGCCACAGAACATTTACAGTAACAAGACATCTGTAAGATAATAAAAGCAAAGCAACCAGCTCTTCAAACTGGTACTGGTAGTTATTATCAAGTAAATCAATTTTAAAATCTGAAATCTAGATTTCACTGCTGTAAGTAAGGATTGGCATAATCAAAATGTCAAATAATTTCAAAAATATTCTGACTGGTATTTCTTTAGTCTTGTAATTTACTCAGCAATGACAAATGTGCCCTGCGGAACTTATCTGCTAGTAGCTTAGCAGCTTGTTTCAACAGACCGTTATTCTGAAAATTAACCCAGAGATATTGGGAACTATCTTCTAATTTTAAATTTTTTGAATTAGATTTGAGCGGCATCTTAGGTTCAAGTTTTCTTTTGTGAATTATCATGACTTGTTTTATCTATATTAACCACCAGCATCCGCTTGTTACAATATATTTCCAATTTGCCCAGACAACGATGCAGACCATATTCCGCAGTAGACATTATTACTAAATCGTCAGCATATTGTAGTGAGTGAATGGGGGTATCATCAATCATGACTGGGTCACAAGCAGTAGTAAAAATATTAAACTCATTGATGAAAATATTAAAAAGCAAGGGACTTAATCTGTCTCCATACTTGACACATCTATAGGAGTTGATTATGTCTCAATTTATACGAAATTGCGTATAACAATTTGAAAAAAAAATGCCACCAATGCCTGCTTTCAAAAAAACTTGCAGAAAAGAGATTTCCTACTGACAGAATCAAAGACTTTTGAAAAGTCAACGAAGCAAAAATATAGAGGTCTCTTAAAATGAAAAATATATTTGTTAATGATTGTTTTATAGCAAATATAGGTTCTGTACGTTGTACGATAATCTGCTGTAAATCCTGCCGGAAATTCACTAAAATAACCTTTGCTGACTAGATATTTATATATATTTGATTTAATAAGGAGGTAACTAGTTTACCAAGACTGCTGTAAAGGCTTATACCTCTGTAGTTGTTGCAGTCACTGGAATCATGAGATAGGTGAGATATTCCACAATGAGGGAAACAATTTTGTTATGTAATATTAAATCAAAGAGTTTCACAAGTCGATGACAAGTAAGGCACCACAACATTTAATCATTTCATTAGAAATAAGGTATTTCACCCTTTTCTGCAATTTCAACTTTTAATAACTTTTTAACTTCCTTACAAGTTAATGCAGAATCTAATTCAATATTGCTTTGGCTTTTGTTGCATGGATAATTCAAAATCAGAATCAAACACTGGGTCACGTTTGATCTCTTTCAAAAGATTTTCAAAGTATTCCGACCATTTTTTAAGGAAGTATTATCATTAGCAGAGTCATTTTTAATATGAAGTGAATTTACAGTTTTCCAAAATGCTTTACGATTGAAATCATGCATTGATTCAAGCTTTTCTGTTAGTTCATGTACATTTCTTCGTTTTTGTTTTATAAATTGTACTCTCTTTTAACTTGAACAAATGTATGTCTTATATGATTGTTTTGTGGATTTAATTTGAGCTTCTTCGCAAGAGATCGTAACTCGTGTCTTGTGTTGAAACAGTTTTCATCCATTCAAACTTTTTTCTTTCATGTTTATTTAGTCTTTTTATAGGCTTTGAAAACAATTGACTCTTTAGCAGAATGATGCCACCAATATATATCAGAAATTGTTCTAGTTTCTACTGCTGAATTTACATCACTGTAATACTTAGTATTAATATTTGCCATAAATTCTCCAAGACGGGCAATAGCATGATTACTGTTGATGGCGGTGATATACTAATCCTTACTTGCAGCGCCCCAAATGAATTCTCCTGGTACATGTATTACAATTGACGAAGCATCATCAATATTTTGTGAAATGCGACAATTAAGCCCAAGCCATATTTGGAAATTGTCAGAAAATTCATTAGGTATCTGAACATTGAAAGAAAAAAGAATTTGTGGAAAATAGACTCTGGTGCTATAATTTAATCAATGGTACTTGAGTAACTGTCGCTATAATGTAAAATGTATAAAATCCCATTAGATCACCAACAAATATACCATTTAACATTCTAAGGTTTGCTTCAGGACATAAGTCTGTTAAAAGCTTTCCGCTTTCATTAACTGAGTCATCTAAACTATTCCACAGTGGGATATTTCTCAAAGAGCGAATGAATTAAATCTGTTTGCTCTAGGTTTGTTCAGTTTCAGGTTGTGGCCTCGTAGCTGGGTATTTTCAGGGAATGAGAAGAATACATTCACATGAACTTTGCAAGATCTGATGTATTTATGATTCCATGATCAGTCCAAAAATCGATTTATTTCTGAAATAGAATCTGCATAACTATTGATTTGTTTTACCTTTTTTTATCCCAGATGCATTTAACATTTCTCACTTATTGTTCTTTCTTCCTGGAAACACACTTGTAAAACATATGGTGTTGTCATATTTCAGTTGCATTTGAGCCGTGGCATGAGATTTTCAACAATTTGACATTTTGACATGTGTAGACTCGGACGAGCCTCTGCAGCCTCTTGTTAACGTTAGAAACTCCAAATGGTGTTCAGTCAGTAGCTTAACAATCATAGAATACTCAAGCGACGAGCAAAGGCTTTGATCAGACTGCGCGTATGCGCAGGCTGATTTGAGGCTTTGTTGGTCGCACATACCACATTGTTGGATATCTCATGCACTGGCTCATTTGTCATCAGGCTGTCGAAAACGACAATATGTCACATGATGGAACTTGATAGCGGACGAATAGCTAGAATGGTGTTCTAGATAAACTCATGGAGTTGAATTCGGGGATTCGATCCAATCATTTATGCGCACGTAATAGTTATACCATGTTTTCAACTAGTTTGTCCGCGTGTACGTGGAGATAATGCTTGACCGGTTTGCCCGCATGTGCGTGGAGATAATGCTTGACATTTTGTCCGCATGTACGTGGAGATAAGGTTGACCATTTTGTCCGCATGTACGTGGAGATAATCTTGACCATTTTGTCCGCATGTACGTGGAGGTAATGCTTGACCATTTTGTCCGCATGTACATGGAGATGATGCTTAACCATTTTGTCCGCATGTACGTGGAGATAATGCTTGACCATTTGTCCGCATGTACGTGGAAATAATGCTTGACCATTTGTCCGCATGTACGTGGAGATAATGCTTGACCATTAAGACGCTTTTTATCTGGGTCTGCACTTTTTGCTAAGACACATTCTATCTTTAGTACTTCTAGGAACAAGGTACAAAATCATCCTTATCGTGAGGATCTATTTTTATACAGACAAACAGTTTGAATGACCCCTGTACTGTTACAGCAAGTATTTAAAATTATTCCAGTTGGGTCTAGCGGTAGAGATCTCTGCTGAAGCTTATGCATGCTTGTAAGAGTTTTGTTTTTGATAAAACCTAGGTACAAAAAGGCATTTAAATACTCTACGAATATGCCCTAAACACCTATTTCTAGTTTAGTTTTACAATATTGGAAGTAAGTTTAACTTTTAGACAAGTATAAACTTTCAATAGACAATTTATTGCTCTGACCGCACTTCTACCAGATTCCAAAGCTGCTGTTTGTTATCATATGTCATTTAGCCATGACCTGAGTAAATAACCAGGAAATCTCTATCAGCTGATCCAGTGGCCTTGATTTTTCAGATTTCTACCTTATTCCCTAAAGTATTAGAGAAATACATAATATTTTCGGAAATTCTAAACTGTAGCCCCTCAAAACTACCATGTAACTACAAGCTAAGCAAAATCATAGTTCATGGTATATCTGTCATGTAAATATAAACAATTTGCCATATAGTGACAGGTATTTTAATACTGATTGGCAGTTTGA
The DNA here is from genome assembly GCA_964019695.1 of Loripinus fragilis. Lineage (NCBI taxonomy): Eukaryota > Metazoa > Mollusca > Bivalvia > Lucinida > Lucinidae > Loripinus > Loripinus fragilis. The sequence continues at coordinate 55,049,600 of OZ026526.1, read as the reverse complement.
GATGTTTAAAAGAGGAAACTTTAAGCCAATGGACATGATACTTGTTTAGTGTATATTTCAAAATAGGTTTCCTTTATTTCAGTAACATATGTTGTTGTTACACATTGGAATTGCCTCATAGTTCCAATGTGCACCTACAATATATGTCCATTCAATAAATGAGTATTTCACCATAAAACAGGTTTTTCACAAACTTCTCAACTACTTTTTATGTTTCAGTGTAATACACATGTAGAAATGAACAAGTTTTTTGTGTAGTTTTGGCATGCACATGGATGACAATAATATACTAAAGGACTTTGAAAACGCATCACCCAGATTAATTCCTTTATTTCACAAACCATGAGAATGTCAGCGAGATAACTATTATTGCATATCATAGTCGGACCATCTTGTAGTGTGTTCTAGAAATTTCATGGTTGTAGATTTACTTTAAGGTATTGAAAAAGTATCCATTTTAAGACAGGGGTGGTTGATTTTGAAGGACACAAATTCAGCTGCAATTAAACACGCGTTAGTTTTGATTCCTGACTCAACGAATTTGCGTCCTTTGCTTCTTTCACGATTGCACATTCATCATTGAAGGATTAAGAATGAATTGAGAGTTTGGTATGCTCAAAATTACACCCATTTAAAATTACTGACATACCCCACCCACCCTGATAACAATAGTCTAGTAATAAAATTCAACGTCTTGGGCCTTTCAAATGTTCGATTTCTTACGTCCGGTTTTATTGGGAGAGGCTAAGGGCATACACAAATGACAGATTATTTATAAATTACGCTTGTATCACGTGTCTTTTGTATTGTGCAAGTGACGTTAACGTTAATTTTAAAGACGTTTTCGATCACATGACAGCAGATCTCCTGCAACAATCTACATCAAAACGTCTTCCCCACATGCTTGTCAGTGTATGTAATCAATATCAGTAATGAAAGTGTGCATAAAGGTAACTAATGGAGATGTTTCTAAAAAGGAGCTATAAATTGATGTTCAAATTTGACGTTTATTTTCGAAATTTTGAAGTTATCAATTATTTTTAAATAGAAAAAGTCTATAAACTCTTTTGGTAACATGGCATCATATACGCCACAGTTTAAACATAAAAATAATCAAAACGCTTCATTTATTTGTGCAGAAAGGTGCAGGATGCTGTACGTATCCATGTGACGTCATAAGCAGCGTCGCTTGGTAGTGCAGTCAAATAAATGACTGATTCATACCAATTCTGGGGTGCACATTAAAACCTGTGAGTAACTTTTCAATCGCATATACGGTTTGCAGGAAAAGTGCAAAAATATGGTGATGCGTTTTCAAAGTCCTCTAGTATAGATAGCCAATTTTATATTATCGACAGCTTATCTTTAGATGTTTCATTAGAATGAAATGCTAACTTGGTAGTTGCCTGGTTGTATGTACAATGCACCATTCTGCCTTTACTGTATCAAACTTTATGAAAAATTCAATTGGTCTTATTAAAAGGGTCAATTCGTGCCTTTTAAAAACTGTCACTCGTTTTGGAATGAATTTGCTAGGAAGACTGCAGACTCTATGACGGTTCCGACTTAAAGACTTATCTATTGATGAGATGGAAGGGGCCTGATGCTTTGACTGTTTTCAGGCCCATCGGAGTTTACCTGTTGGATTTCTTTTGCTCCGGTATTCAGTTTTATGTACTGTTGAGTCCTTGTCTTTGCTTTATCTCCTTTTTATATATTGATTTATATGTTCTAGGAATTGATGCATGGATAAGTTAGGGGTCTTTTATGCAAACCAAACATCTATGTGTCTTGATCCACATCTGAACTAAAGGTGAGGTTGGCGCCGTGAAACCGGTTTAAGCCCTCCAGTAAAATAGTTTTATTGACCATTCCAAGGCGGATCATTCGTATTATTTATATCTTGTGTTTTTAATGCTTTCGCATCTGTTCATTGCTGCCTTGCGGTCACCTGCTGGGAAAGGGTTGTCCTCTTGGCTCTTGTTTGTGATATTTAATTGTGTGGTTTTCACTGTCCCATGTGGTATCCTGGGTCAGGTGTGGTACTTGATAGCAAGATAAATACAACATCTGAGAGACTTAAAGCATGAAACTTCTTTATTTGTCGGTATTCTATTTTTTATAATCAGTTGAAATTCCGTGCTCAGTTGAGTTGCGCATGAAAAGTTTTATAGCCGCAGGGCAGATCCTTATTAGATGCTGTGTCTTGTCTTGGTCTTTACTGTTAGCAAAATTCTTATTTATACTTTAAAGACCAGAAAACCCTAAATAGGTCTTGGGTCAGGTGTGATACTTTGTATCGATTTCTGATCTTTGCCTTTTTCCTTACTTTTGCCAACAGTGAAGACCATGATGAAATGCAGCATTTCATCAGGGTCTACACTAATTACTAAGACAAAAGTAATCTTTAGATATTGTAGGAAATTATACCATGAAGCCCCTCAATATATATAATGGACCATCCTGACTTTATTGTACATGTATACTAAAACCAACAGCTAATTGGCCACCTTACATTTTTACGCTAGTTCAGAAAGTGAAACATAGGGTATACAAAATTCATGTTTTTAAGTGAAGCAATACTTTGCCGAGACTCTGCAAGTCATATCATTAAAAATGATGCGTACACCTTGCAGGGACGAAGTTAGAGAAAAAGTACCCTCATTGCAAAAAGTCACACTTTTTCTACGATATAAACCATGACACAAATTAACGTTTTTGTTTGTTTGAAGATGTTACTGGCTAGCGTGGTATAAGAAGAATAAACATCAAAAGTTTTGATTCCCTAGGACTCGTCGTTTTCGCTACTCAACAACATAAGACAAACACTTTTAGCAGGTTAATCATTGGAAATCAGCTTTATAGTAGAGCAAACGAGAGCTCAAAAGTCGCCTCCTTAAGGACTTATAGGTGCCCTCTCTGTTAACAAGTAGTGTTTTATACCAAATTGTTTGTTAGCATCCCTAGTTTCAGAAAACCAATGATGTCGGTGTCGGAGTCGCGTACTTACAGAGTTATGGCCCTTGAAAGTTACCTACCCTTAACACTCCTTAGACTGATTTTAGGGTATAAAATGAGCATAAAATATGCTTGTTTTGCTAGAAATAACCTGTTTTACGTAGTTTTGTCTAAAGTTTGAATCAGAAACGTAAAATATGTTATAGTTCTATTCATTTTACCCGACAAAAGAGGGGATTGGGATGAATGCCTTTTGTAGCAGGCCCTGGCAGAGCTGGCGTCGGTGTCATCACTAATGTAGGTGGGGCCCTTTGATATATGTTTAATATCTCCTGATTGGGTGATAGGATTTTATCAAAATTTTCAAGGATACAGCATCAAGATATGATAAATAGTCGACCAGGGTTAGGTGACCTTGACCTCATTTTCAAGGTCAACACAGAGAAAAGTTTGCTAAATTTATGCCAAAAATTACTTAAATTCACGTTATCTTCGGAGTAGGTCAGCGGATTTTAACCAAATTTGCATGATTTTAATAACTAGACATGGCAAAATAACGATAAAGTTTATGAGACCTTGACCTAATTTTCAAGGTCACAGTAGAAAAAACTGCTAAATTTAGGCGAAAAGTCATTTAAATTCACATTATCTTCGGAGTGGGTCAGTGGATTTTGCCCAAATTTGCATGAATCTAATACATGGACATGGCAAAAAGTTTAAAAAGTTTTGGAGACCTTGACCTTATTTTCAAGGTCACATTAGAAAACCAAATTGCAAAATTTAGGCAAAAAATACTTAAATGCACATTATCTTCAGAGTGGGTCAGTGGATATTACCCCTGTTGCATGCATTCAATATCTGGACATGACAATAAACCGGTGAAATTTTGGAGACCTTGACCTTATTTTCAAGGTCACATTAAAATAAAAACTGCTAAATTTAGGGCAAAAAATACTTAAATGCACATTATCTTCAGACTGGGTCAGCTGATTTTGTCCTAAATTGCATGAATCTAATACACGGACATGGCAAAAGCTGATAAAGTTAAGGCGACCTTGACCCTCTTTTCCAGGTCACATTAGATATAAAAAATTGCAAAATTTAGGCCAAAAATACTTAAATGCACATTGTCCTCGGAGTGGGTCAGTGGATTTTACCCTAATTTGCATAAATTCAATATATGGACATGAGAATAAGCCAAAGGTAAAATTTGAGACATTATCTTTACTTTCAAGGTCACATTAAAATAAAAACTGCAAAATTTAGGGCAAACATGCTTAAATTCACATTATCTTCAGATTGGGTCAGCTGATTTTTCCCAAATTCGCATGAATCTTATACATGGACATGACAAACCTCATTTTCAAGGTCACATTAGAAAACGAAGCGCCTTAATTTCAGCCAAAAATACTTAAATACACATTATCTTTGCAGTGGATTAGCGGATTTTACCCAAACTTGCATGATTTTAAAATCTGGACATGGCAATAAGCCATTAAAGTTTTTGGGACCTTGACTTTATTTTCAAGGTCACATTAAAATTGCTTGATTTAGGTGAATAATTACTTAAATGCACATTATCTTCAGACTGAGTTAGCGGATTTTATCCAAGTTCACATGAATCTAATACATGGACATGACAAAAAGCTGCTAAAATGTTTGGGACCTTGACCTTATTTTCAAGGTCACATTGGAAAAGAAACTTCTAAATTTAGCTCGAAAACCTTTAAATGCACATTTTCGTCGTAGTGGTTCAACGGATTATACCCAAATTGGCATGATTTAAAACCTAGACATGACAAAAGTTGATGCGGTTTTGTGACCTTGACCTTTTTATTCAAAGTTACATAAGAAAAAAAAAAGTCAAATTTAGGCTAAAACTAATTAAATGCGCATTATCTTCAGAGCGGGTCAGCAGATATTACCTAAATTTGGATGAAATTAATATCTGATTATGACAAAAGATGATAAAGTTTTTGGGACCATTTTCTTATTTTCAAGGTTACAAAAGAAAAAGCTGCTATGTTTAGGCAAAAGTTATCTAATTTGCGAGGAGTCGGCCCATGTTTCAAAGTTTACCAAATTTGTATGAGCAGGTAAATAGTGGATTGTATTATGGGAACCTTGACTTTAATTTCAATGTCGATGAAGAAAAAAACCCTGCTTAATTTAGACCAAAGGTACTTAAATGTACATTATCGCATGAAGCATGTTAGCAGATTTTAATGGAGTTTGCATGTCTGCAACACCTGGACATGATAGAACTCCGACTATGTTTTGGGGAATTTGACCAAATTTCAGAGTTACTGCAGAAACAGAACTGTAAATTTAAAGCCAAAAAAAAAAACACCTGAATCTTTTCTGGATGGATATTCTTCCTTTATTTACGACGCAGCTCCTCTCAGGATGATAATACCACCAAAAACATTTTAAGGCTGTGATAATTGATATTTTCAGATGAAAGATTAATACATTCTTATGTTTGCTCAAAATATAGACTGTGGGTGCGCATCAATGAGTACACAAAATTTATGTTTTATAGCAAAATAAGAAAATTATTTTCGAACCCTTTAACTCCGGGGATGACTTGACTGATCAATTGTTTGTTGCAACCATTCAAATATGCAACGAGCTGGTGTTTTTATGTCTGCAAAATCATTTTGTGAGTGTTTCAATCATTTGTGAAGCAACTAGGTTCGCTATTATCGAATTTAAGTTCAATATTAAACAAGAGGGCTCTTGGGTCCTTGGTCGCCCCCCTGATATGACCATTCGTAAGGTCAGGGAAAAGCATAATCACTCCCAACATTGCAGCTGTCATTATTTGATGTATCTGTAGTTTTAATTAAACTTTGGTTTTGAACGTGTATATGTAATGTTAAGGAACATAAAGATAAACCTCAGTGGATATTAAGATTTAAACCAAAAGAATCAAATCAGGTCAATGGTTGATGGATAACAGTTCCAGGCAGACAGATGGACGCAAATGAACAGACAGAGACATATCAAGGCCCTTGACCTACCTTGTGGATTCAAACAAGAAGATGTATTTTATGTTTTCCCTATAATTAGCCAATGTAAATATTGTAACCCCAGGACAGAGCCACTTTTGGCCCCAGTGCCATAATTGGAACAGACTTGGTAGACGTTTACTAGGTAATGCTTCATATTGAGCGTCAATGTTCAATGCTTTGTGTATTTTGTTTTTTTCTCAGTTTGATAGTCTATTTTAGCCCATTTTAGCTAGATTCATGAATAAACTTGAATAAAACCATTTAAATATTTAAATTTATGAAGGCCATATATGGATCATCCCTGTCAAAATCCACCCAATAATGCAGGAGAAGGTGTCTTTTGAAGAAATTGTTGACGACAGACAACGGGCAACCGATACCACAACAGCTCACTTTGAGTAAATGGCTCAGGTGAGGTAAAATATCTTGTCTGCTCACCTTGACCCAGTATTTGAAAAACAATATGACTGAGTAAACAGACCATTGATGCAAGAATGTGTCTGCATTTATTTAGAAAATACGCTCGAAGGTAGCTTTAGTGTTGACTTTAATGCCACTATTAACACCCAAACGGAACATACCAGAGTTTTTATATTTTCGATAACGTCAGTTGTTCAATCCTAAAGACCGTCCAACTCTCCAAAAGGTTCGAATTAGTGAGCAATGCAGGCGAAAAAGGTGGTTTGGGTACGCCTACGTTTTGCAATGAACCAAACAAACTAATTTAAACTTTGATATTAATCATAAGAAGTGATAAGTTTGTAATCAGGGGATAAAACTAATCTTCAAAGATATGAGTCCTACCTTTGGTCGTTCACAACAACAGATAGAATAAGGACGCAAATGTTACGTGATACAAGAGTTTAAACACCTTTGTCGAGAATGACCTTGACATCAAGGTCAAATAAAGTATCTTTTAAAAACAAAATACATTGTAGTAATCCAATTAGATATTTACATGTACATAGGTAGAAGAAGATTCCTTTCGCAAGTCCAACAGAGTTTAAAAAAAGAATTTCATTATGGTATGCACAAATAAGTGGGTGGGGTATTTCCATGTTCTCCATGCTCTTTTGGGGCGTTTGAACTTGCTATCATAGGTAACGGCTATGATTTGTGTAGCACAGATTGTGGTCCCACTACAGAAATGTGACTTTAAAACTTTGGACCGAATTAAAGTAGAGTATGGTTTAAATTGGACTGCCGTTTCTTCTGAATTTTTAAACGTAATTTAAATGTTGTACTTTTAATGTCAGCTGATATAGTTATAAACCTAAATTTGTGGTGAAATTTGGCTTTTACACATCTAAAAGTATTTGTTACAAGAAAAGGTGCAAAAAATACGAATTTGTTTTAACAATAACAATTAGTTTCATGTTAGCAAAATAATCGCTTCTACAGCTTAAAAGTGGGTGGGGTACTTTCATGTTCTCCATGCTCTTTTGGGGGTATTTTAGCTTGCTATCATAGGTAACGGTTATATTTTATGTAGCACAGGATATGTTCTTGCTATAGAAATGTGACTTTGAAACTTTGGACTGAATTAATAGAAAGTCTGGTCAAAATTGGAAGAGCATTTGTTTTCTGACAGTTTTTAAACATAAATTTTGTACTTTAAATGCCTGCCAATATAATTATAGACTTCAGTTTGTGATTTAATTTGCCTATCATACATTTAAAAGGTTCATCAACAAAAACATATGCAAAAAATTGTGGGTCTGTTTCATAAATCAAAATTTGTTTTCCTTTTAGCATAATAATCGCTTCTCAAGCTTTGAAAGTGGGTGGGATATTTCAAGGGCAGAAAACTCAATAAGTACACAGAACCTAATGCGACATCATTGGTTTTTATAAACCGCAGATATTGGCTGTAGCTTTGGTATATGACTCAGCTTGCGAAATGTTTACACCATAGGAAGGGAAGCTAGAAACATTCATCTAGAAATGAGAAATAAGCTAGTTCAAAAACAATGCTATGCTATACAGGTCCAAGGTCGAAAAGAGGGCTTCAGTATCAAAGGTATTTGCCTTATTTAACTGAGGTTAATAGGATATATTTGACTTACCATTTGTTTGAAATAAGGATTATCTTGATTAAGAGTTCAATGCTGCAACAACATCAGCTTGATTATTGTCAGAAAGAGACAAAATGAAGTCTCTCTGATAACAACACAAACATAAATCTGTAACAAGCACATTAAGTACCCATTGTCATAACTTAAATTGGCCCGTAAGATTTCGAGTTAAATCTTGTCAAAATATTGCGGATAATGGAGAGGAACTCAAGCTCTCTAGAATGACATTGAGGTCAAGGTCACATAAATCTATTTTTGTACGCAAAATACTGATCCATTTATATATTTATAAAGGTACAAGATGGTCCTTTTTAAAAAAATCCATAATGTAAAGAAATAAGAATTTCTTTTTTATACATAAAAAGTGGGTGGGGTACTTCCACGTTCTCCATGACCCTTCGGGACATTTGATCTTGCTATCATAAGTAAATTTTATAACTTAACGTAGCACAAATTGTTGTGTCGCTATAAAATGTGAACTCAAAACTTTGGACAGAATTAAAGGAGAGTCTGGTTAAAATTGGAATAGCATTTTTTCTGGCACATTTTCTAGAAATAAATGTGTACATTAAAAGTAAGATGATATGGTTAAAAACATGATTGTGTGATGAAATATACCTATTACATAACTGAAAGTATATTTTGAAAAAAATATGCAAAAATTGCCGATCAATTTAAACAACCACAATTGGTTTTCATTTTAGCACAGTAATCGCTTCTCCAGCTTAAAAATTGGGTGGGGTACCTACATGTTCTAAGTGCCATTTTGGGGCAAATAAACTTGCTGTACTAGGTAACTGTTATAATACTTACTTAGCAAAGATTTTGGTTTCGCTATGGAAATGTGATTTTGAAACTTTGGACCGAATTAATAGAAAGTCTGGCTAAAAATGGAAGAGCATTTATTTTCTGACCGTTTTTTAAAACCTAAATTTTGTACTTTAAATGTCAGGAAATATAATCATAGACATTATTTTGTAATCAAATTTGCCTATTATATACTTAAAAGTATCTTCAACAAGAAAATATGTAAAAAATGTGGATCCATTTCATTAATTTCAATTAGTTATCCTTTTAGCATAATTATCGCTTCTCAGGCTTAAAATGTGGGTGGGGTATTTCAAGGGAAGATAACTCGATAAGTACACAGGACCAAATGGGACATCATTGGTTTTCATAAACCACAGATAGTGGCTGTCACTTTGGTATATGACTCAACTTGTTAACAGAGAGGGCACCTAAACTCCCTCTCAGTGCCTTGATATTTGCAGTACTATTAAGCTTGCAATTTACATAGAGGCTTTGCACTGCTCTGTACGCTTTATTATCAGCGACACTGCATTGAAATTTTCAACGATTATTAAATATCATCAGATGTCACCGTCCTTCTTTGAGAACTGAAAAAAACAAAGTATTATGCTACCAAATCGATTTTTTAAACTCTCACATTGAAACAGGAAGTTAACATTAGTCGTAAACAATAATCGCCAAAAATGGACTAATCAAGTTCTACTGTGTTTGGCCGATAGTGTTCAAATAAAATTTAGTGCATTTAACAAATTTACCAGGAAATACTGGTGAATTTCAAAAATCTCGAAAAATTTTGAAAAAATGCAACATTTTAAAAATGCGTAAAAAATCCACCATAAGCAAAATTTCAATTGTTTGGTGTTTTTCAAGTCAGACAGACCAGTTTGTAACCACCTAAACGTCAATTTTATAAAACTACTCTCAAAACCATTTTTTCTTATAAAGTCGATTTTTGCATTTTTAACCAAAAAAACTTTGAAGTAAAAGAAAACTGTTTAAAAACACTTCTAAGCATTTGCCCATTAAAATGCACATATATAGACAAAACATCATTTAAATTTTATTAGCGTTTGGTCAGGAATAATGAGTTTGAAAAGTGACCAATTAGCTGTTGATTTTCGTATATGTTCCATTGGTCTGAAAAAGGGTTAAAATGTATATGAGTATGAGCAGTACATGCTTTGTACAGTCATATGCTTTCGAAATTGATGAAACATATGTTTAATTATGCTTTATTAAAATTCTGGGTATCATCATGGAAAACGGTCGCCTGTAAGAACAATTAGTGTTCCATAGTCGTCTAAGTGTAACTGAGGTCATATGGTGCACCGTAACTAAACTGGCACTAGTTCTATATGCGCAAACGCCTAGCCTTTTTGGGCGGTATGTGTTAAAACCTGGGATTCCCTTTAAACTATATCCTATGCGTTGTATGCACAAGGCCACATATACGTCTTCCAGATGGAAGAAAGGCACATAAGGTGATATCTTGTAGATTTGATTGACAACATTTATGCTTGTTACGTAACCCGTTCCCGAACAGAAACCAGGGTAGTATTTCTGTGGGTAACTGTTGTTAGAAGCAAACCATTTTGATTTCTTGTTACGTATCGGTTTGGCTATCCGAGAGCACGCCCCAAATATATGGGTCTGAAGGAGATCAGAATAATTTAGCGCTAACTTCAAAACATTTGGAACATTAACAAACATATCATCATCAGTTTTCATGACAAATTTAGCAGCAGCACACTTAGTAGCTGCCCATTTAAATCCCATTATTGTCTTGTAAGTCAAATTTCCATAGGAATCAATAAAGTCCTCTTTAATAAAGTCTTTGAACTGATCGTTTTCTTTCGCTATACTGTCTCGTGTATCTTGAACTTCTCCTAATAAAAATGCATACCGAACTCGACCAGTGTTGTTTTTGCTTATTGTCAACCACGTTTCTCGCAAAGCATTCCTTTGTAATTTGTTTCGATGGGAAGTCAAAATGAGTATTAGTAGTGTAATGTCAGACACATTTGTATGAAGCTTGCATATATCTTCGTTTTCTATTTCATATTTAAAGTCGTGTTTGAAGCAGCGATCGCACCTAGTTTGTCGTTGCCACTCACCGGACAAATATCCGCCATCTCTCATAATATTTCCAAATATATCGACGTCCAAATTGTTTTTGTTGCCTTCATCCATATCAAATGCATCACTTGAGTTATTGACCAACATGTCGGATGACTTGGGAACTGAGGGTAATGTATGATCGTTGTTACTCAAATTATTAGGATCAACTTTCAAATTGAGACCATTGGTCTGCAGTTTCTTTGCTCTATTTATCTTATCTAGATTTTCTACGACTGTAACGTGTTTGTCTTTAATTAAAGTGTGTATCACATGATGTCTGAATTGCACAGGTATATAATCTAACGGCATAAGCGTTAGATTGGAATGTACTTTTACGTGGATGCCCAATGTTAAAGATGATCCAGTTGTCGAAAAAAGGAAGCCTGTTAAAATAAAAACTGCAAAAATAAGCAGGCAGAAAAATAAGTTTTTCACTGAGAGTTTCCATCGCACGTGTTTGAACACCATTGTCATTAATACACTGATACCCCAGACGCTTCATACGCTAGAATGGTACATATACTTCTCCAAACTCATCACTGAGTTTATTTTCTGTAGTAGCTGCATTTGTATGTCATTAGTATCTCAGCTAAAGTGCTACATACACGTTCTGTTCCAGACTCGCCACTGAGTCATTTATCTAGAGCAAATACTTCTTTTTAGTTTCTCATCTATAGCTCTACGTACAAGTTCGATTCCAAACTCACCACTGAATCATTTTCTTAAGCAGTGATTTGTTTTAAATGCATCAGCTATAGCTCTATGAACATGTTCAGTTCCAAACTCACCACTATGTCATTTTAGTAACTATTTAGTTAGTCCCTTAGATAAAGCGCCACAAACACGTTTAGTTGCAAACTCACCACTGAGAATTTTTTAGCAGCTCTATTATTAGTTCCTCTGCTATAGTTCTAAACACACGTTCAGGTCCAAACTCTCCACTGAATCATTCTATTTAGTAGATACTTAATAAGTTCTTCGGCTATAGGTCTAAATACATTTTCAATTTCAAATTCACCATTTGAGTCATTTTCATTAGCAGCTATTTAATTATTTTTTTCAGTTAAAGCACCACATACACGTTCAGTTCTAAACTCACCACTGAGAGTTTTTCTTTAGCGGCTCTATTATTAGTTCCTCAGCTATAGGTCTAAACAATACGCTCAAGTTCAAACTCTCCATTGAGTTATTCTCTTTAGCAGATACTTTATTAGTTCTTTAGCCATAGGTCTAAATATATTTTCAATTTCAAATTCATCGCTGAGTCTTTTATCTTTTGCAGCTACGTAATTAGTTCTTGAGCTAAATCACCACATACACGTTCAGTTATAAACTCACCACTGAGAGATTTTCTTTAGTTCCTTAGCTATAGGTCTAAATACACTTTCAGTTCCAAACTCATTAATGTGTTGTTTCTTTGTATATGTTTCATTAGCTTCATCAGATATAGATCTACAAACACTTTTAGTTCTAACGTCCCAACTGAGTTATTTTCTTTAGCATTCATTTCATCAGAATCGCCCACTTTTTATATGTAAAGTATATTTCTTAAAATTTGAATTGAAATGTCCTTTGTTCTATCAGCCATAGTAACACATGCACTTGCAGTTTGAAACACACAACTGGGTAATTTTAAGTATCACTTCGTTAGATTCAACAGCTTTACTGATGCGTCAATTTTAGTTCCTTAATATGGACTGAGCCATTTCCTTAGCTGAAAATTCAGGAGTTTAGTTAATATTGCGTAACAGAAAAATAACTTTCTTATTTCTCAACCAAAACATATGTTGTGGGTACTAAAAAGAACCGTCTCGATGAGACGGTTCTTTTGAGTTCCCAAAACACATGCTAAAATTTATGGGTAAGAAAATATTTACAATTTTACGCTGAAAATGTTCGTTTATCTAAACCTGTGCAGTGAAATGCCATTATTTCCATCAGCTGTACAAAACTGATTTATATTCATACTCTCTTAGTACCAAACTCAGCACAACGAAGTTCACTTTAACTCATTTAAGCCGAATTGAACTCACCTACTCTTATTAGTAGGAAGAGTTTATTTCCAGTTTTAGGGGTGTCTGTGGTATTTTTCATTTTTCTTTTCAAATTCTAATAGGACAATCTGTAAGCAAAATTTAAGGACCCTTGCGTCTGTTTGCATATGTCCCTCATAAAGGACACTAGGCTTATAATGTGCCAGATTTATTTTTATTAGTTGATTTACGAACCCTCCTACTGTAATTTTCCAGAAAGTAAAAAAAAATGTCTATTTTTTTATTTTATCCGCCAACTCTATTTATTATTAGTTTCGTTGAAACAAATAATATATTTTTGAGGTTCTGTTTGTGTATTTTTAGAATGACACTGATAAAAGTGATTGTCCTATGCAGGAAAAGTATGAACTATTTAAAGATTTAATACAGACTATTGGTTTACTTTACTAGTTTAACTGTTTGTACTTGAGATATAAAAAAATGGATAAAAAGCTCTGAAAATGACCAGTCAACTGGTCATTTTCAGAGATTTTTTTTTCTTTTTTTTCCCGTCCCTGACCCTAAGTCTGAAAAAAAAATCCGTAAATCAACTAATAAAAACAATCTGGCCTTAATGATTAACTCATAAAGTGCCGACAAAAATGCATCTAAAATGCTGTGTCCTCAAGTCATCTGCTGCATATATTTGCTAACATTATTGACTAATGCAAGTATAAAGAAAAATCGTGTGGACTCAGATCAGACAGCCACAGGAGCAGTCTCATCGTGTTCCATCTCATCTACACTGTAAGTGTTTGTATTATAGGAAGTTCAATATATTTCAAACAATAAAAGTTACGAAAAATCGTAACTATAAGTTATTTCATGCATAATTAAAGTTACGTTTTACTGAAACTAGAAGTTCTTACAATATTTAAAACTTATAAGAATCCGTTTCTTTTATCGATAAACTGTATTTTCACAGTAGTGAAATAAAACTCACAGTAATTACTCCCTTACAAACGCTCCATCTGGCGGAGATTTAAAGTAAGTTACACTGTACCACCACTCTTTAAAATAACAAAAGTTACGGTAAATGGATGGGAGCGCAGTGGCTCAGTGGTAGAGTGCTTGACTCGAGACTGAGGGGCCGCGGGTTCGAGCCTCGCCGGCGTCACTGCGTTTTGTCCTTGAGCAAGACACATTACTTCTAGCTTAGTACTGGTTCAACCCAACAGGATCTGTCCTTGCATAACTGAAAGATTGTTGATGGGACGTAAAGAATCAAACAAACGAAGTTACGGTGAATGGTAATTTTGAAAGGTAACGACTAGCCATGAGAGACCAGACTGTGTAATGTAATCTCAGCATTGAGAAAGTCTCTGCAATTGACACTGCCTTCCGAGTTATACCAGGCAAGCCTAACGTCTAGTTACGGGTCTATTTCAATCGGTGCAGAACCAGATTAGGCGCCACATTACGGGTCTGAACTATTGTCTTACATATTATTCTGTCCATTTAAAACTTGAATAGAATTGGCAAATATAAACATCAAACATTTATTGAATTGGAAATGGACTCGCCAAAGTTATAAAGGCGAGAAAGACCACTCGGCTTAACCCATATATGCCTAGCGTCATTTTGTGGGACATAGGAAAACAGTGCAGACCAGATCAGTCACCACAGAACGCGGCGTCTGATCAGGGTCTCCACTGTTTGCTTACAGAATGTAATATTAGAATTTGAATAAAAATAAAAAATACCTACCAACACCCCTAAAATTTGAAATAGACTCGTTCAATCGATAGAGAAAGGAAAGTTCAATCGCCCTAAATGGGTTAAATTTTTGGCTTGAAGAAAACAAACCACTTCTCCTCGTTTCCATTTTCCCTACTTTTAAGTCATTTGTAAAATTGACCTGTACCTCTTTGCCTTCTATACATGCTTTTCTTGTCTTCCGTTTTTTTTTTTTTTTTTTTTTTTTTTTTTTTTTTTTTTTTTTTTTTTTTTTTTTTTTTCTGAAAAATTCTTTCAGGAATACATGTACAACCAGAGTGACAAACAGTTCGGATCCAGATCAGACCCGACAAAACCTCGGGCCTTATATGGGTTCAAACTGTTTTCAAAGGTTATCAGCAGACGACAGGCAAAGAGTCGAGAATTTCTCAGATTATCGCTTTTAATTTTATTCATCATTAAAACTATGATTGAGCACTGACGTGCTAATGTGCGTACAGGAATTCAGTGAACAACGCTTTTTTGCGTTTATTTCGTTATGTGCGGACTGATCGCACAATGACCATCAAAATTTAATGCATCTATACACCGCCTAATTGGTGATATTTTTTTCGTTACAAAATGTATTGTCAAATGGGCTGTGATATGATGGAATTTGTTCTCATTTGAGCATCTGCATTTTTTAATTTACCCTAAATGCACCTTTGTACGGATCACTGCCTTTAGTTTACTATCGATGAATAATTATACAGTTTTATAAGACGAAGTAACGTGTCTTATCATATCAAAATAGTTGGACCAAATGCGATTTATGGCAATAGTTCGGCTCACAGAATTTTGGCATACGAGAAAATATTCAGAGGCATCAATCCCAGTGGGTACCCCCGTCCACTTGTTCCTATAAAATGAAACTCTGTGTTCCCCTGTTCCTCAATTTAAAATCTTGATTTTCTGTGTTCCCTTCTTATCTGATCATCAGATTTTAAACATTTTCCAACTTGTTTTATTAAATAAATTGAACTTTCTATTTGTTTATTCCAAACACTGATTTGTTGACACCAAACAATGCAAAATATGCATGCCAAAACGTAATTCTGAGCAATTATAGATCACTGGGTGGAAACGTACACAGGATATTGCTCCAAAATGAGCCGATGTTTACACTGAATTAGGGAAAAAAACACAACGAAGGTAAGGAAATCTGGAATTTTTTCTATTTAATTCTTTTTTCGGTACTTGGCGTGTACCAATTTAGAATCGCTATATGTATATTAAGCAAATTGTATGCATGATTTGGCATCAAACACTGAACTTGATAGTGAAAATCACAAAATGAAAGTCGTGCTCACACCAAAATTTAGACACCTATCCCCAAAAAGGAATAATATTGAACAAAGAAAGCAGTTATTAAAATTCTGAATCGGCCAAATTTTTGCAATGACATTTAAATATCATTGCTGAAAATTTCAGCCTCGTATGTTGAAACTTGATGGAGATATGGCTCAAAACTAATGGTCACTTAGTCTCGAAAAGGGTACTGGGGATTGGGAAAAGGTGTACTGGGTAATGCATATTGTCTAAATTTGGTGTACTGAGGATTGGCAGGTAATTTCTAGCCCTTTTTAGCTCCCTTCTAATCAAAGTCAGTTTTAAGTACTATAGAATTGCTTGATTCCGTCCATACGTCTCTCTGCCATTCTACCTTTCGGTCCTGACAAACTAACAATTGACTTTACGCTCCTCTAAGACTCAGAACAGACTAAATGTTTGCTCTAATCTGCTGGTGTACTTTGGAAGCCTTATTTGCAAACGTTATGTTTCCAGATAATACTTATCTTTGGAGCAGTCTGGTTAGGATCCATAGTGTTTGCTTTGGGACTAAAAGCAGTTTGAAGTATATGTATATATACTGACCCACACTTCCATTGCTAAATGTTTCAGGAGTTGAATTTAGTTACAAACTAGGTCTTGCCTAAATGATTGTATTAATAGACTTTTCACTTACTGTAAAGGCGGCAATTTAATATTCATATCTGGGGTAGGTTTGGCTATTTCATCTGCTAAGGAAGGGAAATAACCTTTTATTTATAGTTTGGTAAAGAGTTAATCAGCTTTTTGAGACACGCAAGCAAGCGTGAATTTCATGAAAATCCTAACTGTATACACACTGAACTCACATTTATTAACCCTTAAAGCACGTAATCACAAAATGTATGTTTTTTGCCATCCACTAAAATACTTGAAGCCTCACAGACAAACATTGTGGACCCAGATCAGACTGCTCCTGTAGGACCCAGATCATACTGCTCCTGTATGAGCAGTCTGATCTGTGTCCACAATGTTTGCCCCTATGCTTATGTTAAATAGACATTTTCAGATGCAGTTATTTTGCTGGCATTTTAAGGACTAAATAACGTGTTTTGCGTCTAATCTGAGGCAATGGCGCAATATGATAGTTACTTTTTAATAAAACCACGCCTAATTTTCAGCTTTTACCTATGTGTAAGGTTGACCAGTCCTTATTACGCATTCATGAGGTGCTGCCTTTAAAGTAACAAAAAAGTCACATAACACCGTTTAGAGGTTATGGCAGACATTCAACCAATCCAGTTCTGATGGGAAAAAAATATTGATTAATAAAGTTCTACTTTCATTTTCATAAATATTAAGTGTTTTAATTTTTGATAAAATTATTTTACAATGGGTGACATAATATATGGAATATTTATGGTTCAGATTGATTTTGAGTTAGAAAAATAGTGAGTATGATCAGGAAATACCACAATCACAAACTGCAGACAATCCCATGGCACTGCGAGGAAGAGCCACACAACAATCACCAGACAGCAGGAAGACAAACTAAGCAAAGCAACCAGCCCTCTCAAAATCAATTATGCTGGCTTATTTGATTTTATTTTTCACATTAAATTCAGCCAAATTGGACATGCTTTAGATAAAAATAGATGATGATTATAGGGGTAGGCATGAAGGTTGTCAAACGTGGACTGAATTTTTACGACTCAGATTAACAATATCATAAACCATTATATGAAAAGTAATTTGACCATTAAAATTAGCAGTTCTTTTAATGTTGGGTACATATTTGATACAAAAAACTTCTATGGTAGTTTATGTGCTTTAAATTCAAGTATCTTCCTCTAAATCACCCATGCTTTAATCAGTTTTTTTTTTCAGTAATATGCTTTATACTAATAAGGACACTATTCATCATATTTCGCATAAGTGGGCCTTCAAATGGCAGCAATTTATATCAACTAGTAGTTTAAACTCATATAGTGCTTTTATTACACTTAAATGCTAAATATAAAAGAAAGCAACATATGTAACTGTAAAATAGGTTCATATTTCTAGTCCTTTGCTTTTAATAAAAAAAATATATTGACATGTAAGAATAAGAAATACTTTGATATTATCACTAAAGAAGTTCCTATCTTACTATAGAAGCTCCTATTTATTAGGGTAACATAGTAAACTTTGATATTGCAGGGTAATCCCCTAACTGTGTATGAGCTAACAAATATAATTTTGTGGTTTATATAATGAGTTTGTAGCAAACTATAACGAAAAAAGCTTCGGAGGTATTATGAAAGTCAATGGTCAAGTGATAACACTTGTACTTAATACAGCTGTGGTATAATATTTTTGATATTAAGTAACATGTACAACAGTTTTATCATAAATGTAGATTGCTTTGTTGCATACTGGTGCTTTATTGCATACTGGCTGTTGGCTGCATTTATTAACATCTTTCAATGCAATGAGCATGTCGTTAAATAAGAATTAGATTAAACTTTGTATATGTACAATAGATTTAGATACTATTATAGGGTAACAGAGTTACCATGGCTGTATCACAGTGAAGCCTTTACTGCCAGAAGCTAACATGAGCCATTTTGCATCTTATATTCTAAAAACATTTGATGCAGTTTAAGGATATCATATTGTACTAAATAACTACTTAATGGGGAGAGGGCTTCCAAAAGCTTATTTTTTGGATGTTATGTATGTTACTATTTGCTCAATGGTTTCAAGATAAGCATGCCGCTTATGTATAATTTACTGCTGGTATCCAATCTCATAACATGCCAGCTGAATATATTTGTTTTTACTCTGCATGTCTTTATTCCATGTTTTTTAGCCAAAAAATGTGTGTGTTATTATTGTAAACTTATCAAGTCAAATGTCTACAAAAAATATTCTATAACAGCTAGGGAGCTGGTCTTTACAATTTTGGATGGGTCAGTAAGTTGTCTTTTTGATAACACCAAAACCTTGACCCTTTTGTTAGTAATAAGAAGAAACGACAGGAAAATTATTTCCCAGAAATAGGGTAGCAATGAAAAATGTCACGTAACATAGTGGATAACATAGTTTTGTTTTAAATAATAAGGTTTTGTTGCTAAATGGTTGGGCTATATAGAAACGTTAAACTTCAATTTATTTGAATGTCTCATAACATTTTTGACATTTAACAGTCCATGTAATTTGAATAAATTTTGGAGAGTAACGTAAGTGACAGGTGTTACATGGCTTATGCGACACTTGTCTGAGGGGTGACATATTTCAAAAAACTTATAAGACATTCGGCTATATGAATAGCATAGTCTGCAAAATTACCCCTGGGAGAGACAAAGCCATATGTACCCCATGGCCTACATTTCTTTGTGGCTTATATAATGAGTTTGTAGTGAATCATAATGAACAATGCTTTGGAGGTCTTTTGGCAGCCAATGGTCAAGTGAAAGCACTGTTCTAAATAGTAATATGTTTTATTAAGTAACGTATATAACAGTATTATCATAGCTGTAGATTATTTTGTTGCATACTGGCTGTTGGCTGCAAGTATTTAAGAGCTTTCAATGCAATTAATATTTTGATGAATAAGAATTAGATTCAACTTTGTATTTGCAATATAGGATTAGAGATTTTTTAAAAGGTAACAGAGTCAACGTGACTGTAACAAAGTAAAGCCCTAACTGCCAGAACCTTATTTGAGCCATTTTGCATCTTATATTCTACTAAACATTTAATATATCTTTAGAAAATCATAGTGTACAAACAAACCTAAATGGGATGGTCCATGCACAGATATTTTTGGATGTTATATATGTTATTATTTGCATTATGTTTTCAAGATGAGCACGCTACTCAAGTATAATTTACTGTTATTAATCTCTCTCATAACATGCCAGCTGAATATATTTGGGCTTTCTTTAAACTGCATGACTTAATCCATGTTTTTAGCAAAAAATGTATTTGTTATTATTGAAAATTAATACACTGGTAGCCATTTTCAAATGCCTACAAAAGATATTTTGTAAAGAAAAAGCTGGTCTTTGGAGTTTGGATAATTCAGTTTATCGTCTTTGTGGCAGCATCAAACACCAGACCCAATGACCAATAATAAACATTTCAGAAGAAACGACAGCCACAATAATTTCGAAGAAATAGGGTAGTCATGCAAAATGTCACATCCGTAAATATGTGGACCGTATAATTTTGTTTTAAATAAAAAGGTTTTGTTGTTTATGATTGGGCTATATGAAAATTTAAAACTTTAACTCATTTATATGCCTCTAATAACATTTTGACTTTTGTACATTTCATGTCATTTTAACGATTTTTGATAGGTAACATGTGTAACAGAGGGAGCGCAGTGGTTCAGTGGTAGAGTGCTTGACTCAAGACCGAGGGGCCATGGGTTCGAGCCTCACCAGCGTCACTGCATTGTATTCTTCAGCAAGAACATTAATCCTAACTAAGTACTGGTTCAACCAAGGAAGACCCGTCCCTATATAACTGAAAGACATGCTGGAATTTCTCCTATTTAATTCTTTTTTCGGTACTTGGCCTGCGTTGCTTTAGAATCACTATATGTATATTTAGCAAATTGTATGCATGATTTGGCATAAAACACTGAACTTGATAGTGAGAATCACAAAATGAAAGTCATGCTCACACCAAAATTTAGATGGGATGTAAAGAATCAAAACAAACAAAACAAACACGTGTAACAGGATGTTACAGGCTTACATGACCATTGCCAGACGGCTAACATGTTTCAAAAACAAAACTTGTAACATATTAGGCTTTATGGAAATCATAGTCTACAAAATTCAGCCTACGGGAGGGTGGGGTTAAACCATATCTATCCCAGGGCCTTACGGCTGTAGCATCAAGCTAAATCACAATCTGTTGCATACCCGTCTCTAGATTTGCCATGGCATTTTGTTTGTTTTCCATGGAATTTGTCAAATTTTCTACAGATTCCACAGAAAATCATCAAATTTGCCCATAGAAAACTGCCGTAGATTCTACGAAATAAGTAACTTTCCGTAGAAAACGTTTTCTATGGATTTGTTTTCCATGGAATTAATGGCATTTTTTCCGTGGTTTCACTTTTTTCTATGGATAATTGGTTTTTGGCCATGGATTTCATATTTTATGCCGTGGAAAATGGACTTAACAAATTTTCAGAGCCAAAAATGAACGGCAAAATAACTTGTCAATTTTTGGAATGGAAAATGACTTAGTTTTATTCTGGTACCTGAGAGCATTGAACAAATGACTTTAAATTTCTTTCAAAAAAGTGTGAATGAGTGCCTTGAGATATTGATAATAATAATTGTTATTAAGTACAGGCCCTACATTCAGCTACATCTTTGTACTCAGTGGTGATTTTCTAATTTCATTTGTTAGCAGTGGTCAATACCAAAGTGGCACATTTTTACATCAGGCACATTGGGTGTTGTCAATGACATTCAAAAGTAGACTTTAAAACAAAACGCAGGCTTTACCTAGCAACCCACCCTGTTTTGGTGCTTTCTGTGTGATATTTAAGACTATAACTGGATCAGAAGGAAAATATGAATTCTGCAAGGTTAAGTGAAAATCTCTCTTATATATTTGCAAACAATAAAGTCACAGGTCAGCCTGTATAGCTGCCTACTCAGATCAGCATCTTTGTTTAAGAGCCAATGCTGACAATATCAGTTGGCACAAGTACCTATTGTGTAGGCAGTAGATAGATAGCCATAGATTCCATGGAAAAGAATCACGGCAACTTTCTACGGAAAAAAAACTGAAAATCACTTCCTGTTTTGATTCATTTTGGAGGGAAGCATTTGAAGCACATGTTTGGTATGTTGTTTATTTCAATTTCTGATATTATTTAAGGCTAATTTGATTTCTCTTCCATGCCATAAATGTATTATGGTTTCAATATTGCCATAGCATTGCCTGGTTTATTCACGTGAGTGATACTCAACTTTGTTTTGAATAATCATTTAATGGCTCTTAGGAGCCTATACCCCACCCATTTCAAAACAATGTATATCTGTTCAATGTTGTTTTTGTTAATGTGCTTTTCGAAAATATGTTTCTGCCTTATGTATAATAATCTTATTTGCTCATTTTTTTCAATTTTTATTCACTTAAAATTCATTGGTATTATCAAATGTGAATAAGATTTCAATTAACAATGTTTCAGTCATATTGAGCCAATGAGTACATTGGTGAGAAACTGTTCTGCTCTGTTTTGTGGAAATTTTCCGTGGAATTGATGGAAGATTTTCCATAGAATCTACATAAACTTTCCATGGAATCAACGGCGTATTTCCGTAAAATCTACGGAAACATTCCATGGAATTAATGGCATATTTCCATATAATTTACCGCATTGTTCATGGAATCCACTAAACTTCCATGGAATCAATGGCAAAAATCTATGGCATTTCATGAACTTCCACAATTTTTTGTTGTCGGTTTATTTGCCATCAACTGCCATGGAAACCTTAAAAAGCGCCGTCCGAATACTCCGTAGATTTTAACCGCGGATTTCAAGGGTTTTCCATGGCAAATCTAGAGAGGGTGTATTAAGTCATCCCTTAAAACACATGCACGGTCATCAAGTGAAACCAGACGCCTAAATTTCAGCAAGCAGGAAAGCCTCAATTAAGAGCGCAGTGGCTCAGCGGTAGAGTGCTTGACTCGAGACCGAGGGGCCACAGGTCCAAGTTTCACAGGCGTCACTGCATTGTGTCCTTGAACAAGAACATAATTCCTACCTTAGTACTGGTTCAACCAGGAAGACCTGTCTCTATATAACTGAAATATTGTTGATGGGATGTAAAAAATCAAATCAAACAAACAAATCAATCAAGATTGTACACTTCTGCTAGCTCCCCAGAGCCATCCTTGTTTGCATACCAGCTTTTCGGCTTTTAGAGGCCCACCGCAAAAAATAACATACTGACTTTGTTGCATGCCCACAACATAGTTGCAGACAATGTTGTGAATGCGCACAAACTAATCAACACCTTTGATGTTCAATCTCTGGAAAGTCAATACACTAGTCTCTGAAGCCAAACAGACTTGCCTGATCACTTACCTTGAAGATAGGCTTTCTCGCGTCGCTATTATTATTTAGGTCATGCATGAATTGGCTAAAATAACCCCTTAACAATACATGTACAAGCGCAGCTATCCAGTGAGATCAGACCCATAACTTTCGACCCATGCATTAATTAAAAGCCTTTTTATGTTTGTAAAACAGCAAATATATGGAAGAAATTGTGCATTTTTTAGCTTTGACAGGTTCTTCAACGCTCTTACAGCCGTAAACGTGTATGGCTTTTGGACGCTGTATCATATGTACATGTATAAAGCTCATCTTATGTGACCTAGTGTATATTTTCGTAAATTCATCCCTTAAAATACATGCGCAGCCAGCCAGGGGTACCAGACGCCTAAATTTATGCCTGTGTGTCCGTCCAAAATTGTAACTTGTATGTGCATGCAGCAAATAATCTGAAAAAGTAATGCCTTTGCACAGAGTCAGCTGAGCCTTCATTGCATGCGCTTGTGCATATAAACAACTAGTACCATAAGATTTAGTGATAAATTGTGGCTGATGGGGGTTCAGATTTGGTAAGGGATATAATTGGAACAACATCCCATATCAGCATATCATGAAGAGCTCCAATTAGCAACCAAACTCTGTTTTATCCTTTAATCTTCAATTCAATACCCAGTACACTAAAAACAATACTCCCGTACACTAAAACTGAGATTTCCCAATCCCCAGTACCCTTTTCGAGACTAACTGACCATCAGTTTTGATCCATATCTCCGTCAAGTTTCAACCTACGAGGCTGAAATTTTCAGTATTGATATTTAAATGTCATTGCAAAAAAATGGCCGATTCAGAATTTTAATAGTTTGCTTTCTTGGTTCAATATTATTCCTTTTTGGTGATAGGTGTCTAAATTTTGGTATGAGCATGACTTTCATTTTGTGATTTTCACTATCAAGTTCAGTGTTTGATGCTAAATCATGCATACAATTTGCTAAATATACATATAGCGATTCTAAATTGGTACACGCCAAGTACCGAAAAAAGAATTAAATAGGAGAAATTCCTGTTTCCTTACCTTCGTTGTGTGTTTTTTTCCTAGTTCAATGTAAACATCTGCTCATTTTGGAGCAATATCCTGTGTACGTTTCCACCCAGTGAGATGATAAGAGAAAATAATCACAGGGCTCACCCGTTAGGTGTTATTCAAGTGAAAAAGGACTCATCCAATTAAAATAATGCTGAGGTCGGAAGGAGAAACTAGTGATGGGGCCTCTGCAGCCTCTTTTTGAGCTTAGAAACTCCAAATGGTGTTCAGTCAGTAGCTTAACAATCATAGAATACTCAAGCGACTATCAAAGGCTCTGATCAGACTGCGCGTATGCGCAGGCTGATCTGAGGCTTTGCTGGTCGCACATACTTTATTGTTGGAAATCTCATGCACTGGCTCCTTTTGTGTTGGGGTCAATCTTGTTTTGGAGGTGGTTGAGAACTAAATTTTCATGCGAAGTGCATTAAAGGCTATAAATAATGCATCAGTCGTTTGTAACCACTGCTCCCCCAGCCCCTGAGCAGGACGGGGATATCTATTGCCTGGTAAATGTGTTGCGTTTTTACTTTTACATTGCCTCCACAATGCGGAGGAAATGTAGGGGTTTGATAGACCTCGACAAACATGACAGGACAGTAAAATAACAGACTGCGGGGGAGAACTGTCATGGTTTTGCCAGCTAGCTGTCCCCACAGTGTGGTGGTTACTATGGGGAACTGCAGACACAAAGTCATTGTCCTCGACATTACTCTGGGCTGGTGCTTGGTCACAAATGACTAGTGCATAAAGGCGAAAAAAATACGCACACCAGTCATTTGTAACCACGCCCCAGTCGGGCAAATGCGCTGTTAGTACAGTGTCATACCAGGGAACCGCAGCCAGGAAATCAAAGTCCCCGCCGTTCCCTGGCTCTGTGAGCCGTAGTAACGAATGACTTGTATATTTGACGATGCAGAGCGCAATCAAATAATGTGACTCCAGTTAATATATCTGATGAACAGCCTCCTCATTCTTTTTTTAATATTATTATCTGTTGCACTTGTAATATGTGTCCTAGAGCTGTCGAGCAAGCAACACAGGCCACGACGCGAGAAAACCTGTCCTCTGGGTTTCCAACAAAGCGAGTTTTAAACCAGTCTCTTCGGCTAAACAGGCTAGCTCTAGCTAGAAATTGAAATTTCTCTCGTAGCAAGTGTAGATTTGATTCACCTAAAAAAGCAGACAACAAAGTTGCTGATGAGACTGCGCGGATGCGCAGGCTGGTCTGCGCCTTTATTGTTACAAATCACCGAAGACAGGTTTGTGCAGTCGTGGTCCAATTGCTATCCATGAACGCTTAGAAAACACGGGAAATATGATAACTCAGACACAATTGTTATTTGCGCAGTCTCTTCAAAGCATTTACAGTGTGTATGCAGACACACCAAGAGTTATCCTGCTGGTGACTGTTTTCTATATAATACAACCTGATATACGTAAGTAAACATGGTATTCATTGAACTGTATAAACCACGTGTTACCCATATGAAATACATTGAGGGAAAATAAGGAATATTCTAAATCGAAAACGACTAAGTTATTTTATTTTACAAGAGATTCCAGACTTATTTTCCAATCATAAATATTCAAATATGCAATTGTATATTAGGCGGTGTTTTATTATATGTATGTGCAAAATTTTAGTCCAAAATTTTATCATTAAAGACATTTTAAAAAAGAAAAACGTTGTTCACTGAATTTCTGTACGGACTATAGTACAATAAAGACTTGATACTGGCTGGAGCCATGCGCTGATCTAGAGGGGGGAGGAGACAGGGGGTCCGGACCCCCCCCCCCCTGAAAAAACACTTAAATATACGATTTCTTTGCAATGCTAGTCCGGATCCCATTAAAATCACAAAGCTACCAAGCCAGCTTTCAATGTTGGGCCGTTATCGGCACGCCAGCGAAACGCCATTTTAATGGCGTTTCGTTGGCGGGTCGATGATGGCCGCTTTTAGCGGTATTATGATCCTATCTCCCCTCATCAACCCCAAAACAACACGTCAGGGTTGGACCCTCTTTGACAAAAACTTTCTGGATCCGCGCATGGGAACGATCAGCGTGTGCACTTGTGCAGATTTCAATAACCGCCTGTGCTGTAATGGAAATTCTTTCGAGTTGTGGCTCCAATGGGTGTCGTATATTTCCGTAACCATAGTAACAAGACATTTTAGATTCAATATGACAAACACATACACGTGATGATTTTGTACTGAAAAGTGTCTATTGTTTTTATATATTTTTTCTCGTCAAAATAATAACATAATCCAATCAAACTCAATTCCACACAGTATTCCAACATCTTTTTAATTAAGTTTATGTGTTGTATGGAAAGTCGCCAATGTTTTAACCTTTTGCCTACAAGAATCGTCTGCTGATACTCATTTGCGAACGGTTTGGATCAATATCAGGCCCGGCAAGACGCCGGGCCTGATCTGGATCCGAACTATAATGATGTTCCGTAAAGAATATTGCGAAAAATTTGATTTGTTTTGAAAAAAATATCACCAGACGACAAAAAAGGATGAAAATTACCAAGTAGGCAGAGAGTCCACTGTTTTAAGATTTTCCGTTACGGAAGTCCGTTACAGAAGTGCGCATAAGTGAATCTGTTATTATAGCAATGGATCCGGTAACACTTTAACTTGAATGGCAAAAACAGACCTTGTACCATCTTCTTGCGAATACGAGGGGAGTTCAATAAGTTCATAGAACTCGGGGTTTAACCAGCAGATTGGAAGATGGTTTTCATATTATTTTTCAATATACCCCCCAATACTTCACTGCATTCGGCCCACTTTTCTTTTAAGCAGTTTGTGCCTTTGAAATAAAAGTCATCTGTGTGGTCCCCAAACCAATATAAAACTTGAGCTCATTCTCAGACTCGAAATAAAGAGCAATGATTGGCTGCTTGCGGACACGTGTCCGCAAGCAGCCAATCATTGCGCTTTATTTTGAGTCTGAGATTGGCCTCAAGGTTTATAACCTCGAGGCTAGTCTCTTTAGTAGCCGTGAGCTCATCGTCGTCCCGAAATCTCGTTCCATGCGATTGGGAACAGATAATCACCACTTGGAGCCAGGCCTGGACTGTATGGCGGGTGATTTGGCTGCTCTAACTTGCACTCAATAGTTGCTTGTGCAACTCTGGACTTATGCACGCAAATGAAGGATACCAGCGGCTAGATTTCCCCTTCGGTTTTCTTTAATATCAACCCTCAACCATTTACTCCATGTTCTATTGTTTTTAGATCATGACATCATTTTCTATTTTTAGGCAACATTGAAAATAATCAAGAAAAATCTAAGTTAAGTTTTGAATGCTTCTAAGAATATTACGGAAAATGGATCACTTGGTCCAAAGGGCAAATGCTCCATTTTCCATCGAATATTTTATAATACATGATATTTCAAATGCGGCAAAAGGCGTTATTATGGAGTAAAGGGTTAATTGCATTGTCGCAGACAGGAAGCGCTCTAGCAAGCATTGACCTGTAGCCATTTGCGCGGAACACACTGGAATTGAACTGCCGCCATTCCCCCGCCACTTTTGTTAAAATGTATTATGCGATCATTGCTTGCATGACTATGACTTAGGGATTTCTATCCATTGTCGCAGACACTGGGATTGAACCGCCATTCACCCGTCTGCTGAATATTTTAAAACCATTCTTTTCAAACAGTTATTTCAGGAATATACCACCAGCGTGTCAAAATCCGACAGACGTTGTGTCGTGCCGGATCTGGGTCCAAACTGTTTGCAAAGGTAATCAGCAGACAGCACTTGTAGGCGAAGTGAGTTATAGTATAACATTTTTTTTCTATATTGATCTACATGTACATGTACAGAAAAAATGACAGTAATCGGTTGTACATCTATCTTTGGTCCCACCAGAATACTTTTTGCATAAATGTTTC
Source organism: Loripinus fragilis (assembly GCA_964019695.1). NCBI lineage: Eukaryota > Metazoa > Mollusca > Bivalvia > Lucinida > Lucinidae > Loripinus > Loripinus fragilis. The sequence goes on along the minus strand of OZ026526.1, from coordinate 55,021,533 downwards.
ATGCATTTATCAATATTTGCCATTTTAACATGTTAAAAGCGCAACATACATTTTGCAGCAGACGACTTTTTTTATAAAATCCTTCTGACTTTTTAGATGTTTAAGACAATCTCTTCCAGAAAAATAAACTGTAGTTCATGATGATATTAAAAATAGACAAATTTAGGTGATTTGCATAAAAAGCATGCCTATTTTCCAAGACAGATTTCACAAAAGTTATTTTCTGCAGCATTCGTGATTGGCACGATTACTCGCATGTGACGTATTCTGTCGTCTGCTGATAACCTTTGCAACCTGTTTGGACCCAGATCTGGCCTGACAAAATGTCAGGCCTGTTCTGGATCCAAACTGTTTGCCACTCTAATGGTGTTTCAGATATTTTGAGAACGTTATTTTTTTTTTTTAAAAAAAAGGATGACTAAATAGCATGTAAAATTACTCAGCATGCAAAGGGTTACTCTATTAATGGGCCAATCTATTAAATGTCAAAGAAACAAGTACCATTATGTATATGTCACATGAGCCATGTCATTCCAGGGCTTCCACCAAGGTAAGACCCAAATCAGCCTGTCCACGCTTGAAAATTAAGTGTGCCTAAGTCCCATAAAAGGACGCATTCTATAAGCATCGATAATAATCACAAATATGTAGGTCAATAAAAAATCAGGACCCGGAATTACAATGCCTCCTTAAGTTAAGTAGACTTTTACGAACTGGTTGCTCGCCTATGCGATAAGTACTGGCTCGGTTGCAGTTTCCTCATACGAATGTTTAAAGTTAAGGTAAACAGTACAATATCAGTTTTATTTGTTTGTTTGATTTGATTATTTACGTCCCATCGACAAGCTTTCAGTTATAAAGGGACGGGGCTTCATGTGTTGAACTAGTACTAAGCTAGGATTAATGTTCTTGCTCAATCTCAATGACACAACACAGTTACGCCGGTGATGATCGAATCCGCGGCCCCTCGGTCTCGAGTCAAGCACTCTACCACTGAGCCACTGCGCTCCCAAGCAATATCATTAATTTGGAGACTTCGAGGTCTACGTAAATTCGGGATTTTCATCCGACTTGAGCTGTACAAAGTAAGTAAGGGTGCAAAGATCAGGAATCGATACAATCAAGTACCACACCTGACCCAGGATACCAATGGGAAAGTGACAAACTCACAGTAGACACCACAAACGAGAGACAAGAGGTCAGCCCTTTCCCAGCAGGTGACCACAAAGCACATATAAACAGACGCGCACAAAACATAGCAAACACAAGACAGAACAAAAACATAAACGATCCACAAAAGAAGTACCGCCTTGGAACGGTCAGTAAAATATTTCACTGGAGGGCTTAAACCGGTTTAACGACGCCAACCTCACCCTTAATTCAGATGTGTATCAAGACACATAGATATTTGGTTTGCATGAAAGACCCCTAACTTATCAATGCAACATCTCCTAAAACATAAATCAAGATATAACAAGGAGATAAAGCAAGGATAAGGACTCAACAATAAATTAAACTGAATACCGGAGCAAAAGAAATCCAACAGGTAAACCCCGGTGGGCCCGACAAACAGCCAAAGCATCAGGCCCCTACCATCTCATCAATAGATAAGTCTTTAAGTCGGAACCATCATAGAGTCTGAAGTCCGACCCACCGGCGAGCAATTAAAGAGGAAAGCAAAGTTGCCGTGATTGGGTTGACTACCAAGCATGCAGTCTGTTGCAATACATTAATGTTATAGCCAACCTTTTTATAATGGGAAATTATTTTAATGAACTGCACTGAAAAATTATTAGAGCCAACAATCTTCTTCAACTTATACACCAAGTCACCATAAAAATCCGGTTCCGAAAGTCGTTGGCGCAAGAGAGATTTAAGTCCAACTTGGAATTTAGAAATCAAATCATAGTATCGTCTATAAAATTTTGAAAATGTTTTGCGAAGTTAATGATACCGATAGCCTTGTTTAAGAAGTTTCTGAGTTAACAATTTATTGCGAGTGTTGAAGTCAACAACATAGCTAGATGCTCTAGCAAAACGAATGAGTTGAGAGATATAGACTCCATAGGATGTAGAACGAGGAACATCACCATCTAATAATGGGAAATTGACAATTTCAAAATCAAAGTCGTCACGTTTATCATAAATTTTGGTAGAAACAATATCATTAGAAATTGACAAATGCAAGTCTAAAAATGCGGCTTCGGTATCAGAGGCATTGGCTTTATTAAGTTGGAGCTCTGAAGGGTATATTTGACTAACCATATTGTCAAAATAAACATTATTAATATTTAAAATATCGTCCAAATATCTGGAAGTAGTGTTAAACGCATCAATAACATCAGCCTGATTATCATCAGAAAGAGACATCATAAAGTCCCTTTCATAACAAAACAGGAATAAATCTGCAACCAGGGGAGCACAATTAGTGCCCATAGGAATCCCAAGTACTTGTCTATAGAGCTTGGTGCCAAATCGAATAAAAATGTTGTCCAACAAAAAGGTCAGCGCATCACATACATTTTGACACGACCATGCATGATATTTTTTAGATTTATGCATTTCCGTCACTACATGCAAGGTAAGGAGATACCTATCAATAATAAGATCAATAAGTTTATCTTTAATTAAATTATGAGGTAAAGTAGTGTAAAGAGTAGAAAAAAACACTGATGCCATGCTATAAGCTTCAAGTGGCACCCGGTTACCCATCTATTTCGCGAGCCCTGTCGAGTCATAACTAATGACTTACAAATCGTACATGTACTCATTTTGGACACATAAATTTCCAATGGCAAGCCAGAAATTGGCTGATTATCAGATACTTAGCTAGGCGCCAATTGAGCCAGAATGCGCTACAATGCATACGTGATAATTCCAAATGAAAAAAAAAACACTCCCATATATGGTAAAACAAAATAAGCCTAAGTTGACCTTGACCTATTTTAATTTAATCAATGAGATCAGGTAAGCGCTTCAGGACCTTCAGATCCTCTAGTTTGTTCAGATGCTTAAGGGGGAGTGTGTATTTGGAGTAGTTATAGAATACTCGCAGACTTCTTGATGTGGTAACCCTTCAACCTTATTACTATAAAATCATACCTGATAGGCAGCGATACGCATTTTTTTAAAATACAAAACAGCGTTTCTAGCAATTCAGTTCATTTGTGATCGCCGCATACAGTGTGGGACAAAGCATGTGGGTAATTCGCTATTTTACATGTGCTAGCAACATTGCAGAGACTCCCTTCACATCCGACGTTGGGAATAATACAATATCCCATTGCACAAAACGCCTTTGATACACGGTGCACTACTCTATTCATGGCATTTTTTATACCCCAAGCGTATCTCCAATCACTAAACAGTAGGACCCTGTCGTTGTTTACCCCAGCCGCACAGAACTTGCATCAATGGAGTGAGTGCCATGCTATGTCTTTTGGCCAAGACGATGTGTGGACGAACCCAGTTAACGATGCCACGCGCGGATCCAGAGCAGGGGGCAGGGGCCCGGACCCCAGCCCCCTGGAAAATCACAAATCTATAGGTTTTTTATAGAAATATGCAATTGGACCCCCTGGAAATGTTGGACCGTCCTTCTCCATGGAATATCAGAAAATTATTGTTTAATGATAGTTTTCTTTGAAAATGCCATGATCACTGGACTCCCTCTGCAAAAAAAGCATGTAGGCTGTAGGCTGGCATAATCAGCAGTCAAGTGTAGTGATATCATCTTGTATAGCTCTGAAGGTAGAGTCCCTGGCAGCAGAACATACATTTATTTTTCCATTATGCGCAGGTTCAAGCCCCATCAATGCTTTCATTTATTTTTCTTTATTTTTATTGTATCATCCTTTAAGCATTATTGGAAAACAGTTTTAACATTTATACAAAGTGTCCCATCAAATGGGACATTATCAAACACGAAAACGCATATGCGAGATGCTACTGAATGCATCAACTCAATAGGGTGCGCATTGTTTGCTGTCATTAAAGTAAGTAAGGGTGCAAAGATCAGGAATCGATACAACAAAGTAAAGCGATATGGTTTGGAAATGCTTATGTATTATATCTTTGAATGAGCCGCTACATGAGATTTCTAACAATGTGGTATGTGCGACGAACAGAGCCTCAGATCAGTTAAAACAACTGTTATTGGTAAATATTATTGCAAATACAGAATGTCAACAAAGTCAAAATAACGCCGCAGGACTCTACGTGTCGTTGTCTTTGCAGTCTCACCAAAGTCCGGACGTTCGCCATTGTTTACATTTACGTACATCGATATGTCAAAAAGTTAAATCTTAACTTTAAGGTAGCCTCGCTGCTACCTTAAATATTTAAGTATTTTGTCGAGATAAGGAGACATTTTAGATAGGGAAAATGATTGTAATGCACTTTTCGTGAAACTTAAGTAAGTTCGTCAATTTAAGTCTACCTTAACTTTAAGGAGGCATTGTAATTCCGGGCCCAGGGGCGTAGCTTGCCTAAAACTCAATGTACGCAATTGTGGGGACATGGTTAATGCATTATACATACAAGGGATCATTTACTAATAGCGTAGACCCAGATTAGACGCCGCAAAACGCGGCGTTTCATCATAGTCCGAGAGCCCGTAATAGGTTTAATCAAGTGGTTGAGGCCAAAAGATTTGAAGGTGTGTTCTTATGTAGAAAAGTGTGCTAAATTCAAAAATCAATTTCTTTAAAATCGGCTGGTACGCAAAAGTGCTATGCGCAATGGAATACCCCCGGGTATGTAATATCTTAAAATAGCGCTAAAAAGGGGGTACCTTTGCAGGTTTATAATTTAAACCATGTAATATAAGTAGTAAACTGCAAATTTTGATAGAAAACAATATATAATGATCAATGTTCAATAAAAAATAAGACATGCCAAGGACGCTTTCTAACTCTAAAATATAGCAAATTATAAAGCCCACGAAAACCAATGACTTTTGTCTCTGGTTATCGGATGATTTTTGATTTGTTTAAGCTAGCCCAGATTGATAATTCAATCTTATATAATACAATGGTGTTGTCATTGACAACTAATGTAGTTGAAAAAATGATAGCGTATGGCCAAGAAATGCCATAATCACAGGCTGTAGGCCAACCCATGGCACCGTGAGGAAGGGGCACAAAGTAGGCATAATCCAAGCTGTTACAGTACAATATATATGTATATTTCAAGTTCCTTTTCCTTTCAATGTGAATAAATTATGCTCAGATAAGACTAAGATTTGCCTGGATATTGGCCCAGCCTATTAGTTTCTTAGCTTTGAACTATATGTATAGCTACCTATCACCACATGGCCAGCCACGACTGAACAGACTGTGCTGGTCAGTATTCCATATGACTTATATTCTATGTCCTAGGAATTGCGTGATAACCCATGTCCCACTCTTTTGCTGAATCTTAAAATAATGGATGAGTATGAAAAAAAGTAAGTGAGTATGATCAGAAAATACCACAATCACACACTGTAGACCAACTCACGGCATCGTGAGGAAGAGCTACAAGACACCAGGGAGACATGCAAAGTAAAGCAACCAACGCTCTCTTCCCCATCAAGATGATTGCAAAACTAGAAAGGACACATAGCAATGTACAACAAAACAAGGAACAAACACAGAATCCCACAATGGGAGCAACAATCAACAACGAATCAACATCAACAGAACGGTCGCCTTAGAACGACCGATCCATTCCTTGTTATTTGTACAGAAAGCAATATAGTGAGAAAGTCAGTATAGATGTATTTGATAACAATATAAGGTTGAAAAATTAGTTCACAAGCATGCTTTACATGCTAGACAATACAGGTATTAGCTTCTTCACTGTGTCAATTTAGGTCTAAGACATCTTGGCGTGTCAATTGTCCATCAATTAATTAACATCTGAAGCAGACTTCATCAATCCAAAATACAGCTCACATGGCGTTAGCATGCTCATCATGCTCATTTAGGCACCACACGTCTACCGGTAATCTCAACTGAGATGTCTTAAATGATTCTGACTTTAAAGCTTAAGTAAAATATTTTGGTATGCCCTATTCAGGTCCAGATATATTTACCTCTCCTTATACCAAATCATGATCTCTGGTAATATCATTAATTGATGGATATTTAAAGGTGTCACATGCAAAATCTACATGATTTGCATGTCTGACAAGATGAGACAGAGTCACATTTGCTTGACCACCAAAAGTTGAAGGCAAATCAACATGAGACTGTACCAGCAACATTCCATCGACAATAAAAGCATCTATGTTTCTGGGAGCATCTGTAATTATCCTCATCTCGAGCTTACTGAAAAGAGTTGATTTGTCAGTAGATATTTTAAGTTCATCAATATGGGCAATAGTCAAAGGAACGGATGTAAGGGGATAAGCAAGCATCCTTTTCAGATCTAACTCTAACGTCAGTGGCCTTATGTTCTTTATCTTTTTGTCTCGTGTCTGAAGTTTCCTGACGAAGCACTGCATGCAGTGGTTTTACTTTTCATCGGCGAATGGGTTTTTCAAATTTAATTTGTCACCATAAGGGAGCATCCTGTATTAAACTCTTTACACCATTGTTATCGCTGTGTCTGAGTTGCTAAAATGCTCCCTGCAATATTCTCAGATATCATCTTACCTGTGAAATGCAGTAGAGCTTTTAATCTCGAAAGTCTGTAGGGAAAGGGTCCATTGTAGTCCCATCCTAGTGATTTGCTTGTTCAGGTCTGCATTGTCACGATTAATAGGGCTTGGTGTCATCTGCATTCTCTTTCAGTCCTGACTTTCAATTAAATGGCTTACAAGCTCACTTAGTACAGACCTAGTCACTATCCACTTCCTTCTTACACTCGTCGATTTTAATACTTAATGATGCCACCCCCTTTAGTCTGGATGGAACATCAGCATTTGCATTATCTGCTCTAAGTTAAAATCCACAGGGGTCCTAAAGAATGGTGATGGACATAACCCCTATCTCCAACATTGCACACGCAGCTGGGTGTGCCTCATCGCTGATCTGCAGGGGGGGGACCTGGGGTAATGTTGGTACGGGTGTGTGAGTCAGTATTTTGAAACCAACCCCAATCATATACCCGGCCTTTGAAAAAAAAAACAAGCCTATTCATATACTTGATTTCACAGAAAGTTGAATAATTCATAAGCTGTTCTTTGAATTTATATACCCTTTCATATCCTCTGTAATTGCGCGTGTGTGAGTGGGGGGGGGGGGGAGGGGGGCTTGGGGTAATTTTGGTACGGGTGTGGGAGTCAGTATTTTGAAACCAACCTCAATCATATATCCAGCCTTTGAAAAAACCCAGCCTATTCATATACTTGATTTCACAGAAAGTTGGCCTATTCATATACTGTTCTTTGAATTTATATACCCTTAAATATCCTCTGTGATTTGTTAACAAGTTTACAAATGACCCTCACCACGAGAAAACCTGCTTTATGTAAATGTGAAAACAAAGGCTTGACGGTTATCTGAGTAAAAAATATGTGCATATACATATGTGTCAGAAAATTTGGGCCATTCCAATTAAAAACATAAGGCCATTCATATACTTTCTTTTTTAAAAAATGGGGATTTATCATATACCTGGGGGTGCTGAAAAAGGGTGCTATTCGGCACGTACACCCGTACTATGTCATATATAGGGTACCACCCCCTCCGAGGTTTTAAACCATTTATGGTGCAGGATCTGTTAAAAAAGAAGATAGATCTCTACAATATCCATGTACATAATCCAGAAGGCTGCTGTTTTATGGTGTTCCATGATCTAGTAAGATCTATGTAATGCAAATACCCCTCCATAGATGTCTTGTGACTTTTGCTGTTTTGTAGCTCTTATGCACGGTGTGGTGGGTTGGTCCGCAGTGTGTGATTGTGGTATTTCCTGATCATACTCACTTACTTTCTACTTATTGTCTTCATACTCATCCATATTTTTAATCAGCAAAAGAGTGTGAAAGGGGTTATCTGTGGGGGTGGGGGGTTATTATGCAATTCTTAGAACATAGAATATAAGTCATGTGCAATATTGACCAGCACAGTCTGGTCAGTCGTGGTTGGCCATATAGTGCTAGCTATACATATAGTTCACAGCTTAGAAACTAATAGGACTAAGTCAATATCCAGGCAAATCTTAGTGCTATCTGAGCATTATAGTTTATTTACCTTGAAAGGAACCGGAACTTGAAATATGCATACATTGTACTATAAAAGCTTGGATTATGCCTACTTTGTGCCCCTTCCTCACTGTACCATGTCGGGTTGGCCTGCAGTCTGTGATTGTGGCATTTCTTGGCCATACTCTATCATTTTTTTCAACTATAATAATTGCTGATGAGAACACCATTGTATTACATAAGATTGCATTATAAATCTGCTCTAGCTTAAACAAATTAAAAATCGTCTGATAACCAGAGACAAAAGTCATTAGTTTTCGAGGGCTTTACAATTTACTATATTTTAGTGTTAGAAACCTTTATTGGCATGTCTTATTCTGTTTTATATTGAACATTGATCATAATATATTGTTTGCTGCCAAAATTTGCACTTTACTACTGATATAACATGGTTTAAAGTATAAACCTGCAAGGGTACCCCCATTTTAGCGCTTCTTTGAGATATTGCATACCCCGGGGGTATTCCGTTGCGCATAGCACTTTTGTGTACCAGCCGATTTTTTTAAGAGTTTGATTTTTGAATTCAGCACACTGTTCTACATAAGAACACACCTCAAACCTTTTGGCCTCAACCACTTGATTGAACCTATTACGGGCTCTCGGACTATCAGGGTCTGCGCCATTCGCCATGCTAAGCACATTCATGGCAAAAGGGAAACTATTTAATCTTATATGAATCATGACTAACGAGTAAAGTTGTCCCAGACTACATTGGAATATTCAAGAAGGGGTCTTATAAATGAAGTATATATTATTTCAAGTGATTTTCTGTCAAGCTGAATCTTCAGCTCACGCATGATGTTAAGTCTAAACCAAGATTTGGCTTTGACATGGTCAATGTGCTCATTACAGCTGCATTCGCCAGAAAAATAAGTCCTAAGTGTTTAAGCGACGTGACTTCGTTGATGTTTAGTTGAGCCATATTTGAGATGGCTGTAGAGGTTTGTTATGTTTGCGTAAAAATGTCATAGATTCAGATTCAGATTTGGAGGGATTAAAAGATACAAAGTAGGTAAGGGTGCAAAGATCAGGAATCGATACAATCAAGTACCACATCTGACCCAGGATACCAATGGGAAAGAGACAAACTCACAGTATACACCACAAACGAGAGCCAAGAGGTCAGCCCTTTCCCAGCAGGTGACCACAAGGCACAAATAAAAAGACGCGCACAAAGGGATTACAAACACAAGACAGAAAAAAACATTAAAGATCAACAAAAGAAGTACCGCCTTGGAACTGTCAGTAAACTATTTTACTGAAGGGCTTAAACTGGTTTCACAGCGCCAACCTCACCCTTAATTCAGATGTGGATCAAGACACATAGCTATTTGGTTTGCATGAAAGAAGCCCATAAGTAAATTTTCGCAAGGTCTGCATTTAATAAATTTGCTGCCTGTTGGGGATTGTCAACAATGATGTAGAGAGATGTGTCATCTGCAAAAGGTTCCATGCTTGAGTGAATGTCTACAACAATATCGTTAAAATAGATAAGAAATAAAAGAGGTCCTAAGATGCAGCTTTGTGGCACACCTGCTTTAATGTATTTCCAGACAGATACTGCTTCAGGTAGTACTACTCTCTGTTTACGGTCAGCTAAATAATTCTCGAACTATAATAAAAGGGAATCAGAAAGACTAATAGATTCAAGTTTAAAGAGAAGGCCTCTGTGCCATACTCTGTCAAATGCTTTGCTTACGTCACAAAGCACAGCACAGACTTCTTTGCCTTCATCAGGGGATTTACAAAATGTGTTGTATATGTCAACGAGTTGGTTTACTGTTGAATCTCCAGGAATAAAACCTGACTGTAGGGCAGACAAAACTTCATGATCACGAATATAGTTAAATAAATGCTTATGTACAACTTTTTCCAGGACCTTGCCCACTGCACCTAAAAGAGAGATAAGTATATAATTAGAAACGACAGAAGGATCATATTTTTTAAATATTGGGGTCACAGTTGCTTCTTTCTAAAGTAAGGGAACTTTACCAGTGGCCAAAGAGAAATTGAAGAGGTTACTAAGAGGAAGAGACAGAGGGGTAGCAAGTTCTTTTTAGAATATGATTACTTATTTCATCAGGTTCTTAGGCTTTACCAAATTGAAGATATTTCAATATATATTCTACTTTATTAGGTGAAGTCGAAACGAAATTCAGATTATTTTGGATCTGATGGGCATATTTTAATTGTTTTGTTTGGAATATGCTGTTTTGCTAGTTCAGTGAATCGATCTATAATGTTTTTGCATATGGGTCTATATCATTATCTTTTAAAAGTTCACAGTTGGTTTCATGAAGATCGCGTGCGTATGATTGATAGTCGCCTCGACCATATTGCCAACTGTGTCTAGTTGATATTGGGGTAGGAGCCTTATGGTAACTTAGAACAAAATATACTGGGCAGTGATAGCAAACGCTTTGACCGAGAAAGGGGTCTCCAACGCCACATAGCAATATGCTACTTTTATTTGAGGTGAATATAAGATCAATAATAGAAGAGGAGCTTTCGGTTAAGTGAGTTGGTTCTACTATTAACTGATCAAAATTACGAGGGGCGTTCAATATATAATGAAAACAGCCAAGCATATCCCAAAGTTTTATATTTACACACTTCACAATTATTTTCATTAAAAGGTCTGTTTCTTGGCTAAATGAATGTAAAATTGCAGTTGTCCAGCTCCTTATCAAATTTACACAAGCCACTTTCAAGATAAGGTGCTGCAGTACACTGCGACAAGAAATAAAACAATGTTTTCAAAAGCAGATAACTACATGAACGAGGGGTGTTTTCAGTCTGCTTCTTTGTGTGGTAAATATCCATATATTATTGATTTATACCTGCATTCTTTGGTATTGCTTTATATTCTATGAAATACTGAGGCTGCCATTTTGGTTAAAATCCTCCATGAAGCTACATTTTCTGGTATTCAATTGACAGCGTCGTTTTTGCGTGAACGAATACATAGCGAAAATTAATACGAAAATTATTTGAAACATTTTTTCTGGTCGCTTTGATGTTCATTTGCAAGTAATACAGCCGATTTTGAAATTTCCATATTTAATCTCACCCATATTGTACCCCAAACTACGTCATTTGAAATAAGAAAATCACTTAAAAGAATGCAATTACTGGCTTATACTGAAATGGATCAGACAAAGTACCGCGTTTCATCGATGTTTGCATCCGGATGCATTATTTGGACATTGTTACACGTATTTACATGTACATACTCTGGCTGGCTTATTTCAGACAATAAAAATATAGGAAACGAAAATGGTATACCAATCAGATGAGATACCCCTAGATATTAGTTACAGTTTAACTGGTCTGCTGCCTATTCACTGTGTGTATTGAAACTTCGATACAATCAAAATTGTCCTTTCCTGGTACAAAGCCACATTTCCGATTTTCAAGAACCATGCGTATTTTAGTGTTACGTCCATTGCTTTAAACGACGTCAACGTAAGAGGGGGTAACGTAATAAATCCGTTTGCACGAGATATTGGTACCAGTCAAAAGTTTGTATCATTATGGCAGATAAAGGGGAAATGAGTCAGAAAACAATGGATATGTGATTTGTGCATGTTAAATGTTTGTTTTAGAAAATACAGTATGCCTTTCTACCTTTGTTAAAATGAGTCTTTACAACTCGAAGAAAATTTATGCAGTGTATATTAATGTGCTTTTTAAAAAGTCAGTAACTTGTTAAATTTGGAAAGATAAAAAGATGTTTCTTGCACCATAATAAAGGCGATGCTTTGATCTTTCGTTTGGCATATGGCATGAAACCCTAACGCGTTTGGGGAAGGAATTATAAATAGGTTTTCATTACATATTGAACCCCCCTCGTAAAGTGTATGCATATGTCGCTAACTTTTTGATTACGTACATGTTTTAGTGTATCGAAGTTAAAATCAACAGTAACAAATACATCATTAATATTGCAATCTAGTGCTAAGTTGATCTAACCTTCAATACATGATAAGGTTTGGGCAGATGAATTTGGTGGCCTGTAAAATGTTCCTATTAAATTCTTTTTGTGCTGAATGTTGATTTCGACCCAAACGCATTCTACATGTGGTAGCTCTAGGTCAGTTCTGCGCCGAGAGTAACTATCTTCCTTGATGTATTTAAAACGCACACGTCTCCGTGATTTTTAGTTGGTCGGTCGCGACGATAAAGACTATAGTCGTCAATTCTTAGAGCCTCATCTGTTGTGTTAGGACCTAACCAAGTCTCCGTAAGACAAGATATATTGAGTTTCTAAGTTCGGAACCTATCAAAGTAAGTAAGGGTGCAAAGATCAGGAATCGATACAATCAAGTCAAGTCAACTTTGTTCAAAATGCTTTGTATGTTGTAATGGACTACAGAGAAGTAGCTTGATATTAGCGAATCGTCGACCAACCCTGTGTCGTTTTGAGAAGTGCCGGGCCCTGGTTGAGTTTGATATTCACGGCATTAATTAGTAGAAGCGATAGGAAAAATAATTAATTCGAAAGTTGTTAGATGCGCTATACCTTTTATCTTACAGTGACGCCCATAATGTAAGCCTGTCCGCATCCTGTATATCTGAATTTCAATCGCGCCTAGACAGTGTGTAGTGTTCTAAAGCTGGAGATGCGGAGAAGCAGCTAAGCAAATAGTGGATTATGCATTTTAAAAGAGCCACAGCGTCGTCCAAGAGTTAGCATATCAACAGGACTAGACTTAAGCTATGCTGTCCAGTATACATCGTAACTGCTTGGACGACAAAAGTACGAGCCCACTGCGAGTCATGTGTCTGCTAGGACCAATGCGTACATAGTAGGTTAAGAAAATTTATACATCCCCGCGGAGCGACAAATAAACGAGATTACATACACCAAATACACACACACGTTTTGAATGCGTATGACGTCAAGGGGATAGAACAATCCCATAATTTCGGTTCAAATGTGTATGCAATGCGTTTTTGAGTATATGGGAGCTACGCCCATGTATATTTTATGACTTTTTGGGTACTGTAAAGGCGGCACCTCATGAATGCGTAATTAGGACTGGTCAACCTTAGACATAAGTAAAAGCTGAAAATGAGGCGTGGGTTTATTCAAAAGTAACTGTATCAGCTTGCTCAATTATCTCAGTATAGACACAAAACACATTATTTAGTCCTTAAAACGCCAGCAAAATAACTGCATCTGAAAATGTCTATTTAACATAGGCATAGGAGCTAACATTGAAGACCTGCACCTACAGGAGCAGTCTGATCTGGGTCCACACTGTTTGTCTATGAAGCTTCAAATATTCTAGTGAACGACAAAAGCATACATTTTGTTATTATGCGCTTTAAGGGTTAATAAATGTGAGTTCTGTGTATATACGGTTAGGATTTACACGAAACGCACGCACGTTTGCGCGGCTCAAACAACTTATAATTTCTTCACCAAATTATAAATAGAACCTGATTTCCCTTGTTTAGCAAATGAAATAGCCGAACCACGCCCAGATATGAATATCAAAGTTATCGCCTTTGCAGAGAGCAAAAAGTTTTATTATACTGTTTTGGTTTTAAGGGCACTCACAGTCTGGATAAGTTCCAAATCTTTTATTCTATTAACTAGCTGAACTGCTGGTAGCTGAAGTGCATACTTGACATAGTTTATGAACTGATTCATAATGAGAGTTTAGTCCTTCTTATTACTTTTTTTTCAATTTTATAATGCCTCGACAAAGGAACTCGAACAGTCTAAATGCAGGATTGTCCATAAAATGGCCAGATTTAAAAAAAATAAATATTTTTTTCCTTGGAAAGGTAGTTGGTTGAGCCCTCGAATTATCTGCAAGAATGCTTAGTTCACATTGGACAAGTACTGATTAAAAATATGAGTTGAAACCTTTTTTTTCGCTATTTAACATATAGGAAACTGAAAAAGGTTTTAGTGATTTCCCCTAGTTATCATGCTAACCATTATGCATACAGTTTACATTAAACGCATAATATAAAAATGACATGCTTGATCAAATGGGTCATGAGCTACTAGGGGTTTTGCTCCCCCTCTAGGGGGAATTTTGTAGACCATGATATTCTAATAGCCTGATGTCTTACGAGTATTTTGCAACATGCTGGCCATGTGACGATGGGGGCGTTACGATGTGACAGCCTGTTATATATGTTACCCATCAAATCTATATGGAAAAAATAGAATTAAGACTTTGAAAAAGTCATTTAAGTCCCATTCATATGTTTCAAATTTTTATATTGTCTAATAGATAAATTCAGTAGCTCTAACTTGTACTAAAAATAAGGTCGTTTTAACTGATATGTTGTGATTTTACTTAATATAAGGCATATATTTTACCCTTTCAGATCTGCAAAAATTATTATCCTAGCTGTTATACTTCTGAAGATATATGCCATTGAAGACGTTTACCTGTAACAAAAGATTTGCACATCAAAATTGTAGTTGGCAATGCGATTTTGAAGTTTGCCATATCATGTGGATTTTTAAAAGCCAGCAGTTCTTAGTAAAGCCTGGGCTACTGTTTAGAGCTTTTCACAATATCTTAATTATCATTTGGCTTTTCAGGTGGTATTTTACGTTACCTTTAACGCAGCCTAAGGTTTATTTGGTTTATGTGAAAATTTTTAATGCAAACTGTATGGATTTTTTTCTTTAACTAATATGAATCACATCTGATAAACTTGAAAACAAAAGAAATATCAATTTGCCTGCCTGGCATTTTGATTTTGTTAGAGAAGCTAAAAAGGATACTATGTTACCTAAATTGCATTTTAGGTTTCAATGGCAATTTTACTTAATTTGTATTGGATTATGATGGGGCAAAATAGATTATTGTGCGTAACTACATGTATACACAAAACTCTTGATTGAAATTTTAAAACATTTTCTAAAAATATGAGTTTTGTTATATATGTTACCCATAGCAAATTAAGCAATTGTAACAGAATAAATCCTTGATTTAATCATCTTCATCAGAATCATTTTCGAATACCTCATCTTCCAGGTTAGCAAACTCTGGTTCTTCATCAACAGTGCTATCATCCTCCTGCGTATCATCTTTCAAGTTCTGATCACAAAGAATGTCAACAAATTGCTCAGGCACAATTAAGTCTCCCTTTACCCAGTCATAATTAATTTCCTCACCATGTATCTTCCATCCACTCTCTTCAATATCTGGTAGGTCTGGATTGTTTTTATGAGCACGCAACCACACGAATACCTGGTAATTGACCCTCCTGGTATGCATCTCAAGAGCTGATTGACAGGGTGGAAGCAGACTCATGTCCATGTCATTTGACACATTAAATACATTGAGTCGTACCTGATACTCCTTCAAAAAGGTATCATAACGCAACTTATTTACGCTTTTGGTGGTTGCATTCCCCTATATAGCACAAGTAAAGGCTTCCATATCACTGATAAGAGATTCAGAGCACTGTCTGTCTTGGCCTATTCTTTGCGAAAATGGGATGTACTCCGGTTTCCGATCAACAAGTTTCAATGGAAACATCTTTCCCCCTCTGACAAAAGCACTGGTGGTGTCACCACCTGTAAGACAGTGAAGTGCGGGTAAAACAGAACAGATATCTTCACCTTTGTTCTTGTAAATGTCATTGACATTCAGAAGACGCCCTTTATTGCCCATACCAGTGTCAAACAGAATCTGTGTCTTAATTTCCTTGCAATACTTTAACAGCAACACTAACACATCTGTGTCTGGTGATCTTATAAAAATTGTATTTAAGGCAACGATCTGGTGATATGGAGGCAGTGCAGGATGATTCTAGTATCTGCTTCCTCTTGATCAAAAAACAAACTTTCTTCAGGGTGTACAGATACTGTTGTTCCATTTTCGCTGGTAAGGCTACACACGTTCTCAGCACAGGCGTAATAGATAGTTCTGTTCAAAATTTGGCCGCATATTTTTCTGTTTTCCATTGCTCTAGCAACAATTGGATGAGTTGCGTCTTGTTATTAGCATTGCTCATGAAGCTTGGCCAGTCATGTGGGGTCTTTGTTTTTGCCCCAGCCAGAAGAAAGGTAGGTGATGTACCTCTACGTGCTCTCTCGTATGATTTTATTGAGCATGATTTGTATGTATCAGTAACAAAGTCAACCCGTTTTTTTTTTGGTAGCCTATTGAAAACATGCTCTACCAGCTCATCAAATGTATCTGGTATTGGCTTAAAACTTTGCAGCATTGCATTTCCATCAATGATATGGACAGCATCTGACGGCCTGTCTGTTATTGGTTTGATGCCAGATTCAAGGATATGTAGAAGTTTTGACTTGTCAGTCTTAGTGGGCATGCCATCAGCTGTTGCCAGAGACCAAGGTACAGGCCCCAGAGGGAATGATAATGTTAACTTAAGATCAAGATCATGTTCAAGGGAAAGAAGTACCAATTGACCAAATACATTCCTTTAAGCTCTTACTTGTGTCATCTTATTTTGAAAACTGGTCAACTTTTTGGTCACTCCCCTGTTTGCAAATGTTTTTACTTTATTACGCTTGATAGGTTCATGAAACCCAACAGATCTTTCAACCAGTCTAGTTCTAATGAATGTATCCCTTGACTTAGCACCGATGTCTGGCGCTTGGAGTAAGTCATTTGCCACATTGGGCTTTGCTGGGACTCCAGAAGACAATCAGAATAATTCGTTTGGATTAATTTCTGAACTAAAAGGGTTAGTAAAACCTGATATTGCATCAGTTAGCCTTTTGACATCACGCTCAGTGCTTTGGATTTGAGAGACTCGTAGGTCTTTATGGATAGATGTTTCATCAAAACTCATTTTGGTGTGTTGAAGTGATGCTTCAACATACTGAGCTCGAAGATGTCGCGTCACACACCACCTGTAATATACAGCATAGTTCCTGCTAAATCCTATTATGCCTCCCTGTGATTTAGCATGGCGATTAATTGTTAGTTCAATGGTGATGTCAACAGCATTTCTTGAACATGTCACTTTTGACCTTGACACACTGAACCCATTCTGTTCGAGTATTTTTTGCAACCAGGATGTGTCTTGGAGAGCTTCATCAGCGTCATCAATTAAACAGGTACATACCTTGCATAATTATAGTGATCATATGCAAAGAACATTGGACACAGGGCATACAGAGCAGCAATGTGAAGCTGGAGATAATTTTCTTTTGTAGCTCTGATTAGAGTCAGTATCTTTTGAACAATGTCCATGTACCTCATCCAGAACTGTGCAGTTTTGCCATGAATGCCATCCAATAATTCTGACGTGAATGTGCGGTACCTCTGAAAGTATTCTTTGAATTCTTCTGAGTCTTTAATTTTGCTGGCATTTTCCTTACAAGGATCGTCAATGAGATCCATCATCATGTTGTATGTTTCTTGCGATAACAATTCGAATTGTGGGTTCATTTCTACAAATCGTATTAAAAGAAGTCTTTGAAGAGCTTCAAACACCAACTTATGCACTCTCAGAGCTCTATTGAAATTTTTTCTGTTCATTACTCTATTCAGGGACCCGCTTGCACGAATGCCAGACTCAAGTATATTTCTGACAGACCACTACCATTCATCATTTTCCTCAATGTTCCAAATAATGATCAAAGTGTGTGGAAAACACCCATTCTGTATATAACTTTGCCAAACTGTGCTGAATTTTGCCAAACCAATGCATATGTTTTTTTTGCAACTGCAAGATCAAACGTAGCTACAGCATACTCTTGACCAACTTTTTGACTTGCAGCTAAAGACTTATCCAAAATGTACTGAACTGTTGAATTTTCGTTGATGCTTTCACTAAGCGGTGCCAAATATTCTACATTGGAGATTGTACTCTCATTGTCTGTAGCTGTTTTGGATAACCATCCTGCACGAGATGAAACTTTCTGCGTTTCAAAGGAACCGCTCATTTTACGACAAATAAGCCATGCAAAGTTGTCAAATTCAAAAGTTTCGAAACTAAATTCTACTGTTCTTGTCTCTATATCGAGATTGGGTTCAACCTTCAGATTGGCAAATCATGGTCTAATTTCAATTTCAACAGGTTTCACAGACCTTTGCTTTGATCTGGGAGTAGGTTGAGTCTCTGTTAGGATGGGCTGTCTGTCTGGATCAAGTACCTCTTGTATGACAATGCCATGAGTAGAGTGGGTGGTTCCAGAACCTGATGGCGTCTCTTCATCCAAGTCAAAATTGTCAAAGCACAAGTGAATCACAGCATTATTGTCTCTGGGGTAAAACAGAATCTGAGGAAGTAACTGAGTTGCACATGGCAGTTTCGAGTTCCAGTGTTTTGGGGTAAGACTGACCATGGCCATAACGATTTAAAATCTTTATAACTTCAGCACTGCCAGTGAGATGCCTTACTGTCATAGGCAGTGTTATGTGTTTTGGCATGATTCAGTCCCAATTCGTAGCAGCATAGCAAATATCTTCAGCAAAGGACAGGGCGTGCCGTAGAGACCTACCATTTGCAAGTTTGGCAGGCTTCCCAGTGATAAGAAATGTAAAAAATGTCAGCAGGATTTCAGGAGGTCGCCTTGCCCCAGAAAGCAACCAATCAGCTGATGGGGGCCATGGCATTTGTTCACATTCACGTCTGCTTTCGTTAATGATTCGTCTGATAACCATTGCAGTTTCTATAAGACGCCTTTCATCTGAAGCAGCTATTTCAAATGCCACTTCAACAGCCTCCCCTCCAATGTCAGCAGCATAAACAAGCTCAGTTTTGTGCGTGGCTGCCAAAATGCCAGTCTATTTCCAAAGTGTTTACAAAGCTTGTCCTTTAATTTATATGTCTTGTACTTTTTGTTATAGTATTTAGGATGCTTTTCTAGAAAAAAGGACAAATATCTTTCTCGTATCATGGAAAGCCTTTCAACTTTACCTTCGACCAAAATGTGTTCCTGTATGTAACTACAAATGAACTGAAATGCTTCTGAATGTGCTGCCTGCGACTGTGTACTTTCAGAATCCTTATGGCTTGTGTGCCTGGTGCTGCTTCGAGTATACTCTCTGCGACAGCAGTTATGATACCTTGCCTCTCTGGCTCTGAGATCCTGGTCTCGCACTTTTCGTAAGATTTCCTCATCCCCCTTCTCAAGGGCAGCTTGCTTAATTGACACGTCAGCTGTTTCAGTACTGCATGTTACCAACGAGTGCTTTACCCGATTTACTTTAATGGTATTTTTTTATTACAAAACAAACACTGATTAGCCAGAAACAACACGCTGGTCGATGCGACCACAGAAGGTCTAATCCGTTTGGAGGTGCTAGGTAACTCATTGTCTACAACAGCAATAGAAGAACTCAGTTTCCGTTTGCTAGGTTTTGGAAGGCGAGTAAAAAGCTGGTAGCATCTCCTATGATAGCCATGCTGAGATAAATCCAGCTCACTTGGAATACTGTTTGAAATATGTAGCAGCTTCTGCTAATCATCAGGCAAAATCAACCATCTTGTGAAATTGGCGTTATGCTTTCACCAACAGTGCTATTGAAATGTATAATGCAAAACCGCCCATCACTGTCTTTTGAGTCTGTTTTTTCTTGCCATGAGAGTTTGGCTTCAACGTCACTGGAAGTTCCATTATTGGTCAAACAGCTACGAACGTTGTCAACTGATATGCAACAAAAATGTACGACAAAGACTGTGTATTTATTTAAGCAAAGCAAGATAAATCTATGCGCTTGTATTAAATACTATTAATAATTAAAACACAGTGCACAAAACCTGTCTGGTGCATTTCTGGAAAAAATCGACATTATTAGAACCTGATGTATTTAACCATATAAGGCTTAATAGAAGCTGTCATCCATATAGTATGCGATATGTCTGAATTGTCCATATCATTAAAACATTTAAGAAACATAATTTGATCATTTGAATAAGCAATTTTATAAAGTTGAACGCTGTTAACATATTTGATAAAATGCTCTTAATTGTAATGGCGCTGTTTATGCTTTCTGTTCCAGATTTAATTTCTTCCTTTTAATCACCCATGCATTTGTAAGAGTTTATTCTCAGCTATATGTTACGTTACAAATGGCAATAATTATCATTTTTCTCATTATTGAGCCCTTCAAATGTAGTAAATTACAACCTCTTTCAGTTTAAACTTAAAAAAAGTATTATTGCCCTGACTAAAGTATTTAAAGGAAAGTAACGTATATAACAGTAACAACAGACCCGTAAATTAATAGTCATCATACTGCTAGTCATTCGCTTTCAGTTAAAAGATGCTGCTGATATGTAAGAATAAGGAATTATTTTATATTAACAACATAGTAGATTCTTATAATTTAGGGTAACGTAGGAAACTCTTCTATTGCAGGGTACTGCCCCTATTTCTAAAATGCTAACATGCATTATTTTGTGGCTTATATAATGTGGTTTTAGAAATATATAGTGTACAAGACTCAACCTTAGAAGATTATGGGCAGTGGATAGTCTAGTTGTAGCGCTGCACTAAAAAGTAATATATTTGAGAGTAAGTAACGTATATAACTGAAATAGCATGCGTGTAGACTGTTTTGACGCATACTGGCTGTTTAATTCACTTGATTAAGTGCTTTTGATGCAATCGTCATGTAGATAGATTAGAAATGGATATACCTTAGTGTTGGAACAATAGGATTTGAAATTACTATAGGATAACGTAGTTCACAGGGCTGCTACACGGTAACGCCCCCACTGTCAGGTGGCCAACATATGTCATTTTGCTTCTTATATGATGTAGTTTCAGAAAATCATAGTGTACAAAATTCCCCTTGGGGGGGGGGGGGGGGAGGGGGTCTATGGACAGCTCATTGACTAAAAGGAGGAATGCTGTCAAAATACTTAAAAACAAATTGTAATAAACGCTCAATAGTCGGTAATTTTGTACAAATCTGTAGCTTAATTAATATCTATTTGCAGAATGTGTAGACTGTGTAGTAGTGATTCACTTCAATGAACAGGTCATACTGGGTTCCAGTCTGATCATTTTTTCTTCTTTTTTATTTTTCCGTTTTTTGGTCAAAAATTACACGTCAGTATCGATCGAAATCAATAGCGGACAACCGATACCTTTAAGTGTTATCTTTTTATTATCTTAATTTTTAGAATATTTAGCATAAAAATAAATTGACAAAAAATAAATATTGACGACTGGACCCAGGCTAGGTCAGACTGGTTGAACTTTAAACATAACTGTAAGACATTCACAGGTAATGTGGCGTTCCCACTATCACGATCAGCGCCACGATTGGAATCGAGGTCTTTATCGTGGACTAATCAGCTCATATCAAATCTTGATGTCAATCGCGGTAATTGTGTTGATCGCAGAACATTTTTGGGTGGTCCAAAAAGTTCTACGATTATTTTCAATCGTAACCATCGCATCAGATCGTATTGAATCGTAGCAAAACGCCACACAGCGCATCTAATCGTGCTTCCTAATTGTGGTGATCGGGATCGGTCTTGGACAAGGCAAAACCCATGCTCTGTTGAGATTTGCTGCGACCTGGTACGATCTGTGAGGCTCTTTCGGTACCCTTTGCTCAATGCCTGTGACGAATGACTCGCGAGCAGGTACGAGTTGATACGAGAAAATGCGAGTAGTTACGTGTATCAAACTTTTTTACGGACGCTGGCGCTCAGTGATGATTTCACGCACAAATTTACATGTATATAAAACAATGAAAGTTTTAATGCGGTTCATTCGGGGATCTCAAAGTAGGTGAGTAAGACTAGGAAATGCCACAATCACAGACTGTAGACCAACACACAGCACCGTGAAGAAGAAAACTTGACACAGACAGCCATAGGTTTAGATAAACAAAACATTTCAGCGTAAAATTGTAAATATTTTCTTACCCATAGTTTTTAGCATATGTTTTGGGTGCTCAAAAGAACCGTCTCTGAGAACCCACAACATATGTTTTGGCTGAGAAATAAGAAAATTAGTTTTTGATACGCACTCTTAACTAAAGTCCTTCAGTGAGACAACACAATTAATTTAAAGCAACCAGCTCTATCAGGATGATTGCTAAACTAGAAAGGACACAAAGAACCTCACTACAACCCCCCACACACAATGGGAGCAACAATAAACACTTGGTCATGTAAATCATGTGTGGATCCAGAGGGAGGGCAGGGGGTCCGGACCCCCCCCTCCCCATGAAAAATCACAAAATGTAGGGTTTCTTAGCAATACTGGTCCGGCTCCCATGAAAAATCACAAAGCTACCAAGCCAGCATTCAATGTTGGGCCAATGGCGTTTCACTGGCGCGCCGATGATTGCCCGCTTATAGTGGTATTTGAATCCTTCCTCCCCTCATCAACTAAAAAAACCGCTGTCCAAGTTGGACCCCCTCGTGCAAAACTGTCTGGATCCGCGCATGTAAATAAGTTATAGCAATTCGAAAATTAAACGTCTGGCTTCTAATAAGCCAATGGAGGCAAGCACTTTTGAATATTTAATTTCCTGTAAATTTTAAAAGCCATTTCATCGCTAACTTTTCAGATTATGTATAGGTTATTCAATGTTTTGAGTTGGTTATGGAATATATACGAGGGAACAGAGCTCCCGAGTGTATATTTCATAACGAACACAAAACGTTGTAGAACCTATTTTGCCCTGACCCAGCTGTTTCCTGTGATGCTCACATAGAGGCCTCACATCGTGAAATATACATATTATGTAGTATTTTGCAGCATTTCATTTAGGAGTATGTCATTTCGTTTTTAGCCATGGACGTGGTCAGATGTGACAAATGGATTTTATTAGCAGCATTTTTTTTTTAATTTATGCAAATGAATCTGTGAAATATTTCACTGATCGCACGTTACAGATGTACGAGGGTTGTCCCAGTAAACGTGAACTTTTGTTATAACACAATACTGTATACACGTAACTCTATGATATTTAAAAGGATTTGTTTATATACATATGGGAAACAGTATGTATAAATATGGGTAGAATCGCAGTTTAGATAACAAATTTATGAGCCTTTACTTGATGGTATGTCCGCGTGAGAGGCGCACATCAAAATATTTTCAATAAAACTCATCTAGTCCAAAGGTAGGGTGCATTTTATTAAATTTCGATGTTGTATTTCAAACAATGCATTGTCACATCAACTAGTAACTATGCAAAGTAAAGTGTTGAAAATTTGAAACGTTTGTGGGCATTTGCATTGATTTTATAAATGATTTTACATACCTACTACATTTCTATTTTTCAGAAAAAGCTGACGTTATGAGAACGGTACGGCGCAAAAATAGACTTTCAAAATTGTTTGGCTAATTAAACACTTAAAACTACGTTCTTTTAATGTTAAATGATTGGTAGAACAGTCACTAGTATCGTAAACTGGATTTCGTGTGAAATTATTTTAGTAATATCACAGAGACAAGCTCCTTTTCGTCAATTTAATACAACACATGCTATGTTTCTGTTAATTATTTTAATGGTTAATACGTTACCTCGTATTAAATCTAAAAGATCTTGCTTGTTTGTGTGCTTAACATATCTAAACTATTTATACAATTATTACTTGAACCAGGGAGACTTACTCAACAAAAAGATGACAATATTTGTTACCATTTAAGCTTATATAAAAGAGTAGTTTCAAAACATTTGACCACCCTTCTTTGAAAATACAGCAAAATATTTTGCGACGTGCTCCGCATACGCTGAGACACCCTCAAGTAAAGGTTCATAACTTTGTTATCGAAACTGCGATTTCATCCATATTTGTAGAAAATGTGTCATAAATGTATATACACATATCATACAAATTTAATAGAATTCCTGATACACAGTCTCATTTTACAACAAAAGTCCACAATTTACTTGGACAACCCTCGTATATGCTGATCAGTCCCCGCTGTGTGTGCTTTCTACTCTGATACACAAACAGTAGAGACTCGCCCAGACCAGCGTATATATCCATGTGTCGTTTGATCATGATGTCTTTATCAAATAGCATTTAGGCGCAAGCAGTGCAATTTCTGACCAGGCTTTAATGTACAGTCTTGTCAGTTTTTTTTCTGCAGTTGCAATTTTTTCCGTGAAACAGCTAAAATTTGAAATTTACATCATTATTGTCGATATCACACTTAGTTTTCTTTTGGGGTCCTAGAAATAAAATAAATTGATTGCAATTGACATTTTCAGAATGCAATATCCTAGAGCGAGTCTCTACTGTTCGTGTATCAGAATAGAAAGCACACACAGCGGGGACTGATCAGCATATAGATCTGTAACGTGGGATCAGTGAAACATTTCACATGTTAATTTGCAAAATTGAAAAAAAAATGCTGCTAATAAAATCCATTTGTCCCATCTGAACGCGTCCACAAAATCATAGGCCTGTATCATATGTGAGCAACACAGTTAACAGCTGGGTCAGGGCTACAAGTGGTAAAAAAATTGCCTCCAGATACACCCAAAGATGCAAGTCAGTGTTATTCTTGTTGAGTCCGAGCTCGATGAGAGTAGGGTGACGAAACAGATTTACAATTTAGTGTAGGGGCCAAATCTCAAATTTTGAGTTCTGTTGCATCCCCCAGGAAGAAAAACGTGGTCACTTTTTTCAGTCAGGGACATGTCTTGGGGCCTTGGAAACCCATGTTTTACTAAGTTTTCTGTGGTCAATTTTCTGTAAATGGCCTGTAACCAACGTTACCCTACTAACATAGAATATGGTAGTATACAAAATACAAGACTAATAAAATATTTCACAAAAGTATCAATGAAATTATTTGAACTTTAAATGTTTGATCTAGTCATAAACATCAATTGCAGACATCTGTGAGATATAGTTTTGCTCAACAGCGTGACGTATGTTACATTTTATACGAAATTGCAGATAATGACTTTATAGATTGCATATGAGAATGAACCATGTTCCCTAACCGCAGGAAGAAACACTTGGTTACTATTTTCAGTCAGGGACATGTCTTGTGGCCTTGGAAACCCATGATTTACTAAGATTTCTTCGGTCAGTTGTCTGTAAATGGCAAGTAATCAATGTTATCCTACTGACTTTATAAATAGCAACACAAAATACAAGACTAATGGGATATTTCCCAATAGTATTAATAAAATTATTTGAGCTTTACATGTTTGAGCTAGGCTTAAACACCAATTTGCGACATCTGTGGAGTGTATTTCTACTGGTCAGAGTTACTTATGTTACATTTTTTATGAAATTGCATATTATGACTTTATAGATTACATATTAGAATAAACCATGCTCTCCAACCTTAAATATGTGATAAGGATCTCAATTCAAATGATGAATGTCCATTCTTACATATAAAAGCTACTTATAATTGGCGATAGAGGTAGCAAAATAAACGTTTAAATATGCTTATTAGCACGTTCCTTCTACTGGCGTACATATTTTCTATCTTACCGGATTTACATTGCATTGGAATGTACAATGTCTTCTTTCATCTCTGTCACAGTGAAATAAAATAATAATTAAATACACAAAGTCAACGACGATGGAAAGTTTGGTATTGTTAATATATAAAAGGTAAAGTAGGTAACAGCATTGTCCTCTGCATGAATAGATAAAAACACTAAAATGTGGAAAGTTGACTCAATTCTTCCTTAGCCTGACGACATAGCCTGTAGACAAGGTTATATTTGAGTCTACTCTCTATCTTTTTTAATAATTTCAATTATAGTCAAATAATTTTAAATAAACAATAAAATAAGAGAGTTTTGCAATTTTGATTGATCATGTAACTTTGATATGACAGTTTGCAGATTTTTTACCAATGGTTCATAACAATAAACATAATATCTACTTCATGATTCAAATATTGGACTGAATGTTTTATTACGTTTCCTGTTGTCAAACTCATAATAGACCTGTAAATTACGTTACCATATAAAATCAGGATAGAAAATATGTAAGCGAGTGCAAGTAACATGCTAATAAGCGTATTTAAATATTCATTTTACTACAGTTACAAGTTATAAACAGCTGCAAATATGTTAAAATGGTAATTTACCATTTAAATAGAGACCAACATTATAAAATTAAGGTTGGGGAACATGTTTTACTCTAATATGCAATTACAATTACAAAGTCATTATCTGCAATTTTGCACAAAATGTAACATATGTAACGCTGATGGGCAGAAACCTATCTCACATATGTCTGCAATTAGCGTTCATGCCTAGGTCAAACATTTAAAGCTCAAATATGTACATTGATACTATTGGAAAATATCCTATTAGGGTAAGTGTGTCTTGGTTGGTCTTTCGGTGACAAAGGCTCTTAATAAGGTTATTAAACGATGTAAACATGCTACGCACGCAGTTGTCATTAACCACATTGGATCAGCTAACAGCTTCAGTGTATACCCAGTCTTTCATCAGTTAGTTAGAGGTAATGTGTCATGTTTTGAGAAATTACATCACGAAAGATTTATCTAATACAAATTTACAAACATAATTAACTGTTTAATATTTCTGATATGTATGATGTAGAAAACAATCCCTGAGTTTGGATGCTCGCCATCCTAACATATATTCAATCTGTTTTTCAACCATATCAGTTTGCTGAAACAGTGATTTGTTGCATATAAGGGTTGTGTTTACATTACAGTATCTTATTACATGTATTAACCAGTGCAATATACGAGATTAGCTAGCACTTGTACCTGACAACATACAGTACTAAATATTTGTAATCTTAATATGGCACTACACTTAAAATTAAATGGAAATGATTTCCTTTCACTGTAGACAAGACATCCCTAAAACAATGTTAGTATTAACAAATGGGTACAAGAATGTGTCAGTTTATGACTAAAATGCTGTCTACAAGCTGTTATCCACAATATTATTCACATTTTCGGATGGCTCTGCATACAATAAGCCTAATTCAGTAAATCTTTGAAACCAACAAACTGACCATTAGTCTCATACTTTTCATTTCATAGATCATGTGCAAACATGCAAAATTGTTACAAATAACTCTGGCAGTGCAAAAAACAACAACACAAAACTACATTATTAACAATGTAAGAAAGCCAATAGCTGCGTGTTAGTTGTGACACCTTTTTTCAACCGACAATCATTTGACAACTTAATCTGTGAGCTTCAGAGATTCAAACCATGTTGCTTATTTTTGTTGTGTCATATTTATGATTCAAGTTGTAACTTCTGAAAATGGACTTTCAGAAAGATTCAATAACTGACAAAAGATTTGCAATTAATGTTACCATGAATTATCTTTATAGCTTTGTAATAAGTGTTACCACATACTATGTTTTTCAGTCTACGAGTATGGCTTTACCTTAACTTTTCTTAATTAACAAACAAAATAATTTCTTTCAAAATTGCTGTATAATATGATAAAATAATAAGCATTACAAAATGATATAAAAGAATCGTGCTTTACAAAAGTAGAGAAGATTTCAATTGTGACAGATGAAACATTGTTGTTGTTGTTTGTTTTCAAAATATAATTGCTAACAGTGAAAATTAAATGTATTAAGCATACAAGAAAACATGTTTAGGCTAGATCTACAAAACATCAGGTACATATTGGTATAAACCATGCTACTTCTGTTCTGATAAATATTTGGGTTGATATTATGTTTGCAGTCTTTAAAATGAGTTAGAAATTTTAGATTGCATATCTAGCAAAACGCAGTCAAGACCTAAAATGTCCTGTCTCTTCTTCACAGTACCGTTGGTTAGTCTCTGCGATTGTGACATTTCCTGGTCATACTCACTTTTTAGCAAACATACGAGGGGTGTTCAATATGTAATGAAAACAGCCCAGTATATCCCAAATGTTTATATTTACACACTTCATAATTACATTCATTAAAAGGTCTGTTTCTTGGCTAAATAAATGTAAAAATGCAGTTGTCTAGCTCCTTATCTAATTTACACAAGACACTTTCAAGATAGGGTCCTGAAGTACACTGCAATATGAAATAAAACAATGCTTTCAAAAGCAGATATCTGCATAAACAAAGGATGTTTTCAGTCTGCTTCTTTGTGTGGTAAATACCCATATATCGGTGTTTTATACCTGTAATTTGTTTTGGTATTGCTTTATATTCTATGAAATACTGAGGCTACCAATTAGGTTAAAATCCTCCCTGAGGCTACATTTTCTGGCATTCCACTGACAGCGTCGTTTTTGCGAGAACGAATTCATAGCGAAAATTTATACGAAAATCATTTGTAGCATTTTTCTGGTCGCTTTGATGTTCATTTGCAAGCAATACAGCCGATTTTGAAATTTGCACATTTAATCTCACCCATAAAGTACCCCCAAATACGTCATTTGAAATAAGAAAATCACTTTCAAGAATGCAATCTCTAGCTTACACTGAAATGGACCAGACAAAGTACCGCGTTTCATCGATGTTTGCATTCGGATGCATTATTAGGACATTGCTACACGTATTTACATGTACATACTCCGGCTGGCTAGTTTCA
Organism: Loripinus fragilis; assembly: GCA_964019695.1. Classification (NCBI taxonomy): domain Eukaryota; kingdom Metazoa; phylum Mollusca; class Bivalvia; order Lucinida; family Lucinidae; genus Loripinus; species Loripinus fragilis. The sequence continues at coordinate 54,992,889 of OZ026526.1, read as the reverse complement.
GACCATAAAATTTTAGGAAACGAAAATGACATACCACTCAGATGAAATACCCCTAGATATTGGTTACAGCTTAACTGGTCTGCTGTCTATGCACTGTGTGTATTGAAACTTCGATACAATCAAGATTGACCTTTCCTGGAACAAAGCCACATTTCCGATTTTCAAGAACTGTTTGTATTTTAGTGTTACGTCCATTGCTTTAAACGACGTCAACGTAAGAGGGGGTAACGTAATAAACCGTTTGCACGAGAAATAGGTACCAGTCAATGGGGATTATGGGGAAATGAGTCGGAAAACTATGGATATGTGATTCATGCGTGTTAAATGTTTGACAGCATGCCTTTCTACCTTTGTTAAAATGAGTCTTTTCAATTCGGAGGAAAATATATGCAGTGTATATTAGTGTGATTTTTAAAAAGTATGTAAGGTATTAAATTTGGAAAGATAAAATAATGTTTCTTGCATCATTATAGCGACGATGCTTTGATCTTTCGTTTGGCATATGGCATAAAGTCCTAAGGCGTTTGTGGATGGAGTTATGAATGGGTTTTCATTACATGTTGAACCCCCCTCGTAGTTTTTTTTCAAGCCTGGTAAAATACTTCTAATGGCAAATAGAGCCAGAACTTGCAGGAAAATATATTTAAGCTAAAAAATGGCTGCGTGCAGTTACATATGTTATGGACTTACCTTACATATACATTTAGTGTAAAGGGTATATAACTTGTAAAACAGCTAATCATCGAATCTGACCAATCTGTTACCCATTTGCTCTTGTTAAAAGATGGCTTAACCAGAACTTAATTAGTTTTAAGATTTGTCTTTCTCTGTATAAACCCAACAGAAAGCCCCAGCTCTGGAAGACACCCAACACTATCATCTCTGCCCTGCCACCAGATGCAGGAAATATTGCTTTGATATTTTTACTTTAAATTTTCAATTAATATACGATATCTTCAGTCCAATATTTGAATCATGAAGTAAATATCATGTATATTGCCATGAACCATTGACAAAAATGCAAATAGCCATTTCAAAGTAACAGAACCAAACATACAAAACTCTTATATAAGTGTTTATTTAGAATAATTTGTATGTAATTGAAGCTATTAAAAACATGTTGAGAGTAGACTTAAATTTTACCTTACGTGTAGGCAAGGCAAAATGTTTTAAGTCTATCTCCACAAATTCTTTCATCTTTATCTATTTATGCAAAACATCATTTTGTTACCTACGTTACCTTATTTAAATATTGACAGAAGCTAAATGTCCACGGTAGTTAAACTTGTTTGTTTAGTTGCTATTTAATTTCATTGTGAAAGAGATGAAAGAAGACAGTGTCCATCCCAGTGCAATGTAAATGGACGAAAATAAAATATGAACGCCAGTAGAAGTGAGACGCTTATAAGCATCTTGAAATGTTTATTAAACTACACTATATTGCCAGTTGCCATTTATAAATTGCTCCAAATATGTGAAAATGAAAGTTCATCATTAGAATCAAAATCTTTACCACACATTTATGGTTGTGGAACATGGTTTATTCTGATATGCATCTTTTGAGTTATTATCTGCAATTTCCTAAAAAAATGTAACATAAGTAACTCTGAAGAGCAGAGGTACATATCACAGATGTTTACAATTGGTATTTATGACTAGCTGAAACGTGTAAAGCTCAAATAATTTCATTAATACTATTGGAAAACATCCTATTGGTCTAGTCTTTTTTGTTGGTATTTTTAATGTTATTAGGATAACATTGATTACAGGCCTTTTACTGACGACTGACCAAAGAAAACGTAGAAAACATGGGTTTCTAAGGCCAAGGACATGTCTCTGACTGAAAAAAGTAACCAAGCTTTTCTTCCTGGGGTTGGGGATCATGATTCATTCTTATATATATTCTCTAAAGTCATTATCTACAATTTTGTATAAAATGTAACGTACGTAACACTGATGAGCAGAAATTCATCTCACAGATGTCTGAAATTGATGTTTATGACACGATCAACCATTTAAAATTCAAATTTTTTCATTGATACTTTTGTAAAATATCCATTTAGTCTTGCATTTTGAGTACTACTATTTTCAATGTCACTAGGGTAACGTTGATTACAGGCCATTTACAGAAAGCTGACCGCGGAAAACTTAGTAAACCATGGGTTTCCAAGGCCCAAAGACATGTCCCTAACTGAAAATAGTAACCAAGTTTTTCTTCCTGGGGGTGCAACAAACTCTCAAAATAGCCCATATATATCAGTTTGGTCCCTAGACCAATTAGAAGTATGCAAGAAAAGCCTGTATTTGTCCAATCGGGTGAATAAAGTACCATAACCGGACCAACTACTGTCGTGCCAACCAAGAGTGACAGAGACGTAATATTTTGTTTACACGTGTTAAGTAAAACCTTAACTAGTACACTCCACTTGAGCTAACGTGAATCGATAGATCACTTGTGTATTAACCCTATCCGCAGGATAGGATTAATAAACAAGTGAACTATCGATTATAAGACCCAATAACTTTGTAAACAAAACATGACGTCACTGTCACTTTTGGCTGGCAGGATAGTACGTAACCCTACTCTTATCGAGCACGGACTCTAATTTAACCATACATCATAGGTGCACCTAAAAGCTATGAACTTGTGTTGAAAAACAGTTTGAGTCACAGTTCAATATATTCTCCACCATTGCCGTAAGACTGAAATGCACCTGACTTGTTCAAAACATAAAATACTGGTGAATCATAGGTCCATGGAACCTGTGCACTTCAACACACCAGGTTCCTAGGTTATTAAACTTTTTTCCGTGGTCAACTCAACTGAGCATTAAAGTAATCATGCCCATAAATGTTAAAATGCCAGCCGTTGTTGGTATTTAAACATTTATAAGCTTGGTAAATAAATCATCTGGGCGTTTGAAAACAAAATTATATAGTATTTTTGAGTAGTTTTGTTTCCATAAGTTGTTGAAATGTCATGAGTTGAGCATGAAGACTATTCAGGAATATTTCATACTTTGACCATCTCTAGATATATACAGATTAAAGATATACATGTGCATGTACTGTCGTGCCAACCAAGAATGACAGTGACGTAATACTTTGTTTAGAATTGCTAAGTAAATCACTAAGGTGTACACTTAACTTGAGTTAATGCGAATCGATAGATCACTTGTGTAATAATCCTATCCTGCGGATAGGATTAATATTCAAGTGAAACATCGATTATCAGTCCCTGATAACTTTGTAAACAAATCACGACGTCACTGTCACTCTTGGTTGACACGACAGTATAATGGAAAAGTCGCTTGCAGAGATTAGCAAATAGTTTTGTTAATAATTTGGTAGCAAACTAATGAAAATTTGAGAATGGTCCTTTTCAGAAAAGCGAAAATATAACATTAAAAAAATAAAAGTAACCCCAACCGTGCTTCCCGCCGAAATTGCAACTTTAGTGTTCAAAAGTGCCTAACCTTTTGTTTACGTTACTTCTAGGAAGAGATGTTGATACTCAACCCCTGTCATATACGTAACTAGACTGGTATTATATGACTTTTGGCTTACTATAAAGGCGGCAATTTTAACATTCATATCTGGGCGTGGTTCGGCTTTTTTTATCTGCCCAGGAAGTGAAATCAGGTTCTATCTTTTTTGGCAAGTGAATAAGTTGGTATCATTTATCAACACTTAGAGCGCCAATACAACACAGATCGTTGACTTTGTCGTGTAAAGCCACCGTTTGACAAACAGTGCAGACCCAGATCAGATGGCTCCTATGGGAGCCGTCTGATCTGGGACCACACTGTTTGCCTCACGTTAACCAATAAACAGACATTTTCGGATTCAGTCACTTTGCTGGCGTTTTAAGGACTAACTATTGTGTTTTGTGTCTATACTGAGGTAATGGTGCAAGATGTTACAGTTACTTTTTTATAAGACCAAGCCTCATTTTCAGCTTTACCCTTGTCTAAGGTTGTCCAGTCCTAATTACGCATTCATGAGGTGCCGCCTTTACAGCAACCAAAAAGTCTAACTCTTCGCCTCCTTGTGTCGTCTGCTGAAAAGTTTTGCAAACAATTTGAACAAAATTCATACCGACAAAACGTCTGTCTTGATCTGGAGCCAAACTGAATGACACTCTGAGGGTATTTCTGAAAGAATATTTCGAAAAAGATGAGTTTGGAAAATATTAGCAGACGACAAAAATCATGCAAACGCACCAAGTGAGCTGACAAAAAGTTAACCCATAATGCACCAATCGCAACAAAAGTCGTCTGCTTTTTCTCGTCTGCTGAAGTGTTTAAGAAGCCTCTATGGCAAACAGTGTGGATCCAGATCAGACAGCTCCTATAGGAGCAGTCTGTTCTGGGTCCACGCTGTTTGCTTCTATACTTAATTCGTCAGTAATGTTAGGCAGTTATTTGCAGCAGACGACTTGACTTCAGCAGACGACATTTCAGATGCATTTTTTTACTTGGCGTTTTATGGTTTAAATTTTGTAGACATATCAAGACACCATCATAACTGAGATACATGTATAATCATCCCGTATGTAAATTTACGCGCATGCGTTTCTGCGTATACATATATGGTAGCTACAATATCCGCCCCTGACAAAATTTAGCTTTTAAAGTAATTATTTTGCAATTAATGAAATCGATCTATCGATAACTGCAAATATGAATCTGGCTTATTAACCCTTAAAGCGCCGAGAAAAAATGCATCTGAAAAGTTCGTCTACTAAAGTCGTCTGCTGCAAATATTTGCCTAACACTACTGACCAATTAGGTACAGAAGGGAAACAGCATGGGAATAGTCTGATCTGGGTACACACTGTTTGTCATAGAGGCTTCTTAACCATTTCAGCAGACGAGAAAAGCAGACGGTTAAAGTCTGAATAAGCACCTGTTACATGTAATTGAACATTTTGTGAAAACGTCAGCTAAAGTTACGAAAGGAAAAGGATGGCGAAATCTGAAAAGAGGTGGATGATATATTTACTTTTTGGAGCTGTAACGGGAGTTTTGGTGCTTTACGCGATCGTAGTGGCGCCGGGATATCACCGATATAAGCTACACTTAAAAACATGTAATAAAACGTCTAAGTTATATATATATATATATATATATATATATATATATATATATATATATATATATATATATATATATATATATATATATATATATATATATATATATATATATATATATATATATATATATATATATATATATATATATATATATATATATATATATATCATTAATAAATAAATAAATAATAATAATAATAATAATAATAGTAATAATACATTCTAAGGCCTTGAGACGACAATAGATTTAATTCGAATTATCAATAGTTCAAGTTATAAGGAGGTGGAAATAACTTTTTTAACCCCAGAATTATTTTTAACATTTTGTTTCTTATTTTTTGTAATAAACATCAGTTTTGAGCGCGTTGATAAAGAAACGTCCCAAGGAGATAAGCTGGGAGGAGTATGGTTTTCAAACTCAATGATAAACCGGTATGAGTATGGTTTACAAACTCAATATTTAATATGAAAATGAAATGAGTTTTAAGCGAGTTTTATAGACTATGAAATTACAACGAGTGTAAGATTTTGTTTATCATCCGACCTTTCAAATTTCAAAGTAGTCTTGTACCTGACATCACCATGACGCTACAACTATACCACTGAGTCACTGAGCTCGATTTCAGGCCTCCAGATAAGAGTGCGCTTTGGAAAACTAGTTTCTTTATTTCTCATACAAAGCACATGTTGTGGTACTGGTTCAACCCAGGAAGACCGGTCCCGCATAACTGAAAGATTGTTGAGTGGACGTAAAGAATCAAAACAAACAAACAAACTTTACATATATCTTATCCCTTTTCATTCTGATAGATCTGTCCATAAATATCGATACAATACGCGTGTATCTTTTAAGTTTGTATTTTAAAGAGACTAGGTCTGCAACTATGAACATTTTTCGAAATTTTTATTTTCTTTTTAAATCATTTGTAAAAGTAGATATAAGTTATGTATTCACAATAAGTCTGTTCAGTATAGCTGAAAACTGCACGGAAAAATGAATTATCTTATAAAACCGGTGTGTTTTTCTCTTGTTGGTAATTATTTGCGTCCCTCCAATAATTATAGACAGCTAATTTTAACATAAATACCGTTATTTTAATACTGATAAGTTGTTAAGAAATACGAAATTGGTAAAATGTATACATGAATTTTAGTTTTTTTACTGTGTTCTTGAAAATTTAGAAACATTAGTTCAAAAATTAAAAGATCAAAAGTTACAGACTATGCAGCTTTAAAGGATAACTGGTGAACATCTTATATTTCTGTCCCTGAAAATTGGCTTTTATCTTGGCAAACAGTGCAGATCCTGACCTGGCCCTTCACTATCTGCCAAAGTATACGTACTTGTATACTGGTATCAACACTGAAAAGGGATAAATCAGTTCAGAGCACCTAATTTGATTGAGATCTTTTTTTTCAGATGGACCTTTGGACATTCGCCAGCAACAACTCAAGCGTTTACAACATCTTCAGCGTGCTTGTACCGACAAAATTGTTTACAAAGACGTGTTGTACAAAAGACAAAACAGCAAATACTATTACTCGTCGAAGTATAATTTCAGCTATTGTAGAGTGCTTAAAGTCGGCAGTACATTTTGGACACAGGCCTTCATCATTCTGCAGAATAATGCAAGTACAGCTGAAGCAGTGTTCAGTATGAATCGTATGAAACTACACACTAAACGGGGTAGAGCTATTTCAGTAGCTTTCGAAAGCGAGGCTAGACGCAATTCTCGCACTGTTCTCATATCACGTGATCCTTACTCGAGATTGTTTTCAGCATTCATCGATAAAATGTTTTTGCCTGAAGCATATCCCACAGCTGTTGGTATCATACAAAGACAGAGAAAAACCAATTCATCATGTGCTAATGATATAACTTTTGAAGAATTCTTGAAAGATATTATAGAGAGTGTGAGAAAAAGAAAGAGACTTAATATGCACTGGGTTCCAATAGATTACCTCTGCCATCCATGTGATGTGGACGCTTTTGCTATAATTAAACTGGAAACATTTACAGCAGATGTCGAGTATGTTTTGAAGGAAGTTGGGGTAGCAGATAGAGAATTTGAAGTCATAAATGATGCTTTGCATGATCACAGATTAGAAACTAGTATACCAGGGTTCGTAAAAGAGGTAACTCATGTTCATGTTGAACGGTGTATGGACAGACTTGAAGTTGCCAGGAGAATCTGGAAAGCATTTCAAATCCAAGGCCACATACACGATGACATTCTGTTTCCAACAAACACTATTGATACAAGTGAAAAGGCCAGAAACCCAGAATTTCTAACGAAAGTGATACTTGAAACAATAAAGAAACATCCTATGTCATATAATGAAGCTAAATTACAAAGACGACGAGCATTAGTAAAAGCATTTGGTGGCGTTGGTAAAGATGTTTTAGATGAGGTAAAGGAACTGTATAAGCAGGACTTTATTCTGTTTGATTATTCGACAAAACCTCCCACAATGGAACAATGATGACAAGGAATGCTAAACAGCTTACACACATCAAAGGGAGATAAATGAAATGAGCAGCGATTTTCTTCAAAGGTGTCCCTTATTTAAAATGAAAGAATTTGCCCCCAGAAGGAAAGATTTTTCTTAAAAATATGTGCCTTTTGGTATTGGAAAATAATATCTTCACATTCGGTGATCTCTCTTGAATGTGTATCTGTCAGAAATTACACACATATGTACTGAGCATAACAGCAGCTACGCCAATGGATAACATTATATGCCTTAAGATCGCATTTGAAGCTAGTCCTTAAGCATATAATTACATGTGCTGTAGTAGTTACGCAGCCTGTGTTCCAGTTTGATCATTTTAGGCTGCTTGTAGCAAGTTCTAGCGTTATTCCACTTAAACATAATTATTGATTAATAAAATGTACTGAAGTATGTTCAAGCTTAATCATGATTGTTAGCTGATTGCAGACTTATGATATCACTTTAAGGTAGTATGGGACCGATGGAAACGATAACCCAGAGTTTTTATAAAAGTTAGAGTTATCGTTATTTTTGCCTTAAAATGTACAAGTATTGGCATTCACAAAAAACGTGCTTATCGTTTATCAACACATCTGTATGACCAAGTATATTTAGGTCCACGCCAACGAGTTGGCGGAGCTCTATTATTTTTGGCTTGTCCGACCATCTGTCTGTCCATCTGTCTGTCCGTCCATCTTTCCGTCCTTCCGCTGGTGTGGTCACTCTAATTTAGTCATTTTCAATCAGATTTATTCCAAATATCATATATGTATTGCTTCCATCAACTCTGATTCAAATTCAAATACATGTATGGATTTTTCCGACAAATGATAATCAAGATGGTCGGCAAAATGGCCGCCGTCTATCAGTTTGCATCCATCGTGGTCACTCTTACTTAGTCTTATTTAATGGGATTTCTTCCAAATTTCATATATGGTTTGCTTCCATTAAGGTGATACAGGAACCATGTCAAAAGATAACCAGGTGTTTTTTATAAAAGTAAGAGTTATCTTTATTTATTGCCTTAAACGTACAAGTATTGGCGTTAACAAAAAAAAACAACATTTATCAAAACATCTGTATGACCAAATATATTTTGACCGTCTGGTCCAGTTTCACCCCTCAATGCGTTCCTAGTTATACTGGTCAGGCAATTCTGGTCAGAAAAGTTAATATTCATGCGTATTCAATCTATGTACTATTAGCTGATAAAGTGTCTTGCTCCATGGCACAACACTTTGACTCTGGTGATTCACTAATTAGTAATCATTCGATCCCTAGTTTAACACTCTACGAACTGAGCCACTGTGCTTATTAAGTCCGTTATCTTTGTAAATATGACGTGGATTGTGGGAGGGCTCCCTTTTTTTAGCTTGGGTGAAACCCAAGAGCAACATATTTGACACTGTGAGAGCGCTCGCCAAATGCTGGGGCGTGCCTTTGTGCTACTTTTAGCTAGCCAGTGGGGAGTGAATAATCTAATATGGCCGTTCACATATGCATGCTTGTCTTAGCATTAACTAATTGCCTTTATGAAAAGAACTTAACTCATGTATCATCCCTTCTTTACCCATTGCCACATTGGTAGAATGTTCAATTTGAGATCAAGTAGCCCCTGGTTTGAGCCCTATTGCTTGTTTATTTGTTAACTTATTTGTTAGTTCGTTTGTGTTTTTCATGGAAGTGATATAACGACATGTACCACTGGTGGTTTACAAATTTTAGTAACGCTATGTAATGACGTCCGTAATGGTTTCTCATATAATTATATGGCAACATCAAAGCATAGTTCCACGCAATTTCTAAACGCGATTTAAAAGTAGTTTGAGGGTCATACAATAAATAGAACCTAACAGTCGTGCTCCTGTATTATTAAATTTATCAAGCTTGTCACGAAAAAGTGACAAAATTCTTGGCAAGTCTCACATTTCATCTCTTTTAACAGCTCGTTTAATAACTTCAATATTTGAATCAAACATGATTTTCTATGCATTACCACCTGCTACAGCACCAGGGTGTTGTTGAAACTCAAACCTGAAAGGCGAGGATTTTGACTACCCCCGAGGGGTCTAGCAGATGATAGTGTATCAGAAAACCATTATTGCATAAGGTCATTTTCTCGCTTGAAAACTCGCAATGTCCAACATTTTCGAAATAGAACCTTTTTCCAGATCAAAGACTTGCGTCATCCTGACGACACTTCTAAAAGCGTTACTGCTGATGACGTCAATTTTGTAACGAATCCAGAATACTTAAACTGTACGTAAAGTAAAGAAAAAAGAAAAGAATAAAAGCAATAACAAAAATGCCATGAATCAACAGCACGTGAATTGCCCTCTCCCCCCCTCTCTCTCTCTCTCTCTCTCTCTCTCTCTCTCTCTCTCTCTCTCTCTCTCTCTCTAATACACTCACCCTCATTTTGGCACACACACAATCGCGCGCACACGCACACACTTATAAAGGTCTTAAGGGGTCCTAGAACGTGCCAAATGAGGAGTAGACAAATAATAGGCTTTTTTTGCACACGGACATCAACTCAAACAATACACTGTCTACGTACACGGACCTAAATTAAACAATGAAACAGGTATGGCACTCCATACCTGTTTTTTTTTCAGAGGTAAAAAAAGAAAATAACACAAAAAAGAAAAACGAGCACGATGACATATGCTTTTTAATTAATTATAAGTTTCTATGCAAAATTTCCTACAAATTAATAAGTTTTTTGTTTCTGTAGTTACATTGTGAGACATTTTTATTCTAGATTTAAACGATTCTTTGGCCTTAATGTTTTTTTACAAAATAGATTTTAGCTTAAAAAATAAGCTACGTGCATTTTTTTCGCTGTTTTTTGTGTTCTTTTATTAGCCAATAGCATGTAGCATATTCCCAGGAAAAAATATGTCATTTCTCACTTTTAGCTTTTTTAAAATATGAGAAATTGATAGTCTGAAAAACTCATATTTTACGATTTTTAAAGTTTAATAACTTTTTGAAAAGCACAGTAAGGTCCTGTTATTTTTGTCAAAATAGATGAGTTTTGAGCTATTTTTTAACATATCAAAAGATGGCAACTTTTGGACATATGCTGGTGAGTCCGGTACCACCTTAACTACATAAATTTCAACCAAACAGGAATTGACAGAAATTTGCATATAGGAGTATCTGCTAGAATATGAAAATTGCATTGATAAATTATGAGACTGTCCATACAGTCTTATTCCTGGTGCCAGCACTCACTGATAATGATGTTAATATTTAGGGGCACAGACTGAAGCAGCCAAAAATACTTTTCTACTTTTCTCCTGAGTAGTTTGTCAACGAAACTGAAAGTAGATTTGAGATTTTTAAACAAATCTATACATTGCAGATCAGATTAAAAGTAAGTAAGGGTGCAAAGATCAGGAATCGATACAATCAAGTACCACACATGACCCAGGATACCAATGGGAAAGTAACAAACTCACAGAAGGACACCACAAACGAGAGCCAAGACGTCAGTTCTTTCCCAGCAGGTGACCACAAGGCACATATAAACAAACGCATACAAAGGCATAGCAACGCAAGACAGAAAAAACATAAAAGATCCACAAAAGAAGAACCGCCTTTGAACCGTAAGTAAAATATTTTACTTGAGTGCTAAAACCGGTCAAACGGTGCACCAACCTCACCCTTAGTTCAGATGTGGATCAAGACTCATAGATGTTTGGTTTGCTTGAAATGCCCCTAACTTATCAATGCATCATCTCTTAGAACATATAAATCAAGTTATAAAAAGAAGATAAAGCAAAGATAAGGACTCAACAGTAAATAAAACTGAATACCGGAGCAAATGAATTCCAACAGGTAAACCCCGGTTGGCCTGACAAACAGCCAAAACATCAGGGCCCTACCATCTCATCACTATATAAAGTCGGAACTGTCATAGAGTCTGAAGTCCAACCCACCGGCGTGCAATTAAGGAGGAAAGCAAAGTTGCTGACCGTGATTGGGTTGACCACCAAGCATGCAATCTGTTGCAATACATTAATGTATAGCAATGTATAATTAATGTTATAGCCAATCTTTTTATAATGGGAAATTATTTCAATGAGCAGCGCTGAAAAATTATAAGAGCCAACAATCTTCTTCAATTTATACACCAAGTCACCATAGAATTCAGGTTCCGAAAGTCCCTGGCCCAAGAGAGATTAAAGTCCAACTTGGAGTTTAGATATCAAATCATAGTATCGTCTATAAAATTAAGAGAAAAGGTTTTGCGAAGTTTATGATACCGATAGCCTTGTTTCTGAGTTAACAATTTGTTGCGAGTGTTGAAGTCAGTAATATAGCTAGATGCAAGTCATGAAAAATAGTAATATTAGTAAACTGTCTTATCACTATGTGCAATCTAATATTTTCATATCAGTATTCAAAATGTCGTCTTTACATCGCTTCAGTTGCCTTTAAAGCGACTGGTTTAAACCACTTACACAGTAAAACTATCAGACTGTTTGCATTGTAACACTAACAATTAAAGTTTCCTACGTCCGATGATCCCTTGTAACAAAGAGCAACAAACATAGGCCTAAAAGCAAATTCCACAGTTGATATGCAGTCAAATATCTTTTCTTAAAGATATTTCTTGTTTCCTGTATTTCCGTTTCTAGGTCAAAAATGACAGTCAATATTGAACGAAGTTAATAACGGTCCGACAGCGGATACTTTTGATGCGTTATATTTTTTATTTTCTCAATTTTTAGATTGATATTATTAAAAAAAGAAAACATTTGCAATACATATTGACGACTGGACTCAGACTATGGTTACGTGGACTCCAAACAAAAGACATCCATGTAATTTTGACTTTGACTCGAGAAACCTCTGGCCAAGTACTGTTCAAACCATCCTGCTCAGCTACATGCTTAACTTGCTAGAATATTTAAATATTGTATGGATCTAGTTAGATTATTGCACTTTCAAGATAAGGAATAGGAAAGGTGCTGACCAGACTGCATGGATGCGCAAGCTGGTCGGCGTCATTGTTGTGCGCTCGCATCGAGGCTACATGTAACACTAAACTCTTTGCCCAATGGTTGGCTGGAGAAGCACTTTAGGGGAACCATTTTGTGCAAATGATATTCATTTTTGTAGTATTGAAAGTTTAAGCTTGCACAAAAGCTTGTCTACGCGAAGCAAGTTTAAAATTTTAAATCTGAACGAGGCATTTTCTTAACCAAATAGCAACGTAGATTTATGACACACAGCCAGACAGATAGACCCCTTAAAGCGCCAAGAAAAAAGCATCTGAAAATGTCGTCTGCTGAAGTCGTCTGCTGCAAATAATTGCCTAGCATTACTGACGACTTAAGTATAGAAGCAAACAGCGTGGATCCAGAACAGACTGCTCCTCTGATCTGGGTCCACACTGTTTGCCATAGACGCTTCTTAAACATTTCAGCAGACGACAATAGCAGACGACTTTTGTTGCGATTGGCGGATTAAGGGTTAACAGATTTTTTCTCCAACTGGCATCCCTCGGAACACACTGGTCAGGAGCTCTTACCACTTGAGATATCAGGATGGTCCAGTCACAACCACCTTGCCAACTGTCCTTGCTATAACCAATTCGGGAGGTTTTGACCTGGAGACGTCTCTGTCCGACCAAGTCATGCTTTAAGCAAGGAGCAACGTATGTTTGTGACTGACAGGCAGGACAGGGAAGGCATTTGAGCCGTGAAACAATGTGGCATTTTGACGAGTGTAGACTCAGACAAGCCTGTGGAGCCTCCTTTTAAGGTTAGGAACTCAAAATGATGTTCGGTCAGTGGCCTAAGAGTCATAGAATATTCAAGCGACTAGCAAAGGCTCTGATCAGACTGCGCGTATGCGCAGGCTGATCTGAGGCTTTGCTGGTCGCACTTACCACATTGTTGGAAATCTCGTGCCACGGCTATTTTTTTTTCAAAAATTAACACCAACTACTTTGTATTGACCACTTAAGGACGTTTTTACTTGAGGACACCTCTGCTACAGGCAACCGCTGCCTAAAAGGCACACGAAGACAGTTATAAGTGAAACCCGAAAAATACGTGTTGGATATGTAGTGCGGGGTCCAATCCGTTTATGTCACATAGAAAATGAGTTTGTAGTACTCAGTGTATATTAGCAGAAATTATGATGAAAATGGTTAGATAAAAGGTTATACTTTATATATTTGCATGTTGCCAAGGTTAAATCAAAGGCAGTTACCATTGAAGCTGTCCAAAAGTAAGACGTCATGTAAATACAAAAATTGCAGTAATTTATATCGACAACTTCCTTTCAAGATTAATTTCTCAGAGATTTTTGTATATTATCAAACAAGATTGATGCATTTAAGAAATAATTTTTATAGGGTTATATTAAGATAATTACCTTTATCTAAGGTGAATTATTAAGGTCATGAATAGTATGGGTATATTTGTTTCTTATCAATTTCACGAAGGGGGTTGTATCAAATGTTATATTTTCCTTATTAGTTAATAAAGTTTACACACATTATAGTCGATTATATTATGTGCAAGCAGCTTGTAGAAACTTATACAGAAATACGACACCGTTATTGCAAAAAAATAATTGAAAAACATATAACACTCATTTCCCACGAAAAAGGCTGAGTTAAGTTTCATTGACAGAGAAACAGGTTCTATAAATTTTTTCTGGTGATCACTAAGTCAGTCATAATGTTTAATACTAGAGGCTTAACATAATAAGAGTACAGTGACGTCACTAATTATAACTGTAATCGGAGAGTTCTATTGTCAATAAAAGGTAAAGATAAACCAAAAGCTTTGAAGCGTGACTCTATTTACAGTATTGATATGTTGTTCTAGAAAAAAGGGTTTGAGGCGTTTCTTTACATTTTACAATAAAAACTTTGACATACAAATATGTTCCAGTGGGACTGTCTCATTTTATGCTAGTACATCAATCGTTTGAAATAGAAAGACCCAAAGGTCATTGGTCAGAGGTCGTGGTACATCTGTAATCATGCATTAAGACAGGTAAACAAACTAGGATATTGGTAGTTATATCCTTACTAATGCATCAAAGCTATCATTGGGTGTCACAGACCAGTGGTCCAGTGGTTAAGTAGCGATATTTACATATGCGAACCTGTATTTTTTCTGAGGGTTCGAATCCCTGAGTTCTTATTTTCTTTTTTTTCTTTTTCTTACTCCTTCAATGGGCAGCTTGAATTATCTAGCGCTGTAACAAACAGTGGCGGATCCAGAGGGGGTTCAGAACAGATTATTTCATCTTTATAGGGATATTCAAGAAAAATGAGAGATCATCTGCAAATCGACCCCCTCTCCCTAATTTATCTGAATCTCCTCTCCTGGAGTCTTGGATCTGCCTTTTGGTTAAAAAGGCGTACATTGTGTATGTCAATATTTCAGGCTTTACAGGAAAACCAGTGAAAGGCGAGGGTTTCAACGACCCACGAGGAGTCTAGCAGATGTTAGTGTATCAGAAAACCATGTTTGATCGTTATTATTGCATTAAGTCATTTTGTCACTTGAAAACTTTGGAAAAACGCTTCGAAAAGTTCATTTTTGAATTACTATAATCGCGCGTAGAAGCATGAAGGATTCGTATGTTTTGAAAAAGCCTGTTCCAGAGCATAGACTTACGTCATCCTAACATCACTGAATTACGTTCATATCTATACACGCTACTGTTGATGACGTCATTTTTTTTGACGGCATAGAATGCGTATATGTAAAGTACAAAAGCCGTGCATCAACAGCGCGTGAATTGCCTGTTTAATACATGGGTTTTTGCCAGTTAAAACATGGTTGTTAATAGCGTACAACACGGTTTTTATGCAATAATTAAAGTTAAAATGAGTCTTCATCTACATCCACACAGTATGTTGTGTATGCGAGCGGCAAACGCTCTGGTGAGTTTGCGTGTTTCTGCAGGCTCACATGATCCTTTGATGCTCAGTATTGCGATAAAAATCAAAATCATTATTCTATGAATTTTTTATATCATGTATATATTGAAATATAAAATACTATTCGTAAAAAAAAAACAGATTTTGAAATATAGAAATTGAAAAAATAAAATATTAAAAAATATAAAGAAAAAAAACAAAAAATAAGAAAATATCTAGAATATTGAAATAAAATACTATTCGTTTGAAAAAATTAAATATAATAATTGAAAAAATAAAATATTAAAGAATATAAAGAAAAATACATAAAAAAGGAAAATAACTAGAATAAGAAAATACACAATGGAAACTAATGAAAAAAAAAAAAATAGAGCATATCAATACGCCTATAAAATGCTAAACAATGGGATTCGAACCAGTAACTTTTTACATAGCTCACGTGCATATTATTACACTTGCCTCTCTACCTACTGAGCCACCGAGGCTTTAAATGCCATGATCATTATTTATCGCTAAATCAGTACAATTGTTTTACCTGCAGTGTTATTATTTTTTCTGAATGAACTTGAATGAATGAAAAACGGTATTAAGCTGCTACACCTGTTTTCTATTGGACTCTATCCATGACGGACTTTACTCTTACTGTGATATCATTACTAATATTATGAAAGCACAGAACTGCCATATTCATGCTTATACTCAGACGGTCGTAAAAGAATAATTATGTTTTGTTTCCAAATAATATGATTGCATTATTCTTAGGATAATTCTTTACAGGATGATTCGATTGTAATATTACATTGTTACGGTGCAATAAATACAAACAATAACTAAAAGAATGATCAATTTGAGGTCACTACTGGCATCAACAACGAATAATAATATTTGAGGTTCAAATATGCCAAAATATGGTTTCGTAGTACTCATTTTTAACATTAAAGACATGTGCCTGCTTGATATCATTTGCTATGTTGCCAATCCTAAAAATGCGGTATAAGCGGGGGAAGGGGGTAATAAGACAATGCCTTATTTTCGATCATATTGTGTTACAGTACCTCTCATTTGTTCGTCGAATTCGCAGAACCAATACGCAAAAAAATGTTTTTATTTCCTTAAGGAAGGTATGTCATATTATCTGATTGATGTCAAGCAGTAAGGTTTTGAGTCTTTCACACAATACATAAGTTGAGTTTCAATGTTTATCATCTACTATGTAATGAAATACAGGAAAATATTGATTAAATTTAATGCATATATTTCACAGCAGTGAAAATATAAAAACTTGTATTTTCACAGCAGTGAAAAACAAGATTTGATATTTTCACGTGGAGAGAAACCGTAAGATTGGAATTACTTTTTTCTATTTACTCAATATGGTCTATGAGAAGCAACTCTTTATGGCATAGCTGTTTCTTTTCTAAGGGAAACAAGTATTGGCGTTTCTGATTTCTATGGAAATGTAAACAAAAAGTCACGAGTCGCTTAGAAGCTTTATAAAAGAAAGAGCTTTATAAATTCGTCTGCTACAACTAGAAAATCAAAACAAAAGCTAATGTAAAGTAAGATTCGCTTCTCTTTACCTTAAAAGATTATGGGAAATTTGTAGATAATAAAAAGAAAATTCAAATGTTTCTTTGTTAAATATATCTTTTATTTCACTCGTGAAGTGGACAATAATTATATTTCATTCGTGGCTTTGCCATTTATGAAATATAAATATTGTCCACTTCACTCCTAAATAAAAGACATATCTAACCAAAACATTTGAATATCCTCTATATATAAACCCAAATGTATATGCCATTTGATAGTGCCTTGTGACTACTATCATTATTAGTCCGATGAAAAGATATTAGCCAACCACTTTCATTTACGACTTATGACTATGTTAATGAAGATATTTTAATGAGTATAAACGTTTGCATTTCTCGGATCCTTTGAATGGAATTTTAAAGTAAAATCTTATGAAAACATGTCTATCTAAATAATCTGGAAAACGGATCCTTCAGAAATAGAGAGAACCTACAATATTAGAAAACAGCAAACTCGGTTCATTGAGTCTGTTCATAATGGAAAGTGCAATAATTCTCACGCCCCCTAGCACCGGCTTAAGCGGTATTCTGCTTTCCGTCAAAACCCAATATTCCATGAAAAAATATTAACACTGTATCGATGTACGGGGAAAAGTGCGGCACAAAACGACAGCTTTTGCGACCTTTATGATCAATTGTTTTTTTTCTGTGAAGATTTTGAAAGATGTTTGGTATACATCTTTTATCATTAGCAACAACATAATCATTCACTTATATAACTGTCATTCAAACCCACTTAATACAACTAGTTATCCGCTAAAATGTCTTCTTATGTAACATTTTATAATACAATATGGGTAAGATAACGCCTCCTAGTAGCAAACGTGAACTATATAAGAACTAAGAAATTTGCACGTAGATTTCGATGTCTTACAGTGAGCCACTTTAGTTACGCACCACCTTTTGAGGGCCCACATTTTTTGACCAAAATGCTGGAATCAAACATTCTCTATGAAAATTTACTTTTTGACATTATATCTGTTTGATGAAATCGAAAAAATATCGAAATCACTCATGCGAATCATTCGGCAATATCAAAGGCAATTTTGACAAAAATGCTCGTGCAACCTGAACTCTATATTTTCTATTTGCGTTTTGCGCTAGGAATTATCCATGTTTATCGTTGTGACAGAAAAACACCAAAAACAAATGTTTTATTCAAGTAAGACCCCTTTTTGGTCGTAGAAGTTAGTAACACTGTTACTTTTTGAGGAAATGCTCATTTTGACGTCAAATTAACGTCAGTTACAATTATCAAACAGGTTTTCTTTCGCAAATTGTTTTGTTATGAGTCACTTGTTGACATAGATGTATCAAAACACTAAAACATCTTATCGTTGACACGTCTTATAGCCTTGGTAGCAGTGAGGTCATAACTAACGTCAACACCATGACGCCAATAAATCCATCATTTTTTTACGAAAATAAACGGCGGATACATGGTTGTTTAAAATGAAATTATAAAAGAAGTGTTTTGATAACTAGTTTACTCAGAATCGTACGAAATTTCAACTTGCTTAAAAAAAGTAATAAAATCAACTTATTTCAAACCTGGGTCAGCTGATGATAACCAAAATAATAAAACGTTTAAAAAACTGATAAAGTTAACAAACTATTCCTGTCTTAGATATTGCCAAAAATAAATCGGCTCTTATCTCTGGCATTGCAGAAATTCGACCCTGAAAAAAGTGCTATGTGGCCTGAGTTTCATTCGAAATAATGCAATGTGAAATGGTGTTTTTAGGGTAGTGACCTTCAAATTCCATCTTCTCACTTGTTTCTCATCTGATCACAATACAATTTCAATGGCTAATGCAAATATAGATGCGCTTAACGCTGGTAGTCTCAGAATAAGAATAGCACCTTTCATTTCCGAGTAATTTTACATTTTATAAGTGGTGCGTAACTAAAGTGGCTCACTGTATGATCAAAATTATATTACACTTTTTAAGTATTTTTTTACAAGAGTTTGGATCGGGAGATGGCACTGAGTCGCATAAAGCATCTGGACGTCTTACTTATTTTGCTGCGAATATCGAAGGTCTTTGGTAGAAACAAATGAAATAAATTAGTATTTACTGAGGAATTTTCTTTTGATCAAGCTAATTATTTATAGGACTTGAATATTCACTTTGAATAAAACCATTGTCATTGTGACATACATTGCATGGATATCATGCGACGGTCTGCATGCTTGGTTGTACATGTATATAATTGAGCCGTGACAGGAGATTTCCAACAATGTGGTATGAGTGACCAGCGAAGCCTCAGATCAGCCTGCGCATACGGGCAGCCTGATCAGAGCCTTTGCTGGTCACTTGAATGTTTTGTGAGTGTTAAGCTACTGACTGAACATCATTTGGAGTTTCTAAGCTTAAAAGGAGACTGCACACGCCCGTTTGCGTTTGCCTCTACACTTGTCAAAATACCACATTGTTGGAAATCACATGTCACGGCTCAATATATCATGGTTTTCTATGGTTTCCTCTTTAATTACATGACAGAGGGTCAGGCCTCAGACTCAGTGAAGAAACTGACCTAAAACTTTCATCGAGGGGTTGGTGCCTGATCATTGTCTTTGGCTGGACACACTGTGGCTCAACTTGAGGTTTCCGTTAGCCCTGACTATCTATGAGTCATGAGCCATTTTTGTTTTATTTCTCTGTGATGATTCAATGCATATGCTAGGGAACATACATGCGAGCTAAACAAGTTTTATGTACCAACAGCAAAATCTAGTGCGAAGTGTAGGCGCCAGTAAAATACATAATTTTACATAAATGTAGTGGGTTCGGCGTCTGTCTGTTCTAAGGTGGTGGCTCTGTTGTTATTGATTCACTGGTTATTTGTGCGCTCACTGTTTGTGTTTTTTATTGGTCCTTGTTTTGCTATGCATTACTTAGTGACCATTCACTTTTGCGATCATCTGGCCAAGCAAGAAATAGCTGGTTGCTTTACTTTTAATGTCTTCTTGCTGTTGAGCGTCTTTGGTGCTCTGTGTCTCTTCCTCACGGTGTCGTATGTTGGGATGCAGTGTGTAATTGTGGCATTTCTTGTTCATACTTATTTACTTTTTGAGGTACATTACACATGATTGTTTTTTCTCTTTCTTATTTCCTTTTACTTTTGTATCGTTATCATTACTCTTTCACACTAGTCATGCGCTTTTTATTACATGTACCACTTATCACATGACGTCGCGTCTGGGAGTGATATAACGCCATGCAATAAAATCGATAAACAACTAGTGATTTATAGATATACGGGAAACGTTATGACGTCCATAACAACGTTGCGTACATGATGACAAAAAATATGACGTTTTTACGCCAGAAATGAAATTTTAAAGTATAATGTCATATGATAAATAGAATCTAACATTCGTGCTCATATTTTATTGAATTTATTAAACTCAGTGCGAAAAAGAGATAAAATGCTCGGCAAGCCTCGCATTTTATCTCTTTCCCCCAACTCGTTTTATAAATTCAATAAAATATGAGCACTCATGTGAGATCCTCTATTTCTTACTTACAGGTACTGAAACACTTTGTTTGTATACAATAATCACACATGTAATTGTAAAGCGGTTTTCTTGCAATGCCAAGTACACTGGTGAACACCACTGCTGTTAAATTCAGCATGGGAACTTGTGTCAGCTGTAATGCAATACGTTTATCAGTCTCCCCAATGCGCCTTGAGTAACCCCAGTATAACTCCAATGCACCGCACTTGAATTGACAGAATGTTCCAGCGTGGGAAAAGCCGAGCCAAGGAGGCAGGAGTCTAGGGCCCCCTGAAGGTGTAAGGATCGCATGGGATTTAAATGGCACTAGATGAACGATCATAGTAGGTCGCATTTCCCAGGTTGATGCAACACTACTGCCTAACCCTTTACCTGCGAGTAGCTGTATCTCTTTGCGTGCTTGATAAGAAGTTTCCATCAGCCATATTTTTGTTATATTTGTCATCTGCATTGGACAGCAAAACAAAATTGTTGTCTATTGCATGTTTTTGTGGTGTCTGTCAGGACATCCAGTGTCAGTCAGTTGGATTTAGTACAGGGCTGACTGATCTGGGTTCAAATTGCTACGAGACTGTCAAAAACTTTTATTTTGAGAACAAGGGCCTTTCACGTTACTGCTTTGATGTTATGGCCAAAACGTTTAATTATCTGGTTCTCAGGACCGCCAACCGATGTTTTCGAAATTTAAAATAATAAAAGTACCAGTTATCGATTTTGTTATTCCCGCCGACTGTCCTTTTTCGGTCCAATTAGAAATAAAACTCAGGATAATTTGCTTATTTACCTTTAATAGGCATTGCTATAAACCATCAGTGACAGTATGATAATCCGTGAAAACAGGTGTGAAAGCAATAAGTTTTGTCGGTCTGGCATACAAGAACAGAAGACAAGTATGTATTGCTTTTCAGACTCATTGTGTATTAAACTGTCATGTCAAATTACATAATGCACAATTACTCAGGTCGGCAGATTTGCTTTGATCTCGATATGGGGCTTCAGATAAGTTGGGAAAACGCAATGTCAGACTGCAAGATAATTTTGTGTATCTGAAATGTATATTAGGTCACTGATGGGTGGCAGTCTGATCAGTGACTGTTATTTTTATCTAGAAGCAATTTATAGAGCAGTCTGATCAGAAAGTTCACTATGGGGGCCCCAGGGGTTGTGGGGATCTGGGAAGAATGGCTATTTATTTTCAGGGAGCTGGAGAGCACTGGTAATTACTATCAGGGATACGGGGAGCAAGCTTAAAGTTTTGGAGATATGGGGAGCCCTGCAAAAAAGTAAAATAAAAATCGCACCTTAAAGGAAAAACCTTCATTTCGTTTGATTTTTTTAAAAAAATCTTCGGCTTCCCACAAGACCCCCTTGCAAATCTAAATGAATTTACTTTCGTGCTAACATGCTTATCTGGATTGATATTGGTGACTAGTATGGCGAATAATTTCACTATTGTGGAAAGTTACCCTTAAAGTTGTTTATCTGTAGGTTGACAATAACGTATTTTGGAACAGTCAGAATGCCCCGGATTGCACCATTTTTATTATAAGAAACCATGGGGGTGGCATTGCCCCTAGACTCCCCTAGCACAAGTCTGAATCCACATCATTACAGGGCTATCTACGCGCCTGGTATGTAATATTTGATTTAAAAAAGGAAAAGCCTCCATTTTTTTTACATTTCTTTGGCTTCTGGGGGCTATTGCCCCCAGACCCCCATTGGAAAATGTGAATGTATTTATCTTTTTACTAACGTGCGCATCTGGATTGATCTTGAAGAAAATTATGGTATAAAATTTGGGTTGTTGATTTATTATCATAAATATTGTTGATTTTTAGACGTTGATAATAACATACTTATTTTTATCATTTTATTTCAGGGGTGCATGCCCTCGGACCCCCTAGCATTAGTCTGAGTCAACATCATAACAGGGCTAACTACTCGCCTTGTATGTAATTGTCTATCTAGGTAATTAGATGGGTTTTTTTTTAATTAAAACTTTGATGAATGTAGAACAGATAAATTTGCACTTGTTGAAACTGAAGTGGGCCTAATAGCAATTATAAAAACACTTTCTATGGTTACGAAAATAAATGCTTTCACTTTGTCTAAGAAAATCTAGTTTCATATATTGGAAAAAGCCCCTCCCCCACCAGAAAACCAGATGGTCTAGCTGCTGCCCTTAATAAAAACAATCTAATCTAGAGAGCATTCCTCTATACCTACTCTATCAGGTACAGCAACAAAATTCTAAGGAAAGCCTCATACTTTGAGCTATATATCATATACTTCATTAAATTAATTATATTTCGTGTATACCGTGGCTAAGCACTATCTTTAAATGTATAACGCAAAATATATAGTGTATATTCAGCCATCTGCTCGTGTATAGCTTCATAGTTTTAAATAGGTGAATTTAATCCTTTTGAAAGAAAATACATTCTAGCTCGGACCCAATATTTTATACTGGGTCCGAGATTTAAGGGAGAGTTGGCTTATATTTTTAGGGATTTGGGGAGAAGCTGAATTAATTTTAAGGATTTGGGGAGCAAAGGAAAAATACTTTCAGGGAGCTTAGGAATTTTCTTTCTTTTCTTTCAAGGATTTGGGGAGATCAATGCATTATTTTCAGGGATCAAGTGAGCACAGACCCCCCTGGGGACCTCAATATGCATATTAAGGGGTCACAGGTCATAATTTCCAAAATTTCTTTTCCTGAGGGTCATTTTTGTCTTAACAAATACTACAGACCCTGATGAAATGCTGCTGTTGTCTGATTATATTCTTTTCATAACCGTTTGGGTAGGCCCTGATTTGGATCCAAACTGTTTGACATTCTGAATATGTTCCTGATCATGAAAGGATGTATGGATTTAAAAAAATGTCAGTAGATGACAAAAATCATGAAATATCCAGCTTACAAAAGAGCTGGGCAGAGTTATTGACTTTGTTTGTTTTGTTGCTTTACGTCCCAATCAAGAGCTATGGTCATGGTGGGACGGTCAGTTCACCTAACCACACTTTTTCCTGGGCAAGCTTGAACGTTAGCCAGTGATTCGTGCAAATACTTTTGCTTGTAACTGACAACAACCCTTCTTGAATGCATTGGCGGAAGGGAGGAGAATGACCATAGAAATTATTTCATGATCAATTTCCACGAAAGTATGGGACCCACCGGGATTGAACTCGCTACCCCTGGATATGCAGATAGACACGCATCTGTAGCTAGACACGTTCATGACTTGGGTACGCGGACCAGTGCAGGATTATTGAAGGAGAATTATAAAAGTACTTTTCTGCATTAACTATCACATCTTTCTGTCTGGCCCTCGCTTCGGCAGGAGTAACCATATCTAAATTACCGTTGGGTTCTTTATCATGCACAAGGGGTGCCTTTCCGTGCACAGGGGGCATCCAGTTATCGTCCCAATTCGACGGACGATGCACTTATCTAGTGTCATCCCTGCAAATGACACTAGAGAAAGCGTGCTTGGACACCGAAATTTTCCTCGCTGCGAGTGGAGATCAAACCTGGGACCTCTTGCATCAGATACAATTGTGCAATCCACTGAGCTAGTCTGACCACACTTATGAGAGAACATATAAATAGTAAAATAATAATTCAACAAAGGATTGTTTGTAGCTGCCAGTATTTGTATTGTGGTACTTGAATGATTTTACAATTCATAGATGGGTAACTAGATGTGAAACTGGTATATGGTACCGTTTATAATTTTTTAATGTAGACTGGCCCCAGCCCTGAAACACTGATATCTCAGGGAAAACCCTCATACTGTAACAAAACTACTGTATCATCTGAGGCTGTCAGGAAGTGCCATTTTAATGAGAACTTAAATACTTGTAGAATATGATATTTTTCTGATATATCAATGTTACAGGATAGGAGTACAGACCCCATTCCCGTTTGTCTAATTTTGATAGAGGATGTCTGTCCATAATTACATTGAATTTGGAACAGTGGTTAAGGAGGAGATTTCTATTTTTAGCTTTGGTGGCCATTTTGTTCAGTCAAGGGGAAAAGTTTATGAAATTTTGAAACTAGTTTAAGCCGTCCAGTACTTTTCTTAATGACCGCTTCAAGGCGGAGCTTCATATTTGTGTTTGTCTTTGGCATATTGTTGAGCCTATGTCTTGCAGTTTTGTGGTCATCTGATAAGAAAGGGAGGATCTCTTGCCTGTTTTCTTGAATTATGTCACTCCTATTTGGTGTCCTAGGTCAGGTGTGGTACTGAATTGTATCAATTCCTGATCTTTGCCTTCTTCCTAACTTTGGTAGAGGGCATATTCTGTGGAAAAATTTCAATTTCGTTGCAATTATTTGCAATATTCATATTTCTGAACTCAAGCACTTCTTAGGATGAACATTCATGACCCGGTTTGTGCAGTCTAGCTAGACATCATTTGTGCTTATTCAAATAAATGTTATTATTCTTTCTCTTCGAAACCCAATGATCTCAAGTTGATCATTCTTACAATAAGCCACTGTACTCCCCTTATCTAATATTGAATGACAACCAAAGAAATACAGAGATGCCTACTCTGATCTCAGCGGTGAAGTTTCAATGTGATAGATTACTGCGTTTTCCAGTTTTTCGTAGCTTGTGATAAGGATTCCAAGACTGGTATCAGACCAGTAAATAGAGTAGTAGTAAAATTCAAAACATTTACCTTACCAAACACTACCTTTGTGTGCCAGTTTACACCAAAAGTGTATTTTGGTCAATGGGAATTACAGAGCTTTCAGTTAGCATAGCCTGAAATCCCCCACACCTCCCACAGGGTCATAATCTCTCCAATCAGATAATAATACATGCTTAATTAGTGTATCTAAAGGTAATTTTTGACCTCAGAAGATTCAAAGATTGGACGAGTTTAATTAGTAACATGTGAATAGTTACTCAGATGGTAGTGGTTATCTTAAATCGAATCATTACTTGATGTGTTATTGATGTTGAACAGAAACGTGATACTTCACCCATCTTTCAATTTTATGTTACTTTGACCTGTCTGAGGTTAAAATTTATCAACACTTGAATATTGCACCTTGGGTGGTTTCCTAGGGTTTATAGGGCAGTAGTTCATGAGGAAAACTGGGCAAACTATCCTTTTAAAAGGAAACTTTATTAACCCTTTGTATAATAATGACGCCTAGACCCAGATAAAATACAGCATAATGCGGCATTTCACAGGGTTCTACACTATTTGTTAAGACAAAAACAATTTCAGAGAATGAAATGCAATTTTCATTGGAAATTATAACCTGTAACCCCTCGATATATACAATGGACAATCTCAAGTTTATTTATCAAATCAGACAGCAGAATCCTTTATTTCATATAACTTAAAAGATTAATATAATTTCTTTACTAAAGCAAAGGGAAATAAAGATAGGCCTCCAGATAAGAATATGTATTTGAAAATTATTTTTCTTATTTCTCAATCAAAACATATGTTGTGGGTACTCAAAAGAACCGTCTCAAGTAGACGGTTCTTTTGAGCACCCAAAACACATGTTTAAATTGATGACATATGTTGTGGGTACTCAAAGGAACCGTCTCAAGGAGACGGTTCTTTTGAGCACCCAAAACACATGTTTAAATTGATGGGAAAGAAAATTAAGGTGACTTTGTGGGCACCTGCTGGGAAAGGGCTGACCTCTTGGCTCTCGTTTGTGGTGTCTTCTGTGAGTTTGTCACTTTCCCATTGGTATCCTGGGTCAGGTGTGGTACTTGATTGTATCGATTCCTGATCTTTGCACCATTACTTACTTTTAAGTAAGAAAAATAAGGTAATTTAAGGTGAACACTATCCTTATCTGGACCTTTGGTAATATTCTTAAGAACGGCTGCATGTGAGAACATTTTGCGTTCCATATTTGTCTGAGTGCAACTGTGGTCACACTGTGTACCATAGCTAATCTGATGTGATTTCTATAGATGCAAATACGAAACCATGAGAATTGTGAATTAAACACAGGCATGTCCTTCACACTGTATCCTAGGCGTTGTATGCACAAGCCCACATACACGTCTTCCAAATGGAAGAAAGGCACATAAGGTGATATCTTGTAGATTAGATTTACAACATGCATGCTTGTTAGGTAACCGGTTCCTGTACAGAAATCAGAGTAGTAATTTTGTGGATAACTGCTATTTGAGGCAAACCATTTTGATTTCCGGTCACGATTCGGTTTCTTCATCTGAAAACACTTCCCAACTATGTTGGTCTGTAAGAGAACAGAATAATTAAGCGCTAAATTCAAAACATTTGGAACGTTAACAAACATATCATCATCAGTTTTCATGACAAATTTTGCAGCAGCACACTTAGTAGCTGCCCATTTAAATCCCATTATTGTCTTGTAGGTCAAATTTCCATAAGAATCAATAAAGTCTTCCTTAATAAAGTCTTTGAACTGATCGTTTTCTTTCGCTATACTGTCTCGTAATTTGGTATTCGCAACTTCTCCTAATAAGAATGCATACCGTACTTGACCAGTGTTGTTTTTGCTTATTGTCAACCATGTTTCTCGTAAAGAATTCCTTTGTAATTTGTTCTTATGTGAAGTCAAAATGAGTAATAGTAGTGTAATGTCAGTCGCATATGTATGAAGTTTGCAAATATCGTCGTTTTCTATTTTGTATTTGAAGTCGTGTCTGAAGCAACGATTGCACCTAGTTTGTCTTTGCCACGCTCCACCGTTTCTAACAATATTTCCAAATATGTCAACGTCCAAGTTGTCTTTGTTGTCTTCTTTCATATCATATACCTTACTAGAATCATTCACCAGCATATCGGATGATTTGGAGACTGAGTGAAACTTATGGTCGTTGCTACTGGAATTATTGGAAGCAGTTGTCACATTGTGGTGATTGGTAGAAAATTTCCATGCTCCTCGTGTGCTTTCTCGATATTCTACGACTGTGAGGTGTTTGTCTTTCATGGGCGAATATTGTCTTACTTGGAGTCTAAAATGCTGAGATCCATGGTCTAGCGGTACAGACGTCGAAATAATGAAGCATGTTAAAACAAAAGCTGTAAGAACCAGCAGGCAGATAATTTCTGTTCTCACAGAGAAGAACCTCCATCTCACATGTGTGAACGCTGTTGTCTTTAACAGATATTTCTTTAGGTTCATAAGGTAAGACTTTACATACGTTTTCAGCCCCAAACTCCTAACTGAACGGTCATTCTTTTTCATTTTATTATATTCAGCAGCTTCTCTTATACTTAAATGGTAGCTCCTAACTTAGTACTAAGTCATTTCCTTTAGATCAAATGTCAATAGTTCCACCAGCTTTAGCTGTATATATACTTTCTGTGCTAATGTCCACACAGTGTTAGTCTCTAATCCATTCTTCATGAATATGCATTCTAAGCTCAACCAAATATGAATAATCACATTAATAAATGTTCACGTTTGTACCTAGAACAAAGATATTACTTGTCATGTCATCTGGTGTAGAATTATATCTAATCATTTTTCCATAAGCATACAGAGTATACCCTGTTTAGGCAGCTCTTACAAGAGCTGCCTGATCTGGGTCTGTTCTGTTTAAAAAAGTGTTATAAGTCTTATCTATGAGGTAAAAATTAAACAGTTATTTCATTCGCCTCACCAGCTTTATCTATACATAAACTTTAGTTTCCACTTTCAAAACTGAGCCTCGTCCTGAAATGAAATGTCACTAGTTTCATAAGCTGTAGTAATACACGCACTTGTAGTCCCAAACTCACCACAGAGTCATTTATATTATATACATGTACTTTAATAGATTCACCAGCTTTCCTTTTACTCAAAGTATAGTTTCTACATTTGGAATTTAGCCACGTCCTTTTGCTGAAATGTCATTTTTCCATTAGCTGTAGTAATACATGTACATTTCTAAACTCACGACATTTTTATTATATACATGTACTTCCCTAGATTTACAAGCTTTACTTGTACTTAAATTCTAGTTCCTAAATTTAGGACTGAACTATTTTCTATCGCTGGAATATCATTAATTGCTATACATATTTTTTTCAGCTCCAAAGTCAACAATGAGTCATTCTCGTAACTTAAACATTTTTTCTCATTTAATTGTTCAGCTATACCTATATGTTAAATTTAGTTCCAAATTCAGGACTGACCATTTCCTTTAGATGAAATGTCATTAGTTCCAACAGCTTAAGATATGAATGCACCTGTAAACGAAGTTTCAACCTCACCACGGAGTCACTATACTTTAATTATATTCACCAGTTTTCTTTTTACTGAAAGTATAGTTTCCACATTCGGAACTGAGCTACGTCCTTTTGCCGTAATGTCATTAGTTCCATTTGCTCTAGTAATACATGCATATGTAGTTTCAAACGCATGACTGAGTCATTTTCTTTAACATTCATGCCGTAAGATTCACCAGCTTTCCTTGTACTTAAAATCAATACTGAACCATTTCATTTCTCTGAAATATCATCAGTTTCTATACATATTTTTCAGCTCTAAAGTCATCACTGAGTCATTCTCTTAACTAAAGCAGTTTTTTCTCGTTTAATTATTCTGCTTTACATATTAATAAAATTTAGAACCAAATTCAGGACTGCGAAAATTATTTCCTTTAGATGAAATGTCATTAAAACCAGCTGCTTAAGCTATAAATGCACCTGTGGTTCCAAACTCACTACTGAGACATTTTTTTATTATATACTTCATTAGGTTCACCAGTTTTCATTTAACTCAAAGTATAGCTTCAAACTCAGGGCTGAGCCATGTACTGTAACTGAAATGCCGATTATTCCACAAGTTTATCTGCACATACACGTTCATCTCCAATCTCACCATTGAATCAATCTCTCTAATATTCATTCCTTTAACTGAAATGCTGTTAGTTCCATCATCTATAGCTCTACAAATACCTTTATTTCAAAACTCAGCACCGAGATACTTTCTTTAACCCTAAAAGCGCCTACATAAATGCATCTGAAAATGTCATCTGCTTAAGTTATCTGCTGCATACTCTTGCTAAACCAGCGACTAATGTAAGTATAAAGGCAAAAAGTGTGGACCTAGATCAGACTGCACCTATAGGAGCAGTCTGATCTGGGACTACACTTTTTGTCCAAGATGCTTCTTACTAGGCTTTTCGACAGACAACAAAGTAGACAATGTTTGTTGTGATTGGGTGTTTAAGGGTTAACATTCACTTCATCAGCTGCTGTATATTTATACATGCATTTAGTTAGAAACTCAGAACTCAAACGCCGCTGACGCAACAAGTGAAAGTTCATCGAGTTTTGGCTCAAACAGGTGTTGTATTTATCCGTAACCATGGTAGCAAGAAATTTTTCTTTTACACAAGCATATAGGATGAACTAATACTGACATATAAACATTTTTTTTCTTAAAAATAGTTTCTCCATCCAATAAAAATCCACTCCTTTGACTACTGTTTAAAATGTCAGTAAATGTCACCTTTTGTTTTAATGTATTCCACTTATTCATTTATCTAGTTTACATATATATTTATTTATCTATCAAAGTGGACAGCAGAACTAGCGACCATGTATCTCTCTCAAACAAATTTACTACTGTAACACTAGTTAATTATATGATAATTACATGAAATGTGAATTATTAACGAGTGTATAAAACATTAACATTTGGCAACATTTGGTCTCGTTAAAAAATCTAGAAAATGATAACTTAGCATTGATATATGGAAATGGTTGAAACGAAATGATAAAAGTTGAAATAATTCATTAAACATAAACTGTTTGACTTGTGGCTGATTTCTTTTAAAGCAGGTGCATTTTGGTAGCTTGACGTAGCTGATTCCACAATTGAGATGCAGTGCACGAGGTCAAGCAATCAAATACTGCTGCCTTCCATCTAGGACTGCTTAAGAGCCGTTCTATGTGGACCTTGCAGTGGTTCATGCCACCAATAAATACTAAGATCGTTATATTTGAATAATTCCCCCTTTCTGGAGCGCTAAAACTTAAGCCAGGTGCTCGCCCTCTGGTTCCCTAGAAGTATAGATGGCTGCTTGGCAACACTAAGACAGAGCAATATGTAACTTCGTACTTATGCAGGCTTGTTTGTATCTCTTGTTTTGCGGACTCCAGATGTGACAAGTTAGGTAGAAATCGTATATTCCAGTGGTTTTATGTGCCATATAAAATTCGCAAATTTAGGATTTGGATTTCATTTATAACATACAGACGATATATAAACGAAAACATTATGCCAAAAATACTCACTCGAGCAATATATTAAAAAAAAGCGAATAAAGTTGAATCCAACGAGTTGATAGTATTTAGATTTAATTCCATTAAGTTATTAAATTTGTTTATTATCAGGTAGATTTATCATTGGCTCTTTGAGCGCAGGGTGAGTGGTCGTTAAATTCACGCATTCTATCAAGAGTTGTTTCGCTTACTAGTCGTACCTTGTAACAGTTATGTGCATTTCCTCTCGGAAGATGACCACTGCATATTGACAAACATTGCAGTTTAAACAGACCCATCCTTACAACCCTCCCATGGGTATGAACGAACCAGGCGGGTGAATATCATTTAGGATAGGCCTGTGGGGTTGCGTGCTACTGTTTTTCTTTCTATTACAGGTGTTATCCAACATTCACAGCAGACGTTTCTATTCTATCATGACGGTAATACAGATCGCGACACATGGATGAGTCAAGATCTGCCTCAGAAAAAAGTTGACAAATCTGTTGTTTAAGCTCTCAATTTGTTTATTGTTATAATCAGTCAACCCTCTTTACAACGACACTGTTTGTCCCCAAATATTTTGACGTTTATCTGAATTTCTTTTGTAACGAATTCAAATTTAAGCTTAACTGGTACATTTGGGCAAATACAATTGACGTTGTAAAGAATTTAGCTGTTATAAAGATGTCGCTATAAAGAGTTTTCACTGTAATCAGTCAGGAGATCTTCATTACAGTTTATTACGAGAAAGTTGAAGAATCTGCACGCGAAAGTTGAAAAATCTGTTGGTAAAATTCTCAGTTTGTTAATCGTTATAACCAGATAGGGGACTCTAAGTTTGTTAATAGTTATAATCAGACAGCAGATATTAATTACAGTATATTACGCTGGCTGATGTGTGGCAGTTTTGATTGTCTGTTGCCAAATTCAAGATTTGGTTGTGTGCCCCACCGAACCATGCAATAATAAGATGTTGGTTTGAGTTAAAACGTTGACGTTACATTGATCTGTTGTGAATTGTTGAATTAACAATATGAAGTGTAAACTTTCAGTTGAAACGTTGAGTTGCCAGTTGCCAAGAGTTGATAGATGCTGTTGAAACATTGAGTTGATATAGTTTTTAATAGTTGAAGAACAGTTGATAGTTGATGTTAAACGAAACAATAAACCTTGGGTTCTTTCCATTGTTTGCCCAACTAGGTTCGGCTGTGCTGCATTTTGAAAGCAATCAAAGAACATAATATATATGTACAAAAAGGCTGTAGACATGTATTTTATCATAGGACACAAATTAGTGGGGACCGCCAGTGACCATTCAGCCTCTAAATGTTTATGGACACTGAACTAATTATTTATCCCATAGACCCCAATGGTGCAACCCTAGTTTTTGACAGTTTATTCTGCAACTCACAGCACATGTGGGGCATCACCATATGCATTAAATTCAAGCCAAAACATGAATAAGGGGAAAAAGAAAGGAAAAAATACCTCCATCTGCTCTTTTTCAACTAATGCGTGTTGTTTAATGGCTGCCATATTTTTGGAAAACCCAACCAACTTCAAATTAGAAATCACTTTTTTACTTTTTGGTCCAGAAAAACACAATATAAATGCATCTGTTAGTAAACTATACACCAAATAGAAGTAAATTAAATTTTGCATCTGCTAGAGAGGAAAAATTTTTTTACTTGAGCATTATCATCAAAATAGACACATCCATCGACAAATAACAGCCTCGGAGCTCCTCTTAGTTTTTGACTCAAGGGATGTGTTCATATAATTAGTTCCCGGTCCCCTATACTAGAACCAAATTCCTTCAATTCCATAAATAAACCCCCAAAGTTAATGTTTAGGGTCTTCCTACATTAGCTTTCAATTTTCACAATCATTCATTGATCTCACTTTTTTCGACAGGTTGACAAAAAGTTGAGTCAGGGCTCTGCAGACACGTTGGATAAAAGGCAATTCTGAGAAAAACATTTGGAAGTAATATCCCGCTGCTGTCAAGGGTGTTCCTTTAGCATGACTATTGAAACTAACCAGAATTCTGAACCTACATAGGTACTAAAACGCATCATAGGATGTAAAAATACATTTTTCGATAGACAATAGAGCCGATTTAGAATGTCTACCTCCATTAGAGAAGCAAAAAAGGGATATTTTTGTCAATTTGGGGTCAGGTTCAGTCAAATGAGGGGAAGAATGTCAGGTTAAGGCCTCAGAAGTAGAAACTACCCTTTAATATGCCCAGATATTATGCAAAAAGTGGATTTGAAGGAAAATTGACAACCCACAGGTGTCAAAATGGTGAATGGCATTGTTTTGGCCAACAATTTTTACATTTTCTGTGAATAGGATGACTTTTTTTCTTAAAATCAGGACCAAATCGGCATAAAAACTTCCAATTTGATAAACCTCTGTTTGGGTAAAATCTGTTTTCAATTTGCAGAAAAAACCGCTGTAAATGTTCCAGGGTGACTACTTATGCACCCCATCCCCTCCCTAAAACACATAGAATCTAAAAACATGCATGTTTGAACTTTTGGGAACAAGCTGGGGCCAGAATTATTTCATTTCAGCTTTAAACTTGTGAAATACTCACTTAAACCATTCATTTGACTCCTCTGGCTTCTCTCTTAGTGAGAAAAATGAACATGTTCTCAAAAGTGACACAAATGACCTTGTAAATGTAAACAACCTACTTTCGGTAAGGGCACCGTGAACTCATTATTTATCCAATAGACCCCAATGGTGCAACCCTAGTATTTGACGGTTTATTCTGCACCTCACAACACATGTGGGGCATCACCATATGCCTTAAATTCAAAGGGGGAAAAGAAAGGAAAAACATACCTTCACCCGCTCTTTTTCAACTACTCATGTTGTTTAATGGCTGCCATATTTTTGGAAATGCCCGACCCACTTCAAATTAGAAAGCACTATTTTAACATTTTGGTCAAGAAAAACACAATATAAATGCATCTGGTAGTAAACCATACACCAATTAGAAGAAAATTAAAGTTTGCATCTACTAGAGAGATTTAAGCATTATCATCCAATTTGACACATCCATCGCCAAATATCCTCTCAGTTTTTGACTAATGGGATATGTTGATATAATTAGTTCTCGGTCCCCTTAAAAGGCTAATTACTGCGCATGTCTGTCCCAGATTTAACATCTTTAACCTACTGTTAACTTGTGATTTTAAGGTTTAATATTCGACAGAGCCAGCTTTGTTAGTCTTCGTGTACGTGCTTTATTTTCAGTCGAACAGCTAAAGAATTCTTGATGCGTTCAAAAGACTACAAGTTTGGACGAATACTACCGTTGAGCTAACGAACCATTGTTAACAAACAGTTCGAATTGCGGTCAGTTACGAGCCGTTAACGTTTTGCCGACGCACAAACCGTTCGCATTGCGTTAATGATGATCGAACTTTTTTGTGCATGAGCAAATATCTTCGACGCACTGTGCGAACAACAACGTTCAGGAACGTTCTTATGAAAACGACCTTAATCGTTCTGCCGACGCACAAACCGTTCGCATTGCGTTCAGTGAACGAACCCTCTGCATAGCGAATGTCGAACTTTTTGGTGCATGCACAAAAATCTTCGAAACACTGTGTGAGCTAACGACCTTTAACGCACGCTAGCGTGTAGCAACAATTGTCAAAATATGCAGAACGAACGCTGTGGCAATTCGTATATAGTGTAAAGGCCGCTTAAATCTCCAGCAATACACTTAGTCCATCTCTGTTCGAGCTTTCTTTCCCTTCAAAATTGAAGTCCTTCTCTTGGTCCCTCAAGCACTCGTTTACTGCCTCTGTTAGGACTATTTTCTCATTGTGTGTAGTTTGACCAGAAATTACATACGTACTGTAGATTCGGGAATTTTCGCTAGAATTTTATTTTTGCGAATAGCATTAAAAGACACATTAGTGATGTGAAAAATTCGCGATAAAGGCAAGATTTACCTATATCAATAAACGACTGAGTGATTTTGCCATTTCGCGAGGGTTTTATTTACACGAAACTTCGCATATACGAAGTTTCGCGAAAATAAAGTCCTCGCGAAAATTTCCGAATTTACAGTATGCCCAAACCAATGCCAAGGTATCACACAGCATATGCAAAAAGAGATGGACTATATACTAACAATATAATCATGGGGAGGTCAAGTCATATATGCTACCCCAACAATTCTATGAATAGACCCGTTATATCGGCTTAATTCTGCTTTGGCTGGAAAACCCATCAACGTTGGAATTTAACATTTCTTTCAATTTTCCAGCAGGCCTAAATTTAAAACTTGCAAGACAGTTCATCATCACGTTATTTCGCCTGGTATAATCAGAGTATTCACCTATTGGTTAGCTGTGTATAAACTGCAAGCTGATACGTAAGAACTAATGACAAATTAATGGGTTGTAAATGGGTTATCCAGAGAGTAGATAAGCCATATAAATAGCTGAATCTGAGCTTGGATCACTACAGTAATTATGTTTCATATTTGGATGCGGCAGGTAGAATAATAAGATTCGATAGTTTCAACCATAATTCGTAGTAGACCAAGGGCCAATAATGGAACCTACCACACAGGTTTTTGTGACATCTATATATTCTTGAAGCTAAGGGTATATGTTAACGAATCCTGGTTGTTGGACAGATAAGCCAACTGTAGGCATGTTTCCATGGCAACCACTAAAATTTTGATTTTTTAGTATTAATCCAATTATTCCAAAGAAAACCTTGTTTATAATGTTTTTAAATCAGTCTAAGAAGTGCTAAAATTTTCTCTAAATGTTTATTACAGGGCCTGCATCTTACATTTATGATTTGCATGTATGCATACCCATGAATATAAATTAAAATCTTAAAAAAACATGCGGAATTTGTTAAAAAAAAGGATTTTTCAACACATGAGTATGATATCTTTTTTATTTTTGGTATTTAAATGTTGAAAATGATACAAAATGAAACCAAGTCATTTATTGTTTCATTAACAGTTTAAAAGATACACAATACACAACATTCTTAAGTATAACAAAAAAGTTGGTGAGGTAAAATGATCCCCAAAATAAGAAAACTTGAACTTTGTCCGTAAAAGGTTTTTTATGACTTACACAGATAATTTTCACAATCATATTTAAACTATATATTCTGTGCACATAAGTGTCCCAGGTTTAGTATGAATGTATCGAATCCTGATCTTTGCATTCTTCCTTAATATAAAAATACTGTTTTTAAATATAGAATATATTTAATGATTTAAGTGTGATTCAAAACTTTTATAACAACCATCGATTATTTAAGGACCAATTCATGACCCCTACTCCAATATCTGAAGTCACAATTTTGCTTTTTTGTCGCTTTTTCATGCTTAACCTTCCTGCCAATTGACATGTTTCAAAAGTCATGGAGCTTTACAGAATAGTTACTTTATGTTGTAGTTATTTGAGGTAAAGCAAGGCTCTAACATGATAATCATGGTGAAGATCCTAGTCAGTCAACAAATGTTTGGCTTCCTGGCTGTCTGTGCCCCACAATGTTGTCTCAAGGATGCTGTAAAGGTTCTATTCTATGACCAACTACGTGTCATTCCCAGCATCAGCATCCCCCATCACATATGATTGTAATGACCGTAGAGGCAGTACAGGCTCAAGTTACAAAGAGGTACATGGCGGCTGAGGGTATGAGAGAATCCTGGAATATGCAATGGCTTATGACCTGCTCCTCTGTAACATGAACCCCAAGAAATGTAACTGTCACCGCATTACATACAGGTCAGGTAGTACAGACTGTATTATTTCATAAGAACCTGTGCAGTCTTGTTACTGATGTGATGGTTATCGCTGGAGAGGTGGTTGCTCTGCAGCATCAGCTGGTAAGCGACATGTTGAGTGATATGCTGCCCCAAATCAAGTCCCAATTCACCCCCCCTTACCTGTCCAAAAGTGTAGAGATGGCAAGGGCCAAACTGACTGTGGGCAAAGTTTCATTGTCCGGAATTACAAGGGTGATAAAGGTGATGCTCAGGACGGAGGCAACTATCAAGGCCTCAAGGGTGATGCTCTGGACAGAGACAACTATTGAGCGTATAACATTGGTGAACAACCATGAAGATCCTACAAAGAACTGTTGATGGCCTGGTGTCTATTGGTGACTCCCAGTCGGGCTTAGTCCCAGAAAGAGGCACTACAGATGATGCAATCTTTGTGGATCAGCAAATGCTGAGAAATGCATAGCAGTGAACAAACATATTTATATGGCTTTACTGGTCCTAGAGAAGGCATTTAACTGTGTCCCTGGAACATTTATCTGGTGGGAGCTGAGGCAGCTAAGTTGCCCAAGGAGTAACCAACAATGTGCAAAGGGATGTATATGTAGTTTATGGCTACAGCCAAGAGTTTAGAGATATTTATCCTAGCTTAGTACTGGTTCAACCCAGGAAGACCCGTCCCTGTTTAACTGAAAGATTGTTAATGGGACGTAAAGAATCAAATCAAAACAAACAGCCAAGAGTTTATGGTGAATGCTGGGGTCCACCATGGCTATGTGCTTAGTCCTCTGCTCTTCATCATTGTGCTTGAGGCATTGTCACGTGTGTTACGCTCTGTAGCTCCCCGGGAGGACATCTATGCAGATCATCTTGTCATCATTACTGAATCGCTGGAGGAACATGTCAGGAGGCTTTGATACAGAAAAAAAAGCCAAAGAGGAGAAGGGGTTGAGGCTAAATGCACATGGTGTGCAGTACAGGCCTGGACCTCCTACAGAGTTCAGGTAGGTTCCAATGTAAGGTCTTTCATACAGGAGCGGGCAATAACAGGATCTACTGAACATAACTTTCATAATAGGTGTACATGGGGCAGAGGAACTATTGAGGACAGACCGCAGAGTGCTTGATTAAGGTTGGACCTAATAAGCTGGAGACGGTAGCTCCCTTCTGCTACCTGGGTGACATGCTTTCCATTGACAGAGGCTGTGAGCTGGCAGTCAGTACTTATGTTAAAGCGGCTAGAAAGACGCTCAGGGAACACATCCCGGCACCCCTCTTGCAAGTCCTGTGGTCATGTCTACTGCTTTTGCACGTGGAGCACCGTCCTCCATGCCAGTGAAACTTGGCCGTTGACCAAGCAGAACCTTCAGCAATTTCAGCACAGGGCTGGGCCATAATCAGACACATCTTCAATATCATGCCACATCATAGGATGTGGCCACAGTAAGGTCAAGAGAATTACTGGTAAAGCTTGAGCTGGAGGAATTTGACCTCATTTTGAGAGAGATATGGCTAACTTCTTTGGACATGTGGAACATTCTAGTGGTGCATTCAGTCAGCATGTGATATACACATTGATGGAAGGAGCAGGCAGGAGGGGGGGGGGCGCTTACATGGAAACAACTAACAGAGAACGACTGTCATGAGTGGAAGCTCAATGTGCAACAGTCGATCCCATAGAAAGAAACATCGAGAAATAAGGTGTGATATCTTCTATTCATGCAGCAAGCCAGCTACCTTCAGGCAAATGTGAACCACGCAAATGCTTTTTCGTAGTTTTCTTTACCATTAATATTATATAAGAAGCTCGATTTAATATTTATGATCGACATAATAAGGAGCATTGTACATGTAACAAAATAAATGACAAAACCTCATACATGTATGTTCATATTACGAAATATTGATAATGCAAAATCACTGGCAAAACTTTGTGGACGCTGTTGCTACAAAATCTTACAGGACAATTTCTTTCTCCTTCAAGTGCATTAAGCTTGGAATTTAAATGTATTATTTATATCATTAACAGTAATCTACAATATAAGGTTCCATATATCTGTAGTAGAATAAATTCCAAGGGGTTACTATGTCTATCTTCCTCAGCTAACTCCAATATATACAGCCTACTGGGAATCTGGATTCTGGTGTGCTTTTAATTTATTACCGGGAGTACCACGAGTTCCCATCAAGGACACGACTATTACAGCAAACAAATCATAGATATGTTAAGAAATTGTTATCCTTTGTAAAACTATCTAAATAACTATATTCAGTGTTTTTGCAAACTGTGGCATCATGTATATTAGAAAAATTAGTTTGTTGAATGTATAATATGGCTTTATTGGCTATTTTGTAGGTTACAAGGGCATAACCCATACAGTTTTCAAAGAAGGGTTATCTTTTCTTATTCAAATCTATAAATTAACACAATCTATTACTCTAAAGCTATGGGGTTTGCAAATTTGTAAATTTGGACTCCGCATTCCCATATATATAAATTCAACCCCCCAAAAATATGTGGAAATTAGGGGGCAGATAATCAATTTCATACAATAGGTTTATCCAGCATCCATTTTTCATCCAACAAGTGACATTCAATGCGGAAGAAAGTAAGCTTTACAGTGATATAAGTGCCATAAAATCCCACTAGGGGGGACCTAGGATACAGTGGGCCCTAAGTCTATAGTGTGAATATTTAGCTCACTATTTTCGACTGATAAGTGTGAGGTAACATGGTGTATCTCACGCGTATACAGATATTTTGATTGATACAAAATTTGAAATGATGTCCAACGATATGGTTTATCAGGCCTTGAGGGCCAACTTAATTTCTCACGCCCAGAGATGGGGACATCCGAATATGGGTACAACCAGGTTTGGATGATCCCATTTTATCTCACATAGGGGTGTCACAAACAGATAGGCGTATAGACAGCTCATTGCGACACAACTGGCGGTGAATTGACGTAAATACGACACTTGTTTCGTAGATGAAGCATCAGAGGTGCGATCCTCCAAATGTCCAATCAACTAGACAATAATTTCTACCTAAGCTGCATGTTTTGATACTATCAGGCCACTGGCTGGATATAGTTTACTTCCCCCAGGGGAAATTTTGTAGGCCATATTTTTCTTAAAGCCTAATGTCTTGCAAGGACTTTGCAACATGTAAGCCCTCTGACAATGGCAGCGTTAAGCTGTAACAGCCTGTTACGTATGTTACCCTACAAAATATTTGATAATTAAAATTATTTTTTAGACTACTGAAAAGTGCAAAAGATAAGGTAAGATTTCCAAATTGGTTATATAATCTAAGTAAGCTTCTACTGAGCCACAGACAGAGACCTTTAAAATATATATGGTCACCCCAGATGTACTACTGTACGTTACATTTTTTCATTGAACCCCCTTTCAAATGATAAATGATTCTAATATAGTTTGTCTTAATTTTTTTTGAAAGCAAATTATGTTCAGTAGTTTGGTATGATGTCCAAGACTTTTTATTAACCATTTCAAAACTGCAAACATTATGTTCCTATCATATATACTTTTTGAGTTATTAGATGTTGAACATGGTAGCCCCATATCATACAAAAATCATTAAAATGTCAAAAGTAAATTCTCTAGATCTTGAGCTGCCTATAGACCCCCTCCCCCCAGGGGGAATTTGCACACTATAATTTCCTAATACTACATTTTATAAGCCACAAAATGAAATATGTTAACCCTCTGAGAGTGCCAGAGTTAACGTGTAACATCACGTTAAGTACGTTACCCACAAAATAGCATTAAATTTCCTGATAATATCTCCAACCTGACATAGTCACACTTGTTTGCAGTCTGACACATGTTTAAAACCTTCATGTTACACAGTTACACAGTTGTAGCATTCATTTTGTAAATATCGTTAGTTTTAGCCGTTATATACGTTACTTAGTGGTTCATTTGTAATATCCAATTATCAGTATGACCGTTATTGACTATACTTGTATTATATCCATCAGTGAATATAGCAAATCTATAAGGCTACTATTCAAATTAATTAAGGCTCCTTATTATGGTATCTTGCACTATTTTTACAGCCCCAGGTTACATATGTTACCTTCAGAATACCACTTAACGTTCAAGATAAGGTCTCCAACACGACCTGCCTGTACTACTTTGCATGTACTACTACTACTATACCTCATTTGCTGAAGAAGTAACTCAAAACATTAACTACCATAAATCCTCTTTTCTTTTATAGAGACATCAAATATAGTTAACATAATACTCATGGAAAGTTTGTAACATACAGTGCAAATGTGAGTAACAACTTAAAAGATCAAAGAAAACACATCAGGTAGAAGTTATAGAGATGTTTCTTGCCAAGCTAGCAACTCTTCGTATATTATCCAAGGGTTTAAAGACTTTTCCAAAACAGCTTATTTATTCTCTATCAGATTCATCTTGCAAGGATTTTGCATTATGCTAGCACTCTGGTAATGGCATCATTACCTTGTAGCAGCCAATTACACATATTACCCATCAACATCTTTGATAATTTAAGTAAATGACATGACTCAACCGTAAGGTAAGATTTCCAAATTGGTTATATCATCTAAGTTTACAAGCTATATTTGCATCACAGATATGGACCCTTGAAAACAAATATGCACCCAAAGTGTTACGTATGTTACAGCATTCCTATATAAATGATTTATGAACCCAATATGGTTTGATATATTTTTTCAAATGTGAATGTGCTTACTTATTCATTTTGTAATAAAGAATGTTTATGAACCTTTTGGAAACTGCAAACATCATGTTTCTATCTTTTATTAGTTTTGAGTTGTTAAATCTTGAACATGGAAACCCAATATCACACAAAATGTGAAATATATAATTCTGTGGCTCTTTTGTTAGAGTACTCGATTTCCTTCCCATATTTTTCCACACATTTTGTCCATATCTTGAAAGCCTTACTTGTTGTCATGGGAAAGACTTGATAGGTCATTCTTTGAATGTACATCTAAAGGACAGAAAAGCAGAATGGAAGTAAGCTCATGTTCATGCCATTTGAAATAGTCAGTATATGTGTATATGTGTATGGATTTGGTATTTTTTTTAGAAACATGTACTGCAGCTTATTCACATTTATATAAATAGCACATGTTAGGGCTTCATGTCACTGATGAGTGCCGAGAGCAATCCTTTATTTGTTTTCCTACCCTGCTTAGAATGTAGATGAACTAGTGGGGAGGGGTTCTCTATCAGTTTGATAGGAACAACCTTTCCGTGGTACTAACACAAAGGCACATCGGTAGTGTCACATTCTGTTTAACAGTGTATGACTGTATATATCTTTCCCCATATTCTGGCCAATGTTGTTGAAATTCAGGACCACCTTTTGTTGCATACACCATTATTGAACAAAACACCCAAGTTATCCTTAGCGAGAATGTTTGTAAGACTTTATATACTGTTGCTTAATCATTGTATATATGTACCAGTGACAAAACCAACATACACTGCCTTTAGTGCCTGGTTGAATACTGATTCTGTCTTATCCTTGATGGTAACAGGAAAAGCTATTATGCTCTGTAGTATGCATTACCATCAAAGTTAAGCGCAGCACTACATAGCCAAATCTAATGTTGGCACAATGTGTTATTGCAGGTCATGAATAAGTTTGGACTTGTCAGTTTTGGTGGGAATTCTATCAGGAGTTGACAGTGACCATGATACAGGTCCCAGAAGGAATGGCAGTGATTACTATATCCAATAGAAAAAATGTCATGCTGACCACAGACATTCATTTAAGCTCTCATTTGGCTGATTACGTTTTGTAAATTGGACAATTTCTTCTTGACCCCCAAGCCTCAAAAGTTGTTTTGCTTGTAGCATTTTATGGGGTTGAGAAAGACAGATATTCAACTGAAAGTGAGTCAATGAAGTCTGCAACAGCCTTCCTGCCAATGATACCAGCCTCAATAAGATCCTTAGCTATGCCAGGCTTAGCAGGAACACGGAAAGACAAAAAGTAAAGTTCATTGTCTTCAAAACTAGAACTAAAAGAATTGGTGAAGCCAGAAACGGCCTCTAGTACTCCTTCTACTTTGCATCTGAGCAGATTGGATATTTCATTTCAATGCATTTAAAAGTTGTTTCAACATATTGAGCTCTGATGTGATGAGTAATACACCATTCCATTTGTAGTAAGACGTGTAGTTCTAGCTGCTGAAGCCTATAATACCTCCTTTTGACTTGGCAAGGGGTTTATTGTTTGCCTGATAGTTATGTCAAGCAAAGATCCAATGATTGTCACACACTAAACCCATTTTGTTAAAAAAGTTATTTGCACCTGCGATGTGTATCAGACACATTTTTGAGTGTAATCAGTTAAACAGATACATAGTGTGCGTTATTGGTTAGATCGTGTGCAATGAACATTGGGAACAAGGCACACAGGAAGAGCTGACATGCAGTTCAAAGTTGTTTTCCTTGTAGCCCTAATCAGTGTAAACACCATCTGAGCTGTTTCACAGTGGCTGTCTTTCAGAACTTCCTATTTGAATGCATGGTACAAATGTATCTACTGTTTATGTGATCAAAGTAAGTAAAGGTGCAAAGATCAGGAATCGATACAATCAAGTACCACAATGAAGGTTGATAGAGCACACTGTAAAAATAGTTTAAATCACCATATATTAATAAGGAACTTCAATTTATTTCAGCCATGTAAATTTTCTAAATTCACTGACAGACTTAATACATGTATAGTCAACAACTGCTGTACAGATACCCTGAATAACTTATGTATCATTTGGTAACACATATAACAGTTAAAGCCAAGGCATTAATTATACAGTCAGGTGCATAACTTCCAAAAGTTAAAAAATATATCACCTAAAGCAGTTAACTTTTTAGCAACAAAAACAAAAGTAACCTGTTTGAGTGAAACTGTCTTTTTTCATCTTCATATTCTGGAGTTACTGCAATTTTCACGGCCATGTGGGTAATTTTATCGGAAAGACCTTTTACATAACTTTACGATTATGCAATAAATTTGTGTACGCATCGTCAAGAAATTTGTACGCGAGGTCATTGAAAATAAAAAATAATAAGCTACTTTTTAACTTGAATAAGTTATATTTTTGACGGACTAAAATTTGACCTTGGCGTAAATAATTTTAGACATAACCTAAATAAGTTACTTTCGATAGCCTCGCTTTGAAATCATTGTTGAAAAGACACAATTTTAACTTCTTCAAGTGATATATATTGTAACTTATACAGGTTATGCCCCTGACTGTTATATGAATACTTAAAATAGGTAACTTTGTTAAAAGAAGTACATAAACCTGTGTCAGCATGGAAATAAGTATACACTAATCGAAAGTTCTAACCAATCACTTGCATTTTTTTCAAAGCAGGCAATAATCGAGGTTTATAAATGAAATTCGCCCCAACCGGTTAGATACAGTAAGAGAACATGTTATTTCAGGAATGAACATGAAAAACTCGATATAAAATTGCCCTTGTACTATGTGCTAAACATTTTGCTTGTCAAATATATGTAGTTTTTAAGAAAACTGATCGGTTAGAGCTGTCGATAAGTGTAAACAGGGCTTGTTAGAGACATAAGCTTGAATGTTTAATGCTATTATTAGAGTAACATACGTAACATGGGCCTGAAAAAATAGTGTAAGCGACCATAATAACGAACTGCAATTCATTTAAGTAGCAGCCTTACAGATTTGCTATATTCTGTGACAGATGTAATACACGTATAGTCAATAACTACCATACTGATACTCGGAAATAACGCAGGAAACACTAAGTAACGTTTACAACGGTAATAACTCAAGACATTTATAATATTAATGCTTAAATGTGTAAATGTGTTATAAGAAGTATATAAGCCTGTGTCAGCATGCAAATATGTACAAACATGTTATGATTTAGACATAATCAGGGACGTTTAATGCTATTTTTTTTTTGGGGGGGGGGGTAACGTATATAACGTGATGTTACACGTAAACGCTGCCACTCTCAGAGGGATAACATATTTTATTTTGTGTCTTATATAATGGAGTTTTAGAAAATTATAGTGTACAAAATTTCCCCTTGGGGGATATCTATAGCCAGCTCAAGGCCTATATTTTACGAATATGCTAAGGACATAACAAAGATCTTTGTATCTCAGAAAACGAATTAATATTTCGAAATGATGTCTCCAGCTAAATAACAAAGTTGGTTTTGTTTGTTTGATTTGATTCTTTACGTCCCATCAACAATCTTT
This sequence comes from Loripinus fragilis, assembly GCA_964019695.1. Taxonomy (NCBI): domain Eukaryota; kingdom Metazoa; phylum Mollusca; class Bivalvia; order Lucinida; family Lucinidae; genus Loripinus; species Loripinus fragilis. The sequence continues at coordinate 54,947,966 of OZ026526.1, read as the reverse complement.
CAATTAAACAGGGACGGGTCTTCCTGGGTTGAATCAGTACTAAGCTAGGATAAATGTGTCTTGCTCAAGGACCACAACGCAGTCAAGCACTCTACCACTGTGACACTGCACTCCCTAAACAAAAGTTGGTATAGGCTATGTCCTAAAACAGATCTAAGTCATGGGAGCGCAGTGGCTCAGTGATAGAGTGCTTGACTCGAGACCGAAGGGCCGCGAATTTGAGCCTCACCGGCGTCACTGCATTGTGTCCTTGAGCAATAACATTAATCCTAGCTTAGTACTGGTTCAACCCAGGAAGACCCGTCCCTTTATAACTGAAGAATTGTTGATGGGACGTAACGAATCAAATTAAACGAACAAAAGATCTAAGTCACCAAACAATAATATAGACATCATTAAACAAATATTAAGAAATAATAACAAATACGATGAAAGATAGGCGCGCATCTTTCATGATAGAGCACAAACAAATTCGCAATCGCAAACTCCGCCATACTTGTTCAGAATTGTTTGAAAATAAATTTTAAACGATTTAAGGTTGAATTGTAAAAAAAATAATTAATTAAGATAGGAGACGTCCTAAATTTACAATTGATATGGCGTTGCGATTTCAGAGTTTGATGCTCATACTAGCTGCAAGCATGAAAGTATTAAACGGACACCATCTTGGTCGTAGCTATTTAAGTTCAAAATAACGCCAATAGTGCTAATTGGTAAATCTGGATAGGTGCGTTTACATCAGTCTTCAGACAAGTTGGTCCAGTCCCGACTGGTCTGGTCTATCTCGTTTGGATTATGCCACATATTAAGTCTATGTCACAATGATGCTGTGACACTTATGTGTGATACAGCGGAACAACAGGTGACAGTATATACAGCTCAGACGACTCCTTACAGGGTCTGACCTTGAAAATTTTTAATACTATTGGAAGGCATGTTTAAAATAAAGTGGACACAGGCACATTATAGGTGTGTTAATTGTTGAAACTCAACCTATCCAGATTTATAAGAGTAAACAGCAAAGAGTCCATGCAATAAAAAATGTCACATTCATATGTATATTATATGTGTTATTCTAGCATAAATTCATTCGTTGATATTACTGCTCGTGACTCTGCATGGTACGATATCACTTGTGTGTACCATACAGAATGGTCTCACTGAGATGATTCTCATAGCCAATCACACGCCAGCACATTTGCAGAATGTAGAGATAAACTCACTTGAATTTCTCCTGTTGAATACTTATGTGTTGTTGTTTTCTTTCTTTGTAGTGAGGAAGGAGACATAACTGGAACAGTGAAACATGTCACGCATATTATGGACAGCTAGGAGATATCTAAGATCTCTTGTACCCAGAGGAGAATTCTGAAGGTTGCCACTGCTACTCAGCATACTCTTGGAAGTGACAAAGATCTGTCTTTGAATGCTTGCAAACACATATTTGTGGATTGAAATAAGATCATTGTAAAAAGATGGCCTTGAAAATGACGCAAAAGAGATCTGTGAAAATTTAAGTGCGTTCCTTGCAATTATGCTCATGTCAGAAAAACCACAGTGCCCACATATTGTTCTATTCATTCGTCAATTTGAAAACATTGGGAAAGTATTTTGGTATCAGTAGAACTGTCTCAGTGACACCAATAGCCACTGGAACAGGCTATTTGCTGTGCTCCATCTATCCACAAATGAATATAAAACAGACAGTATATGAATCTTTACTGTAGTTGGACAGGTGGAATTAAAAGGGTTGTACTCAGTTCAACATCATTCAGTATGGGTTTTTATATCAAATGTATCCATACATATAGTTATTGTCAGTCTGCAAAACTATCTTCAGGAGTCAGGAAGGGCAGGAAGAGACCACAGTATTAGATGCATTGCTATGCCACAATGTTAAATGCAATGTAATGCTATATACAAGCATCCTCAACCAAAACATGCCAAAAGAGATGAAAAACTATTTTTAGGAGTATTTTGTAGATTTCTTGTTATTTTAAGCCTTTCTTGTTAACAGCTGTGTCTGAAAAACATGTACATGACTGTGATTACTTTTGCTCTCTTGATTGTCTCAGTTCGTGTTTTTACACTAACATCGGTAGATCTAGCCGTGAAAAGGTTAACTCAGCAATTAAAGTAAGTAAGGGTGCAAAGATCAGGAATCGATACAATTAAGTACCACACCTGACCCAGGATACCAATCGCCTAAGACACTGTGTCACAGATTCTGCCAACAACTAAGTATGTGTATTTTTAAATGGGGGTATAATTGATGAGACTATGAGAAGACAACCATCAGCTATTTATTCTTGATACTCTCTTACTAGAGACTGGCACTATTTTTTTGTCTCTGGTAAAACTATTTGAAATTCTTAAGATGCGTTTTACCTCAACTGAGCTATTGTGATCCTATGATGTCCGTCATCCATCAGTCTGTCTGTCTGTTCGATGTCTGGCAACAACTTCCTTTACACAACATCTATTCCTAAGCCACCTGGCGATTTTCGATCCCATACAGTTATTGAAAGCTATAACGGTTTAGGCGTTTACCTTATGTGGTTGCCATAAATTGTTTGTGGAATAGTACACTAATGGTATATAATACTATTTTAATCAAGTGGTTTTGTAAATATTATTGTTCGAAGAGCGGGGTGCCTCAGTAGTAGAGTGCTGAACTTGAAATTGGAGGTGTTGCCTGTTTGAGATTCACAGGAGGCTCTGCGTTCAACCCAGGAAGACCCTTCCTGACATAACTGAAAAATCAAATCAAACAAAACATTATTGTCATTGTCTTAACTTACCTAAACAGAAATCTGTTGATAATTTTAGATGACATTGGTGGAGTTATCCAAACCAGGTATATTGCAAATCGTACAAATATCCGTAAAATCCCCTTGAATGGGCTTGCATAAGTAGTATATCATTGAGCACTGAAGCAGAAAGTTATGAGTTCGAGTACACTAGGGGATCTTATGTGATAACTTTTTGTCTGCGTCAATGTCTGAATATATATGTAGCTTGAAAGATCAAGAATTTCACTTTTTTCATGCTGTTGCATAAAAGTGAATCTGCCAGCTTGATGTGTCTCACTTTACAAAAAGACCATTGACGCAGACAAAAAACATTCACAAAAGATCCCCTAGTGTTTTAAATGAAGGCATTTTCACTTATACGAGCTGACGAGTGGATTTTTCGAGCCCTGAATCATTTAAGAAATGAATTAAATTTTTGGAATGTTCGTGGAATCATGAATACTTTGGGTCTCTTGAAAAGTAAGTGAAGCCCGAGGTGCTCACGTTAACTTTGCAAGAGACCCAAAGTATTCATGATCCCATGAACAGACCAAAAATTTAATTTGTTGCTTATATTTACATTTTATTATAAATATCTAAAATACAAAAATTATTTATAATTTAGTAACAAAACGATTTTGTATTAAATATGTAATTGTATTAACGGTTTTGTGGGAGTGTTAAACGAAACAGAGGAACAGCTAGCGTAAACATGGACAGCCAATGGAGCGAATAAGAGGCTTGTTTTGCACGTGGTACTTGGTAGTGGTTCGCTGTTAATCACAACACAAGTGTCACTTCTGGCCAATGAGTTTGGAGTTCTAAGCGTTTTGCATGGGCAAGTGAGCTTAGTAGCTGTCAATCAAATTTGTGTCATTCATGAGGCTATGAAGGGTTGCAAATATCTAAAGATTCATTAAAGGCTTGTTTCAAAAATGTAAATATACTAGTATATGTGCATAAATGCTTTGTTGAGCTGAAATGTAGATAAACACCATAATAATAACAAGTCTCACTTTATTGTAGCATAAACACGCTCAAATATAGATGCTAATCATTCGCAACAAAAATATATATATTGATCCAGGTAATTGGTACTTTATAGAAGTATATAATTATCACATACTGCTTTCACCATTGTTTACATGTTTTTTTATGAAAACTAGTGTAGTCCTTTTTCATGCAATTTGTGAACCCAAAGTATTGAGTAAACTTGTTTATATTTTCTAGGCAAGAAATTTAAAATGAAATCATGTAGTATGTTGATCTTTTTTCAATATTTTAAAATTAACTTTTCAAAAATTCTTTTAGGGATACTATCAAGTTGGTCTCACAGTTTGAATCCATTCAGGTCCAGCATTCTGTCAGCTTTTACAAATATTCGTTAGGAGAACTGAAACGCTGACTGATACTTAACTCTTTGAATACTGGGTAATTTTTCATGATTTTGTCGTCTTTAGATATTTTACAATCTTATTTCTTTTCTTTAAAATATTTTTTCAGGAATAAAATGTCAAACAGTTTGGATCTAAAAAGGGTCTGATGTTCTGTTGGGCCTGATCTGGGTTCAAAATGTTTGCAAAGATCCCCAGCAGACAACAGAAATTGGCCAGCTGGCAGAGTTAAACTGTGATTAACAAATATGTGTTAAGATGAGGACATTCCTTTGTGAAATAATGCTTGGGTTTGAAGGCTTAACAGTAGTGGTAAGATCATGCTGGTTGAGTTTGCTCGTTAACCAGTCAGCATAGCTCCCCAGAAAAACAGTCCAACAATCACAGCCATTGATACAAAACAAATAGAATTCTGGCATTTCTTAGTTCGCACTGGAAGACAAAAAACAATCAACTACAGATTTTGTTTGATTTGTCTAGTGAAAACAGACATGCTCAGTGCCTAAAACCAGAGAGAAGTTTATTGCTTCTATGGTCAAACTAAAGAGACTAGACTATAGTATAATCAACGCATGAACTAGGCCTCCATTAAGCTTTTTTTGGTGAGTGAAATAATTTTTGCTTGAGAAAGATCATCAACTGTTTGTTAAGATGCTTGTACTTTAATTTCATTTTTATATTGTTTTGGTTTAAGATAGCCTAACCAATGTTTAAGAGATAAAGAACTTCCTTTCACACACACTTGTTAGTAAGAGAAAAACTTTACAAATATTTGTTAAGAGGAAGAGTGATTTTATTTTTAAAACAAACTCTTGTTTATAAAAGAGTGCTTGATCTAGGAAAGCCTGGTCTTTCTTGTCCCCAGGGAAAAGACAGACCACAGAGTAAAATGTTTTCGCTACAACAGGTTATTTGCATGACTTTTATAATGGTTTGTAATTTTATTGTGTGTTTTATATTAATTAAAATAAATAAGATTTGTACAAAGTTTCATTGAAGTTGAAAGGGGTCCAAATCAATTATTTTAGGTTTACGTTATAACATATTGTGAAGGGGGGGGGGCACTTTAACCTGGGATAAAGTGCCCCTCCTTCTACATGTTATCAGCATTGTAATAAGTTTTTTTTTCTTTTTTAAAGGGGACAGCAACCCTGATGATTACAATGTTTTAAATGAAATATCTTAATAAACCATAAATTTTGATGCCAGTTTCGTCTAAATCGGTTGAAAAATGTGGAAGTTATGGGTGTTTGAATATTTGCAAATGGACTGTAATAATTGCGGCCATATTGTAGGCTTAGTGACGTCACTCAGCCTGATTAAATATGCGTAATCAAAATAAAAGACAAACGAATGGATTATTTGCATTAATCTTTAATGAAACATTTTCCTTGTGTATAAAGCTACATATCTGCTGAAACACAGATGATGTGGTAGTAGTGATAACTAAAAATTAAGCAGTTAAAAAAATTCTGTAAACTAATTAAATATTCAAAATGGCGGCTACATGTTGGCCATATTGAATTTTTTTAAATGCCCATAACTTGCCCATTTTTCAACCGATTTTGATGATACTTGTATCAAAAATCATGGTTCATAGAGCTCTTTCTGATAAAACCTACTTATCATTAAGGTTGTTGTCCCCTTTAATTGAGTATGATAAGACTTTTATAAAAGCTTCAATGAAAAGGACCAAAATCAAATGCAAAGTATTTTACTCTGGTCTGTCTACCCCCGGGGACACTTTTGGTCTGTCTATCCCCGGGAACACTTTTGAAATCTCAACGTGGGGTAAAATGCCCTCTGCCATCCATAAAACATATTATATGCATGTATTATACGTGCTTTATTATTAAATTATATGTTTTATATTTGTAAGAATAAGATTCTTAAAAATCAATGAAAGGGTCTTGAATCCATTGTTAAAGTGTTTAAGATATAAAGCAATGAAGAAGGGACTCTTTACCCCAAGGGTAAATTGTCTATCCACCCCCTTCAATATATTATCACAATATTATATAGTTTTTTATATTTAGATAGATAAGATTTGTAAAATATTTAGATAAAAGAGACTTGAATCCATTGTAAAGTGTCTAACGGTGGTCTATCTGCCCCTAGAAACACTTTACCTTGGAGGGTGAAGTGCCCTTCCCCACCTACCTTTTCATAAAAAAATGTTGTTCAGTGAAATGAAAGGGACCGGAGTCCAACTTTTAAGTATGTAAATAATAACATGTTGTTGTGGAAGGGGGCAGTGAGCACTTTACCCCAGGGTTAAGTGCACCAGCCATACAATATGTTATCTGCATTAGTTATTATAAGTGTTTTTATATTAAGTAAAAAAAAAGATTTGCAAAAGGTTCAATCGATTAAACCAGAATCCATTGTTTAATGTCTAATACTGGTCTATCTGTCCCTGGGGACACTTTACTTTAGGGGTAAAATGCCCTTCCCCAGCCCCCTCTCCATCAAAATTTTTACTTGCATGTTTATAAGTGCTTTGTTATTTAATTGTATGTTTTAGATATGTTTTTGAACAAGATTGTTATAAAGTTTCAGTGAAAGGGACCTGAGACCATTGTTTAAGTATGTAAGTATGTAGTAGAGGGTGACACTTTACCCCGTGGTAAAGTGCCCCCCCCCCCCCCCCCCCCCCACCGCGTGCCCCACCAAACACACGCACACAAAGTGTTATTATTTTAACACTAGATGTTTTCTGGTCCCTTTAATGATACAATATAAGAATCTAATCCTTACACACAATTAGATAACTTAACACTTAAAAGACATAAAAATAGTATGTTTTAAGGAGAGGAGTATTTTACCAAACGGTAAAATTCTCTGGAGACAGATGAATTAGAGTAAGACACTGTACAATGGTACAATGGATTCAGGTCCTATACTTGGAAACTTTACACAAATTATATCCTACTTAATATATAAAACACTAATAATAATGCAGATAGCATGTTGCAGAGGATAAATCCAGGTTAAAGTGTCCCACACACACCATGTTATTACTTAACACTTGTATTAATGGATTTGGATCTCTTTCGTTGAAACTTTACACAAATCTTATGCCAATTGATAATAAAACACACACTTAAATAACAAACACTTATAAAATACATGCAAATAACATGTTGTGGGTTGGACACTTTATCCCGGGGTAAATTGCCCCCTCCCCCAGCAATGTGTCATTACTTTAATGCTTAAACGATGGATTCTGGTCCATTTCATTGAAATTTTATACGAATCTTAGTCTTACAAATATGAAACATGCATTTTAATGACAAAACATGTATAAGAAATGCAAATAATATGTTTTATGGGCGGAGGAGGGCATTTTAAACAATTTTACTCAAAGTAAAGTGTCCCTGGGGTAGACAGACCAAAGGTAGACACTCTAAATGGATTTGGTCCTTTTTGAACCTTTATACAAATCTTATCCTACCTTATATTTAAAACACTTATGATAATTAATATAACATGTCATAAGGAGGGCACTTCGCCCTGGTGTATAGTGTTTCCTCTCACAACATTTTCATACATAATGAGTATATAATGGATTTGTATTCCTTTCATTGACACTTTGCACAGATCATGTTGTTGAGGGGGGAGCGCAGTGGCTCAGTGGTAGAGTGCTTGACTCGAGACCAAAGGGCCGCAGGTTCGAGCCTCACTGGCGTCGATGCATTGTATAACTGAAAGATTGTTGATGGGACGTAAAGAATCAAAACAAACAAACAAAATGTTGATGGGGGACACTTCCCAGGGACAAGATAGACAACAGTAGGACACTATAACCGGGTTTAAAGTGTCCCCCGGGACAAGATACCATGGGGCAAAGTGTCACCAGGGACGAGATACTGCAGGGACAAGATTAGTTGAATACACCAGGTCAAGACCAAGGTCAAAATGACCATAAATGGTACATGACACTCCACCATCTCCAGATGCATTCACTCATCAAATTTGAGATTCATATCTCAATCAATATAAGAGATTTACTTTGGACATGGTTGTTCTTGAAACGAGGTCAGATATCAAGGTTAACAAAGGTACTGGCCCTAAACTGGTACAGACACATTACTATCCCAAGATGCATCCATCCAAAAACCAAATTTGGGATTAATATGTCAAATAGTGTGGGAGATATGCTCCTGACATGATTATTCTAGAAATTAGGTCAACGTCAAGGTCTTGGTGACCAACAAATAATATGGGACACTCTGCCATTCCAAGATGCATCCACAAAACAAATTTGGGATTCCTGCCTAAAAAATGTAGGAAATGTGCTCTGGACACTATTATTCTAGAAGCGATGTAATAAGTCAAGGTCAGCAAGGCCACAGTGACCCCAAAATGGTATGCGACACATCGCCTTCCAAATCATGCATCCACACACCATAATAATATAGGGAATATGGGCCAGACATGAAAGCATTAATGACGGACAGACAGACGGATTGGCGTTATCAAGCAAACCTTTAGCCCCCCCCCCCCCCCAAACCAGGAGACTAACTCTATTTGTTTTGTTTGTTTGTTTGATTTGATTCTTTACGTCCCATCAATAATCTTTCAGTTAATCAGGGAGGAGTCTTCTTGGGTTAAAACAGTACTAAGCTACAATAAATGTGTCTTGCTTAAGGACCACAACCCAGTGACGCCGGTGAGGCTCGAACACACGGCCTCTTGGTCTCCAGTCAAGCTTTCTACCACCGAGCCACTGCGCTCCCAAACTGTATTTGTAAAATTTGCCACACTTGTGGTTTAATTCTAAATCTTTTGTTAAGACAATTATAGAGCAGCTTTGAAATAATTTTAGTGTCTAACAAGTATTTGCTAGTGGTATTAACAAGTATTTGTTAAGCATAGTAAAGTATTATAGAACTTTAACAAGTATTTGTTAAGCTGGCTGATGTTGTGATTTAATTCTCCATATCCTCTTAACAAGTGCTTGTTAAGACAATAATAGAGTCACATTGAAATATTTTTTTCAGTCTCTAACAAGTATCTGTTAGCGGAAACTGTTAACAAGTATTTGTTAATCATTGAGCTGTGCAAAGGTGTTGTATTATAGAACCTTAGCCAGTACTTGTAAAACTGATCAATAGTGTGACTTAATTCTTAAAGGCTTATTAACACAATAATAGAGCAGCTTTCATACAAGTTTTTAGTATTTAAGAAGTATTTGTTAGCGATTACTACAAGTAATATAGAGTTAACAAGTATTTGTTAAGCATTGAGTTTTGAAAAAGTGTTGTATTAAAGAACTTTAACAAGTACTTGTTAACACGAAAGATCTTGGGATTTTATTCTAAATCTCTTCTTAACAAGTGCTTGTTAAGACAATAATATACAGCTTTGAAATTAAGGTTTTTAGTAGCTAACAACTATTTGTAAGTGGAAACTGTTAACAAGTGTTTGTCAAGCATTGGGTTAGATAAAAGTGTTGTATTAATAAAGCAGTCTTGTGACTTAATTCTAACTCTCTTTTTAACAAGTGCTTGTTAAGTCAATAATAGAACAGCTTTGAAATAGGTTTCAGTGCCTAACAAGTATTTGTTAGCGATTACTACAAGTGATTTAGAGTTAACAAGGAGTTGTTAAAGGCAAACATTGCTTCCCCAGGGAAACACATCTTTGCTCCATAATTGTAACAGTGGTCACTAATTAATGATAATTATTGGCTGCCCACTGTCTTACCTCCAACTGTTTACTGTGAAGGCATATTACACATGTTCTATGTTATCTAATCTTTCAGTGAAAAATAACACCAAAATAATTAATATTCATGATTAATAGATTGGAGACTCTGATCAGCCACCTGATCATCTATTCGGTATGCCCGGTTTACTGTCCAAATAGGGAAACCAATGATTATTAGCTTTCAACTGAGCACGCAGCAAAGACATGAAACTGCTCTTGTTTCTATGATTCTATGCACAGGCTGATTTTGGTTAGCTGCAGAGGTTATTTTGTTGATTTTTGTCATGTAATGCATATTTCTTATTTTGGATTGTGATATTGCACATATATTATATACGGTCAAAAGTAAGCATTTAAATGCATTGTTTAATTGTTAAAAAATTTGATTTCAATCAAGATATTGAAATAGAAAGTCAACATTTTGAGTTTAGAAATTGAAATGCAAGGGGAACGAACAGTGGCAAAAAACGAAATTTATGCGTTTAGATGCCGATACTTTGTAATGAGGGTTTGAAATACAAGATAAAAAATCATCGGACTTTCAAGTTCAGAAGTCATGAGATTAGAAATTATGAGACAACGATTGATCTTACACATGACAAATCCTGAACTTGAAATTTCAACTTCTGTATCATCTCTTTTACTCAGAATTCAGAGAGTTGAAGCTTGATGTTACTTTTCATAATAAACTCCATTTTATGGAACATTTTTGCGTTGCCATTTAATTATCAAAACCACAAGCTAACTATGTTTTTGTGGCCTTACATTTCACATATAAATGAGCCAGATATTTATATCTTATCACATATATATGCAAATAGCAAAGGCTAAGACAAGCCTGCCGTCTATGTAGTTTTGCCAATGTCATTGCTGCCCATTGAGGACAAAATATAGGCGGCCTCTAATCCCACTTGATTGGTGTGCATGCATTCTACGCATGTGTAATCCAAACAATCACAAACTGTTCATGAATATGAATGCAGACACTATATATACTATTTAACTTTTTCCTTACCAACGGGGATGTTTGCATGTGCTAATAGCATTTCAAAACCGTTTGGACATTGGGTCAGAGCTGATCTGGATCTAAAATGGTTGACACTAAGGTAGACAGGACTGCGTAGCGCAGTCGATAACACGGCATGTCTGACTACAGATGCGTGTCTGACAGCAGTTTAAGGGGTCGCGAGTTCGATCCCAGCCCGGTCCCATACTTTCCTGGGGGAATTTTTGTAAAAAGTCAGCAGACGAAAACAAAAGTATGATAAATTACCCAGCATGCAACTAGTTAACCCCTTTTCAGCCAAGTTGTTACGAGTTAACCCCTTTTCAGCCAAATTTTTTGTCCTAAATGCTTTTAATGTCTGCTGCAGATATTCAAGTGTAATCCAGACAAGCCTTTTATCATGATCATGGAAGCAATCACTATGAGCCTGGATCAGATTGATCCTAAGGGAGCAATCCTATCTAGGTCTTTTGAAATACATGTATTTGATACCTAAGAACATATTCAGACAAAATGGAAGAAGCAAAAGTGTCTGACTGGTGAGGAAAGGGGTAAATCTGTGTATCTTGCATGTCCAACAAATCCACAGAAAGGCCCTGAGCTGAGCACTTTAAACTTTGGGAGAACACTTGTCTTTGGAGTGTGTCGGCCAGGTATGGCTCAACTCTTTCTCAATATTCTTAATAGTTGCATGTACAGAACCAACGGTGCGCACCGGATGCATAGATTGATGTGCATCTTCGTCATTAGCAGATTTCAAACAACTTTTTCTCATGAGATGACTGTTGTTTCTGAAATTTATTGTCAAAATTTAAAAGATAAAACAAGCATTTTAAGTCTTGGGTAAATTATTAAACTGTGTTACTGTCGCATACATGCACACTTACATGCATGAACGGCACCTTGACTAAATACTTTTTTCAGCACTAACGGTGAACTTAGCTATAAATAAAAAAAAATGCTTGAGCATATAGTATGACTAGAATTGATCTATGAGTCAGCCCAACAGTCTGGTTACGTTTCACTCTGTTAATCACAGCCTCTGTATCAGCCCAGTCTGATCATTTTTCACTGCCTACTCAACGGTATCTTAAACGTTTTAAAAACCCATGGTTCATTGATTCAGGCAGCAAACACTCTGATTGCACACGATGAGTGTTCAGACTGACCGAATGTGTCTTTTTTTGGTGCTCATTAAAATTAATATGCTTTTAAATCACTTTCATCTCGGTTGAAATCCGGTGGGTACAGCTCGAAGCCGCTGGTAATATTTTTTCAATCTTGTTCATTTTTTTCAAAACTAAAATAGGGCAGTTGTCAGTCACTGGTCTGTCAAATGAAAAGCAAAGCATAGAATCCACCAACAATTGCTTCACATGACTTTCTCAGGGTAGTTTATCAGTCAAACACAGCTCTGTGTACATGTTGGTCTAATCTTATCATCATCAGATGGTATCAATGTGAAGGTATTGGTTTAACAATTATAACTGATAGGTGCTAAAAGCTGTCATGGTGAGCCTCAGTGTTGGCCTTTAAGCATAGAGTTGTGTAAAAGTGTTTATTATAGAATTTTAACAAGTATTTGTTAAACTGACTAGACCTTTGATTTGATTCTTAATATCTGTTTAACAAGTGTTTGTTAAGTCAAGAATATTAAACCTGTACAGTCTTTTTTGTGTTCATTTTGTATCAAAATTTTACAACTTGACCATATGGAAATGGTCAAATCAAATTGGAACGTGTTCTATGTGAAAATGCATAGTTTTCATGTCTAACCCTAATGCGATTCTCAGGAAAGGGACTGTACCTACAAACTCATTCACGTCTCAACACTCACTTATCTTAGACAACTAAACATGAAACCAAAGTAAAGTTTATGTATAGGCCTTTCATCGCATGATCAGATATGCAAATGATCTTTTATGTTTAATTAGTATATTCATGAATATTAATGAAAACGTTAAAGCAATTGTGGAAAAAAACATAAAAAACATTAAGCGATGCATTTAGTTACACAATCGATGATACAATTTGACAAGTCCTTTTGCAACGGAGGTAGGGGATGGGGGTAGTTAGACCTACCTTGCACACCTATGACAATTTCTTACGGGTGTAAAATTGTTCAATTGGACCAACAAAAAGAAACTCGTTATGTTGAAACACATGGTTTCAATGGTTATCTATAAACCAATCCTAAAGAATAGGGTCTACCTACAAAAATACTCATAGCTAACCAGCAACGCATTCTATGTTACAAAACTTGATGCTTAGTCGTAGTACTTTTACCTGAAGGGCCGATTTGCAAAGTAATTTAGCTGCTTATAAATGAATTTAATGAAAACATTACTAATGAGAGAAAACTTGTAGAAAAATTAAAGTGTGTACCTACAAAATAACCTATATATCAGCTACTAATCATCACAGTCTACCAAACTTGGCACTAAATCATTGCAAAGGCAATGCAATTTTACCCGAATTGTCCGATATGCTAATAACATAATTTAAATATTCATGAATAATAATGAAAAAATTGAAATGAGAAAAATTGCAGAACAAAAAGGGGGATGTACCTACAAAATTACTCATATCTTATTTGTTAAAAGCTCTAGAGTTCTAAGCATTACACCAAATTAATGCTTAGTTATAGCACTTTTATCTTCTGGTTTGACATGCAAATTATCTCATTCTTATAGTCATTTATATTCATGAAAATATGCGAAATTAAAGAAAATTGGACGACAGTTAAGGGTGTGTGCCTACAAAATGTTTTCTATTTCAGTTGCCCATTGCCCTAGAGTACCAAACTTGGAACCAAATATACTTAAGGAGTAATGAAACGCAACAGAAAAAAATAAAATTTTTGCGTGTTTAAACGACGGTTTGGTGAAATCTCTTTTGAAAATTTCTTAATGAGTGTTTATAGCATGTGATGAAATACCAAAACGTCATCTTAACGCTATATTTTACGCTTCAATATGAAAACATATGAAAACGTAAAATGTGACGTTAACGTCAGAACAAAGATCAAGAAACCCCGTCTTTTCCTTGTCTGGTTATTTGGCGTCGACTTGACAATGTGCAAATTTAACACACGTCCAATAATATTCGTAATGCAGTCAAATATTGCGTCAAAACATGCTACTTGAATAGCAAGATACACAATGGTAGTGAATAAGCGATAAACGTCACTTAGAGTCGTCGGGTTTGTGTCGCTGGTGAATATACGGGATAAGATAAACCTAGAGACATCAGAACATGCTTTCTTGGGAAAAACTGACTTTTTCAGATACCGTAGAAATACGCTGCTAAGGTGTTTATATTGACGTTAGCCAAACAAAACACGGCGTAATGCAAGACAAAACATCTGTTTACATGCTAAGAGTGAACACCAAACTTGTTATCTGTAACCTAAACTTTGTCACTGGACCATTTTATCATTAGAAAAACACATAAATACCATGGAAGCAATTAAAACGTAGAATATCAAATTTTGACGTCAGAATTGAGGTTTTTTGACCTTTGATGATCTCAAGTCATAATTATTGAACAAAACGGCCTTGTAATGAATAAATCTCAAACAGAAAAGAAAGTTTACGCGTTTCACGCAGTATTCAGAATTGACGTTAATTAGGATAAACCGTTTCAGAATCATACAGAAACGTCGCCATTTGGTCATTTCCTTTATCGAAAATCTATGCCAAGACTTTTTAAAACAATAAACCGATGGTTGATTCAAACTTTGCTTTTATTGACCCTGTTTCAGCAGTATACTACGGGGGTCAGGCTTGTAACGCGCATACCAAAATGATTACGTAATCGATAATTACGTTGAACCTGCTGTAATTTGACGGACACATACTGCGCCCTATGGATAAATATCATTTGCACTAAAAACTTGCATCATTTTGTATGCTTACAATGACTAGAAGTGTTTGTTGCGTTTCTTTATTCCTTAAATATATATGCTGAGGTACAACCATTTTACCTAATGATAAAATATACAAATTATCTAATAATCATATTCATTAAGATTAATGAAAACATTAGAAATGAGAGAAAATCAATGGGGTGTATCTACAAAACTACTCCTATCTCAGCTGCCATTAATTACAAATTTCCAAACTTGGTACCTAATCAAAGCCTAGACAATTTTGTTTTATTCTGTTATTTGGTAAGCAAACTATCTAATTTGAAAACGGCATGCATGTTAATGAAACCATTAGAAATGAAAGCAAAACTTGCAGAAAAATAAAGGGAGCCACCTACAAAATGTATTTACCCAAGGGACATATATGCAAATTATCTAAATCTTATGTCCATGAATATTAATGAAAACATGAGAAATGAGAGAAAAATTCGAGAAAAAAGTAGGGGTGTACCTAGAAAATTTCTCATATTTCAGTTGGTAATTGCCTTAGAGAGCCGAACTTGGTACCAAACAGAAGCTAAGATACCAACCTTTAATCTGTTAATAAAATATGCAAATTATCTAATTGTAATATTCATGAATATTAATGAAAACATTAGAAATCAGAGAAAATCATGGAAAACATTAATGAGGGTGTACCTACAAAACTACTCATACCTCAGTTATATATCATAAACTTCAAAACGTTGTACCTAATCAAAGCCAATGTAATGTTCTCTGTCATTTGATGTGCTAATTATCTGATTTAGATATCCATGTATGTTAATGAAAATGTAAGAAAATAGAAAACATTCGAAGTCAAAATAATTAGAGTGTTATTACAATATCACTAAGATCTCAATTACAAATTATCTAATTCTACTAAAAATGAATTGGTTAAATTTCGTTATGTCTTAGCATTAATCTGGTGCCAAATTGGTAGTATAGAACACCTAGCAGCTGAGATATAGCTAATTTTGTTAGCATACCCCTTTCATTTTTCGAAGTTTTTTTCCTCTTATTTCTAATGTCTTCGGTAATATTCATGAATATGTAAATACAATAATTTGCACATTGGACTATTAACTAAAGATGGCATTTCGTAGCATTAATTTCGTACAAATTTCAGTTGTAAAGGAAACTAAGCAGCTGAGATGTAGGTAATTTTGTAGGTACACCCCACCCCCCTTAAATTTTCTGCAATTTTTCTCTAATTGCTATTGTTTCAGAAATAGTTATGAACGTACAATTAGAATACTTGCGTATTTGACCAATGAGTGAATGAAATTTAAGCTTTAATTTGGCACCATGTATAGTATTCAAGGATGAGATACTGCTGAGATATGAGTATCTTGAGAATCGCATTATGAGTTGCCATGGAAACTATGCATTTTCACAAAGCCCAACAGGTTTATTTTTATAACAGCTTTTTCCTCATTTGGCATGCATGACAAAATGCCCTAAGGGTGCAAATAAGGTCTGATTACCAACAGCCTCACGCAGGGCTTATAGATTTTATATGATTTTCCCTCTTTTTTAGATTTCATATATATTCATCAATCTGCAGATAAGACAATATTCAAATAGGACCACTGGATGAACGGGCTAGCCAAATTGTATCACTGATGACAAAACAACATGCAACACTGATATAATGGGGGGGGGGGGTAAAATCAACCTGTAAAATATGTTTTAATAATGTTTCCTTATTTTTTAACGTTTTTCTAATATTCACCAGGCCTTTAGTTAAGAGTGCGTACAAAAAGTAATTTCTTATTTCTCAACTAAAAAACATAAGTTGTGGGTACTCCAAAAGAACCGTCTCAATGAGACGGTTCTTTTGAGCACTCAAAACTTAAGTTTATATTAATAGGTTAGAAATTATAAACACTATTATGCTCCAAAATTGTGCTCATCTCAACCTATGATTCATAAATACGCAACTTATGCAAATAAGATAATTTGTATATCTGACCATGAAATAAAAGGCTTGTGTGTAAGCTTTTATTTGGTACCAATGTTTGTAGTCTATAATACGTAGCAGTTGCAATATCATTGATTTTGTAGGTACACCCCCATTTTTGAATCAATTTTTTAATGTTTTCATTAATATTTATAAATATGCAAATTATCTAATTTGCTATATGCAAATTATCGAATTTGCATTTGCGACAAACAAATAAAAGGTCTATGTCTAAGCTTTAATGTGGTATGAAGTTAAGCAGTCTAGGATAAGTAGCAACTGAGATATGAGTAATTTTGTAGGCACACCCCCATTCGTGATATCTTTGATGGGTTGCCATGGAAACCCTGTATTTTCTCATAGCCCAAACAGTTTTATTTTCTGGACTACTTTGTTTTGCATATAGGGGGTCCTAATTAAAAATGGTACCCATGAAAAGTTGCACAAGAGTGCAAGGTAAGCTAAGTTGGCCCCTGAACTATTTGTAAGGTACTCTTAAAATATAGTTTTTTTTTTAAGAATTTAATAGCCAATAAGATTACAGATGTTTGACCTTGACCCCTTTTGAATTTCGGAAAATGGGTTAAGGCAAGATAAAAAAAAGTATAGAAATCATTCTTATTATGAAAAAAAAAACAACAAAACACAACACAACATACGTTCTTCAATGGGTATGCAATATTGCATTATTTTCCCTCATAGATTTCGAATATCATAGTATCGAGCTATCTCCCCATTTTACACTATAACGCTACACCTTTTCGAGGTGACAATACCTGAATATTGAAAGTAGAGATGATAAGCTTTAAACTGAGACCATTTTCATCTTTTCGAATGAGTGGTGTATTTTTTCTCATTATTTAGGGCCTATTTGAATTCCATATACTAATGAAATCATGCCAAATATGGCGAATTGCTCGCAAAGGGGTTGGTATCTTTAAAGCGGTATAACTTTCGGCGTATAAATAATAGGAAACTACTGTTTATATATTTGCAAAGCTAAGACATTTTGGGATTTGATAATGAAAAATATTTGATAGAATATTGAATATCCAGCTCAGAAAACAATGTGAAAAAGTATGTTTTAACGATTTTTAGGGACAAGTTACGTAACGTGACGTCATTAACGTCAAAAGAGCTTAAATTATATTTTTAAAAAGTATGAATCTCCTTAGAATTAATTTTACTTTTGAAAAATATAAACATTTAGAGTACAATAAGAATGAAAACATGTCGATTTTATATTTCAAATGACGATCTGGCATTTTTCAGATTTGCAGGGCATAGATTTATCTGCCCATTTTACACTATGACGCTACACTTTTTCGAAGTGTCAACAGGCGGATACTGAAAGCAGACATGATAAGCTAAATTTTGAGACCACTTTCATCCTTTCTTATGATGGGTGTATTTTTGACTTAAAAAATCGAGTCCATACACCAGACTAAAAAGGGAAATAATGCAGCGCATTTTCAATTAAAAAAGCAATCCCGGTTTTACTGATGCTGACGATGTGGTCCATTGCGGTTAATTTTGGTAATATTTGCCATCCGTTTTTTGCCATTTGCAACGATATTTGTCAGATATTCCACAGTGTAAGATTTTAATTTCTGTGGCGAATCTAAACTGTTTGTTGTGCGGATGCAATATGATAATATATACCATGAAGGTATTATTTTTTAGCCCTCCAGTAAAAAGATTATACTGACCGTTCCAAGGCGGTGCTTCTTTTGTAGATCATTAATGTTATTTCTGTCTTGTTTTTGCTATGCTTTCGTGTGCGTCTGTTTCTTGATGCCTTGTGGTCATCTGCTGGGAAAGGGCTCTTGGCCCTCGTTTGTGATGTCTCAAAGTGAAGTTGTCACTTTTCCATTGGTAGCCTGGGTCAGTTGTGGTGCTTGATTGTATCGATTCCTGATCTTTGCCCTCTTTTTTACTTTGATTATCAGTTGTTTTGTCTGTGCTGCGTGGCGGCCCTAAAAAATCTCCCCGCACTTTCAATTAATGCTCTTACTATCCCAATCTTCAGGATTGTGTGTACAATCTCCTTCCATTATTCCTGTCCCTGGATATCCTCTATGTCCTGTACCGTTTTTAAGATCACTAGATGACCGATTGTCATACTCCGTTGTATAACTTCTGCTTTCTTTATCTCTGTGTACTTGTATTAGCCTTTTGGACTATCGAATGTATTTGTTATGCCTTTCTTTGCCTTTAAGGACGCATATTAATACTGGCTTATCATCTTAATAACCGATGTGTTGATTGCTTGTCTTGGGATGGTACTTACCCACACAACTTTTATGATAAGAACCAAATTACCAAATTTACATATTTCTCCCATTACGTTACATTCGGCGTCCTCTGTTCGTATTCCTAGTTCTGTTAACAATTTTCATAATATGCTTCCTACTATTAGGTTATCTCCTCTCGGGTCACCTATTATCAGGACGTATACTAAACAACTTAAGTGTTCAAAAGACACGGAATGTGTCCTAATAATTCTAAGTGCAATGTCTGTTGCACACATTTATGTCATAATTTGAACTGAAATTAATTATGGCATGCAATATGTTGGACAAACTGGCTGATCCCTTAAGACTAGGTTTCGTCTGAAAATGTCAAAAAAATTGACACATTTCTTTATCGCCATATCAAAAAAATAGTCATTCACCTAGTAAAATTATAATTTGACCTGTTGAAAAAATTATATACGATTCTAATTCATCATCTAGGTTAAAAATATAGAGACATAAAACTGAACTAAAATGGATTAAATTTTTGCAATCAGCTTTTCCTTTAGGTTTTAATGATGATATATACCATGAAGGTAATATTTCTAAAATGTCAGATTTTGATATTTTTTCTCTTTTGGTATGTAAAAACGTAAAAGTAGATCTCATGGTAAACGTAAAAATGGCAACATTAAGCGCAATATTTGTACTGAAAAGCGCATAAATTCTTCTCTAAAGGATCTTTCTGTAGCTTTAAATGATCATTTTTATGTTCCTTGCCTGTCTCAGTTTTAAGTAATTTAGAGTTAGAGGCATTATGATGGAACAAACAAATTATACAATGCAGCATTTCTTACAAGGTGTTATGTTCAGCATTTCCTTAGTCCTTTTATCGATTCTGAGGTCAACCATAAACAACATTTTATCAAAATGCCATTCATTAACAAAGGTATGGAGTTTAATGATTTACATAGTATCTTTAAGGATAATTTAGTGATTCATCTATTCCAAATTACTTCTATAATTCTGAAACTCATATCATTTGCTATAAATATAACAAACCAATTAGGTCTACTCTATTTAACTTTGATAAAATTGTAGCTGAAATAAATATAGATTCCAATACTCCTGACTCCTGAGATTGTCAAAATATCTCACTGCGGGGCATGTGATTATTTCTAAGGGTCCTAAAAAATTCAAGTGAAATTTTAGATAGATTTAAAGCTAGAGATTTCAATACGACCAGTTTGTCTACTTATGATGTTTCTACGCTTTACACTCCTTTACCTTAAAATTTAATTAAAGTAAAACTTATTTATCTTATTGAAAGAACCTTCCTGAGAGAAGGCTCTCCTCACCTTGCATGTAATGACAAAATGCATTTTTAATTCAGAAGAACCTAAGAAATAGCATGCATTGTCCTATCAAAATGTATGTGATGCGCTGACCTTTTGTTGGACAACATTATTATTCGTGTAAGGACAAGTAGTTGGGATTCCTATGGGCACTAAATGTGCTCCCCTGGTTGCCCATTTATTCCTGTTTTGTTATGAGAGGGACTTTATGATGCCTCTTTCTGATGATAAGCAGGCTGATGTTGGCCCGTTGCATATCTATGTCACACAGGATAAAAATAGATTTTCGCGATGAAATCTTAAAAAAATCTTTTTGACTGAAACCACAATGTCTAAAGCGTTGATATTTGGTATGTACATCACCTAGCAGACCTTCAACAAGATTATGCAAATTATACCTCTGGGGCTAAAAATGACCCTGCCGTAGGTGTCAAATTGGCTTATATAAAAGTAAGAAAGAGGGAAAAGATCAGGAATCGATACAATCAAGCACCACACCTGACCCAGGACACCAATGGGAAAGTGACAATGTCACAAATAGACATCACAAACGAGAGCCAAAAGGTCAGCCCTTTCCCAGCAAGCAACCACTAGGCATCACAAAAGAAGCACTGCCTTGGAACGGTCAAGTAAAATATTTTGCTGGATGGAGTAAATCGGTTTAACAGTGCACCAACCTCACCTTAGTTCAGATGTGGATCAAGACACATAGATGTTTGGTTTGCATCATTTCCTAGAACCTATAGAATCAACTTTTTCAGACTATGGGCATGTTGCATATCAAATTAAAGGGAATAAACATACAATACCATGCTAAATAATTTGCCCTTACACACACCCTTGACTTCTGGGGTGGGGTCAAAAGGTTAGTTACTTTCTCTTCCGAAAGTAGTCATGTTGCATGTCACATTAATGGGAATGATAAAATCAGCATGCTCTTCGGCCATATATAGATTCTGAAATTAATCATATTAGGCATTTTATCAAAATTCAATTTGTCAACAAGGGGATTGAATTCATTAACTTACCCAGTATATTTAAAGATAAATCTGTTATCTCTTCTATTCCTACTTATTTTGAAAATAAGGAATCCCCTATCATTTGTTATAAGTATAATAAACCTATTCGTAGTACTGTTTTTAATTATAGCAAATTAGTAACAGAACTTGATATCGAA
Organism: Loripinus fragilis; assembly: GCA_964019695.1. Lineage (NCBI taxonomy): Eukaryota > Metazoa > Mollusca > Bivalvia > Lucinida > Lucinidae > Loripinus > Loripinus fragilis. The sequence continues at coordinate 54,926,426 of OZ026526.1, read as the reverse complement.
AATTCTATTCCTGACTCTTGAGATTGCAAAGACTCTAAGTACTGCTATCAACCCACTGGTCATATAGTCACAGGGGATTTAACAATCATAACTGATTCAAGAATTTGGTCTATTTTATGTAAGGGACCTAAATATAGGTTTCCTGTGCCAATAGACTTCAAATCATGTCGTGAGGAAATTGCAGGAGCCTTAGAAGAATTTCGTAATCGCTGGTGTAAACGAGAGCATGTTGAGTCTAATGCCTTAAATAGTTGGAAACTAAATATTTTTAAAATTATTGATGGTAGAATTTCATTTTATTGCAACAATTTAGATCTTCTACCACCTAAACCTAAATTCACTTTTAGACACTTGAAGAAAGGGATCCAGGAATTCCATAGGAAGTTTTTTTTGCCGCGCAGATAAGGCTGCGAACAATGTTGTGGTTGTTTGAAAAAGATACTATATTAACACACTAAAGCAAGAACTTAGCACTGCAAAAACATATGAGCAGAACAGGCTGGATGAGACGTCTATCGTTGATAGGCATCGATGCCATATGGCAACTAAGTTTGGGTTGTTTGTTGATGAGGACAATGGCAAGCTTCCTACGTTATACTGGTTACCTAAACTTCATAAACGCCCTTTAAGTTGCGTTTTATTGCTAATTCTTGTGCATGTACAACTACACAGTTGTCTATTCTATTGACTTCTTACCTCACTGCAATTAAAAACCATGTCATTAAATATTGCACAACAGTTTATGAAAGAAATGGTAAAAATTTATTTTGGTCTATTAAAAATTCAGGTGAAATTCTTAATAAATTGAAGTCTAGAGGTTTTCTAGCATCTGGTTTGTCTACATATGATTTCTCTACTCTCTATACCACATTGCCTTATAATCTAATAAAAGAAAAACTAAAGAATTAATTGAACAAACATTTAACAGAGAGGGCTCTCTTTATTTGGCTTGTAATGATAAAAATGCCTTTTTTACTTCTGAACAACCTAAACGATATAAAGTGTGGTCATGACAAAGAATGTGTGATGCGCTCCATTATATTTTGGACAATATATTTATAAGATTTGGCTCAAAATTATATAGACAAATTGTCGGTATTCCAATGGGTACTAATTTTGCTCCTCTTGTTGCAGATTTGTTTTTGTTTGGTTATGAGAGATACTTTATGTTGTCTCTGTCAGACAATAATCAAGTTAATATTATTGAAGCTTTTAGCTTTACCTCCAGACATTTAGATGACTTGCTTAATATTGATAATCCTTATTTTGAACAAATGGTAGGTCAGATATATCCCACTGAACTTCAGTTAAATATGGCGAATTCGTCTGATACTGAAGCTCCGTTTTTGGACTTGAATTTGTCAATAACAAATGGCATAGTTTCTTCTAAAATTTATGATAAACGGAATGATTTTAATTTTGAAATAGTAAATTTCCCATTTCTTGATGGAGATTTTCCTCGCTCTCCTTCCAATGGTGTATGTATTGCTCAGCTTTTACGTTTTGCTAGAGTGTGTTCTAATACTGATGACTTCAACAACAGAAACTTAGTTTTAACTGCTAAATTATTAAAACAAGGTTATAGATATCATAAAATTCGAAAAGCATTTTCTAAACTCTACCACAGACTCTCAGAGTTAATTGTTAAATACAACATTGGGTTAAAAACTCTTCTGCAACAAGGCATATCGGAACCTATATTTTATGGTGATTTAGTCTATAAATTCAAACAAATTGTTGGAAAACCTAATTTTAGTGATCAATTCAAAAAGATAGTAAAACGTTATATAAGGGTTGGATATAACTTGAATATCATGCGACAGTCTGCATGACTAGTTTTAAACATAATCACGGCTTATAGCTATGCTTTCCTCTTTAATTGCACGACGGTGGGTCAGGCCTCAGACTATATGACGGCTCTGACGTAAAGCTTTAATTGGTGGGTTGGTGCCTGATGCTTATCTGTAGCTGGACCCACCGTGGCTCAACTTGAGGTTTTCTTTAGCTCTGACTATCTGTGAGTCATGAGCCTTTTTCTTTGTTTCATCATGGTGTAGTAATTTGATAAGAGTGTTTTCCATGATGATACATTGTATTAGTTAGATGGCCTCCATGCGAGCTGAACATTTCTTGTACTTCAACAACAGCAGAATCTAGGGCGAAGATTTGGTACCAGTAAAATGCATTTAAGCGCCCCCCCCCCCCCCCGGTGGCTTAGGCTGCTGTTCGTTCTAAGGCGGTGTTTCTGTTGTTGTTGACTTTTTGGTTAATTGTTACTCCCATTGGGAGTCTGTAATTGTTCTATGTTTTGTTGTACGTTACTTTATGTCCATTCTAGTATTGCAATCATCTTGATTGGGAAGAGAGAGCTGATTGCTTTGCTTAATTTGTCTTCCTGGTGTCTCGTAATGGTTGAGCGGCTCTTCCTCGCGGTGCCACGGGGTTGCTGCAGTTTGTGATTGTGGTATTTCCTGATCATACTCACTTACTATTTATGAAGCAGAGAACACACTGCAAGCCAGGAACTGGGGTAGGCGATCCAGGTCCCATGGGCCCTATTGTTTTTAAATTATTACCTTAAGTATATACAGTTTTGAAAATGACCGATATAGCTTTAAATGTTTTATTTTATTATAATAGTAAACCTTTTTCATTTAGCTCTAGTTTGTATTTTTTTCGATGGTGTGCAATGTTAAAATCAGTTTTTATGATAAAGTTTTCAGAAATTCGTAAAATTGCATGACAACTTTCCCAGGGACGTCACGACCGTTTGAGTAATGACGTCATCTAATGTAACGTCGGACGTCGGCATTTTACAAAGGCATCCCGAGAGGGGTGCAATATCAGTAAGTATGCCGATTCCAAGTGATATTCACACACTTGGTTTGCATAAATAGTAACGTTATGTAATGACGTCTTTAAAAACGTCGCGGATATAGGGCAAAATATTTAAATATTCTCGCAAATAGCCCAATAAAAAACAATAACGCAATTTTAAATTTATTTTTTTTGTCAAATGATAAATAGAATTTAATCTCCATGCTCATTGAGTTTCTAAAAACAATTTGTGAGTTTGATCAGGAAATACTCAATTCACACACCGCTGACCAACCCATAGCACCGCGAAAAGGAGTCAAAGAACAATAGCAACCACAAGACACCAGGAAAACATAGCTAAGCAATCAGCTCTCTCTTTCCCATCAAGATGATTGCAAAATTAGAAAAGGACACAAAGCACTGCACAACAAAACACAGAACAAACACACAACCTACACAATGGGGGCAACAATAAACAACGAATCAACAAAAACAGAACCACAACCTTAGAACGCACAGCAACCTAAGCCACTGGGGGCTTAAATCAGCCTAAGCCACTGGGGGCTTAAATGCGTTTACTGGTACCAAATCTTCGCCCTCGATTATGTTGCTGTTTATGGGCAAAAAATGTTTATCTCGCATGGAGGCTCCCTAATTATTGCAATGTATCATTACAGAGAAACAATCTAATCAAATTAACACAGTATAATGAAACAAAGAAATGGGCTCATGACTCGCAGATAGTCTAAGCTTTAAGAAAACCTCAAGTTGAGCCATGGTGAGCCCAACCAAAGACAAGCACCAAGCACTAATCAACCTAAACTCTCTGAGGAACAGCGATAAAATGCTCAATAAGCCACACCCACCCCATTTTATCGCCTTTCCCCATTTCGTTTAATAAATTCAATCATATATGATTTAGATCTTCATTGTTTGTACGAGGCTTGTTCAGAAACTATTGAGACACATGCATTTTAACATGAAATCTTTGGCGTAGACAGTTGAAATTCGCTCTGAAGTATAATTGTCCTCTTGCAATGTTATTTTGCTATACAATGTTGGACTAACTGCGTCGACTTTCATTCTTCTGTTGCCTTAGTAACCACAGGTAGCAATTACCGGAGCACGCCAAAAACGCAATAAGTACTTAGAATACTCAATTTTACAATCACCATGACATATACGATCTAAGTACATTGTTCAACCAAATCTAACATTCCGTGTGCATCATTTGATAACAAATTTGTAATAGTTACTATATTTAACACATACTCAAGGATACTCCTGAATTTCAAATGTCAAAATTACGACCTCAGTAGAAATCGTGGAGCACCAAAAAACGAAATTACTGAGTGCAACGCCTAAATACATTTTTCTTAATGAAATTAAATCCAAATAAGAGTAATATTGTATGTTTTACCAGGTGAAAGTGTTCGATTGAAACACCTTTTAACAGACTATTTAGCATGTTAACTTTTTATTATCAAAACTATTTTTACATGCCCACATCAGTGGGTTTTTTCCAACGTATTGTTCAGATTTTTCACATATAACAAGTCATACCGTATATTTCCAAAGTCCATACAGATATTGGTTGATTCTGCAAATACAGACATACAAAATTCACACTGGTAAATGCATACGTCGATTTGGTGGTATTTACGCGTATTGCTGGTACTTCATAAACCGGAAGTGGTAGATATTGGTGTTAATACTACATAGAACAAGAAATATCTTTAAAAAAGATATTCGGCGGCTCTCAAATACTTACAATTTTAACACAACTAAGTGACGAAATCCCCTTATACTCCGTGTCTTTGCATGTTGGAAAAGGATGTTCCGTCTAAAACCAGCGAATTTGGAAGTTGTGCTATGTTTCTGGTCTCTCTTTTGCTTGGTGCTCTTTTCGCTGAGCGATATGCATCTGAATCGTTCCAAATTTTAGGCACTTCACCAGCAAAGGCTAGGAAACAATGTTATTAGTCCTAATGTTTTTAAGAAAACGGGAGATTTTGACGATAAATGTATGTACTGAAACAAACTGAAAACCCAGAAAAAACATGCCATATTGTTGTTGTTGTTGTCACATAGGCTAGATTCTGCCCGTCTCAGATCTCAACTTGGAGTAGTTTTCAAGTCTTAAATGGTTAACACTTTCACCACTCTATTTACATATTATGAATGTCTCTATTTACAGAAAAATACTGATATACCAAATCACTTTTGTTCGGAACTAACTCCTATAACCTTTCTATTTCCTGTGGCACCTCGCCATAGCCGGGGTCGGGGAATAAATACATGTAGACTCAAAAACTGATCGACTAGCTCCCAGTAAGCAGGTAAAATCCGGCTACTCTCGGCCTGCCAGAAAAACACCGAAAAGCGTTTTGCTGGCGGGCCCATAGTGGCCTGAGATTTGGTGCTGGCTGTTTGCAAGTTAGCCCCGGGAAGTTAGCCTTTTATGATACATGTTCGTCTGACATACATGTAGTTAAAGAAACTAGAGCTTGTGCTTGTCATCTTCCTAAAGGAAATAGCAAAATACGCTGATACATGTACAGCTGCGGAGGTTGATCTGAGTCTAAGTGTAGGATTGTGGGTTGCGGGCACATTCAAATTGTAGGAAATTATGTGCTATTATTTACCGTTAGATATCCATCCCCATTATAACCTCTTTTTTAAGATATATCTTTTTTCACAAAGATGTATCTTGTTAAGCGCTATTAATAGACATTATAACGTGGGCTTTTTGGCTGTCTATTTATAACGCACCATGTTGTCTAATTAAAGAGAGACTCTGCCGATAGCTACACTGTCATTGTAAAAACATGCATTTGCCGGTCAGAGCAAGCTTTGCACGTATTTACTCGCCTGAACACCGAGGTTACTCTCTAATTCGCGATGAATTTTACGCCCTTGTATATAATGTAATGCATTAAATACACTTGTTATATTTGTTTTAGAAATAGACTAGACCTAATTCAGTGATTTTTTTACAAATTTGTTTCTATGAGTCCCGAGACTCACTGGGCCAAAATTCTTTGCATCCCAAACTCGAAGTTCTGCATCCCATACGACGTCCACTTTGAATTATAAATTTTGTGTATCCATACGAATTCGGCCATTCATAGAAGCCAATTTGGGAAGCAAAACACTGGCATACTTATTTATACTATAATAAAGATAAAACTTAATTTACTTTGTCAAGTAAAATAATAAAGATATAAAAACCTACCTGACTTTCTTATTAATAAAAAGTTCAGTTGCAGACAGTATATTTCCTTAATTTAATCATATTATCATCTTTTGCCAAGAGTCAGACTTTTGTCTCGCAGTTTTCATATATTTTTAGAGCCCAGGTCATTAGCCCGTGTTCATCTAACTCTGCATGCCTACAAGTGTAGTGCTGGAAGTTACTGCATTTGAGCCTTAGGACATACCATATTAATTTTTCTTTTATCATCTGTGCACAGTCCAGTCTCCGTACTTCATGAGCCTGCAGTAATTCTTTAACCATTCTATTGGTATTTGCTCGAAGCAGGGTGTTTAAACTTGCGGGTAAAACGCATTATTCAAATGTTTCATTTCGGGTTGGTAGTATTGGATCAGTACTGGTTTATCGGCACTGGTTTTTACCAGTAGTTCGGTACTGGCTTTTACCGGTAAACTCCCCTACAGCGGGTCATATCTGAAAACACGTGTTTCCCAAGGGAAGTAATGATCGCTATACTGTTGGGGAGTTTTTTTTTCAGTACCGGTTTTTACCAATATTATTCAAGACACGATGCGCAAGTTAAAAAAAAAACACTCAAAACGAAAGTTGCAAATACTAAATGCAGACTTTTTGCCACAATTTTAATGCATCCTGCAGGACTCTCATGGTTTAAAATCATGCGTCCTTTGTGAGAAGCATGCGTCTGAGACCCAGGACGCGCAGGTAAAAAAAATCACTGCATATTGTCGAAATTTATGAAACAGACTATAATCGTGTAACGCGCATTTGATACGGGAAACCATAATGGCTTGAATAAAAAATACAAAGATTTGCTTTATATAATGCTGTTAAAGTCCTTTAGGACATAGTGAGTTATCTTATATTGCACTTATTTACTATGTGCAATTAAGCAAGGCATGCAAAGAATGGTAGTAAAGCAAATTAGAAATGCTGTACAGCGGGAGTTGACCTATATTCATGATCAATGTTCATTATTAGGACTAGTGCACAGACTGGTTCTCGTCCATTTACATGGAAATTTTCAAGTTAGATTGCATCTATAATAAGATCGCGTGGTCAGTCTGAGTATTAACCAATGAGGGCATTGTTTTCTATCTGGTGTGATGAATATTACAATTTAAGAATACCTCTGATTGGTGAAAATTTGCATAAATTGTAGGTCTAAAGCGATATTAGAACGGCGGCCTTTTGGCCGCCGTAAAAACCTGTCATATGCCTTAAGGACTATAGAATTAGATCATTTTTAAGCCTTCAGTATGTGTATGGCGATTTATGTAAGCATTTAGGAATAGATTCGAGTACCGATCTGGATGATCGGTACTCGAATCCATTCCTAAATGCTTACACAAATCGCCATGTGCATGCCAAATACTTAAAATGATTTACCAGTGTGAAATTATCAGTAGTGTATGCACCAAGATGCCCTAAATTGTCAATCTATCATTGTAGCTTTATAACCTGAATTATATTATTTAAGACACTTCACGTTACATGGCGTACTCCGATGTGGTGGAGCAATCCATTATCTAAAAGCTTTTGCACCATATCAATTAAAGATAACTGTTAGATAATCCAGCCCACGTACCCTTTGATGCTGCACTTAATATATATGTCCTTTGTTTAAAATACTGTTCAGTCGGTTTGACAAAATGATGATTGTCTCAATAGTTTCTGAACAGGCATCGTATATGTAACAATGTGCTGTATGACGGGCGCTGTCTGTCAGACAATGACGATTGTCAAATTATACATGTATTAATAGACTTTTCGCTTACTGTAAAGGTGGTAACTTTAATATTCATATATAGGCTCGGTTTGTCGGGCCCACCGGGGTTTACCTGTTGGATTTCTTTTGCTCAGGTATTCAGTTTAATCTACTGTTGAGTTCTTATCCTTGCTTTATCTCCTTGTTATATCTTGATTTATATGTTTTAGGAGATGATGCATTGATAAGTTAGGGGTATTTCATGCAAACCAAATATCTATGTATCTTGATTCACATCTGAATTAAGGGTGAGGTTGGCGCCGTTAAACCGGTTTAAGCCCTCCAGTAAAATATTTTACAGACAGTTCCGAGGCGATACTTCTTTTGTGGATCTTTTATGTTTTTTGTTCTGTCTTGTGTTTGCTATGTCTTTGTGCGCGTCTGTTTATATGTGCTTTGTGGTCACCTGCTGGGAAAGGGGACCTCTTGGCTCTCGTTTGTGGTGTCTAACTGTGAGTTTGTCACTTTCCCATTGGTATCCTGGGTCAGGTGTGGTACTTAATTGTATCGATTCCTGATCTTTGCACCCTTACTTACTTTGCATATTTCATCTGTTAAGGAAGGGAAATCAAGTTTTATTAATAATTTGGAAAGGAGTTAATATTAAGCTTTTTGGGCTGCGCAAACGTGCGTGCATTTCATGAAAGTCCTGACCTTATATCCCTGACCTCACATGTATTAACCCTTATAGCGCATATCACAAAAAGTCGTACTATGTTTTTGTTGTCTACTGAAACAGTTTAAAGCCTCTAAAACAAACAGTGTAGATCCAGACCAGACTGCTCCTATATGAGCAGTTTGATCTGGGTCCAAATTGTTTGCGTCTATACTTATCACGCTTAGGGATGTCTGTTACAACGCAAGGTGGTTCTGGACGACAGTACGTTACGGGTTCCAGACGAAATATTTCTAAATATAGGTTTGTGCTATTGAATGTGTATCGTTTTCGAGAGACTTAAGACACAATAAACCGTAAGCATCCTATTTTGTCTTTGTATATTAGTCCACGCCACTTATCTTAACTTAATCAATCCTGTAGAGCATGGCAACTGTATCCAGTTAACGCGTATATGATGCATTATTATTCTTGAAACAGTATTTTACTACTATACATGTCCTCATATCCTTATTTAGTACTTTCACTTTCGTTTTCTTTGAACATTTTATGACTTGATGTGATTAGACATTGCATTGTCCATCACATAGAGCAAGAAAGAACTTTCTTACAAATCTGCTTACTTTAGAAGAACGCCTTTTTAAAACCAAAAGGAATGAACTGCAGTCATTTTTCCATGTTACAGATGTGTAACGACTGCAAATATTTTGTTACAGGTTATTGTCGACAGCGTAGCCGGTGGAGACGACAGTGATAGATTTATTAAATATATCTTACACCCAAGAATCTTCTGTTTTGACCGAGGGTGAAATGTCATTTACCATGTATGAGAATACGAATATGGCCAATACTCGGATTATGTACATCTACTGTTATTTCGAGATGCGCACGATTGACATCGTGGCCTTGTGCTTAGCGTGTCAGACTTTGGAACCTGAGGACCATGGTCGATTCCAGGGTGGGCACTTATAACAATTTTTTTTCCTTTTTCTTTTTTCCTCTTGTAATGCAAAATTACTTCATACAAGAAACATGGAATTATATAAATGACAAAAATTACACTCCTTAATTCTTAAATATCCTCAAAATTTGTAGGGGTGGGGATAACTTTGGCCCTCCTGGAAGATAATTAGTCTGGTGATCCCATTTTTTTTCTTTTTTTTTTTCTAAAATGTCAAATGATAGTCCATGAAACAATAACAATAAATAAGATTTTTAATGTCAGATTTTTATATATAATTTACTCCAAAAATTGAAATCCTTTTATGAGGGAATAACCAAAATATATCATACAGTATCTTGACATAGGTTGGGAAAACAAATATATTTTCACATTTTCTAGAAAGCTTGAGGTCATTAGCAATAATTAAAATTAAAATAAAGAAGCTGGATGGCGATTATAAATATTTTAGCTTAATATTAAGGACTTGGATTTTTTTCAGAAAATTTGTAAAATGCTGAAAACTTCCATGTGAGATTATGGAAAATTGAGTGTGGTGACATATCTTTTTTATTTCATAAATTGACATTCCATACTAAAACCAAACTGTATGCAAACAAATAAAACGATTTTAATGTGGGACGTATTACCCGCAATTGCCCTTGATAAGCTCCAGGTCTGACAAAGTATAAGTCACATATCATACATGGTCAAATAAAATGACGTTTTAAACGTACCAAAGCTGAAGGCTCCAAGGTGAGCTAATAGCATACAAATGACTCCAGCCTCCATCCGTCTGTCTGTTCGTCAGCTTTTTCAAACATCTCCTTTGAAACCACAATGTCAATCGAATTTTATATGGAGACTCCTTAGGATGGAGGGATGGTAGTTATTCAAATGATCTTAAAATGCAGTTAAGTCCCCACCCGTTGTTTAGGCTGCTGTCTGTTCTGAGGCGGTGATTCTATTGTTGTTGATCTATTGTTTAATGTACTTCTCAATATGGGGGTTCTGTTTTTGTCTTTGTTTTGGTGTGCATTACTTTGTGCCCTTCCTAGTTTTGGAATCATCATGAAGAGGAAGAGAGAGCTGGTAGCTTTGCTTTTATTGTCTTACGGATATCTTGCTACTGTAAATGTTCAGTGGCTTTTCCTCATGATGTAGTGAGCTGGTCTGGAGTTTATGATTGTTGTAATTCCTGATCATACTCACTAACTTCTCGGTCCTGATACCAAGATGCCACCACGCTCAAAAAAGATAAAAACCCCTTTTAATTATTCTCTGGAACCAGAAGACTAAAATGCTACCAATCCCTTATATGGTATTAACCTTTAAATTCTTCCGATTACCAGGGGCTTGGTATGAATGTTCGATGGGAGGTCGCACAATGCTGAATTACTTCTTCAGGCGTTGAGTAGGCTTCAGAGCAGTATTTACATATACTCAAGTGTTCATGAAAGAAAGAAAAATGTCGTCTCACATCTGTTACAGAAATACTGACGTCGTCTATTGCCTGTTACACAAGATGCCACCACGCTCAAAAAAGATAAAACCCCTTTTAATTATTCTCTGGAACCAGAAGACTAAAATGCTACCAATTCCATATATGGTATTAAACCTTTAAATTCTTCTGATTACCAGGGGCTTGGTATGAACGTTCGATGGGAGGTCGCACAATGCTGAACTACTTCTTTGTGCGTTGAGTAGGCTTCAGAGCAGTATTTACATATACTCAAGTGTTCATGAAAGAAAAAAAATGTCGTCTCACATCTGTTACAGAAATACTGACGTCGTCTATTGCCTGTTACACAGTCGTCTCTAATCAGTAACATTAGGAAAATGAAATTTTGATGTTTTCAGTTTTCTTTTAAAAAGGACATGTTAAAATTGACTGAAAAATCATGTGAGATTTATTGTCTGACCATTTATACTTATTTCATGATGAGAAAGCAAGTAATTAATCACAAATTACACATTTCTGAAGTTTCTTTTCAAGACCAGAGTTTTACAATAGAACTTCAAATATCTATGGGTTTTGTACCTCTAATGTCAAACTTACAAACACTAATATGAAAGGAATTATTTAAAATAGCCAAACACACTATATTATCATTTTCTGCGACGTCTGTGTGTGTAACCCCTTTCCACTGTCGTCCAAAACCCTAAATCTGTCATCTAAAACCCGTTACCTGTCGTCCTGCACAGGTAAGCAGTCGTCATGGGCCTGTAACGAATTGTCGTCCAGAACCACCTTGCGTTGTAACTGACATCCCTAAGCGTGCTTATGTTAAACAATAAACAGACACTTTCTAATGTAGTTATTTTGCTGGCGTTTTAAAGTTTAAATAATTACTGTCTTCACTAAGGTGTCATGGTACAATGATACAGTTACCTTCCAATAAAATCACACCTCATTTTTAGCTTTTACCTATATCTAAAGTAGACCAGTCCTATTTACGCATTCATGAGGTGCCGCCTTTACAGTGACCAAAAAGTTCAATAATACATATGTATATAAGCCAATTCACGAGGCTTTGGTACTCAACGCATGTTCGAGCAGCGAATGTTTAGACGAGACTGTGCCTTCAAATAGTCTCACCAGAGCCTCTCAGATTTCACACACAAAGCAGTATTGAAGAAGATAAAGTAAGAAATGTAGCCCCACTAGATACATGAAGCTGTCTTGCGCATTTTAGGAATAACTTCACATATATGCGATAAGTACTAAACTCTTGTGAGGCGATCCCTAGGCTTATCCTATTTAGACTGGAATCCCATAAACTGATAGTTTTGCAAACAATGTAGACCAGATGAAATGCCGCATAATGCGCATTTTATTAGGGTCTGCACCGGTTGCTAAGACAAAATCGATCTTCAGAGAAATACAATTTATTTGGAAATTACCCCCTCAATATATACAGTGAACCATCCCGACTTTATTTTACATGTACTTGTATATAGCAAAGGGTTGAATTAGCCAGTGACATGGTTTGAAATCACATGTCATAGCTCAAATGTGATTATCCCTACTAACTATCAAATTCTTGTCTTTGTGTATGTCTCCAGATAAAAGTGCATAATCAAAAAGTTAATTTTGTTATTTCTCAACCAAAACACATGTTATGGGTACTCAAAAGAACCGTCTCATTGAGACGGTTCTTTTGAGCACCCAACACATATGTTTATACTGATGGTTAAGAAAATAATCACATTCTTAAGTTCAAAAATTTTGCGTATCTGGAAGTATGTTTGAGACTCCATCCTCATCCTGGATCTGAAAGTCTGTTGTATCACATGGAACTAATACAGCATACACATGTTTTGTTCTGTCATGTCTTTCCATATCATCCTCGGATACACTAAGTGCTCCTGGTAAAATGTCTCCAAGGTGACTATAAGTCGACGTTTCTGATTGAGATCGACATGTTTTCGTGTTCGCTCTTAGAACATCATAACTGTTATCAACATCATAAATTGTTCTGTTGTAAATATTCAATTTAGTGTCTTTTTCATCAACTTTAAGAAAATAATTGTCCTCTTTCGTGTTTTCTAAGATATCATTCTCGTGTGGTAAAGAAGGAAACCCTGTTTCTGGATCCACAGGTATAAAATCGTACACCGATCGTTCCTGGCTACACGAGGTTGCCGCATCAGATGCTACTAGATGGGCAGTAGACGGATGTTCTTTAGAAAGTTGTTGGTCTTGATGAATTTGTCTGTTTCTACATCTGAAAAACGATATGTGAAAGTTCGAACATATCCATGTAGTTTTGCACTGACAAACGTCCCAACATTTCTAAATATTTTATGCACTGTCAAACATACATGTAGCCATGTAATCTAAATGTTGAGCAAGTTCCAACATATATATGAGCCGCAATCTGTGAAAATCCGCCTTAATGACATTTAGGTCTTTTATGTTAAAATAATTTGAACAACACCAAAAACGTAGAAATTTGACATGTTTATATATTGTCTTTAAAACTATTCAGGTGGATAGAAGGATAAAACTGACAATTATTTCTGTTTTAACTTCTTCGTTATCATGCCATATTTTTCCATGGCAACAACTTTCTATATAAACTGTTGGATTTTTTAAAGTATTGTCAGTCGTTTTCAGATCATGCAAACTTTAGGCAAAAAAGAACCAGTGTCAATTTTTCTGCGAATTCCATTGTACACATGCTGAGGGAGCATTCTGCAGTACTTTGGACCTTCATTAAGCTACCATTTGTCATTAAGATCTTTGTTTTGTCTATTTTAAAGTGGCCGTTTTACACAGATTTTACTGTGTTATTTAACAAGCAATGAGCATAGGCTCCAAAGTACTGTTGCGTTGTTAATCAAACACTATTTGAGAGTTTGACATACTTGTCCAATGTTGAATAAGCAGAATGTTATAACAAACTAATGAGTTGTTTCAAAAGGTAAGTGTATTGCTAGACAATGTCTAAGATATTTGTGTATTGTTAAACAAACAACACGTGTAAGTGTCATCATGCGTGTGTGTTGTTGAACATATACACTGAACCGAAGTTATAAGTGGCCTCTTTTCAATTTCAGTTTTCTGACTAAGCGCTTATATGATATTGAAATGAATTTTGCCCAATATTTGCATTTCAATGGACTTAATATAAGAAGTGATTTAAAAAAGTGTTCTATCCATTTACGATTCTTTGGTTCAAAAATGCAAAAATCACATTTTTGAAGAAAATAAGCATTTTGATTGCAGTTTTCATCGAATTGAAGTACAGGTGATTACAAACTCGTCTAAACAACTTGAAAAAAAAACACACTAAAACTTCAATGTTTGTGCTTAGGACAGATTTTTAATGATTTTTTTAAAAAGCTCATTTTACATTTTTCAGATATTTTCGATTATCTTCACATACTAAAGTCATTGTATGTGTTTTAGTTCATGTGTACATGTTTTACTGACCAAACACATTACAGCTTGATCAGCCCATTTTCTAACGATCATTTTTTCAAGAATGGTATCCACTTCCAGTTTTAACGTGAAACTTTAAAGGTAATTTAAATGGCATATGAAAAAGATGTTTTTAATTTGTTTAGTAGAACAGTAACACCTCTTCATAATAAATGCTCGCTGAAAACTCCAATGCCGTGTCGCAGATAATAAAGTATACAGATGCAAAATTTGTATGCACATTGCATGGTTTAAGCTAAAGCTGCTGAAAAAGGCTGTCTTCGTGTTAATGTAGAAAAGAAATTGAGAGTTAAATTGCCACAAACTTTTGGTTATTTTTCATCTTATATCACAGCTGCAAACTTATTAAAATGTAAATGGATAACGTACCTGAGTAATAATTTATATCACACTACAGAGTGTGACTTTTTGAAATGAGGGTACCTCTTCTCGGACTTCGTCTGTGCAAGATCTACCAGTCATTTTGCAATGACATATATAATTTGCAGAGTCCCGACAAAGCCTTGTTTTTTATAGAGTAAATATTTTATAACAGCGATATTTACTCTCTGAACAGGCGCAAAAATGTAAGATGGCCACTTATATCTTCGGTTCAGTTTAATAATAAGAGAAGATATAACTTAGTCATGATGTCTCTTCAGCAAAAAGGTAAGTGAATGTTTCAACGTACCCATGTATCGTCAAGCATACAAAAAATGAGATTAACACCAGTAAAACACCAGCAGATACACATATGGCGACCAGCATCCAAACTGTAATTATAAAGAATAAAATTCACAGAGTTTGCCCCCAATCAAGAGTTTTAAGTCACTGGGATTTTCATTTCTTTGCATTAAGGAGTCCTAAGCATAGATGAAAGTTATGTCCCTGTTATATGAACCGATCAGATGCCAGTGGTCTGTAGACTGAGCGTACAGTTACAACTATACTCCAATATGATAGGAAAAAATGAATCGTGTAAGTCGAGTTCTTCTTCCTGTATAAGTTATTATAGGCTGTGGTGGTGGCACTTGGAATTATAGGATCAGAATTTTCTAACTCTAGCATTCAATGTGATGTTTACATTTTTCAACTGATATGCTTGTCACCCAGTTATGACCATTTCTTTGCTGCAAATAATGATTATCTCCCTTTGACCAATGTGGTTATTTTGACAGCAACACAAGGTCTTGATTGTATTAAACAATTTGAAAGGGCATAGGATGTTTTTTTTTCTTATATCTAATTGTAAGTAAAACCTGTTGAATCATTCTAAGGTCAAGAATATTTTTTCTCTGTATTGAGGTCTATGGAAAATTATTACAGGATCATAGCCCTAAGAAACTTCCTTTGATCATTCATTAAGCCAGTTCTTACAAATATTTTGTAAGCATTTAGGATAATTACAAAGGTAATTACAGCAGCTGAAGTTAGGCATACAAACTGTCTCGAAGTCAGTTACAATGTATAGCTATTCAATAATCAATATTTCAGTGTGATGAACCTATGTTTACTATCCTAGTTGTCAGTCAGCGCTGAACAAACTCACATGATTGATGCTAAATGGATTTATCAAAAAAAGAAAGCAACGCCTTCATGTGTGTACATATCCAACGTGTCAGCTAGATTTTGGTGTCAAATATCACGTAAACAAAGACATCCTTAAATAAAACTTACATCCGCTGCCCAAGACATGTATATTCCATGTAACAAATAAAAACTTTCAAATTCCTCTATGTCTTGCGACCTTCAAAATTTAGACTTTTAAATTTCGTTGCCATCTATGAAATTAAATGAAAGATGGTTCTTCATGTGAAGATGATTCATATGAAATATCAAGCCTTATTTTAAATGATGTATACTGGGTCCGAGTTGAAACTCAATAAGTAAGAGTGCAAATGCCATCATTGTGAGATCAAAGTGGTAATTGCAAAAGACTAGCAGTACTTCCATGTCTAATGATCTCCAGACATAATGAAAAAACTCATTTTGTCATGAGCCATACAGATGATGATGATGATGATGATGATGATGAGCATTTTTTCATAAGCCATACATATGACGATGATATGATGATGATGAGCATTTCTTTATGAGCCATACATATGATGATGATATGATGATGCTGATGAGCATTTTTTCATGAGCCATACATATGATGATGATATGATGATAATGATGATGAGCATTTTTTCATGAGCCATACATATGATGATGATATGATGATGAGCATTTTTTCATGAGCCATATATATGATGATGATATTATGATGATGATGAGCATTTTTTTATGAACCATACATATGATGATATGATGATGATGAGCATTTTTTCATGAGCCATACAGATGATGATGATGATGATGATGATGAGCATTTTTTCATGAGCCATGCATATGATGATGATTATGAGCATTTTTTCATGAGCCATACATATGATGATGATGATGATGATGATGAGCATTTTTTCATGAGCCACACAGATGATGATGATGATGATGATGATATTCAGCATTTTTTCATGAGCCATACATTTGATAAAATCTATTACATTTCATTGAAACTTTTAACTGAATAGCTATGGTAACAAGAGCGACAGGTCCTTTGAGGCTGGACAAAAGATATTTCAAGGAGCTGTCATTCATCCATGTAGCTTTGACGGGACTGTGTTTGAATAATGGGTGAAATAAACTTTAATTGATTGACTGTTGAAAGGAAAGTTGTTGTGACAAGTCAAATAGTTGTAACCAGAATCTACAAAGTTTGTACGCTTAACTGTCCGCTGCTGTATGTTCCTCCGGAAGTAGACAGGGACAAATCAAGAGTATATATGCTTTTAACTTTTATAAAAAAAACTGTGAGCAACAAAGTGCAAAAGCTACACACAGTATACAGTATTTCATAAAATACATGTTAATCACCAATTTCATATAATTTTCACACAAAATATTTTGTCTATTTTTTTTTTCCAAAACGCGTTGCACATTGAAAGTAGGCCCCAAATTTTAATAAAGGAAATGAGATTATATTGTATACCAAAAATGGGGTCCCAAAGGATGCAGTCATGTTCTCAGAGCTCCATGACAAGAATATGTGAGTCAATGATAAGGAAAACCATATATACACAGCAAAAGTTGGTTGGTTACAGCAAAAACAGGGCTGATATTTATTAGGAGATACTACTAAAAACCTTCTGTCGGTCCTGATCTGGGTCCAAACTGTTTATAAAGGTTATCAGCAGATGGAAAAGTCGCCGATAGCAAGGAAAGACTTAATACTTACGTATCATATAGGCGATCAACCAAGGCTAAGATGAACATAGAGGATCTTACATGAGTGCTCATGTTTTATTGAATTTATTAAACGAGTTGGGGAAAAGATATAAAATGCGAGGCTTGCCGAGCATTTTATCTCTTTTTCGCAACGAGTTTAATAAATTCAATAATACAAGAGCACGAATGTTAGATTCTATTTATCATATGACAAATTCTTTGAAATCTCTTTTCTGGCGTAAAAACGTTATGATTTTGTCATCATGTAAGCAACGTTGTTATGGACGTAATAACGTTTCCCGTAAATCGATAAACCACTAGTGGTTTACAGATTTTATTGCATGGCGTTATTTCACTCCCAGACGCGACGTCATATGATAAATGATAATCCATGAACACGATAATCCGCACTGTCCCATCAGAGCAGTTGCACTCCGTAGAATCAGACTACGGATGTACATCGAGGATCTACTTTGATAAGTTAACGTGACCCCGACGTCACAGAAACCATCCCAACACAATAACAAGTTTGATTTTTTTCTTAAAATCTTAAAACTTCATTTATTCTGTTGATAAAAGTTTTGGGTAATCAGAATAATGCATTTTAATAGGACTGAACCCACATACTACATATACTGCATTAAAAGGGGGCGCAGTGGCTCATTCATTGGTATAGTGCTTGACTCGAGACCGAAGGGCCGCGGGTTCGAGCCTCACCGGCGTCACTGCGTTGTGGTCCTTGGGCAAGACACATTTATCCTAGCTTAGTACTGGTTCAACTCAGGAAGACCAGTCCCTATATAACTGAAAGATTGTTGATGGGACGTAAAGAATCATATTAAAACA
This sequence comes from Loripinus fragilis, assembly GCA_964019695.1. NCBI lineage: Eukaryota > Metazoa > Mollusca > Bivalvia > Lucinida > Lucinidae > Loripinus > Loripinus fragilis. The sequence goes on along the minus strand of OZ026526.1, from coordinate 54,908,010 downwards.
TACTACAGTACTAATTTTCCTTACAACAGTTCCGGTTAATAAAATGCAGCTTTTTCATACATAGTACTACGTCTTAGATAAATCCGAGGCTTGATTCTCGAATTGGGCCTAGATTTTGCAATTGCCTTTGCTTCCTCGCTTTCACACACTATGAAAAATGATATAGGCTCAAATCCGAAAAAACGTCGGGCCTGATCTGGGTCCAAATTGTTTGACACTCTTATGGTATTCTTGAAAGAAGTTTAGGAAGAAGTTGATTTTGACAATAAGATCAGCAGATGACAAAAAATAGCATGAAACAGTTCATATAAGCAATTTTAATACGTACTTCTCTCTGAAATTCGTGGCAACGAAAACCTGTCTTGATTTTCCAACCATGTCAAAGTCGAATATGTCGTCTCACTGCCATGTACAGAACGGTTCGTAGCTAATAAAACGGATGTTTTTGTTGTTTGGATATCTGTTGAATTCGAAGCCATAGCTACGGTTTCAGTCACAGAAAACGTTGTGTTATGCTCTGCCAAGGTATCTGTTGTGGCCGTGTATCTTGTTGATGCTATTTCTTTATATAGTGTTGTTATTGCTTTAACAGGTGAATCATTATTGCCACCTGAAAGATGAAGAAAATAATTAAAGCGCCAATCACGACTGCAGCAGACGACAAATTTTGCGACATCTTTCCTAATTTGGAAAGAAATAAGGAATAATAGTTCATGAGAATCGTCTGCCAGCAGACGATTCTCAAAAGATATCATGCCTTATTGCTATTTTTGAAAAAGCGACAAAATCTTATCCTGCCAGTGCTATTGTCCTGATAAAGTTGTCTGCTTTTTACGCCTGTTGAGTCTATTCAAATGCACGCTAGACTACTTTCATCATGGATGCATACACTATAACCCTGATCAGAATGCTCCCTTCTGGGTTCATAGAGTTTGCAACATAGGCTACCAAAAGTTCCGTAGATCCAGAAAGCAGCCGACAACGCCAGGAACGTACTACGTATCAAGTATGGCAATACAAAATCTAGGAGCGGATCCAGGATTTCTGGGAAGGGGGCTGCTATGAGGAGCGGATCCAGGATTTCTGGAAAGGGGGCTGCTATGTACATGTATAAAGGTATGGGGGTTCGCTTTGCTGATTTTATCTCATTTTTCTTAAATATCCAATGAAAATGATATAATTTGGTCGTCTCGCTGAGGCCAAATTATTTCATTTTCATAGGATATTTAAAAACGGGGGCCAGAGAGCGGGGTTTATGCAACCCCCTGAACCCCCTCTGGATCGCCCACTGAAATCTAGGTCATATAAAAGGGGAGAGTTGTACATATTGTCGAGCAAAGAGCAATCATGTTTGACACTGCACTTTTGCACAGTATTGCCAGTTCCTACGCTAGTATGGAATTTGATGATGGTTAAAGCCATATCCCAGTCACAAAGATTAAATGGATAGCTGTAGAAGCAGCTTGCAAGAATAACACAAATTTAAGCTTGTCAACTCATGTATTTTCAAAATTGGTACATTTCGTAGAAAAGTAACTCTTTAATATAAGTAGTAATGGGTTCCATTACTACTACATGTAACATATTAAGCTATCAGGTGTGGATTCAGGTGTGATGTTTTATCTGAGCATTCATAGTGTATACGAGCAGCAAAGGTTCCCTTGGCGAGGCCATATAATGGACCATTCAAATCATAAAAAACAGACTAGTCAGAAATGTAGAGACCCTACTAATTCGAAAAAGAAAGGACCCGATTTATTGCACCTGTTTGTGAGATAATAATATTACATACTTATATTACATAATGGAATGTATATCACCTCCGAGGCTCAGGCTTCTTAGGCATCAGGGGATAGTTTCGAAATTGGGGATGGACGAATTTCAATATATTCTAGTATAGGGGTCCAAAATAGCATATTTTGAATTTAAAATGTTGATTAATTAGCATATTTCGGCTGAAAAGCCTTGTAGAATGGGTATATCTACAAGTTTGACTGAAATACGAAACTGAAATTTCATATCATACAGCCCTGCTTGTGGTGGGGAGCATTGCATCGGCTGCAGTTGTCAGTTGTTTACAATGAGCACCAAAAGTGCCCTTTTTTCAGATAGATTTTGCCAAAAAGCTAATTGGTTATAAAGGGGTCGCCTCTTGATTTTAAATATTGTGTAATATTGATCTACAGACTGAAAGTGAGTGATAGGGCTGGTGATGTGCAGGTAACTTTCGTTTTCCATATAAGTTGTGTTGGGGTCAGTGTATTTTCACTATTGAAAAAAGTGTTGATGGGGATATAACAAATACTCTACTGGTACCTAGTTTTGGGCCATATAGTCTTTATTTTTAATTTGCCAGGTTTTGACTCCTGTGGGGAGTAAGACAAGGTAGGAAGTGGGTTGGTGTGCCTGTTTGTTAAAAGGTTATTAAGTTTCAAAAAAGTATGCGACCGCGGGCCAAAATGTCCTGAAAAGAACCGTCCCGTGATGCCTTAAGGAAACGACATAATTTGTCATTCTTCTTTTTGCAAAGATATTTTTCATCTTTTTGATGCATCATCTATATCTGACTACAAGTGCAGTATGCATTTTCATGTAGTGCACACAGTATTTGTTGAAAAAGCTGAAATAAGTTGCCACCTACCTATCTTGAGATTCTTAATCTGAGGCTGTCCCCGAGCACTATGCCGCTTAATATATTTTTAAATTCTCAGAGGATCAGTAAAAATACCAGAAAATACTTTGTTTTGCAAGGAGTACTTCCTAAATAATTTATATTTAGGGTAAACATCATCCAGAGACACTTTGGGATTAGTTTTTTAATTGATAGTACATGGCTTTGCCTATGATGATGGCACAAGAAGTACATGCTTTTAAGTGCTCATACATTTGGTCCAGCCAACCACATAAGATGCTAGAGCATTTAGTGGAAATCTTGGTAATTGGACTGAAAACAAACACTTTAGAATAGCAAGTCAGTTTCGAAAGTACCGCAGGCTTAAAAGTACACAATGTACTTGTTTCATCGGGTAGGGACGGACAGATTCCCATGGCTGTGCTGCACTCCAGTTTCAGTTTCAGGTTAAACACCTAACTCGAAATGTGCGTCTTGTTGCATTTATCCATAGCAAATAAATGCACAATCGTGGTGTCAGAAGAACATGAAATGGCCTCTTTTATACAAACTGAGCAGAGTGTCAATGTAGCTTATTAGTATGGTCCATATGTTATTAATAATAACAGAATGAATTGTAAACATGGAATGCTTTGGTCATCACAGTAGGTTCCCATGGTTAAACTGTATTTGTTCTTGCTCTTGCACATGCAGATCTAGGAACAGCAGGTTTATTTACTGTTTGATTTTTGTTGCTGCTGTTGTTGTTGTTGTTGTTGTTGCCAAAATCATTCTTAGTTGCTGATAACTTTTACTTGAAGTTTCTTGTTTATTCCAGGTCCAACTGACTGACTGTCTGACGGAATCTATAGGGAATCACTTTGACACCTGTGTTACCAGCCCTGCAGCCAGCACTAAACAGTGAGAGGTCATTCTGAATGAAAATAAGAAATCCTGATATTAACTGTGAGTCCATTTTTATAATTTTAACCTTCATCTTTGTCCAAACTCTTTCAATATAATGGGAAATATCCGTGCTTAAACTGAGAAGCTCTTTTCGCCTTATTTCACCGGGGAATTTTCTTTGAAGCAGCCATTGCTGAGTTTTTTTTATTCAATATAAATTCACAAAATGTTGACTGTTAATAAATTTGCTTCAATGCACCCACTCTTTGAGAGATTTTGGATGGAAATGCCTTTTACAATATTTGGAAATGTTTGAATACTGCTGATAGTATCTGGTGTGCATCCAAGTAGGGCAAATTCTTGGTATTCTTGCATTAAGTAGCTGATATTGTCTCTATGATTGGGCATTAAGGTTAACCCATACAACAACAACATCAATTGCTTGATGCTCTACACAGAAAAGAATGAACCGTTTAGACCCTGATCAGATGCAAAGGGGAGATAATTGTATTTACCTCTGTTTTCTACATAAAATGGGGTCACATGCTTTGTAAGGGCCCTTTTTACATGTTTGGTGTTCCATGTGTCATACTTATAAGGCTTAGGATGACACAATACATGTTTCCCTTTGACAACTTAAAGATAATCATTGCAGAGCTGCAAAGTACACTAACTATCAGCAACTCAAGCTATGTCTGCTCTACAACATTTTAGCCCTTTCTTACAGGTCGGCTTTGGATTTGGAGACATATTCTAAATTTCATAGATGAAAGCAAATTTGAGTTTTTTTCAAATTTTATTCATTAATTGCTAGTCGAAATGGACCATATTACCTGGTAGGGTAACTTTTTTCAAGCTTCAAAATGAACTTCAAAAAATTAAGGCATCAGGGGATAGTTTCGAAATTGGGGATGGACGAATTTTAATATATTCTAGTATAGGGGTCCAAAATAGCATATTTTGAATTTAAAATGTTGATTTATTAGCATATTTCGGCTGAAAAGCCTTGTAGAATGGGTATATCTACAAGTTTGAGTGAAATACGAAACTAAAATTTCATATAATACAGCCCTGCTTGTGGTGGGGAACATTGCATCGGCTGCAGTTGTCAGTTGTTTACAATGAGCACCAAAAGTGCCCCTTTTTCAGATAGATTTTGCCAAAAAGCTAATTTGTTATTAAGGGGTCGCCTCTTGATTTTAAATATTGTGTAATATTGATCTACAGACTGAAAGTGAGTGATAGTGCTGGTGATGTGCAGGCAACTTTCGTTTTCCATATAAGTTGTGTTGGGGTCAGTGTATTTTCACTATTGAAAAAGTGTTGATGGGGATATAACAAATACTCCACTGATACCTAGTTTTGGGCCATATAGTCTTTATTTTTAATTTGCCAGGTTTTGACTCCTGTGGGGAGTAAGACAAAGTAGGAAGTGAGTTGGTGTGCCTATTTGTTGAAAACTTATTATTTTTTAAAAAAGTATGCAGCCGCGGGCCAAAAGGTCCTGAAAAGAACCGTCCCGTGATGCCTTAGTACAATGTACTAACTTAAGCGGTATTCTGCATTAAAATGCCTAAGACCTCATTAACCTTGTAGTTGTATTAAGAGCTTTCATCTTTGAGACTCCTAAGGAGTACTTTGGCAAAAAGTGAAGACTCAGATGAAATGCCACAAAACACATATTTGATCAGGGTCTGCACAGTTTGATTAGGTGAAAACAATCTTCAGGGATATAAATACTCGTTCATCAGGATTTGGAGATTCCTGTCCGTGACCCCTTAAATATATAAGGGATACTCCCAACCTTATTGTATCAGTATGTACGGGAAGTCCATTAGTATACAAAGGGTTAAACTCGATTGTGGGGGATTCCATTAGTTAAAGAAGGAAAAAGACAAAACTTTTTTGCCTCTTCCCAATGCAGTTTGAAGTATAAATTAAAATACATTTCAGTTATGCTAGATATATATATGTAGCTATACAAAAACGAACAAAAGTACTTAGAATATCCGGAGCTTCCGAATGTCGTTTGTCTCATTCGACGGAAATGAATACTTAAAACAATGCAATCGATGGTCAACTGTGCTTTGGTAAAGATTTTGCAAGCAGAAATTCTACCGCGGTTAACACCCTAAGCAATTACCTTTTGTAGTCAGTGTAAGGCAAAAAACTCATTCTACGAAGCTCTTCGGACAAGGATTTCCAATCATATTCATGTGACTGCAGTAATTTAATAACATGGGTTTTCTCGTAGGGAGTGGGGGAATTTTTTCCTGCCTATCGTGAGTTTGCTTGTGAGTTTATCTTCCAAATGTATCTGTTTTTGTGTCTCTCCTCAATGCCCCCAATAGGTTGACCAGTGATCATTTCCTGGCCCTGATGTTGTAAAACTTTTTTCATACTCAACTCAACTGAGCACGAAATTTCAACTGCTCATAAAAACTAAAATACCGACAAATAAAGAAGTTTCTTGCTATAAGTCTCTCAGATGTTGTATTTATCATGCTATAAATGTTAAAATGCCAACGATTGTTGGCATTTTAACATTTATGAGCAGGATAAATTTCGTGCTCAGCTGAGTTGATCATGGAAAACGTTTTATAACCTCGGGGCCTGGTCATACGCATTTGTTTATGACAGCGTAGGAATCCACAATGCCAATGGGATGTGTTGTTGCGAGTAGTAATGTTCAACTTTTGTTGGAATTAAATTAACAGTTTAACAATATGTTTGCCGTTAGCCCTTTGTAAACCAATTAGCCCTTAACCTCATATAGACGCCTTCTAACACTTTTGCAAACAGAGCCGACCCAGACCAGGCAGCTCTTATAAGACCCCTGATCTTGGTCTACTCTGTTTGCTTATGTTAATATGATTAGATATGATCCTACACTAATGGATCTGACAAGTAATTTCTTTGTTCTATATACAAAAGTGAAAATTTATTTATATAATTATTCATAGTTGGTGGATCTAAACATGAATATTCATGAGGGAAATGGTTATATAATTAATTCTTCCAGCTGGTTTGATACAACGAGGCTGAGATAGGTTTTTGTTCATATGAAGGCGTAAGACATTAGAATTTCCACGTTAGATGTACTTAAGTGCCTGATACTTTTTTACCTTAGCAAAAGTGCAGACCTTAATGAAAAGCTGCATTCTGCAGAATTTCATCTGGGCCTTCAGAGATTGCAAAACTACCTGCTTAGGGATTTTCACTACACAGAGGGTTAAACCTCTAGCACTCAATATGTACACTACATACCATACTGCTTTGTCTGTTTGTTGTCGTCAGAGTTATTGTCAATGACATCGACGGTATCGGGTGGCTTCAAGAATATATCCTCTGAAAAAGAAACAGTCAGCTACAACAAAAACTTAGTACAGATGCGGTGGATGCTTGGTAACTACATGTAAAGCACTGATAGCTTGAAATATCTGCCTAAGTCAAAGTAAATTGGCATTGGATTCAGATTAACCCATTGTAGTCAAATGGAAATTCCAACTCTTACTAAAATGACTGGTCCATGTCCGTTTAAAGGGTTGTTTATAAGGTATTTTACATTTTTATTCAACTTTTGATAGTATATTCTTTAAGCAAACAGTGAAGACACTGATCAGACGCCGCGTTTTGCGGCGTCTGATCTGGGTCTCACTGGTTGTCTATGTCCCCCAAAAAGTAAACTAGGCTTATAGGGAGTTGCCTTACACTGACTACAAAAGGTAATTGCCCCCAGTGGTTTAGGCTGTTGTCCGTTCTAAGGCGGTGGTTCTGTTGTTGTTGACCTTTAGCTTATTACCATTTTTCCCATTGTGGGAGTCTGTAATTGTTCAATGTTTTGTTTTATGTTACTTTATGTCCATTCTAGTATTGCAATCATCTTGATGGGGAAGAGAGAGCTGGTTGCTTTGCTTAATTTGTCTTCCTGGTGTCTCGTGATGGTTGAGCGGCTCTTCCTCGCGGTGCCACGGGGTTGTCTGCAGTTTGTGATTTCGGTATTTCCTGATCATACTCACTTACTATTATACCACCAGAATGTGTTTTATGATTTTTTTCACTTTTTAAAGAAAAAATCTTATTCTATGAATAGATGCGATATGGGTTGGGTTAGATTCCGAAAGGTAGATGGTTTCACGGATGCGGAGGTTATTTCCTCTTGTTTCCTTGTTTTTGTTTGCTTTTTACTTTAAAAAAAATATACTATTCTATAAGAAGATGTGGTATGGGTAAGGTTGAATCCCGAGAAGCAGATGGATCCACACATGCAGATGGCATATCTTAAATTTGTTTCCATGTTCCTTACAATAATATGATTCTATAGGAATTCATTAAATACTGTTTTTATTATTAATATTATAATTATTTCCTGGTGTCGTTCAGTAATTCTGAATAAATGTATTTCCACATCAAACATTATTTTTAATAGGGCTTTGACGCGAGAACATCTGTCCTCGGGGGTTGCGAACAAAAAGCACACATCAGCCTTTGCATCCCGACTGTCTGATCAGCACCTTTGTGATTTGCTTATTGAAAAGTATCATTTATTAACTTGCTACAAGCGCAATTTCGATTTTCTACATATAGCTAGTCTCTGTAGCTGAGGAGACTGGTTTGAGTTTCAATTTGTTAGAAACCCCAAAGACAGGCACCGAGCACCATAATATAGTTCCTTGAAACACCTGATGGCACAAGATGATGCCAAGAGCACTTTTATCGCAAAGGCTATTGGCTATATTGAGGATATTAGGGTGTGACATACAGTTAAACCTTCATAAGAGAGCCATCTTTTGGAAAGCCAAAATTGTCTAGTATTCACAGGTGACTGTCTTATCAAGGGTTAGTCAGAAGGTGTGTCGTGTAGAAGGGCTTCTTTCTGTCATAGTCATAATCTTAAGATGTGTGTTTGATATATTTTCATGCTTCATTAAACAAAAACACATGTACAATGTATATACAATGCCTCATATGTCTGTGTATGAATCATTGGATTCATTTGTAGATCTAAGTATTAATTGGCCAATTAACTCCTTCTTGATTGTAATTTTGGCTTTAATAGTATGTAGTGGGAATGCTTTTACTTGCGGCTGGCTGGTTTATGGAGATGGCTGTCTTATGCCGAGACAATTTATAGTGAAAATGATTGGGAATGTTCAGAATGACCGTCTTATGCATGTGGAGCTCTTATTAAGGTGGCTGATCAGCAAATTCAACTGTATCTTACCTGGCACAAAGCAGACTAGGAATGTTCCATAACACCATTGATGGACCCAGAATCGCTGGTGATTGGTTGTGATACCAAAGTTGACCTTCTGGCATCGTTGGTTTACAAAGCGAATGTCAAGATAGACTTCAGTTATACGTTGTTTAGCGACAGTCACAGCGCAGAACTCCCATTGAAATATCCCTTTAGGATCCCCGCAGGGAACAAGTTCAAAGTTGGCACACGGTGGAGAATCTGTGAAAAGAAATCAATAATTTACTATAATTTGAAAACTGTGTTGTGTGTGTATTAATTGGTGCTCTACAGAGTCACGTAAACCTTGCTGCGCACACAAGGTCTAAAGTCCTAATTTCAAACTGGAAATGGGAAGTTGAAAACTTTGCAAAACTTTCTAATATAGGCAGCAAGTCACAATGCATACAGTATTATGTCACACAATGCAAATCATACATACTCAAAGAAAATCTTCTGTTGTGAAGATACCTTTTATTCACAGCAAATCATAAAGGACTCCTCTTTAAGGAAATATTTTGCCCCCCCCCCCCCTCGGAAGCAAAGTATTTCCTTTAAGAGCAGCCTCTATTTCGAAAGAAAAAGGTTTTGAAGAGAAACATTAAGTAGCTTATCCATAACTTATATACTGCAATTCGGAAATTTTCGCGAGGTTTTAGGATAGTGTCGTGATTGAGTCTGGGGTATTATCCACCGTTGTCCAATTAAACAGGAGACCATAGCCTTGATAGGGTCTATGTCTCATATAAGTAATAGCGTCAATTGTTGTTTCCGTTACTTTAATGTTGCACTTACATTTCTTAGTCAGAGAGTATATAGTGCACGAAATGATTATCAGTAACATGATCAGGAAATATCACAAATATAGATCATCAAATACATGCACTGAGTAAATTGCAAAATGACTTTCTTTATTAAATTGAAAAGCGAAAGTCCGGTTAATATATAAATATTAAAGTGGTATGGCACACTATTAATGATTTTCATAAAAATAGTCAACAATGTACACAGGATCCCAATTTATTCTTCATCCGCCAGTGGTGACTAGTCTTCTGTTATATTTATAATTCTTGTTAACTTTTTGGACGAAAACCAGTACTTACAACACCTACGTCGGGCCTGATCTGGAGCCATACAGTTTGGCATTCCAATGAGATTCACGAAAGATACTTTAGAGAAAGTCGATTATTTTCTCTTTGGATAAATAGGAAAGTCTGAATTCGAACTAAACGATCTATGTTTTTAGATAAAGCATAATCGAGGTGAGTTAACCCTTTCTATACTCGAACACCTAAACGGGCACTTTGGTGAACAGTGAAGACCCAACTGAAATGCAACGTTATGTTCCAGTACATCAGGATTTGCACTGATTGCTAACATTTAAACAATCTTCAGGGACATAAATACATTATAACTTGGAAAATTATAGCTGTGGCCCATGAAGTACACAATGGGCAGTTACATACCTAGTTTATTATTGAAAATATACATAACCCAAAATAGATTAAATGTAAGTTGCAATATTGTGTTTTTTTTTTCTAACATCGTTCACAGTGTGAATGTATATTGACATGTAAACATGTTAACAATTCGAAAGAGACCAATATGGCATTCCACGAGGATAGCTTGCAAACTCATGTGATCATTTAGACTAAACTTCGAAGATATTCAGCAGAGATGACTAGAAACCTGCACAATCACAGGTCACAAATCAATGTAAGGTAGCAATAAGAACAGACACACGATATTAGGTAAATAAAAATGGCAGAAACCAATATCATATTCCTTTGATGATGATAGGCAAACATCACTACATAACAAAATTAAGACCGAACGCTAAAGTCCTACATATGATGGGAGCAAACACAAACGATCCCAAACACACAACAAGACTAATTAAATAACAACACAACAACCACTTTCTTAAAACAGACATTACCCTCATCAACTGGCCAAAGTTTTGCACTGGATTCTTTTGATATTATCTGACCTCCAGATAAGAGTGCGTATTCAAAACATAATTTTCATATTTCTTGACCAAAGCTTATGTTGTGGTTACTCCAAAGACTGTCTCAATGAGACGTTTCTTTGGAGCAGCCAAAACAAAGGTTAATACTGATCGATAAAAATATATTAAGAAGTTTGCACTAAATTATTTTGCCTTTCTGGCCATATGAATTAATGCATTATTTTTGTATTTCGTGCAGGATCTCCAACTTATTCTACATTTCATCACAAATGATCAATATGATTTTGTTACCAACCTCAATCCCTATTACTGTATATGATATGCAGTAAAACTGTGTAAAACGACCACTCTCAAAAAGACCAAAAAAGATCAAAATGGTTTTCAAGACCAATCAACGCTTAATGCAGGTCAAAAATATTGCAGAATGCTGCAAGTGGCCAAATTTTTTCAATGTAAACATAGTTACTCAGTAGCCAAATGTTTTATGTCACAAAATGTATTTTCTTCTCTGCAAGATCTGGATTTAGGAACATTGACACCTTCAAAAGGTGAAAAATTTGAAATCGAGAATTTGCTTTTATTAACTGATGTTATATCGACAAGATTGAATTATTATTTACCAATTGTCCATATAAAGAATCGTAGATAATACGTAAGTCGTATATACATTTCTGGATGTTCAATGCAAGCCTGTAATGTAACTTTAGCTTGAATATTGTAAGAGAGAGAGAGAGAGAGAGAGAGAGAGAGAGAGAGATAGAGAGAGAGAGAAATCTTGAGAGAGACATATACAGAGAGAAAGAGAGAGAGAGGTGAGGGATGTAGTATACCTCATAACAAATTAAGCAAAACTGCATCTATATGCATACAATAAGTTCCAATTAAAATACATACATTAATTTGTTTAAGGAGTTTAGAAACAAATCTTAATATATGCATACTATGTTCAGAGAATAATTAAGAGCATAAATACTGTCTGGTAGACTACCAATTCAAATATTCAAGAATCATAAACCACCTAAAACAAATTTTATGATTAGAAAATATCACACTCACAGATCTTACAGTTGTCTAAAATGTTACCAAGAGGAAGTGACAAGATTACTGATTTCAACATCTCAATTAATAAATTTTGAGCCTGTGCATGAGATTTCCAACAATGTGGTATGTGCGACCAGCAAAGGCACAGACCAGCCTGTGCATTCGCACAGTCTGATCAGAGCCTTTGCTAGTCGCTTGAGTACTCTATGATTGTTAAGCTATTGACTGAACACCATTTGGAGTTTCTAAGCTTAAAAGGGGGCTGCCCAGGCTCGTCTGAGTCTACACATGTAAAAATGCAACATTGTTGGAAATCTCATGCACTGCCATTTATCATTGCATTGTGTGAGCAACATGAAACAACTTGTTAGATGGCCTCCATGCGAGCTGAACAGTTCTTGTACTTCAACAACAGCAGAATCTAGGGTGAAGATTTGGTACCAGTAAATGCATTTAAGCCCCCCGGTTGATTAGGCTGCTGTCCGTTCTAAGGCGATGGTTCTGTTGTTGTTGACTTTTTATTTATTGTTACTCCCATTGTGGGAGTCTGTAATTGTTCTATGTTTTGTTGTACGTTACTTTATGTCCATTCTAGTATTGCAATCATCTTGATGGGGAAGAGAGAGCTGATTGCTTTGCTTAATTAGTCTTCCTGGTGTCTCGTGATGTTTGAGCGGCTCTTCCTCGCGGTGCCACGGGGTTGTCTGCAGTTTGTGATTGTGGTATTTCCTGATCATACTCACTTACCATTTTTGTGCATATGAGCCAGCACATAAGTTTGAGATTGTAGCATAGAGGACTGGCAAGCCAGGACTCGAGATTATAAAACTTGAGTTCATTCTCAAACTCAAAAAAAGCGCAATGATTGGCTGTTTGCGGACACGTGTCCGCAAGCAGCCAATCGTTACGCTTTATTTTGAGTTTGAGACTGTACTCAAGTTTTATAACTTCGAGGCCAGTACTTTTCATATGCTGGCCAATATCGTAATTGCAAAACCAGACCATAAACCTACACCATGAACAGAAGAGATCGAACGACAACAGAACCATGTCTAATGGATAGACAGCGGCGACAATCATTGACTTATCAGTGGATGCTTTACTTTGATTGCATTTTGTATTAGCGCGCGTGTTAATTCGTTGATTTGTGTTCAGATTTCGTATTTTGACAACTGAGTCTGTAAAATGTAATTATATAAGCCCCCACCCACACGCCATGCAGCTTTGGCTGCTCTCCGTTATCCGATGCGGTGGTTATGTTGCTTTTTATTCATTGTTTGTGTTGCTCCAATTGTCTATGGGTTTTTGTTTGTTTGGTCCTTGTTTTATGACGCAGTGCTTAGTGTCATTTCTAGTTTTGCAATAGCTTTACTTTGAGTCATAGCTATGACTGTAAGTATTTTTTCCTAGCGGTGCCGCGGGCTGGTCTGTTGTCTGTGATTGTGACATTTCGTAGTCATAATCTCTTGCTTTCTGAGAGATTTACAGGCTGAGTTTTCATTGGGCAAGGCTGTCATTTTATTTCATTCAGATACCCATATTATTATTGATAAACACTTACCTATTGCCGTTGTTAATCCCAACCTAATAGACACAATAGCAGTTAATGTAGATAAAATAGTCACAAACATGTTTTTTTTAATTTCAGGAAAAGTTGTATTTCATAGACGCCTGTCGAAACATCCAGCTATCAATATTACTGGCCTAGAAGAAGTGTCTTGCAGAGATAAAGCATAAATATAGCCGTAAATCAATTCAGAGTATTTTTTTAATTACTAAATATTGCATTATCTACTTTCATCAAATAAAACGTTTCAATCATCGAAGGGATGACCCAGTGTTCAATGAACAGGATTTATGGTTGGACATGTTATATTGGGTCAGAATTGGGTCATCTCGTCTGTACCTGAACTATGTGTATATGTCACATTTTGAAACACTATGGGTACATGTTTTAAGACATGATAGTTAATAATAGTTCATTTTTCGGCTTTGCTGTACTCATTGTATATAGTTTCGCATATCTTTGTCAAACTATGGCAAGTAGACCAACTGTAGATTAAATGCCGTACAAAAACCTTTGTTTTATTAATTCCTCCACGCTCTAGCATAAAAATACGTATTCCCATAGAAAACAGCACTGACTATAAAGCACTTGTTGAAACAGCGAGTATAATGTCGCCTCTATCTCAAGAATGTTTTGTCGTTTCCTTTCTAACCGACGCTTGCTGCTAAAGTTCATCAAGTAATTGACATAGATACTTAAACAATCAAGTGCCGCGCTTTTGTCATAACAAAGACATATTACAATTAATACAAGTAGTGAGATCCGTTGTATGTCTTGTATTCCCCAGTTGTTATCCTTTACGTATCCGAGTATAGCCCTTTGAGGATTGGAAACCCATGGCAGAAAGTGAAGACCCAGATGAAATGCCGCAGAAGGGTCTGCATGGTTTGGAAAGACAAATCGATTTCAGAGAAACAAATTTATTTTTTTATTTAATAAATTACAGCTTTTAACCCGTCAATATATACAATGAACCACACTGACTAATATAAGGGAGTCAACTGCTTTAGGTAAGATATATATTTATCATATGACGTCGCGTCTGGGGTCGAAATAACGCCATGCAATTAAATCGATAAACCACCAGTGGTTTACAGATTTACGGGAAACGGTATGACGTCCATAACAACGTTGCGTACATTATGACAAAATTATAATGTTCTTACGTTAGAAATGAGATTTCAAAGTATTCTTTATACCATATGATAAATAGAATCTAACATTCGTGCTCTTGTATTATTGAATTTATTAAACTCATTGCGAAAAAGAGATAAAATGTTAGGCAAACCTCGCATTTTATCTCTTTTCTCCAACTCGTTAAATAAAATCAATAAAACATGAGCACTCATGTAAGATCCTCTATGTCAGCAGGTCAAAGAGTACCAAAATTCTCATCGTGCTGGTGCATTTTTGGGCTAACAAAAGCAGTTAGATGTTGTTTCAAGAAGTGCAGCAAATATATACCCGTCTAATACATATGATTTATTCCCTTAATTCTATTATTGACCAATCACGAAACACTTTACAACTTAAATAATGTGCTGAGCTTTCATCCATATTTTGAGCTTATCAATGCCTTTTCTGTGACTATTTGTGCTGAAGGATGGTTGTTGGCCCATTTACTCTTTTAAAACTCTCATGCGTAGACTATAAATTTCGATTTACCATTCTCCAATTTGGCAGGAGCTCTCTCAACTTAGCCACAACAAGATGCACCTTGTTATATGCTCACATGATGCGAAAGCAATCAATTTTTGTAAACCTTTTTTTCTGTTTTAGATAATTGCTAAGAGACTATGTTGAGAAGACAAATAGCCCTGAATACCATTGGCATAACAGGTTTTTCACATCAGAGCCCAAAATGGTAAACAAATTCCTTAAAATACTGTTATGTTGTCCCAATTGAAAAAAATGCTGTTTTTAACAAATAATTCCATAACCATTTCTCTACATGTATATAATATATCAATTTTTGTTGTTTGACTTTTTCTATATTTTGCAGGTAAAATATACGGCTACATCAACTAGAATATATTAATGACACCAAAAAGACCAAATGTCTACAAATAAAACATATTTTTTTTTTCAAATTATAGCCATAGCAGATATGTTTTGTCACAATTGGTTAAGTGAATTGTGAAGTATAAGATACTAGCTAATGCGTTTGTATCACATCAAACGTGTCACGAAATAAATAATTTGCCAGTATTCATTCGGTCCGTATGGTGTAAAATTTTCTAAACAAATGTCCAGTTCGTATACACCCTTGTTTTGGTTTTGTTAAAGAATATAAATCTGTAATCAGTAATTCAAAGTAACCTTTCTGAAATAAAAAAAAAATAACAAATTTGATGTAGAAAGCGCAGTAAACAGAGCAGTCAGTTCTTACTTCTTCTGCGAGAAGATTTCCAAACTAGAATGGAAACGAAACCCTGAATCACAAATCACATGTACGGAACCAGAAAGTTGCGTCAGGGTGTATGTGTGAGTGGGGGCGGGGGGTCCAGCTCTGACAACGTTTATTTTCTTCATTTTTTTTAATCATCAACTTATTTTGAGTTTTACAGAAAGGAGAGGTTATATTGCTTCTCGATTGGGACCGTACATGTACCAGTGCAAAACAATTAGAGAAAATATGCACACTCTAGTTTCAGTTCTTTGGTGCATTCTTTGCCTCCAAAGGATACCCTTTTAAGAACATACTTGACTTCACTACAGCTGGTAACTGGGACTGTGCGGTGGCGGTAGAACGTTTCCATGCCCTTCACTATAGTGTAGATTTTATTTTCTTGTCCTTTAGGATCAAATGTTTCATTGTCAAACTTTGAAATAATTAGAGGGTCACTGATGAAGCCTAAATGACAGAAAATAGCTAGTCTGGCCCAGAAAATATGCACACTCTAGTTTCAGTTCTTTGTTGCATTCTTTGCTTCCAAAGGATACCCTTTCAAGAACATATTCCTAAAATGGCGACAGCGCATTGACTCTGACTGGATAGCTTTGTGATTTTCCAGTGTTTCTGGACCAGTATCCATATAATTTTGAGATTTCCTCAGTCCCCATTATTGATCCGCGCATGAATCAGGGCTCAAATAAATCCCCACACAAATAATTATAGAACAAAAACGTTGAACTGACAACAACAGAAACGCCTTTATAGCAGCCAAAGTTACTGGTTGTGATACTGGGGTTATACGAAGCCGCATTTTTGGACTAGCATTTGTCAATTTCTAATTATATTGTTTCTACCAAAATTTATGATAAACGTGACGACTTTGATTTTGAAATTGTCAATTTTCCATTTTAGATGGTTATGTACCTCGCTCTACATCCTATGGAGTCTATATCTCTCAACTCATTCGTTTTGCTGGAGCATCTAGCCATGTTGCTGACTTCAACACTCGCAATAAATTGTTTACTCAGAAACTTCTTAAACAAGGCTATCTGTATCATAAAGTTCGCAAAACCTTTTCTAAATTTATAGACTATACAATGATTTGATATCTAAATTCCAAATACGACTTAAAGCTCCCTCGTGCCAAGGACTTTTGGAACCTGAATTTCATGGTGACTGGGTGTATAAATTGAAGAGGATTGTTGGCTCTAATAATTTACAGGACAGTTCATTTAAATAATTTCCCATTATAAAAAGATTGGCTATAACATTAATCTATTGCAGCAGACTGCATGCTTGGTGTTCAACCTAATCACGGTTGGCAACTTTGCTTTCCTCTTTTCTAAAGTCGGATTTCAGACTCTACGACGGTTCTGACCTAAAGACTTATCTATTGATGAGATGGTAGGGGTCTGATGCTTTGGCTGTTTGTCGGGCCCACCTGGGTTTACCTGTTGGATTTATTTTTCTCCAGTATTCAGTTTTATTTACTGTTGAGTCCTTATCTTTGCTTTATCTCCTTTTTATATCTTGATTTATATGTTATTGGAGATGATGCATTGATAAGTTAGGGGTATTTCATGCAAACCAAACATATATGTGTCTTGATCAACATCTGAACTAAGGGTGAGGTGGGTGCACAGTTAATCCGATTAAAGCCCTCTACTGACCGGTCTAAGAGGGTGCTTCTTATGTGCAGCATTTATGTTATTTCTGTTTCCATTTAAAATATTTACTTTTTGTACCTTGCTTTCTTAACATCACAATGCCCAGATATACAATTAATAGCATTTCACAAAATATACCTTAATATCAAAATGTCGGAATTTGAGGGCAAATAACGAACCTATTTTTGCAGGTTTTATAAGTATACAGGAGAAGATATATGTAAGTTGAATAATGCAGCATCAGATTTAAAACAATATAAATAATAAGTATACATTTTAAAACTTTACCAGCCAGATTACTATTTAATTTTATAAAACAAACGCTGATTTCACCCCAAAATAAAGGCACTACAATTCTGGCATTGACTATGGTAAGATTATAGAAGACTTAATAATCATTGAACAGCATTTCTTTGCTGGTTTTATGCATCTACTGCTGCAAATGGATTTCAGAAATTCACATTTGTAATTCCAGCGATCCAAGCAACTTTAACATCATTTCACGTCATTCATGCAATCGTTTAACATTTTACATATGGGGAGTAATACCGCCTTAATCAAGAGACCTTTTACCAGATTTTTCCTCTACCACCGGATAGCATATCGTCTAATCCAGTTTGTGTTAACTATCAGAGCACTTAAGAGTAGTTCCTCTTTGACCATTTCGCTGCAAAAGTTTGTGTTAATGGGGAATCAAAATAATTTTATTTCCAGGCAAATCGAAAATGATTTACATGAACAAAACCTAATCGATTTACAACCTTTTTTCACATTTAGCCTGGACCACTCCAATGTACAGCACAATATCACATTGAAATCACAGATCTCTTTATAAAAGTAAAGCCCTGAATACCAGTTGCTGTAGACTTTCATGTTTAGCTCTACCGACGGTAGAGCTTATCTTTTCTTTAAGGGGAGTCCGTCTACAGTTCGTCCATATACCTTTCTTGCTATCGCATCTTCTCAAAGAACCTTGAGTGGATTTTTCCAAAACTTGTCTGGGATATTTCTCGAGGGATCTAGTTGCGCACCTGCCATTTTGGTTTGGAATCGTCAACAAATATGGCAGCCGGTGACCTTCTTTAGTTTCACTTTTTATCGCGTCTCCTCTGATACCGCGGTCAGATTTTGTTTCAAACGAGCCTAAAATGTTATCCTAGTATTCTAGTTATGCACCTGCAATTTTGGTTTCGTTCCATCGTCAAACATTGCAACACAACAGCCATCTTTACACACTGGTTACCTTTTGCTTAACTTTGGTAACAGTCTTGTTATTGAATCGCCTCCGAGCATTAGATGGATTTTCCTGTGATTTCCTAGTGGCTTAGTTGCGCACCTGCCATTTTGATTTTGGAACGTCAACAAATATGGCCGCTGGCTGTCATCTTTGATTTAGCTTGTTATCTCATCATCTCTGAACCTGCTGATCAGATTTCTTAAAACAGCCAAAAATGTTCTCTAAGTGGTCTAGATATGTACCTGCGATTTTGGTGTCGATCCGTCATCAAATCTAGCCGCATGTTAGCCATCTTGTTGAGTGCTGGCTCCCCTTTACTCTACACTGTAACAGTCTTATTATTGCATCTCCTTCGAGACCTAGGGCGGATTTTACCTAAACCTCGTCTGAGATGTTCTCCTAGTAGTGTAGTTGTGCACCGTAGTAGGCTTCTATTTTTTCCCCAAAACGTTGAAAATTTTTTGCAGTCGGTCGTCATTTTTGATTTTTTTAGTCATAGCATCACCTCAAACCCGTTGGTCAGATATTTCAAAACCAGTTTAACATGTTCCTTTAGTTGTCAAGTTGTTTACCTGCAATTTTTGTTCTGGTCCGTTGTCAAATATGGCCGTGAGACAGCTATTTTGAAATTGCCCATTGCCCTTTGCTTTTCCACGTTTTTATCTTGTTTTTGCATCTCCTCCAAGACCTTTAGACAAATTTTCTGAAACTTATTTGGGATGTCAATTTGGTGGTCTAGTTGTGCATCTGGGTTTTTTTGCGTCAACAATTATGGCCACCGGCAGCCAATTTTGATATTCACTATTTTGCAGTTGCTCCGACAATAGTAAAGGGGTTTAGTATCAAACTCAGAGTTGATTGATAAATACAGCTTTGTTTCAAAAAGTAAGTGAGTATGAT
The DNA here is from genome assembly GCA_964019695.1 of Loripinus fragilis. Taxonomy (NCBI): domain Eukaryota; kingdom Metazoa; phylum Mollusca; class Bivalvia; order Lucinida; family Lucinidae; genus Loripinus; species Loripinus fragilis. Next base: position 54,888,481 of record OZ026526.1, on the reverse strand, counting down.
CAGGTAATATCACAATTACACATTTCAGACCATCCCATGGCACCGTGAGGAATAGCCACAGAACACCAATATCCACAAGACACCAGGAAGACAACCAAAGCAAAGCAACCAGCTTTATCTGCCTCGTCAAGATAATTGCAAAACTAGAAATGACACTAAAAAACTCCTCTGCAACAGGCATATCAGAGCCAGTATTTTATGGTGATTCAGTCTGAACATTCAAGAGAATCGTTGGAAAGCCTTTCCCTTCCTGATGAATTCAAACAGAAGCCACCAGATTAACCCATATCAGCATTCGTCACTTTTAATTGGACATAGGAAACATTGTAGTCCACACACCGTGGCGTCTGATCAAAGTCTTCACTATTAGCTTTCAGAATTGTGTATTAAAATTTAAATAGAAATCTGAATTACTAACCAATAATGCTTAAATGTTAAATGTTCTCGTCCAGTTGATATAATAGGATATTGCATTCACCTTTAATGGGTTAAAGAACGCGCATTTATTCCTAGCCCCTCCTGTTGGTGTGGTGACATTGGAAGTTCTAACCATTTTATCTTCACTTGTCCAATTTGTTCATTCGATAGGTTAAGATAGATGCCAGCTAATCTTGGCAATCTTACTTCAAATGACCCTTTGTTCAGATACGCCATTCAAATAAAGACATTGAATGAAACTCTGTTTTTAAAGGTATACTAAAACCAACTTCTAATTCGTCACAATACATTTACGCTAGTTCAGAAAGTGAAACATGGTGTATACAAATTTCATGATTTTTTTACTTGAAGTAATACTTTGCCGAGACTCTGCAAGTTATTTCATTTAAAAATGACCTATACTTCTTGCACGGATGAAGCTGGAGAAAAGGTACCCTTATTTCAAAAAGTCACATTTTTTCTACGATATAAACCATAACACAAAGTAACGTTTTAGTTTGTTTGAAGATGTTACTGGCTAGCGTGATATAAGAAGAATAAATCTCAAAAGTTTTGTTTCCATCGGACTTGTCTTTTTGTTGCTACTCAACAACACAAGACAAACACTTTTAACAGGCTAATCATTGAAATTCAGCTTTAAGCTTGCAATTTACATAGAGACTTTCCACTGCTCTGTTCGCTTTATTATCAGTGACACAGCATTGAAATTTTCAGCGATTATTCATTATCACCAGACGTCACCGTCCTTCTTTGAGAATGTAAAAAACAAAAATATAATGCTACAAAATTGATTTTTAAACTCTCACATTGAAACCGGAAGTGTACAGTAGTTGTAAAATTTTAATCGCCAAAAATGGACAAATCAAGTTCTACTGTGTTTGGCCTACAGTGTTTAAATAAAATTAAGTGCATTTAACAATTTTACGAGGAAATACTGGTGAATTTAAAAAATCTCGAAATTTTTGAAAAATGCAACATTTTAAAAGTGCGTAAAAAATCCACAATAAGAAAAATTTCAATTGTTTGGTGTTATTCAAGTTGGACAGACCAGTTTGTAACCACCTAAACGTCAATTTTATAAAAACTACTCTCAAAACCATTTTTTCTTTGAAAAAGTCGATCTTTGCATTTTTAACCCAAAAAACTTTGAAGTGTAAGAAAACTGTTAAAAAACAATGATAAACGATTGCCCATTAAAATGCACATATACACTGAAGCAAAGTTATAAACGAACACGTTAAATTTTTTATGCTAGCTCAGAAAGAAGATATTTGTCGTGCAACATTTTAATTCTGTAAATAAACCAAGGATTTGCTGAAACTCTACAAGTCATTTCATTTCAAACTGTCTAGTTTGTCTTGCACAGACGACATCCGAGTAAAGGTACCCTCATTTAAAAAATAACACTTTTCATAACAATATTAAATATTCCACAGAAACATTACCCATTTGCATATTTGATTGTTTGAAGATATTACTGACTGCAATGTTTTAAGATGAAATTAAATCAAAAGTTTTGACACAATCAAAATTGTCATTTCTTTTCCGTAATAACATGAAGACAGGCGCTGTCAGCAGCTTAATCTAATAAATTTGGCTTTAAGCATGCACTTCTGGTACAAACTTTGTACTGCTCTGTACACTTTATTTTCTGCTGTATATCATTGACATTTTCAGCGATTATTCATGTATAGTAGAAATCACTGTTGTTCTTTAGAAAAGTAAAAAATCTTTGACAAATGCCATCAAATTAATTGTTAAAAATTCACAATGAAACCGGAAGTGTGGAATAGTTGTGAAAGATTTACAGCCGCAGAAAAGTCTAATCGAGTTTTGTTGATTTTTGCCTACCAAGTTCAGATAGAAATAAAAGCATACAACGATTTTAACGTGTGCTACTGACGATTTTCAAAATTCTCGGAAAATGTGATTTTTTTTTTTCATTTTTTTAAAAATGCGTAAAAAAATCCGTCGAATATCAAATTTCAAATGTTTGGTGTTTTTAAAGTCACCTGGACCGGTTCGTAAACACATGCACTTCGATTTGATAAAAATGCGCCCAAAAATATTTTTTCACAAAAAAACGTTGATTTTTACATTTTTGAATCCCAAAAATATAAAATGAATGAAAACTATCCCAAAACACTTCTAAACTTTGGTCCATTGAAATGCTCATGATTAGGTCAAAAATTCATTCAATATTACTGGTGCCTTAGTCAGAAGAAAGAGTTTGTAAAGTCTTCGTTTATAAGTTTGTTTAAGTGTATAGGCAAAAATCGTTTCAATTTTATTAGCGTTTGGTCAGAAATAATGAGTTTGAAAATTGACCGATTAGAACTTGGTTTTAGTATACATGAGTTTAAGTAAAAGTAAGTAAGGGTGCAAAGATCAGGAATCGATACAATCAAGTACCACACCTGTAAAGTCTGGATTCATCTCAGTTTTGAACTATTATCATTGTTATACTGCAACGTCTGGAGCAAGTTGTTGTATTATATAATGCATTTTGCTCTTAAATACTGTAAAGGAGCTCTCTCTCTCTCTCTCTCTCTCTCTCTCTCTCTAACCATACTCGTTACTATTCTTATACGTTTAAACTCTTCTAAAACCATCAGATAGAATGCAAATTATAATATGTCTAAGAGATTATTATCCGCTGTTAAGAAAATATTAGATAAGCAAACCTCTATGACTATAGCTAGATGCTAGATGTGGTACTAAACCAGGCTGACCTGAGTCGTGCGTGCCTGCTTGCAAACCCTCTGTATACTGGAAATGGGTATTTTGGCAAACAAGTAAGACCCAGATGAAATGCAGCAAAACCAGCAATTCAACATGAAATCCTTTTAAATTTATAATGGACAATAACATCCTTATTACATTGATCTGTGTGAGAAAGTCCATCAGTAAACGAAGAGGTAAGACAGATTTTCTTTTGATGTGGATAAATACAAGTACTCCTAACAGCTTCCAGACTTATTTGTCTCGGCGGAATAGAATTTATTGGCTTTAAGAGCCATATTAGATTTATATGACATAAACACATATTATAGACATAAACAGTCTTTAAGAAAAGGAAACAACTGTTAGTGGCTGTTTCACAATTTGCTTATAACTTAGTAAAAGACGGACGAAAAGAGACAAAACCATCGTCATCATTCAGGCCTTTAGATAAGATTACTTTAATAAAAATCAATTTTCTCATTTCTCGACCAAAACATGTGTTGCAGGTCCTCAAAAAATGGTGTTTTCAACTCACGAGATGAAATATATTTTGGTATTTACCAAAAACAAGTCAATTGTCTTTCTATTTTATACTTTTTATAGGCTACACCCACTGAAAAAGCAGGTGCTGTAAATATATTTTTTTTAAGCAAACCCAAGGAATTTGGTAGCAAAACATTTGTCACGTTCTAACTTAGAAAATGCAAACCCACACTTGATGTTTACGTTCACACATAAGAAAGTCGGGGGGCGTTTGAAGTTCTGAAGTGAAATGCATTAAGTGATTGGAAAAGTCAGAGGTAATAAAAAAAACGCAACAGTGAAAATAAAGACTGATATCAATCACTAGTGACTGATATCATATCATTTCACCTGCGATTGATATCACTTTTATTTGTTTTTGATATGCATTGATTTCACTGCTAAGTATAAAATGAAATTCTGTATTGGCTCAGCTTTTACTGTATTGACATTCGTTAGTATGAACAGGATATTCTCACTAGCACTATATTTTGATGTGAAAAAAAGTCAAAATTTTGTCATCTTTTATGCAACGTTATAAAAGACGTCATCACGTAACGTTACTAAATATGTGAACCACTAGTGGTTTATCGATTTTACTGCATGGTGTTATATCACTCCCAGACGCGACGGCATATGCTAAATACTATAATTCCATATTTAACTATCTATAAGCTTGCTGCGTACATGTTGATTATACAATATAGAACGTCGAACAGTATCCTATTCAATCTGCCCAAATTTTGAGAGTCTGTAGCTAGGATTATGTATAATTGACAACTGTATTTCGTGCTTTAATTAAAACCTGACAACCTTCGACGAAAGTGTTGCATTTGCATAAAATTCAGGTCTATAATAGTTCATTGATTTGGGTTTAATAGGTATGTTGTCCATAACTTTTGTTTATTACCTGTAAATGTCTTACAAACAGGTTTTGCCTGTTCTATTTATAGTTCAATCAGATTGACCTATTCACTGAGGTGTATCATAACTACATACTATATACATGCCATGGTAAATGTATATTATGCTACAGGTTTGTACAAAATTAGTGACTAATGGGCTTTTATAACATTATTTTTGAGCATTTTGACAGCCTTTCAGGGGTCACCTCTTTGATCAAGCATGCAAGTTTTTATATGATGTGTATAATGTAAAACTAACACTGTATACAAAAGGTTTAGCTTGATCAAGTGGTGGGGGAAAGTGCTCAAAAACATTTTTTCCTATTTCCTATATGTTGACTAACAGAAACTGAGTTTTCAACCCATACTTAAATCAGTACTTGTCCAATGTAAAATACCCTTTTTGCGGATAATTCAAGGGCTCGACAAACTAACTTTTACCCCCGAAAAAATATAATTTTCTTTGAAACATTTTGCCAGTTACTTTTATTGGCAACCCTTCATTAAGACTGTTCGAGGTCCCTTCCTTCTGTCCGAGGTTAACACTTTGTTTGATGGAGCCGCCTTGGTGTAGTGGATAAACTACTCGCCTTGTAAACCAGGGGTCGTAGATTTCGATCACCGGCTTTAACAGTCTGTAGGATGAGACTTTAAGCCATGGCCCCATCTCCATATGACCTCCGCTATTGGTGGACGTTAAACACAAACACAGCAGTAACTACACTTTGTTTGTAGAATGCAGGACGAGGATTTAGCAAGTCAACTAGTAACAACTAACTCAGACATAAGCAATTCTGCTTATAAGACGTCGACTGCCTAGTGGTGGGGAAGAGCCAGTGCAGTTCTCAGCGTTTGGTTGGGAAATAACCTGTAAAACACCGCAACACAGAAGGTGACAGTAAAACCATTAATACCATTGCAGGAACAGTTTGAGTTTTTTTTCACTTATCGATATTTTGTTAGCAACGTTAGCGAGAGTCGAGCCTGCGCGACAGTAGTAACTAGCTAGTCAGAGCTAGACACGCTATTGGCTGAGCTATCCGGGCGCAATGTGACCTAAGTGTCTATGGTACTAACTTAATTAATGGTAGTTTTGTTGTTAGCTCAATATTTTGGTACATCCATAAACTGTAGTAGTTTCTTGTTTTAGTCGTGTTGTTGTGATATAGAGTTTGTGAACTTTATCACGTGATGCCGCGTCTAAGCGTAATATAGTGCCATGTATTAATAGTCCAATAATTAGAAAGCGTCCATGCGAGCTTAACCTTTTTTGTGCTTCAGAAACAGTAGATTCTAGGGCCATGATTTGAAACCAGTAAAATGCATTAAAGTCCCCCGGTTAAGGCCCCCTAGTGGCTTAGGCTGCTGCCCGTTCTAAGGCGGTGGTTCTGTTGTTGCTGATTGTTTCTCCCTTTTTGGGATTCTGTAATTGTTCTATGTTTTGTTGTGCGTTACTGTGTGTCCATTCTAGTTTTGCAATCATCTTAATGGGAACGAGAGAGCTGGTTGCTTTGCTTAGTTCGTGTTCCTGTGGTCTCGTTATTGTTGTCTTGCTCTTCCTCACGATGCCACGGGTTTGTCTGCAGTATGTGATTGTGGTATTTCCTGATCATACTCACTTACTATTTGTGTACGTGTAATGCTTTGTGGTCAACCCAATCACGGTTGGCAACTTTGCTGTCCTCTTTAATTGCACGCTGGTGGGTCGGACTTCAGTCTCTATGATGGTTCCGACTAAAAGACTTATCTATTGATGAGATGGTTGGGGCCTGATGCTTTGGCTGTTTGTCGGGCCCACCGGGGTTTACCTGTTGGATTTCTTTTGCCACGGTATTCAGTTTTATTTACTGTCAAGTCCTTATATTTGCTTTATCTCCTTGTTATATCGTGATTTATATGTTTTAGGAGATGATGCATTGATAAGTTAGGGGTCTTTCATGCAAACCAAATATCTATGTGTCTTGATGCACATCTGAATTAAGGGTGAGGTTGGTGCCGTTAAACGGGTTTAAGCCCTCCAGTAAAATATTTTACTGACCGTTCCAAGGCGGTACTTCTTTTATGGATCTTTTATGTTTTTGTTCTGTCTTGTGTTTGCTATGTCTTTGTGTGCGTCTTTTTTATATGTGCTTTGTGGTCACCTGCTGGGAAAAGGCTGACCTCTTGGCTCTCGTTTGTGGTGTCTAACTGTGAGTTTGTCACTTTCCCATTGGTATTCTGGGTCAGGTGTGGTACTTGACTGCATCGATTCCTGATCTTTGCACCCTTACTTACTTGGAATTCAACGGCTATCGAGTATATTATTGTTAAGGTGTTTTCTTATAAATGCATTCAGAATCAAATTCGACCTTGCGGTAAAGTCGGTAAAGGTCAACCTAGGACCATTAGTTAGACACGCTTTGTAGAACCCAAATCCCAAATGCGGTATATATGTATCAAGGCCCTGGTCCCGAGGTTATAATTTTTTTTCATACTCAACTCAGCTATGCACGAAATTTATCCTGCTCATAAATGTTAATTGTTGGCTTTTTAACATGTATTAGCATGACAAATACAGCATCTGAGACACTTAACTAATAAGGGAATGACAGCTATATTATCGTACGATCATGTCCATATACTAGTAGTAATATTTGCATTGTCTCGTCTTATAAATGCTACATATAAGATTTGATTTCAATTGGCCCGGTTGTTACTGAGAAATAAATGTTTACATATATTGAAGGCAGTTCCATATGATAGACCTAACCGTAAGAGCGATGGTCAGTTTTGACTTTAGGTACTTATCTTCCCATTAGGTTAATCATATCTAGTAAGTATAAAGACTTTGGTTTCAATAGTAGTTTAAGATTAACCTTTGAAGAATTATACCATTGAAATGCATTAGAAAAACAAAATTGACCTTGTCATAAGGTAGGTCAAAGTCAACCTAGGGTAATCACTTGGTAGGAACTACATCCAAATTGCTACATACCAAAGCCCAATGTCATTGGTCTCATGGTTCTTTAGAAGATTTTTTTTTAAAAGTTTACTAAATATAAACATGGCAGCCATCTTAGTCATGTAAAAAGGTCTATTTGTATGTTTTCGTTCCCCCACCCAAAGAGTCTTCATATAAAATTTGAGTTCTGCACTATTTACCCATGTCATAAACCTACGTTCATTGCGGCTCTTGACGGTCGAAGATTACGTCCACTAGGACCGCATCAAACCAATGATTGACTCTTATATCGTTAGAACACGTTTTATCATATGACGTCGCGTCTGGGAGTGAAATAACGCCATGCAATAAAATCGATAAACCACTAGTGGTTTATAGATTTACGGGAAACGTTATGACGTCCATAACAACGTTGTGTACATAATGACAAAATTATAACGTTTTTATGCCAGAAATGAGATTTCAAAGTATTTATCATATGATAAATAGAATCTAACATTCGTGCTCTTGTATTATTGAATTTATCAAACTCGTTGCGAAAAAGAGATAAAATGCTCGGCAAGCCTCGCATTTTATCTCTTTTCCCCAACTCGTTTAATTAATTCAATAAAACATCAGCACTCACGTAAGATCCTCTATAAAACACATATTCGAGATTGTTTATCCAGACATCTTATAAACTGGTATTAACTGCCAATGCTCTTAGTTCTGGAAATTGTCCCAACGACGGGGAGACACATCCTAGTCTTATTTCCTGACAGTTCCCTGTCAAAATATAGTCTGGCTGTCCAAGTGTATTTGCAGGAAAGAAAAATATGGATTATGGAGCCGAGACGAAATCTGTGACTCATCGCGATTCTAGGAGGTCGCAATGTGATGGACTTTGGAATAAGTGCAAATTTGTGAACAGAGTGAAAATTTATTACTTTCAAGGTGAGTGAGGCTATTGTACTAGTATGTCGCATACCTCTGATCCTTTTGGTCTACTAGTGCCATGTATTTGTAAACTTGCATTCAGCCTATGTGTAAGCTCTTGTTAAAGTGTATTTGGGATGATGCATTCTTTAAGGCAGAACGAATCATTTATAGTTTTGTAAGCCATTTAAAAAGACACGTAATTTTCAATTCTTTGTGTTTTAGAAACCAAACAAGGCTTAATATTTCATGTATTTGATGCATTTGCCATTTAATTTCCTTTTGGACAGGACCAATCAAAGGCGATCCACTGATTTCAGCTGTGTAAGCCAATTAAAAGAAAACACCATTTTGAAATTTTGCTGTTTTAGCAACACAATAAACCTTAATATTTCGTGTGGATCGTTTGCCTAGACGACTCACGGTTTTAATGATTAGTGTCAATTATGCAAAACATGCATACATGGTCACCTCTTGCAAATTGTTTTCAACCGAATCCACATGTTCAGTAGATTAAGCATTTTTGACAGTGATAGACGTGGCCGCTAAGGCTCCACACGCCACCTTTACACTATACTATTATACGATACTCTAATGTAAATGCGTGTTCTCTGAGTGGGATAATCCACGAGATTTCCGTACTTATCGCCTCGGTGAGCAGCGAAGGCTAGACTCGCCATAGCCTTTGCTGCTCGCTTACACAAAATATGGATGTAGATGAAGGCTCAGACCAAACATCAGACCAATAGTCTCACTGAATTTGTCAGCATGGGCGTCATTAGCACCAACATCTCGTGAACTGGCTTAGAAAATGCTATCAATGCAAGAGGCAACAGGGTTATTTAAAGGCAAGACTTATGTCAGCGACCATAAAGCTACATGGTTGTATATAGTCACCACTGTCGGCTTGTTTTATCTTTGCTGTTTTATGGAAAGCTAGGTATACATGGATTAATGGGAATATCTATCTATCTATCTATCTATCTATCTATCTATCTATCTATCTATCTATCTATCTGCCTGCCTGCCTGCCTGCCTGCCTGCCTGCCGGCCTTGTCTTATCTATCTATCTATCTATCTATCTATCTATCTATCTATCTATCTATCTATCTATCTATCTATCTATCTATCTATCTATCTATCTATCTATCTTATCTTGTCTTGTCTTGTCTTGTCCTGTCCTGTATGTCTGTCTGTGTGTCTGTGTGTCTGTCTGTCTGTATGTCTGCCTGTCTGTCTGTTCCTCTATCTATCTATCTATCTATCTATCTATCTATCTATCTATCTATCTATCTATCTATCTATCTATCTATCTATCTGGCTGGCTGTCTGGCTATCTGGCTGTCTGTCTGGCTGTCTGTCTGTCTGTCTGTCCGTTTGCACTACATACCTCCTATTAATGCAACACAATTCTATCTATCTATCTATCTATCTATCTATCTATCTATCTATCTATCTATCTATCTATCTATCTATCTATCTATCTATCTATCTATCTTGTCTTGTCTTGTCCTGTATGTATGTCTGTCTATCTATCTATCTATCTATCTATCTATCTATCTATCTATCTATCTATCTATCTATCTATCTATCTATCTTTCTATCTATCTTACTATATATCTATCTATCTATCTATCTATCTATCTATCTATCTATCTTGTCTTATCTTGTCCTGTCTGTCTGCCTGCCTGCCTGCCTATCTATCTATCTATCTATCTATCTATCTATCTATCTATCTATCTATCTATCTATCTATCTATCTATCTATCTATCTATCTATCTATCTATCTATCTATCTATTTGTCTGTTTGTCTGTCTGTCTGTCCGTTTGCACTACATACCTATCTATTATTGCAACACAATTCTATCTACGAGTATCTATCTATCTATCTATCTATCTATCTATCTATCTATCTATCTATCTAGCTCGCTGGCTAGCTAGCTAGCTTCCCGATGTCATGTATTCATGTATTATTTCTCAACCAAAACTTATGTTGTGGGTACTCAAAATAACTGCCTGAATGAGACACCCAAAAACATGTTTAAATTGATGGGTAAGCAAATTATTACAAATTTACGCTCAAACATTCTCTTATCTGGACTAATGGTATGTGTTGTTAGTTGGTACTTTAATCTATAATGATTGGCAAAAGAAACCCTACATCTAAAATTTGCGATATATTACTAAGAAGGAAAAAACAAACTTAGCAGTTAAAATATATACATATATATTAGCCAACATACCTGGTAAACAAAATCAACAAATTAAAAGATCTCCGAGGCTTGAATTAAGATTCTAATCATGGTAAGCTTGTGCAGCTTGTGTTTGTGAGCCACATGCAATACATGACAAAAGTTTACTATAGCGTTTCTTTTGCCCGTCAGAATAGTTTAACATTAATTTTCTTATTTCTCAAAAACAGTTGATCAAGGTGCTTATTGGAAGCGTTTCTTGACAAATATATCTTTGGAGAAATAAGAAAAGTTATATGTTGTATTATGAGAGTTAGAGGAATAACGGAATAACAAGGGAAAACGACATTAGGAAACTGTTTCCGTAGTGTTCGTTCTGAGAAAATACGTCAAGTTGGTATAGTCAGCCAAGTAAACGCAATGTGGTCGTATGAAAAGGAGCGCCCTCATTCACTGTCAAATTGCACTAATTCACGAGTAATTCATATAGGTTTACGAGAAAGAACTACTGGTGTCTGCAAAGTTACATAGTTTAGAGTTGATTTGTACTTACATGTAGCAACTACCCTTTTATACGGTGCATGATTTGATCTACCTATCTGCCGGATACTCCATATGCCTCAAGAAAAGTATTAAATGGAGTGCGTGGGAAATAGAAATAAACACATTTTAGCCAAAATAGTAAAAGAAAAAGAAAAGCAATAACAACAAAAAAAAAAAAACAAAAAACAAAAAACAGTTTGTATATATAAGTTGGCAATGCATGGAATTTGAAATTGCATCTGTAATTTCCAAAACAATAATTATTGTTGATGAGTGGACATACTGTGAGACAGGCACGACTTAAAGTTCTGGATGATAGATGATGTAATGATGATGATAATGGTAATTGGTAATACTGGAGCGTTTGTGGAGGTGTTGACCAAGCCCAGCATAGAATTCTTCCAGGGCTGAACTGATGATCAAGTCTGGGGCAGGTTTTTCCATAGTCTTGCGCTTCGTGGGAAAAATGAATGTCTATGAGCACCAATCCTTGAGTATGGGATGGAAAATTGATATCTTAAGATTGACTGTGATTTATTTTATAGAATGAGCTTGAGGAGGCTATTTTTCTACATTTCTCTAGAGTGTGTAATACCAGATAGTTTAGCATGGGGGACACGCTACTGGTGTAGTTGTAGTCACTGACAATATAAACGACAGTTCTACGCTGTACCATTTCTATTTAAATGATGTAATTCGTTTGCCAGGGATCCCAGATTGTTGCCGAATATACTAATAAAGGCCTGACATAAGTCTTATAGGTTGTCTCTTTAATTTTATGAATATTTGTTCGGATGTTCCTTTTTAAATGGATTTCAAAGTCTTATTGCTTTTAGCAGTCATCTAATCAATGTATTTGCTCATGCCAAATCATCTGAGATTTGGAAACCAAGGTTTTTTGTCCGTTTTGTAAATTGAAGGGTGATCCCATGTAGCTTGTTGTCAAAGAGTATTTTTTTTTCTTTTTTGTGATCCTAAAGACCACACACTTCTCAGGATTAAAGGCTATAAATCATTCACTCGCACAAGAATCCAGCTCAGAAAGGTCTGATTGTAGGGTTTGACAGTCTGAGTAATACGTGCGTCCAGGCACGCTTATACACTGAGCTGAGGATCCAAAAACTTTGTGACAGCTTTTATCCTGCTTTCGAGACGCTGTCTGTAAGGCTATCATTGAAAGCGGAAACCAGTCCCATTTCCCCATGAGCAATGATTAAATAGGCGCTTGTTCACAGTCGGCATTTCAACGCTTCAGTTTCTTGGGAACGCCTTAGCACCCAAGAGAAGGTCTTTTTGGAATAGCTCGGTGTTATTCGACCTATTTTTGTACCCGGGCGTACAGGCTGTAGGTGCTAAAAGCAGGGGACCAAACAACCAAAATGCAAGTTGTACGCACCGTGCACGTGAGGTTGCTCGATATTTAGCCAATCGCGGCCATATTGGAATCGGCAGTACAATGAACAACAAGCAATTGCACGCTCCGTTTGACATTAACCGTAATGGTAAATCCCAACATTACCATCATTTGCGGTTACAGCTGTCTTCTTGTATCTTGTATCTTCAGCCGTTACAGGCAGCACTGTTCTCTCTGGTAATATTGTCTCTATGTAAGTCTCTTCTCAAAGGTAATTTTCTCTAGGTATTTTTCTAAGATTTTTGATGAGGTTTAAGATGTAAACAAAAAATGCAAAATTTAGTTTTTCTGCTCTCTGGGATTTGTTTGATCGAAGCGTCCTGTCTTTTCTATGTAGCTGCAGAGATTGGTAGTTACAGTGTCTCTCCATCCCTTGAAATCCTCCTTGTCTTCATAAGAAAGTAGCTCTAGTGTATCTAAATGTGTGATTCCTACTTGTGATTGAAGAGTAAACAGCAACTGTAGCCGTTGGTCCTCATACTGCTGACACTCTAACAAGAAATGTTCAGTATTTTCCACTTCACCACATTCACACCTGTTAGATTCAATCTGACCTAGTTTTTGTTTGTAATCATTCAATTGTGAATAACCTGTTCTTAGCTGCAGCAGTAGGGTGAACCCTCTATGGTCTGGAAAGTCAAATCTGGGTTTTGGAAGTATTTGGGGTCTGTATTGGAAATATTCTCTCCCAGTATTAGATATGTTCCATGTATCCTGCCATTTATCCATAATGCTGTCTCTAGCTGCTTTCTTTATGTCATGGTTTGTGAGAACACTGGTGTTCTGGTCAAGATCCTGAGCTTCTTTGGCTGCTTCCTTAGCCAGTCTGTCTGCAACCTCATTGCCTTGAATGTCGGCATGACCAGGAGTCCAGAACATGCAGACTGTCCACCCACCACCTTCTAACTGCTGTATGTAGTCCTTTATTCTCCTTATACCATCTGAATAGTTCTTATGGTCCCAGTTTAATGTGATAATTCCCAATGCTGTTTGACTGTCACTGAATAGCCTCAAGGACTTACTTCTGTACGAACTATTGATGAGGTGTTCCAGTACCGCCAATATAGCCACTAGCTCAGCCAAAAGAATCGATCCATGCACTGTCACCGGTCTTTTTATGAGAATGTCCTCTTCTCCTGGAATATAAAGTACTGCGCCTGCTCCACAAGGACCTGGATTGGGAATGCATGAGCCATCTGTGAAGCACAAAATACTTTCTTCTGGTCCATCTTTGATCAATTGATCTATAACACCTTTACCTGATTCTTGCTGATCTGTACTTCGGTTTTTTGAAGACCCTAGCTGCCTCCAATAAGATGGTCTTTCAAGACATCTGCGAAAGGCACCTTCACTATACTCTGGTTCTGGCTGTACAAATTGCATATCAATCCCAGTGATTCTTTTCATCTCATTAGCTTGACTAACAGCCAGCCCTATTGGAGATACATATTTCTCATTCCATAGCTCTGAATTCTGTGTGTATTGGTCTAGTTTAGACTTCAATGGGTATGTAGGTTTCTTTGCAGATATTTTGGCAATGTCCCTGATTGCAATCTCACAGTATCTCAAATTAAGTGGGGGGATTCCTGCTGCCACCTCTAATGCATCCAGAGCCGCAGTAGACGGTAAACTCAAACACAAAGCCAATGCCTTTCTCTGGATTGCTTCTAACTTCTTCATTTCTGTCTGTGATACAGTCTGCCACACTGTACATCCATATTCCAAAATTGGTCTTACCATTGTCATATACAACCTGACAAGATTTTTTGAAGACATCCGAGCAATTCCCTTAACTTCGCGAATGACATGTAGAGCTTGACTTGCCTTTTTCTCAACAGTTGCCAGATGTGATGAAAAGTTTAGATGTTCATCTAAGGTAATACCTAAAATCCTTGGTGTAGAGTTATATTTAAGAACTGTCTCTCCAATATTAATAAGAGTGTGAACTGTGTCTGTGATGGGGTGTATATGAAAAATTGTGACCTCTGTTTTCCCTAAACTAAGTTTCATCCTCCATTTCTTACACCATGCATAGACCACTTGCATATCCCTACAGACCTTCTCAGCTAATGTGCTCATCACCTTGCCCCTGTGCCAAAGGGTACCATCATCTGCAAATTTGCAATGGTTGCCTGTAATATCTTTTAGCATCCCCCTGATGAAGAGATTGAAAAGTAAGGGGGAGAGAACACTCCCTTGTGGTAAACCTGTCCTTGAAGCTGCTGTTTGACCATGAGTATTTCCAATAGTACAGGTGACTTGTCTGTCTGAAAGGAATGACCTGATCCAACTCCACATTCTACAGTTTATTCCCATCTCTGCCAACTTCACCATGAGCCCCTCTCTCCACACTGAATCATAGGCTTTCTCTAAGTCAATAAAGCATGCTGCTGTGGCTTCCCCTTCATTGAATCCTTCTTTGATGTCCTGGACCAATTTTAATGTGGCATATGTTGTACAATGGAATCTCCGAAAGCCTTCTTGCTCCACATCTAATAGCCCTTTCTGTTCTACAAATGCTTCTAGTCTGGTGAGAATGATCCTTTCCATTATTTTACAAAGTGTACTGGTTAAACTAATGGGTCGGTAACTGGAAGGTGAATAGTAATCAGTTTTACCATGTTTCCGTAGAAATTTTACCAAAGCTTCTTTCCAAGCTGCTGGCATGATTCCTTGAGCCCACGACAAGTTAAATATATACAAAATTGCCTGTTTTAAACTTTCTCCACCATATTGGAAAAACTCTGCATGAAATGCATCTGGGCCTGGTGACTTTCCTTTCTTTGTCAAGTCTATTGCTGCCTCTACTTCATTAAACATGATTTCGTCATTAAACCCTTTGATATCCTCATTCAAGTTAACATTCTCTGACAAATTGGAGTAGTCTTTTGATACTTTTTCATAAAACTTTTCATCAAACTGGACATTTTTCAAATGTGTACCTTCAAAAGAAACTTCTTGTAATATTTCACATTTTTCTTCATTTTTAAAGGCTGGGGGTCTCTCTTCTGTCACTAAGGGTAGCATTGAATTAATGGTTTGTTTTGCTGTTAATTTATGGTAGGTTGTCCATTTTTCTTGGGGTGTTTTTGCATTTTCAAAAGCCTCAATCATACTACTGGACCATTCTTCTTCTGCTTTTACCTTAGCATTTTCAAAGACTATTTCAGCAGCTATCAACTTATCTTTGTTCTGAACTGTACTTCTTCTTTTAAACTGTTTTTGACAGTAATTCAAGTGCTTCTTTGCACTTGCTACATCACTGTTCCACCAGCAAGGATGTTGAACAAACTTGTTGGTATTAACACTTTTTAAAGGAATTACCTCTTCTACAACTTCATTAAGTAATTCACAAAATTTTACATAGTCTTTTTCTAAATTTCCTTCCACCTTTGAAGTGAAATTCTCAAACTTTGTGTGGGTGACTTCACCCCATTTATTCCAGTCTGCCTTCTTCATCTGTCTAATTAATTTTACTTCTGGTGTTGCATCTGTCAAATCAAAATTAGCCTCATACAGCACTGCTATGTGGTCCGATCTGATTTTCTCATGTGTCAAAGTTGTACAACTTTGAGAATATTTAGACAATTCTGCAGAACAAAGTACTAGGTCAATTACGCTATTTGAGTCTCTTCTTGTCGGTTGGCCATCATTGTAACATACCAAGTTACAAGTCGTCATCAAGTCTTCCACCACTGACCCAGCCGTGTTTGCTACACTATTATGCCATTCTTTACTCTTAGCATTAAGATCACCAAGCAGCAAAATATTTTTCTTGCCTAACTTCTGAACTTTACTGACCAAAGTTTTAAGTTGATCATCTTTGTTTGGAGGTACATAAGCCACAACCAAGTTTACTTCTACATTCAGATTTGTTTTTATTTTAATGGAAACACATTCAAGATTTTCATCGTTAAAGTCGTTTGTTGCTTCTATTATGTAAGTAGACCTTTTTGGATTAATAAATATTGCCACACCCCCATGAATTCCATTATTTCTAGGTTTAGTTATTGTCCTCCAATTCTGAAAAGATATTGGCTTCTTCTTCTCTTCCCAAGTTTCATTCAAACATAAAACATCAATGTCATATTTATTCACAATATCCAAAACATCATATTTTGCTGTATTGAAGGACTGAGCATTTAGCAACAGAAATTTCATGATTGTCATATAGTTACTGTCTTTTCTGTACAAAAGAATTAGTTCTTCTCTTTCTAGAAATTTCTCTGAATGTTGGACACTTAGATGAACTGGCACTATGCGATCCTCTACAATTTGCGCAACAAACTGGTGCTGTGCAGTGAATATCACTACACTCCTCTCCACCGCAGTTGATACACCTGGACTTATGAATGCACACTTTGCCAATATGACCAAAACGGTGACAATTAAAACAACGAATGACCCTATACTTTCTCTCTGGTTCAAATATTGTGTACTTTGACTTGGTTTGGGGTATAAATATTCCATTTAAACAGGTTTCATATAAGTATCTATCTTGGAACACAGCTTTAATCACTGGCAATAATTTACCTGAGTTTGAATACCTTAGTCTGTGAACTGACACTATACCACAGCCATGTACAGCAATGGATTCTTGAATTAACTCATCAGTCAGATGAATTGGAATATTCTTTGCAAATGCAACAAAGGATTGTTTATTCTGTTTTGCTTTGATGGGATGAATTTTTGTATTACCACCAAATGCTGTATCTGGCCAACTTTTTATAAAACTCTCCTCCTCTACCTTTTCCTTTAGATGCAATGCAATACCACCATGTGGTAAACTATAAGCAAACTCTGTCTTTTTCTGCGTATCTGGATAACTAGACACTTCCTTATTAATGTCTACACTGGATCTGAAATTTTCTGGAGATGAAAGTGAGTCAACTACAAGAATCTGTTCTTCAGAGCACTTCTCTTCACACTGACGGCTGCTAACTACACAGTCCTCACCAGAAAGTGTGACTTCAGCAGAACAAGTGTTCAATAATATTTTATCAAGCTTATCACTCACCTCCTTTAATTCTTTACCTGCCTTTCCAACAACACAAAATGCACAAGGAAACTTGATGTCATGGACAATGAATTTTTGAATGTCTTCATCCGACAGCTTCGCACAAGCCCCGTGCCACCACTTTTCACATATATCACAGTCAATCCAGGTATCTTCTTCTTCTCCTTTATTCAAGTATGAATCCTCCTTTCCACAATAACAACAAAATTCTTTCCCCACACTAGGAAAAACTTTCTTATTGGTAAGCTTTTTCTCCTCTCCACCAGTTTGGCTACACTGTGCTTTACAATCTTCTGAAAAATCCAGCAAATTCTTCTTGACCCTTTTTCTCTGGCTTCTTCTGGGCATAGTTACTTAAATTTTGCATTAATTACTACATCTCAAACCTCAAAGCCTAACTGTCAAAAATTCAATATGGCCTAAATTCTTCAAAACTTGATCAATTTCTTCGAAATTTGTGTCAAAATGTGAACAAACTAATTATCTAAAACAATCTGCTAATTCTCGGAGAAAATTCCAAAAGATTTCCTAAAGAAAAATGTTTTTGGTATTTTTTCTGTTTGCTTTTCGAAAAGTTGTTTATCTAGTCGCGCGTCTGACTCTTCAATTGCTGTTACAAATATTGCCTCAAGTTGCTAGATTTATCCGCCTTGGTCAGAATTGATTTTTTTCAGTTGAACGAGGCCGCAACACACGTGGATCACAGTGCAGTCAATGATACATACACGGGTACGTAAGCAAATAAAATTCGTTACGATTCGTCGAAGTTTGCGAATGCAGAAATTGAGTTTAGGGGCGCTGATAATGAAACCAAAATTGTTGTAACCAGAATTCGTGGAAGCGAAAGTGACCTGAGCCTGCAGCTTTAGATTCTCCCTTACCAAAAAAAAGGCCTTGTGGCAAAGCCAGTGGCGACCTTGCTGCAAGTTTGCTGCTGCTCTGCCGCAGACCCACTGCAAGGTTGCGGCAGTTAGTTTTTACCATGCAAATGAACCTAGCTGCAGGT
Source organism: Loripinus fragilis (assembly GCA_964019695.1). NCBI lineage: Eukaryota > Metazoa > Mollusca > Bivalvia > Lucinida > Lucinidae > Loripinus > Loripinus fragilis. The sequence goes on along the minus strand of OZ026526.1, from coordinate 54,869,863 downwards.
TTGCTATAAATTTGCCGCAACCTTGCGGCAAGATAATTTATGTTAATTACCCACTGGCAAAGCTCCGGCATTCAGTCACACTCCATATTTGTTTTTTGGCAATGCTATGGCACACCAATCAGTTCATCAATATTCATGGGAATCTTTTGGCAAACCTTCGGCACACATTGCCATAACATCGCCACTCTGTATATGGAAGGTAGAGACTAATGAATATTCATAAAAGCATTCTGGCAAACTTACGGCACACTTTGCCAAAACATCGCCACTCTGTATATGGAAGGTAGAGACAAATGAATATTCATAGATGCATTCTGGCAAACTTACGGCACACTTTGCCGCAACATCGCCACTCCATATATGGATGATAGAGTTCAATGAATATTCAAAAAAGGCATAATGGCAATCTTGCGGCACACTTTGCAGCAACATCGCCACTCCGAATATATCAATATTCATAGAAGCATAATGGCAAACTTGCGAAACACTTTGCCACAGCCCTGCCACTCAATATATATGGAAGATAAAGATCAGTACATACATGGTACAGCATGCAAACTTATAAGTACAGTCAATAATATTTCAGTCATGTCGGGACAATTTCTGTTTTCCTAGGTTTAAAAAGACTGGCTATAACATTAAAGTATTGCAATAGACTGCATGCTTGGTGGTCAACCCAATCATGGTTGGCAACTTTGCTTTCCCCTCTAATTAAAAGGAATGTGCACGTGAAATAATGGAAATAAAAAAAAATACCGAGTACACTGGTTTGGGTTGAGGGAGCTTAATAAAACAATTGTATATTAAAAATGTGGCAATATAGTAGCAAAACCTAGATAGCAGATGAAATTTTGTAAGAATAGGCTATGAGCTTCTAAGGGTTTTGCCCCCCCCCCCCCAAGGGGGAATTTTGTAGACTATGTTTTTAAATGAGCTTTTTAAAACATGTTAGCTGGCGGCTGGTGCGTTTGGGTGTTACAGCGTGTTAATTACGTTACCCGTCATTTTTTAAAAAAACAAAATTATGTAATTAAGGCTGTTAAGGTAGTACTTGAACAGTTCAAATTGGCTAAATAGTCATGTAATTTACAAGAACAGTTAATTTCCTGCAGATATTGATGTTTGTCAATGTTATTTAGGCCCATTATTGTGTCATTTGTTACATTTTCAACTACACCCTGTAAAATCATTAAAATTCTGTTAAATAGTTTCATTTGATAATTTTTTGAATACATATTTTATATTGAAATAACATGTCGCTGAAAGATAATTTACTGACCATTCAAAAACTGCAAACAGCTTGCTTCTGTCACAAACATTTCAAGAGTTATAAGCTTTTGAATATGACGACCCTGAAGAAAACGTTGTGTAAAGTAAGAATCTTTTCATTTTAAAATACAGCATGCAATCCTATCTGTATGCTTTTAAACACCATATATGAGCATTCTAATGATAAGCAAGACTGGAAGGGGATATGAAACATTGTTTCTGGTGTAAAATATCATTTTGATGTTTGATTGCCAATATGTTATGTATGTTACATTAACTTCAGTGCGTTTTATATATTGATTTATACCCTACATGATACATTTAATGGGCATTTTAATTTATTTCGAAACTTTTTTTTGTGTTTTATAGATATTTAGATAATAATTTGTCTGAAATGGAATTAATCAGCTTATATTAAGAGACTATATCAAATTGTCAAAGCATATTAGCTTTTGTGAATAAATATATTATTGGGAAAAAAAATACCAACTTGGCAAAATTTAAAGCATTTAAACTTCATTAACAAAGATTATTAGAGATCTCAAGTGATAGCTGAATAAAAAATATATTCCCATGTTTTGTCAAAACTGCTAAAGTAACGTATATTACCATATTAAATATATAATAAGGTACTATGTGTGTCCAAAATGATGTCAAAGACAGTATAAATTGAGTCTGAACTGGTAATAAAAGGTCGATTTAGATTTTGTAATACTTTTCTGAAGACTTTTGATACTAAATTTAATTCAATTACTTATTTAACAGCACCCAAATAATTTTAGTGCAACCAGTTAACTGTTGTTCATATTATACGAACATAGTCAGTAACATGATACAGGCTAGTATTCCTCCTTGTATATGCATGCTCATCTACAGTAATAAAACTACTTTTAAATAAATGTTGTGTTGGATGTGGTAGCATACAATAGTGTGTGCGTACAATCCAGATAGAATCAAGCATACATAAGTTGGTATGATAAAATTTGATATGTGTTACATAAGATACTATGCATTATAAGTGAATGTATTCAGAAACTGTTTAAAGAATTTGTCTACAAGTAAAATTTTAAACTGACATTATATTTGCATATGCATATGGTGTCACATTTCTTTATTTTTAGCTTTTAAATGGACTTTGTTATCTTCAGCATATCTTTCAATGTTTATAATGAATGAAAATGTTAATGAAATCAACATAGTATTTCTGATCATTTGCTCAAGCAATGTAAACTTTATATGAATAAGTTAATGAATTACAAAGAGCAAATACTTCCATGAAATGGGAAAAAAAGTGTTAATGATGGGTTTTTGCGTGACAATGATCGCATTTGATAGGATCATATCCACAGAATCATGCCAGTTGTTACTTACGTTACCAATTTAAATTTATAAGACTTTATCGGCCAGAGTAAGGGCAGACCAAATTTGGCCAGCTGACATTCAAGTTAGTGTAAAACAGATTTAACAATGTTCTTTTAGCATGTGTGATGGAAAAGTAAAACATATAAAACAGTGCTGAGATCTTACTTAGTTTTATAAATTAGCGTCAAAACAACTGATGCTAATTTCCCCTATACAGAATGTGGCATGACCAAATTATTGCAGGAATTCTCAATAGCAAAGTTTTATATGAATATTAAACTAATAGAATGAGTTGTAAACACACCAGAGATTGGAAAAAGGACACAGACAAAAAAAGTCAACTGTTCTGACAAAAATAGCATTGAGAGGCCACCCTAGTCACTATCAACAGTGTTACCATGATAAACTAACATGCAATGTTAACAAAGTATACATGATTTTGTTGATAAGTAACTATGTATTTCTGATTTCCATGGGTCTTTTTCCTCAATTATCTCCAAAAGAAATCATATTTCTTTCACAATAAACAAGACCAAACTCTGCTCTGGACCTGCGTCGCCGGTGCATGTCGGTGTGTGAACAGTCCATATGCAAAGTTCAAATATACAGGAATGAAATCAGATTACATCCGAATTTCACAATGTAATCTACAGTAGGTGACTTAACAATTTCTAAGTTAAATACTCAAAAATATAATATCAAATGTGCATAAATATGGGGTGTACATGATCACTGTGTGAACAATCATAACACAAAGTTTGAAAACTGCTTGAAAATGTCTAAGTTCAACAACTGTCAAAAAAGTGAAAAAAAAAGATATTTGCACAAAATAGGAAGTGCACATCTTCAATGTGTGAACAACCATTAAGCAAAGTTTGAATATAAAGTAATGAATACTGTTGGAGATACAGATTACAAAAACTAGGCACCCTCTAAGCATTTCTGATGGAAAAATGTCTAAGTTCAACTCCCATCAAAAATAAGAAAGAAAATATGAAATGTGCACAAAATGGGAGGTGCACATCTTCAATGTGTGAAAAATCATCATGTAAAGTATGAATATAAAGGAATGAATACTGTTGGAGTTGCAGATTACACAAACTAGGAACCCCCTTAGCATTTCGGATATAAAAAATGTCTAAGTTCAACACCCCTCAAAAATGAAAAAGAAATTATAAAACATGTACAAAATAGAAGGTGCACATCTTCAATATGTGAACAATCATTAGGCAAAGTTTGAATCAAAGGGAATAAAAACTTTTGGAGTTACAGATTACACAAACTTGGTACCCCTAAAGTGTTGCGGACGGACAAATGTCTAAGTTCAACACCCCTCAAAAATAAAAAAAAAATTATGAAACGTGCACAAAATAGGAGGTGCACATCTTCAATATGTGAACAATCATTTGGCAAAGTTTGAATGAAAAGGAATAAAAACTTTTGGAGTTACAGATTACACAAACTTGGTACCCCTAAAGTGTTGCGGACGACCAAATGTCTAAGTTCAACACCCCTAAAAAATGAAAAAAAAAATATGAAACATGCACAAAATAGGAGGTGCACATCTTCAATATGTGAACAATCATTAGGCAAAGTTTGAATGAAATGGAATAAAAACTTTTGGAGTTACAGATTACACAAACTTGGTACCCCTAAAGTGTTGCGGACGGACAAATGTCTAAGTTCAACACCCCTCAAAAATGAAAAAAAAATTATGAAACGTGCACAAAATAGGAGGTGCACATCTTTAATATGTGAACAATCATTTGGCAAAGTTTGAATGAAAAGGAATAAAAACTTTTGGAGTTACAGATTACACAAACTTGGTACCCCTAAAGTGTTGCGGACGGACAGACGGACGGACGGACGGAGTGGACCCATTACTAGACCTGCTTTCGCTAAAGCGACGCAGGTAAAAAGATATCATAAATATCAGATATATTGCAGTGTATTAATTGTCGTATGTGTTACATGTGTGTATGATATAGTATACCAAATATTGAAACCTTTTCTTAGATTTGTTCTTTGACAGTAGCAAAAGTATGAAAATTATTGCATTTAGATGGAAACAATAATTGCCTATCTTATTTAATGTAATATATATAGTGCTTAAATGAAGTTTAAACAGCATTTGAGATTTTGGTACTGTCACATATTGGCGAAAGCTGGCATTAGTCGTCCATGCTGACGCAGTGGAGCCAGCTGTCTTAATTCTGGTCTACATCTATACTTAGTGTATACAGGCAGCAAAGGCTCTGGTGAGTCTACACATTTACGCAGGGCTAACATGTGTCTTCATTTCTTGAAACTGTGATAAGTACATGTACCAAAATCAAACGTGCTGGCTCCTTTGATTTATTCTTTGCGTTTCTAGTTATAATCTATTTAGCTTGATTTGAATTATGCAAATTATTAAAAGGATGTAATTTTGTAACCATTATTATATTTTCATTTGGCATGCGAAATAGGAATAAAATAAAATTGCACTGTTAGACTAAGCATAATTGACAGAAATAAGTCAAAGCAAAAATTACCAATGAATTTATTTAAGTCCATTCAATTAGTCATGTCTACAATACAATACTAACAATGCAAGGGAGCTTTTCTATGTATTATCCCTTTTAAATTTGATTTATCTCTAACAAAGAACCTTTAGAACAAAACTTATGCTGTCATGTTTCATTACTTCACAAAATTGTATAATCAGATGAAACAGATGACAAGTGTTATATTCTCCTAAAATAGTTGTGTTATGCATGTTACCAAGATAAAGTCTATACTGGACATGCTTTAGATAGAGGGATTCTTCATTACCAAAGGGGATATCATCATATGTTTGGCATGGTGGGTTCCATATATGTGTCAGAAACAACTATGATTTAAAAAAACTTTAGTTTTTGTTCAAAGGATAAACACCTGTTTTAATTCTTCATTTCTTGATTTTGACCATACTTAAAATGACTTACAATTTTAGAAGTTGTAAGGTAGCTTCCCTTTATTGTTATCAATATAGTTGTTGTAATCAATAGCTGATAAGCTATATATGTATTTTGTTGGCTTACATAATGGTCAAGTGATCATACTAAACTACTACATGCTTAATATCATGTTTCATCTATTGAACTATAGACAGTGGGGAAAATGTCTTGCATATACAATGTGCCATTTCATGTATGAAAATAATTAAACATACATAAGTGTAAGACATTTAAGTGATTATATTTTAGCATTTAAGAAACATTATTTAATCATTGAATTAAGCATTTTCTCTGTAAGTGATTGTTACATATATTCGATAAAACACTCTTAATTGAAACGGCATTTTATTTGCTTAGAGTTCAAGTTTTTTTTTCCTTTTCATCACCCATACTTTTTGCAGAGTTTAATCTGTCTTGAATTTTATGTTAAAAGGTAATAGTTATTGTTTCTCTCATCTAATTGAGCCGTCAAATGGCAATTATCTGCTAGTCATTTAATTTCAATTACAAGATAATATTGGTGTGTAAGAATAAGAAACAGCTTGATACATATACTATAGGATTTCCTATTATTTTAGGGTAACGTATTAGATATGTTCTTAAAAAGGCTTTTGCAAGGTAACGCCCCAACCCATAAAGAGTTAACATGCATTATTTTTTGACTTATGTTATGTGGTTTTAGAAAATTATAGTGTATTAAACTTTCCCTCAGGTATATTTTGGCAGCTCATATCCTAGTGGAAACACAACACTAAATAGTAGTATATTTGAAAGTAAGTAACGTATATATCTGCAATATAATGGACTTAAGTTGTATTGATGCATACCAGCTGTTTGCTGCGTTTAATTTAGTGATTTTTAGGTCATTGACATGTTGATAAATAAGATTTAAGTATAGGTTTGTTTTTGCTCAAGAGGATTGGAAGCTGTTATAGGGTAACGTAGTTAACAAGGCTGTAACACAGTAACGCCCCAACTGCCAGAGGGCTAACATGTGTCATTCTGCTTTATATATAGTGTAGTTTCAGAAAATCATAGTGTACAAAATTCCCCCTTGGGAAAGTGGCAAAAACACATACAAGCGAGCCAAGAGGTCAGCCATTTCTCAAAAGGTGACCACAAGGCTGCAATGAAAAGACAAGAAAGTATGACAACACAAAACTCTCATTAAACACATTTTCTTTTTTGGCGTAGTTTATATCTCAAGGGGGGGGGTGGTATATGATAAACCCCCTTTTTTAAAAAAGAAAGTATATGAATGGCCTAAATTTTCTGACGCACATGTAATATGCACATATTTTTCGCTCAGATTCCCATCAAGCCTTTGTTTTCACATTTACATAAAGCAGGTTTTCTCATGACAATGGTTTTGTTTGTTTGTTTGATTTGAAAAAGATTCTTTACGTCCCATCAACAATCTTTCAGTTAAACAGGGACGGGTCTTCCTGGGTCGGACTAGTACTTAGCTAGGATAGATGTGTCTTGCTCAAGGACCAAAAAAACGCAGAATATGTCAACTTTCTAATAAATCAAGTATAAGAATGGGCTGTTGTTGTTTTTTTCAAAGGCCAGGTATATGATTGAGGTTGGTTTCAAATTAATTGGCTCGCACACCCGTACCAAAATTACCCCCGAGTAACCTCACACCAGGTTTATATGCGAAATTACCGATATATGCGGAAGTTTGCAGTAAATAATATATATTTAGGTGTCCTCGGACTACGAGCTGTATGATCCGCTGGTGACTTTAAGGTGTACCCCTTAAAGCAGCAAAACACCCTACAGATAAATGCTTTAAGCAGTTGACAGTCACATCCGAGCTGAAGTGGTTTACGGAGACCACCACTGCCCTCGATCCTAAATGTGCCATTGCATAGATTAAACATGACATATTTTCACTTTAAAAAGCAAAGTCGCTGACCAAAAACTTCGCGTAAGAAATTAAGAGCAGGCTGATCTGTGCATTTAGTTTTTCGTATTCACGGACATACGCTAACGAAGTTAATCAAAAGGAAATATGTAAATAGGTTTTGCAAAATATCATGTTTTGCGCCTACTTTGGCGCAAAAAATGCTCACACTGCGCCTGTACAGGGACGATGTTGATCGATGTATTGCACGGCACCTTAAGCCCACGCTTTAAACGGTCCTGAACATAGGATCGGGGCTGCAACCCCGGGGTTTCATCAAAGGCAGTGGCTATTTACTAAATTGACACAACACCAAATTTTGTTTAAAATAACAAGAAAATAAGATCAATCATACATACGATCTTCTTCGATGTATCGTCAGTTTTAATTGTCCTCTTCGAATCCATTGTCAAATATATATAATTCACCGCACAGAATTTAGCACAGATATATAAATCACCGCACAGCACTTAGCACAGACTTCAAATTTTGCTTTGGAATGCCCGCGCTGATGCCTGAGACATTTGATTGGTCATTATTTCTCGGTAAAAAAACTCGGTAGTTTTCGTAACTGCAAATCATCTGAAGCTCCTCTGTCGGTTTCTTTGAGCAGAGACGCCCTGTGGAGGTGGCGAAACCATTATGCTAATATATTTTACAACAGGCATCGACCAGGTTGAGGAAACAGTTGGAGGTCTGATAATGATCTCAACTTTATTCTATTATTATAAAAAAACGCAGTACGTTCAATAACAACACTGTTAGAAAATACAATGAAAAAATAAAGTAGCCTTCACAAAAACAGTCCTATGCAAAACCAGTCTGACCCCCCCCCCTTCCCAACCCCACTTGGGTTGACTGTTCTTAAACACATAGTCTGGCCTCTTGTATTTTTTCATTTGCTTTTAAAAGCCAAAACGCTCAAAAATTCGAATACTAAAAATAATTATTTTCCCCGCTGTTAATTGCGTTTCAGAAAAAGTGCTAGTGTTCGAAGTTTTAGAATGTGTTCTTTATCATGAGCCAAAACGGCATATATGCATGTCAGAAGGTGATAGTAACGTGTTGAAAACATGGCGATATAATTCTGCGGCTGTCTGCTGATTTCTCTTTTCTTTAATTTTTTTTAAAACCGCCGCTAAATCGTTTGGAAGAAACTCGAACCCAACTGGGTTCGAGGAAGAAATATCAGCAGGTTCCGTGGTGGCAGTAGTAGTGGCTCAAAGCCAGTTTTTTTTCTTTCGAGGAAGTAGTAGTAGTAAATATGCAGGTTAGATATAACCAACACTCCTTGTGGACTGAGTAAGTAAATTTCCAGCGCGTGCAGTATTCGCCAAGTGGAGAGCCAGGCACGTGCATGTTGTGTCACTCAATTTACTTATAAGTCGTAAAAATTCACCAATTTAACTATTCGATAAGCAGTGTCTTCTATATCCACTCGTCTCGGACTACCGATGAATCGTCTCTTCAGCAAACCAAAACTCATGTGCTCGCTATGCGCAGTTGCCGACTTCGACTTCCATTAATTTTGTTATACCGCTCGTACAATCATATAATTTTTTGCAACTGATCCCACAGATGTTAACTTGGAGGGAAAACAGTGTTTGACAAAATTTAAAAAAAAACACCCCCCCTCTCTCTCTCTCAACTATTTACATTTGCAAACGGGTCGGATCAAGATCAGACTCAAACCAATTGAGGAAAAAAAACATTTGGGCATGCGATATGAAGCATGCAAAGCTGAAAATTGCGTTAATACTGTCGAAGGCCGACTTTGTCGCACAAAAGCCGACATCTCAAAGAGCGTGCAAAATGGGTTCTCATCGGAAACATTTGTAACAAGATCGATGGACTGACCCAAACATTGTATTGTATTATTCCATATTCAAAGAAACCAAGCCAATGCAGGGACAAAAGATCATCGCGTGCAAGCGCCTCTCTCTCCCCCCCCTCTCTCTCTCTCTCTCTCTCTCTCTCTCTCTCTTCTTTTACGACCTGCTTTCAAAGTTTGCAAATAATTTGGTTCCAGAAGATCGTAGGGTGTTTTGCTGAACCTGACCAGGGGCTAACAGTCATACCAAGAGTTAATCTAGTAAGAGCATGTGCGATTTTGCGTCCGATGCGCACGATACGCTGGGCATCTTAGTATATCACAAAGAAAAAGGAAAATTTCAGACAAGTACCACACATCTAGTTTTTCTTTTAGATGCAATGCGCCGTTTCATCCATGATGACACTGCTCGAGTTTTCGTTCAGAATTGAAATTAATCTTTCTGGGAGAAACTGTCGACGCACATCATTTACTTATAAAAATCTCAAACGAGCCTGCGCGACGTGAATTCTTTTAAAATACATCATTCACTTTACTTGGGTGACATACGTAAAGTTGGGGAGTAGATGATGGCTCAAATATAGAATTTATGCATATGTCTCACGACTCAAACTCCAACACGGGAAAAGGTCCTTTTGTGAAAAGGCAAACTTACTTAGCAAATTTACAAGCATATCAAGACCCAGTGTTGAGTATCACTGTGGTTATACGGATGAATTTCGAATGTTTAATTATGACGGACAAAAAGATCTGATTAGACAGTGTATTACCTAAGTCTTTCATTAGATGGGCGTTTTCTCGCGGTAATTCATGCGCGGATCCAGAGGAGTACAGGGAGCATGAGCGGGTCAAGAGGGGGGATAGGGGTCCGGACTCCCCCCTCGAAAATGACAAGTTATATGGGTTTCTATAGAAATAAGCATTTGGACCCCGTTGGACCCCCCCCCTCCCTGGAAAATGTTGGACTCCCTCTGAAATCTTGGAAAAGTATAGTCTTCTTTGAAATAACCATTCGACCCCCTCAAAAACTGTAAAAAATCAAAGTTGAGGATTAAAAAAAAAGAAGAGAAAACTTCAGAGCTGTTTTCTGACAGTCGGGCCTGGCAAAAATTCCGGTATCCGCGCATGGGCAGTCGGACCCCCCTCCCTTGAAAAATCACAAAAATATAGGGTTCTATGCAATACTGGTCTGGATCCCCCTGAAAAATCACAAAGCTATACACAGCCAGCATTCAATGTTGGGCCATCATCGACCCGCCAGGGAAACGCCATTACAATGGCGTTTCGCTGGCTGGCCGATGATGGCCCGCTTTTAGTGGTATTTGGATTCTCTCTCCCCTCAGCAACTAAAAAAATCTGTCAGAGTTTGGACCCCTCTGACAAAACTGTCTGGCTTTGCCCGAGGCATGTCACATCTGTTTTATGGCGGACAAAGGAGTCGACCATTGCTGAAGAACTTGATTCCGACGAAACAGGTACATGTAACTAGGCATGGTAGACAGCATCTTGTCCTACCAAGGGTTGCGATTGTCTTATCTAACCCTTGGCCTCACAGCTTTGATTTTCTCCGATTGAATGCGCCATAAGCCGAAAATAGTAACAATTAATATGATCAATCATAAAGCGGTGCAAAAATCGATAAACACCATGCCTCCAGATAAGACGGCGTGATTAATTTACATTCCGTTTTCTTATTTAACAACTAAAATGTACGTTTAATGTGCTCAAAAGAACTGTCACATTAAGATGGTTATTTTGAGCACCCATAACATTATTTTGAACTAAATTATAGAAGAAAAATAAATAACTTTACGACCAAAATCTTTGCTTATCTGGACTTATGGAGACTTAGCAGGCGGTGCACATTAGATGCCGATAAAGTGCTACATTCAATCTGATTGGCAGGAAGGGATTATCGAAAAAATCCTTCCTGGCATTTTCATTGGTCGATTAGTCTGCGCTAATAATAAATTTTGAGGGTCGTGAGGCGAAGGGTTTGTCGAAAGGTAGATACGACGAAACCTTCGCTGGTGAAGATGGGTAGACAGCCGATACCAATACATCTTGACTTTTGTACATGTACGAAAATCCGTGCGTTTAATGCGCTCTTGCTTTATCATGCCTGTCTGTATCGCATAATAAGCAGACTCATGTTCAGACCAAAAAGTACAACGTCGCGCGCTCGGCATTGCAAAAAAGATTGCCACTTGCCAGTTTACCCATCTGAGTAGAATGGAACCTTCCAGATGTCGCCTACTTATGACAAAACCACTCATGCGCATATATGAACGATAATATTATACAGAAACAGATGCATTGGGACAAACCTCGGACCCAAAATAACACTGGGTCCGAGGACAAACAGATAAACGGACATCTACTTTCCGCAGAAAATAACTTGTGTTCGTAATTTTAGAAATCCTCTATTTTAAAAAGGGCAGTGTACGATTTTTTAGAATGCTTTAAAAAGTATTTTCGGTGGTAATTTTAGGTGTTCGTCTCGAAAATTTAAAACGTTTCGAAATTGAATATTGAAGTCATTTTTGTTTGTTTTATTTTTCGTCATCTAGCCACCATGCAAAATGCATGCTGATAATTTAAATTCCCCTTTTGTAGCAATGAGGAAAAGTGGTGTGGAGTTTAAGGGGATTTATACCAGACAGTGCATTTGTACAATGTGATCTGGATCTTCAGTCACTGGAAGCCAAACGGCCGTACTATACCGATAAGCTCGCCGCTACAACACGTATCAGGGTACAGTCTGAGTGTTTATCTACTTCCTTACTGTACCTGTGCGAACAGCGACGTCTCGTCATTCAGTTCTTTGGTTTTCAAGTTTCTGTTATATAGACCCTCTTTATCTGAGTTTTGATTCTCAATAATTTCAAGTAGCAGCCGCGCAAGAAGTTAAAATTAGCGTCGGGGATATCGCAATCGCCTCCGTCCGTCCGTCCGTCACGCTATCTCCTCCTAAACCATTGGACGAAATCCAACCAAATTTGGTGTGTGAGTTGCTCACATGAATGGGGCGCGCAACGGCACATTTTTTGCCCCACCCCCTGGGGCCTTGGGTCAAATATCATTAAATTTCAATTACATAGTAAATTTCAAAGATCGTTAACCAAACTTTGTGTGTCTATTCAAACACGAAAAATATAAAGTCTATCAGACGGGATTTTCATTTGGCCGCCTGGGTCATGCCCCAGTGGTGGGACTTGGGGGTACCCAGGGGGGGGGGGGGGGGGGGGTTAAGGGTCATTTTTTGTTTTCCGAAATTCAACCAGATTTGGTGTGTGAGTTACTTACATGAATGGCACATGCACCGGCGCCATTTTTTATGGCCCCCCTGGTGCCTTGGGGAGGGTCCAAAAGGTCAAATATCATTAAACCTGAATATCAAAGTCAATTTCAAAGATTTTTAAACCAAACTCACAAATGAAAGATATATAACATATCAGACGGGATTTTCATTCGGCCGCCTCGGTCATACCCAAGGGTGGGACTTAGGGGTACCATGGGGGTTGGGGGTCAATTTTTTTATGAAATCCAACCAGATTTGGTGTGTGAGTTACTCACACGAATGGCACAGGCACCGGCACAATTTTTTGGGTCCCCGCCCCCTGGGGCCTTGGGGAGGGGTCATAAAAATTATTTTTCTGGACATGGTCATGTGGAATATCAAATTAAAGGGGATGAGCAGGATACACTGAACAATTTTAACCTACGATCAAACTGGTGACCTTGGGATGGGGTCAAAGGTTCAATTACCATTAGATTTCTTCGAGAGCGTGGGGATTTGCGATGGCGCGACATCGAATGTGTTCTAGTTTATATTTATATTAACGCACACACACATACGCACGCACGCACGCACGCACGCACGCACACACACACACACACACAGCGATTTTGAGGTCTAAAATACTAAGCGAGTTCCTGCCTAAAATATGATGTGCACAAGCTTAGAAGCTAAGAAACCAACTTTTCCCCCAAGGCTTATCAACAATTATCACGCACAGCTGGGGCTGATTAATGCATTGCAGCAGCCTCTTCAGTAATAATTTATAGACAGGGTTGCTGGCCAGCAAATTAAGAACTAAAACTCGGCTTTAGTAAAAAAAACTATTTTTATGCACACTGGGGCATTTAGTGTCACACCTGTCCGTTTGTCTGTACGTAAGTCTGCCAGTGCGTCACCCCAACGCCCGCTCTCTAAGTCGAATAGTTTTGATCAGAACTTTATGAAACTTGGTCATATTGTTTAGTAAAATATTGTCTTCTTCAAGTTCGATAATGGTCCGTATCACACCAGTGTCTTCAGGATTTTTTGCCATTTGATTATGAAAATTTACCATTTTTGATGGTGTCCCGTCTATAAGTCCAGTATTTTTTTATAACTTGATTAAATTGTTTAGTAGCATAGTGTATTTTACAAATTCGATAATGGTATTCGGGAGTTCTTGGCCTTTTTTCATGAATGTTTTTTGATGGTGTCCGGTCTATAAGTCTACCAATTTCGATCACAACTTTATGAAACTTGGTCCATAATGTCTTTTTCAAGTTAGATAATGATGAATATAGCACCGATACCCCAAGAGTTATTGTCCTTTGTTCATCAAAAATTCATCTTTGGCTTTGTGAGAATATACGAACTTTGCATCAGCGGGGGCGTCCGTGCCCCATGGACACATTCTAGTTTATACCTACAACCATTCAGTAATTGATATTTGGCACACTTGCATGTAGGCCTAATGTTCTTTTGGGAGGGGGGGGGGGGGACGACAAGCAGTGCAGACCCATATCAGATGCCATTTAACTGTTTGTTTACTAATCATGCTTATGGTATATTAAATTTTGAATGATAATGAAAATACCCAACCTAAAACGGAAATAGACTGGTACAAATGATAAGAGTGGTACATTCTATTCGGCTTAGGTGGGTTAAATGGAAGTGATTCAGCTGGAACATAAAATTTAATCACTTTGAGTGTGGCGGGGAAATAAACGTTCTAGTGAAGTCTCGAAGGGATGTGCACAACTTTCATGAAATAAATGGTATATTCACGCTAGTTCAGAAACAGTCATGCGCCATCTCATCGGTCATGCGAAATAGTTTCCGAAACAGTGTAATAGGCAAGTGGCGAAAATCTGAATTTTGGCCCAGTGGGTGGGGGGGGGGGACGGAATGTAAAGACTCTACTGCGGTACATGCTGGTCAGCTTCTTGGGCAATGCATTTTTTTTTTACCCCTGGTTTACTCTATACAAGGTCAAAAGTCATTCAGACCGAAAATACCCACTGTTTGTAATTTAGAAACGTTCAAGATGAGCCGCGACATTAGTTTTACAATAATGTGGCATGTATGACCAGCAAATGCTCAGATCAGCTTGCGCCACACACGCTGTCTGATGATCTCTGAGCGGAGACTTTGCTGGTCCCTTGTGAGGTTTTGTCCCTTGTGTTCAAGCGATTACGTCTCTTATTATTTCTTATGTAGAGAGACTTCTTCTTCATGTGCGTATAATTCCAAAATTATTCTCACAAAGGTTTGACAAAGCAGACACAAATCTGTGTGATGTAAGGCGACCCCCCCCCATTGAAAGGGGCTGTGTCCCTAGCCATGAGACAAAATACCTACAAATGAAAAACAGGAATCTCTTCATAGATGTTGTGCATTGATATACATGTTTTTTGTGGTGAGCATTACACAAAACGCCCATATACATTGGACAGAACGCCCAGCCTAGGTAGTTTGCCTATATAGCCCTGGCCAAATGAACAAATACATTCTTAGCGCGAAGGTGTAATGAGATTATGTGTTTTCCTTGGTGGGGAATTGGAATCCAACGTAAAAGAATATATTTAACAGTGTGATTTTATATCAGACAATCAAAAAATCAATTATGCAAGGGAGTGAGTTCGAGCCTCGCCAGCGTCACTACGTTGTGTCCATGGGCATGAAATATTAATCCTTGCTTAGTTCTGCTTTATCCCAGGAAGTCCCGTCCCGACATTACTGAAAAAATGTTGACTGGTTTGTCAAGAATTAAATCAAACATACAGACAATTATGCAAGGTAAATATTGAGCGTATATGTTGTGTTTTATGAACCGCATGCTGCGCCATCACTTATGGAATACATTTGGCTAAACTTCGTGATTATTGATATGGGCCTACCTTACCGCTATGAAATAAGTACTGAACTCGTGCCTCTTTGCTTAGGAAATACTAGTTGCACTCCATTTGGTCAAAAATATTATGTTGATAGTGAGTCAACATTTTTGAAACAAGTCGGAAGTGAAAAACATATATTTTTCATGAGTAGCGATTGCGCATGAGCCTTTCTCGTTTTCGAATATGATACATAATAAATGAGTACTTCTTAGATTTCCAACCACACCCTACCCCTGATTTCTTCAGTTTCTGAGTGTTAATTAAGTGTGATCTCCACCCACTGAGAGCAGGTGTCCTTTATCAGTAGTTTCTAGATTTTTTTCGGTCAGCCTAGGAGAATGGTGATTAATTTGTAACCTGATACCTGAAATTCCAGGTATTGTCTAGTGTGTTTCTTTGTTCTTTTCAAACATATTTTATTTGTTGGACAAAAGCAAGCTGCTTATGAACTTTACACTAAAAATATTTGAAAATGTAGCTTCAATCGTTTTATTATGATGAAAAATATGGATTTTGTAGTATAGACTATAGTTTATAATTACTTGGAAAAATGCAGAGCTGTTTTACTGCAGAGACTGGCCACATTTAATTAGTGCTAATTGGTTGTATTGCTCTTAACATCATGGGAGGCTAATGAACAGATGGAATTGTTTGAACCAAATGATTGAACACAGTATGAAACATGCAACATGTACTTGCTCATTTGTCAATATACTGAATATAGACATCCATTAGATTAAAAATGGACTTGTTCAATTTAAACGAATTGTAGTGTCCACTAATCACAATAAAGTGTACAGCAACAGGAGAAAATATACATGTGGGAACAATTTTGAAAAAGAAAACATCAATTTCAAAATTTCATTTGTGAGGGCAATGTCAGAATAATCTAAGGTAGAGCACTTTCTTGCATTATAATAACTATATTTTTGTCAGTCTAACTATTAAACGTGGTTTGCAATAATAGGACCCAGTATACTGAGTCCGAGCCAATACTAATCAAACCATTAAAGGTTTGATAGAATTGGTCCATTCTTTTTATTTTTTACATTCGGTTTTATAACCGTTTCAATATAATTCCACTGATATATATCAAAAATGGGGGTAAAACGCGAAACTGAAGTGTCTTAGACTTAATATACCGTAGAATCCTACCAATCAACTGTGATAAATATATTATGTTCTCAGAAAATTCAGTAATTATATCATAAAATCAATCTGGGAGCGCAGTGGTTCAGCGGTAGAGTGCTTGATTCAATACTGAGGGGCCGCAGGCTCGAGCCTCACCGGCGTCACTGCGTTGTGGTCCTTGAGCAAGACACATTTATCCTAGCTTAGTACTGGTTCAACACAGGAAGACCCATCCCTGTTTAACTGAAAGATTGTTGATGGGACGTAAAGAATAAAATCAAAGGGGAAAAAGAAAAAAAGAAAGAAATAAAATCAATCTAAATTCAAACAGTCAGCCATGCCCATTTATTCAAGCTCATTTAAGAGCTCACTAAGTATATGTTATACATGCACAATGTAGGCCCGTTGTATTCAAGTTTATATAAGTTAAGCAACTTAATCCTATGATTTTGGCAATGCTGTGGCAAACCAGGGTGATTGAATAGAATTTACTTAGTTTATGGCAAAGCTGTGGCATTAGGATTTTATAAATACAAGTTTATGGTGAAGTTCTGGCAAACACCTGATAAAATTCCAAGTTTGTGGCACACCTCTGGCAAGGTAATACACAAGATTAAAGTTTGTGGCAATGTATTGGCAAGTTTTCTGAAATATGATACTTTCTGGCAGTGTTATGGCAATTTACCACTAGTGGCAAAGTTGTTTGCCATAACCTTGCCACTAGCGGTAAAGATCGGCACAGTTCTCTGGCACAGAATTCCTTTGCCACAAAGCTGCTGTAACCTTGTGGCAACACTGCGGCAAAGAATCTTTTTCATAAGGGCTATCATGAGGTTTGACCTCAAAGTGGGCTATTGGTCACAGTGTACAGAATACAGTGTGGTCAATACTTTCAATATCAATAGACAATACCCAACCCTTCTCCTGTGGATCTCAGTGGCTCAGTTGATGGAGTGTTGAACTGGGGATCAAACGGTTGCTAGTTCGAGACTCACTGCCTTTGTGTCCTTTGAAAGGACAAGACATTTTTCACCTGCTGCCTTAGTACTGGTTCAACATATGAAGACAGGAAATCATCCCAACATAACTGAAAAAATGTTGAATGTGACATAATTAAAGCATCAAAATAAACAAACCAAAACTTCTCAATCCATTGTCTGCACATGTGCGATACTCAAAGGATCGACCTATCTGCTATGGCACATCACCACTGAAAAATGGGTTTTGTGTTAATATGCAGTATGCATTACTCAAAACACTATGTAAAAAAGTAGCAAGCAGCACTGAAGGGCTATAAATAATCTGTTTGTGGAGACATCAAGTATCCTTTGGTAGCTAAACACTAACAATTTGTATTAGTTTACAAATGTACAGTGTTTAGCAACAGAGTGATAAGATTTTTCTACACTAAAACATTTTTGAAAACACATCGCACATGGCAAGGTCAAAAAGCGGTTTCAGTGACACGTAATGATGCAGTTTTTGGTCTAGGCCTACGCATGCATTGACCACGAGACAGATGTCAGAAGTTTGTGAGGCATCATGTTCCGGTTTGACTCCATCTGCTACAGAATTGTGTGATGTTATACATGGATGACATGAGTCAATGACTTTAAGCGGGAGGTGACGTTCCAACGCCAGACAAAAATTTTCACCAGCAATTTTTTTTCGCCAAAAGTTGTCGCCAAATTGATATTTTTGCGCCAAATTTTCTATTTCTTTGCATTTTGCGACAATGGCAAAATGGCAACCACTAGCGCGAACCCTGGCATATTGATGACAAGTTTGAATCAACCAATCAGGCGAATCACATAATTTGGGGACACATTTTGTAAACCAATATGTCACATGCACCCGCAATGCTCAAATTGAATAGGTCAGTATGCGATAGTCAAACCACCTATTGTTAGATATTGCTTCTCTATCTTTAAGTTAAGGCCAAAACTAAGTTGGTCAGTGGTCACAGTACACTGAAAATTGGTTCAATCATGCTGCGATGCACAGAAATCATCTTGCTGCTATATTGTTTCTGCTGGGAGGTACTTTACTTGTATCTCCTTGCTCTTTATCATCATGATTTAATCATTTTTAGAAAAAAAATGATTGACAAAAAATAAAAAACCAGGTGAGAAAAATCACGAACCATTCACCATATCTACATTACATGCTGCAGGCCTCCAGATAAGAGCGCGTATTAGAAATTTATTTTCTTTATTTCTAATCCAAAACATATGTTGCGGGTACTCAAAAGAACCGTCTCAATTAGACGGTTCTTTTGAGCACCCAAAACAGGTGTTTAAATTAATGGGTAAGAAAATAATTAAAATTTTACGCAAATAAAATTCCCTTATCTGGACCTATGATGCTGGTTCTGACCATCTGTAAACCGAGAACCAGCAATGAATGTAGGTATGATGAATGGAATTCTGCTGGACTTCAAGAAAACAACCTTTCCTAAAAGGCTTTTATTTGGTTTATATGAGAAAATACTTTACCAAATTATCACGGTAATATTTGAGCTGCAAGTTGGCATCTTTTCAATAATAATTAAACTTTTAAAAGGCCGAAGCTAGCACTTCCAACTTAAAACACTAGCTGGCGCCTAAAGTAACTGTTTGTGGTTTCTTTAGCCAGGAGAGTTCCTTTGCCGTCTTATTCACACTATGATTATGGCTCCTACAATGCCTTTGAATGTATATTGCATGGCACTACTGACATGTATAATGAGAGACCATAGAATGCAGCTGCTGAAATACATTATACAGTTCAACATAATATCATTAACTCATTGGCTGTATGTTATATTTATATATTATAGACAAGATCTATTTAAATTCTATTGATGGGGAAAATGTCACAAATCAGACATGCACGACCACAGATTACAGACCATCCTATCATGGTAACGGGAAAAGAGACACTAGTCTTAGAATGATCGATTTTGCCAGAACAGTTCAGAACTTTGGGTCGTCATGTGTCTGAAAGTCCAGCCCAGCCATCGATCCATTTTCGCCGACCGCAAGATTCAAGTCATTGACCATTTTGGTGGATGATTTAATTAATTAGGACTTCGATAAGTTCATATGCAAATTTGGCACAAAAAGAACGAAAATAAATTTTATGGAGCTTACTAAATAATGCGATAATTTTACAAAAATGTTCATTTTCCATCTCAATTTGTGTAATGTCCATCAAAATATAGAAACTTAACTACATTTGTATATTCATGTGTATAATGGCAACGACCAGAAACGGACCAATCCGAAATTCCGAATGCTGAACAAATATCGTCTGCCTTGAAAAAAAGGCTAAATCAGTTTAGTTATTTAACCAGTGGTGTATCCAAATGGGGTTCACTTGAACCCTCTTTTGAGCCCAAATTATTTCATTTTCATTGGGATATTTTTTATTATTTTAGAAAAATAAGGCCATCCTTTATAAAAAATGTTTGCGGTCACCTAGGCCTACTCAAAAATTTTCAGGTCGGAAGATATTTTATTTATTTTTCACTGATTTATTTAAAAGACATTAAAATTTTATCTAAATGTCTAAAATTATAATAAAAATATTTCTCTGAAATGTGGCGAAACAGACATACTTTTTTTGGTACGTGGCATTTTGAGTGAGTCTCACACTATGTCGTGTGACAGCAAACAAACATTGATGATTGTTTTAAGGATGGCCTGAGTAAAAATCATCAAATTGATTCCCCCCTATACATCCGAATCCCTTTCCAGAGGAAACTCTTTGCCTACTGGGTAAGGCTATCAGCAGACAACATTGATATGTAAAACAGTTAACCCTTAACGTGTCAATCACAACAAATTTTGTTTTGTCATCTGCTGAGTGCTGAAATGTTCATTAGCTCCTCCTCAACCACTGGTCCAATTTTAAAATTATTTCACAGAATGGTTCCTCATGATGCCTTCTTATAAAATTGCACATATGGTTCTGCTCCACCGAACAGAGGGGCTGCCAGAGCACTAGATATTTAAAGAAATGTCTTTTGATGACATTTCCTCCTGAACCACTGGTCCAAATTTAAAACAATTTCACAGAATTATTTCTCATAATGCCCTTAACTAGAATTGCACAAATGTTTTTGCTCCACTGAACAAAAGGGCTGCCAGAGCTCCAGATAAGAAATATCTTTAAACGACATCTCCTCCTGACCCACTGGTCCAAATTCAGTGTAATTTCACTGATTTGTTATTCATGATGCCTTTTACCAAAATTGCACAAACAGTTTCGCTCGGCTAAATACAGGGAAGATCAACTGAAGTCTAAAATTTCGGCATTTATTTATATTTTACTGTTGCTATGGTAACAAAAATGACCCACAAAGTAGGCTTAAAATAGAAAAATTACCATTTTGGACCAAAATTAAGCCATTTGGAGACCTTTTTAAAAAAATTAGCTATCAGCACAGCTAAATACCAAAATATCCTTTTAATATGTTGTGTCAGGTGATAATCTCATCAGCTGTTAAAACATGACTTTAGTTAAGAGTGTGTAGCAATATTTAATTTTCTTATTTCTCAACCAAAACATATGTTGTGGGTACTCAAAAGACCCATCTCAATGAGACGGTTCTTTTGAGCACCCAAAACACATGTATAAACTGATGGGTAAGAAAATATTTACATTTTTACGCTGAAAATATTTTATATATTTTAAACCTGTGTAAAATATCTTTTTGATAGTTGCTTGTGCCCTATGTTAATTGGTCTGTCAAACATCTCAAATTTGCTCCAAAGTGGTCAATTTCCTGTTTTCAGCCTATTTTGGTGGCCATATTTGTTACCTTAGCAACGGTTAAAGTCAAATTAATTCGAGACTTTTTCACTTTGGTTATTGTTCTAATAAACCAATAAGAACAAATTAGTTAAAACCATTTTTATGTTTTAGCCTCATAGGGGGGCCAAAAAAGCCCATTAATGCACATCATATTTTGAACATTCACAATATGTACAGCAAATTTTCTGAAATTTAGAACATTTCTCTTTTTGTTCTCAGATTACATGTGGGTTAATAACTTATCAAGGCTGGAATACATCAATTGCTTGTCAGAATAGCAAACAGGGAAGACTTTGATCAGACTGCTACATCAGAAGCAGTCTGATCTGGGTCTGCACTGTATGTCTACTGTCTAGTAAGAAAGGCTTTTTTACAGACAACTAGTGATCAGAGTTTAAGAGCATCTTCTATATATAGGCTAAATTTAGAGCCATATACATGTTTGTTTCAGGAAGTCTGACTAAGGAAAGAACAGCTGTGAGCTGATCAACAAAGAATGAATTTATATCGCAAGTTCAGATGTCCTTGTTAAAGGTACTTACATTGACTTAATAAATCTTGCATTCTGTGTTGTTATTAGTTCTGGGAACTACATAGGTTTGCTCGATTCCTGATGATACCCTCTACCAGAATTGCACAAATGGTTCCTCTCCGATGCACAAAAGGGCCACCAGAGCTCTAGATAAGAAATATTTTAAATGGCTTCTCTTCCTGAACCACTGGTCCAAATTCAAAATAATTTCACAGAATTGTTTCTCATGATGCCTTCTACCAAAGTTGCACAAAGGTTCTGCTCCGCTGAACAAAAGGGCCATCAGAGGCCTAGATAAGAATTGTCTTTAAATGACATCTCATGAACCACTGGTCCAAATTAAAAATAATTTCACAGAATTGTTCCCGGTGATGACCTCTACTAAAATTGCATAAATGGTTCCGCTCCGCCAAACAATAAAGGCGGCTAAAAAGTTCTAGATAAGAAATATCTTCAAATGGTATCTCCTCAAGGCTCCTAAACCACAGATCCCAATTCGAAATAGTTTCACAGATCTGTTACTCATAATGCCCTCTACTTAAACTACATGGTTCTGCTCCATTGCACAAAGGGCCACCAGAGTTCTAGATGAGAAATGTCTTTAAATGACATCTCCTTAACCAATGGTTCAAATTCAAAATAATTTTACAGAAATGTTCCTCATGATGCCCTCTACCAAAACTCCTTAACAGCATGCGCACCAGAGCTAAAAATAAAAATATCTTTGAAAGATATCACTATAGCCACTGGCCAATACATTATCTTCTCATGAATGAAGATTCAGATGAGCGATCCAGGGCCCTAGGGCCCTATTGTTAGCTCACCTGAGCCGAAGGCTCATGGGGGAGCTTATTGTATACCAGTAACTCCGGCGTCCGTCCGTTGTCCGTCCGTCCACAATTTCAAACATCTTCTCTGAAACCACTAGGCCAATTAAATTCAAATTTCATATGGAGACTTCTTAGGATGCAGGAAAGAAGTTTGCTCAAATGGTCCTGGTCACATGACCAATATGGCCGCTACGCCCATATATGGTAAAAAACCCTTTAAAAATCTGCTTCACCAGAACCAGAAGGCCGATGACCTTGGGACTTGGTATGTAGCATTTTGGTTATAGGGCCTACCAAGTTTGTGCAAATGATGATCCTAGGTTGAATTTGACCTACTTAACGTCAAGGTCAAATTTGCTTCCTAATGGGAAAATTTCTGAAAAGTTGATTTTTTTTTAAAACTGTGGAAACCTTAGTCATCATTCTCACTTGATATGTTTAACCTAATGAGACAATGGCTAAGTTCCAAAGGTCAAGGTTGACCTTTGACCTTTCAGCTTAGGTCGCTCATATTGGAGTCCCATCAATATATTAAGACAAATTTCAAGTGAAGACTCCTTATGATAAATTAGTCAAAATGTATGCAAAATATTTTCATCACATGACACAGATGCCGCCATGCCCATATATGGTTAAAACCATTTAAAATCTTCTTCTCCAGAACCAGAAAGCCTGTGATATTGGGACTTGGTATGTAGCATTGGGGATGTAGGGCCTTCCAAGTTTGTTCAAATGATGATCCTTAGATGATCTTGACCTACTTAAGCTCAAGGTCAAATTTGCTTCCTATTATATTTAAATGTGAATTTTTTTGAAATGTTGATTTTGTGAATACTATTGAAGCCAAAGTCATTATTCTCACTTGTTATGTTAAACCTAATGTGACAATGGCTATAAATAAGTTTCAAAGGTCAAGGCCAACACATCCATATAGGGTAAAAACCCATTAAATATCTTATTCTCTGGAACAAAAGGCCAATGGCCTTGGTATGTAGCTTGTGGATGTGGTCTCTACTAGGTTTGCACAAATGACGAATCTAGCTTGACCTACTTTATGGCAAGGTCAAATTTGATTCCTTATGCATTTATATGGGAAAAATATTGAAAAGTTCATTTTTCTATATCTGTTTAAGCCGAAATCATACTTTCGAGAAATTTTTAACCTTGTTTATTATAAGCTGTAGTTGACCTTGACCTATTTTAACATTATTAAAGTGGTCAGGTGAGTGCCTCAGGACCTTCAGGTCCTCTAGTTTTTTTGTTGTTATCAGTTTTCGTCTGGCATGTGTAGTCCGTCAATAGTCCTCTCAATAAATTTTTCCTTTAGATAACATCTACTCCTGAACCACTTGTCCAAATTTAAAATAATTTCACAGGAATGCTCCCCATAATGCCCTCTACCAAAATTGTATGAATTGCTCTAGATTTGAAGTCTTTAAACGATATCTCCTGAACCACTTGTCCAAATTCAAATAATTTGACAGAATTGTTCCTCGTGATTCCCTCTTCCAAAATTGCACAAATGGTTCTGCTCAATGGTTCCGTTCAAATGGACAAAAGGATTGCCAGAGCTCTAGATAAGAAATATATTTTAACTACATCTTCTCCTGAACCACTGGTCCATATTCAAAATAATTTCACAGAATTTATCCTCATGATGCCTTCTACCAAATTGCACAAATGGTTCCACTCTGCTGAACAAAAGGACCACCAGAGCTCTAGATAAGAACTATCTTTAAGCAGTATCTTCTCCTGACCAATTGATTTAAATTCAAAATAATTTCATAGAACTGTTCCTCATGATGGCTTATACTTAATTTGCATAAATGGTTACGCTCTGATTCTTAGAAATCTAGTTCAAGCATTAAGAGAGTGAATATTTGATGAAAAATTCTTAGCCATCAGTTTAAACATAAAATTCATTTGGGATCTCAAAAGAACTGTTTGATTGAGAGGGTTCCTTTGAGTACCCACAAGAAAAATTTTGGTTGATAAATAAGGGAAGGAATTTTTAATTATGTACTCTAATCTAGAGGCATGTAGAGGAGTTTATACTGTTTTCAGCCTTTCCTGGTTTATGTTATATACACTAGTTATAAATGTATTAATGTTGCCTGGCATTTACAAGTTATAACTCGGGTAAATAATGTAGATAAATGTTCATTCATACTGGAGAGAACTCTTATATGAATGTTTATTCATACTAGAGAGAACCCTTACATGAATGTTTCTACACCTTGAGCTGGTGAGAACTCTAAATATACTGAGGGAAAAAAGTTTAGCAATTACTTTGGGGATTCACAGTTAAGAAGAAATGGGATTTTTAATTTCATAATATCAAAATTTTATGTTGACAAACCTTTACAAGTACGATAAAATTGACTGGCTGGTTGGCATTTCACATAATATAACGTCTGATTTTAAGTCCCCTTGCTAAAACAGCTTATCTGGCAATTACACGAATATTTTTTGTGCTAAAAGTTTCATTTTCCATTAAATGTTTAGATCTAAAAGCTAAAAAGTGAAAACAGTATAAAACTGAAAGTTTTGGTCACCGTTTTTGTACAGTTTTAAGTTAAAAATCGTATTTTTTCAAATTACCTCTTTCAATTGAATAGCGTTTGAAATTTAAATGCTCAGGAGATCTAATCCTCGCTATGAAATCATAATTTGTTTCTTTTTACCTCTTGAGGAGAAGCCCCCATGGTGTAGTGGATAAGTGCTATGCCTTGTAAACCAGGGGTCGCAGGTTCGATTCTCGGCTTCTCCATAAAACCATAAAACCACTTTCGGTGAGCCTTCGGGTGCTCCCATCATATATTAAACACACAAATCATAAACCCTCCCGGCGGTACTGGTTTCTACCCAGGGAAAGCCACAAAAAGTTTTTACCTCTTGTGGGTTGACATTAGCTCATTTTCAAACAATTGACATATTTGTGCACTTGCTAATAAATTAGATCTAATGCTACAAAAATAGCCTATGGGAAAACCCATTATAACTAATTGCGAAACATTTTTACTGCAGTATAGTTATTTATACTGGAAAAAGCCTTACATGTATATCATATGGTAGATAAACTATATGTTCAAGAACTGTTCTATAATGATTTTTTGAATCCTTATCAATGATGGGAGGGGACAAAATGAATAGTTATCAAAGCATAGGCATGTATTTATATCAAACTTGTTGCCGTAGCACCAGATTATTTTGGCAGGGAATATTATTGTATAGATCATATTGGAACCAAAAGCATTCCATTCATAAAGTTACATTTTTTCTATATTTAACAAATTTCAGCTGAATTGATTTTTCAATTCTACTCATTTGAATGAGTCTGTCTTAAAGTTTAGGGTTGTTTGAGGGTATTTATCATTCATTTGAATTCAAAGTGAAGTAGAACATTATTAGACCCTGATCAGCAGTTGCACAACATCTGATCTGGGGCTGCATAGTTTGTCTACTCTATGTCCCTTAAAAAGTAGCTAGGCTTAAATGAGTTAATAATCTTGTGTAATATTACTTTTTATGTTAACACTATTTTCTACTTATAATCTTAGTCTGTCAAAATTTACTTTCAGATATGATTCAGAGATGATCACTATACAGAGATAGAAAGGATGGAGCTACTACAACTGCAAGCCCCAGAGGCTCATGAAGCAAAATAACACTTTATTATCAAATGACGAACTTTTTGAAGGTTACACTTCATAGAATTGTGACTTTTTTAATTTTCCCCAAAAGTCTTAACCTTTCATGATGTTATAATTGTGTGTGGGGGAATTTGTGTAGCATTTGAAGAAGTCACCATTAAATGAAGTGTTGCCTTCAAAGAAGTTACTGTTAGATACAGTGTAGCATGGGTTGAATTAGGCAAAGCTCAATAAATAGCATGATCTAATTTATAACTTCGTGTTTTTAATGTTTAAACATGATCAATACAGTAATCTCTTGCTAACTCGAATCCTTCAAACTCAAAATACCCTCTTAAGTTAAAGTAAAGTGTAGGATGAATTCATATTTAACAGACTTTGTTCACAATTATTTTCTATCCAAAACTATGCTGACTATGATGTACTTAGAAGGATAATAGCGAAAACAATCTTGATAGGCTTATACACTGTAATATCGTTTTACAGGTCCACTGTTTTAATTCAAGCTACAAATAAAACAATGTGAAAAGTTTGGTCATAGAGACTTTGATTTAACGAGAGGTAACTGTATACTAACTTGCTAAGTACCACAAACTGTCCAGACTATGTATGGTCGACCATTGGTTAGAAATCAGAGGGTGTTGGTAAACAGCCCTAACTGGGCATCTTAACACTGTTGCCATGGTAAATCCTTTCATTTGTAAAAGGCTGTGGTTTTTAGCCCTCCTGCTCACAGTGTGCTCAATGTGAGCTTTTAAGAAATGATGTCCCTCTGCACAAACCGTCCCCATAAAAGGTTCTGGTTTGCAATGGCAACATAAAAGATGTACTGAAATATTTTCCTTTGAAAAACAACAACTCCTGGCTGTATTTGAGAATAATTCAATTCTTATTGTTTCTCTAAGTCTAACAATTTAGATTACAAACTTGGCCAGTTTGGGCAAGTGAGGTTATGAGCTAGACACTGAAACGATATGTAAGCATCTCTGTTGGTGAACTATCACATTTAGTGTGAACTGATTTATAGGCGAGCATATAGTATACCAAAGATTCTGTCATCCGTCTTTCAACATTTTCAAACACTGGGCAAACTCTACTCAGATGTCACATTGAAATCCATACGATAGAGCGAGAAAAGCTAGTTTAATGGTACTGATTGCTGCAGGGCTAAAATATGACAAAACCCTTAAAGAATAGTTTTCTCTGGAACTAAAAAGCCTATGACTTCTCTTTTCAAGACTTTATATTGGTGGCCCCTTTGCTGTCAAACATGTAGTTGTGCATATATGCCTTGCCTGACGATGCTCTTGTTGTCCTTTGCAATCTCCATGAATGTCCCTGCACTCAATTCCGACATAGTTACAAAAGAGTACGGCAAGGAGCTATAATTTTAATCCCATGAACTCTAGGCCAACAATGCCAAGTAAATGGTAGTCCAATAACAGTAAATTGTAGTCTTTGATAATCAAAACAACATTCCATTACACCTTAGCCATAGGCTCAATATGAACTTATGTGACCCTTTCATGTCCGTCATCTGTCAGTCAACACTTTGCGCTTTAAACAAAATCCCCTAAACTACAAAGCGTCACAGGAATGTTCATTGGATAGTTTTTAGATCTTATTGCGATTATTGGATGTCGGTCGTCCGTCATGCGTCGTCAACAATTGCTTCAAAGGGCATCTCCTCCTAAACTGCTGATTGGATTTTGGCCAAAAAGTAAATGAGTATGATCAGGAAATACCACAACCACACACTGCAAACCAACCCACGGCACCGTTACAGGAATGATCCATTTATGGCCCTCTTCAATAATTATTCACAATGGTTTCTGTCCGTTGTATATCTGGATCAGATGGGATAAGAGAATATTTGCGAGATGAAAACAAAAAATCTTTTGTCTGAAACCAAAATGCCTAGAGCCTGGTATTTGGTATGTAGCATCACCCAAGTTTGTTCAAATTATTAGTCCCATATTCGGGGGACTATACTTTTATTAGGTTTGCTCGATTCAGTCTGTCTGTCCGTCAGTTACGCTTTCTTGTCAGAGCAATATCTCCAATATTATTTGAGATAGGCATCCCGAATTCGGTGTGTGGATGCATCTTGAAATAACTAAGTTTCTCGTACCATTTTGGGGTCAGTGTGACCTTGGTCATTGACCTAATTTCTAGAATAATCGTGTCCGGAGCATATCATCTACATTATTTGAGGTAGGAATTCAAAATTTGGTGAATGGATGCATCTTGGGGTGGCAATGTGTCACACACCATATCTGGATCACTGTGACCTTGACCTGTGACCTCATATCTAGAATAATCGTGTCTGTAGCATATCTCCTACATTATTTGAGATAGGAATCCAAAATTTTGATGTGTGGATGCATCTTTGGATGCCAGAGTGTCGAGTACTATTTTGGGGTCACTGCACCTTGACCTCTGACCATGTTTTTTGATAAATTGTATCGTAACATATCTCCTACACTTTTTGAGTTAGGATTCCCAAATTCGGTGTGTGTATGCATCTTGGATTGTTCCTCAGAATATCCTTACCAAAATTGTACCAATTGTTCTCCCGGCATTACTACATAAAGGGAGATAATCCAGATAAAAAAATATGGGTCAGTTATTTTTTGATGAGGAATGCATCTATGAAATTTTTAAACCCTATCTTAGTTATGGACGGAAGGACGGATGGAAAAGCCCAAAGCAATATGCCCCTTAACTTTTTCAAAGTTGGGGGCATAAAAACTGCCCAAATGGTTCTCTCCGCCGAATTAAAGGGCATCTAGGGCTCTAGATGTGAAATGTCTTTTAATGACATCTCCTGAACCGTTGGTCCAAATTCAAAATAATTTCACAGAATTGTCCCAAAATGTCCTCTACCAAAATTGAACAAATGGTTCCGCTCCACTGAACGAAGGGGTAACCAGAACTCCCGTTGAGAAATGACTATTAACAACATCTCCTGAACCACTGGTCCAAATTCAAAATAATATTACAGAAATGTTCCTCATGATGCCCTCTACCAAAATTGTTCAGAAAGTTCAGCTTGGCTGAACAACATGGCTTTACTACATAAAGGGAGATAATCCAGATAAAAAAATATGGGTCAGTTATTTTTTTATGAGGAATGCATCTATGAAATTTTTAAATCCTATCTGAGTTATGGACAGAAGGACGGATGGAAAAGCCCAAAGCAATATGCCCCTTAACTTTTTCAAAGTTGGGGGCATAAAAACTGCCCAAATGGTTCTCTCCGCCGAATTTAAGGGCATCCAGGGCTCTAGATGTGAAATGTCTTTTAATGACATCTCCTGAACCGTTGGTCCAAATTCAAAATAATTTCACAGAATTGTCCCAAAAATGTCCTCTACCAAAATTTAACGAATGGTTCAGCTCCACTGAACGAAGGGGTAACCAGAACTCCCGTTGAGAAATGACTATTAACAACATCTCCTGAACCACTGGTCCAAATTCAAAATAATATTACAGAAATGTTCCTCATGATGCCCTCTACCAAAATTGTTCAGAAAGTTCAGCTTGGCTGAACAACATGGCTATAAGAGCTAAAGTCTTTAAATCATATCTCTTTAGCCACAGACCAATACATCATGTGCCAGGATTCAGGTGAGCGATCCAGGGCCATAGGGCTCTCTTGTATATATGAGGATTTTAATGCAAATTTAAAACTATATTGACTCTTTGTGTATGGAACTTCACATCTCCCCAAAACTATTATACCTAACAGCTTTTATTAGAGGGTCACTGGTGAAGCCTTAATGGCAGAAACTAGCTAGTCTGGCCCAGGAAATATGCACACTCTAGTGTCAGGTCTTTGGTGCAGTCTTTGCTTCCAAAGGATACCCTTTTAAGAACATATTTATATAAGAACCAAATGTAAAGCTGACCGACCACTCAAGGCAGCTCCCTTTGGATTGTCACATGCATATCTAGCCGGGCCGCGTAGCGCAGTCGGTAACGTGTCTGGCTACAGATGCGTGTCTGACTGCAGATCCAGGGGTCGCAAATCGATCCCAGTCCGGTCCCATACTTTCGTGGAGATTGATCATGAAATGATTTCTACGGTCATTCTCCTCCCTTCTGCTGATTCATTCAAGAAGGGTTGTTGTCAGGTACAAGCGAAAGTATGTGCACGAATTACTGGTTAACCGCTTGTTCAAGCCTGCCCAGGAAAAAGTGTGGTTAAGTGAACTGACCGTCCCGCAATGACCATAGCTCTTGACTTGGGACATAAAGCAACAAAACAAACAAACAAAACATACATATCTAAACATCTTTTTCTCAGAAACTACTTGGCTGATTGAACTCAAATTTCATATGGAGTATGCATTAGATAAAACAATATATTACATTTTGTTTCAGGTTACTTGACCAAAATGGGCACCGTGCCCATATATTGTAAAAACCCATTAAATTTTCTTCTCTTGAACCAAAGGGCAAATTATGCTTGGTCTGTAGCATAAGGTCGTTTTGGTATGTAGTCTTGGGGATGTGAGGCTTATGAGCCATACAAAATATTTTTAAATAATAAGCCTAGGTTGACCATGACGTAGTTTAACCTTATTAAAGAGATCATGTGACTCAATATCAGGTGAGCACTTCAGGTCCTAATATGCCTTGGTATATTGCATCATCATTTCGTTCATTTCGCTGGAACGAAGGGTGTGTACA
Organism: Loripinus fragilis; assembly: GCA_964019695.1. Taxonomy (NCBI): domain Eukaryota; kingdom Metazoa; phylum Mollusca; class Bivalvia; order Lucinida; family Lucinidae; genus Loripinus; species Loripinus fragilis. The sequence goes on along the minus strand of OZ026526.1, from coordinate 54,838,702 downwards.
AAAATACTCTCCATTTGATGCTACGAGAAGATATTTACTCCAATTATGATCAACGCGCTTTATTTTATTTGTAACAAGAAATATCTTTAAAAAAGATATTCAGCGGCATTCAAAGGAGAACATACATTTAAAGTCGTGCTGTAATTGGAAGATGTTTTTTTATGCACAAAAGACTGGTGTTAGATGTTGATTGATTGGATGAGGTGAAAGATTGAAGGTTGCCAACGTGAAAGTTTGACTCAGAGTATGTGAACGATGTCTTTTGCAGATCAAAGGAATAAAGTGTATTGTAAGCCTGTTGTAGGGACACGGTGAAAATTTGTAATCAGTCTGGAAAGTCAGTTGGTGGAGGAGTTGTATTGTAAAAGAGAAGTGTGAGTTTCTACATCTACATCTATATGGTACACGCTGCCGTCACACTTGACTGTCATAGCGCGGGTTGGTTGCGGCTTTAAGAATAAGGAAAAGTGGAAATGATAGGAAAGTCAGAAGTGAAAACAAAAAACAAGATGTGATAGGAAAGTTAGAAAATAAAAAAAAATAAAGAAGGCCAAGTGCATTTCATCCCTTCACTCCCGTCCAATCTGGCTACCTTGCAGGTACCAGGGCACCCGAAGTCCCAGCCAGCACAGCACAAGGAGGTCACTAGGTCTTACTTACACTCGGCGGCCCTAACTTGCTTAGAATGAGATCTTGGTGAGCTCCCGTTTGAAAGGTACCAAATCGGGAGCCTCAGCCACAGCGGCTGGGAGGGAGTTCCAGAGACAAACTGTTTTAGGGAAAAAGCTGTGTTTATAATAGTCACTGGAATTAGGGATCTGCCGGAACTTCAGTGAGTGATGGGATCGTGTCCGTGTGGATGCAGGAGTCAGGTAGGCATCTGATGGTATATCTACGAGTGTACTATTTTGAAGAACATAATGAGCCGGTGTTTGGTTCGCCTTGCCTCCAGAGATTCCCAGTCGAGGTGGTCAAGCATTGACGTAACACTACTGGTGTTGTGATACCTGTTTGTGACGTACCTGGCCGCTCTTCTCTGGACCATTTCCAGCTTGTGGACGTACTCATGGTTATAGGGGCTCCATACAGTTGAGCAGTATTCCAGAAGAGGTCGAACCATTGATCAGTATGCAGTGGCTTTTGTTTGTTCGCTGTTTACTCTCAGGTTTCTTCTAAGGAATCCTAACATGCTGTTGGCCTTCTTGACTGTTTGGTCGATGTGACGGTTCCAAGAGAGACTTGACTGGTGCTCTACTCCTAAGTATTTGGTATAATCCTCCTTGTCCAAGGTATGTCCTTTCAATGAGTAGTCCATGGAGATGGGGTTCCTGGATCTTGATATTCTGATGGCACTACATTTATCTGGATGGAAGGCCATCCCCCATTTCTTCTCCCAGGCTGCCAGTCTATTCAGGTCATCCTGCAGTTTGTCACAATCTTGTTGGGACTTGATCTGCCTGTACAAAATACAATCATCTGCGAAGAGCCGTGTACTTGACTGGACGCAATCGGGTAGGTCATTGATACATAGTAGGAATAACAATGGACCGAGGACTGTGCCTTGGGGTACCCCGCTGATGACTGATATGCTATCGGATGTGGCTCCTTCAACTAGGACTTGTTGAGTACGGTCGGTAAGGAATGCTCGGATCCAGTTGTAGGTACTCCCCCTGATGCCATAGTGGTCAAGTTTTATCATCAAACGTTGATGTGGAACACGATCGAACGCTTTGGAAAAATCCAAGATGATGAGATCATGTTGATGCTTTTTGTCAAGTCCTGCGAGGAGTTCTTGGGCCAGGGTCAGTAACTGGGTTTCGCAGCTCCTTCTTGCTCTAAAGCCATGCTGGCAATCTGTCAGTATATTATGTTCATCGAGGTGTTTAAGAACGTTGCTGGTTATCACGTGTTCCTGAATTTTGCAACAAATACTAGTGAGGGAGACAGGTCTATAGTTGCTGGCCTTGAACTTCTCACCCTTTTTAAAGATAGCTGTCACATTGGCTTTCCTCCAATCATTTGGTACATAGCCGGTATCAAAGCTTCTTTGGAAGATGGCTGTCAGGTACGGTGATATTTCGCTGGCAAGCTCTTTGAGAACTCTTGCAGGCAGTAAGTCAGGTCCGGTAGCTTTTGCAGGGTTGAGCTTTTGCAGTAGCTTAGTCACTCCTTCAGTTGAAACATGAACATCTTTCATTGGAGGGTATGGTTCTCCGTCTGGCGAGGGGATGTCATGAGTATCTTCTTGGGTCCATGTTGACTCATACTGTCGATTTAGTATATTGGCTTTATCTTTTGGGTCAGCATGGAGTCTTTCATTCTCCTTAAGGGGTGCAACTCCTCCTGTATCTTTCCGAATAGTCTTAATGTATGACCAGAATCTCTTCTGCTTGGGCTGTTGGTCTTGGTCTGGGTCTCCCACCTCTATTATGTTGTCGACAAACTGCTAGTAGGATTGCCGTTCAGCCTTTTGTAGTCGCGCTTTGGTTTCCTTATAGTGCCTTATGTCTCTGACTTTTCCTGTCCATCTCTGTCTCTGAAAGAGTTTCTTGCTCTTGCGTAGAAGTGTCTTGACCTGTCTTGAGATCCATGGTTTGTGTTCTCTGTTTCTGCGCAAGATCTTTGATGGTATATAAGACTCCATCAGGGTGTGAATTTCTCCTTAAATGTGGACCAAAGCTGTTCAACGTCTTCTGTTCTTGCCTTTTCCTCAAAATCTGCTTGGGTTGATCTCAGTTCTCTTCTCATAGATTGGTAATCAGCATTCTTGTATTTGTAGATCTTCCTCGGTGGGGTTACAACTCTCATTGGCCGTAGACTCGATTCAATGAAGACCGCTTCATGATCTCCTATGCCAGGGATTACCTCAACCTTGTTAATTAGTGTTGGGTTGCTGGTGAAAAATAGATCCAAGATGTTTGAAGTGGTTTCAGTTATTCTGGTTGGTTCTGCAACAATTTGTTCAAGAAAAGAGTCTTTGGCAATGGACAGCAGCTGATTAGAGATTGAACTGTATGATGCATACGGGACAACACTTTCCTCCTCCCAAATGATGTCAGGTAAGTTGAAGTCGCCTCCGAGCCAGAGATGCGCTCCCTTATCGGTTGGGATACGGTGCATGATGGACTGTAGTTCTTGTAGGTATTCAGGGTTGGTCTTATCTGGTGGTCTGTAGAAAGAACCTATGTAGAGGTCACTACTGCCTTGGACTTTCACTTTTACCCACACTGCTTCACAGTCAACATTTGAATCTACTGTTAATTCTTCTGGCTGGTGGCTTTCATACTGCTGAGACACCAATAAGAACACACCACCCCCGCGCCCATCAGGCCTATCCCGTCTGTAGGCATTGAATCCATCCGGAAAGACTTCAGATGACTTGATGCTGGAGTTAAGCCAAGACTCACAGCCTATCACTACATCAGCCTGGAGGGATGATACCAAGTTCTTCAGCTGAGCTGGCTTTCCGCTGGCCTTGACTGATTGACAGTTCAACATGGCGATTCTCAATGGCAAGTCTTTCCTGGTTTGGGCTAGCTTCTGTCTAACTGGTCTAGTGGGTGATGATGTCGCATTTGGGAAGTTAAAACTGATGTCTGATTTCGGGCTAGTTGTATCACTGAGTGGCGAAAATGAGTTTGACTCCTCAAAGATTGTGGTGTCAAATAAACTCGTTGACAAGTTTGGCACTCCACACTTGAAGCATTCCCAGCTGACATTTTTGAGTCCTAAATAAACACCATCAGGCATTCCCATGCATTCTTGATGGTACCAGGAGTTTAAGCATTGATCTGGCTGCGTAGGTTTCAAAGCCGCTGTTACACTATTGCAGTGTTATAAGTAGTTCATAACTAAGAATGTTTGGAGTTATGGTATATTTTGTATATTTCATATTTATTATTAAATAAAGGGATTAAAAGTGTTCGATTCGGGCCTGTTCCATAAGCAAGTTGATTACTCCCCAGCAGCAGTGTCTTTTACTGTTCTTTCTCAAACTCCCCGTCGATCAAGCTACTTCCAAAATTCCACCATTGCGTGAGCAATGTTGATAAACTTTGGAGCCCGGATTGCTTCTAAAAACGTAAAGGCCAATTAGAGACCTGACCAGTGATTTTGTTACCTGCGCATCCTGTATCTTTTGCGCATAATTTTGTCTCTGGGATGCAAAGTTTTTATTTCAGCGAGTCCCAAGATGCAATAGTATTGCAGACTTGTCATTTAAATAGTGTTCTGGACTCATAAGTTTGCAGTTGAGACTCATTGATATGGGAACCAGCGAGTCCCAGGACCCATAAGCCCAAAATTGCAAATGAATCACTGCCTTACCACTGAGCTTGAATCCAGATCAAACGTGGGGCCTTCGGATTTTCTAGGCTAAAGTAATGAAATAACTAAATGTAGATGGGTCAGTTACAATATGCCCCCTAGGCATTATGTGCATTTACTTCGATTGAGGAATACAGTTGGGGCGGAGGTTAACTCTACCACTATTCAGTGTGTTTATGAGCAGAGTCTTACTGGAATATGCATATTTCCTGAGTTTAATTTGCTTCCAATGGATCACCTATGTACAAATCGTTATTTAAAACAAAAATACCCATAGCTTGAAACACATGAAACACTGAAAATAGTGGCTTCGGCAAATGCAATATAAAATCACTAGGGGAGACCAGGGCTAGTTCGGCCCCATTTTAGAAAATGTACAGCTTTCGAAAGACTATTAAATCTAGGTCTATGAAACCTATATATTTAAGCAAGGCACAATAGGGCGGTACCAGTCCCGGTAACCCACAACATGTGTCTCTATACGATAAAGGGTAATCTTCATTTAAGGAGATCAGGTCATGGTGGCCGAACTTGCCCCGCAATGGAGAAAGTTCGGCCACCTCTCGGGGCAAGTTCGACAAAGGCCAATATTATACAGTCAAACTTCTGTAGTTGGAATTGCAAAGGGCCAAGAATATGTAACGACATTAACCTAACATATGGAGTATCCAAGTTGGTTCTTCGGAATACAAATTGAACAAAAATTTGGCTTAAAATGTCGTATTAAATTGTCCAAGTAATTGTCTTGCTTTTTGGGCCAATTTATTCGTTGAATTGCTCTTAGGCCTGCCTAACCCATTAATGCCAAATAAAATGTCCCACCTTTATCAATCGGACGAACCAGTTTGGAATCAAAGGGCTATTGGGTAGTAACTTTCATCAAATTTTATAATCTGTAAACAATCAGTGGAGACCATGATCAGAATCCTCACTCTGTTGTCTCTGATCTGGGTCTTTACTGTGTACCTATGGCCCAGAGGAAGGCGCTAGGTTTGTATGGGTTTAGAGGTTTTTTAACTTATTTCTTTCCAATCTTTGAATACATCTCGTTTTAGTGTAAAAACAAAATAAAATAGAAAATAATAGTAATAATAATAATGGCATGTATTTTTTGTAAGTGTGGAGCAAGTTTGGCTATGGACCGAACTTGCTCCGACTTAAGTGGCCGAACTTTCCCCTGACAAACTATTTCCAAATATAACGTGACAGCTCCTTTTAAGATGCAGGCGAAGAAATCAACAGTGTTTTTATATCAAAGCACATAATCCTTTCGTAATAAAAAATATAGAATTTAAATCAGAATCTTAACACATCTATTCCGAAGTCAGAGGTCTTGCAAAACCCAGTTGGTCCAGTTTGCGCACAACATCATCAGCAACCTGGATGGGGCTGTGAATCGTGGGCACAAACAGACAGATTAAATCATAATGGATTTTGCTAGGGCCTTTGACAAGGTTCCACACAGGAGGCTATTTCACAAATTGGAATATTATGGGATTAGAGGATCCACCCACAAGTGGATCAGCTCGTGGCTCTCTGGGCGCACTCAACAAGTTGTTTTAGATGGCCAAGCCTCAGATCCAGTCCCAGTGCTATCCGGTGTGCCCCAGGGATCGGTCCTAGGTCTGGTCCTTTTCCTCATCTTCATAAATGATCTGCTGGATAACATTAGGTCTTCTGTTTGCCTGTTCGCTTTCGATTGTGTCCTGTATAGGAATATACATTCACTTCAGGATTGTTTGGCCTTGCAAGAAGACCTCACCAGCTTAGGACAGTGGGAAGCCGATAGGCAAATGAAATTTAATGTAGCCAAATGTCACTCAATGAGAGTGACTCTGCATCAGCATCACAAACAAATTCTCTTCGACTACTCACTACACAATCAAACTTTGGAAAATGTTCAGTCCGCAAAATACCTTGGTATCACCATTACTGATAACATGGATTGGGGTCAACATGTCTCAGAAATCTCTTCCAAAGTAACTAATACACTTGGTTTCCTTCACAGGAACTTGGCTTTTGCATCTAGGAGTACTAAGGAAGTTGCATACAAAACTTTGGTTCGGCCTAAACTAGAGTATGCAGCATCCATTTGGAGCCCTCATTCGAAACTTCAGAACAATCAGATTGAGAAAGTTCAGAGGACAGCAGCCCACTGGACCTGCAGGAGATGGCGAAACACGAGTAGTGTTGGCGTAATGCTTGATGAGCTTGAATGGCCATCTCTTGAGGCCCGGAGAGACCAGTCCTCCTTGTTTCTCTTTCACAAGATTCATTGTGGAGCTGTGTTTATTGAAAAAGTCAAGTATATGACCCCTGCTCACCGTTTGAAAACTACGAGATCACCACATAGTGCCCAATACCGCAGACACCAGACATACAATGATGCCCTGAAGAATTTTCCTTTTCCCCTCGAACTATTCAACATTGGAATAGTCTGTCTCCTTCTGTGGCCAATACCCAGTTCACAGAGGAGTTTAGGGCACTCCTTACTTAAACAAAAATTCAACCAAAAGTTTTTTGTGTTTTTTGTGTTGTTTTTGTTTTGTTTTTGAGTTGGTTTTGTTTTTTATTTTATCAAAATTTCCAAATTCGCAATCTCTGGTGTAATGCTCAAGTATGAGCGAAACCAGTAAAGATTGAAAGAAAGAAATTAAAAGTAGAAATTACTATGAAAAATTTACTAATCATGCAAGAAAACGAGTTTTCTGGTACAATATCAATCTACCCTTCAACAATGCAGCCATTGTGTAGGCCAACTCATGTAGACAAACTCGTCACAAGTAATTTCCAAATATGTTTCACGGCCCCATATCTTAGTTTACATGCTAAATATAGCCTCTGCAGAACATGCCCCGGAGCTTAACAAGCCCCGGTCTCCCCTATAAACGTTCTTCTTTAATAACTGTAAAACTCCATGCGATGGTTCTAAGCTTTTTTAAAAGCTAACCTTGTAATGATATTAATCTGGCATCTATATATAGATTGTTGTATTTATCTGCATGCGTAGGCTATTTATAGTTACTACAAAGAAACTTGGTGGCAAAACATACCGAAATATAACGGAATGTCGCCGAAGGCGACACATTTTTTGAGACAACTCGTCGACAGATTTTGAGACAATTCGTCGACACTTTATGAGACAACTCGACAACACCTTTATTCTTAGTGAGGCACTGGAAGGGGTTTTAAGGATACAGAGATATTGGCCAAAAACTTAAAGGGATATAAAGAAAATCACATACCTGTAATCAATAGGTTAAAACAGTGAATATTCGGTAAGTTCGGTAGGTTCGGCCGAATTCGATTCGGTTACAGCTTTTAGACACAACCGGGTGAAATGGGTAACCCGGGCTGAGGATACTAGTGATGGGCCATCGGTTTGAAATCACAATCGATTATCGGTTTGGAATCGGAAAGACTAAACCAACTAGCTATCGATAGTACAATCGATTCCCTATACATTTTATAAGTGATCACACATGCTTAGCTACATTCAGTATATTTTTTTTATTTGCAGCATTTTATTTGTTATTTCTTATGTTGATAAAAATTGAGCTTGTGCTTTTATGGTACATGTAAAGGAATAAAAAAAATACTAACACTTCAAAAACAATTTTGCCTAGACAGAATCCGACTGTTTCGAAAATGTTGGCTGCCAGACTACATCTATAATACATAATCATGGGCATCTTGATCCTGACCTTAGTTAAACATATTGGACTGGAGTCTAGAACACAGCTCATTTTTAACTTCATTTCCTTTCTATACTTTGAAGCACAGCACATGATAACGTGCAGTCAAAGCACTTTACACCTTCCCCTGCTGGATAAGAGTCATCCTCTGTGCTCTGTTTTGGGCTCACTTTTTGCCAGTATATATCTTAATCAAACTTTTAAGAAAAGATGTTTCTTGCTGAATATACTGTCTACGCCCATTGACGTACAACATTTCCGATTACAGAAAAAAAAATAACTAAAAGCTCCAGGCTTTTTTGGTCTGAAATGAATGGTTTTACTTGCTAAATAGTTCGATAATACCCTATCACCCAAGGGATGAACTGGAGCGGGAAGAAAAAGAACTTTTTTGTATTCTTTCTGTTTGACATCGGTACGAATCGGCTTTTAATACGCAGGTGAAATAACTGGAACAGCAGACGTTTTATCCAATCGTAGCGTAGACTGGTTCTCTCCCTTTAATAGCTTGTCAGCATATTAAGACAGGTAACTACTAAACGCCATTGCGTCTATTTATAGGCATATACACTGACGTAGTAATGGAAAAATACGTAGTATTGAAAAATACCTGTGGCGTCTTGAGTCCATCTGCGGTATATTGAATAAAAAGTGCATTTGCGATTTTTAAACAACTGCTCCAAGCTAGCATCCCATCACGAGCCACTATCGGCCCGCCGACGAACCGTCACCTGCGGATGGTTGTTCGTTGGCGGGCCGATAGTGGCCCAATTGTACGTGCGGATTGGATTTTTTTATAAAGTTTATTTTGTTCTATTATCAGGAATATGGCAACTGAAAAATTACAAGATCTATAGGTTCCTATAGAAATAAGCATCCCCAACCCAACACTGGATGCGTGGATCCAGAGGGGGTTAGGTGGTCCGGACCCTACCCCCCCCCCATCCCCCTAAAAAATCACATGTTCTATGGGTTTCTATGGAAATAAGCATCCCCCGCCACCCGAAAATAAACAAAAATACAGTTACCCCGCATCTAGTCAGACGCAACGCGGCCCGGTACAACTATTTTCTGGAATTTCAAATGTTCACCGGGGAAACACTTATGAGACTTTCAGTTTGCACCTACAAAACTCATTCCGTGACGGGGAAGTGGGCAATTACTTATTTCTAACCGATGTGCGGATCCAGAGGGGGATAGGTGGTCCGGACCCCCCCCCCCCCCCCCACCAAAAAAAAAAAAAAAAAAATAAATAAATAAAAATAAATAATAATCACAAGTTCTTTAAGTTTCGTTGGAAATAAGCATTTGCCCCCCCCCCCCATCCCCGAAAAAAAAACCAAAAAAAAACCAGTAGTCAGACATGTTACCGACTGCGCCGGCCGGTAAACCTTCTGAGACTTTCAGAAAACTCAATCCGTGACAGGGAAGTGGGCAATTACTTATTTCTTACCCATGCCCGAATCCAGAGAGGGATTGGTGGTCCGGACTCCCCCCCCTCCCCCCGAAAAATCACAAGTTATATAGGTTTCTATAGAAATAAGGATTTGCACCCCCAACCCCCCCCCCCCCAAAAAAAAAAAAAAGAAATAATAATAAAAAGTTGGACCCCCCCCCCCCCCCCCCGATAAATGTTTCGACCCTTTTGAACCGTAAAAAAATATAGTTGCAAAAAAAAAAACCAACAAAAAACACCCTTATCAGAGTTTTTTCTGTTATTTGAGTCTGGACGCCCCCGGCCCCTGTTTCTATCTGCGAGGAGAGGGTGGAGGGGGGGGGGGGTACTATAATATTTTCATTCATACGTGGGCTCGCACCATTTTGGGGTTCAAAATTTTGAATTTCAATACCTTTGAGGGTTTTCAGAAAAATGTATAGTTTTTGGGGTATGAAGATTTTGTGGATATTTGTTTAGGTCATCACAAAACACCAAAAAGTTAACCCCAAAAATGGTCCGGGCCTACGTATGTTTGAAAATATCAGAGTACCCCCACCCCCTTTCTCACCCAGGTGCGAGTATGCTTGGAATTCGTGAACAATATCAGCGGACGTCATATTTTGTGTTTGGGGTCACTACACAGATAGCAAAGATACGTTGGGCCCACAATGGTAGTTGGTGGAAATGTGGGCGACCTTGTACCAACGCAACAATGTCGACCATTCTCTCATTATTAAACACCACTATATTATTACAAAATCCTCTGTGCCTGTATTCTGAATAATGTGTTTGGTGTTAAAAGAAGTTTATGTTTCCGGAGCACAGCATTGCGAAGGAGATTTGTTTGATTTGATCCTTACGTCCCATCAACAATCTTTCAGTTATGTAGGGATGGGTCTTCCTGGGTTGAACCGGTACTAAGCTATGATTAATGTGTCTTGCTCAAGGACACAACGCAGTGACGCCTGTGAGGCTCGAACCCGCGGCCCCTCTGTCTCATGTTCATTAAATAAGCCAGGTTACGAGGAAAACTATCCATGCGCGGATCCAGAGGGGGCCGGGGCTCCGGGCCCAGCAAAATCACAAAGCTATAGGATTTATTTAGCAATACTCGTCTGGATCCACTTGAAAATCTCAAAGGCAAGTCAGAATTCAATGTTGGGCCATTAATTCGGCCGCTAGCGAAACGCCATTGAAATTGGCCGATGGTGATACACCTTGAAAGGTATTTGGATTCTCACCATAAAAAAGTTGTTAAAGATAAATTGGACTCCCTCTAACAACACTTCCTGGGTCCGTGCATGCCTGTGTCGGGGATTTCCGATCGGATGGGGGCTACTCTGACATTTCGTAGCCTATGTGGACTCGGACCTTTTTTAAGGAGGGGGTCTATCTTTTAATTTCAATAATTTTAGGGGGTTCAGATTGAATAAATATTTTATGGGATCTATGATAAAATTGTGGATATTTTAGGGGAGGGGGCGGGATGGACATCATTAACAGTTAGGGAGCGTGGCGAAAAAGGAACGCATGTGCGCGACCCCAGTAATTTGACTTTAAAGCATGTATAATATCATGCGCGGATCCAGGAATTTTTGACAGGGGGGGGGGGAGTCCAGACTGAGACGTTTTTTAGTCCTCAGCTTATTTTACAGAGGGGGGGGGGGGGGCAAAGGTTTTATTGCAGAGAAAACTATACTTTCTCAAGGATCCAGAGGGGGTCCAACATTTTCAGAGAGAGGAGAGGAGCGCATCATTCTTTTAGTATTAGCACGCATCACTATCCTTGCATTTCGTTGGCACTCCTCATAAAAAAGTCTACATCTTTGATCGAGGTTCTGTAATTTCGAGTAACAGTTTCTACACATAAGGCCTAAATGAAATATATGTGTGGTTCCTGTTTCATGCCAAGAAAATTTAGGGTAGGTAGGTAGGGAAATTATTAAATTTTGTTATAACATTTAACAAAGAAAATAGTGACAGAAATTGAAAAAGTGCCCATTTTTTTCTCCAAAGACCATTTTATTGTTTAGGGTATATAGGGTTAAAAAAAATTAGGGTAGGTAGGCAACAGGAACCACACATATATTTCATTTAAGCCTAACGCCACTCTCTACATTAATGCCCCCATATTTGGCGAGCAATGCTTTGGCGTTGATGTCTGATCTTTTTGTGGATTCGATCCTTCGGACCTCTTGTGCGCTCTTTCCACAGACCATGCAGACACGCTCTGCAGGGTGCAGATTTTTGTTTTACGGGAGTTCTATACATTTCTATCCAGGGGTGTGGAAATAGTAAAATTTTCTACTTGTCCAGGGACAAGTAAATAGCCATAATGTACTTGTCCAACGAAAATTTTACTTGTCCGATAGTACAGATTAGCTTATACCTTTCTGTGCTTAAACAATTTACACTTTTGAAAGCAGTATGAAACCATGCAGATATCAACTCTCTTGAAAACAGCGTAGATCCAGATCAGCTGGCTTCTGAAGAAGCCAGCTGATCAGGATCCACACTGTTTTCAATGAAACATGTGAACTCATAATAATTAATCAAAATATGAAATACAAAATTTTATTAACTTTATACAAGTTTTGCACTTGTCCAAGGACAAGTAAATTGAAATTTTCAACTTGTCCTGAATGAAATGGGACCAGGTCGGACAAGTCGGGCATGGTATTTCCACAGCCCTGTTTCTATCCCATGCTGTAGCCACGATGATCCACGGATGTATTAGTTTGTCTTCCTGGTGTCTCTTGATGGTTGTGTGTCTCTTCCTTGCAGTGCCATGGGGTTGTCTGCTGTTTGTGATTGTGGTATTTCCTGATCATGCTCACATACTATTTTTAGGTAGTGAATACCCTTTAAACCTTCTTTACATGAACCACAAGACTGGTGACCTTGAAACATGGTTTGCATCATTGGATAGTAAGTGAGTATGAGCCACTTTCTGTGCCTTTTATATAGTAAAAAATTTAATTGAATTTGGGTCACACTGACTTCATATAATACCTGGCCTATTTATGAACTTTTTCAACACCTTTGCTTGTTAACAGGCGCTCTTTCTGGAGCATGCGCAGGTTCTCTACTTGAAAAAATATCATATGCGGAAGAAAAAAAAGTAGGTGAGTGGGTTTCGATCATTGGACCCTTACCTCGTTAAGCAAAAGCGCTACCACTTGCGCTATTTGGGCAGGTATCGTTAATTGATTACATCAAAATCTAATGACATTGAAAAAAAATATTAAAATCGAAATTACCAATAACAGCAATATTTGAAAGGCTTTGTATCGAAAAGAAAGTGCGGCAAATCTTCTCAGTTTTCAGTACATGTTCATTTCTCATTTTGATGAGCGAAATTGACCCAGGATGTAAACAGATGCTCTTTCTGGAGCATGCGCAGTCGGATGAGTGGGATTCTCTACTTGTAAAAAATTACTAGTTACCAAACGTCATATGCGTAGCGGAAGTGGAGCTTTATCAACGTGGGGAACCAATCTAATCGTAGCGGTAACCTCAGAATCGGCTTTAAATACTCGGGTGCAATAACTGGAACAGCAGACATTTTATCCAATTGTACGGCGGTAACCACAGACGCTCCATTTGGAACTTTCGTAGGTTATCGTGTTGCTTTACCGATCACGTTTGACTTGGGAAAAATGCTTTATAAACACAGAAAAAAACTGTGTTTTCTCACCGCAAAATGAAATGGTTTATATGGAGATCGTAACAGGCAGTTTTGAGCACAGCCTGTGGACTAAGGTTGGAAACCGATTGCAATCGGTTGCGTCGTTTTACAATCGATTGTCGCAATCGGACGCCCAAACCAACTGACTTTCGACCATTGCCCATCACTACCAAATAGCCCCAACATATTTCAAACAAAAGGTGATTATGTTGAAAAAGTTTTGCGTTTTGTTTAATAAACAGGCAATTCCAGACGGAATGGAATTCTTTTGAACAGGACCCAAAGAAAACTGCTGTGATTTTCTTGAAATTATAGTCCGTTTCAATGAGCATAGATAGCAGACTTGCCCTTGTCAACGACCGGAAGCATTTTATCAAATACTGTTTAGTATCTTTAATACGCAAGACAATGGCAGACTTGCAGATGAAAGATTGTTTCTGATTGGTGGATAATTTAGATAGTCCGTTTCAATGAGCATAGATAGCAGACTTGCAGATGTAAGATTGTTTCTGATTGGTGGATAATTTATAGTAAATTTGATTATAGACAGCTGCCGCTGAAAAATAGCAAATGCCTATGCTTTACTTATGGGCATGTCATTAAAAAAATCCATGTTTAGTATCAAAAAGTCATTTTTTTCTTCCAAATACAAATCTGGATAGTTTAACTTGGACGCACGGAAATAGGTAGTGCCTATTTAATTCATATTAGTTGGATACATAATGGTGTCATCGGTAAAAAGCCTGATATTGCTTTTGATTGCGCCTGGCATGTCGTTAATGTACATGACGAACAGAAAGAGCCCATGAACGAAGCAGCAGACCTGACAGTACTGGACAGGCACCAGACTGTTTGCTGTCAAGGACCACACTCTGTGATCTATCTGATAATAAGGTCTTGATCCATGTAATCACAGTTCTGTTTATACCAAGCCGATGGTATAAGGTCAACCTTCTCAAATACTTTGCTGAAGCCAATGACTATGACATCAGTATGTACTCATTGGTTCAAGGTGTCATACAGGTCCTGATAAACTGGATCGGCTGGGTCTGACAACTGACCCTACTCCAAAACCCATGCTGTATTTGAATAAGGTGATTGTTTTGGTCAAGAATGGGCATGGTGTTTGAAGTGTTGATGTGTTTTAAGACCTTGTAGCAGATACAGGTTATTGAGATTGGACGATAGTTTCCGGTTTGCACTTAGGGCCCTTTTTGTAAGTTGGTGTTAAATAGGAATTTGCCAAATCGTTTGGACCAACAAGGTACCAGAGCTTCAGGGGAACAAGCTTGATGAAAACTGACTAGATCTGGGTATTTAAGATATGGATTTGTCAGTTTGAAGTTTGTAGTTTAAGCCACTAGACTTTAAGCTGTTAATTTCACTGCTGTCTGAAAGTTGTTGTTTAAGAAAGGTTACAGTCGTTTGTTAGGTCGACCTGTATTCATATTGTTATCTTATAGGCCCATTACAATTGACACAATGTAGCTGTTATAGGATTCTTGGAGTTGTTTATCAATGGAATACATGCTTCCAGGGAAGTGAATTATTGTGATAAGAGATTAGAATTTGACTTGTTTATATTTAGATGCGATCCGGATTGTTCATAAGACGTTTTATGCTGCGGGTGACCCAGGGGTGTCAATCTTTTGGTTTACACTTTTTTGTAGGAACACATTTCCCTGTAAAGTTGATAAGTGCGTTTTAAAACTCTGTCCATTTAGTATTTGAGCCAAGGCATGAGATTTCCAACAATTTGACATTTTGACAAATGTAGACTCGGACGAGCCTCTGCATCCTCCTTTTAAGCTTAGAAGCTGCAAATGATGTTTAATCAGTAGCTTTACAATCATAGAATACTCAAGCGACTAGCAAAGGCTCTGATCAGACTGCGCGTATGCGCAGGCTGATCTGAGGCTTTGCTGGTCAGACATACCACATTGTTGGAAATCTCATGCACTGGCTCATTTGTGTTACATAAGGAGTGGTTTTCTAGATATACTTAGCTACTAAAGAAACCTTACACATACTGCGTGTCAATGTATTGGTAGTAAATGAATACGATGAACACTTGTCTTTCCATTGAGTAAGTTGAACAAAGGAAGACTAAGATGCACTGAGACTATTTGAAAGGATAAACTTATATCAGGCGTCAGCTATCAAAACGTCAGGTAACCCCTAAAATCAATTTTTGCAAGAACAAAGAAATCACGCAAAATTCACCAGAAACCACTTTAATGTGAGTCTTTGTTATTTCATAGACATCTTCTAGGCATTCAAATAAAGCATGCATACATTGTTTAACCCAAAGGCCTATTTTCATTTTCTTAACGTCAATTTTACGTTATCCACGTTTTATGAGCTTTTAAAAAGCACTGACTTTGTCAACTTGTTTAACTTTATATAATGTTTGGAATGCGTTTTGAAAATGTTTCAATCCTTTTGTTCTCCGTAGTTGCCACCTACGCCCATTTATCGACGTCAAGCGTTACATTTACATGTCAATATATGTATACTGCAAAGCTTGAAATTCATACGCGATTAAAGTAAAGTATAGTCAATTTGCACTAAAACCAAGTAGACAGCACACACTAAACGGCAACATACGTTGACAATGAAAAAAAAGGTTACTATCCATAGTTTACGTTGTCTCTTAATTGACGTTAAATTTGGTTTCTTCCGCTTTTGTCCTTTAACGTGACGTGAAACATACGTTCTGATTCTTGAAAATGCTTTCTCTTACAATGGTTGGTTGACTCCCATTCATTTCAGTTTCTAGAAATTTCTTTAACAAAGAAAAACACTGCCGTTTAGACAACGTCGAAAGCACAATTTAAAACCCCCATATCATACGTTACAGCAAGATATTGCAAATTTTTAAAATGCACATTTGTCTGTACTGGTATTGGCCTTGCATACATGAATGAAGAATTCAAAAAAATATCTAGACTTACACTGCCGGGGCAAAAGTGATAAAAACGGTGTTTTTGACGTCGTGACGTCATGTTCTATATTTGATGAATATATCTTTTCCAAGAATACTTTCTAATGTCTTGTTGTTAAAATAAGCTTATTGGCTTAGCTCTATAAATTGTTCTCTACGAGTTTGAAGCAAGTAAAACGTGTCCGGTTTCTTTAGTAGTTAAGTATATGTTTGATAGTAAGCCATCATTTCTGATCTAAAACCGTCCAAGTCTGTTTACTTGTATAATTTAATTTGCCTTAAAGTAAGAAAGGTGGCAAAGATCAAGAACCGATACAATCAAGTACCACACCTGACCAGGATTCCAAATAGGAAAGTGACAAAAACACAATTAAACACCACAAACAAGAGCAAAGAGGTTAGCCCTTTCCCAGCAGGTGACTTCTTGGCAGCACTGAACAGACACGAAAGCATGACAAACACAAAACATTAATAACACAAATGATCCACAAAAGATGTACCCCCTTGGTACGATCAGTAAAACATTTCACTGGAGCGCTTAGACCCGTTTCACGGCGCTATTCTCAACCTTAGTTCAGATGTGGATCAAGACACATAAATGTTTGGTTTGCATCAAAGACCCTAAGTTATCAATGCATCATCTCCTAGAACATAAAAATCAAGATATAAAAAGGAGATAAAGCAAAGATAAGGACTCAACAGTACATAAAATTGAATAACAGAGCAAAAGAAATCCAACAAGTAAACCCTGGTGGGCCTGACAACAGCCAAAGATTCAGGCCCATACTATCTCATAAATAGAAAAGTCTTTAAGTCGGAACCATCATAGAGTCTGAAGTCTGACACACTGGCATGCAATTTAAGAGGAAAGAAAGCAAGGTTGCTAACTGCGATTTGGTTGACCACCAAACATGCAGTCTGTCGCAATACATTAATGTTATAGCCAATATTTTTTTGTAATGGGAAATTATTTTGATAAACTGCGCTGAAAAATTATTAGAGCCAACAATCTTCTTCAATTTATGTTTGTTTTTGTTGATTTTAGTTCATGGTGAACAATATCATGGTCATTCTGTCCTAGAGGTGGGAGTACCTTACTACTTTGAACCAGGTATGGTTGGTTTAGTAGAAACAGATCGAGACCAAAATCTCACACATTCTCACACAAACAATAGATTATTTTCTTGCTCACCATTAAATACCACGTTTTCATATTCCTGAATAGGCTGTGATGCAACATAATAAGATGACGTCAAATTAATATAACAATGACGCCACTATGTGCGGCTGTTCGTTTTTTATCCTTCCCACGGGTTGGTACCGGGTATGTCAGACAGATATTCCTCATACTGATAAAAAAACCCAGCAGAAATCCCTATCTGATGTGCAAGAAAAATCTTAATGTATACTCTTAGCAAGTTAAAACACAAGAAACTCGTGTTATAACAAAACAAGAAGCTTAAGTTTAACTTTTGCCAGTAAAATATGATTAAAGTAAGAAAGGGTGCAAAGACCAGGAGTGGATACAATCAAGTACCACACCTGACCCAGGATAGTGATGGGAAAGTGACAAACTCACAGTTAGACACCACAAACAAGAGCCAAGAGGTCTGCACTTTCCCAGTAGGTAACCACAAGGCACAAATGAACAGAAGCGCACAAAGGCATAACAAAAACAAGATAGGAAAACACATAAATGATCCACAAAAGAAGTACCCCTATGGAAGGGTCAGTAAAAATATTTTACTGGAGGGCTTTAACCGGTTTCACGGCGCCAAACTCACCCTTAGTTCAGATGTGTCTCAAGACCCAAAAATGTTTGAATTGCATGAAATAGCCCTAACTTATCCATGCATCATCTCCTGGAACATATAAATCAAGATATCAAAAGGAGATAAAGCAAAGATAAGGACTCAACAGTAAATAAAACTGAATACCAGACCAAAATAAATCCAACAAGTAAAACCTCGTGGGCCTAACAAACAGCCAAAGCATCAGACCCTACCATCTTATCAATAATTATGTCTTTAAGTGGGAAAAGTCATAGAGTCTGAAGTCCGACCCACCGGCGTGCAATTAAAGAGGAAAGCAAAGTTGCCAACCGTGGTAGGGTTGACTACCAAGCATGCAGTCTGTTGCAATACATTAATGTTATAGCCAATCTTTTATAATGGGGAGTTATTTTAATGAACTGCGCTGAAAATTTATTAGAGCCAACAATCTTCTTCAATATATACACCCAGTCACCATAGAATTCAGTTTCCTAAAGTCCTGGGCGCAAGAGAGATTTAAGTCCAACTTGAAAATTAGATATCAAATCATAGTATCGTCTTTAAAATTTAGAAAATGGTTTGCCAAGTTTATGACACCGTAAGCCTTGTTTAAGAAGTTTCTGAGTTAACATTTTATTGCGAGTGTTGAAGTCAGTAACATGGCTAGATGCTCTGGCAAAACGAATGAGTTGAGAGATATAGACTCCATAGGATGTAGAGTGAGGAACAATACCATCTGAAAAAGGGGAAATTGACAATTTTAAAATCGTAGTCGTCACGTTTATCATAAATTTTGGTAGAAACAATATCTTTAGAAATTGACAAATGCAAGTCTAAAAATGCAGCTTCGGTATCAGAGGTGTTGGCTTTATTAAGTTGGAACTCTGAAGGGTACATTTGACTTACCATATTGTTAAAATTAACTTTTGTTTAATTTTGAAATATCGTCCAAAATACTTGATGTAGTGTTTAAAGCATTAATAACATCAGCCTGCTTATCATCAGAAAGAGACATCATAAAGTCCCAAAGTAGGTGTGACTGCTGTCTGTTCTTATTTTGTAGCTGCGTTAGTGCTAGGTATTTTGTTGATGTTGTTATTGATTTCTTTACCTCCTCCCAACTTGTGTTTGAGAATGTGTGATGGCCATTGTATCTGATTTCTCTTGGTGTAATTGTACGACCTGCAGGTGTGCACTATAATCACTGTGTGAGTCTGTCTGTCTGTTTGCTTTAGGTGAAAATGCTCATAAATCTTAAAACACATGGTATGTTTTGATTCACTTTTGCATACGTATGAATGTCAACATTGTCTAACCACTGGCATGCGTAACAACCACTTTTGATGGATGAGGCTTTGCTTAGCACCAATCCGGCTGGTCGTGGACAGTTAGTAAATGCACATAACTTTTGAACCACATGGCATATTTGGACCAAATTTTGCATACTTATTTATCTTAACATTGTCCAGCCACCGGTATACAATATGGTAAAGGGGTACCATCGAGCATCATTTAGACCAGTTGCGGTCTTTTATTAAAGTGCGCATTACTTATGAACTGCATGGTATATTTTGCATACTTCTACCTTTTTAAAATTGTCTGGCCACTTGAATGAAAAAACGGTTATGATGCTTCGCTGAGCATGAGTCCCGCTGGTTATGGTCAGTTAGTAAAAATACTCATAACTCTTTAACCACATAAACTATTTTAATAAAATTTTGCATACTTATACATTTTACAATTGTTTAGACACTGGTATGCATAACGGTGACGAGGCTTTGCCAAGCTTTAGTCCGGTTGGTCGTAGTCAGTTAGTAAAAATGCTCATTACTCTTGAATCATACGGTATATTTGGATCAAATTTTGAATACTTATACAATTCAACATTGTCTGGACACTGGTATGCATAACGGTGACGAGGTTTTGCTGAGCAACAGTCTGGTCGGTCATGGTCAGTTAGTAAAAATGCTCATAACTTTTAAACCAAATGGTTTATCTTTATCAAATTTTGCTTACTTATACATTTGAAGGTTGTCTAGACTGGTGTGCAAAATGGTGAAGAGGAGCAGCTGAATAAGCTGTACTGCATCAAAAAAGAGAACCATTTCAATGATTAAGTATAATAACCTTATGAGTTCCAGTCATTTTAATACCTCAATATACCGTAATTAATTACACTCTGTTTATAGATATACTGTAACACTGTTTTAAATTACCAAATTACTAGTTTGTTTTTATTTTGCAATATAATGTTCAGTTTTAGGCCATGGTCTTTTGATAGTAATTAGCACACACCCTTTTATAAACATAAGACACACCCTATAACACATTTATTAAAATGGTTGATAGGTCACTTGATTAGTTTACAATTAGTTCATGTTTATAGAACCATGTTATTAAGAGTCGACACATATGATCTTATGATTTATCAACTTTGTTTGATGTATTAGCGTCTTTTAACTTTAATACTCCGATCATTATAAGATGCCTACTTTGATTCATTGTTTCAGAAACAAGGAGGATGTGTGATAGCGTGTGTGCAACCACTACAATAGCTGTTTTAAAAGTGAATGGAGAAGAGAAAATAGCTTTCCCATTATCATTCAAACATTGTTAACCTGTATTTAATAAGTGTATAAGATTTAAACTAGGGTAGTCGTAACTGATAAGGATGCGTCAGCTTATTTCCAGTCTTTATCAACACCCCATCTTATGCTGTATTAATGACATGCTGCACACTTAAGAAATCAACAATGGGTGTCAGTAGGAGACTCGATGTTCGAATCTGGGTGACTTACTGAGCAGTGTAACTTCAAGTTTCAACACAGCAGTATATATCTTATTTATACTCAAGCGTTCTGATTAACCAGATAGCAACGACAAACTCTTTGTTTATCCTCTTCTTAATAGACTAAGTTGATCAGATTTGCCCTGTAATTATAGTAAGAACAGAAGGAGCTGATCAGTATGACTACATAGTGCCATAGTCCCAGCTGCAAGGGAAATTCTTTTTTTTTTTAAATAATATGAAACAAACAACAACAAAATTTACAACAAGCAAACAAAACAACAGATATATCTGTAGAACACAAAAAAACAATTCATTCGAAAAAAAAACGGGAGACAATAGTGAATATGTCATTAAAATAATACCAATTAACCTGTGGCACAAAGAAAAAGAGTGTTGAGAGCATTGACAAACTAAGACACTCATATACAAGGAAGCGCACAATTAATTAGCCAGGCAATCATCTCTCTTTCCCTCGCGAGGTGATCGTCAACCTGGAAAAGGCCCAAATATCCACATCACTTAAACCAGGGCAAAAAACAAAAACTCCACACACAATCGGACAAACAAAAAACAAGGAGCTTGTCATAACAGAATAATCACCTTTGAGCCTTTGCAGCCATGTATTTGGAAACTGCTTATTGTAATCTTTAGTTGACTGTAACACCTTCTTATAAATGCATTGCTTCGAACCAGGCCTTATATTCGATATTCACAATATCATGTTGAAGGTCCAATACTTAGCTCAAGTGATATGGGCTCAGGTAAATTAACTTATCTGGATAACGAACATTTAAAAAGGTGATAAGAGATGTGCAATTATTTTGTAAAACACTGTAAAATATATCCAGTGGACATACAATAGCATGGAAACACTAATTTCACAGCCCTTTATTTACCACCATCTGGTGGAGCTGAGTGCATAAAGGCAGATTCACACCTGTAAATCGGTGACCCTAGGTCAAACAATTACCTCTTCATTAAATGGGCCTCGTAGTGAGAAAACATGTCTTCGGGGTTTCTGACAAAACGAGTTTTAAGTCAGTCTCCTAAACTACAGAGACTAGCTAGAAAAATGAAGCTTCATCTTTAGCAAGTTTACATATTTTACTTTCCAAATAGCGAATAACAAAGGCGCTGATCAGACTGCGCGGATGCGCAGGCTGGTCTGCGCATGTGTTGTTCGCAAAACTCCCGTAGACAGATTTTCTCGCGTCGCGGCTTAAATGATAGTTCATTGTTACGATGGGTATCGCATCCACCCGTTACTGTAGTGGATTATCTCTATAGTGTTATATGGATGTAAATTAGATCGTTGTACAAGACAAATTTGTGCATCTCAATTAAATCTCATCAATTCAATAAAGTGCATGTTGGCTCTTAACACTTAATTACATCACTGGAAATAGTATACCCTTATATAAATTGCATACAAAAAAGAAAAGGTAAATTGCCTAATACATTTAATAATCAAACACTAATTGTCATTTTATTTTGGGAAAAAAGAAACTACTTTAGGACAGTGATATAATGTATCTTTCGCAGTTCCATTTATGTAAGTCAGTGCAATGATAAGGAAAGGATGGATTTATACAGAGTATTACAGGTAAGTCCTATATTGTGTTACCTAATATTACCTATCATTGGGCTAGTAATATCCCTAAATAAGGGCAACTCCTTAAAAAAGCTATATAACCCAAGTAAGTATGACTTGGAAATACCATAATTAGAGATATCAGACCAACCAGTGGCACCGTGGCGACGACTGCTCTCTTGCACAATGGTAACAGATCTCTGATATCATGGAATATAAAGTGTCATCTCACCCTCGTCATCTGAACCCTCTCCGTCACATGTGATTTGTACAATTGTTTTATTGGAAGCAACGCATGTGGTTGTACAGTGACGTCTCTGCAATGTTAAATGACGTCATATTAGAAAGTGATGTGTTTAGAAACCATTAGAAGCTTGCTTTAAAATTAAACACATGAAAATTGAACGTTATGCAAAATTAAAGGAAATCTGTTATTTGGTATGGGCAGATAGAAAAGTCCGTTCTTTTGGTATCACTTAATCCTTTCTCAACATCATTCGTGACGTAATAAAACATCATTCGTGATGTCAAAAGGTGATCCTCAGGGCTTATTTTTTCTATCCAATCCTAACATCCACGTTGATTGATTTTTATATTCTCCTTATAAGCAATCCGACCGATATTTTTGTACAAATAACATACATAATTTGTACATCTCCTGCATATGTGACAGCAAAAAGAACATCAGCAATTTTGTTGTTAGCTCACTCTTGAATGTATTCGTATAATGCATCTATAATTCCACTGCAAAATTTGAGACGGACACACTAATTATACAAGCGATTAGCCAATTTTGAACATTTAATTTTTATTTTATATTAGAGCAGTTGCAAATTCAGATGTAAACGTGTTTTTTATCATTCTTCATATTGACACTCACTCTCTATTTGTTAACGCGCTGCTTATTAACTTAATTTGTTACGTGTATTATATGAGAAGAAGTATATATACGGTGTATGAGGGCCAGGATGGGGTATATCGGTTAGCGATTTTTGGGTCATATTTTATATTGATTTGCGATTTTTAGGCCCAAAAATTATGTTTAGAAATGTTTCGGTCTAAAAATGAACGATTTTCTGTCTAAGTATAATGAGGATAAAAATCAAAAGCTGTGATTATCGATTAAACTCATTCAAAAGTTAAACGATTGAGTGAAAAATGGTGATTATAGGTTTTACTGATTAACAGGTGTATTTTATCGATTAGGCAAATATTTTATCGTTAGTGATTAGGTGACCAAAATATTAATGATTTGCGATTTTCAGAACTGCCCATCCAGGCCCTCTTGTATGTCTTAAGCCATTTTCATATCTATGGTTTCTCTACCTACGACGTACATGCACATACCCGGATATGTTGGCACATAAGGGACAAATAGTATATGTGTATATAGTTTTGCGTAAAGTAAAAGTTAAGAGCAAGTTGAAGGTGATTAAATTATTTTATCATCATGTTTGATTTCAGTATTCCGACGTGCCATTTGAAACATACTGTCGACAGCTTACATCAAATGAAAACTCAAGGTGCATTTACTATTGTCGTTTTATCAGCATGTATTATATAAAGCGATACATATTTATATCTATAATCTTTGATTAGAGTGCATTTTAGAAAAAACACACGTGACGCAAATTATCAGCCCTAACCATCCCTTGAATCCGATCATGTGCGGATCCAGAGGGGTGACAAGGTGGAAAATCACAAGTTCTATAGGTTTCAGGAATTTATGTATTTATAGCTCAAGGCTGCAGATAAGAATGGCGATTTAGAATCAATGTACAAGTTTATGCATTGTGGTACTTACAAGGTCGGTGTTTGTGATAAGGCTCTCTCAGTTTCTAGAGTTAGTTTAAGATATGATGATTTCTGGTTGCTGTAGATTGTGTTTATTTTGGCCAGCATAATTATGAAATTTGGGTACTGATAGCAATAAATACCAAAAATATAATTTATTGGTCCGTCTTTGTGTTTCCCATTGATTTGAACAATGCACACAGACAACACTAAGATATAAGAATATGCTGAAAGCGCTACACCTGAGTTGTTTGCCATCTATATACAAAAAGATGTAAACCAAGAACGCAAATGAACGTGTATCTTAATGTTCAAATACTGAGTAGTCTATAACAGTAAAGGTTTTACCGATGTTGTCACGAGGAAACACACGAAAGCCATTTAAATGTGACAGGGGTCCAATTTTTCAGGTTGCAAATTTGAACAGAAATCTCACACAGTTTAGGCCTTCAGAAATCCACTACGTACAAGATCCGACTGCACAAAATGGTAGTCTAGACATGTGACAACTAGAAATGTGAAAGACTTATCTCAAGTGTGTTTTGATTGTTGAGAAAAGCAATCTAAAAGAAGCGGGGTTTTCAATCAAATTGCCAATTTTAAAAATTTAACACTTAAATCTCCATAGGAAAATCAGTGCGTTGTTGCATCTTAGTATGAACATTACTAGTCGAGAAATTGTAGAAACAATATGCTGAGACGTCTACCTGATATGGCAACAGAATATTATCGAAAATCGTGATAAATCGAAGATTACCAACTATTTAATATTCCCTATTTGTTTTAGTCAAAGGGAAACAGTTTTGAATTTTTTACAAATTTGATAAATTCGAAATTGATTTCTGAGTTTGTTTCAAGTGATAAATCAGTATTCTTATGTGTTTATGCAACACAAGTTTGACTAATTTTGATAAGCATAACAATTTTAATCGCGCATGCGCAAGAGCAAAAGTCAGTGAATAAAGCTTTAAACACATAAAGTAGCATAACTCAGACATCAAACGAGACAAATTGGTGGAGTTTCGACGAATTGTTTGCTGGATGTCTGGGAAACATTATAAAGCTCTAGTAATTACTGTTTGTCCAATATTTTCTCACCAAATGTAGATAATTGTAGTGTAGCGTTTTTACTTTTGTTCAGTATTTATTGTGCATATGCAAAAACCCCATATGCCACAAATACAGTCTTCAAGTACTTAAGCGCCGTGTGTGCGTGTGTGCGTGTGTGTGTGCGTGTGCGTCATACTTAATGACATATGCGACAAGTTGTGTGCTGACTCACATGGACCTTGAGAGTATAAGTACATCTACTTTTGACTTAGTACATTTTTGCTTAATCTTGATTATTATCTGTAATTATATGCGTGTTGACAATTAAATATTATTTTCCTGATAACGTATAAATATTAAAGAACTTCTTGCAAACTCGGTAATTTTTGTGATGCGTAATATACCATTGCTTACAAAAAACTAAGTATAATAATTGAGCCGGTGCATTAGATTTCCAACAATGTGGTATATGCGACCAGCAAAGCCTCAGATCAGCCTGCGCATACGCGCAGTCTGATCAGAGCCTTTGCTTGTCGCTTGAGTATTCTATGATTGTTAAGCTACTGACTGAACACCATTTGGAGTTTCTAAGCTTAAAAGGAGGCTGCAGAGGCTCGTCCGAGTCTACACATGTCAAAATGTCACATTGTTGGAAATCTCATGCACTGGCTCAATTATTATTCATTTCAAGGCATACTTACATGATGTGCACCACCTATAACGCATGTTCTTTTGGACATAAGTGGCACTCACATCGGACAGACAGCAATCGAATGCGTTAATACTATCGACGAACGTAGGTCAAAAATAGCTTTAGAAACAGAGTTTTTTTATTGACATTTGGCAATCGAAAGCTCTATTTCGAGCGATGTTTGATCCGCGTTCGTCGATTATTAAGAGTGTTTTTGATTGCTGACTATCCGATGCGAGTACTTACACATACATTTGACTAAACCCTTGATTAGAAACCCTAATTGGCTATATTATTCTTATTTGATTTGTATTGAACAACATTTCTTATAATTAACTGAAACACACTTAATTGAAGCTTATACACATGGTAAGGACGGGAAACGCAATCGGCATATATCATAGCATATATTTACTAAAACCAAATGCTTATTGATCACAAGTTACATTTTTACGCTAGTTCAGGGTATACAAAATTCATGTTTTTTACGTGAAGCAATACTTTGCCAGACTCTGCAAGTTATTTCATTTAAACATGACGTGCACTTCTTGCACGGACGAAGTTAGAGAAAAGGTACCCTCATTTCAAAAAGTCACACTTTTTCTACAATATAAACCATAACACAAATTAACGTTTTTGTCTGTTTGAAGATGTTAGTGGCTGGCGTGATATAAGAAGAATAAACCTCAAAAGTTTTGATTCCATCGGACTCTTCGTTTTTGCTACTCAACAACATAAGACAAACACTTTTAGCAGGTTAATCATTGAAATTCAGCTTTAAGCTTGCAATTTACATAGAGACTTTGCACTGCTCTGTACACTTTATTATCAGCGATACAGCATTGAAATTTTCAGCGACTATTTATTATCACCAGACGTCACCGTCCTTCTTTGAAAATTGAAAATAACAACAATCAAACGCTACCAAATCGATTTTTAAACTCTCACATTGAAACCGGAAATGTACAGTAGTCGTAAAACAATTATCGCCAAAAATGGACTAATCAAGTTCTACTGTGTTTGGCATACAGTGTTCAAATAAAATTAAGTGCATTTAACAATTTTACCAGGAAATACTGGTGAATTCCAAAAATCTCGAAAATTATTGAAAAAAGCAACATTTTAGAAATGCGTAAAAATCAACCATTAGCAAAATTTCAATTGTTTGGTGTTTTTCAAGTCGGACAGACCAGTTTGTAACTGTCTAAACGTCAATTTTATAAAAGAAACTACTTTCAAAACCATTTTTCCCCAAAAATACAATTTTTGCATTTTCAACCCAAAAAACTCTGAAGTAAAAGAAAACTGTTCAAAAACACTGCTAAACGTTTGCCCATTAAAATACACATATATAGGCATAAAATCATTTCAATTTTATTAGCGTTTGGTCCGAAATAATGAGTTTGAAAAGTGACCAATCAGAACTTGGTTTTAGTACTATACCTAAAGGCGGGCCGATCTTATTCGACTTAGTAGTTGTGTCGTCAACTTTGCTTATATGCCAATTTCAGAAACAAACGCCCTTTCTATCGATTATGTTTCGCGTCAGCTTCTGTATGCATACGCACTGGCGTATAAATAAAACGATCCCTAATAGAAAGAGAACGGCGTCAACATTAAAATGATATGATACTTTGAGACTGTTTATAACAAAAAGAAAGACATGCTGCGTTGTTTGAAATAAGCCATTGTTTTTTATTTGTCAGCGAAATTTTGCAGCAAAATATTTCATATAAAATAATTGTAACGCATAATTATATCAGATTTGCCACTATCATTATTGAGCTTCTTGAATGGCACATATTGAGGTGAGCTCAGAATTGACATTATTATAACATTTTTTTCTTCTTTCTTTAATACAACAAAGTTCACGTACGATCTTCAAGCTACCCAGGTATGTTTCAGGTATGTTTTGAACTTATTTGGCCAGACAGGTGACCCTTAGTTAATTGTTATAATAAACTCAAATACTTAAACTATCCCCAGTCACTGGTCTCTTTGCGGGACGCTGTCAATGTAACGCTTATCAACAATAGTAACAATTACTTGCAACATACGGTTAAATTAAGTTGTCTTTCTAAAAGTAAATTACCCTCTCCACTAGAAAACAACCCTGTTGGTCTGAGCGGAGGTTAACTGAAAAAAGAAAGGTGTCAAAAAGATTAAATAGATAGGAAAAAATACGTTAAACTACCTAAAAGGGGCGTTTCATGCATGGATCCAGAAAGTTTTGTCAGAGGGAGCCCAACACTGACGGTTTTTTTTTTTGTTTTTTATTTTTAGTTGATGGGGTGAAGAGAGGATCGAAATGCCACTAAAAGTTGGCCATCATCGGCCCGCCAGCGAAACGCCATTGAAATGGTGTTTCGCTTGGGTGCCGATAATGACCCACCATTGAATAGTGGCGTGGTAGCTTTGTGATTTTAAGGAGATCCGGATCAATAATGCTAGAAAATCCTATATTTTTGTGAATATTTCAAGGGGGGGTCCGGACACCCTGTCCCCCCGCATCTGGATCCGCCCATGCGTTTCTAGTATTCCAACATATGGATCTGTCTAGTATATCTAAATTTATATGGGTCATTGCTCGAGATTTCAGTAATTATCGCAGCAACAAGCAGCGATAGCTCAGGCGAGTGAGCAGACTCATCAGAACCTTCGCTACTCGTATTCACAAAGTATGGATCAAGCAAAACTTTAGTCCTCCATACTTCATTTTGCATGTAGTGGCCTGCCTGTGTGCAATGCAAATTGATCTTTGATATCAACTATACCATTGAACTTTGTGAATGCAGTAAGAAGGTTGGGCATTTCAACAAGGAACCCTATAATGCAAAAGTGACGAATTATAGCAAAAGTTGCAATGTAATGGACAACTTAAGTTTGCAATGTAATGGACAACTTAAGTTCTTGAAGGGATTTATTGTCATCCCTCGAGCTAAGTCACCGGGTCATCAACATACTTTTAATACTTTAAAATACAACTGTTAAGGTCATTACAGGTTCCTATATGCATTAAGACAGGTTGTATCTTCACATTTGTGTGGGGATGTGGAGATATCTAGCTTTAGCGAGTGGATTATCTCATGTTCACGTGGACAACCATGGTATAACTATCCTATATCACTTAAATTAGTGTAGACCTTGTACAATAAAAGAAATTCCATGCTAAAGTTAGTTAGGGTGGTTTAAAAGGTTTTAAACCAGCCTGTGTAACAAAAAGCATTTAATATACCTTAAGTCAAAGTGTTTTACGCAAATAGTAGGCGAGTATGACCAGACTATCACACAAAAGCAAGAATATAAATAAAACAAAGCAACCACATGGATGTCCAATTGTTTCTGGAGGGAGGTGCGTACGGCCCTCTGCGAAATACATTGAAGACACTTAAAACACAAAAACACACGTCAGGATCCCCTGAAGAAACTTTCTGGACCCTCCAATGTACAATGTACCAGCTCATTCTCATTTGACTGTTTATTGAAGTAATGTACACATGGACATATGCAGGAAACTTCACCGTCCTAGATCATGATTGAATGCTTTATTATGATACTATCTCTCATGACAATTCAATTCTTTTTAGATAGATAGATAGATAGATAGATAGATAGATAGATAGATAGATAGATAGATAGATAGATAGATAGATAGATAGTGTTTTGTAATACCCGAGCACACGATAAATCTGAGCTGACTGACATGTAATTGGAAACTGTTTTATAAACATAACCGTTTAAGTTAATTGTATTAATTGTCTATATACAAGAACGCCATAACGTCACAACCGCTAATATCAGAGAAACAGCCTAAATATTGTCTTGATATGGTTTGACCATATGTTTGCTCTTTCGTGAAAGGATAATAATGCACACAAACCTGGTAAGACGTCCAGCTTAATAGAGACAGAATACATCAACTTTGATAGCTTAATTATATACCCTTCTTGAGCACTGTCAGTTCTGCCAAGGGGGTTGATATAACTACCTTTCAATTACCACAAACGACAGGGATGCGATGCTACACTGACTGTCAGATAAAGTATGTAGCTATCTTGTTACAGCTTGTAAACTTGCATAGATACTGATACGTTTGAAGAGTATACTTTTACTTATTGTCATTACCCTGGGAATTTATGTTCAATAGCAAATGAGATTATATACTCCATTTATCATATGACGTCGCGTCTGAAAGCGTTATGACGCCATGCAACAAAGTCGATAGAATATTAGCAGGACACGCAGCTACCTATAATTTCCTATATTTCTGAAAAAATGGAGTTTACCATTAAGAACCCATAATATCCTATATGTTGCCAAAATACTTATAAATTCTTATATTTGTGAAATTTTGGTAAGCAAGGGATACAATGTTGGGGAAAAAACATTTCATAAAAAGGAGTTAACTATAACTGAAAGAAATAAATGATCTCCTTTTCATTTTTAAGAAGGAAGTTGGCACTCCTTTGTAAAATGGTGTAGCAACCATGTACAGTTGTTGTTTTTTTAAAAATTCAAAACTGTGCACTTTCTTTCTCTACCTTAAACTTTCATGTCAGAAAAAGACATGTCCAGAATATGATGAAATTAGGTGTAGATATTACAAATTCTTGTTCTTTGCTTATGCCGATGGTTAGTATTTTGCAACATAAATGGTACTTTCCATGCTCGAGGACAATTTTCCAATGAAATTCGAAATAGCTCTTGGTAGAAACCGGACTATTCAGCCGCCTTATATTAATGAGCCATGACGTGAGATTTTCAACAGTGTAGTATGTGCGACCAACACATTCCCAGACCAGCCTGCGCATACGCGCATCCTGATCAGAGCCTTTGCTGGTTGCTTGAATATCATATGACTGTTAAGCTACTAACCAAACAACATTTGGAGTTTCTAAGCTCAAAAGGAGGCTGTAAAGGCTCGTCTGAGTCTACACTCATCAAAATGCCACATTGTTGGAAATCTCATGTCGCGGCTTTAATATATTTCAACGGCAGTCACAAGTTTTGTTGTCTGCTCTCTTGTCTGTATATGCTATTATGTAGATAACAAACATTGTTATATGACTGGAGAGAATCCTGTTTCCTGATTGGCTTAATGTTTCTTTATAAATCATTAGGTCTACCTGAAAACCGATCTAAACGGGGATCTAAACTTACCTAAATGTTGATATTGCATGAAAACCAGCTCAAACTAGTTACTAGAAGTTAATACTTTTGACTCTTTTCTAATATTACCGTCTGGAGAGCTAAAATTAGCATGATGAGTATAAAACTTGCATGTGCTGAATGAAATTGACATGATTTGCTGTCTCACATCCCAACAGGTAAACGAAAAATGTTCATGAATTTTAACAACTGCTGTGTTTTGTTTGTTCATTTATCTTTGTTTGAATAAACAAAATGTAAAAGAAAAGTGTTATGATTAAATTTTGCAGTCAGAAAATTAATAAACATTTCAAAATGCAAAATACTACATTAAATATTTTAAGAACTGTGGATAAAACTTGTGATAAAGTCCTTAAGTTGAAGGTTGAACATGACTTCAACAACAAAAGAGAAAGTAGAAAATTTTCGTTGAATTTCTTAGTTGAAAAGTCATATAACAAATCAGTTAATGGCTTCAATTTCTGAAGACATGAGGATTTATCTACCATTAAAAGTGATATTCACTTATTCAGCAGATAAATCTTCATGTCTACCTCATTCAAGTCAATAATTGTATAGTATTAACCAAGATCTAACATAGTTCATAGCGTGTGTCTTCATGCTAAACTCAAGTCTGAAGTACATTTGAATGTGCAGCAGATGTAAAAAGGAGACAACATTGTCTAGAGAAAAATTAAATGGGTTAACAAAACAATAATTAGGGAAGTCTATAAGCAAATCATTACAAAGGAAGCTCTCTCGTCTTTTTGATATATATATACATGCACTCTCCATATAACGCATAGTGCATTTAGTAAGGGTATTGTAGAGTATGGTCAGGAATCAGACAATTAAGCATCTAAACTCTATTTGATCTGTTTAAGATCTCATCAGGCTGACAAGAAAATATTATATGACACGCAATTAGATTTAGATGTTCCAGAAGAGTTTTTATCGAACACATAGACGTCTATAATATTAGTTAAACATTGGAACACCTTTGAAACGAAAAACAAGGCAATGGCCAGATATCAAGTAATCTGATTCAATCTTAGAAAATAAAATGTAAGAAACATTCAGTAAACATTCTAATTGTTAAACTGATTAAACCTGCAGCGACCTGATATGAATGACAAATTATTATATCTATTTCTGCTGTCTGTAATACTTTTGTTTGAGGAGTTTCTGCAAGACTTTAAGCTGATGTATCTATTATATATAGATCTTATAAATGCTACTAACTAAGGTAATGATTTTTTCTATAAACTCTTTCCTTGCTAGCAGCAACTTTTTTCATCTGCTGATAACTTTTGCAAACAGCTAGGACCCAGATCAGAAATAGTAAGTGAGTATGAGCAGGAAATACCACAATCACAAACCGCAGACAATCCCGTGGCACCGCGAGGAAGAGGCGCTCAACCATCACGAGACACCAGAGTGCCTCGTGATGGTTGAGCCGACAGAGTGGTCTTTGTCCAAGCTGCTTGACACTCTAATAGTGTTCCTGCAAGAACTTTCTGAAGGAATTAGTTTTGAAAAAAGTCAGCAGATGACAACAAAAGTATTGATAATGCCAGGAACTCTCAAACATAGAATCAGAGACAGCTCAGCACAAAGAAATCCTATAAATAAGGACATACTTTAGGACTGTATCAAAATATTTGGTGTCTAGACTTCCTTTCCAAATCAAGTTTAAATGGAAAAATATTAAGAATTGATCCTAAATTAAAACCAACTGCTACCTTTTCTGTTTCTCTTTGTTGTATTATTGATGAAAGAGATAGCTTGTTTTTGGTGATGGTTTTATACAACTTTCAATCTAGTTTGTTTGCTTAATTGTTTATACATCCTATAATATCCTATATTTCTGCTGGTTTAACCTATATTTACCTGACATACCTATATTTTTACACGAAAAGTCACTGGGACCCATGTTCTTTAGTAACGTCATGCCATGACGCCTATAATATCGCCGCGTATACATGGGGAAATGGTGCCAGTTTTACTTTAAGAACGCCATTTGAAAGTAGTTTTTTGTGGTGCTTATTATTTGTACTCCTACATTATTCTATTTAATTAACTCGTTGAGAAAAAGTGCCTAGCTTAAAGCTTCGCTTTTGATCTCCTTTCCTCAATCTGGTTTATACATTCCATTACTAAAGATTTCCTATGAATGAAGTCACTACAAGTCCAACAATCGATTGTTAATATACGAGATGTATGCTAGTTCTTACAGTATCAGTCATTGGCAACCAAATAGCGATACGCAAGCACACAGGTAAAACAACACAACGCGTACACAAGCAAGAGCATAAAAGGCGGATCACTCTTCCCTCAGCTTGTCACATAAACAAGAGACGTATCTATCTCTCGTTTTCACTTCAGGCTGATTGTCTAGACTGAATGTACATTGTGCATGACATCACATAACCAGAGCCAAGCACACAAAACATCACGTACAAGTTAGGTGACACAGGACCAAATAGCTATTAACAAAATTGTGGTTAGTTTTCAATTGTAAGATAAATTAGAAGACTTGAAATATACATGTATAATCATGCTTTGACATTTAAAACAATACAAGTGAGTATATACCAAGGAAATGCCAAATGTATAGAGCACAGACCAACCAAACTCCCACTTTGCAAGTTAAGC
Organism: Loripinus fragilis; assembly: GCA_964019695.1. Lineage (NCBI taxonomy): Eukaryota > Metazoa > Mollusca > Bivalvia > Lucinida > Lucinidae > Loripinus > Loripinus fragilis. Next base: position 54,805,119 of record OZ026526.1, on the reverse strand, counting down.
ATCGCCTCAATAGTTTCCTAGAAAACGAAAGGAAGCTTTCCAGTCATGAATATTTTCTTGTTTTGTTTATAAAAATAGATAAAGTGGTGACAATTTACAGCAAATTTTGATTCGATTATCACAAAGGTAAAACAACCTGGCATGGTAAATGCACACTTACCCCTAAAAGGTCCCTATTCTCTAGCCCAGTATGGTTTTAGTTTGTTTGTTTGATTTGATTCTTAACGTCCCATCAACAATCTTTCAGTTAAACAGGGACGGCTCTTCCTGGATTGAACCAGTACTAAGCTAGGATAATTGTGTCTTGCTCAAGGACCACAACGCAGTGACGCCGGTGAGGCTCGGACCAGCGGCCCCTCGGTCTCGAGTCAAGCACTCTACCACTGAGCCACTGCGCTCCCTAGCCAAGTATAGTATTTTCAAAACGCTTAGACATGTAAAGTATTAGTGTCAAATTGTTACAATATCAAATACAAGTTCTGTCTGAAAATTTCAGATACATTTCTCAAAGAATAAATGTTATGGATGTGTAAAGAATGGCATGTTATATAGTGATAATGCAAACATTAAAAACACGCGATTAACTATCTTTATGATCCTCTATAACTGACTTGAAACCTTGAGTTCGACAGAATCAGTTTGGTACTAGTTTGAAAAATAAGTCTAGATTATTTCTGCATTTATTTGAATTCAAAGTAAGCACTTTGGGCTAAGCTGTGACACTTTTAAGGGTAAACCCCCAAAATAGGGGTTGGTGTTTACAGGACACCGTAGAGATTCAGCAAAATGACCAAATGGCATGATTAACGTCACACTCCATTCTTTTTTGCAATTGGTTAAGTACCATTTATTTGTTTTTGTGATTTTACATCTGATAGCCTTTCTAGCTGAGTAATCGTTCCACATGCAGAAAGAGGGGAAAGGTTGGCTATCTTCTTTCGAATCGCTTATTTTGTTCATGTGTATGTGTGTGGTGGTGTGCGTGTGTGTTTTTGTTTTGGCTGCTACTCCAGATGCTTTGGAGTTGTGAAGATATGCGACTGTGATATTTTCTGACTAACTTGTTTCATGGCTTATTATTCGAAACGTTACCTCTTTTACACTGACAGACGTATTGATTAATGTACTATCTTTCCCCCAGTGCATATGTGTGTGTTGGCAATGCCTGAATGCCCGAAAGTCCAAATGGACCCATATTAAAGTAAGTAGGTAGCAAAGTTCAGGAATCGATACAATCAAGTACCAAATGTCATCTGTCGATTCCATTGACAAAGTATTTAACCACTCATGATAATTCCTTGTTCGATTCTATTAGTTAGTAAGAAGCCAACTAATAAAAGTTCACGCTCTAGTATATTCGAATTTAATGGAGCAGTTACGCCTTAGAATCCAGTAATCAGAACAAAAAGTAAGTGAGTATATATGATCAGGAAATACCACAATCTATCACTGCAGATCAACCATCGGTACCACTTTATTCCCACCAATATAACTTTATACGCTTCTCTGATAAAAACAATTATTATTTACCTATACACGATACACTATTTGAACTGTCTGTCTTCTAGCCATCTGATATAGGAGGCAGGATCAACGATCTGAGGTTGTCTGATACCGTATCGCTATCCTTTAAAACGAGGCTAACCTAGTTACCTGTTGTTGTTTTTTGAGGCGACGTTTCAAAAAGTAAATTTCAATTATAGAACCAGAGACGGAAAATATTATGACGTAACGTCTAGAAACGAAACGTAATGACAAAAGGTCCCTCATTTTTTTCTTGGTAAAAGACTAAAACTATTGATGAAATCAGAATGATATAAATAAAATGTATAATGAACGATCCAATGGTATGACCTCATCAACCAGACGTGATACTGTATGCCAGATCAAGTTACTATAGATGTACCGCGACCTCTGATTAATGGCATTTGGGTCTTTCTATTTCAAGGATTGGTACAGAATGCGTCGAATGAGCCAATCAGGCTAGAAACTCTGTGTTTGTCAAAGTTTTGATAGTGAATGTTAATAAATGCCTGAAACCCTTTTTTTCTAGAACAACATATAAATAATTTACATATACGCTTCAAAGCTTTATGTGCACCTATATTATAATAATGTGTATGTATCATCACTTGTTACATCTAAATTTTCAAGATTTAAGCTCATCTCTGTATGAGTATGAGTATGTCTTACATGGTGTCGACTCTAGAAAGTTTTATTGTAACGGTCAATTAGAACTCATGCAAACATTAAGGTGGCATTAAAAATTTGCCATTAAGGCGTCAATCAACCTATTATTACAGTTTCAACTATTAACGCTACAATACCAGGTAAAGACCGCAAGCAGTGTTTATGACTATGACCTGTCCATAAACAGCTTGCCCACTGCATGCACATTCTTTCCAATTGTACTCATAAATTAAGTGGCAAACTGAACATGTAATTTATACCATATTGACACGGGCTGCATGCCACATTTTATACTCTTTAAATGTCTCTGCAGCTTTAATTCTAATAAATGACAGTGAATGGTTAGAACAAAACGCAGATAAAATGTCAATGTGTTGCTGTGCTTCAATAATCACTGATTTAGACATACTACCAGTTTGCGAAAGAAAAAAGCCTTTAGGGTTATCGTTCAGCCAGAAACAACATTTGAGCCAGCATAAGAGATCTTGGTACTTATATCTTTTGCGGGTAACGTTTGCTCAAATAAAGCCTGCGCAAATACGCATATTCACAATAGTTCACTTACACCGAATAGAGTTGTAGATGAAGACACAGACCCTATCAAATACCCTCTAGCTTAGCTGAAAAAATCAGGAAGGGTATTTGAAGGAGGCTTTTGCACGTGCAATAAGTCTCATAATGCTTACCGATTCATTGGTAAGAAATATTGCCACACTGGGTAAGGGTCCTTGTCGGCAGCCAGTTAACCAATATTTGCTGAATAGAATATAACAACCTGAATGTTTTAATCGTGTAATAACGATTGGTGATTCATTATCAGGAATAACGCAACACAGTTAATAATGATGTAATATAATTTTGTGTGAGCCGAAAACCACACATTATATGTCCAAATTTGGTGTTTGTTTTCGTAGCAGGTTTTTTTCTGATAATCTACACTTCTGGAGCTAAGTTATTGATACCGAAGCCGCGTGTTTGGACTTACTTACATGTGTCTATTTCTAATTATAATTTTTCTACCAAAACTTACAATAAACATGACGATTTTAATTTTGAATTTGTCATTTCCTTTTTTAGATGGTGATGTTCCTCACTCTACATCCTATGGAGTTCATTTCTCAACTCATCAGATTTGCTAGAGCATCAAGCCATATTGCTTACTTTAACACTTGTATGTTAACTCAGAAACTTCTTAAAACTTCTTAAACAAAGCTATCAGTATAGTATCATAAACTTTGCAAAACTTTTTCAAAACTTTATCCCCAATACTATGATTTGATATCTAAATTCCATGTCAGACTTAAATCTCTCTTGCGCCAGGGACTTTCGGAGCCAAAGTTTTATGGCAACTTAGTGTATAAATTAAAGAAAATTATTGTCACTATAATTTTTCAACGCAGTTTACATGTATTAAAATAATTTCTCACAATAAAAAGATTGAATATAACATTAATGTATTGCAGCAGACTGCATGCTCGGTGGTTAACCCGATCACAGTTGACAACATTGCTTTTATCTTTAATTGCAAGTATGCAGGTCGGACTTCAAATTCTATGACGGTTCTGACTTAAAGACTTAACTATAGATCAGATAATGGGGCCTGATGCTGCGTCTGTTGTCAGGCCCATTGGTGGTTAACTGGTGGATTTCTCATGCTTCGGTAATCAGTTATATGTACTGTTGAGTCCTTGTTTTTGTTTTATCTCCTTTTTGTATCTTGATTTATATATACTAGGAGATGATTCATTGATAAGTTAGGGATATCTCATGCAAACCAACATCTATGTGTCTTGATCCATATCAGAACTAAGGTTGAGGTTAGTACTGCGAAACTAGTTTAAGCACTCAAGTTATATTATTACTGACCGTTCCAAGGCTGTGTTTCTTTTGTGGATCTATTTTGTAATTTGCATTTGGCTGTAATACTGCAATGTCTGTTTTTGCAGCCTTGTGGTCACCTGTTGAAAAGAGCTGACATCTTGGTTCTCTTGTATGTGATATTCTCTTGTGTTTTAGTCACTTTCCCATACGTTGTTCTGGGTCAGGTGTGGTACTTGATTGTATCAATTCCTGATATTTTCCTCATTTCCTACCTCAAATTTCGCATCTGTAGCTACGCCCTTGATTAAAAGGGGCTGGTAATGAAAATAGCAACATGCATGAAGGGGCTAATTTGGGCCCCAAGAGCTAAAAACTGAAAATTGCTTTTCATCATTTTTTTCTTAATAAATAACCCAAGTGTAAAACTCTGGCATTTATTTAACTTTTATCGTTGCCATATTAACAAAAATGACTGCCAAAATAGGCTTAAAATAGAGAAGATCTCATTTTGGACCACCGACTTAAAGGCTTTGGTTGAACGATCTGTTGAAGGATTAGATATCAGCACAACTGCAATGGTTCTTTCTGGACATTAATTATGGCTAAGATAATAGTGTAACTTATCTTTAGACAGTCTTTACACGTACATTTACATGTAAATGAATTGATGATGCCAACGAAATCATCATCAATCAAATAAAATATAGCACATAGAAGTCCGAATCAACCCCAAGGTTTGACAAGTTTTGAACCACCACGACCGCGCATATATACGTAGTATAGAGACGGTTTTAAACAGGTACAAGTTATTGCTCTTGCCAACGGGTTGAGTGTGGAAACAAAGTAAAAGTGTCACATGAAATTTATAACCTCGATATCAAAATCGAGGTTGTTTTTTTTTGACCTGAAATAATTAGTATTATTAAGGGGATAACTCTTTCAAAAGCTCTAACTTGTATGAAAATTGTCCTGTATAAACAAGAATTGCTTTTTTGTCAAGGAGACGGATACTTTTGGCCACATTGTTGTATGAACAACTTATACATCTCACATAGATCATTTTACGCCCCAACACAAAGCTTTTGAGCAATCTTCAGCATGCTGTTCAGTCTTTTTAGAGTTACTTCCTGGTTTGATACCGTTAACAATGCTGTGGCACGCTGGATCAACTTTAGAGAAAACCATTTGCATGAACATGACCTACAATTATTCGACTGCAATATTTAGAAGTTTTTTTGTCCAAAATGTACAAATTTCTGGTAGAAGAATATAAATTTTCAATTTTTGCTTATGAATTTTTCAAGGTCAAATTGAAAAATTGTTTGTTTGTTTGTTTGTTTGATTTGATTCTTTACGTCCACTCAACAATCTTTCAGTTATTCGGGACGTGTCTTCCTGGGTTGAACCAGTACTAAGCTAGGATAAATGTGTCTTGCTCAAGGACCACAACGCAGTGACGCCGGTGAGGATCGAACCCGCGGCCCTTCGGTCTCGAGTCAAGCACTCTACCACTGAGCCACTGCGCTCCCTTGAAAAATTGTAAATAATACCAGAAATACATAATATTGGATCAAAATACTTCTAAATAATGTTGTCGAATAGTTGTAGGTCATATTCATGCAAATGGTTTTCTCTAAAGCCAGAAGGTTTTATCAGAGGGGTCGCACTTTGACAACTTTTTTCTCCATTATATTGAGTTGATGAGGGGAGGTAGGATCCAAATACTACTATAAGCCATCATCAGCTCGCCAGCGAAAACCATTTATATTGCGTTTCCCTGGCGTGCCAATGATGGTCAATCATTTAATCTTTGAAAAGTTTTAGGGGATCTGGACCAGTATTGCTAAGAAACCCTATATGTTTTATTTTCAGGGAGTGGGTCAGGAGCGCCTGTCCCCATCCTCTGGATCAGCGCGTTATATTGTAATATCATCTACAAAATAATAATGTACCTCCATGTTGAACCAATATCCAACATTGTTCTATCCTTATATTATCGTGTGTTTTGCATGCAAAACTTGTTCTGTATCTAGCTAATTCAATTATTATGTAGAGCTGAAACGTTCGTTCATGAATTTCACGGCACTATTTTAAATATAAGGACTATAAATTTAGCAAGTATTTATATTTAACCAAAATATTTATCTGTAATTGAATCTTGTGTAAAAACAGCAACATAGTCAAAGCAGTCAGACATTGACCTGTCAGAGACTTGTCTCACAGTTGTCAGCAGTTCTAAAATAGGACTGTTTGGAATAATATTTCTATAAAAGGTAGACACGTAATCTGATAGCTCTGTAGTTGAAGGAAATCGAACTTTAGATAGACAGAAAATGCCCTACATATTATATGCTATTACTGGAAATGACAAGTTAGTATTGTGTTAGTTTTGAAGAAAATTTAAATTAACTGGATAACTTGTTGGCGATTCCTCTTACAGTCATAAAGGACTTAAGCATGCATAGTACCAGGTAACTAATGCGGTAATTTGTTTATGCATATACATGTATTACTAAGTAAATGTCAAGCTTCATGTGCATGGGGGAATGTTCAGGATTATTCCTGTTTTATGATGTTGAGGTTGATTTCCGTAGAAAGTCTGCCTCAAAATACTAAAAAAGCTAGAATACAATAATTATTATTGTTTCTATGATTTGTTTTCAAATTATCTTAGACATTTAACAACTAAAACTAGAAATTATTGATTCACATGTTCAGGAAATACTACGAGTTCTAAGCATTAAATTTTTTAAGGTCTAAATTATAGAATGCTTGAGCTTTCACGTATGCATATCTTTAATGTATTTTCAAACCGCTTTATTTTTTTTCTCAATGACCACCAATATTGTGATATTGTAACAGGCAATGAAACCATTACGCATTATGCTTATAATTAATTATCGTGCATTTATAAAGGAATCTTAGTGCACTAACAAAGAACCTAAGTTTTCTTAAGACATATGTGACCAGCCATGAGATTTTGGGTCCAAATGAGGTACCTTGTCGAAATTGAGATATTGTTATTTTCTGATACCGTTATGTCTCTGGAGTATACATGTGAAATTTCAGATCGATATCTTCAGCGGTTTCTGAGAAATAGGCAATAGTTCATAGGTCCCTACGTCATGGAATTGTATATAAAGTGTTTGCGACGTCAACGTTAATTTTCTGATTGACAACTTGGCGAGTTTATTTCAGGATGTTTGAAACGAATTGATAATTCTTTTGGGAAAGTTCATTTAACTTCAGATTTTCTCGATAAGAACATTTTGGGATCATAACGTGAGCGGATAAATCGTCAACATTATTTCTTTAGAAATATAAATTTATTTCGTTATATATACGGCTTATTTCTTTAAAGTTCGAATACTTAAGATTAAGTATTTTTCCAGGGTTCGAAAATTTTGAAATTAAAATTCAGATAATATTGCTACAGTATGAAATGTAAGAAAGTCGTCTTTATCATGATGAAAATGGGATTTATGCAAATCAGAAAGTTGAGGATTAAAATGTTTAAAATTGGTGATCAGATATGATTCCGCGCATCGTGGTTTAATCTATCTACTCATTTCTCTTTTCTTTTTCATTATAACCATCGCTAATTCATTTGTAGAAAGAGGAGTGAAAGTAGCATCAGCAGCAGTGGTGCAAGTAGTAGTAGTTATAAAATACTAAGGTCAGTTTACACTCTCAATGGTGTGTCGCATGCGGCAGTCACCCAGTCAAGAGCTGATCCCGAACCCATCACGCGATATTCAATTCGTAAAAATCGGGCACCGATTAATTAGTAGTCTCTTCTAGTCAAAAATGGTGTTAGATCTCTCATACCAATACAGATGCATTGGTTCACTTAAAAAAAATCAAGGCACATTTTAAGTTTACTCTGTCTCGGTCTTCATTTGCGCAAATGCTGATCAATCTTTTCGCCGATTGTGCATACCTTCCAGTGAAACAGACTTTTGAATTTTGAAGGCAGTCAAAATTGAAATAGTGTAGGCCGCTGTGTAATTCCGTGTGCATTTTTTGGTAAAAGTGTCAAACATACATTTTCAATTAGAAAAATGTATCCTGTATAAGAAAAAAGATGTTTACAATTTTTCTTTGGCGTTTTAATGTCACAGTGACGTCACAAAGTGACCTACCCATTTTAGCTTATTTAAGGCTTGAAAGTGGAGTGTTATGAATTCCAGCAGGCATAAACATGAACTGTTCGATCAGTTGTGGTAATTTTACTGGCGACATCTTGAATTCGGAGCATAGACCCTGATTGTGTATTTTAAAGAGGTTACATTAACTTCAAAATAATGTCTGTGCACGGAAAAGTGACGTCAGTACCAAATTTAAAATTCTGCGATAGTGAAAGCTCAAATAGCTAGACCCTCCTCTCCACACAGCAGGGAAAATATTGTTCACTATAATGTTCTGAAACAATATTAAATAAGATGCAAAATGGCATACGTTAGCTCTTTGACCTATATTTTGGCAGGCATGTTAACTACGTTACCCTATTATAGTTTCAAATCCTATTTTTCAAATACCAAGTTATACCTAACTATTATTTTTCAACAATCTGTTTGCATTAAAACATTTTTAAATGAAGGGAACAGCTGGTATGCATTTATACAATACACCTCTTTGATGTTACAGTTATATATGTTACTTTAAATGTATAACTATGTAATGCATTACTGTCACTAGACTTTGGACGACCAAAATACCTTCTAGGGGAGACTTGTACACGATAACTTTCTAAAACCACATTCTAAAAGCCACAAATTAATGTATGTTAACTCTTTAGCGGCTGGGGCGATACCACGCAATAGCAAAATTCTCTACGTTACTGTAAAATAATTGGAAATCTTAGCTAATTACTCCTTATTCTTACATGACAATATAACCTTTTAACTGTAATCAAATGACTAGCAATATGATGTTATCAAAGTAGAAGGATCTGTTATTACTGTGACTTTTACGTTACTTTTTTTAAATTCATTTTTAAATTACAAAGTAACACTATTAAAGTTTACACTGCTAGTAGGACATGCATTGCCATTAAACTGCCATTAATTGTCATTAAAGGAAAATACCAACAACGCATGGATGAGTAAAAGAATAAAATTTGACTTTTATTCACATACAACGATTTTTTTAATGTCTGTGCGATTTATTAAATAGGTAAACAGCATTTTATTTTCTCAAATTTTTATTTAATGATATGTTTTATCTCACTGACATTGATATATTTGCCTCTTTTATACGTGAAATGATATATAAAGGCACAATTAAAGTCATTACACCTATCAGAAGAAATGCTAGATGCTCCTCAGGAAAATGATTGCTGTTGTTTCGCTACATTAATATGTTAACTTATTGTGTAGTTTATAAACATTGTTATGTTATATTGTATCATATTTTAGAGACCACAATAATATTAAGCATGGAATAGCTTAGAAGGATTTATCACATATTGTTTAAGTCAGCTATTAATTACAACTACTATGCTGATACCATTAAGGAATAAAAGCGTTTTCAGAATTTGTGATTGTAGGTCAATTCAAGCATATATCAAAATCAGGAATTGAGAATTTTAAGCGGTACTTTATCTGTGTCTTTTGAAAAAAACAACTGATGATTAAAAAACTTAACGATTTTTGCCCAAAGGTATGATTCCTATGGTTAAAACTGCTTTATATCAGAACGATATCCAGTTTGGCGACAAAAGAATACCATTTAAGATGGCAAATTGCATAACAAGAGAATTTTAAGGACAATATTGCACTTATCATCTGTTCTGTCTGGTTCGAAATTATTGTGAAGCATTCAATCAGAACAATATTCGTTCTAATGGTTCATTTTAGTCATACATTCGAAAGATATATGTTTATCACTTAGAAAAGCCCCAGGTATTGTTAGTATTAATGTATATCTTAGCCATTGCTAAAATTACTGCATCACAACAAATTATTGCTTTTAATTAACTATTTTTTATCATTATTCTATCAATTAGACCCATTAGTCTTACAGTGGAATTTTGTTGCATATCAATCGTGAAAATTATCGTTGATACAAAATTGAAGCCTAATAATAATCTTTGCATAGTTCAAATCAAACAAAATAGATGTACTAGTAACGAAAGAACAGATCAAAGATATAAGCCCTTTTGATTTTGGTACTTGTCCCAGCGTTGAGCAATGAAGGCTCAGGTGAGCCTGTGCATATGTGTAGGTAGACTTGCCAGAGCCTTCACTGCTAGTATACACAAAGTGGTATGGTGGTTGATGACCAAATTTCAGAACGCTAGCCCCTCTGCATCATCAAGCGTGCTAGTCCAAATACAAATGTAGTTAATTAGGAACTACAGTAAAAGTGTCTAAAAATATTTTTCATCTAAAAGCAACGTGATTTATACTTGCGCTACTGTCAAAGAACATATGTGAAATAAAGCATTTCAACATTTCGTAAACTATACCATACACATAATTACACAATTGACAATAAGACACTGCTAAATCAACCTCTGAGATTTATAATGATATCCTGTACATTTAAATGAAATGAGTTCTTTTAGAAGTAACTGAATAAAAGTATACATGGCAAATTAGGTATTCATAAGTTCATGCACATTTTTTAAACTTTGCATGTGCGACTATCATTGGTGACAATGTTGATACTAAGAAGATTGTCATCTTGATGCTGAACAGTTAGCATTGTGTATGATCCTTTTGAATCTATGTCCTTGCAAGTTAACAACTCATTCTAATCTTAAGTAAACATATACACATTGTTATTAATGATTACATTTATCATGTTTGCGAGGTTCCTGTACTGTTTTGCCAACGTTCGGTTTAGTGTAAATTATCATCAGGTATATAAACATTTATTGCTTAAACTAAATCAGATCTAATCTCTTGACTACATTTTTAATATTTCACATTTCTATCCAGCATTCTAAAAAACATTGTAAAATCTACTTTACAATAGCTTGAATTTCACCTGTTAACATTTGGCCGGACACAATTTTAGCTGAAAAGTCTTTATCGAATTGGTATCGTAGTAACAGCTGGCATATTTCCTTGTATATGACCATATCTAATGTGGCCTTACAGTAAAGCTCACCAATATAACCAACTTTCTCTATTTCCAGGGAAATACATGTTCTTTAGATATATTTATGGTTGAGCAAAGTGATCCAAGGTTCTAACTCAAATTGATGGACAGTTTTGTTGATTGCACAACGAAAGCTATACTGTATATAAACTAAAATTGATTTCAAAGCTTCTGTAATGCGTTGCAATATGCATACACAGTTATATTTCAGGATACAAATTGATTTTTAGACAGTCACTTTAAACAATAACTTATTACAGACACTTTAAATAACTGAATAGAAGTAGCTCAATTAAACTTAGAATTCTTCAGAAAAATATTACAAAAGTCTAAACTTAACATAATATATTAGCTTTTCTGGATCAATTATATATCGTCTTTGTTAACATTTTGGATAAACATATGGCAATATAATATATTTTGTACAGTTATATTATGTTATTTTAACAATTTGACAGAAAATTGAAATACATCCTTCTAAGTGCTTTTACTTGAGGGCTATTATTTCCTTTGTTTATGAATTTTAAAAATCTATAATCTTGGGTAAATAATTTCTTTGTAGATGTAAAAAGTTGATATATATACCATTTTGCAAATGTAAAAGTGCATGGATAATAAGTAGGAACTTAAATGCAAACTGATAAATCCTTTTTTTCAGACAGACTGGTATATTGATATTTATTTAACAAGCACAGTCAGTTTTGAGATGAAATAAAGTATCCTATGACGTATAATATACGAATAAAGCAATGAATATGCAGTCTTGAATGTTGTAATATACGTTACATAATGCCATACAAACAAAAACAAAACTAATATTTTACACTGGAAACGAAGTTAAGCATGGCTTTTCACTCTTGCTTATCAGCAGAATGTTCGTATTTGGTGTTTAAAGATTTTCCAATTGAATCTAATGCTGAATTAAAGAAATAACTTTTTGTTCAAGGTCATCATATTTAACAGTTTATAACTCTTTAAGTATTTGTGATACAAACAAACCGTTTGCAACTATATAATGGTCCATCTATATTTGTCTTTAGGAATATGTATTTAAAACCAGAAAGTTAACTGGAAAGCTTATCAAAGAAAATTATTTAACAGAATTACAGTGATTTTAAATGGAGTAGCTTAAAATGTAACATAAATAACATTATAATGGGCCCATATAACTTTTATAAACATGACTATATGTAAGGAATAAAAAGTTATTGTATTATACGTGAATGTTTGTCCAATTTAAATAATTCAAGTATTACTTGAACAACCTTGATTATACTTATTTTGTTTAAAAATTTAGGATAACGTAGATAACACGCTGTAGCAGCTGAATGCCTCAGCCATCAGAGAGCTAACTTGTTTCAAAAAGCTAAGTCAGGAACATACAGTTATGCTAAGATCCGATTTTAGTCGCAAGGCACACACGATTTTCCAGAATTATTTTTCGTTGTACGCAATGTGTTTTTCCAGCACATTGACGTCAAATCGACGTCAATTTCATGTAAAATTGAAGTCCATATTGAATCAAATTTTCATTTTTGTATTTCTATAGACGTTTTTAACCATTTCAATGCAACAAACATAAAAAAGAAGATAATTTTAGGTGTGTAAATAACCCCACTACATATAAGATCTTTGATGCAAGTCAAAAGACGGTACCCCATTTTGTGACGTCACTGTGACGTTAATACTGCAAGAAAAAATTGTAAACATCTTTTTCCTTACACTTCATATATTTCTCTAGTTGAAAATCGAAAAGAATCACTTTTACCAAAATATGCACACGGGAGCCCAAATTTCGACACAGGGGCCTACACTAAAACGGCGAGACATCTCGTATATTTGGTGTTATCAAATTCTATATTTTCAAGGAAGAAGAAATACATGTAACATGCTGCGTAGCTTAAAACAAAAGCACAGAAAAGTGTGGACGAGCTCCCACAAAATGTACCAAGTTGGCGTTCGATATAAAAACGTGACGAAATTATATCTTCCCCTTTTGCTAGATGCATCGGGCCAAAGAGATTCATGTGGATGTGCCAGTCCTCACTAATATATCTTTGCAATACAAACTGTTTGGAATCAGGTTAAGACCAATGGATACACAAAGCCCTATATCTTATTTCTCAAAGAAAATATTTACAGTTAATACTCATTGGAAGCGGCTCTTTCTCTTTACCCTTAGCAGATTAATGAAACGACCCAAAACATTTTGTGATCCGGCACGTGATGAGTACTCACAACTTACATTTTTTCGTGAAATATACAGAAAGCGCTTCAACAATCTTTAAGCCTATTTGACGTCGAACTCCGACATTATTCAAATGTTGTTCACTGATATTTGATAGGATCACATGTTAAAATTTTCAAATTACAGCCGTAGAAGTTGTGAACAGTGTAGACTATGAATCGGCATCTAATATGTCGAGGTACAATTAGATCTACTGGCCGGGAATACATGTACTTACCCGAATAATTTCGGTTGCATATTTATACATGTATGGGTATCAGCTATAACCACAATTAACATCAATCAGCCTGCGCCCATGTACATACCGAAATTACAATTAATTAAACACATATCACATCTAAATGGATCCAACTCTAAACTTCGGAATTATTGAAGAATATCAATACAATGTAACAGTCTAGATCAGATGATAGATAAAAATTGGAATGCACCTGGCTTAAACGCTACAGAACACGAGACTGTACAAAAGGTTGGAGATTTTACACAGTTTATAAAATTTCGGTACTTGGCTCGTATGCGTTATAATCAGTATATGCATACATGTAACTACGCTTCGACCACGACCTCTAAATGACCCTCGATTCATTCAATACATTTACCGTAACAGTCACGCCTCAAAGCGTTTTGTGGATGTATAGCTACCTAGTTGGGCTAGAAGTGTAGTGTTTGGCTTGAACCTTGATTTACATGTACTTCCGTACTTTGTAGATTATAGCAGAACAGGCGCTGGCTGCGCTTTAGAACAAGCTCGTCTGAGTCTTTGCTGTTGGCAAATGCGGTAAGTGATAAGCTGGCATAGTTAAAAAGTGGCTCAAACCCCACGGTAAACACAAAACGGACAGCCCGAAAGTCGAGTCTGAATATACGGAGTTACATGTAATAAGAGAGAATTTCTAAATTTCGTGCAAAAATAGCATACGTGCACCACAGATTAAGCAGACTAGCGTTTGCCACGCTGATAAAATACAATTGTTACATGAAGCTTGCACCGAACAGTCAGCGCATCAGATTTGTAGCCCTATTAGCACACACGGAGCAGTCAGAACATCAGACTAGTAGCCCAAATATTGATATTGATATTTGTCTTCATACATATTCGCCACTTCGTGCCGTCGCAGTTTAAACAGTGTATTTCCAGAATTTTTGTGAAAATTACCATGGAAATGTTATCACAAATTTACGGGGATGGAAGTCAAATATAAAATAGCAATATACAATAAAATATTAAAATAATTATAATTTTGGTTCGCAAGTAGATCCCACTTAAAGTGAACATACATTTTAAAACATCACGATTCCTATTGGCGCTAAGTTAACGTCACCAAAAAAAATGCCATTTAAATTTGTTGTCGTGTTTAAATGACTACCATACAAAAACAACGGACACCAAGAAGCTACAATAAAATTGTATATTGCGTAAATCAATTTGCGTTCTTTTGGTACATTTTTCACGGTTGTAGCTTCTATTGTTTTGCGACAATAATTTTTGCCAAAAATCTGGAAATACATTGATTTAAACGACAACGTTACAAGATGACTGTCCCTCAAAGTATAACGCGCGCGTATTGCATACACTGAAACGAGGATCGTATGCCACATCAACAATAAGTAGGATGGAACTTTCCGTTTGTAGTGTGTCGTCTAAACACAACAGACAACAAAACAGTTCACATGCTGTACGACAACATTGGGGACAAAAGATACTGAAACGGACATACATTTTTGCGCATACAATTTGCGTTCGAAATGGATTTGATCTCGTTGTTTTATAAAATGTATTATAATATCAGGCCTGGTCTTGGTCTACAGTATGTGCTTGTGATATTTCCTGATCATACTCGCTTGTTTTTCTGGTCTTTAGTAGAAAAAGAACATGAATGCACTACGGCCGACATGGAAAGTGTCCGGGAGAGACGGTGTCTTTTTGTTTTTGTTGTTGTTTAAATACATGCTTGTACTCCTCAAACTCCAACGTTATGAGATAACTATTTAGACAGTCGCACGTATAAATATTCCAATCCATAATTAAATATTTCTTTGCGAAGAAATCGTAAAATATTTGCACCTCTTGGGCTTTTAACGATGTCAACAAATGACGTTTAGCGACGTACAAATTGCGCAACAAAGTGCAGCTGCGCAAATTACGTCACTTTTGCAGCGCGTTTTTTCCGACGTCACGTTTTACCGCATTTGGGCACAAAATGTCATGGCGCGTCACATATTGACATTTGAAGTATTTGAGGTATTTTAAAATTTAAATTGATGATGGGTTGGTGTCTGAGGCTTGTCTTTCGCTGGGTCCACCAAGGCTAAACTAGGGTATATCAATAGCTCTGGCTGACCGTGAATTAAGCCCTTTTGTCTTTTCTTCAGTATGGTGTGCTTTAATATTGTTTGAATCTTACCCTGTAGTGATACATCACATAAGTTAAAAAATCCTTTTAGCGAGTTAATCTTTTTGTGTTTTAACAACAGCTAGAATTATATATCTAAGTATATGTTTGGCTTTGGCTGTTGTTCGTTCTAAGGCGGTGATTCCGTTATTGTTTCTTAATAGTTTGTTTTTTCCTGTTTTGTGATATGGTATGTAATGTCATTTATAGTCTTGTAATCCTCTCGATGGATGAGGGAGTTGGCTGCTTTACTTTAATTGCAATTTATTGTATTTATGTGTGATACTTCGTTTATCTGTGTTCTGGATTCTTGTTTTAACAGCTGCAGAATCATGGGAGAACTTGATTTCGTCAGTAAAACATATCTAAGCCCCCCTTTCTTTCTGCAGCTGCTTATGCTGTGGCTTTGTTGTTTATTCATTGTGTGTTGATACTCCAATTGTTTGTGGGCGGTCTGTGTTTGGTAATTGAATTGTAATGCTCTACTTAGAATCCTTTCTAGTTTTGTAATCATCTCCCTGAGGAAGAGAGACCTAATTGCTTTACTTAAATTATGTTTGCTGTTGTTTTATCATTTAATAATCTGTGTCTCTCTCTTGCAGTGCAGTACATTGATCTGTGGCCTATGAATGTTCCATTTCTGGCCATGCTCACTCTATACCTGCCTAAATGATATGCTTAAATTTGGTGGGTTATCAGTTTTGACATTTGTTCACCGGCTTTGCCTCAGACAAAGACCTTTATCCCAATGTCCAGATCTTATCAAAATCAACTTGTTTGTTAAAAGGAAGTTTCTGTCAGTACTTGCACTTTTCGGTGACCTACAACAACAGACAGGCATAATAAGGTGCACACCTAAATGTCTCTGTTTCGGGTTGTTTGATACTCTTAGTTGAAGTACCATTGCGTTTATTGGGAGGCAATGTTAATTCGTTCCTTCTATTTGCTTAGTGGAAGTGCTAAGACAAATAAGGGGCTGGGAAAGGGCTGACCTCTTGGCTCTCGTTTGTGGTGTCTTCTGTGAGTTTGTCACTTTCCCATTGGTATCCTGGGTCAGGTGTGGTACTTGATTGTATCGATTCCTGATCTTTGCACCATTACTTACTTTTATTATATACAAAGTAATGAAATACAGGAAAATATGTATTAAATATAATGCATATTTTAAAAAAGCTGTATTTCACAGCCGTGAAAATATAAAAAGCTGTATTTTCACTGCAGTGAAAATATAAGTTGTATTTCACGGGTGAAATTGGATGTCCTCTGCTTTCTTCATTGACTTTCTTGAGCCCACTTCAGAATTTCAAACGACTGTAACTTTCTTATTAGTGGACAAAAATACAAAGTGTGGGTATTCATTTTCTTAGTTAGATCGCAAGGAATATTTTGGTAATAAATGTGTTGGGATTTGCTGAAATTTTCACGTTCTCTACTCCTGCTCCTATGGGTTTCAGTTTTGCCGACATTGAACGTTATGCAACGTCATCACTAAAATGACGTAATGTGCGAACGCGTATGACGTCATTTAGTGCAAAAAATCAGTCACGCTTAAAAGTGTATATAATAAAAAGAAAATTCAATTTTTTGGAATGAATATGCCATTTATTTCATCTCGTGAAGCGAGAAAATGTATATTTCATTCGTGGCTTCGCCACTCATGAAATATGTATTTTTCGCTTCACTCGATGAAATAAATGGCATATTCATTCCAAAAATTTGAATATCCTCTATATATTTGGAATATACTATTTACGCTGTGCAGCCATGTGACTGAATATAAATGGGCTTCACACCCAACAGTCGTTTCGAAACCTTGACATTGAACAGTTAAACGTTAAATATGAGATGAATATTCTGGACCTTTAGCTGATCTTGACAGTGTCATTCAGGACTTTAATTAACAGAAAAATAATTTTCTTATTTCTCAACCAAAGCATATGTTGTGGGTACTCAAATGAACCGCCTCAATAAGACGGTTCTTTTAAGCACCCAAAACATGACCTGAAAATTATGGGTAAGAAAATATTTACAATTTTACGCTGAACATTTTTGTTTATCTAAAGCGGTGGTCATTACATGTTTTGTCTTTTTAATGCTTGTTTCTTGAAGAGTATTAGTCCTGTTATGTCTTCTTTCTGCTTTACACACATTGTCATGTCTTAACCGTTCATTTAATCAGCCATCTTATGAGAATTTGAGTGTGAAATGAAATCTCAACAGAAACTTCTCACCTCCCAAACACAGGCTGAGGATGCAACTGAACACTAAAGCCAAACCATTGGCAACTAACTCCATTTGATTACTGCGCTTGTGTGTTCAAACAATGACATAACGTCAAGGGTTTGTCTTAGTTTGAATTTTAAGAGTCACAGTTACTATAAGTTCATTGCATTAAAGGTTCAAAAGTATATATTAAGGGTGCTCTCTTGACTCACACATCAATTCAGTGTTATCAAATGTAATAATATATGGTGGAATATTATGAAGTATTTTTCATTTAAAAAAAATGATTAAATAGGTTAGAAGTAGAGGAGCTTCCCCAGTAAGGAATCACTTGTGCAAACTTGCAACAAAATATACTTCAGAAGTTAGTAATATTTAGAAATCTAATAGCTTTTAATAAATACTATGAAGCTTGAAACGAAATTGTTTGTTAAAACCGGGTTAGAATGACCTTAAATGCTGGAACGTGTTCTTCAACAATGAAACATCAGATCACTACCTTTTGTCACATGATCAATTACCAAATTCATTACGGAACTGGGCTATTCTCAAGTTAGTCATTATTGAGGAAAGTGATTCTTTACCATTTGAACTGTATGGGTGTTATAAGTTGTTACTATTCTGTATATCAAAATCTTTTTAATATAAAGCTTGCTTGGGTAGTAAGAGGTATGATGGGTGCATTTCAAGATTACTGTTTTATATCAGTTTCAATTCACAAAGACACGAGTGCTAAAGTTTTATTTAATTTATTAAACGAGCTGAGGATTTTATATTTTTTTTTCGCAACAAGTTTAATAAATTCAGTAATACAAGAGCACTAATGTTAGATTCTATTATCACAAAACATCAAACTTAATTAAAAATCGCATTTTTGGCATGAAAACGTTCAAGATTTTTTACCCAACTTTATAATGACGTCATTTAGTAACGTTACAAAATTCATCGATTTTATTGCATGTCATTTTATCACTTCCAGACGTGACGTCTTGTGATGATTCAAGCATTATGTGATGCGTACCAAAATTCATGTTTGGTAGTTCATTATAACTCTGTTTACATTCGACATTGAATAGGGAAGACATTCTTCAGAGAAATGACATTTTATTTACCAGGCAGTTTTATTCTTAACTATGATTTGTCTTATTAAATATTCATGAAGTCTGTTTCTAAAACCGTCTTAATAGAACCTTAATTTCCAATTATATCTCTGATAATAAAGAAAACATATTGATGATTAGTATAATCACGATTACGAGAGACATTTCTGCAAGGCCAGCATATAAAAATAAACAACAAAATATTTGCATGGATGAGCTAGTTTTTTTCTAAAAGGGCGGAGCTGTGGCGATTGTCCTCGTATGCATAAAACTCGTTAATACTGAATAACTCTTCCATGTGGATTGTTACACAATATGCCTGCCAATAAGATTTAAGGCTAGGATTTCAAAATAATGATGTATTCAAATCCCTGAAGATTGTTTATATTTTAACCCAAAAAGTGCAACGATTCTCACGCCCTTTTAGCACCAGCTTAAGCAGTATTCTGCTTTCCATCAGAGCCCTATATTCCTAAAGGACCAGAATATGAAAATATATCAACACTATATTGATGCACGGGGAGAAGTTTTACCTACTCCATGCCGCACAACGACAGATGTTGTGACCTCTAAATAATCTGGAAAAAACGGATTCTTCAGAAATATAGAAAACCTACACTATTAGAAAACAGCAGACTCGGTTTTATTGAGTCTATTTATGAGAACTAATGGAAAGTGCAACACTTGTCACGCCCCCTAGCACCAGCTTCAGCAGTATTCTGCTTTCCATCAGAACCCGATGCAATACCACGTTCTTATGGTGCTGCATTTTATTTGGCTTTTAACTGTTTCCCAGCGTAACCAATATACAAAGGGTTAGAATATCTAGATTAATGCGGAGTGGCTCAACTTGAAGCATTCTCGACTTCAGGTCGAGTGGTTACTGGTACGAGCCTCTCCAGAGGCACTTTGTTGTGTCTTTAAGCATGGCAAATATCCCCTGTAAGGTACTGTTTTAAACCAGAAAACGTACCAACATGATGATAATTGTTGACTGGAAAGTGGGTCATCATTTCAAACAAAGTATCTAGAAATTGTGTTAGTGAAAAGCTATGCCCCTATCCTTATGTTTGTCCATACGGATGTTGCGCACCTTTTTGAACACGGGCCATAACTATGATGAAATGTTTGAAATTCATTTAAAAGGAAATCAGGTAATCCGCTTGTCATATATATGTTTTTATGTGTTTTCTAAGTTTCAAGACGTTATGCATCATCACAGGGAAACAATCTAATCAAATTAACACACTGTGATGAAACAAAGAAAATGGCTTATGGCACACATATAGTCAGCGCTAAAGAAAATATCAAGTTGAGCTACGATGGGCCCAGCCAAAGAAAAGCATCATGCACCAACTAACGGATTAAAGCATTGAGGCCGAGGTTTGGCCAACAGTCGTGCAGTTAAAGAGGAAAACCATAAATCAACGCGTATAGCTCAACAATGGTAAATATTTGGGACAATAACAATATAGGTCAACTACTGTTTCACCAGGAATCCTCATATGAAATGCAAAGACTCTAGCATGCACGGTTTATAAAGATGTAGGTATGAATGTGTGAATGATAGACGGAACAATGGAAGGGCATACAAGCTAAGCGCGATATTCCCCATCATCTATCCGCTCAACCTTTTCAAAGTTAGTCAGATATTTTTTGGAGAATTAAAATTAACCATTCACTGGGCATGACTCGCCGCATATCTTTCCAGTGTACATGAGAATAGTGCTTCAACATTTCCCACTGCGTTTTATTCAATATACAACATGTTTTAAAGCTTTGTAAGATATTGTCATGCTATTTATAGGAGGGTTTCAAACTTTGCAGGTACATAGATCACCTGATGTAAGGGGTACTGGACAACATTTTGTTTGACCTTGACCAAGGTCAAAAATGTATTTTCCTTTAAATGCGTATTCTCCTAAATCATTTGAAGTAGCCACTTTAAACTTTGTAGGTGCCTAGGCCATATGATGCGAAGGGTACTGGGCAACATTTTGTGTGAGCTTGATCCGAAGGTGTAAGTCATATAATGTGATTTCTTGTAAATGATTTTCCTCCTAAACCGTTGGATGTTTCAACTTCAAACTTTACAGGTACATAGATGGCATGATGTAGTGGGTACTGGGCAACATTTTTTGTGATCTTGACCCCAAAGTGAAGGCCAAAGGTAAAACAGAGGCTATTTGCGATGGTGTACCATCGACTGCTGCTCTAGTTTTGATTATGACTTATGCACATTTACAAAGACGGACATGTCTACACATATGCACCTGCTCTTCATTGGAAAGTCCTTTCTTATTAAACAAAAATTATATGCTATTCTATGAGTAGCAATACGTTCACATAACGATCTTAAAACTCTAAGGTAAAGCAAACTGGGTCATGTTCTGAGCCTAGTATTTGCTCGTATTGATTGCATCTATCCTAGGATACAGAACATGCTTACTCGTCTCTTATGCAACTGTCCTTACTGACTCGAAAATTGAAAAATAAGTACATTCCCTAATTTGCATTAATTAATCCACCAATGAATAGTTGGAATGTCTTTATTAAATATGGTAGTACAATATTTTCCATGCGTCCAGAGAGGCAAAATTATGAGCATAAAACTGTGAATATTTTCTTATCCATCGGTTTTGACATTTGTTTTGGGTGCTCAAAAGAACCGTCTCATTGAGACGGTTCTTTTGAGCACCCAGAACATATGCTTTGGTTCAGAAATATGAAAAATAATTTTGATTTGAACACGCACTTTTATCAAAAGGTCTGTGCCCTGTACTTGGTAATCATAGCATACGCAGTAACACGACAGCTTAATGAAACGACAAAGTGGAATTGAAAGTATTGAATCATTAACAAATAAAAGACAGGATATTAATTAAACATTCAATAATAATCTATTTTTCTGATTGAGAACTGTCTCCTCAGCATTTCCAGTGCAAGGATTGTACATCTATATGACCTTAAAGGTGAGGACGTGAGAAAACACATGTACAGTATTATATGACTTTTGGGGTACTGTAAAGTCGGCACCTCATAAATGCGTAATTAGGACTGGTCAACCTAAGACATAGGTGAAAGCCAAAAAGGAGGCGTGGTTTTATTCAAAAGTAACTGTATTATCTTGCTCAATTACCTCAGTATAGACACAAGACACATTATTTAGTTCTTAAAACGCCAGCAAAATAACTGCATCTGCAAATGTCTATTTAACATAAGCATAGAAGCAAACATTGTAGACCCAGATCAGACTGCTCCTACAGGAGCACTCTGATCTGGGTCCACACTCTTTGTCTATGATGCTTCAAATATTTTAGTGGACGACAAAAAGCATACATTATGTGATTATGCGTTTTAAGGGTTAATAAATGTGAATTCAGTGTGTATACGGTTAGGATTTTCATGAAATGCACGTACGTTTGCGCGGCCCAAACATCTTATTAAGTCTTTATCAAATTATGAATAGAACCTGATTTCCCTTCCTTAGCAGATGAAATAGCCGAAGCACGCCCAGATATGAGTATTAAAGTTGCCGCCTTTGCGGTAAGGGAATAGTCTATTAATATGAGCTAGAAATACAGAATTTTAGTGTATACGCTAAAATTATTTGGGATTCTTTGATTCTAATGAGATGCAAACAGTTGTAGTGATACACAGAATCAATCACTTACTGTAAACCATTTAATAATCGCGGCATCCAACTTTGGCGATTTTAAAATAGTAAGTGAGAATGATCAGGAAATACCACAATCACAACTAACTGCAGATAAACCCTTGGCATCGTAAGGAAGACACACACAACAATCACGAGACACCAGGAATACAAACAAAGCAAAGCAGCCAGCTCTCTCTTCACCATCGAGATGATTGCAAAACTAAAATGGACACAAAGTAACGCACAACAAAACAAAGAACAATTACAGAATCCCACAATGGGAATAACAATCAACAACGAATCAACAACACCTAGAACGGACAGCAGCCAAAGCCACATGGGGGGCTTAAGTGCATTTTACTGGTGCCAATTCTGCTGTTGTTAAAAACTGAACATACATGTATTGGCGTAGTTTAGTTTTGTCGGTTTCTCAATTTAATGCCCTTTAAAGGCATTTTCTATTCTGATATGAGCTACTTTTAAAGGAAAAATTATGCTCCTTATATTCTTCCCTTTAATGGTTGGTCCTTTTTTCGACGTTAAAACATATTCCACCATTCAAAAGTTGGTTTTTTCGATACCAATATATTTAGATTGAGTATCCATTAATTACTTCTGTAACTGAATTTGAAACCATATTTAGCGGTCTAATGTTTTGGCGATGTTTGGTTTTACCGCCGATTGCATCAAATATAAAGACACGCCAAATATAAGTGTTCTATAGTACCTTTTATGTTGAGGACGGACAGCAGCCGCTGTCGCATCCATTGCTGTCGGAGTTTGGGTTATAGTTTACCTTCGTACTCGTCTTCCTAGATTCTGTTTTTCATGGATCCTATAGATCACAATGACATAACCATTTGTACTGCACCAAAAAGTAAGGGAGTATGATCTTAAGAACGAGTGTAGTTTTGGGGCTGGTCACTATATAGGTGGGTACCATTAGAAAGTATATCGTTTCCCCCCAAATATTAGCTGAGCAGGGTAATAGAAGAGCTTTCATTGCGAGGCTTAAACGAAAGGGAGTAAACCATTGTAGGTGAAAACAGTTCAAAATCGATATTTAACGTCCCTTTCAATATGTTTTGCGCGTACATTGTATATATCTGTAATGCCTGAGTTCCCCACATAGGCTCTGCTAATCAAAATAAAAATAAAAAATGTTAACCATGGGTTAGGAAAGGGGATTCAATTTTTTACGTGACTGAGAGTTCCAGAATTGAAACTAGGGAAAATGGTCTGACACCAGCTTTTTGCATGTTATAACGCGCATTTTAATCCATGATAAGATTCTTGGAAAACCACATCGTTGTTGGGTATTTAGGTATCATTGTACCATATGGCACCGTAAGTGTGGATGCAATAGGTTTACATTTATGAGCATTAGAAACAAGTCGGGGCGTACTTTGGTCAACCCCAATTTTTGCTCTGCTGATACCTGGTCATGATTTATTTTACAGCTCCTGTAAGTTTCAGTTAATTCTATATTGTTTCCACTTTGGGAAAAGTATTTTTCCAGATCAGTGTACCTGGGCTGGAGCGGCAGGAAATTTGAAAAACAAAGTACGGTCTCCACAAACTCTAAAATATTTTTAGATAAAATCAATCTGGCGAAACCTGGGCTTCCACTGTTTATTTTGTTTCTCTTGAGTTTCTGAACAGGAATGAGTGTTGATTATTAATCAAGGAGATGTCCTGTAGAAATAACGAGTGTATTTTGAGCATTAAACTATATAGGAAACCCATTAGTACTGTGAATCATGTATCCTTTTCAACACTGATTACTGACCTGAAAAATGTCTGGACAAACAGTGTAGATCCCGATGAGATGGCTCGTATGAGCCATCTCATCTGGAAATACATTGTTTGCTTACTCTTTTTTACTTCTTTTTTCTTAATCTCAATATTTGCAGTTTTTTCATGACTTGTCAAACACCACTTTTCAACACAATGTATTCTAAGACTTCTAAAATTTAAACTTAGGGGTGTAATGCGTTTAGATATACTGTAAATTTGGAAACTTTGGCGAGGACTTATTTTCGCGAAACTTCGCATAAAAAAGCAGAGTTTCGTGAAAATAAAACCCTCTCGAAATGGCAAAATTACTCTGTCGTTTATCAAATTAGGAAAATGTTGCTTTTGTCGCGCGACTTTTTCACATCACTAATATGTCTTTTAATGATATTCGCGAAAATAAAATTCTTACGAAAATGTCCAAATCTACAGTATTGTTCTTGGTCATTCAAAAAGGTGTTTGTGCTTAAAACGATTCGTATTTAAAGAATGGTGAGGGTATTTTTCTACATTTTGAAAACGCCTTATCAAGACTGCGTCAGCCATTAAAGCATAAATATTCCAATTCACAATCTTTGAACATCATTTCAGCGCCTTTGCTTGGTCAAGAGCGAAATTCGATGGAGCTTTATACGGTGAATTTCTTCACAATAATTATTTTCATATCCGATATTGAACCATGACATGAGTTTCCAACAATGTGGTATGAGCGACCAATAAAGGCTCAGACCAGCCTGCGCACACGGGCAGTCTGATCAGAGCCTTTGCAAGTCGCTTGAGTAGTCTATAATTGTTAAGCTTCTGACAGAACACCATTTGGAGTTTATAAGCTTAAAAGGAGGCTGCAGAGGCTCGTCCGAGACTACAATTGTCAAAATGTCATATTGTTGGAAATCTCATGCCCCGGCTTATATTTTAAATAGCAAATAAATCCACAAACTTGTGTGCTCTTCAGATATGCTTTACGGCACATTATGTCTTACACACATAATTAGATGGGATTGCTAACAAGCGCTTCCAATCAACTTCTGACGTAAAGTTTTGATGGGTTGGTTGGTGCCTGATGACGATATTTGGCTGAGCTCACCGTGGCTTAACTTGAGGGTTTCTTAAGCTCGTACTATATGTGTGTCATGAGCCCTGCTCTTTGTATCATTATAGTGTGTTAATTTGATTAGATTCTTTCTGTGATGTAACATTGAAACATAATTAGGAAGCCTCCATACACGCTTTAAAGTGTGTGTGTGTGTGTGTGTGTGTGTGTGTGTGTGTGTGTGTGTTTAAACAACATTAGAATCTAGGCCGACGATTGGTACCAGTAAAATGCATTTAAGCCACCAGTGTCTAAGGCTGCTGTCCGTTCTAATGTGATGGTTACGTTGTTGTTGATTTAGTGTTTATTGTTGCTCTTATTGCTTGTGGGTGTACTGTGTTTGGTCCTTGTTTTGTTATTCAGTATTTTGTGTCCGTCTAGTTTTGCAATCCTTGTGATGGGTAGAGAGAACTGGTTGATTTACTTCAACTGGTTGTCTGATATCTTGTGACAGTCAGTGATATGTGGCTCTTCCTCACGGTGCTGTGGGTTGGTCTGCGGTATGTGATTGTGGTATTTTCTGGCCATACTCACTTGCTTATTTCTAGTTCATCTCTAGATTCTAACCAGTCAATAAGTTTATTTTTTCTAGATACAGCATTGCATTGTCCGCTTGAGGCCATATTTTAGCTTGATCGATTGCTCTTGTGATATGCAACTCCATCCTAGTGTTCGCCAGTTCATGCTTGGACGACAAGTGGGGCACTTCATATGTTGTAAATGTGGGACATTGCCACAAGTTGTGGATCAGTTCAAAGTTCCAGGGGTGAGAATAAAAAATAGTAAGTGAGTATAATCAGGAAATACCACAATCACAAACCGTAGACAAACCCGTGGTACCGCAAGGAAGAGCCACATACCAATCAAGATACAGCAGAAAGACAAACAAGGCAAAGCAACCAGCTCTCTTCTCCCCATCAAGATGGTTGCAAAACTAGAATGGGCACAAAGTAACTCACAATAAAACAAAGAACAATTACAGAATCCCATAATGGGAGCAACGATCAACAACGAATCAATAACAACAGAACCTCAGCCTTAGAATGGACAGCAGCCTAATCCAATGGGGGGCTCAACTGCATTTTACTGGTACCAAAGCTTTACCCTAGATTCTGTTATTGTAAAAGCACAAAACATGTTACGTTTGCATTGCGGCTTACTAACTATAGCAATATATCATCATAGAGAAACAATCTAGTCAAACACAATATTATGAAACAAAGAAAAAGTTCAAGACTCACAGATAGTCAGAGCTAAAGAAACCCTTAAGTTGAGCCATACTGGGCCCAGCCAAAGACAAGCACCAGGCACCAACCCACTTATCAAAACTTTACGTAAGAGCCGCCAATGAGTCTGAGGCTTGACACACTATCGTGCATTTAAAAAGGAAACCGTCATTGAGTTTACAACCAGACTCGCATATTGTCGCATGGTATCAATGTTATATCCAATTTTTTTAACGTTTGATTATCTTTTTGAATTGATCACAAAAATTGGGTTTTCCAACAATTCTTTTGACTTTATAAACTAAAACACCGTAACAATAGGCTCTGATAGTTTTAAAACCAATATTGTATGTGTGGGAGACTTTTAAAAAAAATTGTCAAATTTGATGATATCTATAACCTTGTTGTTATAACTCAGCAGTCAACATTAGGCTTCTGTTGTTGAAATCACCAATATTAGAACACACTCTCGCAAAAGTAATATTTATTATAAATCTTAGATGGAACTAAGTCATTCGCTATGGACAAGTCCAAAAACGGGGCTTCAGTATCAGAAGAATCAGTCTTATTTAACCGAAGTTCAGTGGGATATATCTGACCTACCATTTGTTTGAAATAAGGATTATCAATATTTAGTATTCATCTTACTATCTTGTGTGGAGTTAAAAGCTTCGATAATATCAGTTTGACAACATGAAGTCTCACTCATAATAAAACAAAACCAAAACTGCACCAAGAGGAGCACAATTAGTAACCAAAATATATAGATGGTCTTACATGAGTGCTCATGTTTTATTGAATTTATAAAATCAAAAGAATTGTTGGAAAAACTAATTTTAGTGTTCAATTAAAAGCCATAATTTTACGTTATTAAGCAAGTTGGCTATATCATGGGTATCAAGCGATAGTCTAAATGTCTGGTTGTAAACCCAATCACGGTTTATAGCTAATGGGTTTCTCCTTTATTGCACGACTGTGGGTCAGACCTCAGACTCAATGACGGCCCAGGCGTGAGGCTTTAATTGGTTGCTTGGTGTCTCATGACTATCTTTGGCTGGGCCCATCGAGGCTCAACTTAGGTTTTCTTATGCTCAGACTATCTGTGAGTCATGAGCCCTTTTCTTTGTACCATCATGGTGTATTAATTTGATTAGAGTTTTAGTCGCTTAGGGTGCTGTCCATTCTAGGCCGATGGCTCTGTTGTTGTTGATACATTGTTAATTGTTGCTCCCATCGTTTGTGGGGGTTCGGTGTTTGGTCACGGTTTTGTTATTCAGTACTTTGTGTCCTTCTGGTTTTCCCATCACCTTGATGGAGAAGAAAGAGCTGGTTGCCTTGCTTTAATTGTCTTCCTGGTGTCTTGTGACAGTCAGTGTTTTGTGGCTCTTCCACACGGTGCCGTGGGTTGGTCTGCAGTGTGTGCTTGTGGTATTTCATGATCACAATCACTCCCCTTTTTTGGCATCCAGCCCTATCAGTTTTACGACACAGATGAATAGGACAGGCGACATCAACGATGTAAAAAAATCGAAGTTTTTACCCTGTATGCGAATACGAATATGACCGATACTCGGATTGTCCGTCCAATATGCACTGTTATTTGAAGCCGCGTCGGTCTGACTTCGAGTCCTAGTGGTTAGCGTGTCAGACTTTGGAACCACAGGACCAGGGTCGATTTTTTCTTCTTGCGCCTTGTAATGCAAAATTACTTCACACAAGTAACGACGAATTATATAAATGACAAAAAATACACTCCTTAACGCTTTATATTGAATCATCCTCGAATTTGTGGGGGTGGGGTTAAATTTGGCCCTCCTGAAAGATAATTAGTCTGGTGACCCCCAAATGTTATCTTTTTTTCTAAAATGTCAAATAAAAGTCCATGAAATAAAAACAAAAATAAGACTTAATGTCAGATTTTTTATGTATAATTTACTCTAAAAATCGAAATCCTTTTTGAGGGGAATTACAAAAATATCATGCATTATCTTGAAACGGCTTGGGAAAACAATTTTTTTTTACATTTTCTAGAAAGCTTGTGGTCATGGGCAATAATTAAAATAAAGAAGTTGCATGGCGATTATAAATATTGTATCTTAATACTTAGGACTTGTTGTGTAGGTTTTTTTTCCAGAAATTTATAAAATGCTGAAAACTTCCATGTGAGATTATGAAAAATTTAGCGTGGTGACATATCCTTTTATTTTATTAATTGACGGTCCAGACATAATAAATATATGCAAAGAATAAAAAAGAATTTAATGTGGGAAGTATAACATTTACCTGCCCTTAAGCTTAAATGGACATGCAACTATAAACGAACTTTTCTAGAAAAGGACTTGAAAGCGCGAGAAAAAGACGGAGCTCACCATAAACCTAAAGGGCAATGTACGGAAGCGTATATGCGCCACCACTTGCTACTTAAATCCGTCAGAAAAAGACTGTTTTCTGGCGAAAATGTCAGATATAAGTGGATTTGATGCGATAATATTTAGAATGTTAAAACATATTGCGTTAAGATAGTAATTTTTATTTCAATTGTCAATCTTTTGTCGACAAACCAATTAAAAAAATAGCATGCAAATTTTATTGTCTTGTCTGGCAAATTATTATCTCATTTCGCCAAATAAGTATTTGGCTCTTCGCAAAAAAGATATTGCTATAAAGGAGTCGTAGCAATATGTTTGCGTTTAGCTTAAAACTATTGCTTTTCGTTAGAACATTTTGCATCTTGACAGTATTAATTCCTGCAATAAGAAGAAATAAGAAGCGAGCTGTATAAATGTTTAGCTGAGCCTGATGAGTATGTTGTGTTGATAAATTTATTTTTGGCACTTCGAATTTTTTTAAAACTTTTAACAAAATTAATGCTATTTATCAAAGATATATACATAATTATGACGCGATCACAAAATATTTTATTTTTGATAACATAATTATCGCGTGTCGTTTTTAAATATGTTTCGTGCCATATAAATAAATAGCAGTGCTAATGATTTTGAAGGCTTGCTTCTATTTATCTCATTTTTGCCAATAAATATATTGACATTATAACGGAGAAAACGCAGGTGATAGTTGTTTTCACATTTTGCCCGTTCAATATTGTGATATAAAACGATAGAAGATGAATGTTTAAAATACTATGTTGAAGCGATCAAGCAATTGTAGAAACTATTTTCCTGATTTAGATCTGATCAAGCAATTGTTGAAATTATGTCTTTTAAATAATAAAATTACTTGAAAATCAATAATTTCAAAGATCATACAGAGTTGTTCCTTGCATTCTCATATATACATCAGTACTAGCATAAACAGCGGACCAGGTCTGGATAATAAAGGGGCAGTGTCGTGTCTATTAGGTCTGCCCTGTTTGCGATCAGTCGGAGAAAATTTAGGGAAGATTATATTTGCCTTATTTGGTATTGTACTTGACTGTATCGATTCCTTTCTTACTTTAATATATGAAATCTCACAACACTCCTAGGCCTTCATCTATTATACTTTCGATATAAAAATTGAGCCAGTGCATGAGATTTCCAACAATGTGGTATGTACGACCAGCAAAGCCTCAGATCAGGCATACGCGCAGTCTGATCAGAGCCTTTGCTAGTCGCTTGAGTATTCTATGATTGTTAAGCTACTGACTGAACACCATTTGGAGTTTCTAAGCTTAAAAGGAGGCTGCAGAAGATCGTCGGAGTCTACACTTGTCAAAATGTCAAATTGTTGGAAATCTCATGCCGCGGCTCAAATAAGCTCGGAATTATACTGCACTGTAATGAACCAGCTAACTTCTTCAGAAAGTACTTGAGAGAATATGGCTAGTAAACGACAAATCACACACTACAGCCTTGAACACTAACAGCCACATGCACTTAAGAAGAAAGGTAAGGTAAAGCCAAACAAGATACATGTACATGTAATTGCAATACTAGAAAGGACACTAAATACTGCACAACAAAAAAAGGACCAACATCAAGAACCCCACAAACAATGGCAGTCCTACGAACAGTGAGCTAACAACAACAGAATCAACGGGCAGCAGCCAGCTTCACAAAACTTAAAAATGTAAAGATTAGCGGATATTGTTTGCTTTATAACCGTTTACAAGATATATACTTGTGAAATATGAGAGTCAATCATTGGTCGAAATCGTGTTGTCTGAGAAACACATGATTAGATAAATCCTACATATGCATGTTGTCTGTGAGATCACTTTGCTAATTAATACTAGTTAATATTGGTTGTGAGGGAGCGCAGTGGCTCAGTGGTAGAGTGCTTGACTCGAGACCGAAGGGCCGCGGGTTCGAGCCTCACCGGCGTCACTGCGTTGTGGTCCTTGAGCAGGACACATTTATCCTAGCTTAGTACTGGTTCAACCCAGGAAGTCCCGTCCCGCATAACTGAAAGATTGTTGAGTGGACGTAAAGAAACAAATCAAACAAAAACAAAAAAATATTGGTTGTGTAAGTGCTATAACTTTTAATATTCGAATATATCCTACTTTTTGCGAACAGTACATAAACTAGCCTGTCCTCGATGTCCCTGTGGCACTCTTGCGTGTAATCACAAGTTAACGTCGTTATAGCATATAAGTAAGTTGTGCTTCTAACAAAGTAAGGAAGAAAGCGAAAATCAGGAATCGATGCAATCAAATGCCAAATGTAGGGCTTAAACCGGTCTAACGGCGCCAACCTCACCCTTAAGGCTTTATTATAGAGTTAAGGTAATCAGTTTAACGTAGGAGCATTGTCTTGGTTTCCTTTAGCTTTGACACCAAAATTCAAATGTGTTTTGCAGGGGGGGGGGGGGCTTTGGCATGGTAGGACCAATACCTCTGATGCTGAGGCCTTGTTTTACCTTGGACTGCATTTTACCATTTCTAGTGGGGCTGTTTCTGCCAGGGTTTGCGATGGACGTGACGATTTTAATTTTGAAATTGTCAATTTCCCATTTTTAGATGATGATGTTCCTCACTCTGTATCCGGTGCGGTTTGTGTTTCTCAGAATGTCCAGTTTGCTGGGGCATCTGACTGTGTTGTTGATTTCTGTTTGCTTATCTTCTTAAACAAGGGTATCCGTACCATAAACTTTGCAAAACCTTTTTTCTAAATTTTACTCCCGATACTGTGGTTTGGTGTCTGATTCGATGTTGGGCTTGGATCTCTTTTGACCTAGGGATTTTCGTTTTATGGCGACTTAGTGTATAAATTAAAGAAAATCGTTGGCGTTATCTATAGATGAAATGGTTGGTGCCTGATGCTTTGTCTTTTGTCAGGCCCTCCGGCTTTTAACTGTTGGATTGCTTTTGCTTAGGTATTAGGTTGTATGTTCTGTTAAGTCCTTATCTTTGATTTATCTCCATTTTGTATCATGA
This sequence comes from Loripinus fragilis, assembly GCA_964019695.1. Lineage (NCBI taxonomy): Eukaryota > Metazoa > Mollusca > Bivalvia > Lucinida > Lucinidae > Loripinus > Loripinus fragilis. Next base: position 54,772,889 of record OZ026526.1, on the reverse strand, counting down.
TTTATATGTACTAGGGGATGATTCATTGATAAATTATGAATCTTTAATGCAAACCAAACATCCACGTGTCTTGATCTACATCAGAATTAAGGGGTGGGGTTGGTACCGTGAAACTATTTTAAGCCCTCCAGTAGTTTTCTAATTACCGTTCCAAGGCGGTGCTTCTTTTGTGGATATTATTTTTTTGTCTTTGTCATACTGCCATGTCTGTTTTCTGCAGCCTTGTGGTCACCTGTTGGTAAAGGGTTGACTTCTTGGTTCCTTTGTATGTAATGTTTTCTTGGTTTGTCACTTTCACTTATGATGTCCTGGACTCCTAATTTTACAAGTTTTTTTTTCCTAATCACTCTCTATAAGTCGTATTCTTACACACTACCTGATGAATTATTGAATAACAAATTTTCCAATCGACAACAGTCTCTGTATTATCCTGTTACCCACAGTCCTCATACAGCACAACACCCAGAGGTCCTGTAAAACTGCAAGAAATTTCAGTTTGCTCATGTCCGTTGAACATGCCCTACAGTTTAGTGCAGAAAAGGTTACACAGTAAATGTGAAGGTAAATTCGTGATAGGTTTTGGAGTCTACTAAGTTAGATATGGTAGGTTTGGTGGGAAGGGATGGTTATATGTTTAAGATAATCTATCATACCCCTACTTATTCCACTCTATCAACCGTTATCTATTACACTCATTCAATCTGTCTACCACAAATAGTCGGTTCAAAAGCTCCGTGGAGCTTATGTTTATTATATGTTATTTTTTGCCCACTCAAAATAAATCTTGTCATGTCTTTTGTCTTGTTACTGTGCTACTTACCACTACCACCTGACTTGGTAGAATTCCAAGACCCAACCTTCTCTCGCGGCCCTCTCCGTTCCTACCCTCTTAGAGGAGGTATAAAAGTAACAATGAGACTACAAGCATATATGGAATTTGGGTACATTATAGATAAATCAAGATCACCCTTCAATCATCGATTGCAAGGCTGTCGTGCGAATGTCTTACAATGTTTGTGCATTCATCGTGTGTTTCGTCATAAATTTTCGAGTACATTTGATCTTCTGCGTATTGTAATTCTGTTTTTCTTTTGCAAAAATCTCTGCTGGACTCATTCCATAGCTTTTAAGATCATAAACATTATAGTTATGTGGTATCCCAGTTTGCGTGCTGCACCGTAGCGTGCAAAAAACTATTATGTTTAATTTATAAATCCGAACTAAACAAAGATAGTTAAGCTAGTCTAGCAGATTACTTTAATTATATAGATTTATCATTACATCTGTGCCCACACATGGATTTTCTTTACACTTTGCATATTGATAACTCAACATATACAAACTATGAAAATATATTTATTGAATTAGATAGTTAATAATAAGGCATAGGAAGCAACCCTGACTTACTCCAACTTTGAGGTGATACCTGTCTCTAAACTTCTATGTCCTAAAGCTACAGTTTTCTTTATTCCCATAATTTAACATCTAGATTGACTCCAGAACTCCACATGCATTATGTTAATACCACAAAACCATCTGGATAAATTATGGTTTACATTTTTGAAGACAAAATTGAAATTTCAATATTTTTTCTAAAAAAATCAATTTCAACGATAGATATGTTCTAGACTTTGTCAACATATAATATTATCACAAATTAATGCCATATATATCCTGCTGATCTGAGCCAAATTTCATGAAAATCCAAAACAGGTAACATTGTACTGACTGTTCCAAGGCGGTGATTCTTTTATTGGTCATTTTTGTTATTTGTGTTTCGTGTTTGTCGTGTTATCTTGACTGTTCATTGTAGCCGTGTGGTCACCTGCTTGGAAAGGGCTCTTGGCTCTAATGTGTGTGATGTTTTTTGTGTATTTGTTTTTTTCTCATGTTGTGTCTTGGGTCAGGTGTGGTGCTTGATTGGATCAATTCCTGATCTTTGCATTCTTTCTTACTTTTCTTACCTCATATGGGTGTAGGTCAATTTTAGCAAAATTTAGTTGAAATGAATCAATAACATCACAGAAGGGTGTTGCTCTTAAATCTACCTACACCTTTCTTAAGCAAAGAAAAACGTGTTTAGACAATTTCAAATGATTTGATGGTCTGAAATGCCTACGGTCATGGCCCCATATCATAGCACTATAGCGCCAAGACAATGTTATCGCATATCACAACCTCATATCCTGCGTAAAATTGTTGAAACAACATAATATCATAACAATTAACAGAACGGAACAGAACAGAACAAAACTTTTATTTGCAGTTAAACTCAGGCCACACGCAGGTGGCATATGAGATTAAACAGTACATATGTCAAAAGTAAAAACAAGAAGACCAAGCATTACCTTTTACATTCCAACTAAACTAGAGTAACCACTGATGCCGTGACCATGATAAAGTGTAACAGAGACTGGTCAGTGGTAACACAGAACAGTGTTCTACATGAACAAGTGAGGTCTGGAAACGAAGTTGTATATCTAGAATACGCAGCCAGATAAAGTATAAATTATGCTCTTTGATGAATATCTGCATCCATCTTACAGAACAGAATGAATATATGATTTAAGCATTGTAATAGTAATATCTTTGTGACCAAGAGTTTCTGTGAACAAAATTGTTAATTTTAATCAAAAGGTTTGATAGGGGGTAACTTTTTAACTGGGGTTTTAATGAAGCCTCGGACCCAGTTATAAAATCATAACTGTAAGGTTCTTCTCCTGTATGAACTGACTTATCATAAAGTTTTTCTCTGTATGAATTTACATTCTTAATATTTTTACATATTAAGTGTAACATTGGTTAGATCTAACTTTAATGGTAGAAACTAGATGTGGTAAGTAGAGTTGTCACCATATTGTGTCTTTTTGGGTAATACTTAACTGTGTTAGCACTTCATTAAACAAGAATCGTTGAATTTACTATCAAAGTTTAGTGTTATTTATTTGCCAATCCATAACAGGATAAAGAACTGAACACATCAACTTCTACTAATAAACATACTAGCATGGTTATTCAAACTTAATCAGTATTCAAGTATGTTTGAAACTAAAATATAATTATTGTACATTTTATATTTCTATGAATATTTCCTACCATATGTTAACAACAAGTAAAAAAAATATGTTACCAGTCCTTGATTTTCATGAAATTTGGTCAACAAATTCTAAACATATATGGGCAGTTTAATGTTGAAATGGTATCTTTACAAAAATCGCAACGTATTAAAATTTGAATTCTAAATTTGACTGAATACAAAAAATACAGTTGAAACTTGGGGTACCATGGCATGCACATTAATGCCCATCCACTATCCTAATACAAACAAAGCCATTTATAGTATCAACAAACTTATCAATGATATCGTTATTTCATAAAACATTTTAGCGTCCGTTACATGATATGCTAATAACTGTAGAAATGTTTATAACAGGGTAATACCCTAAGGTGTGGTAGTGATATCATATATGACGTCATAAATCAACAATAGAATTGCATAAAAACTCAAATGCACCATAACTATAAAAGCGTTATATCATCACATTCCAAGCGTGGGCAGACTCCTATGTAAATTTCTCATACCTTGTAAGGGCCCCTTTGTGCTTTACATGTTAATCCATTATATAATTAATTTATTTTTATGCTATAATTTTATGTATGGCACTTAGATATCTATATACATGTACATTTTTAAATCTTAATGTTAACGGAGATGTATTTAACCAAGGACTGCCATCATGGTTTCCAGCATAAGAAGTCTTGTGAAACCCTGTTGGTTCATTTTGTGCTCAATATACTAAGCAGCATGCATGGGACTGTCAATCGTAGCAACAAACAAAAAGCTTGTATCATCATGCATTTGGGACCACATATGTGTCATAATGAAGGCATTTGTTACACGCATAACTCATCATATATTAGGTTTCATAACAGTTAAATCAGGGTGGATTTAAATTATGCACAGCCAAGTTTGTGTATGCTAGCGTTCCATTTCAACAGGTTTAACAGATATGCATAAGCTCTGTTCTATTGGCCAGCTTGTCTAGTTATCAGATAGCATTTTTTGGGAAAGGCTGTGGTTTTCCTTTGACTTCAGAGCAGTTACCGGAATTTGCTATGAAAGGCAGAAAGCTTAACCAAGCCACGCCCCAACGCCATCACCTTTCTGTCGTTTATCGATTATTCATTACTATAATTGTTTGACTTTTCCAAACATTTCATCAAATAGATCAGAAAGTATTTCTGTGAGGTACATCCAGTATTGAGAAAACTTGGGTTTTCAGTCAAACTACACCTTTGTCACAAGTGCTAGTTGAATGCGCATGCGAGAACGATTAAGGAATGGGCAATATTTATTCGTATGAATCTTTCAAATCATTTAATTGTCCTTAAGAAAATTGGTATAGCCGTGAAAAAAGTGGCTTAGGCTACTGTCCGTTCTAAGGCGGTGGTTCTGTTGTTGTTGACTTTTTGTTTATTGTTACTCCCATTGTGGGAGTCTGTAATTGTTCTATGTTTTGTTGTACGTTACTTTATGTCCATTCTAGTATTGCAATCATCTTGATGGGGAAGAGAGAGCTGGTTGCTTTGCTTAATTTGTCTTCCTGGTGTCTCGTGATGGTTGAGCGGCTATTCCTCGCGGTGCCACGGGGTTGTCTGCGGTTTGTGATTGTGGTATTTCCTGATCATACTCACTTACTTTTTTTTATATTCTGTGGACTGCAGCATATCAAAATTGCTCACTGGGTGTTGAATTGCCACCCACCTCGCAATGTAGGTATTCCACAGCTTTTTTAGCTCTTGCACAGGAGTGGGTTCTGCTGGATGGCAAGTATCTTGCATGGGGTGATCATACATTGGTATTCATTTATGTCAAGTTCTCTTTTGTATACATTTGCTCAGATCAAATATTTCATTGTGTACCCTCTCTGTTCGCACTGCTCTGTAACGGTTTAAGTCATTCTTTAGTTCGTACACAAGAAACTATGATATCGTTCCATTAGTGGAAGAAGGTGCCAAGTGACATTTTTCAACTTTTGAGAAAAACGAGTTTTAATGTTTGCAGTAATCTAGCATTTTGTTATTTCATCCACAACTACTAAATAACTTATAAAGTTGATATCAGGTTGTAGAATAGTAGTTATGCTGTTTTCATGCATCTAACATCTGCACTGTGATTTTAATTAATTAATTAGTACATGGTACCTTTTCACAATAGTGATCATGTATGACAGTTGTGTGGAATAAGGTTCCATATGTAACTTGGTACCTTTTTATACAAGCATATTGATGATAAATTTGTAATATAAGATACCAAGTTACACTTGGCTCTTTTCTCAAATATACCTTCTGAGTAACATGAAACGAAAACAGTGGACCAAGTGTCAAATGGTACTTTTTCAAAGAGCAAATCTAAAAAAATATATGTTTAACAGTCACATGTGGCATTTGGAACATTGTGTTATTGTCTAACCCGTAGTCACTAGATAAATTTAAAGTGACCATGGTTTTACATGGTACCTGGTACAAAGTACTAATTAAAAACGCGGAAAAATAGTTTTCCTTGATATACATCCATACAGATTCAACAAAACATTATTTCCATTGCACAAAAATACACAGTGAATGTTAAGAATATCAATTTACCATTTGTACAGAGACACCACTTCATTACATAACGAGGAAACCATTCTTCTAACTACACAATTATACATGAAATACACAACTATCATGAATGAGACTAGTAAGTTGTTTTGATTTGATTCTAACTGACAAAATTGTGTTCTTGCTGCAAAGAAGTAACGGGAATACGTTTCAGTCATGAAAGCAATTTCAAAAACTAAACTCTTATGATTTTCATTACATTTTCATGCATGGTAAAATCTCAAAAAACTTTATGGATTTTGTTTCCTGAAGCATGGAAGTGTAAGTGGGACTTGGTCTTGTGTAACTTAATTCTTACTGGACTAATATTACAAAACAAGTCAGAAAATATTCATTCTGTCTACCTCATCAGAACTAAGGATTAGGTTGGTACCATGAAACTAGTTAAATTCTCTGTAATTTTATTACTGACTGTTCCAAGGCGGTGATTCTTTTGGAGATCTTTTTGTTGTTGTTTTGTGTGTATTTCTTTGCCGTCTGTAATGTCTATTTAGTGTAGCCTTGTGGTCACCTGTTGGGAAAGGGCTGACTCATTTGCAATCTTGTGTGTGACATTTTTCTTGTGCTTTGTCACTTTCCAGTACGGTGTTCTGGGTCAGGTGTGGTACTTGATTGTATCGATTCCTGATCTTTGCCTTCTCTCTTACTTCCATATGAATCTAGGCTTTTATATATTAAAACATGTTGTCTCTCTTCCTTTGATGTCTTTGCTGCATGTGAACCTGCATTTTATGCAGGAACCTGCATTTTTGCAGATACATTTCTGAACAACTTTCAAAGGACTATTTTTCTAGTGCTTCACAAATAATGGTGCCCATGACATCTTTTTATTCATTACATTACATTTCCAATAAATTGTGCTCTTTCTGCTTCATCCTAAATCAATGTTTCTTTTGAGGGCTTCTGTAGAAATGTAACTGGCCTTGCTGTACAATTATTAAGTCATTTTATTTTAGTACTTTTCTGCGGATCTTAGACAAATGTATTTGATACTGTGATATTGCTAATCTGGTGCATGTGGCTTTCTTCCTGGCGTCTGAATCATCAGTTTAGTCCATCACTGCTTTATATAAATGGTCTCCACCTATAATATCAAGGTACGCTTAACAAACAAAAACAGGCCAAAAAGTGTCATGTTTCTAGGCAAGGTGTAGTAACTGCACTAGAATAGCTCCTGAGTTCTCATTTAACATATCAGCAACGACAAGTCTGTTGAACTTAAGCGTCATTTACTTATCTCTTCTAAGTGTTTCCCTTAATTTAGAAACTGTTCAATTTTGATAAGCTTAATAAACGTGGTCAACAAAACAAAATGACATGTACAGGTAGCTTTCAACATTCATCACACAATCACAAAGACAGATCTAAGTTATGTTGGAGATTTTTTTTTCAGATGTGTCCCTTGCACTTTTATAGTGAAAAGCAACCATAAGAAAAAAGGGAAACAATTCTCATCAGCAACAACAGATATATGCTTAAGCTAATTACTTTATATTAACTGATCCAGACGACGAGTGCCTCACATATTTATGAAGTTCTTTTTATGACACAATCCCCGGAACACAATTAATAGAATGACACTGGCAGCTTTTTCATAAGCTTTTGTAAGTCATTGACATGCGTCCTTTGTTGCTTTGTGTGGATTCTCTTCTCAAACTCTTCTCTTTTGCACTTATCTTTTGTATTAACTTTTCCTGGCTTCTTTTCCAGTTTTTGGGTTTTGGTGGCCATGTTTCAGAACACTTCCAGTATACTGGTTCCCAGACACTGGTAGTAAAATGAAAACTCCTTTATTGGGGCTACTTTCCCAACACCCCATTGAACTACTTAGATGTTGTTGAATAAGATTTTCTCTTTAAGCAATTTAAGGGTTTTTTTAATGTCGCACATATAACTGCCAAACATGTGCATGCGGTATATAACGATACGTTTCTGAGTCTGAAAAACTAGCAACTATCTCATGTTTCTGTTGGATTGAACTGTATCTTGCATTTCCTTTCTTTTTCTCAGATTTTATACTCTTATTAAGTTTCATTTTAGAACCCATATGTTACATGGAACCATCTAGTATAGATGTCAGACACATAAATCATGAAACAGTTGTCCATATGAAGGGGCCATGTGACACTTGGTAATTTTTCAAACACCATATTGCCCATTTTCATGGAAGAAAGGGGGGACCATGTGGCACATAGTACCTTCTACCAAATGGAATATATCACCTGACACCTTATTCCACAACTGAGTTTGACAGTAATAACTTGGCACCATACCGCATGGTCTTATAACTTTTTGATTACTTTGAATATAGTTACGATTTTTTGATACAAGTTAGATATCAGTTTATATAATATGTTAATAGCAAGAAAAAAAATCCTAAACTGTTACTTGGTACCTTTCTCCACTTATGGGACGATATTAAGTCTTACAGCTAAACCAATAGAATACAGTTCTAAAGTCCCTTGTCATTTATGCAAATCATGCGGCAAATTCGTTATATAACATATAACTAAAGGTTAGATCACTTACCTGTTCAAAGGAGAGATCGCTTTCCTATTGTCTGTATCTAGTGGGATCATCTGTTTAACTAGGTGAGATCACTCGCTCGCCTTTCATCATTGAGAATTTATATAGAGGCGTGATCACTCACCTTCTGCTATTAATATTATATTAAGGGGTTGGGGTCATCCTACCTTAAGCTAAAGGTATGATCACTTTCATGTTCCATTGTGAGATTACCTTTCTATTGGTTATATCTGGTGCAATCACCTGCCAATTGGGTGATTTCATTCCTTGGGGAAGTGAGAGAAGACCAGGCCACACATAAGTAATATTAATAAACTGTTTCTATGTATACATTTGTCGCCTGTGTTCAAGATTATTACATTAGCAATAACCTTTATTGTTATCTTTTGATGTTATGTACATCTTACTGAATCAGAGTGCATATTCCAGTCACGAAAAGTTCAATCATTTGTAGCCTCTGTTCAGTGATATGCTACGAATCTGCCTTCCCTGCCTGTACTCAGGAATTAAGGCATTTCCATTAGACTATCTCCTTTTGTGTCACCTATTATTAGGAAGTATACTAAACCATTAAATGCGTTCATGAAACGTGGAATGTTTCCTTATGTTTCTAATTGCAATGCCAAAAGGTGTGTCTGTTGCACACATTTATGATCTAAAACTACCATTACCTCATCTGTAAGTGGAAGACAGTTCTCCATAATCAATAACAATGATTTGAACATAACATCATCTGATCTGGTTTATTTTATACTTATTGTGAAATGCAATATGTTGGTCAGACTGGTCGATCCTATAAGACAAGATTTCATTTCTATATCGCTTTTTAAAACAAACAGGCCATTCACCTAGCAAAGTTTTAATTTAACCTGTAAGATAAATTATAAATGTTCCAGATTCTTTATCTATATCAAAATATATCAAAAGACACGAAACTGTATTAAAATGGATACAATTTTTACAATCACCGTTTACTTCAGGATTTATTGATAAGATATGCCAAGAAGGTAATATTTCTAAAATGTCTAAAATGTCCGATTTTGATGTTTTTTTCTCTTTTAAATGTAAGAAATGTTAAGTTAGATCTCATGGTTAACGAAAAAACCAGCAAAGTTTAGCGGGAAATATGTGCAGAAAAAAACGCATCTAAACTTCTCTATGGACCCCCCCCCCAAAAAAAAAGCATGCATTTCTATACAAAAGATTTTGCATTTTTGTAAAGCAGTGGTATTGTACATTTCAAATACTGAGTGAGTATTGTACTCCATGTGATGGAATGGGGGTCACTGCTACTGGTGTGACCTTTTCACTGCTTTAAAATCTGCGTTCTGTTTGATTTTTCTGGTCCAGAGATAACTACAACAATGCCAGGTGGAATTGTCTAACATGATTTTATCCTTGCTTTGCTTTATTATTAGGTTATGTTTGGAATATTGTTTGAACAAACATTTATAAATATTGTATCATGGAAAACTTATACATTTCCACCAATTTCATTGATCCATCATTGGTTAATTACCAAGACGGATAGATCTAATTGCCATTCAGCCTTGATTAGTTTACCCATAGAAAGCCTTCAAAAATGCATCTGACAATGTTGACTGCTGCATATATCTACATGTACTAACATTACTGCCTAATGCAAGTTGTAGACGCAGTCTGATTATTTCAGCAGACAACAAGAGCAGACGATTTTTGTTGTAATTAGCGCTCAATGGGTTGATTTATTTTTGACCCAAAACACACAAATCTTTGAATCTCAAATCCTGGCAATTCATCACCTGAAATTATTAAAAATGAGGACAACTCAACTTATGAGAATTTGGTACTCAGCGTATATCTGTGAGCAGCAAAGGCTCAGATGTGTCAGCTCAAAAAGTGCAGGCAAGCCACAGCCAATAGATCATCTGACTTTTTTGGCAGGGGATCAAATATAGGAAAAAAAACTACAATGCAAAAATTAGTGTAACTTTACTTGCATGTGGTGGCAGCTGAACTGTCACTGCTACAGGTGTTGCGAACATATTACAGAGAAGTAAATGAAAGTACAGACTAATATTTTGTCAGGAGGGAGGGTGGGGCCAGCAGTATTCCCTGAAGTGGCTCATCTATGGAATTTTGTATGGGATTTTACGTGAGGTATAATAATATGGGGATCAAATATGATTTTCTATGCATTAACATATGTTGGGCCCCAAAAGTGGTGCTGAAACCTGAGAGTGTAAAGCAAGGGTTTAGAGAACCTCCAGGGGCTTATAAGATGTTAATGTAGCAGTAAAGCATGTTTCATTGCTATTATCAGATTGTTGCATAAAGTAATTTTTGCTGGAAAATTTTGGACAAAATGCATTTTGAAAATTTCAGTTTTTGTATCACCTGTCTTAGCGAATAAAAATATAACAAATGTACAAAAGAATGAGAAATGGGTAGTTTTTAAAACGCCTAAGCCAGAGCAAAATGTTACGCCATTCTGACGTCACTTTGTTATGTTCACCTCCATGCAGGTTACTTTTGATGACGTCATTTTTGTGATGCCCCAGAAACTGTACATGAACTAATTTTGTGTTGCCTTTTCAGTTAGAAACTATATACAGCTAAGAAATTCAAAGTGGGAAATACGTCTGACAGTTTTCAAATAAAGCATATATTATAACCGATAAAATGTTAAATAAGTTTACTGTCTCCTTCTGTTATCTGAATTGTTTCATGATGACCTGCATGTGAAAATTTGTAAATCGTCGCGACGGAGTTGGGAACCAGTGGTTATATTGTAATAGGTCCTGTCAGTCACCGATGCTCATACCGTGAACTCCTCATTCATTTTAACAGGGGATGTTCATATTTGGAACAATAATTGCCTATGGATGTAGATGGCAATATGTTATTTAGGTCACATATATGACCTTGGGGTCCAAGGACAAGGTCACATATAGTTAAATCATTTCATTTTAAGATCCAGGGTATTTTAAATATTAAAATATTAGGCACAAAGAATGCTATTCAGATTACCAATATTACCTAGGGGTCAAAGGTCAATGTCAGATATGCTTAAAATCTGTCAAAAACTGTCTTATAGCTCGTAATATGATCTCATTCCATTTTATGCTCATTTATGTTCATATTTCTCACAATAATTGCCTATGGGGTGTAGATGACAATAGGCTATTTATCACATGTATGACCATAGAGGGTGACATAATGAAATCTGCCATATGGTCTATTAAGTTATATTTAACTCCCAGACAGCCCAGGCTCCGAAAGGTGCAGACGGAAAGACACACTTTGCCAACTGGTCGGATAGATTCCTACATGGATTCAAACAGTTTGTGTTGATATATTTGTTTGTAAAGTACTAGGTGTATGCTTTAAAAGAACATATACGCCAGAAGATTAATTTAGGAGATGACAATTTCCCGAATGGCGGGGAAAAGATAAATTGCTTTCCTTGAACATTATTGTGCAGTATCCAGTTCCTTTCTATTTTATATCATCACGCTGTGGAAGAGATAGTGTGCTGCTTTACTTCAATTGTCTTCATGACGTCACGTCGATGTAAGTGTTCTGTGTCTTTTCCTTGCGTTGCCCTAGTTTGGTATACAGTGTGTGATTGTGGTATTTCCAAGTCATACTCCATGTTTGCCTCTATAAATTAGAGTTTATAATTTAAGCGTAGGTAAAAAACGGCCACAGATTCTGAATCTATTTTCAGAACTTTCTGTCATAGAAAATATCTTCTTTTTTAATGCTTCGTGACACCCCAAAGACAGCTTTTTTTGTGCCAATGGCCTATATGATGCTTGCTTACTGTGTTTTTATCTCATATATCAATAAAGTATAAGTAGCAAAATTGAAGCAAAATATGTTTTTGCATAAATAGAATTTTCAGATACGCTAAGACATTACACAGTCTAATCAGAAGAGCATGTAGAAAGAAAGCTAAGAATTTTAGCTATGAGAATCGGCTAATACCAAATACTCTGGTCAGATCGTGAATGCACTGGTTGATATGAACTTAACTTAATGCTTAGTATAATGCATTAAAATCTGAACGCATGCATAGCTAGACCATATATGACATACTCTTCAATGAACGTTCTGAGCTCTTGGACCCATTCCATGGAATTGGACCTAGGATGTACATAAAGGGTTATTTTTAATCACGTGTTTATAACATCATAGAAACCATGTCAACACAATAACAAGTTAGATTTTTGGGAAACTGAGTAACAATATACATCTTAGAATATTTATTTTATTTGAGCTTACAAATGCTATCAAACTATTTTTTCTCACATCAATAACAGTCTACCAAAACCCTTCTTTCCGAAAGTTCAATAACATGTAATATATATACGAGGGTTGTCCCAGTAAATCGTGTACTTTCGTTATAAAACGAGATTGTCTATAGGTAATTCTATGAAATTTGTATGCTATGTTAATATACATCTACGACACATTTTCTACAAATATTGGTGAAATCACAGTTTAGATAAAAAAAAGTTATGAACCTTTACTTGAGGGTATCTCTGCGTATGCGGAGCACGTCACAAATTATTTTGCTGTATTTTCAGAGAGTGGTGGTCAAATGTTTTGACTCTTCTCTTTTTAAATAAGCTTAAATGGTGACAAATATTGCCATATATTTGTTGAGTAAGGCTCCCTGGTTCCAGTAAAGACTAAATAGTTAGTTTAGATATGTTTAGCAATCAAACTAGCCCGATCTTTTAGATTTAATAAAAGACAACATATTTACCATTAAAATAACTTACAGAAAAATAGCATGCGTTCCGTTAAATTGACGAAAATGAGCCTGTCTTTGCGATATTACTAAATTAATTTTACACAAAATCCATTCTACGACACTAGTGACACTTCGACCAATCATTTAACATTTGAAGAACGTAGTTTTATGTGATTAATTAGCTAAAATTGTTGAAAGTCTAATTTTTGCGACGTACCGTTTTTCTAACCATAGCATTTTCTGAAAAATAAAAATGTAGTAGGTATGTCAAATCGTTTATAAAATCAATGCGAATGGCCATAAACGTTTAAATTTTCAACACTTTACCTTGCATGGTTACTAGTTGATGTGGTAATGCATCGTTTAAAAAAAAAAAATTGAAATTTGATTGAATGTACACTACCATTTGGACTAGAAAAGTTTCATTGCAAATATTTTGACGTGCGCCGCTCACGCCGACATACCGTCAAGTAAAGGTTCATATATTTGTTATCTAAACTGCGATTCCACCCATATTTATACAAAATGGTTCCCATAAGTATATAAACACATCCTGAAAATATCATAGAATTACTCGTACACAGTCTAATGTTATAACAAAAGTCCACGATTTACTGGGACCGATAATGCCACTGGCTAATTTTTACTGCAAATGCTAGCAGGAAGACAAAATATATGCCTTATATGTGTTCTCCATTCTCACACCTTTCAATCGACGTATCACCTACACATTTAGACGCAATATCTCGCGTGAAATTTACTTTTGCACAAACCCTACTCGTAGGCGGTTAAGCAAAATGGTTGGGAGAAGCGTTGGAAATGTCAACGAAATCAGGCCAGACATTAAGACTAGCGCATTACTCAGCAGAGGTTCAACGGACATTTATGTTGACATATGTACCGTTTATGGTAGTAATTTAACGTCATTTTTTCACAGTTTGCAGACGGATTTGGAAATTCAGTGCAGGCGTAGGGTCTGTCACACAAGTGCTCACAAACCTTGTAGATCTAAACCTGCAAGTAGTTCAAAGATTGATAAAAAATAAATAAAATTTAGTTAAACAGACGCAAGATATACTTCTCAGCAGATTGCGGACATGGTTGGAATTTCACAAGCATTTGCATTGCGCTTTTGACGAAATAGTTTGAAAATGAAGAAGGATAGCACTTGGTGGGCCCCTTTGCTCAATGAGGAGCAAACATGCACACATGTTAAGACGGCGCGCAAACTGCTAAAATGTTTTCCAAGATATGATCAGAAAATATTTATGAATGTATTAGCAGATGATGAGTCTTGGATACATTATTTCGAACTGCATCGAAAAATAAGTAATCGAGTATAGCTCACCAAAATGCAAAAAGGCCTTGTCTTGCCAAAAGGATAACCAGTGTAAAAAGGCTATGCGTGCCATATTTTTCACTCCTAAGGGGCTAGCAAAACAAGTCTCTATACCCAAAGGCACGTCAATAAATACAAGGGTTTACAGGAAAAAAAATCTTAGAAAACTTGTCAGATTCTACCAGAAATGTTGACCAAAGACAGGCATCTGTTCTATTTATTTGTTATATAGCAATGCCTCAAGTCACAAGGCCGGAAGTGTGACGTCGTTTTTGGTAAGAACAGGGGGTCTATGTTCTAGAACATTCACCCTATACCCCTGATAGTCCCTCTAACTTTTTTCTCTTCCCTCGTCTCAGAAAATATATTGCTGGCAAAAATATACCTCCCGCGAAAAGTTAGGTGCCCCCATATTTATCCTCCTTATAGGTATACTTCGAAAAGACTATAAGAAAACCTGCAGGGATTGGATTGAAAGTTTGAAACCTTGTGTATCTATGAAGGGAGGGTACATTAACAGTTTGAAACAAACGAAAATGAAATTACACCTTTAGTTATCATTTAACATCATTGGTTGCATTACTTTTGATCCTGCCCTCGTATATTATAACCTATACAAAATATAACCTGCACTTGTATCATAGAAACGCAAAATAGATGAAGAAGCCACATAAATGAAATATGCACCTGCTGAATCTATAAGATCTATAAGATACTGGCATGTTTCCTAAAACTGTGCGATTAATGCCTTAAAAAAGTCATTCATCATCCTCTGACGACTAAAGAAGTAGAACCATCTCTGATACTTCTGCTACCCGCCCTCATCACAGTCATTGTATGGCACAGCACAGCAATACTGATCAGCAAGCATATCCTTGTCTCATACCATTGACTCATTGTACATGATTGTACAAAGAAGTAGTCACTAAGTAGCCAGCCAGGTACAATGGATTGATGATCTATAACATCTTGTGTTTCAGACTGCACGTCACTGCTGTTCTTGGCCCTGATTCTTTGACAGTTCCAGTAACCACAGTGATCTTTACAACATTGAGAAACAGAACCGTATACATTGTAGATGGTCGTAGCTAGCACTATATAATGTGTTCTCATTAACTAGATCTTTCTACCCTCCAATATAAATTAAATTACGCATTACACAGATCAACAATGCTTCTTTTCGCTGATTTGCAGAAGAATACATATAGATAAGCTTCTTGATCCCGCAACTTCATCATCATATTGATAGCTTATCAGAATTCGAATGTCTTTCACAAGCGAGTTTGCTGTGCCTGCCTCTCCTCTTATCATCCTTGGGATTTTCCGGATTTGCTTTATGTCATCGTAATACAGTCTTGCCACATACCCGGGATGTTTGGGTGTTAACAGCAGGCTCAGGCATCTCCCTGGAGGACCCATTATAGTACCATGAATGGGAAAGCCATATGGTAGGAGATTGTCATTACTATCCATATGTACCAAGAAATTGGGGCCACGATGGAAATATAATTACGCCTTCTTAGTTTGTGAATAGTACAAAGTCGCCAACTAATCAGGATCCATTGTCTTTAAATAAGTCTTATTGTTTTCTGTGTTACGCTCACACCACATCTTGTATCCATAAAGATCTTTGACCATGACAAACGTAAACAAGCCTGTGAAATTTCGTATTTTTTGATACAACAGCTCTGGTGGAACTTTGACATTGTCAGCAACGCAACTTGTGTCCTGTTATTATATGTTGTTATAATGTTCTGACACCGACTGATATATGGTGCACAAAAACCAAGGATGTCTGTATTGACGTAGCCTTGTGCGAAATAGTACCAAACAAATCTGTTATACTTGTAGTTTTACCAGGCCCTGGGAACACTGAATCCACACTGCCAATAGTAAACACAGAGACAATCACCTACAAAATAAGGCAACTAGTTAGTAGTATCAAATAAGTCTCTGTTGTACCAATTTAAGAGTTATTTTAGTTATATTTTTCAGAAACATCATAATTATAACATGTGCAAGCACAAGTCATATTACGAGGGCCATTCAATAAGTAACCGGCCTACCCTACTTCTGATCGAGATAGGTCACTTTTTCTTTTAAAAAATCAATTTCTAGCAAGTTATTCTTCGACCTTATGTTTGAAAAAAATATTATCTTATAATCTAGCAAAAATATAGCCACCATTGAAAGTGTGATAAAATGACTTCAAGTTGGAAATATGCAACACTACTATATTCAAGAGTTATTTTAAAAAGACAAATTGCTAGTTGTTTTACTTGTAACTAAGCTATAATTGAAGCCAATAGAATAGAATTTCATTTTCTTAAACATGAGAATAAGTTTCAGTACTTTTGAAAAAATTCACAGTGTTTTATATTAACAGTTAGAAAAAATGGGAATTTCATTTGTGAAAATTTAAGAATTCAAACATTTTACCCCTTTCTATTTTGACCAAAAGGTATTTGGGCCAGGATATGACAAAAGGTACCTTATGGTTATGTTAATCAAAATCTAATTAATGCTGCATCTGCAAAGTACTATCGCTTAAGAGCATTCCCTGAAACTTTGAAGCAGTTATCTTTCATATTGACGAATATATGGAGGTTTGAAGTAATATATGTAATCCGGTTTGGAATGTGACGTTAAGAAGAACGTTAAACCTAATATGACGTCAGAGTGCTGGTCTCCAGTTGCTTGTTGGTTATTGTTGACTCATTATTCACATACGTTACGCATTTAAAGTGACCCACCTTTTATTATGAGCCCCTGTATGTGTTATGGCCCAAGTGTTGCCATGGCAACAAACAACATACAAAACATTAAATATGATCAGAAACGCTTGCTACTTTGATGACATCAAGCTATAGAAACTTTTTTGTTATACTATAAAATCATGTGAAATTTTGTCATTTTGGGGCGTTTTTCAAATGTCTATTATGTAATAATTGCTGGAATGCCTTAAGGACCCTTTTCTCAGATCGGCGCACATTTATAATTATATTTGGATATTAATTGATATATTACATAAAAAGTTGTTAAAAGAGTCCAGTGTCCTTTACCATGGGTCATTTAAGTTGGTATTGTGATTTATCAAATTACGCATTCTTGTTGTTTATATGCCACCATGTAGGTGACAAATTTTCCGTTCGATTGATATATGACACATGCTCACATCATGTTTCATACTAAAGATAATTACCAAATAGTAAAATTTATGTCACAAACAAATTCGACGAAAACAAATCATTTGACTCAATGGCTATGCTTGAAGACGCGATAAATTGCCAACAATTGAAACAATTATGTTTAAATTTTGTACATATATGTATAAACATGGTGACCAAACACACTGTGAAAATCTTGACTATGTCAGTCAGTTAGAAATATATCATGCCGGTTACTTATTGAATCACCCTCATAGCATGCACAATTATAAGGTAGCTGTATAGTACAATGTGAATATTAAGGTATCACAACATGGGTAAAACATGAGAAAATGTATTCTTAATATCGATGCCTCCTTTCAGTCCGAGACCCATGCACTGACAGACACTGAAGTACACAGTGTATCAGCGTTTAGTGGGAATCCTGACCACATTCGAGAATTGTAAAGATCCCCTCAGCGTGAGTGTATCTTTTTGGTAACGCTTTAACTTATGAACCGTTTGATGGATTTCAACCAAGCGTGCATAGATACATATGTAGGCCAGTCGAAAGGAATGATCAGAAATTAATGACATTGACCTAATATTTGAGGTCACCAGGGTCATATACAAACGTAGCTATGTGAATAAGCCCTTTAGGTACTCCCTCTTCTGAACCAATGATTATACTCAGACCAAACTGGTAACGATATACCATTGGGAGGGTATAAAGGGCGCTTACATTTTGGTGACTTTGACATGGTTTTCTAGGTCGCCAGACTCATATAACACCACAGAATAGCATTGTCTGTCCGGTCTTCTGAACCAATAACAATGTTTTGACCGAACCAGCACAGACACATTTTTGGAAGGACTTTAATATAAGATTAGAATTTAATGATAACAGGGCTTCACAAAATAACTATCATGGTGGTCATCTTGAAAAACAATCAATTTTCAACTTTTATTCCCCACCTTCCATGGTGGTCATCTTTATATTGTTTCATATTGACACATCAAGCTGATATTTCTGGGCATCATATAAAACGTTTTTGTCATTAATGCGGTTCTTTTACGATTACGATTTGGTGACAGCATACGATTTGGTGGGAAATAAGATAAAATTTTGATTTTTATGATTTAGGAGATAATTCATGGATAAGTTAGGGGTCTTTCATGCAAACCAAACATAAATGTGTCTTTTTCCACATTTAAACTAAAGGCGATGATGGTAACGTGAAACTAGTTTAAGCCTTCCAGTAAAAATAGTTTTTACTGAACATTCCAAGGCAGTGCTTATTTTGTGGATCATTTTTGTTATTTATGTTTCGTGTTTGTCATACTTTCTTGTCTGTTCATCGCAGCCTTGTGGTCACCTGTTCGGAAAGGGATAACCTCTTGGCTTTCATGTATGTGAAGTTTTCTTGAATTTTGTCACTTTCCCTTGTGGTGCCCTGGGTCAGGTGTGATACTTAATTGTATCAATTCCTGATCTTTTCCTTCTTACTTTCATCCTGCTACCCGGAGTGTACAAAGTGACCTGCCGATAATGCTCGCGAGGGCGTCTGGCAGTATATAGAGAAGGGGAAAAAACGAAAGTTTATTGCTTTGGGGAATGCTGTAACCAAGGCAACATCGTCCCACAGAATATCTGCTATGAGGTTAGATTAGAGTTAATCAATAATTTTAAGCAAAGATAGCTGTATTCGGTTGTAGCTCTATTCAAAGAAAGACCTGTTGAACCGTAAATTTATCATTTTGTATGGTCAATTTTGATAAATTTTGGGGTCTAAAATTTTTGCTAACTTTTCTCATGTTGATAATTTCTGACATGTGAATAAAAATTGGTAAGTATTCGTCACACCTTAGAATAACTGGTGTGACTTTTTCTCGGGTGTGAAAAATCGGTAGCAAATCCTCACACAAATGGAAAAATGATACAAAATCTTCACACATGTGAAGAATTTATTGATAATTTCTGACATGGAAAGAATAGCTAAGTATTCGTCACATCTGTGACCGGTTTTGTGTCGCCTGCGAAGCATGGTCGACACAAAGGGTTCATGTCTCCGTCGGCGTCGTCACACTTTTGGTTTCCTATCGATGAAGGGATGCATCAGTTTTTTCAAACTTTACAGAAGGGTCATGCATCATAAAATACAGGTCAAGTTTGAACAATGGGGTAGTCCTCAAAATTTTGACTGAGTTATGGCCTTTTTTGACTTGGATTTTGGGTAAATTGTGATCTCTGATCAATAACTTTTGAAGGGATGCAACAATTCATTCAAAATTTACAGAATGGTAAAGCATCATAAAATACAGGTCAGCTTCGAACTTGGAGGTAATTTGCAAACCTTTGACTGAGTTATGGCCCTTTTTGGACTTAGGTTTAGGCTTATGCAAAAGCTATATAAATTTCACATTTCTCATAAACTATAATAGCTGCCAATTTCTCACTATAGGCCATGATTACCAGGTGCCTGTAGATAAACATGACAGTGATTAAAATTTTATCCCCCCCGACCCCTTAGGTGAGGTTTAAGGTCAAATATTTAAATTTCACAATAACTCAGTCAGTTGTCAATACTGTTACTGAAATTTTACATGCAAACAGAGGTTCAATAAATTTGACACATATCAAACGTGATTTTGGATCGAAGGCCTGTGTCTGACCCCCTGGTTCGACTTAGGGGGTGGGGTCAAAATGTAAAAATTCAACTTTTTCAGAACATGGTCATGCTGCATAACGGATTAAAGGGCATCACAAAGCAGCAACATGGTAGCAGTAAGGGAATCACAAAAGCTGCAACATGGTAGAACATATTATGCCTGCAGACCCCATCCCTCCGACCCTGGGGTGGGGTCAAAAGGTCAAAATTCATTTTTTTCAGAATATGGTCATGCGGCATATCAAATTCAAGGGAATCCCAAGTGCAGAAACATGGTAGTAGATATTTAACCCGCAGATCACACCAACCCTACTTCCAGTCCCTACCATATGGAGTGGGGTCAAAAGGTCATAATTCAACTTTTTCAGAGCATGGTCATGTTGCATATCAAATTTAAGGGAATCACAAATGCAGCAACCTAGGGTTGGGTTCAAAAGGTCAAAATTCAAGTTTCTTCAGAACATGGTTATGTTGCATATCAAATTAAAGGGAATCACAAAAGCATCAACATGGTAACAATTTTTGTTGGAAGACACCCACCACAATTTCCCCATCCCCACGACCCTGGTGGTGGGGTCAAAAGGTCAAATTTCAACATTTTCAGAACATGGTCATGTTGCATATCAAATTTAAGCAAATCACAAATGCAGCAACATACTAGCAAATATTTTGCCACAAACCTCTCTCCCCCCGCCCCCTCGACCCTGTGGGTGGTGTCAAAATTCAACTTTTTCAGAACATGCTCACGTTGAATATCAAATAAAAGGGAATCAGGAATACAGCAACATGGTAGCAACTATTTTTCCCGCAGAACCCCCTCGACCCTAAGGGTCAAAACATCAAAATTCAACTTTTTCAGAACATGGTCATGTTGTATCTCAAATTAAAGGGAATCACGAATGCAGCAGCATGGTAGCAAATATTTTGACAGCCGACCCCCCCCCCCGCCGACCCTAGGGATGGGTGTAAAAGGTCAAAATTAATTTTTTTACGAACATGGTCATGTTGCATATCAAATTAAAGGGAATCTTGAATGCAGCAAAATGGTAGCACATATTTTGCTCGCAGACCCCAACACCCTCCGACCCTGAGGGAGGGGTCAAAAGGTCAAATTTCAATATTTTCAGAGCATGGTCATGTTGCATATCAAATTAATGGGAAGCGCAAATGCAGCAACATGGTAGCAAATATTTTGCCCACAGACCCCCTCACGACCCTGTGGGTGGGTTCAAAAGATCAAAATTCAACTTTCTTCAGAACATGGTCATATTGCATATCAAATTTAAGGGAATCACAAAAGCAGCAACATAGTAGAACATATTTTTCCCGCAGACCCCATCCCGTCGACCCTGTGTTTGGGTCAAAAAGTCAAAGTTCAACTTTTTCAAATTTAAGGGATGCAGCAACGTGATGGTGATATATAAATCCACAGATCCCCCAATCCCAGCCCAGCCCCCGACCATATGGGGTGGGGTCAAAAGGTCATAATTCAACTTTTTCAGAACATTGTCATGTCGCATATCAAATTATACGGAATCACGAATGCACGAACATGGTAGCAAATATTTTTCCCGCAGACCAACTCCCCCCACCCGCTGAGCCTGGGGATGGGGTCAAAATTCAACATTTGTAGAGCATGTTCATGTTGCATATCAAATTTAAGGGAATCACAAATGCAGCAACATGGTAGCAAATATTTGACCCACAGACCCCAGCCCCCCCCCCCCTACCCTGAAACTTGGGGTGGGTCCAAAAGGTCAAAATTCAAGTTTCTCCAACCTATGGTCATCTTGCATATCAAATTTAAAGGAATTATAAAAGCAGCAACATGGTAGCATATTTTTTTTGCCGACAGACACCCCTCCAACTTCCCCCACGACCCTGGGGTTGGGGTCAAAAGATCAAATTTCAGCATTTTCAGAACATGATCATGTTGCATATCAAATTTAAGCGAATCACAAATGCAGCAACATACTAGCAAATATTTTGCCGACAGACCTCTCACTCCCAGCGCGACCCTGTGGTAGGGGTCTAAATTCAACTTTTTCAGAACATGGTAATGTTGCATATCAAATAAAAGGGAATCACCAACGCAGCAATATGGTAGCAAATATTTTGCCTGCAGACCCCCCCCCCCGACCCTAGGGATGGGTTCAAAAGGTCAAAATTAAACTTTTTCAGAACATGGTCATGTTGCATATCAATTAAAAGGGAATTACGAATGCAGCAGAATGGTAGCAAATATTTTGCTCGCAGACACCTCTCCCCGCCGACTCTGTGGGTGGGATCAAAAGATCAAAATTCAACTTTTTCAGAAAATGGCCATGTTGCATATCAAATTTAACGGAATCACAAATGAAGCAACATGGTAGCAAATATTTTGCCAGCAGATCCCCTACCCCCAGCCCCTACCCACCCACCCCCGACCCTAATGGGTGGGGTCAAAGGTCAAATTTTTTTTCAGAACAAGGTCATGTTGCATATCAAATTATATAGAATCACGAAGGCTGCAACATGGTAGCAAAGATTTTGCCAGTAGACACTCCCCCAACCGACCCTGTGGTGAGGTCAAAAGATCAAAATTCAACTTTTTCAGAACATGGTCATGCTGCATATCAAATTAAAGAGAAACATGAATGCGAAGAGCTTTAATGAAATGACCTTTTGAACCCACCCCCAGGGTCGGAGGGGAGGCTGCGGGTAAAATAATTGCTACCATGTTGCTGCATTCATGATTCCATATGAATCCTCGTAGGGTCGGGGATGGGGGTGCGGGGGTGGGGGCTACTGTGGGTAAAATATTTGCTACCATGTTGCTGCATTTGTGATTCCCTTAAATTTGATATGCAACATGACCATGTTCTGTAAAAAATGAATTTGTATATCAAATTAAAGGGAATCACAAATGCAGCAACATGGTAGCAAATAATTTACCAGCAGATCCTCCACCCCCCCCCCCCACCCTAGGGGTCGGGGTCAAAAGGTCAAAATTCAACGTTTTTAGAACATGGTCATGTTGCATATCAAATTATATGGAATCACGAATGCAGCAACATGGTAGCAAATATTTTGCACGCAGACCCCCCCCCCCCAACTGACCCTGGGGGTGGGGTCAAAAGATCAAAATTCAACTTTTTCAGAACATGGTCATGTTGCATATCAAATTAAAGAGAACCATGAATGCAACAACATGGTAGCAAATATTTTGCCAGCAGAACCTGCACGTGAGAAATATTGGTATGAAATTCACGACGTATTGGTACCAATTCTTCATGCGATGTGAGGAATTGGTACCAACTCTTCACAGCGTGAAATTTACGAAGTGTAAAGTTTACGTTTAAAAAAGCCCTACAACAACGCATAATGTGCTAGTCAAGGTGAATTTTAGTCATAATTATAAAGACACTCACTTGTACACACCGTTGAAACTTTCCTCAACCAACCCAATTCAAACCACCACGCCACGTGGCATGTGGAGGCAAAACAGTTATCCAAAATCTGAGATTTACATAACTAGTATATATATAACACTGTTCAGTATTTCACCTTATCTTTATTATGAGAGATCTACTACTATAAAATACTTTAAAATAATTAAATAATTACCATAACTTCCAGAAAAATCCTTTTTTCGACCATCGTCAGACCTCCCGTCTTCATCAGCCTCAGAGAACTAAAGGTGCCACGTGGCGTAGGCAGCTAAAACTCTTCTCGGAAAGAGCTTTAATTAACTGTTTAATAGCGATTTCTTTTCGAATTGCATGAACATTTTATCGAAGGATTATTAATTATGTAACAATAAACGAAAATATCAAGACATTGCGACATAATAATAGCACATTGCAATAATTTTATGCATCTTGCCGTGTTGTTTATTAGCTTTTTCAAGTAAAACATATCGAAAAGGTAGATATTAACGCCTGAAAAAATAAAATATTTAGCGCGAAAAACAGTCTTTTTCTGTCGGATTTAAGTAGCAAGTGGTGGCGTATATACGCTTCCGTAGCAATGTGTTATGACACAATGGAATTTGCTTACTCCATCTGGCTGGTTAGATCTGAACCAATAAGGTATAACTCGATAAAACGCAATCTTGGGTCAGCTGAAGTCTAATCTTGTATTTGACAATGTCCCTATAGAAATGACACGAGTCAATATTATACGGAAGCGTATATGCGCCACCACTTGCTACTTAAATCCGCCAGAAAAAGACTGTTTTCTGGCGAAAATGTCAGAAATAAGTGGATTTGATGCGATAATATTTAGAATATTCAAATATATTGCGTTAAGATAGTAATTTTTATTTCAATGGTCAATCTTTTGTCGACAAACGGATTAAAGAAACAGCATGCACGTCTTATTTTCTTGTCTGGCAAATTATTATCTCAATTGACCAAAAAAGTATGTAACTTCTCGCAAAAAAGATATTGCTATAAAGGAGTTGTAGCAATATTTTTGCATCTAGCTTAAAACTATTGCTTTTCATTAGAACTTTTTGCATATTGGCAGTATTACTTCCTGCAATAAGAAGAAATAAGAAGCAAGCTGTATAAATGTTTAGCTGAGCCTGTTGAGTATGTTGTTTTGATAAAATTATATTTGGCACTTTGAGATTTTTTAAAACTTTTAACGAAATTAATGCTATTTATCAAAGAACTATACATAATTATGACGCGATCACAAAATATTTTACTTTTGATAACATAATTATCGCGTGTTGTTTTTAAATAAGTTTCGTGCCAAATAAATAATTAGCAGTGCTAATAATTTTAAAGTCTTGCTTCTAGTTATATCATTTTTGCCAATAAATATATTGACATTGTAGCGAAGAAAACGCAGGTGATAGTTGTTTTCACATTTTCTCTCTTAATATTGTGAAATAAGACAATTGTTTTAAACGCAATGTTGATGCGATCAAGCAGTTGTAGAAATTATTTCTCTGATTTAGATCTGATCAAGCAAATGTTGAAATTATTTCTTTTAAATAATAAAAGTACTTGAAAGTAAGTAGGGGTGCAAAGATCAGGAATCGATACAATCAAGTACCATACCTTACCCAAGATACCAATATGAAAGTGACACAAACTCACAGTTAGACACCACAAACGCAAGCCAAGAGGTCAGCCCTTTCCCAGCAGGTGACTACAAGGCACATACAAACAGACGCGCACAAAGGCATAGCAAACACAAGACAGACAAAACATAAAAGATCTACAAAAGAATTACGGCCTTGGAACGGTCAGTAAAATATTTTACTGAAGGGCTCAAACCGGCCCCACGGCCCCACCCCCCCCCCTTAATTTAGATGTGGATCAAGACACATAGATATTTGGTTTGCATGAAAGGCCCCTTACTTATCAATGCATCATCTCCCAAAACATATAAATCAAGATATAACAAGAAGATAAAGCAAAGATAAGGACTCAACAGTAAATAAAACTGTATACTGGAACAAAAGAAATCCAACAGGTAATCCCCGGTGGGTCCCACAAAAACAGCCAAAGCATCAGACCCCTACCATCTCATCAATAGATAAGTCTTTAAGTCGGAACCGTCATAGAGTCTGAAGTCCCACCCCACCGGCGTGCAATTAAAGAGGAAAGCAAAGTTGTCAACCGTGATTGGGTTGACCACCAAGCATGAAGTCTGTTGCAATTAGTTCAAAGACCTTGCAGAGTTGTTTCTTCAATTCTCATAAATCCTTTCTGCATATATCAGTGTTAGCATAAACAGCGGACCAGGTCTGGGC
The DNA here is from genome assembly GCA_964019695.1 of Loripinus fragilis. Classification (NCBI taxonomy): domain Eukaryota; kingdom Metazoa; phylum Mollusca; class Bivalvia; order Lucinida; family Lucinidae; genus Loripinus; species Loripinus fragilis. The sequence goes on along the minus strand of OZ026526.1, from coordinate 54,747,055 downwards.
AACAAAGGAACAGTGTCGAGTCTAATAGGTCTGCCTTGTTTGCGATCAGTTTCCATCATTATAGCATATAAGTTAGCTGAACTTCACACAAGGTAAGGAAGAAAGCAAAAATCAGGAATCGATGCAATTTAATGCCACATTTGACCCAGGAAACCACACAGGAAAGTGACAACAACGAAAGAAAATATCACGTAAAGAGAGCCAAGAGGTAAGCCCTTTCCCAGCAGGTGATCGCAAGGAACAGACAAGACAGCATAACTGATATTAAATTCAAATAACAAAAAGATCCACAGAAGAATAGCCAGTAAAAAAAATACCAGTGGGCCTAAATATGTTATAGGGTGCCAACTTCACCATTATTTCTGAAGTGAATCAAGACAAATATATGTTTGGTTTGCATGAGAGATCCCCAACCCATCGATGCATCATCCACTAGATAATACTAATTGAGATATTAAAAGTAGATGAAACCAAGATAAGGACTCAACAGCATATACAACTGAGTACTGGAGCAAATAAATCCAACAATCAAACCCTGGTAGTCACAAGACCAGGCCTCAACCCCACCCCATCTATAGACAAGTCTCTACGTAAGAACTGTCACAGAGCCTGAGGTTTGATCCGCCAGTGTGCAACTAAAGAGGAAAGCAAAGTTGCCAACTGCTAGCTACCGAGTTGACCACCAAGCATGCAGCCCACCACTATAATGTTATAACACATCTCTTAAAATGAAAAACTATTTTAATTAACTACGCTGAAAAAATATAAGAGCCAACAATTTTCTTTATCTTTTGTACTCAGTCGCCACCATCGATCCCTGGGTCAAAAGAGACCACAGCCCTATATCAAAACCATTGTATATCGGGTAAAATTTAGTGAAAAAAGTTTTGCCAAGTTTATGATACCGATAGCCTTGTTTAAAAAGTTTTTGAGTTAATGGCCAACAGAAAGTGCCAAAATCAGCAACACAGCAAACTGGACAAGCTGAGAAACACGAAAAAATAGTGAGTATGATCAGGAAATACCACAATCACAAAGTGCAGACAAAGCCATGGCACCACGAGGAAAAGCCACACAATAATCACGAGACACCAGAAAGACAAACTACGCAAAGCAACCAGCTCTCTCTTCCCCATCAAGATGATTGCAAAACTAGAAGGGGCATAAAGTAACATTCAACAAAACATAGAACAATTACAGATTCCCACAACGGGAGTAACAGTAAACAACGAGTCAACTACAGATCCACCGCCTTAGAACAGACAGCAGCCTAAGCCACCGGGGGGGGGGGGGGGCTTAAATACATTTTACTGGTACCAAATCTTCGCCCTAAATTCTGCTTTGTTGAAGTACAAGAAATGTTCAGCTCGCATGGACGCCTTCTAACCATTGCAATGTATCATCATGGAGAGACACTCTAATCAAATTAACACACTACGAACCCCGCTGTCAAAGACTTTTGACTATTACCTGTAAATGGCTAACACATAGATTATACATGTTATGATTCCAGCTCAATCAGTCTGTCCTGTTCACTAAGGTGTATCAGAACTACATACTGTATACATCAGGGTGGGTAGTCACGTGGTTTCTGTTAGGATACACTGTACGGAAAAATGGCGGACTTCTTTCCACACCGATGTTTGAAGCAAAATTAAGTAGATATTTCTGCGTGTTTTTTCATCTTTACACCAAAAGTTATACACCATTTTCCAGCCCCCATTTTTCCCGATCTAACGATGCCAGGATATCCTCATAAAGCTACTTACTTTGAGTACAGACTCTGTCACAAAATTTTTAGCGGCGAAGATCGGGCCTGAATTTGGAAATAAGCTGTACGGACAACATTTGTGACAGAGTTAGTACTCAAAGTAAGAAGCTTAAAGATGCTATCCTGGTAGTGTTTGATAGGGGAAAATGTGGGCTGGAAAATGGTGTATAGCTTTCTGGGTATAGATGAGAAAACATAGAGAAATCTACCTGCATTCGATCAGAATGTCCGTACAGTGTATTCGAACTTCCGTACAGTGCATCCAAGCAAAAATCACGTGACTTCCCACCCTGATACATGCAATTGTAAATTGATGATAAGCTACATGTTAATACAAAATAACGCTTAATAAACTTTTGTAATTTATTTTTAAGCATTTTGACAGCCTTCACCCCACCGCACCCCATACCCTGGCCAATCATCCCAGTTTGTAAATTGTGTGTAATGTGAAACTACAACTGTATGCAAAAGGATAAGTTTGCTCACGGGGGAAAAGCACTTCAATTAGTTTTTTTCTATTTCCTATATAATGACAAAAGCAGAGTTTTCACCCCATACTTCTAAATCGGTACTTGTCCAATGAGAAAAGTATTTTTGCAGATAATTCGGGCTGTACCTACTAATCTTTCGATGGAAAAAAATATCCTTTTCTAAGAAACTGTCTATGGCCATTTTTTATGGGCAATTATTCTTTAAGACTGTCAGAGATCTTTGTTAACTTCTTGTCTTACCACTATCGAAAACCATTTAATAAAGCACTGCGACAAAGTTAATGACTAGTCTGATAAGAATCTATTTTGGTCTAGTAAAAATTCAGGTGAAGTATTAGATAAACTTAAAACTAGGAATTTCAATGCCGTCAGTTTGTCTACATATGCTTTTTCCACTCTTTAAACTACTTAACCTCATATTTTAATTAATGATAAACTAACTGTTCTGATTGAACAAAATTTCCAAAGAGAAGGCTCTCCTTACCTTGCATGAAATGACAGAAACACGTTTTCACTTCAGAACAGCCGAAATATATCATGCACGGTCTTGTTAAAACGATTGTTTGGTTGGAATGCATTTTTATACGATAGGGGTCACTTTATTGGATAGACAAGTTGTTTGGATTCCATTGTGCTCCCCAGATTGCAGATTCATTCTAATTTTGTTATGAAAGGGACTTTATGATGTATCTTTCTGATGATCAATAGGCTTACATTATTCATTATTCAGGGGTTAAACACTACATCCAGATATATATTTTGACGATATATTAATTCAGATGTACTCTTCAGAGCTCCAACTTAATAACTAATACCTCTGATACCAAAGCTGTGTTTTTGGACTTGCATTTTTCCGTTTCTAATGATATTGTTTCTACCAAAATTTACGATAAATATGGCGGTTTTAATTATGAAATCGTTAGTTTTCCATTTTTAGATGGTGATTTTACTCACTCTACATCATATGGAGTTTATATTTGTCTACTTATCTGATCTGCTAGAGCATCTAGTCATGTTGCAGACTTCAACACTCGTAAAAATATTTAACTTTATAAACTTCTTAAACAAGCCTATCTGTATCATAAACTTCGCAAATGTTTTTCTTAGTTGTATTGCCGATGCTTTGACTTGATATCTAAACTCAATGGCAGACTTAAATCTCTTGCGCCAGGGTCTTTCCAAACCAGAGTTTTGTGGCGACTTAGTGATAAATTAAAGAAAACCATTGGCATTAAGAAATGTTTATCACAGTTTATCAAAATAATGTCTCATTATAAAAAGATTGGCTATAACATTTATGTATTTCAACAAATTGCGTATGCTGGGTAATTAAACCAATAAGGATTTGCAACTTTGCTTTCCTCTTTGCTGGTCAAACCTCAGATTCTATTATGGTTCTGACTTAAAGCCGTATCCATATATCAAATGGTTGGTGCCTGATGCTTCGTCTGTTTTCCGGCCCATTGGCTTTTAAGTGTTGGATTACTTTTGCCCAGGTATTCAGTTGTAAGTCCTGATCTTAGATTTATTTCCATCCTATATCTTGATTTATATGTACTAGGAGATGATTAAGGTTAAATTATGGATCTTTCACGCAAACCAAACATCCATGTCTTGTTCTATATCAGAATAAAAGGCGAGGCTGGTACCGTGAAACTAGTTTAAGCCTTCAAGTAGTTTTCTTATTTACCATTCCAAGGCGGTGCTTCTTTTGTGGATCTTATTTGTGTGTTTTGTCTTTGCCATGCCTCTTTTCTGCAACCCCTGTGGTCATCTGTTGGCTTAGGGTTGACTACTTGGTTTACTTATGTGTAATGTTTTCTTGTTCTGTCACTTTCCCATATGAGGTCCTAGAGTCCTTCTAATATTACAAGTCTTTGTATCTATTAACTCTCTTACGTCCTATTCTGTGAATAATTGAAAAATAAAATTATCCAGTCGACAACATCTCTGTATTATCCTGTCACCCACAGTCCTTCTGCAGCTAATAACACAGAGGTCCTGAAAAAAAATCAGCTCTCTCATGTCCGTTGAACATATCCAACAGTTTAGTGCAGAAAAGATTATACGTGAAATGTGAAGGTAGATTCGTGATAGTGTTATGAGTCTCTTTAGTTAGGGTAAGGAAGTGATTTTTATCGTTAAGGATTATAGTTTTTTTTTGTTGCTTTACGCCCCAATTCAACAGCTATGGTCATGGCAGGACGTTCAGTAAACCTTACCACACTCTTTCCAAGCCAGTACTTCATGCATATACTTTCGCTTGTAACTGGCAACAACCCTTCTTGAATGATTTGGGCCAAACGGAGAAGAATGACACTAGAAACTATTTCATGATCAATTTCCACGAAAGTATTGGAACGGGCAGTATCAAATTTGTGACCCCTTGATCTGCAGCCAGACTCACATCTGTAGCCAGACACGTTACCAACTGCACTACGCAACCATGTAGTATAGATTATAGTTAGAAATGGAAGGTAAAAGTTGGTGGGAAGACATGGTTTTAGGTTTAAGATCATCTATCATACCCCTACTTATCGCACTCTATCAACAGCTATCCAATACAATCATCCAATCTGTCTACCAAAAATTGTCTGTAAATTACAATTCCATGATGATACATTGCATTAGTTAAATGGCCTCCATGCGAGCTGAACATTTTTTGTACTTCAACGGCAGCAGAATCTAGGGCGAAAATTTGGTGCCAATAAAATGCATTTGGGCCCCCCGGTGGCTTGGGCTGCTGTCCGTTCTGGGGTGGTGGTTCTGTTGTTGTTGACTTTTTGTTTATTGTTACTCCCATTGTGGGAGTCTGTATTTGTTCTATGTTTTGTTGTACGTTACTTTATGTCCATTTAGTATTGCAATCATCTTGATGGTGAAGAGAGAGCTGATTGCTTTGCTTAATTTGTCTTCCTGGTGTCTTGTGATGGTTGAACGGCTCTTCCTCGCGGTGCCACGGGGTTTTCTGCAGTTTGTGATTGTGATATTTCCTGATCATACTCATTTATTATTTTAGTTTATGGTCCACTCAAAATAAATCTTGTCATGTCTTTCGTCTTGTCACTTTGATACCTATCACGTCCACCTGGCTTTCTAGAATCACAAGACCTAACCTTCCATCGCCACCCGCTCAATTCCTACCCTCTTAGAGGATGTATAAAAAGTGACGATGAGATTACAAGCATATATGGCATTCGGGTACATTATAACCACACAGTGGTGCCGTGACCAGGATAAAGTGTAACAGAGTCGGGTGAGTGATATCACAGAACAGTGTTCTGCATGAACAACTGAGACCAAGAAACGAAGTTGTATGTCTGGACTACGCAGCTAGCTAAAGTATAAATGTTACTCTTTGATGAATATCTTCATCGGTCTTACAGAACAATAGCTTTGTGGCCAAATGCTTCCTTTAACAAAATGTTATTTTTAACCAATAGGTATGATAGGGAGTAACTTTTTGAACTGGATTTTTAATGAAGCCTTAGACCAATAATGAAATCATAGATGTAAGTTTCTTCTTTTGTGTGAATGACCTGTCACAAGTTTTGTCTTCTGTATGAATTTATATTCTTATTATTTTACATATAAAGTGTAAAATTGGTGCTAGATGTAGCTTTAACGGTAGAAACAAGATGAGTTTAGTAGAGTTCTCATCATATTGTATCATTTTGGGCAATACTATTGTGTAAGCACTTCATTAAACAAAACTCGTTGAATTTTACAATCAAAGAATAGTGTTATTTATTTGCCAATCCATAACAGGGAAAAATACTGAACACATCAACCTCTGCCACTAAAATAAGCATGGTTATTCAAACTAAGTCAGTATTCAAGTATGGTTTATATGTTGTTTATTTTAATTTTTATGAATTAGGACAATTTGTTTACAAGTAAGAAAATATGTTACCGTTCCTTTATTTTCATGCAATTTGGCCAACATATTCTAAACATATGGGCAGTTTTTATGTTGAAATAGTATCTTGACAAAGATTGCAACGTATTAAAATTGTAATTCAAATTTTGACCAAATATAAAATATACACTTTGCAAAATTTCTAATTGGTCACCTTACATTTGTACACTAGTTTTGAAAATAAGATTGGGTTATACAAAATACATGCTTCTATAGACCAACCAAGACTCTGCAGGTCATTTCATTTAAAAATGACTGGTACTTCTTGCACAGATGCTGCTAGAGTAAAGGTACCCTCATTTCAAAATGTCACATTTTTTCTACAATATGAAATATTCCAAAGAGACGCAATCCATTTGTATTTTTGTTTGTCTGAAGATGTGTATGACTGCCGTGATCAGAAACATACATGCTTCAAATGATTTGCTCCAATCCTCGCTTCTGTTACGTAATAGCATGAAGACAAACACTACCAGCAGCTAGATCATAGGAATCAAGCTTTATGCATACAATTTTGATAGGAAGTTGGCACTGTTCTGCACGCCTTAATATCTGCAACACGGCATTGAAATTTTCAGCGAGCATTCATTACTACTAGATGTCACTGTTCTACTTTAGAATTTGAAAAGAATAAAGCAAAGTACAGTCAAATTGACTTTTAATATTTACATTCAAACCAGAAGTGCGCAGCAGCAGTGGAATGTTTGTCACAATGAAATGCACGAATCAAATTTAGAAAGATGGCAGGGTTCCATACTGTTTGGACTGTCTTGTAAAGATAAAATAAAATGCGTACAACAATTTTAGCACGAGCTACAAATAAAAATTTCAAAATACTATAAAAATATGATATTTTAAAAAATGCGTAAGACATCTACTTTTGACACAATTTCAAGTCTTTGTTGTTATTTTGAAGTCCGCTCAACCCGTTTGTTACCAATTGAAATTAAATTTGATATAAAACTTCACTCACAACGATTTTTGCTTCAAAAAAGCATATTTTTGCATATTTAACCAAAAAAAACGTGGATTGAGAGACCACTTTTCTGAAAGACCGCTTAACTTTTGCCCATTAAACCGTACAAGGTAAGGCAAAATGCTTAACCCAGCAAACGCCCCAACGCCACCACTTTTCAGTCGTTTATTGATTATTCATTACTGTAATGGACTGACCTATCCAAACATTTCATCAAATAGATTGGAATGTATGACTGTAAGGTTCATCCAGTTTTGAGTACACTTGGATTTTCAGTCAAACTAGACCTTTGTCACAAGTGCTAGATGAATGTGCATATGAAAAAAAAATGAACGGGGCAATTTTAATTCATGAGATTTTTCAAATCATTTAATTGTGCTTACAAAAATTGGTATAGCCTTGAAAAAGGTTTTTATTCTGTGGACGGCAGCATATCAAAATTGATCACTGGGTGTTGGATTGCCACCCACCTCCCAATGTAGGTAATCCACAGCTTTTATACCTCTTGCACAGGACTGGGTTTTGCTGGACGGCAAGTACATTGCACGGGGTGATCATATATTGGTATTAATTTATGTCAAGTTCTCATTGGTTTACATTTGATCAGATCAATTATTTCATTGTGTACCCTCCATGTCTCTGTAATGGTTAAAACAATCTTTAGTTAGTATAGAGGAGACTATGAGATTATGCCAAATTAAAAGCTACACCATTAGAATATAGCTTGTCATTTATTCGAATCATGAGGCTACACCAATAGAATATAGTTCTGAAGTCCTTTAACATTTATGCTAATCATGAGGCAAATTCGTTTCATGACATATAGCTAAAGGTAAGATCACTTACTTGTTCAAATGAGAGATCACTTTCCTATTGTCAGTATCTAGTGGAATCATCTGCCAAACTTGGTGAGATCAGTCGCCTTTCATCATTAAGAATTAATCTAGGGGCGCGATAATTCGCCTTCTGCATTAATATTCCATAAAGAGTCGGGGTCATCCTACCCTAAGCAACAGATATGATCACTTCCATGTTCCATGGTGAGATTACCTTTCTATTGGCTGTATCTGATGGGGTCACCTGGCAATTGGTTGAGCCCATTCACCTTATGCCTTGGATCAATCAGGTAATTATCATGCCCTATTCCATAGACAATTTTAGTTGTTTCTTCTGGGATCTCCTCAAGCTTTAGTTTCAATCGAATTTGCAAGGGTCTTTGGGGGAGTGAGAGGAGACCAGGCCACGTAATTGGAATATTAATAAACTGTTATTATGCATATATTTGTCGCTTGTGTTACTGATTATTACATTAGCATTAACCTTTATTTGTTATCTTTTGATTTTTGTACATCTAACTAAATCAGAGTGCAGTCAAAACAAGAATGTTTCAATCATTTGTAGCATGTGTTAAGTGATATGCTACGATTCTGTTTCTCCTTTACCATGCTTGGGAATTAAGGCATTTCCATTAGGGCATCCCCTCTTGGGTCACCTATTCTTAGGAAGTATACTAAACCATTCAATGTGTTCAAGAGACGAGGAGAGTTTCTCAGTGTTTTCTAATTGCAATGCCAAATGGTGTGTCTGTTGCACACATTTATGTACAAAACCTACCATTACCTCATCTGTATATAGTAGACAGTTCTTCATAATCAATAATTATGATTTGAACTGAACATCATCTGATCTGGTTAATTTTATACTTATTGTGGCATGCAATATGTTTGGTAGTCTGGTCGATCCTTAGAGACTAGATTTCATGAGTACTTTATTAAGATGAAAAGGCCTAAAAATTGACACTTTTCTGTATTGCCAATTATACCAAACAGGCCATTCACCTAGCAAAGTTGAAAACTGAAAACATCATTTATGATCCAAATACTTCGTCTAAATCAAGATATAAAAACTCGAAACTGAATTAAAATGGATAAAATTATGGCATTCACATTTTCCTGAGGGTTTTAATCATAAGATACATCTATGCCTCTATGCCAAAAGTATAATATTTCTAAAATGTCCGATTTTGATGTTCTTTCTCTTTTGAATGTAAGAGCGATAAGTTAGATCTCATGGTTAACGTAGAAAAAAACAACAACGTTTAGTGTGAATTATGTGCAGAAGAAAACATTAATACTTCTCTAAGATATCTTTCAGTTGTTTTGGATAAGGACGGTAACCATAGTTTACATTCATTTCTTAGTTATTTACCTTGCTCAGTTTTACGCAATTTAGAGTTAGAGGCTAATAAATTTACAATATAGCTAACAAATCATAAAACGAAGCCCTTTTTACAAGGTGTGATGTTATTTTCTGCATTTTCTTTGTCCTTATATCGATTCTGAGGTCATCAATAAATGCCATTTTATTAAAATTCTACTTATTAACAAATGTTGAAGTTTTTTGATTTACATAGTATCTTTAAAATAAATGGATCCGTGATATACTTTGTTCCAAATTACTTTAATTATACAGAAATTCCTAAACATTAGCCATAAATAAAATAAATCTATTAGATATACTATGTATAATTTTGATAAAATCATTACCAATACCTATGTGAATATTGATTCCAATACTATCAAAAAGCATGTAATAAGGTACCACGAAAAAATTATGAAAGATCTGGTAACAATCTATTTTGTTCTATTAAAATTCACGTTAAATAAAAGATAAATTTAAAGCACTGCTACCAATTTGTCTGCATACGATTTTTTCAACTCTTTACATTACTTACACCATATATACAATGCGACCTTTTGGTGGGACATAGGCAAACAGTCTATACGCAGGTTAAACGACGCATAAAGGAGCATCAGCTCAGGGTTTTATGACCATTCCAAGGCGGTACTTCTTTCGTGGATCATTTGTGTTTTTGCGTCTTATGTTTCTCATGCTTTCGCGTCTATTCATGTCTGCATTGTGTTCACCTGCTGGGAAAGGACTGACCTCTTGGCTCTTGTTGATGATGTTTATTGTATTTTTGTTACTTTACAATGTGGTATCCTGGGTCAGGTGTGGTACTGGATTGTATCGTTTCCTGATCTTGGCCGTCTTTCTTACTTTAAAACTATTTGCTTACAGAATATTATATTAGAAATTGAATAAAGATGAAAATACCATCCAACAACAATTGCAATGGAAATGGACTGGTCCAATTGATAAGGATGGGAAAATACATTCTGTATAAATGGGTTGACTCAAAATTTGATTTAAGATAAACTTATTGGTCCAATTAAAAGATATTTCCATATGAGAAGTGACAAAAACTAAAGAAAACATCACACACAAAATGGGTCAGCCCCTTCTCAGGCATGAAAAACAAATAGCAAAAAAAGGATCAACAAAAGAAGCACCTTCTTAAAATGGTCAGTAAAATGTTACTGGAGTGCCCAAACATTTTTGAGGGCGCCAACTGCACCCTTTTTTTTATGTGGATCAAGACAAATGGTGTTTGGTTTGCGTGGAAGATCAGTACTGATCGATGTATCATCTCCTAGTAAATATAAATCAAGATTAAAAAAAGAGATGAAACAAAGATAAGAACTCAACAGTATATTCATCTGAATACTGAAGTAAAATATTCCAATCGTTAAATGCAGGTGTGCTCAACCACAGACAAAGCATCAGGCCCTTACTCTCTCATCTTTAAATAAGTCTTTAAATCAAAACCATCATAGAATCTCAGGTCAACCCGCCAGCGTAAGAATTAAAGAGGAAAGCAAAGTTGCTAACGGTGATTTGGTTTACCACCAAGCATGCAGTCGGACGCAATGCATTTATTTCATAACAAATCTTATAATGAGAAATTATTTTAATAAACTGCATCAAAAAATTATTGGAGCCAACAATTTCCATTCATTTATACACTTAGTCGCCGTAAAACTCAGGTTCTGAAGAGAGATTTAAGTCCAATATTGAATTTGAATACCAAATCATAGCATCAGCGGTAACATTTTGAAAAAGTTTTGCGAAGTTTATGAGACATATTACCTTGATTAAGAAGTTTCTGAGTTAACAGTAAATTGCAAGTGTTGAAAGCAGTAACATAGCTAGCTGTAGCAAATCGGATGAGTTAAGAAATATAACCTCCATAGGATGTAGAGCTAGGAACATCACCATCTTAAATGGGAAACTGACAATTTCAAAATCATAATCGTCACGCTCATCCTAAATTTTGGTCAAATGTAAGTAAAAAACGAGGCTTCAATATCAGTGGTATTGGCTTTATGTAACTGAAGTCCTGCAGGGTATATTTGACTTTCCATATCGCCTTAAATTAAATTATGAGGTACAGTTACTGTAGTGTATATGTAAACAAACTGGTCACATTGGAATCCCTAGCTTAAAGTGTATCTACTATTTCAAAGACTTAAAAGATTTATCTATAGATGGGATGGTTGGGACCTGATGCTACGTCTGTTGTCAACCCAACAGAGGTTGAACTATTGGTTTATTTTGCTCTTGTATTCAGTTTTAAGTATTGTTGAGTCCTTTTTGTTTTACTTCCTTTTTAATACATTGAGTTATATGTTCTAGGAGATAGTTCATGGATAAGTTAGGGATAATTCATGCAAACCAAACAGCTATGTGTCTCGAATCACCAAAACAAATGGGAAGGCTGACACCGTAAATTAGTTTAAGCTCTCCAGTAATTTTCTTACTGACCGTTCCAAGGTGGTGATTCTTGTGTTTGTCATTGCCTTCTGTGATATATTTTAATTGCAGCCTTGTGGTCACCTGTTGGGAAAGTGTTAACATATTCACTCTCTTATATGAGATGGTTCTTGTGCTTTTGTCTTTTTCCCATATGGTGTCCTGTGTTAAGTGTGGTAATTAATTGTATATATTCCTGATCTTTGCTTTCTCTCTTACTTTGGTATAAATGGGGATTTTTCAGTCTGGTATAGAAACGCCCTACCCCAAAAAAAAACAAATATCAAAAGCATGTAATTCTATGCAAAATGTTTTTGCATTTTTGTAAAGCAGTGGTATTGTACATTACAATTGATGAACAGTATTGTACTCCATGTGGTGGGATGGGATTATGTGGCTCAATATAAAAATGGACAGGAATGCGCGACTCACATAAATTCGAAGACAGCAAAAGTGATTTGAGAAATAAATGTTTGGACCACCAATTTTCCATTGTCTTCACAAAGAATCTCATAAAGTTGCACGAAAGTCTAAACAATAATTTAAAGAGTTTCAGCCATGGACGGGCTAATGGGGTAGAAGGACGGAGCACAAAAAGCCAAAATATCAAGCAACTTTTCGTCAGAGGATCCAATACTTGAAAAAGTGTCTTGAGAGGCATGTATATCCATAGCTGATGTCCTATCTGTCCCAGTCCAAACTCCCCCATGCCCCCAAAATCTAAATATGTCCTAGATATTGAACTCTTGCAAGTAACCATGTATCTAAAGTAGTCAAGTGGAAGCAAGCCATGCATGATATCAAATATGAATATTGTCAATGTTGGTAAAATATCTACACAAGTCAGTAAAATAAATAGCACTTTTTAAAGATGTCCAAGATTTGACCTCTAGGCCTTCCCTGGGTCATAAATTACGAGGACTGATATAGCGGAGAGAAAGTCAGCCTGAAAAAGGTAGGTTGTTAAATTCAGATGACTACATACAAAAAATATTTAATATGTCATTGACATTACATTTGACCTCAAACCAACCAAAGAGTTTGAAGCTGCCCATTCGAAGCCTGTCATAAAAGATATCAAATGCCCATAAATGTTTATTGGGGGTAAGTTGAAAAATAAATAAAGCTTTCTCAAAGGTGTCCTAGATTGTGACCCCCTACCCTGGTTTAGCCCCAGGGGGTGGGCATGAATGCTTTCTAATTTATGGTTGGTCAAATATACGCATAAGTCAGAAAAAATAAAATTAAACTTTAAAGGTGACATTAATGTTGACCTCCAGCCCCACTCTGTGTCATGAACCCTAACGTGTGAGGTCACACAAAGTCAGTCTTCATTAGTATCTATTGTTTTAAAAAAAGATTCTATAAAGAAAGAAAATAAGATCTAGATTGTGTCCTCTAACCCCACCCTGGGGCATCAACCCAAGGCTCTGAATCCGTCAAGTCAAAGTGAACTATAAATGGTACCAATTGTCCACGGCATGAATGCTTTCTAACAAATGGTAGGTTAGATATCTGTGTAAGTCAGAAAAGAAACAAATCACGTTTTAACGGTGTCCTACATTTTTACCTCCAGCCTCGCCCAGGGACAGGGAACCTTATATCTGGAAGCACGAAGTAAATGCCAATCATACAGGGTTACTATTGTCCAAATATGAATGACTTCTGATATGGGTTTACAGAGATATGTACCACTCGAGAAACTCTTACTAAAACTTTGTCATACTTTTTAAAGATGTTCTATATTTTGACATCCAGTCCCACAGAGGGGCAAGGACCCTGGGGTCTGAAGTTATGATGTAAATGCCAACCCTCCAGGGTAACTATGTTTCAAATACCAGTGCTTTCTGATCAATGGTTACTGAGATACACATCACTGGAAAAAAAATAATCAAAAACGTTGTCATTGTTAAGAACGAATGAACAAACTTACCAACGGACAAACGGATTAAAGGAAAGATGAAAACTATATACCCCTAGGCATAATGTCGGAGTATAAATAGGTAAAGTACTGTCGCGTTAATAAGAAACGCGAAAATCGACTTAAAGTGCTTCTTATCACGTTATTTTCTCTTGATATTTTCGATATGCGAGTAGAAAAAGCTGCAGTATTTTTTGACAAAATTTTCAACCTGATGGTTTTGCTGAGTTTTTCTGTAATTAGATGGAATTTTGGCATATTTTTGGTTCTTTTCAACGGGGGAGTATTACTGTTGGTAGAATGGACCTAAACTGACCCAGTTTATTAATAATTTGCGACGGTTGACTAAATCATTCGTTGGCGTTTCAGGTCAGTGATCGCCGTGTAGGTTATATACTGAACAAAAGTGAAAACGCTACACCTAAATTGTTTGCCATTTATGTGCAAAATGATGCAAGCCAGTAAAGCAAATGAAGGTGTATCTAAATGTTCAAAGACTGAGCTATGCATAAAGTAAAAGGTTCTCGGATATTGTCACGAGGAAACACATGAATGTCATTTAAATGTGACAGGGGTTCAATTTTTCTGGTTACAAATTTGAACAGAAATCTCACACAGTTTAGGCCTTCAGAAATCCACTGCCAACCAGATCCGACTGAACGAAATGGTAGTCTTAGACATTTGACAACCAGAAATGCGTTTTGATCGTTTAGAAAAGCAACCTTAGAAAGTGGGGTTTTCGTCCAAATTGGCCAAGCTTGAAATTTTATCACTTAAATCTCCATAGGAAGATAAATGTAGTGATGCATCTTAGTCTGAGCACAATACTGGTCGAGAAATGGTAGGAACAATGTTCCGATAGGTCTACCTGATTTGGCAAAAGAAAAAAAGTTATCGAAAATCGTGATCAATCGAAGATTGACAAATATTTATTATTATACCTCACGTTAATTTCCCATTACAAAAATTCCATAGACGAACGACTGATATTTTACACTATCACTCGCTACTATAGCGACGCCGAATACTCTCGCTCGTTTGTCATAGCAGCGGGTGATAGTCGAAAATATCAGTCGTTCGTCTGATGCGTAACGCCGATGCGTGTACGGTTCGTTCACGTCAGGAGACGTTCAATAGCAATGGCGGACATGAGGCATGACTTGGCCACTTTCCACTCCCAATAACTTCGTTGTTTATGGTCAGAAACATTAAGTGTAGGTACTCGTCTTCTTAGTTAGGACGAGAGGAACACGTTGAGACCAAATTTGAGTAGATTTGGCGAAATTTTCTATTTTTGCAACAAATCCACATCTTGTACAGTATTCCACTTAAATGACGCTGCTTGGTATTAAGTTTGGCGTCGTCGACATTTTATGGCGTAACTCGTTTGACCGAACATCATGATCAGTTCGAGCATTCAAACTACTCAAAAGAACACTGTTGTGAAAGATGTGTTTTCATTCATGCATATAGATATGAGGCTGTGCATCATTTTCCCTTTGGAACTCCCCTGACCATGGTAGGCCTAAGACGGTATGAAATAAAGGGTCTTATGTTCGGTATAATAAAATAAATATTACATTCTCTGATTGGGTGATAGTCGAAAATATCATCTCTGGAAATGTGATTATCAACGGAGGCAGGCGCGTAGCCAGGCGGAGGCCAGGAAGCAAAGGGCTTCATTGACATCTTGAGACACCATGACTTTTGTTGATTGCGAACAACAAAAGCGCAGACCAGCCTGCACATCCGCGCAGTCGGATCAGCGTCTTTATTCTTCGCTCTCTGAAAAATTAAGTAACTAGGTCATATACGTGTATATCTTAATTCTCCAAATATTTTTGGTGGGCTTCAACTTGATAAAGCCTCTGACTACGCCCCTGATCACATTCCTCAGGATGATATTTTCGACTATTACTCAATCAGGGAACTTATTATTTATATAATATTCCCTATTTGTTTTTATCAAAGGCAGACATTTTCCATTTTTTTACAAATTGATATATTCGAAATTGATTTTTGAGCTTGTTTCAAGTGATAAAAACAGTTTTCTTGTGTAATAATGCAACCCAAGTATGACGAATTCTGATAAGCATGACAATCTTTTTTGCGCATGCGCAGTTGCAAAATTCAGTGAATAAAGCTTTAAACACAATAAGGAACATAATTCAAACTTCAAAAGAGACTTGGTGGAGTTTCGACGAATCGCTTGCTGGATGTCTGGAAAACGTTATTAATTTTTAATAAATACTTTTCGTCCAATACTTTCTCACAAAATTTAAAATATTGTAGTATAGCGTTTTCACTTTTGTTCAGCATAGCATAAAGTGTATCGTACATATAAAGTACTGCTGCATAAATTAGGATCGCGAATAAATGACTTCAGATGTACGTTTTCAATTTATATCACATTGAGTATTCAATAATCGTGAATCATTCCAGGCAGTATTTTGACAAAAGATATTGCCTGGTATTACGGCTAATTTTTGTTCTAATAATTCTGATGGTAGAATTTGGACATTTTATTCCACTTATTTGATACTTGACGGGGATAATCTTTGGATAGACCTAGCTAATCCATTGTGTGAAAAAAACTATTATTGTTCTGCAGTACTTGAATGGCCGACTATAAAATTACATATGTGTAGTTGATAGTGTTTAGGCCGTTTACGACCGTAAAAGTTGTTTTTATAAAACTGTCAATAATAGCCACATCACACTGTTTTAGTAGAAAATGTCCTTACAAATATAGCAAACAGTATTTATCCGGATCAAACTGATCGTATTAGATCTGTGTCTAGGCTGATTGAATCGGTACTTTCAACTGAATGGCAGTGCTTAAAAAATGAAACTGGCATGTACAAAGCAATCATGATTTTAAATGTGTGTTGCTTTTGACACTTACCTGTAGAAATTTAAGTACAGATATATAGGCCGTAACATGGCTGTTACACCATTTAAATTCCCCCCCCGCTTTTCAGAAAGTCTAAAAATGTCGAAATTCCCAAGAGATTAGGGGTCAGGGCAGTGGACGTAGAATTTTCAAATATTTTTTTCTGACACTGCAGGATATTCTAAATCCAGATTTGAGCTTAATGTTTGGAAAAATGCATGTAATAAAATAATATCCCAGATTTTCGTGTTTCTTATTATTGCGGTAGGACTTTTTTTTATAATAACTATATACGCTGTAAAATTAGTGAACTTAACATCCAATGGTGTGGCATCTGAACTTTCTCTGCTACTGGTGTAGACTTTTCACTGTTTTAATCTATTTTCTGTTTGATTATTCTGGCAATATTCCTCGGAGCCATAGCAGTGGCTCATCTATGGAAGTTTGTATGGGATTTCACGTGAGGTATAATTATATAGGGGTTAAACATGATTTTCTATGCATTAGCATCTGGTGGGCCCCAAAAGTGGCGCTGAAACCTGAAAGTGTAAAGCAATGGTTTTCAGAACCCCCAGGGGCCTATAAGATGTTTATGTAGCAGTAAACCATGTTTATACTCACTTACTATTTTTCATCATTGTTATCTGATTATTGCATTAAGATATGTAAAAATGCTTGAAAATTTAATGGTATTCTGAAGCCAGCAACAAAGACTGCCGAGAGGTTGCGTTCTACGGCATCCAATCTGGGTCTTAACAAATAACTTAAGTCCCCAGTTCGGGACCGAGTTCAGCGGATTATACAATAAAGCCATTAAGTATTGAGTAATTCAACTCAAAATTATGAGAAACGGAACAATATAAAACATATGTAGTGAAAAACTGGATTAACTCTGCTATAAACTGTCTTAGCCATACTGTGACTATCTTAGCCAGACCATGACTATATCAAAGTCCAATCTTTGACATTGTCTTAAAGAGACAGTGATATCAAAACTCTGATCGCTGTCCAAACCATCACAATGCTGTGAAAAATGCAGTTGGCGTTGTTGTTGTTTTTTTTTCATCAGAAACGATATACAACTAAGAAATTCAAAGTGGGAAATACATCTTGCACTATTTAAACAATTAAAGCATATATTTGACATTTATAGCAGATAAAATGTTAAATTAAATTTAATTGTCTCTTTCTGTTATCCGTCCAAATTGTTTCATGATGACCTGTTGGTGAATTTTTTCAAATACTTGTGAAGGAGTTGGGCACCAGTGGTGCAGTTGCTCATTGTCAGTCACTGATGCTCGTACTGTGGACTCCTTATTCATTTTTATAAGGTGATGTTGATATTTGGAACAACTATTGCCTAGGGATGTAGATGGCAATATGTTATTTAGGTGTAGTACATGATTGTATCGATTGCTGATCTTTGTCCCCTTTCTTACTTATGTTCTTTAGGTCACTTATATGACCTTGGGGCCAAATGACAAGGTCACATAAAGTTAAATCTTCATTTTTAGATTCAGTGTATTTTAGATATTAAAATATTTGGCACAATGAACGCTATTCAGATTACCAATATGACCTTGCGGTCAATGGTCAATGTCAGATATGCTTAAAATCTGTCTAAAACTCGTAAGGTCATCTCATTTTCCTTTTAGACTCATTGATGTTCATATCTCTCACAATAATTGCGTATGGGGTGGAGATGACAATAGGCTATTTATCACATGTATGACCTTAGATGGTCACATAATAAAAATTATCTTATGGTGTGTAACGTTATTCTTAAATCCCAGACAGCCCAGCCTCCGAAAAGTGCAGATGGAAAGGCACACTTTACCAACTGGTCCTATGGATTTTCTCATGGGTCCAAACAGTTTGTGTTGATAAATTGTTCGCAAAATAATAGGCATATGCTTTAAAAGAACATATACGCTAGAAAATAAGCTTAGAGATGACAATTTCCTGAATGGCGGGGAAAAGATAAATACCCTTCCTTGAACCATGTTGTGCAGTATTCAGTGCCTTTCTATTTTGGTGAAGAGAAAGTTGGCTGCTTTACTTAAATTGTCATCTTGACGTCACGTTACCCTAGTTTGTTATACAGTGTGTGATTGTGGCATTTCCAAGTCTTACTCAATGTTACCTCTACAAATTAGAGCTTATAACCAAAGCGTAGTTCAGAAACGGTTGCAGAATCTTTTTTCAGAACTTTCTGTAATAGGACTTATTTTTAATGACTCATGGCATTGACAGGAACCCCAAAGACAGCTTTTCTTAAGCCAATGCTATATGGTGTTTGTTAACTGGGTTCTTATCTCATATATGAATAAAGTATCAGAAGCATTTTGACGTGTGAGCAAAACCATAAATTGAAGAAACGCTATGTTTTTGCACAAAGAGAATTGTCCGATATGCTTAGTAAAGGCATTTACACAGTCTAATCAGGAGAGCATTTGTTGCCTGTAGAAAGAAAGCTAAGAATTTCAGCTATGAGAATCGCATATCACCAAAGACTCCTGTCAGATAGTGTATGTACTGGTTGTCTGAGTCTTAACTGAATGCTTAGTGTAATGCATTAATATCTGAACGCATACATGGCTAGAATAGAAATGACAGTCTATTCAATGAACATTCTGAACTCTTGGGCCCATTCAATTGAATCAGATCTAGGATGTACATGGGGGGTCATTTTCATCACATGATTATAACATCATAGAAACCATGTTTACACAATTACATGTTCGATTTTAAGGAAACTGAGTAACACTATACATCTTAGATTATTTATTTTATTTGAGCTTAAAAATGGTCAAACTATTTTTTTCACACCAATAATTGTTTACCGAAACCCTTCTATTCCGAAAGATCAATAAATAGCAACACAATATATGTTTCAAAATCTAAATCTAGTGTGTCACAACCAATGGAAACAGCTGGGTCAGGGCTATACAGGTTATACTATGTTATGTACTGGTTATAAAATATTTACAATGGAGCTGAGAATGTATATTATATAACATATACAAAATATAACCTATACCTTTATCATAGAAACGCAAAATAGTTAAATAAACCACATAGATGACATACAATCTTGCTTGATTTATAAGGTACTGGCTTGTTTCCTAAAACTGTGCAAGCAATGCCTTAAAAAGCAATTCATTATCCTCTGACGACTAAGGAAGTAGAACCATCTCTGATACTTCTGCTTTTCGCCCTTATATTGATCATCACAGATATTGTATGGGACAGCACATCAATACTGATCATCACGCATATAATTGACTCATACCATTCACCCATTGTACACGATTGTACTGAGAAGTAGCCACTGGAGCAAAGTACAATGAATTAATGATATGTAACATCTTGTGTTCCAGACTGCACGTCACTGCTGTTATTGGCCCTAATTATGTGACAGTTTTAGTAACTACAGAATATGTCTAAGTGATTTTTTATAACATTTGAGAGACCAAGCCATGATGGTCGTAGCAAGCACTATAAAATGTTATCTCATCTACCAGATCTGCCTTCTAAAATGCGCATTACACAGCTCCACAATGCTTCTTTTAGCTGATTTACAGAAGAACGACATGAAGAAAAGCTTCTTGATCCTGCAACTTTATCATCATGTTGATATCTTAGTAGAATTCGAATGTCTTTCACAAGCGAGTTTTCTGTGCCAGCCTCTCTTCTTATCATCCTTGGGATTCTCCTGATTTGCTTTGTGTGCTTGTAATCGTAATACAGTCCTGCCACATACCTGAGATTTTTTAGTGTTAAAAGTCTTAGCCCCACGGTATATCCTTGGAGAACCCATCTTTAGCACAAGGAATGGGAAACTCTTATGGTAGGAGATTGTAATAAATATCCATATGTACCAACAAATCGGAACCACTCCTTCTTTGTTTGTGAAAACTACAAAGTCGTTCACCATCAGGATCCATTGTCTTCAAAATAAGCATTGCTGTTTTCTGTTGTACTCTCACACCACATATTGTATCTATAAAGATCTACAACCTTGACAAACGTAAACAACAATTTCATTATTTTTTTATACAGTAGCTCTGATGGAACTTTGACATTGTCAGCAACACAAATTGTGTCTTGTTGATATTCGTTGTTGTAATGTCCTGACACCGATTGATATACAGGATGTCCGTATTGATGTAGCCTTGTTCAAAATAGTACCAAACAAAATCTGTTAAACTTGTATTTTACCAGGCTCTGGGAACACTGCATCCACACTACCAATAGTAAGCACAAAGTCGATCGCCTACAAAATATAACAACAATTTAGTAGTATCAAATAAGTCTTTTTTTTTACCAATTTAAGAGCTATTTTATTTATTTATTATTTTATTTCAGAAACATCATTTTACTTGTGCAAGCACAAGTCGTATTAGCATGCACAAGTATAAGCAAAAAGTGAATATTAAGGTATCACAACATGGGTAAAACATGAGAAAATGTATTCATAGTATCGATTCCTCCCATCAGTCCGAGACCTTTGCACTGACAGACACTTAAATACACTGTGGATCATCGTTTAGTGGAAATCCTGTCCTTTGAAACTGGTAAAGATCCTGTCAGCGCGAGTGTAGCTGAACCTTTTGATGTATTTCAACCAAACGTGCATAGATATTTACTTAGGCCAATAGAAAGGAATTATTATATTTTCATGACATTTACCGAATACTCGAGGTCACCAGGGTCATATACAAACGTAGCTACATGTATATGAATAAGCCTTTAAGTCACTCTCTCTTCTGAACCAATGAATAGATTCAGACCATACTGGTAAAGATATACCATTGGGAGGGCAAAATGGCTGATTACATTTTGGTGTCTTTGACCTAGTTTACAAGGTCGCCAGACTCATTTAAATCTATAGAATAGCCTTGTCTGTTCTGTCTTCTGAACTAATAAAAATATTGAGACTGAACCGGCACATTGTCTGTCCTGTCTTTTGAACCAATAAAAATATTTTGACTGAACTGGCACAGATATAATATTGGAAGGACTTATATATAAGAATATAATTCAATGATAACAGGGTTTCACAAAATAACTGCATGGTGGTCATTTTGAATAACAATCGATTTTCATATTTAATTCCCCAACTTCCAGTTGTATAATGCTGGCATTTTGTTAGTTGCATCTAGATATTATAGGGGCTCAAAGATGTAACATCAAAATGCTATCACCATGGTGGTCATCTCTATAATGTTTCATATTGACACATTAAGCTGATATTTTTGGGCATCAGGTCATCTGGTAGTTTTTATTCGGCCAAATGACAATATCCAATATGGCCACTATACTAGAATTAGATTTAAAACTTTTTTGTCATTAATGCGGTTCTTTTAAGTACCAATAGCATATGGGGAAATTAAGATATACTTTAAATTAGGCACCGTCGTACCGAAAATGGCTACCTTCGAATTGAGATACTTGATAAGCCGATGCGTTTGAGTAGCTAAATTTGAAGAAGAATTGCAACTATTAAACCTATTGCTTAATATATTTATATAACGTATGTAACTATACTTTACACTAGAAAAGCGTACCGTCCCTGGAATCGTTAAGTGAATACACCCTGTGCAGGGAAAGACACCCCTTGTGCAGGTTAAAGAACCCTGCATTAATTTAGATATGGTTACATGTACGCCTCTATGACAGTTCAGACGTAAGGACTTATATATGGATGCGATGGTTGGGCCTGACGCTTTGGCTGCTGTCAGACCCACGGGGTTTAACTATTGGATTTCTTTTGCTCCGGTACTCAGTTTTATGTACTGTTGAGCCCTTATGCTTGCTTTAAGTCCTTTTTTTTAAATCTTAATTTATATGTTTAAGGAGATAATTCATGGATAAGTTAGAGGTATTTCATGCAAACCTAACATCTATGTGTCTTATTCCACATTAGAACTAAAGGCGATGGTACTATGAAACTTGTTTAAGCCCTGCATTAAAATAGTTTTGCTGACCGTTCCAAAGCGGTGCTTCTCTTGAGGATCATTTTTGTTATTTATGCTTCGTGCTTGTCATGCTTTCTTGTCTGTTCATTGCAGCCTCGTGGGCACCTGCTTGGAAATGGTTAACCTCTTGGTTTGCTTGTATGTGAAGCTTTTTGTGTTTTGTCAATTTCTCATGTGGTGCCCTTGGTCAGGCGTATATTGATTTATGGTCTTTGCCTTCTTACGTTCTTTCATCTCGCTACCCAGTGTGTACAAAGTATACCTGACGATTATGCTTGTGAGGGCTTCAGGCAGTATATAGATAAAGGGAAAGAACAAAAAGTTTATTGGTTTGGGGAATGCTGTAACCAAAGCAACATTGTCCCACAGAATAGCTGCTATGGGTTTTGATTAAAGTGAGAGTAAGTCAATAATTTTAAGCAAGGATAGCTGTATTCGGTGAAAATATGTTACGCTTCTAGATATGTATACAGCTATGGTATATTCCAACGCTTCAGTAGGTGTATTCTTAGGCTACCCTGTAGCTGTATTCGTAGGCTTCCTTCGAATACAGCTATAGAGCAGCTCTATTCAAATATAGCCGTGTTGAACTGTAAATTTATCATTTCGTATGGTCAACGATAATAGATTTTGGGTACTTTCTGAAGAACTTGTGTTACTTTTTTCTCAGATACGAAGAAATCCTCATACATGTGAAAAATGATACAAAATCCTTATACATGTGAAGAATTTATTGATACTTTCTGGCATGGAAAGAATTGCTAAGTATTCGTCACATCTGTGACCTGGTTTTTATTGTGCCTCCTACAAAGGGATCATGCGTCGTCGTCGTCCGCGGCGCCACACTTTTTATTTCCGATCGAAAACTCTTGAAGGGATGCATCGATTTCATTTAAACTTTACAAAAGAGTCAGGCATTATAAAATACAGGTCAAGTTTGATAAGGGGGGGGGGGTAATCCGCAAAATTCTTACTGAGTTATGGCCCTTTTTTGACTTAGATTTTAGCTAAATTGTCAATTTGTGGTTTCCGGTCAATAACTTTTGAAGGGATGCATCCATTTCTTTCAAATTTTAAGGAAGGGTAAAGCATAAAAAAGATACAGGTCAAGCTTGAAATTAGAGGTCATTTGCAAATTTTTGACTGAGCTATGGCCCTTTTTTGACTTAGGTTAAAGCTAATGCAAAAGCTATATCGGCCTTTTTTGTGGTATAAACTTCACATTTCTCGCAAAGTATAATATCGGACAACTGCCAGCCATGGACCATGATTACCAAGTGCCTGTAGATAAGCATGACAGTGATAAAAAATTACCCCACCCCCTGACCCTTTAGGTGGGGTCAAAGGTCGAATATTTAAATTTCGCTATAACTCAGTAAGTTGTCAATATTTTTATGGAAATTTCGCATTCATACAGAGGTACAAAAATACGAAACATATCAAACGTGATTTTCGATCCAAGGCCTGTGTCTGTACCCCCCGAGACTTAGGGAGTGGGGTCAAAAGGTCAAAATTCAACTTTTTCAGAACACGGTCATGTTGCATATCAAATTAATGAGAATCACGAATGCAACAACGTGGTAGCAAATATTTTGCCCGCAGACCCGCCCCCACCTACACCGGTACCCCGACCCTGTGGATGGGATCAGAAGGTAAAAAATCTTTTTTTTTCAGTGCATGGTCATGTTACTTATCAAATTAAAGAGAAATATTTTTGTAGACCACTACCCCCCCCACCCTAGGGATGGGGTCAGTAGGTCAAAACATTTTTTTTTTAAGAACATGGACATGTTGCATTTCAAATAAAAGAAAATCACGAATGAAGCTACCCGGCCGCGTAGCGCAGTCGGTAAAGTGTCTGGCTACAGATGCGTGTCTGACTGCAGATCCAGGGGTCGCGAGGTCGATCCCGGCCCGGTACCATACTTTCGTGGAGATTGATGATGAAATAATTTCTACGGTCATTCTCCTCCTTCCGCTGATTTATTCAAGAAGGGTTGTTGTCAGTTACAAGCGAAAGTATGTGCACAAATTACTGGTTTACGGCTTGCTCAAGCCTGCCCAGGAAAAAGTGTGGTTAAGTGAACTGACCGTACCGCAATGACCATAGCTGTTGACATGGGGCGTAAAGCAACAAAAACAAACAAACAAACGAATGCAGCTACATGGTAGCAAATATTTTGCGCGCAGACCCCCATACCCCTGACCCTGATAATGGGGTCAGTAGGTAAAAAATCACCTTTATTAGGGCATGGTCATGGTGTATATCAAATTAAAGAGAATCACAAATGCAGCAACATAGTACCAAATATTTTGCTCGCAGACAGCCCGGCCCAGGGGATGGGGCCAATAGGTCAAAATTTACCTTTTTCAGAACATGGTCACATTGAATATCAATTTAAAGGGAATCAGAAAATGCAGCAGCAAGGCAGTAAATATTTGCCCGGAGATGCCTACCCCCTTGCCCCGACCCTGGGTAGGGGTCAGTAGGTCAAAATTCAACTTTTTCAGAACATGGTCATGTTGCATATCAAAATTAAAGAGAATCCCGAATGCAGCAACGTGGTAGCAAATATTTTGCCCGCAGGCCCGCCACCACCTACACCCCCGACCCTGTGGATGGGATCAGTAGGTAAAAAAATCATTTTTTTTAGTACATGGTCATGTTACTTATCAAATTAAAGAGAATCACAAATGCTGCAATATTTTGCCCGCAGACATGTACCCTGCCCGCAGACGACCCTGGGGATTGAGTCACTTGGTCAAAGTTCAACTTTTTCAGAACATGGTTATGTTACATATCAAAAAGATAGAATTACAAATGCAGCAACATGGTAGCAAATATTTTGCCCGCAGTCATCCCCGTCCCTAGGGATGGGGTCAATAGGTTAAGGTTCAATTTTTCAGAATATGGTCATGGTGCATATCAAATTAAAGAGAATCACAAATGCAGCAACATGGTAGCAAATGTTTTGCCCGCATACCCCCTCCCCCAGAACCCTAGGGATGGGACAATAGGTCGAAATTCAACTTTTTCAGAACATGGTCATGTTGCATATCAAATTAAATGGAATCACGAAATGCAGCAACATGGTAGCAACTATTTTGCCTGGCCCCATGCCCCTGACCCGGCCAATAGGTCAAAAGTCAACTTTTTCAGAACATTGTCATGTTGCTTATCTTATTAAAGGAAACATGAATGCAGCAACATTGTAACACATATTTTGCTCGCAGACACGCCCACACTCAAGGTGAACTTAGGGGTTGGAGAAATGGGATTTATGTTTTGTGATTTATAAGTTTTCTAAGGTTACCCTTTGCCCGGGGTATAAATTTGACATATTTGCCTTGTTTGACTTCTGTTTGGTAAGGCAACACATCCTAATCTCGGATTTCTAGAGTGAATAATTGGTACTAATTTTTCCTCTTTCATGTGTGAAAAATTGGTACCAATTCATCTTACATGTGTAGAATTGGTACTTATTTCTCTTACATCAAAACCAAAAAATTGGTACCAGTTCCTCACGCATGAGAAGAATTGGCACCAATTCCTCACTAAGAGAAGAATTGGTACCAATAATTCACACATGTGAAGAATCTCATTTAGATATATAGTTGCCTGCGACTTCTAACTATGGAATGCGTGCCAATGTAGAATGCAGCAGCTTTGTGGGATACTTTATCGATGTGAGGAATTTGCATGATTGCCACATGAATTTTGACTACATGCATATTTCTCTCACATATGAAAAATATTGGTATGATATCGGTGACGTATTGGTACCAATTATTCACGCGATGTGAGAATTGGTACCAATTCATCGGCCTGAAATTTACGAAGTGTAAAAAATTACGGTTGAAAATAGCCCTACAACAACGTCAGGGTGGATTCTAGTCATAATTATAAAAACACTCACTGGCACACCACTTTGAAACTTTCCACAACCAACCTAATTCCAACAACCACGCCACGTGGCACGTAGAGGCAAAACAGTTATCCAAAATCTGTGATTTACACAGTTAATATATATGTTATACTGTACAGTAGTCACCTTCTCTATATTATGAGATGTATACTGCTATAAAAACACTTTGAAATGATTAAATACTTACCTTTTGCCCCAGAAAAAATCCTTTTTTCGACCATCGTCAAACCTTCTATCTTCAACAGCCTCAGAGTACTAAAGGTATGGCGTAGACAGCTAAAACTCTTCTCGCAAAGAGCTTTAATGAATTGATTAGTAGCGATATCTCTTCGAATTGCGTAAACATTTTCTTGAAAGAGTATTAATTATGTAACATTAAACGAAAATATCAAGACAATGCGACATAATAATAGCACATTGCAATAACTTAATGCATCGTGTCGTGTTTTTTATTCGCTTTTTCAAGTAAAACATATCGAAAAGGTTGATATTAACGCGAGAAAAAATAAAATACTTAGTGCGAAAAACAGTCTTTTTCTGACGGATTTAAGTAGCAAGTGGTGGCGTATATACGCTTCCGTAATATTAAGATTTTATACTTCTAGATATTTACAAGATAAGAACTATATGAGATAGAAATCGACAACATATTTATATGCACCGTATCATAATCAAATGACATTATTGTATTTTAAATGCATCAGGATCGCTAGAGATCAGCTGTTTACCCACGATGCAGTGGAACAGTGAGTTTGTTTTGCATAACTTCAAAACTTCACCATACACTATATACCCGGAAGAGACCAGACAGGCTGAAAATAAGAAATGAAAACAACACATACAGTAAAACCTGTGTAAAACGGCCATTCTCTAAAAGCTCGAACGTTGGTTTTTAAGACCAATTATCGCTTAATGCAGGTCAAAAGTAATGCATAATGCTCCAATACCATTTGTCATTAATGTCTTTGTTTTGTCTATTTTTGAGTGGCCGTTTTACACAGGTTTTACTGTAGATTAATAATTCAACAATTGAATGATTGAGGGTTCGAAAGTGAAACTGTAACTTTGTAAAGGTGAGCCCCAGGGCTGCAGATAAGGGGGTGGGGTTAGTTTATTCCAAATGATCATGAGTATTTGTTTTATTTCTCAACCATAACATATGTTGTGGGTGTTCGATGTTCTTCAGCACAAAAACATCGACTATTTAGTAAGAAAATATGTGCAGTTTTACTCTGAAAATAATTTGCTGATCTGGACATATGCTTGGCTATGGAAAGTAAGCGTGTTTTGTGACATTAATAGCTGTATTATATTCCATTTATGACAGAAAATTGCTCGGTTATTGCAAATTTGTGGAGCGTCAAATAATAGAAGATGTTTATTTCATTAAAATTTAATTACGCAACTGAAATTCTGAATTTCATGGCTGTATTTTCTTCGTTTTTGGTAATTTAATTAAACACCTGTTCTTCGTGTTTTTTCTGAAATGTTAGGCATCCTTCAACGCTAAGAAGACAAATCAGTTGGGACCATACTGTTAAGAAGGATTGTTGATCGCCAGGTGCGAGATCGCCCACCTTTGGATGCTACGCCTTCACTATTCCGCGTTTAGCTCAAAGGCGTCCGTCGTGCGTTGTCTTTTGTGCGTTATTCGTCTTTCAAGCTGCAAATGAAAACTCCTCCTATGCCACTGTGTCAATTGTAATCAAACTTCACAGACATGTGCCTTGGATGACACTCTTTTAAATTGCTAAAACAAATCAGACCCGTCGAAAATATGGCTGCCAAGAGACGTGGCTAATTGTGGCTGTGGTAAACTTAAAAAAAATCTTCTCTAAAACGGCTGTCCAGGATTGAAATCGAGATTTGGCAGAAATGGTCCCTTAGTGATCATCTTCAAATATAGATCAACCAGATTGGATTCATTCAAAACCATGGCCGCCAGTGGACCGCCATCCGTTTCCATTATGAACCTGTTAAAAAGCTCTAAACATCTTCTCCACTGCAATAAATGGTCATATGATAACGATATAGCAGAATAGTTCACTAGGTAACCATGATGACATTCTACACAAATCAAATCGATCGCCCTTATGTTGTCGTACCTTTAAAAAACAGGAAACGTTAAACAAAAGTCAGGTGAGCGATCCAGGGCCACTTTGCCCTCTTGTTTTAGATAGCCGCGCGTCCCAAGCATCTTGAATGTCTGTAAACCCTGATGATGCTCCTGTTTTCTTTTCTCGTACAACCTCTTTGCAGATTCCCTACAATTGCAACTTGTGCACTCCCAGCATACGCGGATCCAAGTTTTGTCAGAGGGGGTAATCTTTGACAACTTTTTTTAAGGTTGATGAGGCGAGGAGAGAGGATCCAAATAACACTTAAAGCGGGCCGTCATTCATATGTCTTTGTTTGAACTGTGTTTTAAATTAATGTCTGACTGTCTGTTTGTCTGTCTGACCATCTGATTGTCTGTCTGGCTGGCTGTCTGTTTATCAAATTATGTAGCTTTTATTTGCAGTTTTCGCTTTTAATATATTCACATAAAAAGTCAATGTTTGTGGGGAAAATGGACATCTTCGTCATCCTTCCTGGATTTCAGCCAAATTTTGTATGACAACCAAGTAAAACGGTTAATGGCACCTGCATTCTTTATCTGTACATCGAATAAACAAGTAACTGCGAAAGAATCAAGTGATTTTTCTTTCAGCAATATCTTATTTCTTATACATTCATACAATTTGAATAATTTATAACTGGTGGTTAAATGGACTGGCTGAGGCAGCGGACCGGTACGCCAGTTGCCTCTGCCAATTAAAACCACACGTTAGGTACCTAAGACTGTATTGCCAAGAAGAAAGTAACACAACTATTGAACTATTGCAGATAACTTTTGAAAACCTACGAGATGTGTTGAAAGATATTTAGGAGAAGTTGGATATGCCTGGCGCCTTCTTAATACGAGGGTTATGGAATGGTAAAGGTTCTAGGGGGTCGTACTAAATACTGCAAGGTGCACAATGTACCGCAACGTGGCACAAAGTACTAGTCTGGCAGAGAAGCCCCCAAAATTACCAGAAGTATGCAATACCGTCTATAGAAATGTTTTTTTTGGCACTTTTGTAAAGCAGGGGTATTGTACATTACAAAACCACTGAATGCCAGATTGGCAACCTTGGACGACTCCCTAGAAACAAGATGGCGTCCAAGATGACCATCAAAAGTGTTTTCCATTCTAAAAGGATATGTATTGCATTCATATTGTTTCTAAATTGCTCTTAAATGGACAATTCTTATGTAAAATGAATAAATCTTCATAAAAACATCTCCAACTAACTAAATTAAGAGTTTCTTTTGAATACTTTATAAATGACCGCTAAAGGGAGGTAATTATATACAAAATGAAGGTAATCCTTTGGTTACCGCTTATCTTGCACAATCATCCTCTAAATACAAAATATATGAAAATTGCCCACATAAGTTTACATTAACAGGAGATGATATAGGCTATGAATATGACAAGCGTATGTCTTTTTCACTTGGTTTTCTCGATTTAAAATATGTTGTCTCTATGATAAGTACAGAACATTGTTTTTGGCATTCCAGATTTTTTTCATCCACATAGCAATGAGGAACTTGTGTCCTGCTTTCACAAGAACATCTTCAGAACTTCTTACGGTGCTATCTTTATATCAGCATGTTTCATAACCGAAATCCATGGTTTTCGCTTACCTTAGCCAATGGCTCAAGTGAAATATATTAATACAAATGGCCCATCGTCCGTCCGTCCATCGTCATCATCAGCTGATGGTTCACTTTTTAAAATCAATATTGAGCCAATGCATGAGATTTCCAACAATGTGGCATTTCGACATGTGTAGACTCGGACGAGCCTCTGCAGTCTCCTATTAAAACTTAGAAACTCCAAACGGTGTTCATTCAGCAGCTTAACAATTATAAAATGCTCAAGCGACTAGCAAAGGCTCTAATCAGACTGCGCGTATGCGCAGGCTGATTAGAGCCTTGGCTGGTCGCACATACTACATTGTTGGAAATCTCCTGCACTGGCTTACTATTATATCTTTAATATCAGATGGCCAATTGTGATCAGATGTCATGTAAACATTATTATGTAGAGGAAAATATTGTAAAAAGGTTTTTGAGCTTGTTGAATTGGATCTCTGGTTATCATCGCAACATAAAACTCCCATAGATTTACAATGGGAAAATCTAAAATAAACTTTCTTCTCTGAAACCATGAGGCACACAGCTTATATAGATTTATTATGTGGCAATGCTTAGTGGTCCTCTTCATAAAACCTGCCAATCAAGCCACTGGGTCCAAACTGGTCACGTCCAAGGGATCAATAGATCCAATAGACTTGTAATGGAAAAACTTAAAATTCATTGTTCCCTGAAACACTGAAGCACTCAGCTCATATGTTTAGTATGTAGCAATGTCCCTAGTACATAAATCCTGCCAGCCAAGCTCCCCAGGTCTAAGCTGGCCACGCCCTGGAGAGCAGTAGCCTCCATAGACTTAAAATGGGGGGGGGGGGGGGAATCGTCTAATCTTAAACCATGAGAACCAAAGATTATATGTTTGGTATATAAAGCAATGTCAAGTAGTCCTCTGAATGAAGCATGCAAACCATACCCTTAGGATCCAAATCAGCCAACCTCAAAGGTCATTGGATCCCATAGACTTATAATGGGGAAAACTAAAACCACGTGACCCACAGCTTCTTTATTTGTATGTAGCAACGCATACTGGTTTCCTATGTAAATCTTGCAAAACCATGCCAGGTCCGAATTTGCCACAACCTGGGGTTCATTTTCTCCCACAGACTCATAATAAATAATAAAAAAAACTAAAAACTGAAACCATGAAGTCAACAGCCCATGTGAGTAGCTTAGGCTCATTGAACCATTTGTTGTTCTTCTTGTCTATTCAGGTTGATCTAGAACTGATGGATCTCGACCAACAAGCATGCTTACACACATGCTTGATACTGTGCTCTGTTTACATTATCACAGAAAAACAAAGTGGTTGGAGGATACGAGGCCAATTTTGGTGCGGATGCAAGATACTTTCCTGTCATTTTGCCCAAACCCTCACCATTGCCTCTGACAGTTAAACTAGGTCAATACTGTAACAAGATGCAAGTTTGGAGTTCACTTCTGACAGTCTCAAAGTATACTATAACATCGCCAATTCAACTGACTGGACAGTTTTGTAATCACTTTGCCTATACATTGACTTATTGTTACAGTGTTTCACCAAAGTAGGACATAAACTACTGAGAGGTCCGAAATTATCTTCCTGTTTGCTCTTACTGTAGCATTTAATCAATGACAGTTCTGCTTTGTACTGGAGTTTCAATTATTACTGGAACGTTCACATGGTTTACCCTTTGAAATGATACAGAGCCAGAAGAGCATAGTCATCTGTATCCTCAGAGATTATTGATACACCATGTGAAGATTCCTTCAATATATTGATCAGTTGCTGAACAATGATATTGTCTGCCTCTTCATTGTGTTTGCATGTCATGTCGTGGAATATGAACGTGTACAGTCCCCATCTGTTACCGCGAGAGATGAATCACCTTCCCCAAGTAATGATAAGTCTATGTTTACTACCTATGGTCGTTTATGGAAATTTCACATCGGAGGTAATATGGTCACAAATGTGACCAATCAGTTGTTTTTTATTGTCTATGATGTTCAGTATATCTTTTTGTTTGTGGAGTTTCACTGCATCTGACAGTTGATATCGCAGGCTGGATTTGTGGCTGACTTTCCATGGTTTGCTCTAGTTGCACTCTGTATACTAAAGTCTTAATATCTATCGAAAACAAGGTACACATCAAAGTATTTTAGAATGATCTCTACATAGTTTCTGTACTGCGCTAGAAAGTTTGACTACATATCCCTTTCTAGCCATCTGACTATATATAGTAAAGCTGAACAATCATTTACAACGCTTTTTGTTTGTCCAGATGCTTGTCGGGTAGAACTTTTTCAAAGATTTGTTTTAATTGTTCTTTGTTCTTAGCAAGTTTTAGTTTTCCTGTGGCTATGAACATTGATGTTAGTTCTTGTGCTGATTCAGACTCATATGACAGGACATACTTTAAACTGATTTCTCTACCACTAGAGCTTGTATTTCTCGTACTCTGCTGTATACAATTCCATATCATATATATAATCTTCCTTAGCTTTCGTATCAGATTTATATTTCTATATATATTGCGAACGTCTTGTTCATTTTTGTAATTTGGCAACCATTTTGTTTTGTCTGAGGTAAACTTTTAAATCAAAGCTAAAGTGCTAAAGTCACATCATAAAAGAGTCCATTTTATCAATTAAACTTCTTTAGTCTGTGTTAGAAATTTATAATTATTTCCCTTAATGGCCTTTCCCTTGACGGCTATTTCGAATTTTGGCAGCCATTTTATTGTTGTTCTGGACATAATTTAGTCCATTTGGAACCTAACCCAATCTTTGGCCATCTTCGATTTTGGCGGCCATTTGAGGGGTTTTATGTCTAAAATGATACAAAATTTGAGTTTCACTCTCTTCTGTACATAAATTTTCATATTTTAATGCAACTTCTTTCCAAAAAATAAAACCATCAAATTTCCTCTATTTTTGAGGCCATCTTGTATTTTGGTGGCCATTTTGAATTGCCCAAGGGTGCCAAAATGGCATTTTTTAAATTTTAAATCAGAATGACCATACCTACTGAAATAATCAAAATATTTTCTATAGACGCCATTGCTTGGTTATTTTTCATCTCTGCCAGACTATACCGCAAGGTACATAATAACGCCGCACGGTTGGAATTTTTTTGGTGCCATAAGGGTGGTGTTCCGATATAAACCAGGAGCTGAATGGGTTAGCCGATATAAAGCAACGAGATAGTCTGTAAGATGATTTTGTACAGTGCGATCAAGAGTGTTTATATAGTTAAACGATAAAAACAAATGCTGGTATCTAAGGAGTGAAGTGGACTACCTGGCAACTGTGCCAAAGTAGGCAGGATGGGAATGTGCTGTGGTATAGTGCGTTCCAATTGTGTACTTGAAGAAGACTTTAAGAGATGTGATCTGTCTGTACGCTGTTGAATGAGTGCTTGAAAAGGGGCCCTTGTTACGGATCAGGCAGTCAGAAGCAGGAGTGGCTACAAGGTCATATTTGACATTACATAGGAGGACCAGCCGATTGTCTGCGCTGCAGCACTGTCAATAAAAAAACCCAAAATCTCGACCAGGCCAAACACGATGCATTGCACCCCGTATAAGTTACAAGCCGGAACTACGTGATGGGAAATCAAGTCCAACTAGTCAGTAAGCTATTGGGAATAATGGTAGAAATGTGACAGTTTATGATTTGTATTAAAGAAAATGAAATACGGGCTCCGGGTGCAAAATGTTATCTACGACCTACATCTAGCACGAGACTGGCAGTCCGTGCAAATGCAGCAATGCCTCGACCGCGAATACTCTGCGCTGATTTCGTATGGATATATTTTATATATTTTATTACTTGGGTTCTAATTATTATCGAATAAAACCACCAT
Organism: Loripinus fragilis; assembly: GCA_964019695.1. NCBI lineage: Eukaryota > Metazoa > Mollusca > Bivalvia > Lucinida > Lucinidae > Loripinus > Loripinus fragilis. The sequence continues at coordinate 54,712,939 of OZ026526.1, read as the reverse complement.
AAAACGAGAGACGTTATGATGCGTTTCTTTTGTACAAACTGATATGATTTAGATGTATACAAGAAAAAATCAGCAAACGCGTGTGCAGCGAGCCGACAAACCATTGTGCCTCGTTCTTAAAATGATAAGCATTTTCACATGTTCAGAAACATAAAAATAACCCAACAGGCACATGACGTCGAAACAAGTTCGATACGACTTTGTTTAAGGTTTTGTGTTTGCTGGGTTATTGCGTTTCTTAAAATCATGGAAAGCCTACATTCGCGAAACTGCGTTTCTATGAACGATGTCCACTTATACATAAACATACTCTGGCGTCATTTTAACTTATCTACCTATGCAGTGCATCGGTATTATCTAATTTTTTGAGGGGAGGGAGGATATAATTATAAAATAATATTTTGACATTATGCAGGTACATTTAATGCCGTAACAGGCCCTGCGCTGTATAAATACAGATACAGATACAGATACAATAAGATCATTCGCGCCCAAATATCCCCTTAATAAAACAATGTTGATTCTCGGTTGAATCAATATGAACAAGACAACAGAATGTTGAGCGAAGATTTGACAAGTAACATAATACACATTGGAAAAGTTAGGGAGCACTTATGTTCTGACGAACTGTTTAGAAAATTTCAAGCAATACTAGGTTTTTATGGCATATATGGCAAATCATCATCTACATTTGTAGTGGCAGCCTGAATAATTTAAGTCCACAAGATTATGTGATTTTGCTAGGGAGAATGCAGTATGCCACACGTGAATAATGTAAAGAGGTACGTGCATTAAGGGGCTAAAATGGACCCTTAGAGCCCAAAACTGAAAATTGCTTTTCACAAGTTTGTTTTGATTGGTTTATTAGAAGATTGACTGAAGTGTAAAATTTCGGCATCTATTTACATTTTACCGTTGCTATGGTAACAAAAGTGGCCGACAAAATAAGCATAAAATAGAGAAATTGCCTTTTTTGACCAAATTTAATTCTTTTAGAGACCGAATTGTTAAGAATTAGATATCAGCACAGCTAAATACCAAATAATCCTTTCAATATGGTGTGTGCCATGATAATTCTCAGCATCTGTTTAAATAATTTTTTGGTATTTGCTTGTGCTCTATCTTTATTGCTCTGTCGAACGTCTCAAATTTGCTCCAAAATGGTCAATTTCCTATTTTTTAGCCTATTTTGGTGGCCCTTTTTGTTACCATAGCAACGGTAAAAGTCAAAATAATATCAGACTTATACACTTGGGCCATTATTCTAATAAACTAATAAGAAGAATTTGGTGAAAAGTTAATTTCATTTTTTGGCCTCATAGGGGGGCCAAAATAGCCTCTTAATGCACATAGCTCTTTGCCTGAAAATAAGTTTGCGATTTTGTTTCTGCACACCACAGAAATCAATTTTGGAAAGCTAATTCAGCAACAAATGAAGGATTGGGGCATTCTCAATGACTAAACAAAATTGGTTTAGAAAAACATAATGTATTAGCTCCAAACCGCATTACCGTCAAGTATCTACATTTTGCGCTGATTTCTATGGAAGTAGAACTTCTTTGATAATTTCCAAATTAACCCTTAACTGGGAAATTGAGCTGTGATTCTATGACCAGACTGTGATTTTATGAACGTCTTAAAAGACAATGTCCAATATCTGGCTCACATTTTACACCCAGCAAAATGTATAGACAAAAGGAAAATCAGGCTTGTAAGCCTGCCATTGGTGAGCTATGCCTCTACCGTCAGCAGCAGTCAGACCACGAAATAATGGTGGTCAGGCTTAGGCAGGTACAACAATAAGACAATTAGACTTCATGGAAGTAAGATATCGCAAGAGATATCAAACAGGTCCTAAACCAGAACTTAATTGCATGTATCCAAGACGACCGCTGTCCACCGCTTTGTGTTGCTAAATCTTCGTATTTTTCACAAAGAAGCAACCTTAGTTCATACAAATTCTGATAAATTGAAAAAATAAATTCAAAATATATGAAAATTTAATCTAAAGTTTCCATCGTGTAATAATTTAGCTGAGGTGCTCCTTATTTTTCCCATGTGCATATATTTACACTCCCCATCCCGTAGTTGTGGCTACTGTCCGTTCTAAAGTGATGTTTCTATTGTCAGTACATTGTTTGTTGTTGCTTCCAGTGTGCGTTGGAGTTTGTGTTTGGTCCAGATATTTTGAAGTGGTACTTCTAGTCTGTTCTAGTTTTTGCAATCATCTTGCTGAGGAAGTGAACTAGAGAGCTGCTCTGTATCTTTGCTTTTATGTGTGTGCCTTTTGTCTGTGTTCATGGTGCCATGGGTTGGCCTATTGATTGTAAAAGGAACATTTCCTCATGCGGGGGGTACAAGGGGTCCGGACTCCCCTCCCCTGAACAAATCAATTATATACAGGGATTCTTAGCAATACTGGTCCCGTAACCCTGGAAAATCACAAAGCTACCAAGTCAGAATCTAATGTTGGACCATCATTGGCACGCCAGCGAAACGCCATTTTACGCTGGTAAGCCGATGGTGGCTCGCTTCACGTGGCATTTGGATCCTCTCATCAACTTAAAAAAGTAAAACTTTTCTGGATTTTATCATACTTACTGGTTTGTAGATGATTACCAACTTTTCATATGCATTATCAAATATACTGATGTTAGATACATGCATATTATGCTGTACATTTTTCATATTACTGCGTTCATTTAGTGCATTGGGAATAAATTAAAAATGAACTTAATTTCTTGATATTCATCTAAAGGTTATATTTTCATGTCCTTTCATTTTTTTATTTTGTTAATTATCTATTTTATTTTCCTTATATATGCTGCTCTTACCAAATAAGTTCGCAAAGTGCTTAATGATGTTCTAACCATGTCACTTGGATGTTCACATAGAGTTTGTAGTCAAATATAAAAGGGAGTATTGTAACATTGAGAAAAATATATGAAAAAGGGTGGTATCAGAGATATATTTCCGCGACGAATGCGTATTGCCTTTGTCTGAGCCCACTCTGGTGTAACCTGCATTTTTCTGTGAGTTTAGAACCATTTTTTGTTTCGTTACGGTATGGTAATTTAAATTAAAACTGGCTGTGAACTTGCAAGGCCAGAACGTCTACCTTTATTGAAACAGTCTATTTTTTTATCAAAAAAATTGTCAGTCGATGTTGATATAAAAATTTAATCTACACTGGTAGTGAGGTCTGGCTATAACTTTGTCATTTGAGCCCTATGACGCCTGATCAATGTTTAACCCAACGTGCTATGAAGCGACGATGTTTTCAGCTGGACAGTCAAAGCTGACATGTAGCATGTAAACCTATGAACCTATGACTTTCCCAGGCTAATATAGCCAATAATCTTCAGTACTATTTACAGACAAAATTGCCTATTACATGAGCTATATGATCATAACTAATAAACTGGGACCAAACAAAACAAATATCAACTAGATGGTTGGGGTACCTCATCTTTACAATAGTGCTGAGCAGTTCTAAAATCACCCTACCTTGATAATCGTTCCAAACTCTGGTTTGAAACACGCCTCAGCATCAGTGCAAGGAACGTAGCTCAACTATATCGCTGAGCAAATATATAAACGTTACGCTCCAAGCATATATGAACTCGTATGTACTTCAGCCTGTCTGAGACAAAAGCTCAGAACGTTGTTTGGACGTATAGCATTTCTTAACCGTCCTATGCTTCCAGCCTAGTTAAACATTCTCCCAGCCAGATATGGAGATATAGTGTTTCCAAGCCAGATATATTTCCAGCCCAGCAAGCTGGAAACCCTACAAGCATCCAAACTTTCTGAGAAATAGCGTTTCCAAACCTATATTTCCAGCTCAACACGCTGGAAACTGCATAAGCTTTGAACAGTCCTGGTGTAGGCTCTCTCAACTTGTATGAGACGATATCTGTCAAAGTCTCATTATCATTTATGCCAAAGAACCTCTATTGGCCCAAGAACATTACATACCCTAAATAACAAATCACTTCGAGAGCCAGGCGTTAATAAAACGGGCGTAGACAGAAGTCTGTGTTTGAGTCAATTGTTTGATACTTTCAAAACAATTTTATAGGGTTAAAACTGAAATTATTGATAACTTATAAATTGTATGATGCTTGCAAAAAGATTAAATGTGAAAACAAACATTTCAAACGAACTATCTCCCTTTTATAACTTATATTTATAGAAACAGGTGTATTGCTTATATAAAAATACCGCATAACAACACAACTGCATATTCTCAGCGCAGATCATCCTGGCATACACTGCAGGCAGTTAATATACACTTGGAAAAATATTAGAAATTTATATTGAAATAGCAACTACAAGTGTTATTATTAACAGGATGCGTATGGTGTAAAATGTGTCATCAATGCAAGGCTACTAGCAGGATACACTAAACTAATGAAATGTATTAGTATTATAATGGTGTATCTCTTATTTGTGCTATAACTAATACAGTTTGTGATATAAACATTACAATTATAGGTTGTCACATTTAGTTTAGACACATTCTTATTTATCCTGTATTGATATACATGTTTATCTTTTAATCAAGACACGATGCCATTAATTCCAATTTATCCCCTTTATCTGGAACTAAATGCTATAACGGAGCTTATATTGACAATAAATCCTTAACTGACATTTACATTTTGATGTGTGACAATACTTTAATTGCACTTATTTTGTCCAAAATCTCGTCTATAGATATACACACATTTTTGATCGCAGTTTATTGCTTATTGATGGCTTTGAGTTATCTGAAATCTTTAATGCTGTCAAATTCAAAGGTTGACTATTCATATGCTGACAATATTTGTATAACTTGGACATTTATGTATATTTGAGTCAGGGGTATTAATAACATACACTGTATTGACAAGCATGAACTATGGTACAATAAATCCTTATTTGACATTAACAACTTGATATGTGACAATATTTTAATTTCACTGATTTTTTATGAAAACTCTTACATTTTTACTGTTTGCAGTCAATTGCTTATAGATACTTTTATGTTATCTGAAATTTGTCACTGTGTTTCTGAATATGTGTCAGATACAAAAGGTTGAACATACTCCTACAACTTTTAACGGAACGCCTTATAATGCTCTATAGGTGATGATGTTAATCCAAGTCCAATTTATAAGCCATACACTTTACTAGACAATGATGCAGAACCCAATTTCCCTTACTATGTTTGTTAAGAAAGCCAAAGTATCGCATCAACAATTTGTTGGATAAAACAATCGCTGCTCAAGTCCATGGCTTAAATTTGATTTTCTGGAAATTGACGACTTTTTCTCAAAATCTGTAAAATCTTGGGAATTTGTTTAGAACCTAACCTTATGATTCGGGCTATATTGAAAGGGTATGGAATGTACTGTCACGATGCTCTTGTATTGTTTGATTAAAATATTTGTCTACAAATTTAGTTAGAAAATGGACATTTTAACAAAAATTTACTTTAAGAATCGATTACTTCATTCTTATCAGCAAGCATTATCCTTGATGGGTCACCAAATTAATTGCAAGAAAACATGTTCTCATCTTTTATAACTGACATTCACTAAAGGTATAACTCTGAGTGTATTTGCATATTTAAACGGCAAAACATCCTGTAGATATCTAAAACAGTGTATATAGATGCTGGCATGCTTTGTATAAATGGACACTAATGAATATTTGAGTTAGGAATGTGTTTTAGACTATGTAGTCTCTCTCTCTCTCTCTCTCTCTCTCTCTCTCTCTCTCTCTTATTAAACATAATTCTTTAGATGACAGCTTACCCAAACTTTCATTGTAGTATTATTAGAACTCTTGTTCATATCAAACTATCTTCAAACAATCTTCATTAGTTTTACAGCCTATTGTATTGAATATTTTGTATGAGTGATAGTGGTTCTAGTATAACTGTTATCGTTAGTGTACATGTGTAACCCCTACTCCACCCCAGCTGGCATTTATCTGGAGAGGTATTTAGGCTTCATCTTTTCATCCGTTGGTTCGTTAATTGGCACTTCCTTCCGTCACGTTCGTAAATTTACAACACTGTTTGGGGTTATGTTTCTCATGTGGCGTATATTCCAGTAACACTTATAAAAGTCTTTTTATATTTAGACCATAGTTACCCATCTAGGGTTGAAATCTACATCATGCCTCCCAACCTAAGACTCCTTGTCCCTTGGTAGGGCTGGAAGTCAAATTGAGAACTCCTTTAAAATGTGACATTCTGTTTTATCTGACACCTGCATAATGTCTATCCAACCATTCATTTCAATGCATTTATATTTGGACACTTATATAGTACCATTCATAGTGGTCTTGCACTCGGTGGATTCAGAACTGTTTGATGTCCCAGGGTGGGGCTAGAGGTCAAAATCGTGGACATCTTTTGATTGTTTTTCTTTTTCAAAACCATTCGTATTTGAAAATAGTTACCTATTTAGAACTTTCGTTCTCTTTGTAACACAGACCGTAGGGCTCATTTCCAAGGATTCAATCCATCTTTAAAATGTGCTATTCTACGAGATATCTTAACAACATTTATCTACGAGATATCTTAACAACCATTTATCAGACAGTGTTCATATCTGGACAATTGATATAAATCGTGGTTGACTTCCATTCGACAGTTTCAGATGCTTAGATACATGCCTAACCGTACATTTGGGGCTAGAGGTCACAATCAAGGAAATCTCTCAGATATGTTTATGCTGTTTTTATTTTCTATTTCTTTTTGAGCAAAAGATTCTTTTTCGGGTTAATATTAGCTCCGTGACTTTGGACCTTGTGGTTCAATGCCACAGGGTGGAGCTATAGGTACTAAAACTAACTAGCTTTTATATAATATTAGTATTCACATCAGCCAGGGTAAACGTGCCTTACAGGGCACTTTGTCTGATTTTGTGGCGTCTGAATGAGGAGGGGTCATTAATAAATATCAAATACATTTTTGACTTTCTAGATCCTTTTATTGATGCATTACATAGTATCGGTTATTCTTTAAGATGTTGCCATTTCACTACACTTTACATGATAAATAAAGGTGCATATATTTAGCATTCCATCGGTCAGTTTTCTTATTTTTTTGGGGCGAGCTTATTGATAAAAAATACATACCTATAAACACGAATTCAAAGACAATATTCATATACTCAAATTAGTATTCTATAGTCCCCATATAATTTCACTATTATTTTAACTTTTCAATTAAATTTGTTCTAGACCGAAACTTAATGTCATTTGCAAGTGTTTTATAAGTCGATGGAATTGTCATTTATGTCCATATCATTTTACTCAAACCATTCTGCTTAAATACCTTCTATCAATCATAAGCTTCTACGAACAGCCCCTCATAAGATGTTTTATAACGTTATAAATTTCTTGTTACATATATTTTCCGTATTTTGATCGCTCTTTTTTTCTGAAATCAGTAGTGTCTTACTGTTGTTGCTTTAAATCCAATCAGTAGATAATAATGCCATTATTCTCTAGTCAAGATTAACCATATTGCGCCCCTGTATTATTGCATCATTGAATATGAATTCAGTTTACAAAAATAGCCGTCTTTTTTTTAACTCGTAATAGATTTCAGTTTATTAAAATAGTTTTGCTCTAATCATTGTAGGCAATAGTAAATTGAAATTAATATCTTTAGGAACTGATTTTTAAAAAAATTCTGACCATTGCATATTCCTCAGTGTTGTCTTTTTTCAATTATCCCCTTTTGACTCGTAATGACATTCAGTAAATTTGGACCAACCTTATTATTATCAACATACTACGCTTATAAAGAGACTCTGTTTTGTAAGTGCACAAGTGCAACACGTATGTGCCATATTGTATAGTGTTGTTCGTCGCCACCTGTTTGAGATTCCAATCCCTTCTCACCTGGACTTAATCAAAGACTTTTGTATCTAAGCATAGAATATCTTTACCAAGTTTGTTCATGTTGAACCACATAATTTACTGCTTAACTATCAATTGACCGTTATTGAAATAGAGACCTAACGGGAAACAACGTCTATTAATAAGCATAATGTCGATGATAAAGTCCCAGTTTACTTTGCCAAGGACTGCTGGAATGTGTCATTGTCTTCTTGGTTTGTGTCACCAAACCCAATATATAATATAAGATAACTTGAAAGATTGTCAAGGTCGAAGACCACATTGTGCCGTTATGATTATCATATCACCGAAATGGTCTTTTTTCGCGAAGCATCACATGATGTGGTAGCTTTACGATATGTTCAAAAGCACAGCTGTTACGCGGTGTGCCTCTTAAAATGTAAACCATTTCCTGAAAGAGAAAACAAACACATTTTATAACATATGCAAATAGCATAGTGCAGCTTATGTTCAGTCTTGCCAGTGCACATGTTAAATTGCTCTCTGGAAAGTAAAATAACGGTACCTATTGCATTGAAATTTTCACGTTCCTATCATATGTGAGTGAAGAGTTAACTGCCTCCATATCCAATTTTGTAAAATTAAAACAACTAAGGTATTGGTTGTAACTGGATGGTTATTGTCTGTGATCAAAGTCACAATATGGATTTGTTCCTTAGAAATTAGTTTAAAACAAATGCCCTCAAGATGACAGTTTTTGAGTCGTCGCATATCACCTTACCTCGCCTTATATGTATATAACCTGTTTATGCCTAGCATCCTATAGACTGGACACTAGCGAACCGTGAAGAACTGGATGAAATGCAACAAAAGCGTCAATACATCGTGGTTTGTTCTTTTTGCTACCGGGAGAAAAAAACATAGTTTGCAACTGGAACAATTTACACATTTCCATTAGCAACCCCTTATATGGAATAATGGACTAGGTCAACATGATAAAACTTTGATGATGGACTGCTCCATTTGGGATAGTAAGGTTAACTGTCTTCCAGTTAGTAGGTTAAACATGTTGATATATATTGTCTTCCTTGCGGATTGATCTACACTAAAGAGGACGTTCCCAGTAAACATCTAAAAGCGGGCCACCATCAGCCTGCCAGCGGAATGCCATTCAATGTCGTTTCGATGGCGGGCCAACAGTGTATGCTGATTGGGTTGTAAATGGCCAGATACTTGGAGAAATTATGAAACTGCAATAGTTCATTACTTAAATTGTATCCTATCATACCAGCAAACATCATACCGTCAGACAAATATTTGATTCAATATCATCACAATGAAGTTTTATATGTTTTGTCGGATTTTTCCTTATTTCAATCTTTGCCTAACCTTTTTAGCATCCCCGCTGTTTGTTTGCCTATTATCCCAGTAGTTCGCCTTGTAGTCTTTTGTATTGCCATGTTGGCGTCGGACTTGTGGCTTGAACCCATTCATTTACCGCTGTCAATCATGCGAACGCACCAAGTCAGTGAAATGAACAGCTCTTGAATGTATACGTTCAAATCATGTGAAAAATTAATAAACTGTCAAGGGGAAGCGTGAAGATAATAATTTGAATTATAGAATACTGCAGACACAAAAGAGCCCAATGAAAATCAAATTTAATTCATAGGATTATGCATTTAAATAACTATTTAGAAATTGCTAGTTTTCAATAGCAAATCGGATCTAATTTAATAAAGCGATAGAGGGTTTATGCGTGAGAATGTGTGTATCGAAAATCTACCGTCCAAAATTAATTTTATACTTACAAATGGTGAACATATTTCAGTTACAGGTTCAGTTTTATCCTGTCGAATAATTTTATATGCAAATTTAACGTATGATCTATTCAGCTAGTTTATGCTGTAACGAATATGTTATTACGAAAGGTTAACAGCTTAGGTTTTGGTCAAAATGCAGCAGATCTCGATATGCAATGATTCCAAGCGTTTATAGGTTCAGACTCAGCCAGATAATGGTAAGTATAGTGAAGAATTTGATATGAAAGTGAATCAAATATTTTCATTGATTCTCGAATTTGTAATTTCAGAGGTATAACACAGGTGAAGGGGCCCAGGAACGAATATTGAAACCTCGCTGTAAAAAATATGTTTTTGTTGTATGAGAACAACAAAGACGCTGATCAGCCTTTGCATTTTTGGAGTCTAATTCCATGAGAGTATAATAGCTATATATACGTGATTTGTTTTAACATTGTCACTACAGTTGGCTGTTCCCCATAGCTGAACATGGGTGTGTACACCTACTCTAAACTCCAAAGATTGATTTTCTCGCGACAGGGCTCATAGAAGGAACAAGAGACTCTCCAGTCCAATACAATGCTCATTCTTTAATGCGCAAATCCAGCCTTAAACATGCATGTGATGCTATTATACATATATATTGTGCGGCTATACGCTTTGTTAACCTGAGTCTGTACCTGTGTCCACACTTTGTGTAGGTGAGCAGCGAAGGCTCCGACGATACTGAGCATTCGCTACTCGCCAATGCTATAGGTACATGTACCAAGTATTATTATTGCGCTATCAGTAAAACATGTTTACTAACATCTGTGATAATCCGTCTTTAAGACATTCCGTCATGTATCAGTCTAATCCCAGTATTATCCATTATTCAATTATCAATATATTCTTAAGGATTTTTTAAAAATGTATTATCCACACAATCTTCAAAGGATGTTTTCCATTTGATTTTCATGTGATTTTGTCCATGCTCTAAAACATCAGTGTAATTTCTATAACCACATTTGAACAGCTGCGATATACTTTGCTTCATTCGTGAGATTCGTATACCATTTATAACGGACACTCCATTAAATTGATAGCACATAGATATGATTTCGTTCAATTATTTGTCATGAGCCCTGTTTTAAACTGGAACCCCAAATAAGCGGGTAACTTGACAAGCATTGACTGCACAGACTCAGTTCACTGAATGGGTGTTCACTGATATGGATGATGGTCCTGCTTCTGCACTTTAATAAACAAAAATGATGATGATGATGATGATGATGATGATGATGATGATGATGATGATGATGATAGGATCGTCCATCATATATAAGTAAGGGAATATGAAACGTTTATCCATATCGGGACCAAAATGTTTGGTAAGGTGAAAAAATGATTTAAAGAAAACCTGACATATATTCTATTTAATATATACGATGGTTGATCCTATCCTTAGTGCTTCATCATCATCATCATCATCATCATCATAATCATCGGGTTATTTCAATTAGGGTGCAGTGGCAGGAGCACAATCCACACCAGTCAGCACCCATCCAGGTAGCTGAGTAACTGCACGTATAGAAGATCTCATACCTGATCTCCAGGCGTTCCTTTCGTAGGGTTCGACCGCCCAGAACTGTCGGTCGTTCACTGTCAATTCCATCCAAGCTACCTTGGGCCTACCTGTCCCACGCGTTCCAACAACCTGTGTATCGCATGCTGTTCTGATTTTTGCATCAAATTTTAAGCGAAGTAGAAGTAAAGTTGCTTCTCAACATGTACTATGTTTCACCAATATTGAATAATTTCCCCTAGCGCCTCACACTTTGCAATAAATGTGCCGTTTCGTTCCCTACAATTCCTATAGTAACTTTGGCAAAAATATGGGTAATCTTGGAAAATCATGCATATGTCAAAAGACAATCTTTGTTTTCAATTGAGTCTTTGCGTAATTACACCTAAGATATTATTGTCTAACTTGATTTAAGACAGAGTTTTCAATTGCTTTAGATATTTTTATAATAAACAACTAAAGGGGCTCTTGCATGGTATGGCAAATTAACATGGGAGTCTGTCCAGGCTTGGATTTTAATAATGTTATGTTATTTAATTGTCTTGGATATAACTTTAATATTTATGGTGCGTTTGAGTTTTTATGCAATTCCATTTCTAATTTATGACGTCATGAATGATATCACTATAATACCTTAGGGTACCCAGTTATAATCATTTCTAAAGTAATTGACCTATCATGTAAGGGGCGGAGATATGTTTTATTAAATAGCTGTATCATTGATAAGTTCGCTGTTACTTAAAATGGCTTTGTATGTATTAGGTTATTGGATGGGCATTCATTTTATAGCATGGTACCCCAATTTTCGACTGTATATTTTGTATTCAGTCAAATTTGGAATTAACATTTTTACAGGTTGCGGTCTTTGTCAAGATACCATTTCAACATATAAACTATCCATATATGTTGAGAATATGTAGACCAAATTTCATGAAATTCAAGGTCCGGTAACATATTTTTTCAACTTGATGTAAACACATGGCCCTAATTCATCGAAATGTAAAAACTACAATAATTATGTTTCAGTGTAAAACATACTTGAATACTTGCTTAGTTTGATCATCATGCTATTACGTTTATTGGTAGAAGTTGATTTGTTCAGTGTTTTCCCCCATTATGGATTGGAAAAAGAAAAAAACAAAACAATATTCTTTGATATTTAGTGCCAGGATTCTTATTTAATGAAGTGCTTACACAATAATATTAGCCAAAATGATACAATAAGTTGACACCTGTACTTACCACATCTAGTTTCTAACATTAAAACTACATCTAGCTAATGTTACACTTAATATTTAACATTATTAAGAATTTTAATTCATACAGAAGAGAAACCTTATGACAAGTCAGTTCATACAGGAGAAGAACCTTATATCTATGATTTTATAATTGTAAGACTCATTAATAAACTTGCTTCACAAAAATTAACCCCCTTTCAAACCTATTGGTTAAAATTGACCATTTTTGTCACAGATAACCCTTGGCTTCAAAGGTATTGTTAATTTAATGCTTAAATCTTCTCTGTTCATTCTGTTTTTGAAACTGATGCTGATTTCCATCAAATAGCAACATTAATACTTTAGCTGGCTGTATATTCTAGGCATACAGTTTTGTTTCTGGACTTCACTTATTCATGTAGAACGTTGTTTTATGATACCTTTGATAAGACTCTGTTACACGTTAGCCTGGTCACGGCGCCAAAAAACTGGTTCCTCTAGTTCAGTTATGATTTAAAGGAAATATTTTGTCTTCTTGTTTTGACTATTGTTAGCATATTATGTTTCTTAAACAATATCATGCAGGACTTGAGGAAGTGATACACATTGTCTTGGCCCCATTGTGCCATAACACAGGGCCATGACCTTCGGCATTTCTGACCATTGAATCATTTAAAATTGTCTAAACATGTCTTTTGTTAGCAAAAGTGGAAGTAGATTTAAAAACAACCTCCTTATGTCGAGTTATTGATTCATTTAAACTAAATAATTAGTTTTGCTAAAACTGACCTATACCCATTAGAGGTAGGAAATGACAAAGTTAACGGTTTTGGATTTTCATGATATTTGGCTCAGATCAGCAGTATATATATGGCATGTTTTTGTGATAATATGATATCTTGACAAAGACTAGAACGATATATCCATCTTTTGAATTGAATGTTGACTGTTTTGTGAATTTTTGAAAAAAAATATTGAAATTTTACAATCACTTCTTCTGAAAACATAAACCATAATTTATCCAAATGGTTTCGTGGTATTAAAAAATGTTTATGGTATTTTGGATTCTATCTAGATGACAAATCATAGAAATAAACAAAACTATAGGTTTAGGAAATGGAAATTTAGAGACAGGTACCACCTCAAAGTTGGAGTACGTCAGGGTTGCTTCCTAAGCCTTATTGTTAACTATCTAATTCAATAAATACATTTTCATAGTTCGTATATATTGAGTTATTAATATGCAAAGTTTGAAGAAAATCCATGTGTGGGCACAGATGAAAGTACCCCTTTAAGGAATTTAATAGTATGCCTATGAAAAAAATGGCATGGGGCATAACTTATTTTTGTCAGTTTACAATACTTAAATAAATAGACAGCAACAACAAAACAACCGATGATCTTATAACAAATATCATCAACAACCACCCTGGGTCTTAGATACATAAACAGAACCAATGATATTGCTGCTGTTGTACACCCATATAAAGGTATTTATCGTGTTTGGTTCTACGTCCCTGATGCGATATTTTGTACCTTCCAAGCTACTATAGAAGAGGGAAATTACTTGGTTGGATTTGAATCTTTCTTGTTTATGCAGCTTGTGTATGGTATTGAAATATGGTATGCTGAAATATGATATTTCGAGTCAAAAAGTTTAATATTCTTATGGCACGGGCAATACGTTTTCTAAATAATTTAAGTACGAATCAACATTGGTAAGAGCTACTGAACACGGCTATCAAAGACTAATATTCAATACACTTGATAAACTAAAAGATAACAAACTGGGCCAACACATGATATTTTGGGACTCATCGCACAGGCGAGCAGCCAACTCTCAGACCAGCCTGTGCATCCGTGCAGTCTCGCCAGCGCCTTTGCTTCTCACATACACAAAGTATGAAAGTATGCGAAGGCTCAGACCAAAATTTAGACATTTGGTCTTGCTATATACGTCAGCTGCTCAAGTCTTCGGGTGACGTTTCAGCTATACTGACAATATAATTCTTCATCGTCTTCTTAAACTGCTCTTTTATTTTAGTCAAGAGTTCTTCTAAACTACATTTTATTTGCCGATTGTTCACTCCAGGGATTTCTGCCACTCAGTAATACAGTACTCCTTTGTTCTCGTCTTTACCGTCACCATTCTGTGGCATTTCAAGAGCCTCAGTGTTTGTGCTACTCAAAGAAAATTTTAACTAGACTATATAACACGGGATTAAACTACACAAATTCCCCTCCCCCAATTAGAGGGATAGTAACAGCGCTTCATTATGCTGCTTACGGTCTAATTAAACTATTAACGATACATTGGAGGTTTTAAAGTTTCGATATCGATATTTGATATTCAATATAAGACTCTTTAAAGTCACGGCTTTGCACCTTTGCTGAATTACAACAAAGTCGTATCACTTGTGTTTGATCATGAACGTTTGATGATTAAAGATACGACACTTGAACTAGCTTTTCCCTTATAAAATCAATTAAATATTACCAAAATGTTGTATATTCAGATTTCTCTCAAACACCAGGTGAATATGACCAGGAAATGCCACAATTACAGGCCACGGGCCAATCCAACGCCCCAAGAGGTAAAGACATAAGAAAACAGACAAAGACAAACATTTTACCTATTACCCTTACCTTGGGGTCAAGGTCACACAAAATGTAGCTCAGTAACTTTACATTATATGACCAATGCATCTGTGAAGTTTGAAGTTGCTATGTCCAATGATTAAAAAGAAGACGCATTTACAAGAAAAACATATGACCTTGACTAGGTCACTTAATGTTATCCAGTGCCCTCCTAATCATATGACCTATGCATCTACAAAGTTTGAAATTGCTACGTCCAACAGTTTAGGAGAAGATGCATTTACAAGAAAGTACATTATGACCTTTGTCCTTGAACTTGGTGTCAAGGTCACAAGCAAACGTTGTTCAGTGTGGACAATTCACCTGCAAGGTTTGAGTTTGATACGTCGTACCGTTAAGGAGGAGATGCATTTACAAGAAAAATATTATTCTCACTTTGACCTTGGCCGTGGGGATTCATTCTACTGAAATAAACTATACAATTACTTTTTGCATACTGTAAATACTGGACTTGTCTTCAAGTGCATTCCCCGAAAGAGGAGGAATTCATTATCAAAAAAGTAAATTATTTTATTTAATCTAATAAGTTAGTGAATATGACAAGGAGATGCCACATTCACAGATTGCAGACCAACCCAAGTCAGACTGCCTTATCACAGATAAGGTAAAACATCCAGATCTATTTTACGCTAAACTAGAATGGACACTAGACAAGGACTCAACACTAAACCCACACAGACAATGAGAGCAACACCAAACAATGAATAAACAACAACGGAATCACCACCTTTAAATGGACAGCAGCCTATGCTACAGGAGAATTTCAGTGCATTTTGGATAAATCTTTGCCATAGATTCTGCTGTTGTTAAAACATAAATATGTTAAGCTCGCAGGGAGGCTTTCTAACTTATACAATGCATCATCATAGAAAAATAATCAAATCAAATTAATATACTATGATGAAACAAGGAAATGGGTTATTGACTCACATAAAGTCAGAGATAACACAAACCTCAATTTGAGCCACGTGAGCCCTGATGAATTATCATATTTAGAGCATTTCATTCTGCGTCGTGTATCCATTTACAAGGTTACCCGTATTTAAAACTTTTTATTATCCACAAAGATTCATCAAGTCATTTTATTTGCTTGTTTTCCCACCAAAGGTTCTTTTACAGACTTTTCACACTCCAATAATTGCCCATATTGTTATTGGCTATTACAGTTGTGTTTGGTGCCTTTTAGAGACGTCTGGAAATGCAACACGAACTTAGTTTGCAATGAATATTGGGTAAATCATATACTGCACAAAATGTATTAAGGACTGCTTAATAAATTTTACCAATATCATTTTGATCAATAATTAAATGCATATACATGTATGTTAGGCCTGAGATGGTATCATTCCCTATTAATTAAGACCTGGCAATATCACTGCTAGGTAGATGAAATGCAAGCCCTAAATAGGGGATTGGGGTCTCTCTGCATGGGGTTGGTCATTAAAGAAGCTAAAGAAAATCAAGACAAAGTTCCTACGTTGTACTGGTTACCTAAACTACATAAAAACCCTATACAGCAAAATTTATTGCTAATTCTAGTTCTTGTACGACAACAGAACTTTCTAAATTGTTAACCTCGTGTCTTACAGCTGTTAAAAAACATGGTATCAAGTATTGTGAAAAGGTATATGAGAAATCTGGTAAAAACCTTTTTTGGTCTATTAAAAATTCAAGTGAAATTTTAGATAAACTTAAAGCTAGACATTTTAATGCGACCAGTTTGTCTACTTATGATTTATCTACTCTTTACACTACTTTACCTTATAATTTAATAAAACATAAACTTATTGATCTTATTGAAAGAACCTTCCAGAGAGAAGGCTCTCCTTACCTTGCATATAATGACAGAAATGCATTTTTACTTCAGAAAAACCTAAAAAATATCATGCATGGTCGTGTCAAAATATATGTGATGGCTGACATTTTTGTTGGACAACATTTTTATTCGATTTGGCACCAAGCTGTATAGACAAGTAGTTGGGATTCCTTTGGGCACTAATTGTGCTCCCCTGGTTGCAGATTGATTCCTGTTTTGTTATGAGAGGGACATTATGATGTCTCTTTCTGATGATAAGCAGGCTGATGTTTTTTGATGCGTTTAACACTACATCCAGATATTTGGACGATATTTTAAACATTAATAATGTTCATTTTGACAATATGGTTAGTCAAATATACCCTTCAGAGCTCCAACTGAATAAAGCAAATACCTCTGATTACGAAGCCGCATTTTAATACTTGCATTTGTCAATTTCTAATGATATTGTTTCTAACAAAATTTATGATAAACGTGACGACTTTGATTTTGAAATTGTCATTTTCCCATTTTTAGATGGTGATGTTCCTCCTTCTACATCCTATGTAGTCTATATCTCTCAACTCATTCGTTTTGCTAGAGCATCTAGCTATGTTGCTGACTTCAACACTCCCAATAAATTGTTAACCCAGAAACTACTTAAACAAGGCTATCGGTATCATAAACTTCGCAAAACATTTTGAAAATTTTATAGACGATACCATGATTTGATTTCTAAATTCCAAGTTAGACTTAGATCTCTCTTGCGCCAAGGACTTTCGGAACCTGATTTCTATGGTGACTTGGTGTATAAATTGAAGAGATTGTTGGCTCTAATAATTTTTCAGCGCAGTTAATTAAAATAATTTCCCATTATAAAAAGATTGGCTATAACATTAATGTATTGCAACAGACTGCATGCTTGGTGGTCAACCCAATCACGGTTGGCAACTTTGCTTTCCTCTTTAATTACACGCCGATGGGTCGGACTTCAGACTCTATGATAGTTCCGACTTAAATACTCATCTATTGATGAGATGGTAGGGGCCTGATGCTTTGGCTGTTTGCCGGGCCCACTGGGGTTTACCTATTGGATTTCATTTGCTCCAGAATTCAGTTTTATTTACTGTTGAGTCCTTATCTTTGCTTTATATCCTTGTTATATCTTGATTTATATATTTTAGAAGATGATGCATTGATAAGTTAGGGGTCTTTCATGCAAACCAAATATCTATATGTCTTGATCCACATCTGAATTAAGGGTGAGGTTGGCGCCGTTAAACCGGTTTAAGCCCTCCAGTAAAATGTTTTACAGACCGTTCTAAGGGGGTACTTCTTTTGTGGATATTTTATGTATTTGTTCTGTCTTGTGTTTGCTATGTCTTTGTTTGCGTCTATTTATATGTGTTTTGTGGTCACCTGCTGGGAAAGGGCTGACCTCTTGGCTCTCGTTTGTGGTGTCTAATTGTGATTTCGTCACTTTCCCATTGGTATCCTGGGTCAGGTGTGGTACCTGATTGTATCGATTCCTGATCTTTGCACCCTTACTTCCTTTAATGAATCTGTTATGGACAATCCATGCACGGCATTTGACAGATTTTCTGAATAATATTTGTAACAAATACCAAGCCCAAAACGATTGCAATCTTCAGCCAGGTTCGTTTTTTTTATTTTTGATCATTGCCCATGACTCATATTTCTAGGAAATGTGTATGGTGTGTTTGGTGAATCAAAGATAAGAACTTGTTTGTAGCTTTCCTTCCAAAAAGGAATTATAAAAGTGACGCATGTGTTTGTCATAAACTCTTCTTTAAAAAGAAAATTAAAAAAACAAAACAATGAGGGGCACTCTTCCTCTCTAGAGTTTAAATGGACCCTTTTTCAATAAGACTTCACAACGTTTATATTGTCTTTCAAGTGGACCACTCTCAACCCTACCCCCATTAATTTTATGCAGAGTTCTATATAAAAAGTTCAGGATTTACCATTGCCTTCATTTGAATGACCCGATATTACTAGTATGTAATAATTCAACAGAAGTAATTCAATGAAGGCCGGGGAAAGAGTAATTTTCAATTCTGACTCAGTTGGATAAAACGTCGATGAATGCCATCACCTTTCTTCTCCACTCCCCAATCATAAAACAAATCTAAAAATGCTTAATATTAAAACGAGCATAAATCGATTTGTCTTCTTGTTCATCAGTCTGACGTATTTAACACTAAACCACGTGGTATATCGTTACAATAGCTTGCATTGACTATACATGTAGATAAAACAATTCGACTCTCAGCCACTTTCTTAATCGCAACCCGAATTGAATAATAAAAACTGTGTGCATAGTACTGAGACGATCAGTTCTGAAAAGATCGATCACATGCTATTTGTTTCGGAAAGTTTCGGTATCTGAAACGTAAATGGTCGAACGACAAGAGGACATTGAATAATTTTAACGTTAAGGATTATGTACACGAATGTCTGTTTTCGTTCAACTTCAGAGGTGAACATCGAGTTGAGGGCCCATTTATTTACTATATCGCTTTAATTATTTTAAACAGTATAGTAACTTAGTCGCAGTCCTAAATATGTATCTACGTTATATAATTATAAATGTGTGAATACTAAATTCACATATTCCTGTCAAAAGCAAATTTCCAACATTCACAGCTATCTGTCAAAACCAGTTACAATGTTCATAATAGTGACATATGAGACTATTTGCAACTATAATTGTCTACAAATCTGATACGGTATAGCTAATTGTCTGCGATCGTGAAATCCATTACATCTGTAAAGTGCAAATTAACCTCTGTGGATAACAATTGTAAATCTCAGCCTGTCATTCGTACAGGACTAGATAGGATCTTCTGATACAGATATTTGTAATGTTAGATACTATATAAAGTAAAACCTTTGTAAAACGGCCACTCAAAAATAGACAAAACAGAGATATTAATGACAAATGGAAGCTTAATGAAGGTCGAAAGTATTGCAAAATGCTCCCCTTGAGGCTTTCTGCAATACTTTTCACCTGCATTAAGCGATAATTGGTTTTGAAAGAGGCCGTTTTAGACAGGTTTACAATATTCATTGTTAAGTTATGACGCATAGCAGACACTTGATATATTTATATGTTCCTACTTTAATTGGCCCCACCCCACCTCTCTGCCATCTTTTTGTTATCTGTAAAAATAGGGACAAATCCAATTATTTTGCTTATTTCTATATTTGGTGCTTTACATCCCAGTCAACAAATTTTTGAACTTCTTCCACACGGTGCTATGGATTGGTCTGCGGTGTGTGATTGTGTCATTTCCAGTCATAATCAATTGATTTCAGATTATCGACAGATCACAACAGCTGTTGTTGTTCCGCTTGGGGACTAATTGGGTTGAGGCAGAACTGGTCTCCGCTTTAGCCCGTGCTAGAGGTCTGAGGTTTGATCCACTAACCGTTAGCTCTTTAGAAAAGCTTTAATGTGCAGTAAAATCTGTTTAAAACGGCCACTCAAAAGTAGACAAAACAAAGATCTTAGTGACAAATGGTAGCTTAATGAAAGTAAGAAAGAGGGAAAAGATTAGGAATCGATACAATAAAGCACCACACCTGACCCAGGAAGTCAAAAGTATTGCAGAATGCTCCCCTTGGAGCATTCTGCAATACTTTTGACCCGCACTAAGCAATAATTGGTCATAAAAACCAATTTTGATATTTACGAGAGTGACCGTTTTACACAGGTTTTACTGTATTTGAATCTGCGGTTTGTATTAAGGGGCATCCGCCCCTGTGAGGCCAAAGAATTGAAGTCGCTTTTCACCAATTTCATACTGCTTTATTTGAACAAGATCCTAAGTGTAAAAATCTGGTATTCTGGTTGTACCATTTTTCGTGATATTAACGTTTGAAAATGAATCAAGTTATGAAAAAGTGTCAATTTTTGAATAAAAGTATTTGGATATACATATCTCCGCTAAATGTGATTCATGTGATTCAAGCTTCGATCAAAAATGAAAGACAGAACATTTCATTGATTTCATTCCCATTCGAGATAGTAGTTGTCCTTGTTACCAGCAAAAATGTAGCAGATCTAATTAAAATTGAAGGCGCTAGAGGGGTTTCAACATTAAAGAATGATTTTCCAGACGCTCAAGGACAGCTAACTCTGTAGCTGGTGATTGGATTTGGATGAAATTATTTTATAGTTGTCCCTGTTACCGGCAAGAATTAAGATGATTAGTGCAAAATAAAAGCGCTGGAGTGGTCACAAAATTTCTCCCATTATTAGTCTATGAGAATTTTTCCAGACACTCAATGCCAGCTAACCCCGCATTCCATAGTCATATCTTGCTGAATTTCAAGCCAATCCAAGATTGTATGTCTGTTCTTATTACCTGCAAGAATGGAGAAGATCCAGTCAACAATGAAGGCGCAGGAGTGGTCACGACATTATACATTAATTTTTTAAACGCACAGGGCAGCTAACTCTGTAGTCTGTGTTGTAGGGATCTGACCGTAATTCAAACGCATTCAAGTTTTTATAGTTGCCCTTGTTACCTGCAAGAATAAGGATCGAATTAAAAATGAAATCACTAGAGTGGTCACAGCATTTCTTTTATTATAGGTCTGTGGGGATTTTTTTCAGATGCTCAAGAGCAGTTAACTCCACAGTCCCAGGTTGAATCTTGCTGAAATTCGGACCCATTCAAGATATTACAGTTGTACTCATTACCTGTAAGAATGAAGACGATCCAATCAAAAATGAAGGCGAAGTAGAGGTCACAGGATTTCCCTATTATAACCCTACAGCTATATGATGCCATGAAAACCAAATAGACTTCGAGCTAAAAAAGGTCCTGCTCCCCCCCCCTAGGGAATTTTGCAGACATATCCTATCTTGAAGAAAATTTCAAGCCGCATCTTTTAAGAGATGTTTGCACTCTGTGCTCCGTGGCGTTAGTCTCTGACAGCCTGTTACATATGTTACTGTAACAAACTAAGGAAAAAATCAAAATGAAAGTTTGAGCTACAGAAAGAAGACATTAAACCATCTAATTATTCAAATTTCTTATGTAGTTTGCAAGCTGGATGCCTAAGCTACATAAAAGCAGCATTTTAAACAAAATTACAGCCTTCAATGGTGTTATATGCGTTACATAGATTAAATTTCCCTTTTAAAGTTGAAATCGTGACTAACATCATTCATTTTACAGACGATTTGTGCATTTTTACAAGTGTTTTTAATCTTAGTTTACTTAAATACTCATTTGACTAATAGAAAAAACAAAGTTTGCTTTTCTATCTCAAATACATTGTTTAATATGAGCTATTAAACAACCCTACCCCCAATTTTAAGTATCCAATTTCGGTATCTATTATTGAAGAAAAATATATGAAAATATTTGACGCTCGTGGACATCTTACATTTTTGGCACTATCTTGCTTATGTAATAAAGAATCATACATTTGCAAGTTTGACATCAGGATCAGAGCACTTATTAAAGTATGTACCGTATGTTACATGGCATAATGAATGAGCTAGGAAATTTTCTTGGAAGTAAGAGATGATATTTCAGAAAAATACCGTTTTTCACATGTTTTCCTATTAATCTCTAGCCTCTGGTGCCTTAGTCTTAGTAATTACAGTCATTGCTGATAACAAGCCCATGGAATTGTGTTACCTATGTTATATATAACCTTTTTAATCACATATTTCCTAATGCCTACAATATTAAAATATATAGACATGTAGATAGAAAATAATAGTTCTCATTTAAATGACACAATTCAATAAATATTCCTATTAAATAAAAATATTCAAAAACAATCTTTATTCAAGTCACCCTCACAATGTCTATCATTGTGTCTGCTTCTATTGCAAAATAATCACCCATTTCATCACAACCAGTAGAATCATGGCATTGTATTAGGACTGCAAACTGAGTACAATCCTGTTCCTCTCCACCCCTTTAGGAATTGTGCAGACATATCCTACCTTAAAGAACAATTCAAGCTGCATCAAATAAGAGATGTTTGCACTCTATTAACTAGGGGGCTTGCCTGTAATGGTATGATACGTATGTTACCATATCAATTTAAGAATAAATGAATTGAAAGTCTTAGAAACAGAAAGAAGACATAAAACTATCTATTTATTTGAATTATTCTTGTAGTTTGCATGCTGAATACCTTTGATACATAAGAAAAGATTTTTTAACAAATATACAGCTTCCTATGGTGTTATATGTGTTACATTAATTAAGATTAATTTTTAAAATTTGTAATTGTGATAAACATCACTTATAAGCATTTCGTGTGATCCTCCTCTTTAGCCATCAAAAGACTTAATTTTCTTTGTATGTGTGGCCAGTGCCAGCGTCAAACAACTCGACTCAGCCAAACTTGAATCCTTAGCATTCTTCAAAAGCAGAAACAGCATGTCAGTGTCATGGGATCAAACACCTGATTAAATGTGGGTTTAATGCCATTTCACATATATGCATACAATGGAGTATGTCACTCTGGTAAATATCTCTTCCTGTGAAGTGGCAAGAGCAATCTAACTGCAGCTGCCTCTGCATCCGTGCTAGTCAAATGATAACTTTGCTCTGATTTTGCAAAATCTATGTCTCTACCGTGTAGCTCTAAGATTACTTTAAGATTTCTGACATTTGTCAAACAGAAATTTGATAGGCTGTTTTTTTGCATCATTTGCCATGGAACCTATCCAGTCTTTTGGTGCTTAAGTCCTCAGGTCTTAGATCAATAGTATTTTGCTGCGCCCAAAGAACTTTATAAGTTTTCTTTAGTTACAATGTTGACTCTTGATGGTTTTGGCAGACCGTCTGAAATAATTTCTGTTACACCTTGAAAGTTATCTGGTATAAGAGAAAGAATATGAAGTTGGACATTGCCATCAATTATGTTTGCAGTTGGTTGTTTTTGATGTCAGTACATTGAAGCATGTCTTAAAATAATGTAAAACCTATGATTACTCAGTTTTTGCAGCCATATCATTAGCTGTTGCATTCAAAAGAAGGAAAGTGGACTATAGGTAGAATGGGATGACCAGTAGTGCTATATTATGCTCTATGGAAGATTTATACAGAGTAAACAAGTTGATAAGGTGCCTCATTTCATGATCCATTGAAAACACTGAAATTGAAAACACTTGCCTCTGACTGTGTAATCAAAAAGGATGTCCTTGCTCATTTATTATGACGAGTTATATATGTTACATCCTTTAATAAGCGCTCTTATCTGAGAAACTTAGTGAATCATTGAATTGAAAGGGTCTAATTTGCGCTCTGTTCATCCTGCATTTCATTGCTTTACCTGCTGTGATACATCTAGTTCGTTTATCTGAAGGATAGAGTTACCTCGGTTTCAGCACATTAGAAGTACTAAGACTTCAAATAAGTTTTTGAATGCTTGGGGAAAGATAATAAGTGCAGAGACATTATTAGATGAAAATATGTGGGTTGCATGTATGGAAAGGCTACATTTATAATAGTTAACCAGCTAAGATATGATTCTTTATCACAGAAATATCAAGGTACATCGGTCCAGGTACTCATTGCTCTTAATGGCATAGTTTTCCTCTTTGTAAAGCTTTAGTCTTTCCCCTACTTGCAGAGTATCACTTGAAACACATACTCAAAGAGCCAACTATTAGGAATTCATATCAGTTTCAGAATGTTCCAAGCCATAAATGGCAAAATTGGAAAGTTGATAATGGCTCATCAATTTTGAGTGGACTAGTGGTAAAATTGAATAACAGTAAATGATTGAAATATTGTGTGATGATTCTACTAGTTGCAAGGAGGCGTGTGATAATAATGATTTCCACAGAAGCAGACAAAGACAAACGTTTAGAATGAGTGTTAAATCGATGAGAAATAGTTTGGACCATTTCATTTATTGTATTTTCTTGTAAAAATGTAAAACAATCTTTTCTATTTGTGGCTCTATATTTAGCATTATATGTACAGTATTAGGAAACATGTCCAAAAGGTCATTGATAACATCTGTAACACCAGTCCATGGGCTTGATAATCAGAAATGAATATAATTTCTAGTGTTTTGGCACCAAAGACTAATAAGTACACATTAAATGTCCTGATCTTTAACTTAATGACATCTTGTAGATATATGAGCAAGACAGACTAAGAAAATGAAAAATATCCACACGCTGTAATCACTTTCATGTGTTTTACTTAAATGGTAATAACAAAATTCGATTCTTTGTAAAACTTGGAGTAGGGCTGTGTATTAGCTCCTATAAGACAATATATTTAAGATAGAAAAGCAAACTTGGTTTTTCCTATTCATCAATTGAGTATATCTTTGTAAAATCTAATAAAACAGTTTGAAACCAAGTCATAGTAGTTGTTTAACTAAATGACGATAGCCACAATTATAGCTTTTGAATTATAATTAGGTTCATGTAACGCACATAACACCACAGTTAGCCGTATTAATGTTAAACAGCTTCCATATGTAGTAAAGACATCCAGTATAAAGACTATAAGAATGTCAATTTATTAGATCATTTTAATGTCTTCTTTTGGTAGCTCAAACATTCAAATTTCTTATTCTCAAATTGATATAGTAACATATGTAACAAGCTGTTAAAGGCTAACGCCCCGACTTACAGAGTGCAAACATTTCTTATTAAATGCACCTTGAATGGTTACATAAGATGTAATTTGTCTGCAGAATTCCAAAGGGGATTAGGATGGAGCAGGCCCTTACTCAGCTTGATGTCAAAATACTGTTTGTTGATTTTATTTATCACGCTAACATATGTAACGCTCTCTGATCTTTAAAACTTGATGACAACTAGCAGATCTATAAGTCTTTATCATAGGAGCCAGTTTGAAATCCCTAAACAATGTAAGATATCCAACAGCTGCGAGTTTTTTCACAACTTTAGCTCAAACTTTCAAACTACATTTCTTTTATTTGATATAGTAACGCATGTAACACGCTGTTTCAGACTAACGCCCCAACCTAGAGAGTGCAAACATCCCTTATTCGATGCAGCTTGAGTTGTACTATAAGAAGGAATATGTCTGCAAAATTCCCTCGAGGAAATTAAAACATTTTTAGGCAAATCTTACGTAAAGACAATGAGCTTTCCCATTTATAGCATCAGGTAACATATGTTACAGCCTCTGATATTAAAAATTTTGCAACAAACTTGCAGATTTATAAATCTTTTCATATAAGCAAATAAATCCCAAACAATGAAACACATTCATCAACTGCAAATATTTTTTAACTATTTTTACTTTAGTTTTAATACCTAACATTTCACCTTAAAATTGGGTAGGGGTAGGGTTATTTAATTGCTTATTCCAGAAAAAATATTTAAGCTAGAGAAACAAACTTTAATTTTTCTGTTAGCCGATTGCATAAGCTAGTCAGACATGGTTAAAAACATTTTGCAAAACACACAGAGGGATTGTGAATGTAAATGATGTTAGCCACACTTGCAAATTTTAATGGGTTATCTGATTTATGTAACGCATATGACACCTTAGGAAGCCACAATTTTGTTCAAATGGCTGTCATACGTAGTTAAGATATCCAGTATGCAGACTATATGAATGATTTCTAAAAATAAATATTTTAATGTCTTTAATTTGTAGCCCAAACTTTCAATTTACTTTTTCTTAGTTTGTTTAAGTAACGTATGTTACAGGCTCTTACAGACTAACGCCCCGGAGCACAGAGTGCAAACATCTCTTAAAAGACTCGGCTTTCAATTCTCTACAAGATAGGATATGTCTGCAAAATTCCCTAGGGGGGGGGGAGCAAACCCATTCTCAGCCATCCGTCTAAAAGTTCTGATCCAAATTGGCCAAAACCCTAATGCAGCCTTTCCTATACCCAAATGATGCTCCAGATGAAATTTGATGTTGATTAAACTCGATTTTTTTATGTTTTTCACATTGATTTTCGGCGATAACTTTTTTATTATTGATTTTAGTAAACTGTGTTCGCGCGATGAAAGTTGTAGAGAAAAATTAGCGCCAACTTCTCCAAGCGGATCCAACGTCATAGATGCTGCAATTAACTCTGCGCATAGATGCAATCTTTGATCATTTTAAGAAAAGCCCAAATAAACTAAGTCAAATTTGTCAGTCAAACAGTTACATTGCACCGCCCCGATTCAATAAGAAAGGCGACGGATGGCTTGTTCAAATATATTGGAAATCGCGCCTGATTCGCCATCTTGTCCTACCAAGGGTTGCGATTGTCTAATCTAACGAAAGGTAGATACGACGAAACCTTCGCTGGTGAAGATGCTGATTCGCCCGTGCGTTAAGCTAGTTTGGTCATCTCGAAACTGTCTATTTAGGAGCACGTGCATATGAGAAAAATGGCTCGTCATGCGATATAACAGCGTCTGTACCTACAAATGATCATGTACATAGTAGATTCTGAATATGCACGGTACATTCTGAGCTTACACACGGCAGGATTATTCTATAAACAACCGTTGACTAATTGTATATACACCCCATGTGAATATTCTTTTGAGACGAACCCTTTCTGTCACGCCTCTACGAAATTTACCTGTCAATAAAAGACTTAGACAATTTGGATGAATTCAATTTATTGCAAAATCTTCATCTATGTACACAAAAATTTGTTTGTGCCACAAACTTCGGATCACTTGGAGAAATCGGCGCTAATTTTTCTCTACAACTTTCATCGCGAACACAGTTTGTTAAAATTAATTATAAAAAAGTTATCGCCAAAAATCAATGTGAAAAACATAAAAAATCGAGTTTAGCCTTCTGGTCTCAGAGATCTTAATGTTTGAAAGTGTGAACGGACGCACAGATGGACGCACGGACGCCGGTTCGAGTGCCATTATACCAGTCACCGAGAGCACTTGGCCTAGGTGATCTAATAATATTAATCAAGACACACAATATATTAAAAAATTGCTGTGCTGATAGCTAATTCTTGAACAATTGGTCTTCCAAAACCTCAAATTTTGTCAGAAATATTATTTATTCTATTCTAAGTCTGTTTGGGCGGTCATTATTGTTGCTAAAGCAAAGTTAAAACTTAAATAAATACCAGACTGTCACACTTGGATTGTTCTTCTAATAAACCAATCAGAAGAAATTGGAGAAAAGTAACTTTAATGTTAGAGGGGGGGGGGGGGGGCAAATAAGCCCATTAATGCATGTAGCTCTTTGTAGGTTCATTTTTTTTCTAGAGGATCATTTTATTTATAGATTATTATAGAAGACAAGGGATCAAAGTGTTCCTTCGAATAATTCAACTTATTTGTAGAATACATTTGCATTTTCCCATCGATACCCATAAAGATAATTAACAAAGCTAAGCGATTAAATAGTGTACTTATATAGTTGAACATCTTAAAAAAGATAGATACATTAATTTGTTTAACTTGGGTTGTGGTCTCCAGCAAATTGCATCTGTTTACAATGAGTTGAAATCTAAGGTCCGTTTATAAGCTCATCATAAGAGTGACAGCCGTCTTATGTTTCTGTAATTCCAAAAATAGACGCAACTATTCTAAAATCGTTTAAATATTATGTGCGTGGGCAGTGACAGGTAATTATTTAAATTGAACATCTTTGAATACAATTTCCAATAAGACACATGAAGTTCAAACAATACACAGTAGTAAGTTATTGGTAAGAACTGACCTTGATTTTTAAGTATGTTCTCGAAAAAGTTAAGTATGCGCCTTACCCCAATATGTTGAATTGAATGCGAATCTCGTACTTGCCAATATGATAATATGTAATACATGTTTGTTTTATAAAATGAATTCGATTTTTGGAAGATTCATGGAATAATGAATACTTCGAGTCTCTTGCAAAGTAAGTGAAGGGCTTCACGTTAACTTTGCAAGAGACCCGAAGTATTCAATATTCCATGAACCTGCCAAAAATTGAATTTATTGCTTATATTTACATTTATATTATCAGTCAAGTATCAATTTTCAATTTTCACCCAACTTGGCTGGTTTTCCAGATATTTTGACTTAAATCAGACATAACGTAGGCGGTTTGGAATAGCCAAAACGTCAAATTTCCGCGCTTAACATCATGCGATACGTGTTCAACGTCACGCAAACGTCAGTAAACAAGCAACGTTATTGGATGGACTTGACGTTAGCCCGCTCAAATGGCGCGTATGTGGGTGTGGCTTAAATCGATTTGTTCATGAAGGTATGAACCATATCTTAAATGTAGAGGTTCATCTAAAGACTCGCAATGGAAATGTAAATATAAGAGTATGCACTGTGCATTTGAAGTGGCATTTAAGTGGCGAACAATAGGCTGCATTCTTCATACAAGAACTGGTGTTAATATACTGGTGGCGACTTTGCAAATAACAGTTCTTATTTCGCTGTTAACACGTCATACTTCATACTAAATGTTTAAAATTTTGCCGTTGTTACCATTTTTAGGGGTAAATAGACTTGAATCATCAAACGCAAAGATAATGAGACAAAATATCTTCTCATTTTAGCAAGAGCTACTGCCCTTGATTATTCTTAGACAAATGGTTTGTACGGGAAAACTGAACAAAGTAAAAGCTATCTTACTGTAAAGCACATTTTTAAAATTAGATTAAACTATTTTGAAATTTTATTACAACCAAGTGCACATCAAGGCATCTGGCTATGTTTTTCAAACATAAGTTTGTATTTACCATGAATGTCAATATTTATATAAGCAACCAGTTCCAAAATCTACTATTTCTTAAAAAAACTTGCTTACTTGATATCAAATTCATTTAATATAACTTTTTAATTGTAAAACTACTGGAAGCGACTTAATATACTTCATATTGCATACTTCACATTTCATACTTCACACCTCATAGTTAACACTCTTAATTTTATAATTCATACTTAACCCTTTACCTCATAGAGACGCTTTTTAACACTTTTGCAAAAGGAGCATACATACGTTACATTTCACACGCTACTCGCCATACTTCACACCTCATAGGTCACACTCTTAATTTTTAGAATTCATATTTAACCCTTTACCTCATAGAGACACCTTTTAACACTTTTGCAAACGGAGCTTACATACGTCACATTTCATACGCTACTCGCCACACGTCACACCTCATAGTTCACACTCTTAATTCTATAATTCATACTTAACCCTTTACCTCATAGAGACGCCCTTTCACACTTTTTCAAACGGAGTTTACATACGTCACATTTCACACGTTACTCGCCATACGTCACACCTCATAGTTCACACTCTTAATTTTATACTTTGGGCACTAATTGTGCTCCCCTGGTTGCAGATTTATTCCTGTTTTGTTATGAGAGGGACTTTATGATGTCTCTTTCTGATGATAAGCAGGCTGATGTTATTGATGCGGTTAACACTGCATCCAGATATTTGGACGATATTTTAAACATAAATAATGTTTATTTTGACAATATGGTAAGTCAAATATACCCTTCAGAGCCCCAACTGACTAAAGCCAATACCTCTGATACCGAAGCCGCATTTTTAGACTTGCATTTGTCTATTTATAATGATATTGTTTCTGCCAAAATTTATGATAAACGAAACGACTTTGATTCTTAAATTGTCAATTTCTCATTTTAGATGGTGATGTTCCTCGCTCTACATCCTATGGAGTCTATATCTCTCAACTCATTCGTTTTGCTAGAGCATCTAGCTATGTTGCTGACTACAACACTAGCAATAAATTGTTAACTCAGAAACTTCTTAAACATGGCTATCATAAATTTCGCAAAACCTTTTCTAAATTTTATAACGATACTATGATTTGATTTCTAAATTCCAAGTTGGACTTAAATCTCTCTTGCGCCAAGGACTTTCGGAACATGATTTCTATGGTGACTTGGTGTATAAATTGAAGAAGATAGTAGGCTCTAATAATTTTCAGCGCAGTTCATTAAAATCATTTCCCATTATAAAAAGATTGGCTATAACGTTAATGTATTGCAACTGACTGCATGCTTGGTGGTCAACCCAATCACGGTTTGCAACTTTGCTTTCCTCTTTAATTGCACGCCGGAGAGTCGGACTTCAGACTCTTTGATGGTTCCCACTTAAAGACTTATCTATTGATGAGATGGTAGGGGCCTGATGCTTTGGCTGTTTGTCGGGCCCACCAGGGTTTACTTGTTGGATTTTTTTGCTCCCGTATTCAGTTTTATTTACTGTTGAGTCCTTATCTTTGCTTTATCTCCTTGTTATATCTTGATTTATATGTTTTATGAGACGATGCATTGATAAGTTAGAGGTCTTTCATGCAAAGCAAATATCTATGTGTCTTGATCCACATTTGAATTAAGGTTGATGTTGGCGCCGTTTAACCGGTTTTAACCCCCCAGTAAAATATTTTACTGAGTTCCAAGGCGGTACTTCTTTTGTGGATCTTTTATGTTTTTTTTTCTTTCTTGTGTTTGCTATGTCTTTGTGCGGGTCTGTTTATCTGTGCTTTGTGGTCACCTGCTGGGAAAGGGCTGACCTCTTGGCTCTCGTTTTGTGGTGTCTAACTGTGAGTTTGTCACTTTCCCATTGGTAACCTTGGTCAGGTGTGGTACTTGATTGTATCGATTCCTGATCTTTGCACCCTTGCTTACTTTCATATTATCAATGTATATACAATGTATTAAATGATATCAAATGTTAGAAAGGAGGCTGGTGAGACTGCGCTAATATCTATGCTTGTCGTAGCTTTTGCTGTTGCTAGCCAAATTGGGATATACTATATACCAAAGTTTACTCAGCTTCTTAATATTCAATTTTCTGTTTATATAAAATGTGAGGATTTGAGTAAAAACAACTGAACAGATATTGCTCCAAGAGATGTATAAGGGACGTTTCTCTCTGTTTTAGTGTGAAGTTGTGCCCAACCTATCTCTCATAGGTTTTGTTAACTTTAATGGTATATGAATCAGTATCTGTTAACTGACTTTATTATGATAGTAAATATAAGACCCTTTAACACATAGGTGTTAAACAACAAAACCTTATGAAGATCTTTGATGTCTTATTGTCCGCAAATAAATGTGTAAATCTATCCACTAATGTTTGATTAAATACTTGCTTTAACCGTAAATATTTTAGTATAGCATAGACACACGTAAAGTTTTGTCAGAAAACTATAATGTATATGACTGCTAATGAAACCATGCAGTTATTGTTACTT
Source organism: Loripinus fragilis (assembly GCA_964019695.1). Taxonomy (NCBI): domain Eukaryota; kingdom Metazoa; phylum Mollusca; class Bivalvia; order Lucinida; family Lucinidae; genus Loripinus; species Loripinus fragilis. The sequence continues at coordinate 54,680,833 of OZ026526.1, read as the reverse complement.
TGACTCCAGCCCCTCCTGACCCCTGGTGTGAGGATGTTATTAAGTCGTTGTTTTGTGATATTGAATTTCATTTGACCTTGTTGTTTTAACAGTTGTACAATAAAACATGTTTTAAGCGGCTACTCATAGATAGTCAAACCAAAGTTCTTAATGACATCTTGTAGCTTAATGAAGATCGAAAGTATTGCAGAATGCTCCCGTTGGAGCATTCTGCAAATCTTTCGATTGTCATAAGTATTAAGCGATAAACGGTCTTAAATGTAAGAAAGATACAATCGATACAAGCAAGCACCACACCTGACCCAGGATATAAATGGGAAAGTGACAACTTCACAATTAGATATCACAAACGAGAGCCAAGAGATAATCCCTTTACCAGCAGGTGACCACAAGGCATCAATAAACATACGCGCACGAAAGCAAAACAAAAACAATTATTGTTTTTTTTTCTAATGACCGCTTAAGACAGGCTTACCACATTTAGTTCTTGCTTGTTTTAGCGTATTCCTGGTTAAACTGTTCTATATCGCAAGTTTCTCTGGGATTGCGGTCTGATAATGTGGTCATAACTTGTTTTTGAAACATGATAGTTGTTGTTATTTCTCTGTTTTAGGCTTACCTGTGTTAACGACTGATGGGTGCGCCTATCGTATACTATTATTACTAATGGCTCTGGCGTCCGTCGTACGTACAATATTCCCTCTGAAATCTCTTAATCAATTTGATTCAAATTTCAAATGGATACACTCTATGGTGGGCTAGTCACATCAAACATTTTTAAAGTCTTTAACAACACCAGAATGGTAGTGACCTCAGGCCCTGGTAAGTTAATTCTACCAAGTTTGTTTATTTAATGAGCTTTGGGTGACCATACTCTACTTTACGGCAAGGTTAAAAATCAGAGTCAATTTCAAATTTTCACTTTAAAAAGTTGAAAAGTTGCATCGAATAAAAAAACACATTTGGCCAAACAATAAGTGTATGAATTGCAAGTGTGTATATTCTGAGAAGCATTAATGGAACATTGCACGTTGTTAATATTTTCAACTAAACATCTAAGGAACGTAGCAAAATATTTCCAATTCACAATAGAATGAAGCAAAAGCAAATACACGAATACAGAACATAATCAAATATTTTAGTAATTACAAGAAGATTATAAGAATCTATCATGAGTGTGAGAGAAGGATAGAAAAATCCGTCCCGAGGATCGCCGTTTGGTATCACGAGGCTTGCCGAGTGATGACAAACGGTGATCCCGAGGGACGGATTTTTATATCCTACCCTCACACAAATAATGCATCCTTTTTCTTGCCAACCACTGTTTTTCTATTTTAAAATAAGATTCCAGAAGTCCCTGAATACGCTTAATTGCAATTTCACATAATGACGTCACTTTACTATAACAATGACGTCACTTGACGACAATGTACGTGAGTTCCAATACAACCAATGTATGTAGCTCTCGCGTGACAGCCTGGGTAATATAGCGTGGGTTAGATAAGATTTTCTATCCAAGGGTAAAATCTCAGATATCCTTATCCGGGGAGCAAAAAAAATACTTGTAGTGTGATATTGCTTTTACTTACTCAATGACAGATAAGGGATTTTCTGGTTTTATACTTAATTAAAACATCACAACAGTTATGATACTGGCGAAACAGCTTATATTTATAGTAAATGTATTTCAACTCTTTCATTGTTGATAATGTGAGACAATATAAGAAAATTAATAAATGCAGTAAAACCTGTGTAAAATGGTCATTCTAAAAATGGTTTCCAAGACCAATTATCACTTAATACAGGTCAAAAGTATTGCAGATGGTTCATTCTCGGTGCATTTTGCAATACTTTCGACCGTTATTTAGGCACCATTTGCCATTTGGATCTTTAGTTTGGCTTTTTTGGAGTGGTCGTTTTACACACTGTCAGGTCTTACTATATATCTAAATTAAAATCAATAACTATATTTCCTACATAATATTATTTTAATCATTCCACTTTCTATAATTGTATTTTTCTTTTATTACTAATAAGAAATATCTTTAATTTGTTTATGTGTTCAATCATGTTTTATTGGTCACTGGTGCTGATATCTAACGTCAAATTGGTATTTGCACGTAAATGGTGTGTGTAATTATTTCACCCAGAGGATTTGGCAAGTCTAATGAGTATTGCTCATATAAGTTAACAAATCATAGTATATGATCCACGTAATACTTGTTTATAAGTTGTATACGTTTTTACCCGTGACGCATTGGCAAAGCGCAGGTCTAGTAGTGGGTCCATTTTATCCGTCCACAACACGTTGGGGATGTCAAGTTTGTGTAATCTGTATTTCCAAAGGTTTTCATTCGTTTATATTCAAACTTTGCATAATAATTGTTCACACGTTGTATATGTGCACCTTCTATTTTTTGCACATTTCATGAATAATTTCACATTTTGGGGTGTTGAGCTCAGAAATTTTATCCGTCCGAAATGCTTCTATCCGTCCATCGGCAAAAATTTTAGAGTTCCTAGTTTGTGTAATTGTTCCATCTAAAATGTCTGGATTTTGCAATCTGTAAATCCAACAGTTTTCATTCCATTATTATTCAAACTTTGCATAATAATTGTTCACACATTGAAATTGTGCACCTAATATTTTCTGCACATGAGATAATATTATATCATATTTTGGGGAGTGTTGAACGTATACATTATTCCGTCGATACCATATTGGGGTATTCATTGTGGAACTTTGGGGCTATTGGAGGGTCACTGGTGGGGCCTGGTTGGCGGAGACTGGCTAGTCTGGCCGGGGAAATATGCACACTCTAGTTTCAGTTCTTTGGTGCAGTCTTTGCTTCCAAAGGATACCCTTTTAAGAACATATTTGACTTCACTACAGCTGGTGACTGGGACTGTGTGGCGGCGGTAGAACGTCTCCCTGCCCTTCACTATAGTGTAGATTTTATTTTCTTGTCCTTTGGGATCATGGGTTTCATTGTGGAACTTTGGGGCTATTGGAGGGTCACTGGTGGGGCCTGGTTGGCGGAGACTGGCTAGTCTGGTCCGGGAAATATGCACACTCTATTTTCAGTTCTTTGGTGCAGTCTTTGCTTCCAAAGGATACCCTTTTAAGAACATATTACATTGTGTAATCTGTGAGCAATCTGTATCTCATACAGTTTTCATAATGATTATTCAAACATCGAAGATGTGCACGTCCTATTTTCTACACATTAAATAAATACTTTCTCATTTTAGAGGGGTGTTGGACTTAGACATTTTTTCATCCGAAATACTTATTGGTGTCTGGTTTGTGTAATCTTTAACTCCAACAGCCTTTTCAAACTTTGCATAACAATTGTTCACACATTGAAGATGTGCACCTCCTTTTCGTGCATATTTGATAATATTTTGGGAGTGTTGAACTTTGACATTATTACATCTGCACCACCTTTGGTGTGCTTACATTGTGTTATATGTGTGTAATCTGTAATTTCAACAGTTTTCATACCTTTAAAATCAAACTTGGCATTATGATTATTCATTCATTGAAGATTTGCACCTTCTATTTTGTGCACATTTTATAATAGTTTATTATATTTGTGGAAATGTTGAACTTTAACATTATAACGTCTTCACCACATTTGGTGTGCTTACAGTGTGTTATATGTGTGTAATCTGTAATTTCAACAGTTTTCATACCTTTATATTCAAACACATTGAAGATTTCACCTTCTATTTTGTGCACATTTGATAATATTTTATCATAAACAATATGTTTTTATGCATAAATATACAATGAATCTAGATAGTCTCCCCAATAGATATGTCAATATGCAACCAGTATTTTGGCGATGCAGGTTTGTCTTGTTTGTATTAGTCTTTGGACATTTTTTATAATTGGTGCATGTCTTTGTCAATGCCCACCATGGCTCCATCTTTATTTAGCTCTGACTAACTGTGAGTCGTGCGCTCTATTCTTTTTTTTTCATCATAGTGTTTACATTTGATTAGATTTATTCTCTGTGATGATGCATTGCATAAGCGCGAGCTAAACAATTTTTTGTTTCAAAAACAATAGCATATAGAGCAATGCATTTAAGTTTTACGTCATTTGTCTTCCTGCTATCTTGTGACTGTTAGTGTTCTGTGGCTCTTCATTGCTGTGTGGTATGTTTGTCTGCGTTGTGTGATTGTGGTAATTCCTGATCATATTCACCTACATTTTGGTGCTAGTACAAAGTAGAGGTCTGTCTTATATTGCTCGAAGTAGTTTGTTTGAGTCACTGTGTTGTGTCTTTGCGCAAGACCATATAATCACTGCTCAGTACTGGTTCAACCTAGGAAGACAGGAAAGCCTGACACAATGTTAACTGAAAGCAAACAAAGACCATTTGAATACTGGGACACCTAAATGAGTACTTTGGCAAACAGGGAATCATACTACAGCATTTCATCAGGGTCTACACTGTTTGCTAAGACCATAATCGATCTTATGCGAAATAAGTAATATTTTGTTCGGAAATTACAAATGTATAATGTGTGACCCCTTAATATATACAATGGCATTATGTATTTTTGGGACAAGGAAATTCCACCTTCAGACATATACACTCAACCAAATTTCTAATTGGTCACTTTTAAATCTCAATATTTCTGACCAAGCGCTTATAACATTGAAATGAAATTTTGCCTAAATATGTGCAGTTTAATGGGCAAAAGTTTGGCGGTCTTTCAGACAAGTTGTCTTTCAATCAACAGTTGTTTCTTTTTGTTAAAAATGCAAAAAACGCCTTTTTTAAGAAAAATGGTTTAAAGTGAAGTTTTATATCAAATTTAAGCGCAGTTGGTAATAGACTGGTCTAGCCGACTTCTTCAAAAAACACAAACCACTTGACATTTTGACTCAAGTAGAATTTGTATGCATTTTTTTTAATTTCACATTTTTTGAGATTTTTAAAATTCATAAGTACTAGCTCGTGCAAAAATTGTTGTATGCATTTTATTGTATCTGAACAAGAATGGCTTAACAGAATAGAACTTTAGAACTTGATTCGTCCATTATGTGATGACAAACATTTCACTGCAGCTGTGCACGTCCGGTTTGAATGTAAAACTTAAAAAAATCAATTTGAGAGCACTTTGCATTTTTTTCAAATTTCCAAATTAGAACAGTGACGTCTAGTAGTAATGAATAAATGCTGAAAAATTCAATGCCGTGTCGCAAATAATAAGGCGTGCAGAACAGTGCGATTTCCCTATGTAAAGTGCATGCATAAAGCTGAATTTCAATGATTTAGCTGCCGGTGTAACAGTTTATCTTGCCCCCCCTGGACAGCTTGCCCCCCGGGGGGCAAGCTGTCCCGGGATATCTTGCCCCCCACCCTGGTTATCTTCACCCCCGGGGGGCAAGCTGTCCAGGCCGGTTTATCTTGCCCCCCGCCAACACAAGTAAAAATATATGTATGTTATTTTGTTATTTTTCTGTATCATTTTAATGAAATAAGATCCTCCATAAGTCAAAAAGTAAGAAATTGGTGCCTGTGGGGTTAATATTGGTAAAACTTTAACATCATCTTGAATAAAAATATCAAGATTAAGTGATTTTAAGCTTAATTATTTTGCTAATACTACTTATTTTAAACTATCTGAATGTGATGATGTATCAATTATAAACATAATTCAAGTGAAATTCAGCTGTTTTCTTTGTCGGATTGTTCCGTATACTTAGTTACAGGGGTGGGGGGTAAGCTGTCCAGGCCAGTTTATCTTGCCCCCCACCCACTTGGGTATCACAGTAAAATTATTTTGCTAATCCTACTTGTTTTAATCTATCTGATTGTGAAGATGTATCAATCTAAAACATAATTCAAGTCAAATTCAGCTGATTTCTTTGTCGGATTGTTCCGTATACTTAGTTACAGGGTCGGGGGGTAAGCTGTCCAGGCCAGTTTATCTTGCCCCCCACCCACCTGGGCATCAAAGTTAAAGTATTGTGCCTATACTACTTATTTTAAACTATCTAAATGTGAAGATGTATCAATAATAAATATAATTCAAGTCAAATTCAGCTGTTTTCTTTGTCGGATTGTTCCGTATACTTAGTTACAGGGGTGGGGGGTAAGCTGTCCAGGCCAGTTTATCTTGACCCCCACCCACCTGAGTATCAAAGTAAATTTTTTTTGCTAAGTTTACTCATTTTAAACTATCTGAATGTGATGATGTATCAATTATAAACATAATTGAAGTCAAATTTAGCTGTTTGCTTTGTCGCATTGTTCTGTATGCTTAGTTGCAGGGGTGGGGGGTAAGCTGTCCAGGCCAGTTTATCTTGCCCCCCACCCAGCTGGGCATCAAAGTAAAAGTATTGTGCCTATACTACTTATTTTAAACTATCTGAATGTGAAGATGTATCAATAATAAACATAATTCAAGTCAAATCCAGCTGTTTTCCTGTATGCTTAGTTGTAGGGGTGGGGGGTAAGCTGTCCAGGCCAGTTTATCTTGACCCCCACCCACCTGAGTATCAAAGTAAAATTATTTTGCTAAGTTTCTCATTTTGAAACTATCTGAATGTGATGATGTATCAATTATAGACATAATTCAAGTCAAATTCAGCTGTTTTCTTTGTCGGATTGTTCCATATACTTAGTTGCAGGGGTGGGGGGGGGGGGGGTAAGCTGTCCAGGCCAGTTTATCTTGCCCCCCACCCACTTGGGTATCACAGTAAAATTATTTTGCTAATTCTACTTATTTTAATCTATCTGGTTGTGAAGATGTATCAATCTAAAACATAATTCAAGTCAAATTCAGCTGATTTCTTTGTCAGATTGTTCCATATACTTATTATTTATATAGTTACAGGGGTGGGGGGTAAGCTGTCCAGGCCAGTTTATCTTGCCCCCCACCCACCTGAGTATCAAAGTAAAATTTTTTTCTAAGTTTTCTCATTTTAAACTATCTGAATGTGATGATGTACTAATTATAAACATAATTCAAGTCAAATTCAGCTGTTTTCTTTGTCGGATTGTTCCGTATACTTAGTTACAGGGGTGGGGGGTAAGCTGTCCAGGCCAGTTTATCTTGCCCCCCACCCACTTGGGTATCAAAGTAAAATCATTTTGCTAATTCTACTTATTTTAAACTATTTGAATGTGAAGATGTATCAATTATAAACATAATTCACGTGAAATTCAGCTGTTTTCTTTGTTGGATTGTTCCGTATACTTAGTTACAGGGGTGGGGGGTAAGCTGTCCAGGCCAGTTTATCTTGCCCCCCACCCACCTGTGCCTATGCTACTTATTTTAAACTATCTAAATGTGAAGATGTATCAATAATAAACATAATTCAAGTCAAATTCAGCTGTTTTCCTTGTCAGATTGTTCTGTATGCTTAGTTGTAGGGGTGGGGGGTAAGCTGTCCAGGCCAGTTTATCTTGACCCTCACCCACCTGAGTATCAAAGTAAAATGTTTTTGCTAAGTTTCTCATTTTTAAACTATCTGAATGTGATGATGTATCAATAATAAACATAATTCAAGTCAAATTCAGCTGTCTTCTTTGTCGGATTGTTCTGTATGCTTAGTTGCTGGGGTGGGGGGTAAGCTGTCCAGGCCAGTTTATCTTGCCCCCCACCCACTTGGGTATCAAAGTTAATTTATTTTGCTAATCCTACTTATTTTAATCTATCTGATTGTGAAGATGTATCAATCTAAAACATAATTCAAATCAAATTCAGCTGATTTCTTTATCGGATGGTTCCGTATACTTAGTCACAGGGGTGGGGGGTAAGCTGTCCAGGCCAGTTTATCTTGCCCCCCACCCACCTGGGTATCAAAGTAAAATATTGTGCCTATTCTTCTTATTTTAAACTATCTGAATATGAAGATGTTTCAATAATAAACATAATTCAAGTCAAATTCAGCTGTTTTCTTTGTCAGATTGTTCTGTATGCTTAGTTGCAGGGGTGGGGGGTAAGCTGTCCAGGCCAGTTTATCTTGCCCCCCACCCACTTGGGTATCAAAGTAAAATTATTTTGCTAATTCTACTTATTTTAATCTATCTGGTTGTGAAGATGTATCAATTATAAACATAATTCAAGTCGAATTCAGCTGATTTCTTTGTCGGATTGTTCTGTATACTTAGTTACAGGGGTGGGGGGTAAGCTGCCCAGGCCAGTTTATCTTGCCCCCCACCCACCTGAGTATCAAAGTAAAATTTTTTTGCTAAGTTTTCTCATTTTAAACTATCTGAATGTGATTATGTACCAATTATAAACATAATTCAAGCCAAATTCAGCTATTTTCTTTGTCGCATTGTTCTGTATGCTTAGTTGCAGGGGTGGGGGGTAAGCTCTCCAGGCCAGTTTATCTTGCCCCCCACCCTCTTGGGTATCAAAGTAAAATTATTTTGCTAATTCTACTTATTTTAAACTATTTGGATGTGAAGATGTATTAATTATAAACATAATTCAAGTGAAATTCAGCTGTTTTCTTTGTCGGATTGTTCTGTATACTTAGTTACAGGGGTGGGGGGTAAGCTGTCCAGGCCAGTTTATCTTACCCCCACCCACTTGGGTATCACAGTAAAATTATTTTGCTAATTCTACTTATTTTAATCTATCTGATTGTGAAGATGTATCAATCTAAAACATAATTCAAGTCAAATTCAGCTGATTTCTTTGTCGGATTGTTCTGTATACTTAGTTACAGGAGTGGGGGGTAAGCTGTCCAGGCCAGTTTATCTTGCCCCCCACCCACCTGAGTATCAAAGTAAAAATTTTTTGCTAAGTTTTCTCATTTTGAACTATCTGAACGTGATGATGTACCAATTATAAACATAATTCAAGTCAAATTCAGCTATTTTCTTTGTCGCATTGTTCTGTATGCTTAGTTGCAGGGGTGGGGGGTAAGCTGTCCAGGCCAGTTTATCTTGCCCCCCACCCTCTTGGGTATCAAAGTAAAATTATTTTGCTAATTCTACTTATTTTAAACTATTTGGATGTGAAGATGTATCAATTATAAACATAATTCAAGTGAAATTCAGCTGTTTTCTTTGTCGGATTGTTCCGTATACTTAGTTACAGGGGTGGGGGGTAAGCTGTCCAGGCCAGTTTATCTTACCCCCACCCACTTGGGTATCACAGTAAAATTATTTTGCTAATTCTACTTATTGTAATCTATCTGATTGTGAAGATGTATCAATCTAAAACATAATTTAAGTCAAATTCAGCTGATTTCTTTGTCGGATTGTTCTGTATACTTAGTTACAGGGGTGGGGGGTAAGCTGTCTAGGCCAGTTTATCTTGACCCCCACCCACCTGAGTATCAAAGTAATTTTTTTTGCTAAGTTTTCTCATTTTAAACCCTCTGAATGTGATGATGTACCAATTATAAACATAATTCAAGTCAAATTCAGCTGATTTCTTTGTCAGATTGTTCCATATATTTAGTTACAGGGGTGGGGGGTAAGCTGTCCAGGCCAGTTAATCTTGCCCCCCCCCCCCACCCACCTGGGCATCAAAGTAAAAGTATTGTGCCTATACTACTTATTTTAAACTATCTGAATGTGAAGATGTATCAATAATAAACATAATTCAAGTCAAATTCAGCTGTTTTCCTTGTCAGATTGTTCTGTATGCTTAGTTGTAGGGGTGGGGGGTAAGCTGTCCAGGCCAGTTTATCTTGACCCTCACCCACCTGAGTATCAAAGTAAAATGTTTTTGCTAAGTTTCTCATTTTGAAACTATCTGTCAGATTGTTCTGTATACTTAGTTGCAGGGGTGGGGGGTAAGCTGTCCAGGCCAGTTTATCTTGCCCCCCACCCACCTGGGCATCAAAGTAAAAGTATTGTGCCTATACTACTTATTTTAAACTATCTGAATGTGAAGATGTATCAATAATAAACATAATTCAAGTCAAATTCAGCTGTTTTCTTTGTCAGATTGTTCTGTATGCTCAGTTGTAGTAGTATAGGCACAATACTTTTACTTTGATGCCCAGCTGGGTGGGGGGCAAGATAAACTGGCCTGGACAGCTTACCCCCCACTCCTGCAACTAAGCATACAGAACAATGCGACAAAGCAAACAGCTAAATTTGACTTCAATTATGTTTATAATTGATACATCATCACATTCAGATAGTTTAAAAATGAGAAACTTAGCAAAAACATTTTACTTTGATACTCAGGTGGGTGAGGGTCAAGATAAACTGTATCAAAGTAAAAGTATTGTGCCTATTCTTCTTATTTTAAATTATATGAATGTGAAGATGTATCAATAATAAACATAATTCAAGTCAAATTCAGCTGTCTTCTTTGTCGGATTGTTCTGTATGCTTAGTTGCTGGGGTGGGGGGTAAGCTGTCCAGGCCAGTTTATCTTGCCCCCCACCCACTTGGGTATCAAAGTTAATTTATTTTGCTAATCCTACTTATTTTAATCTATCTGATTGTGAAGATGTATCAATCTAAAACATAATTCAAATCAAATTCAGCTGATTTCTTTATCGGATGGTTCCGTATACTTAGTCACAGGGGTGGGGGGTAAGCTGTCCAGGCCAGTTTATCTTGCCCCCCACCCACCTGGGTATCAAAGTAAAATATTGTGCCTATTCTTCTTATTTTAAACTATCTGAATATGAAGATGTTTCAATAATAAACATAATTCAAGTCAAATTCAGCTGTTTTCTTTGTCAGATTGTTCTGTATGCTTAGTTGTAGGGGTGGGGGGTAAGCTGTCCAGGCCAGTTTATCTTGACCCTCACCCACCTGAGTATCAAAGTAAAATGTTTTTGCTAAGTTTCTCATTTTTAAACTATCTGAATGTGATGATGTATCAATTATAAACATAATTGAAGTCAAATTTAGCTGTTTGCTTTGTCGCATTGTTCTGTATGCTTAGTTGCAGGAGTGGGGGGTAAGCTGTCCAGGCCAGTTTATCTTGCCCCCCACCCAGCTGGGCATCAAAGTAAAAGTATTGTGCCTATACTACTACAACTGAGCATACAGAACAATCTGACAAAGAAAACAGCTGAATTTGACTTGAATTATGTTTATTATTGATACATCTTCACATTCAGATAGTTTAAAATAAGTAGTATAGGCACAATACTTTTACTTTGATGCCCAGGTGGGTGGGGGGCAAGATAAACTGGCCTGGACAGCTTACCCCCCACCCCTGCAACTAAGTATACAGAACAATCTGACAGATAGTTTCAAAATGAGAAACTTAGCAAAAACATTTTACTTTGATACTCAGGTGGGTGAGGGTCAAGATAAACTGGCCTGGACAGCTTACCCCCCACCCCTACAACTAAGCATACAGAACAATCTGACAAGGAAAACAGCTGAATTTGACTTGAATTATGTTTATTATTGATACATCTTCACATTCAGATAGTTTAAAATAAGTAGTATAGGCACAATACTTTTACTTTGATGCCCAGGTGGGTGGGGGGGGGCAAGATTAACTGGCCTGGACAGCTTACCCCCCACCCCTGTAACTAAATATATGGAACAATCTGACAAAGAAATCAGCTGAATTTGACTTGAATTATGTTTATAATTGGTACATCATCACATTCAGAGGGTTTAAAATGAGAAAACTTAGCAAAAAAAATTACTTTGATACTCAGGTGGGTGGGGGTCAAGATAAACTGGCCTAGACAGCTTACCCCCCACCCCTGTAACTAAGTATACAGAACAATCCGACAAAGAAATCAGCTGAATTTGACTTAAATTATGTTTTAGATTGATACATCTTCACAATCAGATAGATTACAATAAGTAGAATTAGCAAAATAATTTTACTGTGATACCCAAGTGGGTGGGGGTAAGATAAACTGGCCTGGACAGCTTACCCCCCACCCCTGTAACTAAGTATACGGAACAATCCGACAAAGAAAACAGCTGAATTTCACTTGAATTATGTTTATAATTGATACATCTTCACATCCAAATAGTTTAAAATAAGTAGAATTAGCAAAATAATTTTACTTTGATACCCAAGAGGGTGGGGGGCAAGATAAACTGGCCTGGACAGCTTACCCCCCACCCCTGCAACTAAGCATACAGAACAATGCGACAAAGAAAATAGCTGAATTTGACTTGAATTATGTTTATAATTGGTACATCATCACGTTCAGATAGTTCAAAATGAGAAAACTTAGCAAAAAATTTTTACTTTGATACTCAGGTGGGTGGGGGGCAAGATAAACTGGCCTGGACAGCTTACCCCCCACTCCTGTAACTAAGTATACAGAACAATCCGACAAAGAAATCAGCTGAATTTGACTTGAATTATGTTTTAGATTGATACATCTTCACAATCAGATAGATTAAAATAAGTAGAATTAGCAAAATAATTTTACTGTGATACCCAAGTGGGTGGGGGTAAGATAAACTGGCCTGGACAGCTTACCCCCCACCCCTGTAACTAAGTATACAGAACAATCCGACAAAGAAAACAGCTGAATTTCACTTGAATTATGTTTATAATTAATACATCTTCACATCCAAATAGTTTAAAATAAGTAGAATTAGCAAAATAATTTTACTTTGATACCCAAGAGGGTGGGGGGCAAGATAAACTGGCCTGGAGAGCTTACCCCCCACCCCTGCAACTAAGCATACAGAACAATGCGACAAAGAAAATAGCTGAATTTGGCTTGAATTATGTTTATAATTGGTACATAATCACATTCAGATAGTTTAAAATGAGAAAACTTAGCAAAAAAATTTTACTTTGATACTCAGGTGGGTGGGGGGCAAGATAAACTGGCCTGGGCAGCTTACCCCCCACCCCTGTAACTAAGTATACAGAACAATCCGACAAAGAAATCAGCTGAATTCGACTTGAATTATGTTTATAATTGATACATCTTCACAACCAGATAGATTAAAATAAGTAGAATTGGCAAAATAATTTTACTTTGATACCCAAGTGGGTGGGGGGCAAGATAAACTGGCCTGGACAGCTTACCCCCCACCCCTGCAACTAAGCATACAGAACAATCTGACAAAGAAAACAGCTGAATTTGACTTGAATTATGTTTATTATTGAAACATCTTCATATTCAGATAGTTTAAAATAAGAAGAATAGGCACAATATTTTACTTTGATACCCAGGTGGGTGGGGGGCAAGATAAACTGGCCTGGACAGCTTACCCCCCACCCCTGTGACTAAGTATACGGAACCATCCGATAAAGAAATCAGCTGAATTTGATTTGAATTATGTTTTAGATTGATACATCTTCACAATCAGATAGATTAAAATAAGTAGGATTAGCAAAATAAATTAACTTTGATACCCAAGTGGGTGGGGGGCAAGATAAACTGGCCTGGACAGCTTACCCCCCACCCCAGCAACTAAGCATACAGAACAATCCGACAAAGAAGACAGCTGAATTTGACTTGAATTATGTTTATTATTGATACATCATCACATTCAGATAGTTTAAAATGAGAAAACTTAGCAAAATAATTTTACTTTGATACTCAGGTGGGTGGGGGCCAAGATAAACTGGCCTGGACAGCTTACCCCCCACCCCTGCAACTAAGCATACAGAACAATCTGACAAAGAAAACAGCTGAATTTGACTTGAATTATGTTTATTATTGATACATCTTCACATTCATATAATTTAAAATAAGAAGAATAGGCACAATACTTTTACTTTGATACCCAGGTGGGTGGGGGGCAAGATAAACTGGCCTGGACAGCTAACCCCCCACCCCTGTAACTAAGTATATGGAACAATCCGACAAAGAAATCAGCTGAATTTGACTTGAATTATGTTTTAGATTGGTACATCATCACATTCAGATAGTTTAAAATAAGTAGTATTAGCAAAATAATTAAGCTTAAAATCACTTAATCTTGATATTTTTATTCAAGATGATGTTAAAGTTTTACCAATATTAACCCCACAGGCACCAATTTCTTACTTTATGACTTATGGAGGATCTGATTTCATTAAAATGATACAGAAAAATAACAAAATAACATGTATATATTTTTACTTGTGTTGGGCGGGGGGCAAGATAAACCGGCCTGGACAGCTTGCCCCCCGGGGGTGAAGATAACCAGGGTGGGGGGCAAGATATCCCGGGATAGCTTGCCCCCCGGGGGGCAAGTCAACCACGGTTGGCTTGCCCCCCGGGGGGCAAGCTGTCCAGGGGGCAAGATAAACTGGGACACCGGTAGTGTTTGTCTTCATGCTATTACGTAACATAAACGAGGAGTCCGAGTGAAGCAACACATTTGAAGCTTGTTTGTCTTAAATCACGACAGCCATTAACATCCTCAAACAAACAAAAATACAAATGGATAGCGTGTCTGTGGAATATTTAATATTGTAGAAGAAAATGTGACTTTTTGAAATGAGGGTACCTTTACTCTAGCATCGTCTTTGCAAAAAGTATCAGTTTCACATGCAGAATCTCGACAAAACCTTGGTTGGTTTATAAAAGCATGAAATTTGTATAACCGAATCTTACTTTCAAAACAAGCGTAAAAATGTGAGGTGACCAATTTGAAATTTTGCCCAGTGTATATTTCGAATTATTTGGGTCCTCGGGTGGAAGTTCCTTGACCACAAGAATACAAATAAAGATTATTCTTAATTCCAGTCATCATGGTTATGCCTAGCATTTTCAAACGTCGAGATTTATTGGCAAGCTGCTTAGTTCCTGAACTTCAACCCTTTGTATTCTGATGGATTTCCCGTACAGTATGGGATTATGTACTTTAAGGGGTCACAGGTAGATGTAGAAAGGGCCTTGGACAGTCTCCTATTCAAGTCTATGGATAGGATAATGTATAATTGACAACTGTAATTTTGTACTTAAATTGAAACCTGACATTAAGTGCACATAGCAAAATGAAATTATTTGGAAAATGTTGTTTAATATTTAATGCCAGGACCTTAGGGTTTATGGGGTGGGGGTATTTTTGTGACAAAATTTCATTTCGCAGAAAGGCAAAGTTTTGCGAGGTATTCATCTAAATACATGGAAATATAATGTTTGCAGCATAAAACTTGAGACGAAAGTGATGAGTTTGCATAGAACATGTAGAATTCGGGTCTAAAAGATTGCATTGTTTTTTTTTAAAATAAGTATGCTATCCATGACTTTTGACTATTACCTTAAATGACTGATCCACAGATTAAACCTGTTCTGTTTCAAGTTCAATTAGTCTGACCTGTTCTCTGAGGTATGTCATAAGTACATACTGTACTCGTACATGCCATTGAAAATTGATATTAAACTACCGGTTTTCTTTTTATGGGCAATCCTGCATTAAGACTGATGCTTTCTAAATCATGGTGTATTTCTGTCCCTGAAGATTGTTTTAATTTTATCAAACAGGGCAGTTCCTGATAAATGCAGAATTATGTCTCATTTCATTTGGGTCTTCACTTTTTGTCAAAGTACCCGTTTAGGGGTTTCCAGTATACAAAAGGATAAATGGAGTTTCCCTATTGCCACCCTCTTGAGGATGGCAATTATAATTGACTTAATTTTTTAGCCTGTATGGTAGCACCGGCTAAGTGGTGTAGCTTGAGATAGCCCTTTATGTGAAAAGTACCTGTATGTATTTTCTCATGGTGCCAAAACACTATAGTGACCCACCCAGCTCATCGCGATCTCCGCTTGCGGAGATGGCGATGAGCTTGGTGTGTTATTTAAAACATCATCACTTTCGTTTGAAACGGCTTTTAAGTGACTTCTGTACTTTCAGTCAGTATTAGATGGCGAGCAGTTTTGAAAATCCTATACTTGTGGCTACTATCACCAATACCATTTCCAGGCAGACAAAGATTAAATGGTACATCTCTTTGAATTAGATTCTTATATACCTACAACTGACTGATCCATTTCTAACAACGTGGCTAAGCCATGAGATCGAGGGTTCACACTGTGTTGTGTCTTTTAGCAAGACGCTTAATCCTCTGTGTAGTACTGGTTCAACCCATGAAGCGTCCCGACATAGGTCACTATTTGTTCAGCCTAATCAAGGTTAGGTTGTCGGTTCACTGTGATGATCCGTTTTGCCTTGTCACGAGAAAACCTGTCTTTGTCTTAGTGCATGCGAAAAATAAAGGCTTATACATGTACCACCATGGGCATCCGTGCATTTCAATCAGCGTCTTTTGAATTCGCTCTCTAGAAAGTGTAATTATAGCTAAACTTGCTATGTTCAAAGTCCACTATCATAGCAAACTCCCTGTAGCTGGGCAGAGTGGTTTGAGCGTTACCTGGTCATAAATATCAAATAGAGGTTTTCTCGCTACGAGGCCCTCATTGGACACTTATCTGCGTTTATCTTTACACGATTATTATCATCAACTCTGCTATTCCGGATACTTCATTCGCGCCATATCGTCGAGTGTACCCGGAAACACGTAACCTGATATTTACTGCGCATGTGCAAGACTAACAAGTGCCGTGTGGAAAATCTAACAGGTCTCCAAACACATTAAATCTCGTTATCAGATATGATTATAATGTAGAATATATCTTTAAAGCTTATGTTGTAGGAGGGTATGTTGATATTTATTCTGTGAACTGACATATCGACGTTGTAATCTTCATATAGACTAGACGATTAATTTAACTTTATCATTAGTAGTTTAAAAGAAAACATCTACATACTGTTTCGGTGAATGCTTCGCATACTTGATGACTCTCGCTTTCAAAACGTTTTATCTAAAACACTAGAATAACATTTTCTTAAACATTAGTATCCCGGTGATTTTTTTTTTAACTTTTCTGCACGTAAGCTTTATAAAAACTTATATGAAATGCGCGAGATGACCTTTAATGTATTCAATCATGTTAATAATTGTTATTATTCTGGATGCAATTTCCTTATATTTGACATTGTTGGCTATGACTTTTTATGATACCCTAATCCAATTCCTCATTATGTGGCATCTCTTTTGTGTCTACAATGTTTGCTATTTAATAGTTTATATGACTGCACGTGAAATTTTAATACTTGATAAAACGGCAAAAGGCGAATGCTCAGACGAACCTGTTCAGACTGGTGGTCTCGTGCAAACATACCAAAGTTACTGTAAGAAGTATGGAAGTAGAAAACGACACACGCCTAAATTCGGACCTCTAACTTCATAGGAGAACTTCGTATTTTCGATTAAAAAGTGGTTTTACACATGTGCAAATAGTACAATTATCTCATATAATGGATATAGTCGTCCATCGATATTCGTACATGTATGCACAAGAGGCCACACCGGCGATTGTATATCCATTCAATATTGTATTGAACTTGAATCTTAACCGATGTAAGCCTGGCGTTCTTTATGTGGGACATAGTCAAACAGTACGGACACAGATCAGGGTCTCCACTATTTGCTTACAGTATATTCTATTAAAATTGGAATATAATTGAAAAATACCACCCAACAACACTTAAAACGGAAATAGACTGTTCCAATTGATAAGAAAGGGAAATTCTATACGGCTTAAAAGGATTTTAACGCTTTTGCAAACAGAGCAGATCCAGACCGGGCAGCTCTTACAGGAGCTGCCTGATCAGGGTCTACTCTGTTTACTAATGGAAATATGATATATATGATCATACACTAGTGAACCTGATAAGTAATTCCTTTGTTCTTTAGACAAACGTGAAACTTTATTTATATAATTATTCATAGTGGGTGGAGCCTAGCAGGGAATAGTTAATAATGACACTATGCCACTTGATTGTCTAGAAATCAGAATTTGATACCATATGAATAGTCAGCGTGCGCATGTGCTCTAATTATGTCAAATAAGGTCATGTATACAGCTGATTTTTGTGTCAATCTAAAGATGAGTCAGAAAGAGGTTAATCCGTTATAAAAGAAACTATTTTATCGAGAACCAGTTCGATTCAGCTGCAAATAAAATACGGGCCTCGTCGCGATTTAAGACAAAGGCACCGACCAGCCTGCTCATCCGCGTAGCCTGTTCAGCGCGCTTGCTATTCGCTATCTGGAAAGTACAAAAGCTACACTCAGTTCCACATGTACAGATTATACGCGAAAATCCAATATCGAGGCTAGTCTCTGTAGCTGAGCAGTCTGGTTTGAGCTTTACCTTGTCGAATATCTAAAGTATAAACTTTGTTCATGCTCAACTCAACTGAGCATGAAATTATAACTGTTCATAAAAACTAAAATGCGCAAAATATTAAGATAGTTCTTGCTTTAAAGTCCCCAGATGTTGTATTCATCCTGCTAATAAATGTTAAAATGCCAACAATTGTTGGCATTTTAACATTTATAAGCAGGATCAATTTCATGTTCAGCTGAGTTGAGCATGAAAAAGTTTTATTATCTCGGGACCAGATTTTCACGTGACAATGCCCATTTGACATCGCTGCGCTGCATGAAAAACTTAATAATCTCGATACCAGATTTTCTCGCGACAATTACATGTACTATTTGACATCGCTGTGCTGTAAAGCGCGACTCCAGAATACATGCTGGCTGACCCGAGTCTTCTGATACAAGATTAAACTAATATTGGGTTTGGTACATATGAACCTTGCATATGATTCATTGTATTTTATACCTTTTTTATCGCCCACTAGGCCAGAACTCAAAACTGACAATCGTCTATAATAGCATAAAATCCCATGAGAGGCGTAGGAATAAATATACTCATTTTATAGGCGAATCTACGACTTAATTAAACATTCTTCAAGATTCGGATATACTGCTTGGGAAGGAGTGAGAAGCATATCCTAAGATAGATCGTTGTGTTCAGGGATAGTTTTCTGCAAGAAATGAAAAGAAAAGATCCTGGAGATACATATGTATATTGGAAACCCATAAGAAACCCATCCGAAGCTGAACCTGAAAGTTGATTTTCCTAATCTCAATTGTGACAATTATTGTGTCACCTGCCAGTTTGTGCAAATTGCTGAGCCGGGAGAGCGATCGTGGCCCAGGTTCAATCCTCGTTGAAATCCAATTCTCATTCGTTTTTAAATTAACATTATTGCCTCAAGAATTATTTTCGTTAGGTCTGGTCTGTAAAAATAAAAATAACGATATGAAAACCACGAAAAAGGCGTCAACTCAAAACTAGTCAAATTTCTGTCCAATAGAAACATTTCGTATTACACCCCTATCTTATATTAGGCATTTTGAAGGGTAATGTATGCATTTCGTTAATTTACATCAATCATTCTCTTATCATGCCTAGGTTAGAAGTATTTTGTATACTGGAAACCCCTAAAAGGGTGCTTTGACAAACATAAAATACCTAGACATAATGCCATAAAATGCGCATTTCACCAGGATATAGCTGCACGGGAGCTGAATTGATTAGGGTATAAACGCGAAATATGCCCATTAAATTTAGTCTACTCAAACCACACCGACCCTGAATTATCTTACATGTACATGTATGCATTTTCTCATAACACGAACTGCGTATTTGCATTAGCTAACCCGGGTACGTGAACATGTAATGCACATTGTTTTTAAACGCGAATTCCGAATAGCCAATCGAAAGTCTTTACCGTAACGCGTTTAACTACGCTGTAACGCATTTCCTGTCAGACTACCAATCGATTAGCAGCAATCCGTGTAGAGCTCGATAAGATGCCGCAGCGGTTGCAGCACGTTTCTTGGCTCTACTGTCATAAAATGTCCCAGTTTGGGGACGTTAGCCATACACAGATTAGGAGCCGCCATCGCGTGGTGGTTTAACCACTCGCCTTATAAACGAAATGTCGCAAATTCGCTCCCCGGCTGAAACTTTAGGTCGTGGCCCGTCTTCATATGACCTTAGCTGTTGGTGGGACGTTAAACATAAACACGCACATATACACGGATTGATCCATTGCTGGATTTGTTTCAAAGGAAGGTGCAGTTGAGGTTGTTATGTAATACCGACGTTATAGAATAGCACAATCCAGACCTATCCTGCCATAAATGGGCCACGTTACGAGAAACTTTGTCTTCATGGTTTACGACAATGGACCATTCGAACCGGCCTATTAAGCTAGAGAGAATAGCTAGATAATTAATAGACTTCATGTTGCAAGTTTAAATGTTATACTTCAGATTGAGGAATGCGAAATATTCAGACTGCGAGGATGCGCTGTGCATGTTGACCTGCGCATTAGCATCTCGCATGCAGCAAAACCAGGGTTTCCCGCGGCGCAGCTCAAATAATAGAACCTAGCCTTTTGAAACCTTCCTAAAAGTTCGTCTGACCGAAACAATCTATTTTGCATACTGTATTATGTAATTTGCTTAAATCAAATTTAAATCATTTATACTTTACATGCAAGCAGCTGATTTTATACTAGTTATTATGCATATAACACATATTGATGAATGAAAATATAATTTGCGATGAGGGTCCTGACAGTCTTTATATATTTATCCCTGGACTGCTGAGCGCGACAAGGCGTTATTGCGTCTTTTCGCCAAAGCTGATATACACGAGTTTCTCTTGGATTAGAAGTGGACTACCACAAAAGTCAAACCCCCCAAAAAACAGGTACCATTCAAAGGCTTGTTATGCTTGCGGTATTTTTATTATTTGGTCCCAGCCGCGAGAAAATCTATTTTTGTTGCATGCAAACAATTAAGGTGCAGACCAGCCTGCGGATGCTCAGTCTGGTCAGCGGCTTCGTAATTTGCTCTATGGAAAGTATTGTTATCAAGCTTGCAACATGTGAAATTCCATATTTTTGCTAGTCATTGTAGCTGAGCAGACTGGTTTAAGCATTACCTATTGCGAAAACATCGAAGACAGGTTTTCTCGAATAGAGGCTCAATTTTGTTGTTCGAAATAGTGCATGCATCCTCCAACCAATTTGTCACGAAGGGGATATCAAACTCAATAAGATTTCGTTCTATTTAGGCTTGTCCGTTATTTATTTTGGCGGTTTCGCTAACTACGCTCAGACCAACATTACACTGATAGGCCCACTAGACAGCTTAGAATGCATGTATACATTCTGTTTATATAACGAAAATTCGAAGGCATAATCTTATAACATTTTCTTTTTTGATGTTTTTTTTTTCAAATATGAACACAGTTAAACCTCGAAAATTCAAACGACGATTTTTCGAAATATTCACTAATTCGAAATAAATTTAGGACAAACTGGATTCAGAGAGTGTGGCCTATTCATCAACTATTTTAATAAACTGTCTGTAATAACATATGTTTTGAATGCGTAAAAGAAACGTCTCTTTCACGCGCCCAAAACTTATGTTTGAGAAATGTAGAAAAAAAGATTCTAATCATTGTGGTGGTTATATGTGTGTGTCTACCTCCCTATAATTCGAACTACTGATAATTCGAAATAGAACCTCCAGTCCCGAAGACTTCGAATTTACGAGATTCGGCTGTATTTAAATATGGCCGTTTAGGTTTAATCCACATTTCCTTATGAACAGCTGATTTAAAGTATATCACCGTTTTTACTTTTTTGCCGTATTTACACGTTTTTTCACTATAAATAACTTTTTTGCAGATATCAATATCTTGTATGCGATATTGATGTAATTACTACATTCCCGATAAGATAAAACGTGCAACAAGTTGCAACGAAGGCTAAGCTAAATATCAGACTCAGTGAGGATTATACGTACACGCAAGAGTCGGGAAAGAGAATGTTCACTGAGAGAAAGCCGCTCTGTATCATTCATAGGAGCCGCAATAGCTACAATGTACATGTACCACGAACAACTCAGTAACTCGAGAGAGGATGTCCAGGTGTTCTGACCCGCCTGCACAATCCCTTGCTGTTCAGCGAACACATATGGCTGCTAGAGGCACGATCCACCTGCTTAAACCTGTTCTAAGTAAAAAACCAGAAGCGAACCTGGGTCTTCCAGATTGTTAAATTGTTTCGGCGTCTGAGAGAAAATGAAAAGAACAGAAAATATGTCTAATTAAATATAGTGCTCTTTAATTAAATGTTGTGCTCTTGTTAATTGAATATATATTACGAGGTAAAGACGGCTGAACACCCGTCCACAATCATGAACTTAGATTAACATTTCTTCGTATGAATGGAAGGAACGGATAAAATGGGACTTTTGCGTTCATTTACTGCAGTCTGACTGCAGTAAATGAACGCAAAAGTCTCATTTTAATTTGTCAGCTGTAAGTCATCTGTAAGAAATATATCCAAACTGGAATGCTATCAATGTCTAGAAGGGGTACATTTGTACCGCTGCATCTCCTTCTATCCTTTTAAACGAATCTTTTAAAACTCTGCAGTTGCTACGGTAATGCTATGATCCTATAATCTGAAAGTGCAATATGATTCTCAGATTAAGT
This sequence comes from Loripinus fragilis, assembly GCA_964019695.1. Lineage (NCBI taxonomy): Eukaryota > Metazoa > Mollusca > Bivalvia > Lucinida > Lucinidae > Loripinus > Loripinus fragilis. The sequence goes on along the minus strand of OZ026526.1, from coordinate 54,658,515 downwards.
TCAAAAGGCAGAATACCTCTTTCGGTTGTGCTAGGGGTAAGGGGGGGGGGGGTTAGAGTTGTTACACTTTCCAGCAAATCGAAATGAAACCGAGTCTGCATGTTCCAACAAGTAAACCCCAGTGGGCCCGACATACAGCCAAAGTATCAGGCCCCTACCATCTCATCAATAGATAAGTCTTTAAGTCGGAACCGTCATAGAGTCTGAAGTTCGACCCACCGACGTGCAATTAAAGAGGAAAGCAAAGTTGCCAACCGTGATTGGGTTAATCTCCAAGCATGCAGTCTGTTGCAATTCATTATTGTTATAGCCAATCTTTTTATGTTGGGAAATTATTTTAATGAACTGCGCTGAAAAATTATTAGAGTCAACAATCTCCTTCAATTCATACACCGAGTCACCATAGAATTAGAATTCAGGTTCCAAAAGTCCTTGGCACAAGAGCGATTTAAGTCCAACTTGGAATTTAGATATTAAATCATGGTTTCGTCAATAAAATTTAGAAAAAGGTTTTGCCAAGTTTATGATACCGATGTCCTTGTTTGAGAAGTTTCTGAGTTAACAATTTATTGCGAGTCAGTAAAATAGCTAAATGCTCTAGCAAAACGAATGAGTTGAGAGATATAGACTCCATAGGATGTAGAGCGAGGAACATCACCATCTAAAAATGGGAAATTGACAATTTCAAAATCAAAGTCGTTACGTTTATCATAAATTTTGGTAGAAACAATATCATTAGAAATTGACAATGCAAGTCTAAAATTGCAGCTTCGGTATTCGAATATCAGAGATATTGGCTTTATTAAGTTTGAGCTCTGAAGGGTATATATGACTAACCGTAATGTCAAAATAAACATTATTAATGTTTTAAATCTCGTCCAAATATCTGTATGTAGTGTTAAATGCATCAATAACATTAGCCTGTTTATCATCAGAAAGAGACATAATAAAGTCCCTCTCATAACAAAACAGGAATAAATTGGCAACCAGGGGAGCACAATTAGTGCCTAAAGGAATCCCAACTACTTGTCTTTTCAGCTTGGTGGCAAATCGAACAAAAATGTTGTCTAACGAAAATGTCAGCACATCAAATACATTTTGAAATGATCATGCATGTTTTTAGGGTTTTTTTTCCGAAGTAAAATGCATGCTGTCATTACATGCAAGGTAAGGAGAGCCTTCTCTCTGGAAGGTTCTTTCAATAAGATCAATAAGTTTATCTTAAATTAAATCAGCGGTAAAGTAGTGTAAAAAGTAGAAAAATCATAAGTAGACAAACTGGTCGCATTGAAATCTCTAGCTTTAAGTATATCTAAATTTTCACTTTAACTTTTAATAGACCAAAATAGGGTTTTACCGGATCTCTCATATACCTTTCCACAGTACTTGATAACATGTTTTAACAGCTGTAAGACATGACGTTAACAATTTAGAAAGTTCTGTTGTCGTACAAGAACTAGAATTAGAAATAAATCTTGCTTTATACGGGTTTTATGGAGTCTAGGTAACCAGTATAACGTAGGAGCTTTGTCTTGATTTTTTTAGCCTTGACACCGAAATATAGGGCTGTATGACAACCAGTTTATAGGCCTTTGTGTCAACAAGCTCAAGCTTAACAGTATTAATATAATACAATCGTCAAACAAGTACAGCATTGCTACTGTCGTACCAGCCAAGAGTGACAGTGACGTAATATTGCGTTTATAATTGCTAAGTAAAAATAACTTTTACACTGCACTTGATCTAATGTGAATCGATTGTTCAATTGTGTATTAATCCTATCCTGCTGATAGGATTAATGCACAAGTGATCTATCGATTATAAGTCCCTGATAACTGTAAACAACACATGCTGCCACCGTCACTCTTGGCTGGCAGACCAGTAGCAGCTTTATCTGCTGGAACCAAAACATAATTCATATGAAAATCATGAATACCTCGTTTAAGATGACGAAAAGAAGTTTTAGGTTTAGGGGGTAAAAGATGTGTTTTATGAGAGTAAAATGAAATACGAGTATCAATATCAATCGTATTTTTAAAAATGTTCATCTTCAATCCTTCAAGGCTTTGGGTTCAACATTTTCCCATTTGCACCTACGGATACTGAAATCATTTAAAGAAGCAGCGATCTCTCAACGACATTTTGGGAAATCATTATTAGAATCTATATTTAGATATTTAGGACCTTAAGAAATAATATTGCGAACTCTAGCGTCAGGAATGACATTTATATTACCTGTAATCACGTGCCCTGCAGGGGGATATAAAAAAATAGAATTTTGACAATCTCAGGAGTCAGGAGTATTGAAATCTATATTTATATCAGATATAATTTTATTAAAGTTAAAAATAGTAGGCCTAATTGCTTTTTTTATATTTATAACAAATGATAGGAGTTTCAGAAATAAGTAATTTTGAAAAGATGAAATCACCAAATTATCCTTAAAGATACTATGGAAATCAATAAACTCCATACCTTCGTTAATGAATGGAAATTTGATAAAATGTCGTTAATGGTGACCTCAGAATCGATATTAGGACTAAAGAAATATTGAACATAACACTTTGTAAGAAGTGCTGCTTTATATAATTTGTTTGCTCTATCGTAAAGTTTATTAGCCTCTAACTCTAAATTACATAAAACTGAGATAGCCAAGGAACTTAAAAATGAATATAAGCCATGCTGACCATATTTATTTAAAGCTAAGAGAAGTATTCATGTGTGTTTCAGTACAAATTTTGCGCTTATTGTTGCCATTTTACGTTTACCATGAGATCTACTTTTACGTCTTTTACATTCCAAATCAGAAAAAACTACATCAAAATCTGGCATTTTAGAAATATGACCTTCATGGTATATACCATCATTATAGCCTAAAGGAAAAGGTGATTGCAAATATTTAATCTATTTTAGTTTAGTTCCATGTCTCTTTATATTTCATAATCTAGATGATGAATTTGGATCATATATATTTTTTTCATATGGCTGAATTACAATTTTACAAGGTGAATGACCATTATTTTCGAAATAGCGATAAGGAAAATTTGTCAAATTTGTTAGGCCTTTTCATTTTACGAAAGTGCTCAGGAAACCTAGTCTTAAGGGATCGGCCACTTTTTCCAGCATATTGCATGCCACAAAATAATTTCAGTTTAAGTCATAACATAAATAAGTTTTCAAATCATATTCATCAGTTAAAAAACATGACCGCCAGGGGGCGGTGCAAGAGTTTCGTGTGTACATATTTGGAAAACTTTAAGGATCTTCTTGTCAAAAACTACTGAGCCAAATCGAAAAAAATGGCACAAATGGCCCTAGGTTGACCGTCTACCAAGATGGTTGAAATTATATTCATCTGTTGAAAATCATGGCCGGCAGGGGACGGGGACAGTTTTTCCCTTTGTATATATAGGGAGAACTTTAAAACTCTTCTTGTCAACGATTACTGAACCGATTTGAATTTAGTTTGACACAAATGGTCCTTGGTAACCATCTACTAATATTGTTCAAATTATACTGATTCATGGCTTTCAGAAGGCGGGATCTGTATTCCATTAGCCATGCATCAAATTGGATTGACTTTTGTTTACATTACTTAATTCAGTGAATGTTCTACATCCTTTTATTTTCCTCAATTTTACTTAAACTTTTTTATGTAAAGTCTTATGGATAATGTTTATTCATCAGATATTCAAAGATGGATGGTGGGCTGTATAATGCTTTCCCCTGATCTTATAAACAGTCATTCGCAGGTGAGTGACCCAGACCCCGAGGTCCCTCTTGTTTGACCGATTTTTCAGAAAGTTGTTATGTTGCATATCAAGTCAGAGGGAAAAATTATATTAGAATAACCGGCAAATAAAACATTGCCTTGACGACCTTCCTTGTCCAATGTAACGCAACAGTTTCAGAAATTTGTCTCGTTGCATATCATAACTTAAGGAAGTAAAGAGTATTACTTTTTACTAAATTAAAAGGCAACCAAAAAAGATAAACCATTATACTCCCCCCTTAGATGGGGACAGGGGCACAAAAAGGGGTTTCTTCAAAAAGTTGCCGGATTGACTAGATCAAAATGAAAATGTAGAGGGGATACCTGGTGTGTATAATTACTGCAACAGTTTTATGCAGATCTTTTTGAGACTTTACAGTGTTTTTTGCCATGATCTTAATATGTGTATATATGGTTTGTATATGATTCTCACATTAATTTTAAAAGTTTGTGAACTTTTTCGGGCTTTCAGACTATCAATATATAATATAATACTTATGTGGATACCTCCTCCCACAGTTTTATGCTGGTTATTTTGGAACGACAGACATGTATGTGCTTTATTGATTGTCTGAACATGTACATGTGCTTTAGATATTATTCTTGAATTGATTTTTAAAACTTTTCTTCTGCTTTTTTGAACTTTGGTATTTTTTACTAACACATTTTAAAGTGTGTTTGTGTTTTTGATTTTTCATTTTCATGATAACTCATGTATTAAAAGACAAATACCAAGACATTCCCCAAATGGAATTGCTTGCGTGCGTGAATAGCAATTATTTAAATGCAAAGAATTGTTTTAAGCTCATAGGCAGATCCAGAGGGGGATAAGACATGGGGTCCGGACCCATTCCGCCCTGGAAAATCACACGTTATTTATGTTCCCTTAGAAATATTGGTGCTTAGCCCCCTCGAGAAGCAATTGGACCCTTTAATTGCATCTCGATTGAGGTCCGTACATCCCTCTGTGAAATATGTTGTTATCACCTCGTCCAAACCCCTGATGGAATTATCTTTAAAAAACGCATAAAGCTTTCGCTATTCTCTTACAGGATAAATATCACTTGAGTCATATATCGAACTGCAGTATCTGCAGGTGTTTGAAGGATTGCCTACATTCTTGTTGCACACAACATTTGCAGCGTATCTTAATTACATCAGCTCCATTTTGAACGAAGTTGGTGGGGAACCCTTAGATACCATAATATGAGCAATGTGGCATTTTGCTGTATGTAAATAACGATGATGCACATTTGCTTGCCAATCTGCACAGTCTTATACGTGTTTTTTTCAGCGCATACATTATTGTAGTATTGCAACTCAAATGGAACACAGTTTTTCGTTTTTAAAATTTTATATAAAGGTTTCTTCACCCTAAAGATTGCCATGTACATAGAAATAGTAGTATGCCACTACTATACATGATAGAAAAATATGCATTTTGTCATTACATCAGGCATATGGGAGTGGTGAGATCAGTAAAAAGACCCATTCATAGAGTAGCTAGGCCAAGGGTTTCCAACTAAGAGAGCCTTTTGGGCAGTATACATCTATAGATGTAACCTTTCGTTTGAGTTACCATCTTTGTGACATGGTTAGACTTAGATAGTGTTGACTAGGCTGATAAACAGCTACGCAAGCCAATATGCAGCTACATTTAAAATTCACTGATGCATTGTTGTAGATTGTCTTATATTAGTATATACATGGCTTTATGTTAAATTGAATAGTCATTGATCCGTATCGCTCGAGGTACTAGAAGGTAATGTTATTTGGCATAACACATTAAGAGTTTTAAAATTCCATCCTATCACAGCATTTATGAAAACATATACAAATTTTAAAAAAAATGTTGTTGGTTACGGTTTTTCGGACAAAATATATTTTTCGAGTCACATTTAAAATTCCCATTTTAGATTTAATGTTCTTTCCAAAAACAGTGTTCCATTTGAAGGGATATACTACAGTAGTCTAATTTAAATGTACATGTATAAGGTTTTTATTCATGGTAGACAAAAGTCAAATATTTGACGGTATACTTTTTCTCTATATTAATCAACATTTTTCAGATGCGAAAAGACATTATACCACCCTTACCAACTTAAGCATAAAATATCTCGTGATGTGCAAGGTCTACACTGTTATAGTTGGTATAAAATAGTCATACCATGTTTGTCCACCTGTACGTAAGATAATCCACTCGCTAAAGCTCGTGGATTATCTCCACGTACAGGCGGACAACCCATGGTATAATTATTACTTAGTCGATGCAAACCGTGATCGTAGACTATATTAGCAGAAAGAGAAGTTGATACCAAATTGCTGATTTTTTCAAATTATGGTCGTACATAAGGTCTGACTCATCAATAAGCAACTGATTTTCTCCCAATTCTACTCAAAATTTCCGCCAGTGTTTAAACACCTACTCATTTTGGGCATGTGCTGCACGTGCACGCCAAGTTCTTTTTCGACAATGAACAAATAGCATGTAGCAGTTCCAAATATGCATAATTTGATAGCATTTTATCAACGCATTGTGGTGCTATGGTGCAAGTCTGCTAATTTTTCAAATGGCTCTCGCAATATTGAAATAAGTGTCTTCTTTAAAGTAAGAGAGACTGCAAAGTTCAGGAGTCGATGCAATCAAGTACCACACCTGATCCAGGATACCCACATGGGAATGTGACAAACTTACGATAAAACAACACAAACAAGAGCCAAGAGGTCAGCCCTTTCCCAGCTGGTGACCACAAGGCAGCAATATACAGACGCGAAAGCATGACAAACACAAGATATAAATAACATATTATGATCCACAAAAGAAGTACCGCCTTGGAACGGTCAGTAAAAATATTTAACTGGAAGGCTTAAACAAGTTTCACGCTTAATTCTGATGTGGACCAGGACACATTTGGGAAAGTGACAAAACATAACAAGTCTTAAATCCTGGTTAATACTGCAATAAAATAACGGAATCTTTCACGAGTAATAATTTTATATGAACTTTTTTAAACTCCCTAAAGCTCGTTTCTTAAAACTCCACATCAAATTGACCCCTCGTGTAAATCCTATTTCTGTCAAAATGGAACTAAGGCAAAGGGAACCCATTGGTACATTTTGAGCTGTAAGCCTAGCAAGGTAGTGTATGAAAGGTCAGAACTTCAAATTTCTTTAACGTGTTGAGGTTCAATTAATCAATTAGTTTTGTATTATTGTTCAACAAGTAGGATCCAACACGGATAAGTATAACAGAGCTCGTTATGTGATCAGTTTAACAGAGCTAGTTACGTAATAACCTGTTATTTTTTCATTGTATTCTACGATTAGTTATCACCGAACAAGCTATTTAAATAAATCGAAAATCGTTTATTCGACAAGTGGGTGTCATAATATTCGTCTGCTTGGAATACGTATCATTTAATGAGAATTAAGCATCCAAAGATGTCTGGTACAAAATCCAACAAGCTGATTATTTTAATAATATATTTGGGCAAGTTAATATAATGTTCAGCGGCTGTCCAATGGCGTCCACTGATGTGGCATAAATCAGGTGTGGTGTTTGATTGTATCGATTCCTGATCTTTGCCCTCTTTCTCACTTTAGAAAAGAGTGCGCAATCAAAAAATAGTTTTCTTATTTCTCAACCAAAGTACTCAAACGAGTTGTCTTATTGGGCATCCAAAGCAGATTTTAAAACTGATGGATAAAGAGACATTCAAAACTTTACAAAAAAAAATGTTTTTGGTTATCTGCATCTCATAAATGATAAAGCGTAGAACATGAGGAGAAATCAAACCACACCGGCATAATGTAGACTTACCGTTGTCGTTGAAGTATGCTAAATCTATTAGCGGAGTTTTATAAGTTGAGTACGTCAGATGTTTAACCAGTTAGGGAGTTCATGAAGTATGTTGTAAACTAATATCGACATTTGAAGGTTTCCTAAGTAAGCTATTCAGTACATTTCAGCTCAGTACATACTGCTGTAAATGACGTGCAACTTGCAAACCTAGCCACTCCACCAAAACAGGCTGTCGTCATTTAAATACACCTTGAGTATTTCATTCTTAAAATGATTCTGCATGTGATTTAGTGTAAACACTATTAAATTAATTTAAATTAATATTTTTATTAACCTCAATCCAATTACACGTATACAATAGCATGGTGTACAGAGAAAAGAACAACTTGATTTGAAAAAAAGAATTAGTGCTTAATACTAATCATCTCCTGCATTTGATTTCCCGATTTATGAAACGTATGCACCTCTAATACTAACCGCATTGTTGCACGTTGACCTGATAAACGTTTGATATCTCATGGCATGTGTCTTTATCAGGTCATGATGACGTTTCACTTTTTGCATGACTTCGCCAATGACGCTGAATTCACACAAAATCGGTAATTACATACTAATCGTTAGTTTAAAGAGGGAATCAATCAGTCAACAATCAGTCAATAGAATATCCGGCTCGCGTCTTTTGATATCAAGTTTACCAGGGTGTGCGTCTTTTGATATCATGTTTACCAGGGTGGCAACCTCGAGGTTAAACAAGCGTTCTTAAAGCCTGCCTATATTAGGCTTGTAATGAGAAACGCGCATTTTTCACTTCTGAACAACTTAAAAGATTTTAATTGTGGCCATGTCAGAAAGTTTAGGACGCTCTCCATTATCTTTTGGACAATATATAAGTTAAACATCGCCTCAAAAGCTTCCTAGAAATCGAAGGAAGCTTTCCAGTCATGAATATTTTCTTGTTTTATTTATAAAAATAGATAAAGTGGTTACAATTTACAGCAAATTTCGATTTGATTATCACAAAGGCAAACAACCAGACATGGTAAAAGCACACTTACCCCTCAACTGTCCCTATTCTCTAGCCTATTATGGTATTTTCAAAACTCGTAGACATGTAAAATGTTAGTGTCATATTGTTACAACATTAAAGACAAGTTTTGTCTGGAAATTTCAGATTCACATCTCTTAGAGAATAAAAGTTATGGATGTGTAAAGAATGGCATGTTATAAAATTATAAACACGCTATCAACTATCTCTATGATCCTCTATAACTGACATGAAACCTTGAGTTCGACAGAATCAGTTTGGCACTAGTTTGAAAAATAAGTCTAGATTATTTCTGCGTTTATTTGAATTCAAAGTAAGCACTTTGGGTTAAGCTGTGGCATTTTTAAGTGTACACCCCAAAATAGGGGTCGATGTATACAGGACACCGTAGAAATTCAGCAAATGACCAAATGGCATTCTGATATTTTCAGCAGACCAAAGGAAGACAAGGGTAACAAAATATTACAAACTGGTTGTTGTTCTGAATAAAAATTGTACACGAAAAACGTCTCTGAAATAATGTTTGGGTGATGCTTAACTTATGTCTGGCTGTATATTTATAAGATTTGGCTCCATATTGTATAGACAATTTGTAGGTTTTCCTATGGGTACTAAGTGTGCTCCTCTTGTTGCAGATTTGTTTTATTTTGTTATGAGAGAGACTCATGTTGTCTCTTTCTGGCAATCATCAAGCAGATGTTGTTGAAGCATTTAACTCTACATCAAGATATCTAGATGACTTGCTTAGTATTGATAATCCTTATTTTGCACAAATGGTAAGTTAGGTATATCCCACTGAACTTCAGTTGAATAAGGCGAATCCTTCAGATATTGAAGCCCCTTTTTGGACTTAGACTTGTCCCTAATAAATGGCATTATTTCAACCAAAATTTGTGATAAACGGGACGACTTTAATTTTGAAATAGTTAATTTTCAATTTCTTGATGGAGATACTCCTCGCTCCCCTTCCTATGGTGTATACATTTTGCAACTTATTCGGTTTGCAAGAGTATGTTCTCATTTTGATGACTTAAGCAATTGAAATAAATTGTTGACTTCTAAGTTACTAAAACAAGGTTATCGATACCATAAACTCCGTTAAGCTTTTACTAAATTTCATTACCGACACTCAGAGTTGATTGTTTGATACAATATTTGCTTAAAGACTCTTCTGCAACAAGACATATCAGAACCTGTATTTTATAGCGATTTAGTTTATAAATTTAAAAGAATCATTGGAAAGCCTAATTTTAATGATCAATCTAAAAAGATTATTAAACGTGGGATACAACATGGATATCATGCGACAGTCTGCATGCCTAGTTGTGAACCCAACCAAGGTTGATAGCTATGGTTTCCTCTTTAATTGCACGACGGTGAATCAGGCCTCAGACTTAATGACAGCCCTGAGTAAAGCTTTATTCCGTTGGTTTGTGCCTGATGGTTGTCGTTGGCTTGGCCCACCATAGCTCAACTTTAGGTTTTCTTTAGCTCGTACTACATGTATCTGTGAGTCCTCAGCTCTTTTCTCTGTATCATCATAGTGTGTTAATTTGATTTGTTTCTCTGTGATGATACATTGTATTAGTTAGGAAGCCTCCATGTAGCTAAACAATTTTGTGTTTTAGTAACAACAGGATCGAGGGCAAAAAAATAGCGTATGTAAAATGCATTTAAACCCCCCAGTGGCTTAGGCTGCTGACCGTTCTAAGGCGGTGGTTCTGTTGTTGCTAATCTATTGTTTAATAAACTTCTCATTTTTTTTGGGAGTTATGTGTTTGTTTTTTTTGTTATGCATTTATTTTTGTTCATTCTAGTTTTGCAATCATCTTAAAGAGGAAGAGATGGTTGTACTAGAAAGGACATAAACTACCGGACCCGGACCAAACAAAACACTCGCACGAGGGCAATAACAAACAATAGACTTGCAACAATATAATCACCGCCTTAGAATGGGTTTTAGCCATAACATCCTGTGGGATTAAATATATATTTCACTGGCCAAATCTTCGCTGTAGGTTCTGATGTTGTTAGACCACATAACTAAATGATCAGGAAATACTAGAATCACAAACTGCAGAAAAACCCATGGCATCGTTAGGACACAACAATCACGGGACACCAGGAAGACAAACAAAGCAAAGCAACCAGCTCTCTCATCCCCATCGAGATGATTGCAAAACTAGAATGGACACAAAGGAATGCACAACAAAAATGCATTGAATGTGTGTCAGGTGTAAACTTAGCTCTCAAGAATGGGGGCTTACTGACATTCAATACATCGTTATAGAGAAACAATCAAATTAAATAACCAAAATGCTAATTTAAGGCCAAGCAAGAAAATATATGTGCTTAGGTTTACCCGACCCTACCTTAAATTAGAGGTGAAACCTAGGCATTGTATCAGGTGATCTGGAGAATGTATAATTCTTTATTTCTGTCGAAAAATAAGGTGTGTCTTTCCTATCTACATGTTTCAGACCTGTTACCATACACACACTTCTCTTTTCATTTGGTCTAATCCACAGACAATCAGACCTTAAGAAATCCACTAGTTGGGCCACATTTTGAAGATTGGTGGATCCAGAGAGGGGACAGGCGGTCCGGATCCCCCTGGAGAATCACAAGTGACTACAGGTTTCCTTGGAAATTCTGGCACGGACCACCCTCGAGAAGCAATTGGACCCCTTGGGTCCAACTGCTTCTCGAGGGAGGTCCATACGGCCCTCTGTAAAATACGTTGATGACTAAAAAATCAAAAAAGGACGCAATTTTCTGGATCCGCACATTAGCTACATGCACTGCAAATGATAATGATATTGGAGCGTAGTACTATGTGGATACAAGCAGTTTATATTTCGTTTTTGTTACGTTCTCGTTGGATTTATCATATCTATCGGGCAGTTTTGCTTAAAGTAAGTACGAAGGCAGAGATCAGGAATCGATACAATCAAGTACCACACCTGACCCAGGACACCACATGGGAAAGTGACAAAAACACACATAAACATTACACACAAAACCGCATCGATGCAAGAAACGCTACTAAGTATTTCATCAAATGGGTTGAGTAATAAAACAGTTATTTCATGCCTGTTTGTAGTATAGTCTGACTATTACCGTGGACGACCTGATGCACTATTGCACTCGGCCTTCGGCCTCGTGCAATTGTGCATCAGGTCGTTCACGGCACCTCGGGGTAATATTTTTGACTATACTACAAACAGGCATGAAATAACTGTAGAATGAGCTACTAACCTTACCCTTATTTTAAAGCCTAAATAAACATGCTGAAACATGTTTATTGAACAATATAGTGACGTGACCACAAATGACGTCGCTGTGATAATGAAGTTGACCTTTGGCCAAAACTTAAGCATTTACTCTGAAGCATGTTAGCTATAAACTAAAATATAAAAAAACAAAAACGCTAATTGCGACATCCATCTGTGTATGACCCGTACTTTAGGTCAGTCACGTACATACACATTTGCTTTGTATCAAGGCTATATTAAATACTGATAGACTTTCATTTAACATATTTCGTTTTTAAACTTCAAACAAAACTGACATAAATCATTTCATCACTCATGCTGAGAATAAACAAACGTTAATTGCGCAACAATTAAACAGCCACTAATCACATGTAATTTATTGCCAGTCTAAAAAGAAAAGAAAATGTTGCCTCTGCCAGAAACCTAATAAAACACATTCTCCCGAAATGACATATACGCCTATCCAATAAAAACTGACGATATTTTGACATTCTCAAGCCATAGAAACACCTTTCTTATTAACTATTAGACAAATGCCACGTACCAGTGTAAAAGGGTACTAATGTTTGATCGTAAAGAAAAGTATACAAACGACAAGCTGAAGTCATGTTTGAAGACAGTAGGACTTTGATTGTAACGAAACATGTATGATGTATTTGACCTGTCCTTCCGTTTCTGCATTATTTGACCCGATCACAAAAAAGGCATTTTAAAAACAAATAAATCGCTCTTCAACTTTCAAATAACAAGAGCATATAACAAGCAGGCATTTAGTTAAGAATGCGTAATAAAACAAAATATTTCTTCTCAACCAAAATACATGTGTATACATGTGTTTTGGGTACTCAATGATGGGTAAGAAAGTATTTACAATTGTACGCTGGACAATTTGGTTTATTTAATCCTGTGGACAATGAAATTCCAATCTTACAGATCACAAACCAACATATGAAATCATAAATAAAATACACTTTATATAAATGTATCACATGACGTCGCGTCCGCCGTGGATTAAAATCAATATAAACCACTAGTGGTTTACATAATATTTAGTAACGGTATTATAATGACGTCCATAACAACCTTGCCTGCATAATGAAAAAATCTAAACATTTTTCGCACAAAATTGGGATTTCAAGGTAATTTTAATGTCATATGATGATAGAATCTAACATTCGCACTCATGTATTATTGAATTTATTACCGTTGCGGAAAGCGATAAAAAGCATTTTATCTCATTTCCTAAACTTGTTTAATAAATTCAATTATACATGAGTGCGAGTGTTAGATTCTATTATCATATGGCATTAAAATTACTCATGATATATCCTTTATATAAATCCAATATACACTAGCACTCATGTTTGATCCTCTATATTTGTTCAATAATACATAATCAATCATGTTAAATCATCTATATAAATTCAATAATACATGAACACTCATGTTAGATCCTGTATTTACACTATAAATGACGTATACATGCATGACAGAAATCAGCAACGCATCAAGCTTTCTCTACCTTAGTTGCCAATAATGATGACCAATTTGAAAGTAAAAGGAAACATAACTCTTGATACTAGTGATATATATTCAGAGCACATCTCAGTATGAAAGTAATATTCAGAACACATCTATTTAAAAAAAGGCAGACGTAATGGGAGGCAAAACACAAAATCTCACAACGCCCTGCATGCATACGAGGTGTCCCTCTTATACACACGTCAACTTACTGGGCTGGGGTGACAAATTAAGAGCCTGTTTTGTGAAAAATTAACAGTGTTAAGATCGTGTAGAGGCTTTCTAGTTTACTCTTTGTATTAGTACTGAAGATAATTTAATCGAAACAAGTAACTGTGATGAAACAAAGAAAGAGACGCATAACTCACTTAGAGCCATAAATAATAGAGACACAGTGAGTACATCAAGCATGGCTGAAATGATACATTAAGTAAAACACGACAACATACCAACCGAAATGATATATAAATCTTTACATTCACATTTTCACAGTATGTAAACTGAAATAAACATCCTTTACCCGTTCCTCATAGCTCTCGCATTATAACTATGGATTACAGCACTCGTGCGTAACCAGTTGTCGTGATGTGAGAGTTGTTGGTACAGCTGTAATTGCGAGGGTCTACCTATTAAAATTCATTTTTTCATAGATCTTAGTAACTCTTTCAGTTACAACCAAGTAATCATGTACACATGTGATTGCCAATTCCACTAAAACCATTCAAACTGGCTTTTTTCGACTACTGGGTGCGCAAGAGTGTTGTTATTTATGTTTATAAGGCGAGAGCTAGGAGGAACGGGTACAGGAAGTTTATTTCAGTTTACATACTGTGATTTTGTTTAATATTTAAACGACCTCGAACCGTCTCCTATTCAATCTGCCCAAAGTTTGAGAGTCTGTGGCTAGGATTATGTATAATTGACAACTGTATTTGTGTGCTTTAATTAAAAGCTGACATTCAGTGCAACTTACAAAAGAAACATATTTAGAAAATATTGCATTTTAATCCCACGAACTTAGGGTTTAGGGGTTGGGCATTTTTTGTGACCATTTTTTTCCACAGAAACCCAAAGTTTTGTCAGGTATTTATCTAAATACATTGAAATCTAATGTTTGCGCACAAAACTGGATACAAAAGTGTTGCGTTTGCATATAATGCGGGTCTGGAATACATGTATTTCATTGTTTTTGAAAAATACGAGGGGCGTTCAATATGTAATGTAAACAGCCTTGTATATCCCAAAGTTTTACATTTACACATTTCATGATTATTTTCATTAAAATGTATGTTTCTTGGCTATATAAATGTAAAATTGCAGATGTCCACCTCCTTATCTTATCTACACAAGCCACTTTCAAGATAGGGTGCTGAAGTACACTGCGCTATGAAATAAAACAATGTTTTCAAAAGCAGATAACTACATAAACGAGGGATGTTTTCAGTCTGCTTCTTCGTGTGGTAAATCTCCATATATTGGTGATTTATACCTGCACAAATTTTTGATATTTCTTTATATTCTATGAATTACTGAGGCTGCCATTTTGGTTAAAATCCTCCTTAATGCTACATTTTCTGACATTCCATTGACAGAGTCGATTTTTGCGTGAACGAATACATGGCGAAAATTAATACGAAAATCATTTTTAACATTTTTTCTGGTCGCTTTGATGTTCATTTGCAAGTAATACAGCAGATTTTGAAATTTCCATATTTAATCTCAGCCATAAAGTACCCCAAGTACGTCATTTGAAATAAGAAAATCACTTAAAAGAATGCCATCTCTGATTTACACTGAAATGGCTCTGACAAAATACCACATTTCATCGATGTTTGCATTCGGATGCATTATTTGGACATTGTTACACGTATTTGCATGTACATAATCTGGCTGGCTAATTTCAGTCGATAAAATTATGGGAAACGAAAATGGTATACCACTCAGATGAGATACTCCTAGATATTGGTTTCAGTTTAACTGGTCTGCTGCCTATGCACTGTGTGTATTGAAACTTCGATACAATCAAAATTGTCCTTTCCTGGTACAAAGCCACATTTACGATCTTCAAGAACCGTGCGTATTTTAAAGTTACGTCCATTGCTTTAAACGACGTCAACGTAAAAGGGGGTAACGCAATAAAACCGTTCGCACAAGCAATTGGTACCGGTCAAAACTTTGTATCTTTATTGCAGATAAAGAAGAAATGAGTCAGAAAGCTATAGATATGTGATTCATGAATGTTAAATGTTTGTTTTAGAAAATACAGCATGCCTTTCTACCTTTGTTAAAATGAGTCTTTTCAATTAGGAGGAAAATATATGCAGTGTATATTAGTGTGCTTTTTAAAAAGTCTGTAACTTGTTAAATTTGGAAAGATAAAATAATGTTTCATGCACCATTATAACGGCGACGCTATGATCTTTCGTTTGGTATATGGCATACAATCCTAACTTGTTTGTGGATGGAGTTATGAATGGGTTTTCATTACATATTGAACCCCCCCCCCCTCTCGTAAGTATGTTGCCCATAACTTTTGACCAATATCTGTACATTTCTTACACACAGATTATACCTGTTCTATTAATAGTTCAACCAGTCTGACCTGTTCACCGAGGTGTATCATAGCTACATACTGTATACATGCCATTATAAATAGATTTTAAGCTACAGGTTTGTACAAAATTAGTGAATATTGAGCTTTTATGATAATTTGTTTTTAGCATTCTGACAGCCTTCCCCCCTTTGATCAAGCATGGCATTTGTATATGATGTGTGTAATGTAAAACTACAACTGTATACATAAAGGATTAGCTTGGTCAATGGGGGTAACGCATCTCAAAAAAACCTTTCCCCTTTTCTAATCCTATATGTTGAATAGCAGAAACCCATATTTTTTAATCAGTTCTTGACCAATGTGAAAAACCTTTTTGCGCATAGCCTAAGGGCTGAACAAACTACCTTTTTCACGGAAAAATATTATGGGCAAACCTGCATTAAGATTGTTTCCAAGTTTTTATATCAGTACTGACACGCATCATTACATTGGAAATATCATAGCAGCGCTCAAAAGTCAAGATTCAAACAGTTGCAAGACACTGGAAGCATTTTATAATTAGTCATCTGTCTTTTCTTTATATTTCACTGAGCATATCGTTACCTGACCTACCCGTTCTTTCATTAATATCCCCTAAATCTATGTTTACTGGTGCTTATAACATCGCTGACCATAAATCAAAGTGAGTTTAACGAATGATTAATAAGGTTTACTTATACCCTTATTGATGATTTGGTATTTGAGTTTATGCATTTCGTCCCAGACAAAATTGTTTCAGTCATGGGGGGAGCGTTTTTCTCAGGTTGAACAAGTACTAAACAGTGAGGATGAAGTGTTTTTTACCGACCACCTACTGACCACCTACAAAAAAAACACAAAAGTAGCACCGCCATGGAACAAGGTGGTGCTACTTTTGTAGATTCTTTTTTGTATTTGTCTCATGTTTGTCTTTATAATACTGTTTCGTCTGCTTCTTGCAGACTTGTGATCACCTGCTGGGAAGGGATGACCTCGTGGCTCTCTTATATGTGATGTTTCCTTCTTGTGTTATTTTCACTTTCCCATATGATTTCTCTGGTCAGGTGTGGTACTTAAATGTATCGATTCCTGATCTTTATCTTCTTTTATGGCTTAAGGTAACAGTAGTTTTTCCTCGCACATCGATATAGTGTTGATATTTTGATATGCTCGTCCTACATGAGCATTGGGCTCTGGCGAAAAGCAGGAAAGATTGTACTAATGAAGTGTTGATGTTCTGTCATGACTAGCAATATATTCATTTAAAATAGACACAGCAGAGCTCAAATATCCGCACCTGTTCCAGTACAAGCCATGGTCTTCTTAACTTCATTGCCTTCCCAATAATTTATGGTTGAATATTAACGTATGCATGATTCGTTAGATGACACAGAAGAAGTATCTTACAATATTATAACGTGTAGAGTTATTTATGTAACCGATAATATTGTTCTCGATAAAACCTCAATTCAAATGTCAA
Source organism: Loripinus fragilis (assembly GCA_964019695.1). Lineage (NCBI taxonomy): Eukaryota > Metazoa > Mollusca > Bivalvia > Lucinida > Lucinidae > Loripinus > Loripinus fragilis. The sequence continues at coordinate 54,641,048 of OZ026526.1, read as the reverse complement.
ATGATGGGTACTTTTGCGGCTATTTAAAATTAATTTACGAGGTATTCCGTTTTGTCCTAATGTGAACACAGTTCCGATTGAAAACGCAAAGGCGGAAACGTTTAACCACTCTTCGTCTCATATCACACAGCCGTTAACTAGTTGGTAATTTTGACATCTTAAACAATCAACCATTCTTTGTTATTTAAAAGACCGTTTAGTGCGATAAGATATCTGATTCACAAGATTATACGTATTTGAAACATCTTTTTGGCCGACTCATTGACAAAGTAGACAATACAGAGAACAAGATAGATGCATAATAAAAAAAATATCTATGCATACTGAGGAGTTGCACAGTTTTGTTAAACTCTGCAATGGCCACCATTCACATTTATATTGAAATGCAACACAGGGACCATCTGGATGATTTTGAAGGTCTAGGTGTATCTAACAAAGATCTTGTTCATGTACGAGTATCTGTCAATTACAGTTATTCAACCAAACCATTTTGTAATATCGTGACATGCAACGAAGAACAATAAATTACTAAATGCACAGTGTTAAACCGATACTTGAGATCTGTACACTGACAAAACAACTAGAATTGCCATTATGACTAGATACTTGCTTCACAGTAAAGTGCCAAAATTATGCACATGAGTTTAATCTCTTACTGGATTTAAACTCAGAGAATCGTAAGGTCTTATTTTGTGTACAAACAAATAATACACTTTAGAATTATTCATGATTGTTAAACGCCCATGCAGAAATAGAGGGACTAGATGTACAATATTTGCCCAGAGCCTAGATAAGATGGTGCTACGGTAACAGTACCATAATTAGTGTACAGGGTTTACATTTACATCGAAATTCAATATAAAATGAAAAAAATTAACAACCAGACTTTCAAATATACGGCAAGCAAAATAAGCCAAAACACTGAGTGCTTCACCCATCTTAAATGGGTAGCGACGCATTTAATTTGGGTCTCATTAAACTTATTTAATTTCAATTATGCTAGCTAACGATGACAAAAGATTTATGTATCTGAGGTCTATATCTCTGTCTTTAGGCCATCTGCTGGCCTATTAAGGTCTATTAATTTTATCAGTGGATGATGTTTATGTGAATATGGTTAAATGGCTGCGGTCTAGAGGATGAAAACTGCTGTAGAGGAAATGTAAAGGTGTCAACCTGGAATACCGTTGTCGCCGCTTGTTTTTGGAAAATCACTTTCATCATGATACGTCAAAATATTCTGTATGTTTGGGGAAGACAGACGTGTAATCATCAGTAAGCCTGTGAATGGCAAAACCAACAAAAGGATCCTTGTGGGCAGCTATGATTCTGATCAGACTGGGAGATTGCCCGTTCTGATCAGAGCCTGTGCTGTCCGTGTGAAGAAACTATGAGACATAAGCCACATAATAAATGCAGAGCAAAGGCTCTCCTCTAACTGGATTGATGTCCAGGTTGATTGGAGTACTAAGTGGCTCAGGCCATTTCGTTGGTTTTGTCATGTCGCGGCTTAAATATGAAATTATTTTAGCTCGATTTATCGGATGATGTGATTCAGACAACCGATAGCCACCCAGGTCTTTGACTTTGAACCATATCATACAAAAATACTGGGTACTCATCGCATAGGCAATGTGTTAGCTTTTAATCCATATACATGTAATCTAGTTGTCTTCTTATGGGACAAGCTTACAGTGCAGACCAAATGTCGACAAACGTGCACCTGATCAGCGTCTACAATCTTCTACAGAATTTCTATTTAATAATCTGATCCTGTTTCAGAGTTTGAACACAGCAGACTTGATTTAATTCAGTTTGTAAAGGATAGTTAATGGAAAGTGCGACAGGCCTTCCGCCTGAATAAAATTGTCCAAAATATCAGAATACTAAACAAATTAACACGTTATTGGTGTATTATTAAACTTTTTGGTTACTGTAAAGGCGGCACCTCATGAATGCGTAATAAGACTGGGCTACTTTAGACATGGTTAAAAGCTGAAAATGAGGTGTGATTTTATTGGAAGGTAACTGTAGCATTATACCATAACACCTTAGTATAGACAGTAATTATTTAAACTTTAAAACGCCAGCAAAATAACTACATTTGAAAGTAACTGATTATTGTTTAACATAAGTATATACGCAAACAGTGTGGGCCCTATAAGGAGAAGTCTGATCTGGATCTACACTGTTTGTAAAGGAGGCTTCAAAATTTTTCAGTAAACAACAAAAACATACGACTTTTTGTGGTTTGTGCTTCAAGGGTTAATACATGTGAGGTCAGTGATATACGGTCAGGACTTTCATGAAATGCATGCATGTTTGCACGGCCCAAAAAGCTTATTATCTTATTATCTCTTTACCAAATTATCATGAAATGAAACCTGATTTCCCTTCCTTAACAGGTGAAGTAGCCGAACCATGCCCAGATATGAATATTAAAGTTGCCGCCTTTACAGTAAGCGAAAAGTCAAGTAATACAGGGAGAAGTTCTACCAACCCCACATTGATCAACGACAGTCACAGTTGTTACGATATCTAAAAAGTTCAGAACATCCCACCAGTCACGACCCTTGTCGTTAGCTCCTCTCGTCTGCTTATGTTGTAGTCTATAATGCAAACAATGTGAACCCAGATTCGTTGTTATTGATTCCATGATAAAATCGAGTCTGAAGTGCACTTGAATATATGCAGCAGACATAAAAGCAGACGACATTTTCAGGAAAAAGGTTTTGATGAACTAAGGGTTAAGCAGATTGCTGTTTTAGAACTAAATTGTCATGATGGTCATACTTTGAAAACATATAAACACTATATCGCTGTATGGGAAGACATTCTACCACTTGCACGCGGAAAAATACCAACAGTTTTAAGATGTATGAGGAGAGGTTCCAAAACTTCTACGTAGGAAAAAAAAAACAACAATTATTACGTTAAATTTGAAATTGATGATATGTATATGTTATTTTCTTTGTTTGAGTTTATGAATAAGAAGAAAATTAATTTCTCCTGAATAATCGAAATAAGCGCCAGGTGGCGCTAGCAGTGAATGCACGTGAGATTTGCTGATTGAAGGTATTCAGCTTTGGACAGTTTGACAGTCAAGTACGCATTGATTTTTATAAAACGAGAATTCATTGAGTGTTGGTCTGACTCGAAATAATATGAAAGCTACAATAATTTAAGTTACATATAAATACTATATTGGCCGGCTAATACCTAGAAGCAAAGATGTATAGTAAAGCTTGTATTGGGCTTTCAGTGTTACATGTATACATCAGTCGACTGTCCAAGTGCTCCTTACCAATTTCATAAATGTAATTTTGAAATGATTGAAGTTGTTTGGTTGTCTTTTCGAAAGTTAAGCGAATGAAGTGCAGTAGAGGAAGAGATAATACATTCGGTATAAGTGGGTTAAGCTAGCAGTGTGGTTTGACTAGACAAATGCATTTAGGTTTAAATAATTATATGCGTGTAAGTACTATGTCTGTATTTTACATCGATCAACCATGCAAGTAATGCATGGACCTTCGCAGATAATACGTCATTGACACTTATAAGTAACTAGTGGCAATTTCATACACTGTATCAAATATTGTGTTGTCCAATGGGTTGTGTGTATTTTTCAATTTTGTTATTAGTATTAGTCATCAAAATACAGCACTAATCCATAACATGGTACTCGACATAAACACTGTTTGAAATATCTTAACTGATGGACAATATTGTTTCAAAACATAAGCTGTGCTTTTGGAAAAGAGATGAAAGCATTGAAGTCAATCAATGCACACTTCCAACCTCTGGTAAGATATCCTGCTGATGGTTGACAGTGTCATCCACCAGCAGTATATCTTACCAGAGGTTGGAAGTGTGCATTGATTGCTGACAGGCAATTAATATTGAGAAAGAGTATTGATAGGTACGACTCATGCAACTTGAAATGACCTGTAAATGCAATTGGAGTATAGCCGATTTAAAGGTCTCATAAGGAACACACATAAGACAAGAATATTACAAGCAAAGTGCAAGTACAACAGCTACAAGATCAATTCACTCTTCTGGCCGATGCAGATATCAATCTAGAAACGTTGCATTGTAATATGTTTACAAAATAAGGACAGACAATGCATCTTGAATTGACTGTCAGTTCCATCGTGGCTGGTAAGAGCCCTTTCTTTAAGAAGGATCGTATACATGATCATTTGTTTTATGCTGTCAAGATAATAGTTAAACTTCTGACATGTGCAAATGTTAAAATGAAAAACTTGAATTTAGTAACAAAATAGTAGCTAAACTATTGAGGTCTTAACCTAGCGTGAAGACGTAAACAATATCATTATGAAGCCATGTTTCCCGGCTGTTGTTTTGGTTTCAAGATAGCATCAGCACCATTTAAAAGTCTAAATAATGCTAACTGGGGTTAACTCGCTTTGGTGCCTTCACTAACTCAAACTATCAAGGCCAAGCAAATAGAAATATTTTGATAGTCTGCTTAAATGCATTCTTGGTAACAAATCGAACTATTGTACTTACAGTAGACATTCGATGCATCTACGCGACCAGATTTTCACTTCAATTCATCATTTGATTCATCTACAAGGAGTTGGTTATTTACAACAGTAGAACCACCTTTGAACTATTACATTATCTCCTTTCAATGAATATGATATGGTCACTAACAAGAACCATCTCAGCGACAGGTATCAACTGCAGCGGACGACATTTACTCGTTTGTAGGCGGTTAAAAAGGGTAGATTATCTAAACGGTTGTGTACAGGTATCACTAGACTTATCTACGGTTGACTTGTAGTCTAACAGCTGATTTGCGTGCATACATAAGAAGAGAACTATATAACTTTTATTAGTTGGCCTACTATGAGTTGTATCAACGAACTCATCTGTAATGTTAAGATCAGGTCATTCACGAAACTATACAAAGGCCTGAGAAAATCTGATTGAGATTTAGATGTGTTTGATAAACACGATATTGATTTAACTAAAGTTCAATTCCTCAGAGACATTATTGTAATAAACAATGACTAATTAAGAAAATACAAACGAGACACTCAACACGTGTTGAATGCGCTATTGGGATTAATTGGTATAATTACACGCCTTCGTTGCGACACAGCCCACACATCGACAAACATTTAAGGGAAGGATTTCATAGGCAGAATACATAAAACTATTAGAAATAATTCATTTTGCCTGAAAACAAATCAGTGATATAAAGTTCTAGATAATAGAGGTATCCAGGGCATTCCTTTTTGCACTTACGTATACCCCAAAAAGGTTACTATGGCCAGGTAATGCGATGACCAGAGACAACCTTAGGGTAACCAAGAAAAAGAGGCCATAGACGAAGGGCCTATCAGCTTACACACAGACAAAAAAAACAACCAACGCAACCAACACTGAGGGTGAGACGAATACCAAACCAGAAATAACTCACTAAACAGCAGCCATTAACCCTTTCCTTCGTGAATTTTCATGCTAAGCTCCACCCACAATGAATAATTATATAAATAAAGTTTCACGTTTGTACATAAAACAAAGAAATCACCTGTCAGGTCCACTAGTGTTGGATCATATCTAATTATATATCCATAAGCAAACAGAGTAGAACCTGATCAGGTAGCTCTTCCAATAGCTGCCTGATCTGTTTTAAAATGCGTCTCTATGAGGTAAAGGGTTAACGCCAAGGAAGCAACAAAGAACAAAAATCTGACATTAAGAGAGCTATCGCGTCTAGGGGTCAGACGACCAGCACACCTTACATTGTAAGTAAATGGTCGAGGCATATGTCCATCTAGAAAGGAAAAAAGAACCAAAAAAAGCAAGTGAGTATGATCGGGAAATACCACACTGACAAACTGCAGACCAACCCATGGCACCGTGAGGTAGAGTCACAGAGCACAGACTGTTCTTTTGAGTACACATATATTTTGGTTGAGAAATAAGTTTTTTTTATTACGCACTCATAGCGAAAGGCATACCCTTTCTTAACAATTCTATACCCTCTTTGAAAGCGGTGTTGATCTAGGTCGAAAGGTTTCTGATAAAGCCAGTTTACAGTATCCAAACTTTGTTCAGCTGCAATATTAAATGAGCCGTGGCATGGGATTTAGTATGTGCGACCAGCAAAGCCTCAGATAAGCCTGCGCAAAAGCGCAGTGTGATCATAGCCATTGCTAGTCGCTTAAATATTCTATGAGTGATAAGCTGTTGACTAAAGGGGAGTTTCTAAGCTAAAAAGGAGGCTGCATAGGCTCGTCTAAGTCTACACTTGTCAAAATACCACATTGTTGGAAATCGCATGTCACGGCTCAAATGACAAAAAATACTACACCACTTGATTGAGTGGAAGTCCGAAAATCTTATACATGTTGTGTTACCAACTCGTACAGTACTCAGTGTTATCTTATATATACGAGTAAGAGCATATAAGCCACAACATGTGATTTCCAACAATGTGGCATTTTGACAAGTGTAGACTCAGACGAGCCTGTACAGCCTCCTTTTAATCTTAGAAACTACAAATGATGTTCAGGTTGTAGCTAAACAGTCATATATACTTAACTACTAAAGAAACCTGACACATACTGCGTGTCATTTTTTGGTAGTAAATGAATACGATGCACACTTATCTTTACATTGCGTAAAGTTGAACAAAGGTATACTAAGATGCACTGAGATTATTTGAAAATATGAACTAATTTCAGACGTCAGCTATCAAAACGTCACGTAACCCCGAAAATCAATTTTCACAAGAACAAAGAAATCACGCAAAATTCACCAGAAACCGCTTTTATGTGATTATTTGTTATTTCATTGACATATTCTGGGCATTGAAATAAAACATGCGTGCATTGTTCAACCCAAAAGCCTTCTGCAAGGCTTGAAATTCATACGCGATTTAAGTAAAGTGTAGCCAATTGGCACTATAACAAGGTAGATAGCACACACTAAAGGGGCGACAAACGTTGACAAAGAAAAAAATAGTCACTATCCATAGTTTACGTTGTTTCTTAATTGACGTTAAATTTGGTTTATTCCGCTTTTGCCCTTTAACGTGACGCGAAACACAAGTTCTGATTTTTGGAAATGCATTCTCTTACAATAATGGGTTGAATCCAAGTCATTTTAGTTTCTAAAAATTGCTTAAACAAAGGGGAAAAAACTTCCGTTTAAATAAAGTCAAAAGCGCAAATTAAAACCTCCATATCATACGTCACAGCAAGAAATTGCAAATTTTTAAAATGCACTTTTGTCTGTACTGGTATTGGCCTTGCATACATGACAAAAGTTTTCAAAAAAATATCTAGACATACACTACCGAGGCAAAAGTGATAAAAACGGTATTTTTGACGCCGTAACGTCATGTTCTATAGTTGATAAATATATTTTTCGAAGAATACTTTCTAATGTCTTTTTATTAAAATAAGCATAAAGGCTTAGGTCTATAATTTGTTATTTGCGAGTTTGAAGCAAGTAAAAAGTGTCAGGTTTCTTTAGTAGTTCAGTATAATACTTAAGCGACTAGCGTATGCGCAGGCTGGTCTAAGCCTTTGCTGGTCGCACATACCACATTGTTGGAAAGCTCATGTCGCGGCTAATATATTTTCAGAAAATCCGTTATCTTTTTCCAAGTTACTTGTAAAAGCAGTAAACGAAAAGACAAATGTTCTATTTTAAAGAATGTTAAATATATTGTGGCTCTTTATTCTTTGAGATACCATAAATTGTCTTTGATTTATATCTCTCGATATCAGATTGTTAACTTAAGAATACTAATTTCAAAATCATTGCTAAAATAAAAGTGAAGAGCGATTGTCATTATACGGTGTAAGTGGTCATCAAACAGTATTAAACTTCGTTCGGCGTGATATGTTCTTTGATGTTGATAGCGATAAAGACATTGGTCGAAAAATCGTACCTCGATATTTTTAAGCTCAAGATGGACCTCATATAAGCTACACATTTGCACAAACTGGATAAAAAACATTCCTTGTTCACCCTCAAAGGGCAAACAAGGCAGACGCAACACTTCGATTGTTTTTGTGTGTGTGTTTTACAAATGAAGGACATCTTTTTAACAGTATATGTTAATTTCGCGTGATGGAGTTATATGTAAACTATCAATATTTGCCAACTGACCAGTAAACATTTTGTACAAACAGCCAATACTGTGACCTGAAGTTTAGGTCATGCTTAATGGTAGCTGACGAATATACATTTGCTCGCTAAGAAAGCACCAACTTATTGTTTTGACTATGCAGTAGATTGAGTCACTGTATTTTATAATATTCCTTTTTATCAGTTACCTCTCATATAAACTGCATTGTTGCACTATGACCTGATAAACGTTGTCTATCTCACGACATGTGTCTTTATCAGGTCATCATGACGTTGCACTTTTTGAATGACGTCGTCAATGACGATAGCTCGACACAAAAATAGATATTTTCGTCATACTCTCTAGTTTGAAGAGTGAACATACTTGTAAATTGATACATAGAGTACCAGGTTAGCATATTTTGATGTCAAGTTTGCCAGGCGCAGCTTTGAGAACACATGTTGAATCGCTCGACAAGCCTCGGGATTCAACAAGCATTCTCGAAGCCTTGTCAGGCAAACTTGATATCAAAAGACACTCACATAGTATTCTCTACAAATAAAGCTGGCATTGATATTGTAATTTCTCTTTTTGTTTTATTGGTTACTCAAACGATCTATACTGACAGGCTTTTAAAAAGCTACACTAGCTTCCTGGTATATCGTTCAAAAGACAGTTGAATGTAAACCCATGTGCTTCGAAGATGTCATCATGAAGTGGCTTCTTCATGCAACACTTAAGTTTTAATTGTACAACTAAACTCGACGACGTTATTGCATCGTAAAGTTTTAGTCACTGAAATGTTTCTTAAGTCTTTAAGTCATAGGATGAACGGGTACACACAGATTAACGTCAAAAAAGCAAGCCAGCTGTATCAAAGACCTGCCAAAGTAACACAATACTATCTTCAACAGATTCTTACCTATCCAACTTTCTTCTTCCAAGAGCAGCTGCACGTTTCATGGGAGCGCTACCAGGGGAAGGGTGCTAGTTGCATTTAATGCCTGGAACATTGATGCTCTTCCAATTGAGTTAACTCTTCATCATGTTCACCAGGCCCAGAGATTATAAAACTTTTTCATGCTCAACTCAACCTATCACGAAATTTCAGCTGCTCATAAAAACTAAAATACCAACAAATAAAGAAGTTTATTGCTTTAAGTGCCTCAGATGTTGTATTTAGCATGTTAATAAATGTTAAAATGCCAACAATTGTTGGCATTTTAACATTTATGAGCAGAAAAAAATTCGTGCTCAGCTGAGTTGAGCATGGAAAAAGTTTTATAACCTCGATGCCAGGTGTTTGTTTTAAGCATAGTACTCATATATGTATAGCATACACTTTGCTTGTGGCTATTATTGGATGAATTTAAATGTTGACAACTCTACACATTAAATCTCATTGGTCGCTGTACATCACGTGTGCCAAAGTAGATACTGATAATAATAAGTGTTATTTTAGAATAAGTTATTGCTCACTAAATCTTACTGTGTTCAGCATCAGTTAAATACAAACTGAAAATAGATAAGAATGGCTCTTAAATAATATAAAGAGAATAAAGAGAAACAAATGAATATATCCAGGAAAAGTCTTCTCTGCTCAATTTAATAGAACACTGCTGCTCTATTATATAACATAGTGAATATCAACTAGCATATCTAACTGAAACAATAGAAAATAATCTTTTTACGCTAGGTATGAATTTGGAAACGCTTGAGTAAGTAATAGTACAACACTGCAATCTGAACGACTGGATCAAGTGATTATATCACTTAAAGAGGTCGTGGAATTATCTTGCATTAGTCGGGCTAAAAACACAATTTATGTTCAAATGGCACTCAGACGCAAAAGCAAATTCAAACATGCATTGGTTTAGTAAACTACTCATTTATCACATTCTTCTTTTTTTAATTTTAGGACGTCTATGACTTAAATGATTATAGCTGGTAGATTAACTTTGCTTTTGAAACCCTCTTGAACATGTTTAAGGCACATTTTTGCACAGCGGGTAGAACATAATTATCACACGTTTATGACAGATCAAACAAATGGTTCATGTTTGGGTTGAACTAGTTACGTTAGTATTATTGTGCTTTATCTATTGTCAATAGGTAAATCGTTTATCTGCATGAGACCTGCGTTGGAGTAAAATTATCAAAATTTTATATACAGTAAAAACTGTGTAAAATGGCCACTCAAAATAGACAAACCAAATATCTTAATAACAATTGGCACCTTACTGAAGGTCAAAAATATTGCAGAATACACCCCCTTGAAGCACTCTGCAGTCCTTTTGATCTGCATTAAACGGTAATTGGTTTGGGTGGCCGTTTTACACAGGTTTTACTGTAACCGTAACTAAATCTCCTGTTGTTTTATTGTTAATCATTGCATTACCTATTAATATGAATTATAATCACAATTATGCATGTCCTACATAATAACTAACCTCTACTCCATAATTTACACCTTTTGACGCCTTTGAAATATCATGTATTTGAAAATATAATGGATAATGGAGCATTTGCGTCATCAAAGGCTCCTTTTTTCCACAATATTTTCAAAAGTATATTTTTTTATTGAATTTTTTAAACGTTGTCTAAAAATATAAATGATGTCATGAACTAAAAATAACCTATGGAGTAAAGAGTTAAAGTAGTTGAAATACCAGCATTGTTTTGCTCAAGGACACAATACATTGGCTCTGATCAGGCTCGAAGCAGCGACCTCTAACGCTACCATCACAGTCGATTATAGAAATTTCGAACAGTTGGTGAAATTGATCTGTCATTTAAAACCCCTTGTCGAAATTATCAATAAGAACGAATGCTGGAAAACCACTAGTAATGCATTTAATTGTTTAGAGAAATTCGTTCATTCAGTCCGTATATAGGTTTAATGTATTATTATTGTAACTAAGCGCTAAGTGTTTTTTATGCATTACGTAGTGTCCTTTCTAGTTTTTCAATCATCTTGACGCGGAGAGAGCTGGTTGTTTTACTTTAATTGTCTTTCTGATGTCTTGTGACTGTTAGCGTTCTGTGGCTCTTCCTCATGTTGCCATGGGTTGGTCTGTAGTGTGTGATTGTGAGATTTTCTGATCAGACTCACTTACATTCTAACTAAAAGTTGGTATTGCACCACAAAACAGGGTCCCCTATGAATACCAATGTGTTTTTATTATATTGTGTGTTACCATTTTCTTTCATTTTATGAGTCTTATTATCATTATCAACGGCACCATCTAAAACAACACTTTCGTGTTGAACAAGGCTTCCCGCCAAGACGGTAATAGAATAACTAACACATGCTTATTCACACTGGTAAATGTATACGTCGACTTGGTGGTATTTACGCGTATTGCCGGTACTTCATAGACCGGAAGTGGTAGATATTAGTGTTAATACTATATACAAAAACATGCCATATGCCTAAAGGACTATAGAAGTAGATCATTTTTAAGTATTCGGCATGCACATGGCGCTTTATGTAAGCATTTAGGAATAGATTCGAGTACCGATCTGGATGATCGGTACTCAAATCTATTCCTTAATGCTTACATAAATCGCCATGCACATACTGAATACTTAAAAAAGATCAAATTCTATAGTCCTTTAGGCAAGTGACATGTTTTTCCATATAGTATTAACACCAATATCTACCACTTCCGGTCTATGAAGTACCGACAATACGCGCAAATATCACCAAGTCGACGTATACATTTACCAGTGTGTTATTTCTCAAAAGTAGATAAACAGACAGTTCTGGGCAGAAATAGGGAATTTCAAATCGTTTACTGGTCCATGGAATGTAAAAGTAAACTTTTGACGATTATGCCTGGAGCTTTAACGTCTATGTGTTGAGGAATCTGATTTTATACTTGTGTGTTTAAACTTGTCCAAAACCATCATATAAAATGCAGATTTTTATAACATGTCTAGGAGATGATCTAAATAAGCCACCGGCTTACTGTCAGATCCTACTATCTTAACATTGTATTTATGTATATCATGCACTTTATCTGAATAAATATTGTTTAAACCAATCTGATTTACAATTATACTGCTAAGTCCGATAGCAGCACCTTAAGTCCGATAGCAGCTCCGCTACCACTCGTTGTCACAATCGCAACTCGTCCGATCTATTTCTTTGAAGATATAGGGCGGGTTTATTAAAACTGTAAAAATAATGTCTCATGTCATCCAGATATTTGGACGTGGAAAGATATTTTACATCATTACTTTAAATGTGATGACATTTCCTATTTCACCTAATGCATTTTGTTGTATTTTGCGTTGTTAATCTTTTCAGTGTACCGTTATGGAAAGCATAGGGCAATATCACACATACATGCATATACTGTACGATACATGTATTATCTGCTTGAAATTGGCTATATGTAATACGAGTTTCTACGCGTATATATAAAAACTATTCATTTTAGTGCGCATGTGCGTGCTTCTTCTGGGCAAATGAAAATGCGTTTTAAATTGAAACCAACAACTAGGATTCATTTCTGAATTAGTGTCTTTATTTCCAATCAAACGTGAATTGAAGTGCGTTATCTGATCCCATGGACTTCCAGTGAACTACTGTCGTGCCAACCAAGAGTGACAGTGACGCCATTGTTTGTTTACAACGTTATCAGGGACTTAAAATCGATATATCACTTGTGTGTTAATCCTATCCGCAGGATAGGATTAATACACAAGTGATCTATCGATTTGCGTTAGCTAAAGTGAAGTGTGCAAGTTAATGATTTACTTAACAAATGTAAACAAAACACGACGTCACTGTCACTCTTGGTTGGCACGACAGTAGTCGACATCCGTTTGTCTGTATCGTTACATATTTATTTTGTTGATGCCGTCATAACCAGTAGTAGTAATCGTAGTAGTAGTAGCAGCAGTAGTATCGTTGTAGTAGGTGTTGTTGTTTTTACTGCTGTTGCGAAATCTATGGAAACATTTCAGAAACCCATATTCATCTGTCTTAGCCACACAGTCGCTTTCAATTAGCACACAAGCATGTAATGTTGAACAGACCAAAAAGTTTGCTATAAATGTGTATTAACGTGATGATTCTAAAGATTATAAAGATTATCGGCACCAATATAAATAATAGTTACATGTAAAACACGGATTCCTGTGAGGTATTTAATGAACCACTCATATAATCTTAACCAACTTCTTAAACATTAATCTAATGGTTAGGTCAACTCATTAATTTACAGACGAATGTAGTATAATGCTTTAATCAACATTATGTATGAAACATCATGAGTGATAGTTTGGGAATTCTTTTTTCACAAAATATTTTAAAGAAGCTAATCCTTTGGAAATATAAAGAACACACTAAATTGGAAAGTTTACAGCAGACTCAGTTCTAAACAACAAACCAACAAAAAAGTACAGTAAATCCTGTCTAAACGGCCACTAAAATAGACAAAACAAAGGTCTTAACGACAACTGGTCGAAGACCGAAAGTAATGTAGCATCTTTCAATACGTTTGACCTGCATTAAGCGATAATCGGCCTTGAAAGCCAATTTTGATATTGTTTTTGAGTGGCCGCTTAACACAGGTTTTACTGTACCAATGTACGGTTGAACCTAATTAATTCGAAGACCATGTGACATAGGGTTTTACTACCAACCATTAGTAGTTTGAATTGATAGTAGTAAGCTATTAAGTAATATGCAACCTAAGTAATGAATCTATTTTAACCTTTGTTCTGTGTGCTTAAAGGAAAATGTTAACTGAAAAGGCTTCTGTTTAGCACCAAAACATATTGTATTTTGGTATAAAAACTATGTTCATTAATACCACCTATTGTATTGTCTAAAACCACTATATATTCCAAATTTCTAGTTTGAGGTAGCACGTACTTCGATTATCGAAGTTCAAATTATTGTATATGTGTTTACTGTGTGTGAAACTAAACTTATACGGTAAGTATATTGAGTAAGGTAAGATAATGTATAGACCTGTCTTAAGCGGCCACTCAAAAGAAGACCAAAAATTGATTTAAAGACCTATTATCGCTTAAAGCAAGTAAAAAGTATTGCAATAGCATTCTACAATACTTTCGACCTGCATGAAGGTACCATATGCCTTTAAGACTTTTGTTTTTCCCCTATTAATAAGTGACCGCGATATACAGTTTTACTGTTGTCCAAAGATACATGTATCCCTAAATGCGATGATGTAAGGTTATTAAGCGTCTAATGTCATAATAGTATCCCCCACTCAACTTCCCAAATAAATTTGCATCTTTTGTGCATTAATCTAATTGTTTGCGACCAATGGAGATTGCACAAGAACAACCAAATAATGGCAAAATATAAAAATGAGACCAATACCATTTTAATACCATTGTTAATCTGTTAAAAAGTAAATGAGTATGATCGGGAAATACCACAACCACACACTGCAGACCAACCAACGTCACCATGAGGAAGAGCCACACATCATTTATGGTAACAATACATCTGTAAGACAATAATAGCAAAGCAACCAGCTTCCTCTCCCTCTTCAAGACTCTGCAAAACTAGAATAGACACAAAGTAATGCATAACAAAACAAAGACAAACACAGAACTCCCACAAACAATGGGAAGTACATTAAGCAAAAGATCAACAACAGAACCACCGCCTTAGAACGGAAAGCAGCCCAAGCCACCTTGCGGCTTGAATGCATTTTACTAAAGCTAAATCTTCGCCCTAGATTCAGTTGTTGTTAAAACACAAAATTGTTTAGCTCGCATGGAGGCTTCCTAACTAATGCAATGTATCATCACAGAAAACAAACAAATCAAATTAAAACGACACTCAATGACGGCCCTGACGTAAAGCTTTGATTGTTGGTGCCTGATGTTTGTCTTTGGCTGGGCCCACCATGGCTCAACTTGAGGTTTTCTTCAGCTCTGACTACCCGCGAGTCATGAGCCCCTACCTTTGATACATCATATTATGTTATTTTTGATTAAATTGTTTCTCTATGATGATGCAGGAAGCCTCCATGCAAGCTAAACCATTTTTGTGTTTTGACAACAATAGAATCACGGGCGAAGATTTAGCGCCAGTAAAATGCATTTAAGCCTCCCCCACCCCCGTTGGCTTTGGCTGCTGTCCGTTCTAAGGCGGTGGTTCTGTTATTTTTGGTTCATTATTTATGTACCTCCCATTGCTTGTGGGGGTTCAGTGATTTGTCTAAGTTTTGTTATGCACTACTTTGTGTCCTTCTAGCTTTGCAATCATATTGATGGGAAAAGAAAACTGGTTGCTTTGCTTGCTTTGTCTTTTTTTGTCCTTCTACTTGAAAATGTTTTTCACTCTCAGTACATTCCATAAGTATCATACTTTCACATATATATTTTGTTTTGTGACGATGAGCTGTATATGCTTAAGTCTAGTAAACTTCTGTTCTGTTCTTGTTGATGTCTTGTGACAGTTAGTTAGTTGTGACTCTTCCTCACAGTGCCGTTAGCTGGTCTGCAGTATATGATTGTGGTATTTCCTGATCATATTCTCTGACATTTTTAGTGTTGAATATTTTTCCATAAAGAGCATATTTTTTATATTTTGGATAATCTATAATATATTAGTGAAATTTATCATTGTTCTATAGCGCTGTAACAATCACTTTCATTTAGCCTGTACGTGTAATAGTAGTTTGTTTTTGTTTTTGTTGGTGTCTTAAAGTCTATTAGTCTGGGAATTATTTATTAATGCGATTAGTAAAGGCTCTTATTAGACTGTGCGTATGCGCAGGTTGTTCGGAGCCTTGGCTGGTCGCACATACAACATTGTAGAAAACTCATGTCGTGGCTCAATTATCTCTACATTAGTGAGATGATTGTCAAACTAGAAACTGAACGAAACTTCCAACGCAAAATATTTCAGGAGACTATAATTTTATTGAAAAAAATGTCTTGCTGGAATTATAATGTACCATTCAGAGATTATGGCAGACATTGACCAAATTGGGTTATAATTTAAGAGGAATGATTAACCGATAAAATTCTACTTTCATTTTCATAAATAATAATAATCTCTGAACGGTACAGTAATTCCAGCAAGACCTCTATTTTAACATAGAATTATACTCCAGAAATGTTTTGCGTTGGAAGTTTCGTTCAGTATATATCACAAATTCAGGACTTAATATGAAGCTCTTAAAAAAGCAACATTCTCAGACTCAAAATAATGCGCAATGATTGTCTGCTTGCGGACACGTGTCCGCAAGCAACCAATCATTGTGCGTTATTTTGAGTCTGAGACTAGACTCAAGTTTTATAACCTCGGGGCCAGGTGATGCCACAATCACAGACCACAGTTTAACCCACGGCTGAACACACAGAACACCAGCAGCCACATGACAGCGAAAACACAATTAACGATCAACAATCCGCTCTCCCTCTTTCTTCCAGCATTGCCACTAAGTAATGTATTACAAAACAAGGAACATACACAGAAGCCCAGCAAACAATGGGTGCAACTATAAACACTAAAACAACAACACGGAACCATCGCCTTATAACAGACATCGAAGCCACCGGAGGGGACTTAAATTAAGTTTACTGTCCAAATCTTAGCCCTAGATTCTGCTGTTGTTAAAACATAACAATTGTTCAGCTCGCGCGGATACTTCCGTACGTATGCAATGTATCACAACAGGGGAAAATATCAAATCAAATTAACACTTTGATAAAAAAGAAGAAAAAACGGATCCTTATTCACGGACAGTCTGGGCTAAAGAAAGCGCTTAGGCTAGTACATTAAGATCAACAACAAAAAACTAGTGCCAACAGGATTATCGCATTTGAACGGAGAGAAGCAAAAGCCATGGAAGGAGGAGAGGAAGAAGGTGGCAAATATATACTGGGGGAGAAAGTTTAGCAATTATTTATAATGGGGTTTCCCATAGGCGATCTTTGACGCATTAGATCTTTATAATTGGCAGGTTCTCAAACATGTCATTTGTTTGAAAATGACCTAACGGCTATCCGCAAGTGGTTAAAAGAAACAAAATCCGACTTCATAATGAGGAGTTGATCTGCTGAGCATTTTTTCAAACGTTAATCATTTGAAAGGGAAGTAATTTGAAAAATACGATTTTCAACTAAAAACTGTACGATAATGGTGAACATGACATTCAGTTTTAAACCGTTTTTCGCGTTCTTGCTTTTCGATGTAAACATTTGACTGAAAAATGAAACTTTTAATCGAAAACTATTCGCACTATTGCCAGATAAGCGGTTTAAGCAAGGGGCCATTAAATCAGACTTTACATTATGTGAAATTTCAACCTGTTAATGTCATCGTACTCGTGTACTATTGTCAACTTAAATTTTTGACACTATGAAATCGTCGCTTCAGTGCTTTAGTGTTCTAAGTGACATTTTGGTCAAAAATGAGTTATGCATACCGTTGGAAAGGTGATCAAATGTTCTATCTACTGGTGAAGGTTTCATTTGCCTATCTCCTCCCAGGAAGCTTAAATTCACTGTGCTTTTCTGTTCTATCTACAAAAAGACAGTTTCGTTCAGTGCTATAGTGTTCTAAGTGATTTTCATCCAATGGCCAATGATCATTATGTCACGTGACTGGATGAGTTCAGTGTCATACTGTTCTATTCACTTGCAGAAATTGGGTAAAAATTGCAGTTACCTCCCTTACATAAAATTAAATTTCCTAAATTGAGGCGGTTTGTCGGTGAAAGGACGAACTTATGGCTAAATCTGCTACTTTTTGTTCCAAATAATTCAATCAGTCAAAGATTTTCTGCGAGTTGATCCATGGACAGAATAATAAGCTGAAGAAACAGATTACCTCCCTTTCACATATTCAAACTACTTTAAGTTAAGTAATTTGTCGGTGTAATTACTAATCAATGGTTAAATGTGCTACTTTTAGGTTCAAATAATCAGTTTAGTCCAAACTATTATGCAAATTGACAGCATTGACAGAAACATTAACTGTAAAAATAAATTACCTCCCTTACATACATTTTAATGACATAATCCGTGCGGTTTGTTACTGTTGTGCAAAACAAATGACTAAATCTGCTACTTTTAATTATAAATAATAACTTCTGTTGAGAATAGTCTACAAATAGACTCCATTAACTGAATAATTAGCTGTAGGAAAATATAGAACACTATAGCACTGAACGCACAAAGGCGAATTTTAGGGCATAATGCTCTTTCTGCAAACTGTAAAATGCCCGTAACTTCCATAATACTGTGAAGAGTTCTTACCACCAAGGTCATTTACATTGTATGTATATAGTCTAACCCTCTGGTATGATTCAAATGTCTGTGATAAATGAGGCATCAAAAATCAGGATACTAAAATTTTCAAACTCATTTTTCTCAAAACTTGTGCAATGGTAGATAGAACACTGAATAGCACTGAAGCGACGGAACTAAAATTCCTACTTCCTCTAAACTGTGAATCCCCAACGTATAATGCTAAACTTTTTCCCCCAGTATATATTCTTACCGCCCAAGCAATAGCTCTAGGTTACTTTGCCGTTTAAAAAAAGAAGGAAGGCAAAGATTAGATAACGATACAATCAAGTACCATACCTGACCCAGGATACCACATGGGAAAGTAACAAAAATACAATTAACATCACCAACAAGAGCCAAGAGGTCAGCCCTATCCCAGCAGGTGACCACACGGCAGCAATGAACAGACGCAAAAGCATGAGAAACACAAGACACTAAAAACCCAAATGATCCACAAAAGACCGCCTTGGAACGGTCAGTAAAACTATTTTACTGAAGGGCACATTTATTGTTAGCACACATAAACTGTTTCAAAAAATTAACTACTCAATACACCATTAACCCTTTCCTTCATGAATATTCATGCTAAGCTCCACCCACTATGAATGATTGTATAAATAAACTTCCACGTTTGTACATATAGAATTACTTGTCAGGTTCATATCTAATCATAATTTCATAAATAAACAGAGAAGATCCTGATCAGGCAGCTCTTACAAGAGGTAAAGGGTAAACAGTGAAACAATCACATAAAATGCAATCAAAGGAAAGGCATTACCCACAGACAGTCGGAGTTGAAAATAGCCACTAACTGAGCCAGGGTAGACAAAGCCACATATAAGCCACATATAAGCACTAGACACCAACCCACTGATGTAGGTTTTAGCTGGGTCCACCCGGAATCAACCATTGCTTTCTTTCTTTGAACTAAGAACACTTTTCTTCTCAGTAAGTTAATTTTGCATTGACTGGTGTGGTTTAAGGCGTGAAACTGGTTTTTAATGACCGTTCCAAGGTGGTTCTTCTTTTGTGGATCATTTGTGGTTTTTTGTGTCTTGTGTTTCTCATGCTTTCGCGTCTGTTCATTGCTGCCTTGTGGTCACCTGCAGGGAAAGGACAGGCCTCTTGGCTCTTGTTGGTGATGTTTATTGTATTTTTTTTTACTTTCCCATGTGGTATCCTGGGTCAGGTGTGGTACTTTATTGTATCGATTCCTGATCTTTGCCGTCATTCTTACTTTGATTGTTTTCCTGTGATTTTGTTTTTTGTGTTGATGCTTTACAACCCAGTTAACATTTTTTCAGTCATGCCGGGACGAGTTCCTGTGTTGAACTAGTCACTAAGCAGTGAATAAAGTGTCTTGCTCAGGGACAAAAAAAGTGACTCCCTTGAGTCTATAACTAGCAATCTCTTCGATCCCCAGTCTAACCCTCAACCAACTGAACCACGTTTCCCTGTGATGTAGTATAGTTTATTCTTTATGTAAAGGGAGATAATCGTTTCTTATAATTTTGAAAATGAATATTTTGATATGGTTAAAGTGTCTTTGATATGTCAATATACAAATGTATTCATTCCTAGATGAGTTTTAATAGAGAATTTTCTCCTAAACAAAAACTAAACCAGGAAACAAAACACACTTGTGAAATTAACCATTGATGTTGAGACCATTGGCTGAAAATCCTAATATGTAGATCTTCCTTAGCAATGACCCACTATAAAAGTACTAAGTGTTACTCACGCTCATAATATTAAACTTGCGTGATAGAGCTCTATAGCCTCCGATCATCTGAAGCTAACCGCCGATAATTAGTTCCGTCCGAACTATTGTTTTATTTCTTGCTGGTTCTTACTCACCTCGGGCAGCGCTGATGAGAGGCAATAAAATAGAAATGAAAATATGTTATCTTCAACAAATATGATGCCTTAAATCACACGCTTTGTCAATTTCCTTGATCATTTGCTGTCTAGCCAAATAAAACAGCTAAGGAACCGATTTTCCATTTCCTTAGTTGAAGTTCGATTGACGATGTTTAGTCTGTGTCAGAAGCAGCGATGGACATGAAGCGAGTGGCTATCAGACACAAGGATATTGGAGAGTGAGCAGGGAGGAGGTTTCACGTGTTAGGACAATTAGACGGTAGTTTAAAATTATTATTATTGCATAGAAAGCAGTGTCACGCGCTTTAAACACCGACGTTTTAAATGTCAACTGCGAGAATCTGTGCTATTAAAAACGGCTTTGCGACTGTAAATGTACTCGTTCCGGGCCACTAAATTTGACAGAAGCTGAGATCTGTTATTTGGTTGTATATGTCTTGGCCCAACCACGTGGTGACAAAATAAAGTTGCATATTTTTTTTACAAATTTTGGTAATTTTTTTGTTGTTTATGCAATAATAATAATGAAATGTTATTTTCAATGCATTTACGTTCCGCAGGTCCACATGGCGAACGTTTCATGGATGTTAAATCACGTTTGATCCCTAAAGCAATATTATGTTTGACTGGTAACTAGTGTTGACAAACAGTGTGGACTCAAATGTGGACAAAGTAAAGGCTATATTTCATAAGGGTCTGCAACTTAAAAAATGGAGCTTTGGAGAAATGAATTTTTCATGTTCTTGGAGAAATATGAAAAGTTACGGGTTGTACATAAAACATTGTTTTATGAGTAGTATCAACTTTACACGGAACAAGCGTCCGTAATGTCTTCGAGTATACTGTGACATTTCATTACATGCATGTGAAAGTATCATCGTCTTTTCAGGATAGGAAATGTCGATCTACTAAAAGGCACCGTTCATGCGGAACAAAATATACATGTATAACTGCCCGGCTAGCTCAGTCGGTAGAGCACGAGACTCTTAATCTCGGGGTCGTGGGTTCGAGCCCCACGTTGGGCGTTTCTTTTTTATGCTCCCTAAAAGAAGAGCATAAAGTTGCCACTTTGTCAGTTCGTCCGTCATAATTGAATCTGAACTATGAGAGGTATCAATTCGAAACTTCATTTGTAGATACATGTATATCTCGACGCGAAATCAACATATTCTTTCGAGATCTCGATGAGGAGAGGTGCAGTGCACAAGAACCATAACTCTCTTATGCATACTTTAGGAGTTATTTGCCTTCGTTATACTTAGAATTTGTCCAGATCATAATATTAACACTATTAGAGATATCAACTTGTCAAGCGTATATTTGTTTTACCGATTATCTTGTTTTTTTTTTTTTTGCTGATATACGAGGTTCAGTCGATAGAGGGATCATGACTTAGTTCAAGCCTTATTTTATAGAAGTCTTTCTCTCGCCCACCGTCTGATTTAAGAAGTTATCCGTTAATGGCGAAAGTATATAGTAAAACATGTCTTAAGAGGCCACTCTAAAAACAGACAAAGCAAAGCTCTTCAAGACAAAATCAATGAGCCGTGGCATGAGATTTCCATCAATGTAGTATGTGCGACCAGCAAAGGCTCAGACCAGCCAGCGCACACGCTCAGACTAATCAGAGCCTTTGCTGGTCGCTTAGATATTCTTTTACTCTTAAACTACTGACCGAACCTCATTTGAGGTTTCTAGGCTCAAAAGAAGGCTACACAGGCTTACCTGAATCTACACTTGTCAAAATACCACATTTTTGGAAATCACGTGACACGGCTCGGATGGTAGCTTACATGTAATTGAGGTCGAAAGTATTGCAGAATGGTCCCTTTGGCTGTTAATTACAAAATCTAATGAGCTGGCCCATTTTGACATACTATACAGATGTGGTCAAAGAAAACGCGATATAAGAATGGAGCTTTGGAGAAATGAATTTCCATGTTCTTGGAGGAATACGAAAAGTTACTGGTTGTACATAAAAACATTGTTTTATGAGTAGTATCAACTTTACACAGAACAAGCGTCCGTAATGTTTTCGAGTATACTTTGACATTTCAATACATGCATGTGAAAGTAGCATCCTTTTTTTCAGGATAGGAAATGTCGATCCACTTAAGGGCACCGTTAGTGTGGAACAAATTGTGCATGTATATCTGCCCGGCTAGCTCAGTCGGTAGAGCACGAGACTCTTAATCTCGGGGTCGTGGGTTCGAGCCCCACGTTGGGCGTATCATTTTTATGCTCCCAAAGGAAGATTATAAAGTTGCCGCATTGTCCGTCCGTCTGTTCGTCGGTCCGTCATATTTTTGTCAGCAACATAACACAAATACTATAAGAGGTATCAACTCGAAACTTCATTGGTGGATAGATCCCGACGCGAAGCCAATATATTGTTTCGAGATTTCGATGAGGAGAAGTGCAGTGCACATAAAACATAACTCTCTTATGCATAATTTAGGAGTTATTGGCCTTCGTAATACTTATAAATTGTCCAGATTATAACATTAACATATTTCACGACACCTGTATCAGCAATCAGACTAGATACTGACTGTACTACTGGGGCCGGATTAGCGTTTTCGATAACTTAAATGGCGTACAAAAGAAGAGCTAAATGTTATGCATTCAGTTTATAATTATAATGGAGACTTTGGCAAACAGTGAAGACCCAGATAAAAAGACCCCTCGATATCTGCAATGGACCATTCCAATTTTATCAAACCAGAGAGAACAATCCATTAATGCAGGAAGGGTTAAGAAGCATATTTTCAACTTATTTCATTGCAAGTTTGTGTACATGAATAAATGTTGAAAATATTGGGTGAAAAAGGCACAAAAAATAAATGGCGTTTCGCTGGCGGGCCGTTGATGGCCCACAATATAGTGGTGTTTGGATCCTCTCTCCCCTCATCAACTAAAAAAATGTAGTCAAAGTTTGACCCCCTCTGAAAAAACTTTCTGGATCCGCGCATGCTGTGCCTCATCAAAAGATGCCATGCTTTAGGGTTAATACATATACTGACATTGAGACGCTTCCAAATTAAGTTATTTGGATGATATTTTGTATTAAGGGGAAATGCGTATCTAAAGCAAGGATGGCATTTTATCATCGCAGTGCCAATGCAATATGCTCATGTCAATCCTTATGGTCAGCCACGATTTTCCTATGCCAGAGAACTTCTCTACAATGTATGTAGTGTATATTTGAAGTCCGATTTCGCTAAATTGTACCTTTAGCGCACCACTTAGTACTGGCTTAATTCAGCCTCGGAAAGCGCCCCTACATGACTTAAAAGATGTTGACTTGGATGTGAAGCATCAAATTCACCAAACTCAAGCTAAATACACTGTCTATAACATAGGTCCAGCTAAGCAAACTATTTGCGCGTAAAAATGTAATTGTTTTCTTACCCATTAATCTAAACATATGTTTTGGGTGCTAAAAAGAACCATCACACCGAGATGGTTCTTTAGAGTACCCCAATATATGTTGTGGTTGAGAAATAAGAAAATGATACTCCTATCTGGGGGCCTGGTCAAAATGCTGTACTTGGTTGTAACTCATTATTATTATTATTATTATTATTATTATTATTATTATTATTATTATTATTATTATTATTATTATCAAATGCTTACATGAAATAATGAGTTCGCCATAACTCTCGGTATGCTGGGAAAATTTTCACAATCATCTGTCGTCTAATAATTTAAAAATGAACTTTTTTCAAAAAATAATATTTCATAAATACCATCAGAGTAGCGCAGTGGCTCAGTGGTAGAGTGCTTGACTCGAGACCGAACGGCCGCGGGTTTGAGCCTCATCAGCGTCAATGCGGTGTGGTCCTTGAGCAAGACGCATTTATCCTAGCTTAGTACTGGTTCAACCCAGAAAGACCCGTCCCTACATAACTGAAAGATTATTGATGGGACGTAAAGAATGAAATCGACAGACAAAATACTAGTTTCAAACAGTTTGGTCAAGATTATGTCCGACATTTCTTCGGTCCTGATCTGGGTCCAAACTATTTGCAAAGATCTATAGCAGGTAAATAGTCAATAGGCATACACACTCACAGTCAGATTTATAAAAGAGGGCTATACAGCTTATTGGATGATGTATATTTTTCGGTCGCGGGATTAGGTTGACTTTAATCTCCTTTGTATGAATAATGCGAAGTAGAACAGTCAAAATTAAATAAACTTCACAACGCACCGGTATTGAAAAGAAAACACTTGGCTTAAGAGTTAAGGAAAGGTTATGGATCTTTGGACAAACCTAGACTATTTAAATCTGATTAATTTTATTTTACCTGTACGATTTTATATCGCCTTAGAAGAAGGACAAAGTCCTCATGCATCGACTGCGCATCTCCATTGGCGTAGCTCCCATTACGCAGTTACGCACGTGCGAAATAAAAATAACATTCAAGGGAGGTCACCTAATACGGTAAAAATGATTTTCAATACCATAAGGAGCTGCTCTTAAAGGAAACAATTCGCTCCCTCTGGGAGCAAATTCTTTCCTTTAAGAGAAGTTCCCATTTCGACAAGGGACGTAATTGAAGAGAATCACTGCTTGATCCTGTAGTCTTCCTTTTATGTGCGTAACTTTTTCGCCGCTCACTCAGTACGGAAACAAGGTACGCTGGACGAGATTGTTAAGACTTTTATTTCGAATTATCATTAAATAGAGGATCTTACATGAGTGTCCATGTTTTATTGAATTTATTAAACGAGTTCGGGAAAAGCGATAAAATGCGAGGCTTGTCGAGCATTTATAGCTTTTTCTCAACGAGTTTAATTAATTAAATAATACCTGAGCACGAATGTTAGATTCTATTTATCACATGGTATAAAATTTACTGAAAATCACATGTTCGGCATAAAAAAAAATCAATATTTTGCCATCATTTACGCAGCATTTAAAATGGACGTCATTACGTTACGCGCTAATCTGTAAACCCCTAGTGGTTTATCGATATTATTTCATGGCGTTATATCACTCCCAGAGGCGACGTCATGTGATAACCTGATTTAAGAGGAAATTGGTAATTGATCTATACACATGTATACGGGTCATTAACAAAAAATGGAGGAATTCAGAAAGGCAAAATCATAAAAAAATATAGTCCAAAATTTCATTTTTTCTCAAACATTTTTATTAACACCAACATGGAGAAGATATATGGAAAATATGTACAGTTCAAAAATATGTATAATGTGTCAATTGTAAATTACATGGATGGAACTCTTGCTAAAATGTCAGTGCAGTCACAAACAAACTTTTTGATCAAAAACAGACAGTTTAAAGAATTTTCAAAATTTAAAGGGGTCCCTTTAGAGATCTTACTAAAAACCTTAATGGGCATGAATCTTGGGTTATTCGGATGTGGCACTTGTAAGAGAAATACTTTAAAAATAGATGTACAGTAAAAAAATATATTTTCGAAGTGTGTTGTTTTTTGTGCTAAGAATTTTATAAATTGACGATCAAAATAATTTCACCTAAAAGTTTGGCATTTCTGCATGGCATGATCAGGTATGAAAAGCAAGTGCATTATAACAACACATTTCGATTAGCTTAAAATTTTACTAAACGTGACTGCACTGACATTGCTATGACTGCACTGACACAGTCGTGACTGCACTGACACATAATGGATTCGACCTTTCAAAAAAAGATCTTTGAGACATAGCCCCATGAAACGCAGAAATTACATGTCATACATCGAGAACTTGGATCAACCGTCACATAAGCATTGTCTCAGTGACAACATTGAGCGATTTTTTTATTGGAAATTTAGAAATATAAAGTTGAACCTAAATCACCGTTGGAGCATACATTTATTGTCCCTAGGCAATTCTTTTTCTTTTTTGTCAACTTCTTCTTGGGACACTTCATATAGAATGACAGAAGAATTTGTTTCTCTAAGTTCTCTTATAAATGAACTGGCATTTTCAATAGTGCCGCCATGTAAAATTCTCATATCAGCAGCCCTCTTTAATGAACCACCAACTCCGTCAGGTGCCCCTTTGCCGTGCCCAGCCTCATGGAAATTCCAAGATGCCACAGAGAAGCCTTTGGCTGCTAGCTCAGTTGAAAAGTAGTAAAAATTGTTCTTCTGTCTATACTGGCTAAAAGGTCCATCACTGAAAAAATGAATGTGTTGAATACTTGGATATAGGTTTTTAATATCGTCAAGTACTGGATTCAGAAATGCCCAAACACCAGCTGGTCCATGTTGAAGAGAATCAGAGACTGTGGCAAACGATACAGGTTTTTCAGTTGAAGATGTGTAATAAACACCAGTATGTATAGTAAGTTGACGTTTGGAAGCACCATACCTACTTTCCTGTATTTCTTTCAGGGATTTACATACATAATTTTCTGAGAAATCAATGTGAATGAGAAGTTCGTCATCTTTCATGGTACTTTGAAGGTTTCTGTAATATTCAGTTTGGTTCTCAATATTAAACAAATGTACTTTGAACCTTTTCAGCTGACTTTCAAACTTAGCAACTAATTCACCTAGCGTGGACTTAATTTCTACTATTGACGTTATTGTCACTTGTTTAATTTCTTTCCTAATTTCCCTGTCTTCAACTTTAGTCTCCCACTGCCGATAAATGATCTTTTCAGTTTTGTCATATGTTTGTTGTATCAACTTTCGAGACTTACAATTGATGCAGTCACCGTACATACAGTCCTTGTTTTTCATGTCACAAACAGAAAGGTTTGCTAAAAGTGAGGGTTTGTCTGTGGATAAAAGCTGTTTTTTATCCAAAGCGTCCACTACAAGTGCCATATTTTCATGAATTCTGCAAGCGCAGGTTTCTCTATCACTATCACGGGGTCGCACGACCCAAAATGGTCTCTGTCTACAGAATGATGTATAGCTTATACTGATATCATTGTTTTCATTTTGAAACTTTTTGTGAATATTGATAAGGTCATCAGTTAAAAATCGCTTTTGCTTTTTCTGCTTGTTTTGTGTGATCGTTCTTTTAATGCCAGGTACAATTCTGCTAATGTCATCCCTTTCGTAAAACTTCCTGATCCTATCTTCGAGTCTGCATGTTAAAGAACGCTTCTTAACTCTATGTCCATGGTCCTTTGATAATCCTAGTTCCCTTCTCGCATGACAAATAAGGTTATATTTCTTCATTGTATGTCCTGTAACGATTTTGGACACCCTTTGTTTCTCCCTGTTGTTGCCATTTTTGTATTGATCTGAAAGTTCTGTCACTAACGAGTTATGAAATTCCAAAGTCTTCCGCGCTGTTTTTGTCGACTTGCCACCAGAAAAAACCCTAAGAAGTTTTCTTGTTTTTGTTTTAGGAGTGTCAACATGTTGTTTGAAACGACTCTTTTCTATTTCACGAATCCAACGCTTCTTGTACAATTCTGATCTTCTCTTGGCAGCTTTTAATTCCTCTTTTAGAGATATATTTTCTCGATAAACTCTGTTGTTTTGCCTTCTTCTTGCCTTTGTGGATCGGGAATTGATTTGTTGACCTGGTACTAGACTAGAACATGATTGATCTTTTGGGGGTACAGAAGGGGTCACTGTTTTAAGACTTTTCATTATCCTCACTTTTCGGCGACGCACTTCTTGTTGTCTACGCCAGTATCTCCGTTGGCGTCTTTGTTCTCTGTTTGACATTTCTGATACTAGCTTTCTTTTACCAACAGACTTATCATGCTGATACCGCAGTCGCTGTCTCAGCAGGAACTCTCTTCTTCTATCATGATCTTGATCCCTGCTTTTTCTGTACTTCCTGGCACGTTCAGCAGCTGTCATAGCCATTTTCTTCAACCTATAATATAAAAAAGTATTTTATTCGAACTTTTTATTGATAATTGTGCTTTCAAAAGTATTCCGACTCAAGATAGGAAAACAAAAACGGATTGGAATGCCTGTTTCGTCAACTGACCACTAACTGTTGGAAAAACTAACAATCAGATATAGTGGACATATGGAATCTCAGCCTTTACCACTGGGTCATGCAATATTCCAGAAGATGTAAGCGTTTATAATGGCCTTCTTTGCTTAAATGACTACTGATGGACAATTTGAAAAGGGCAGATCACTGAAAAATCAAAACAGTGATTTTTTTTTCATGTGCAAGGTGAACTGATACACTGCCGTTATTTGTATAAATTCTGTACAGTATAAAAGTTATGACTGCTGGCATGACTGAGTTCATACCTTACCACTGGCTGATCAATAAAAAATGAAAGCAGCAAATAAATAACCAACCAGACGGCTGACGATAGTACACAAACACCGTTTTATACTTTTGACCTTAACCCTGGTGCCAAGACCACACAAAACGCTGTCCAGTACCTTCTAAATCATTTGTCTCATGCACCTAATAAAGTTTGTTGTTGTTGTATCCAGCGGTTTAGGAGAAAAATTACAAGAGTACTTTTTCACCTTCGACCTCGACCTATCGTCATACAAAATATTGCACAGGACCCGGAATTACAATGCCTCCTTAAAGTTAAGGAAGACTTAAGTTAAGTATTGATATAGTAGATGCTAAATAAATTGCCTGGAACGATGCAGTACTTGTGGTCAAAGATAGTATTGTGATCTACAGAAAAATGAAACTATTTTGATTTAATCAGTTTAAAACGTTATTTTTCGCATCCTGAATAATCAATACTTAACTTAAGCCTTCCTTAACTTTAAGGAGGCATTGTTATTCTGGGCCGAGTACTCTTTACATCATCGGACCTATGCACTGGCAAAGCTTTAAGTGGCTAAGTGGTTTTGGAGATACATAAACAAGAAAATGCATTATATAATAGATCATTTACCTTGACGTCAAAGTCACCTAAAATGTGTACCCAGTACCCTCTACGCTATGGACCACCGAGATTCGAAAGGTACCATATTTAGCATGAATAGAAGTCTTTGAAATGGACCTTCATTGAATACAGAGGTCAGGTGTGGCGCTTGATTACACTGATTCCTGATCTTTGCCCTCTTTCTTAATTTTATTAATTGAATTTTCAGTGTGCGGAGTGTGTGCGGGGGAGTGTGTATATGTGTGTGTGGGTGTGTGTGTGTGTAGGTGTGTGTGTGTAGGTGTGTGTGTGGGTGTATTTGTGTGTAGGTGTGTGTGTGTAGGTGTGGGTGTAGGTGTGTGTAGGAGTGTGTGGGTGTGGGTGTGTGTGTGTAGGTGTGTAAGGGTGTGGGTGGGTGTAGGTGTGTGTTGGTGTGTGTGTAGTGTGTGTAGGTTTGTGTGTAGGTGTAGGTGTGTGTAGGTTTGTGTGAAGGTGTATGTGTGTGTAGTTGTGTGTGTAGGTGTGTGTGGGTGGGTATGTGTGTGGGTGGGTGTGTGTAGGTGTGTGTGTGTGTAGGCGTGTGTGTTGGTGTGTAGGTGTGTGTGTAGGTGTCTGTGGGTAGGTGTGTGGGTGG
Organism: Loripinus fragilis; assembly: GCA_964019695.1. NCBI lineage: Eukaryota > Metazoa > Mollusca > Bivalvia > Lucinida > Lucinidae > Loripinus > Loripinus fragilis. The sequence continues at coordinate 54,611,327 of OZ026526.1, read as the reverse complement.
GTACGTGTGTGGGTGGGTGGGTGTAGGAGGAGTGTGTGTGTGTGTGTAGGAGGAGTGTGTGTGTGTGTGTAGGAGGAGTGTGTGTGTGTGTAGGAGGAGTGTGTGTGTGTGTGTGTGTGTGTGTGTGGGAGGAGTGTGTGTGTGTGTGTGTGTGTGTGGTTAGGTGAGCTGACCACCTGACATGGGTCAGGTGTGGTGCTTGATTGTATCGATTCCTGATCTTTGCCCTATTTCTTACTTTAGTTGGAATGGGAGCAATGTTATGAATGTAAAAATTCTTTAAATCTGTAAAGCATGCGAAAAAATCATACCAATTTATCACAGACGCGAGAATTCCTAAAAAACTTCACAGATAGTTTTGAGTGCTCGAATCAAGTTTCCACATGCAAACTTACGTGGGGGGGGGGGGGGGGGGGGCTTGGCCCAGCATCTACTTTGTTTTCCCAAATACATTTCAGGAATACAAGGCATAGCCAAAAAATAATTGAATTTTTAGCAACCCCAAAAATATGTTCCATTTTGTATCTTGACTAAATATGAAAAACCCTAAAATTTATAGAAATCAACCCAAAAATAGTCCAGTTTTGTGATTACCCCTCCCCCACCCTGCCGTCCCCAAAGAAAAACATTTAAATAAATAGAAAAAATATCGTTAAATTTCTTGATACCAAAAAAAATCTATATATTATTTGCTAAAATACTAAATGCATTGAAATAAAAAAAATTGACGCCCCCAACTGGGCCAAGCATATATACGTCTAGGCCTATATTAAACAATTAAAGTACCCCACCCCCTTATCCCTAGGGTTTTGGGGTGAGGAAAAGATTATCGTTTTAGGAACAAGTACGATATCGCCTCAATAGATCATCACTTCTTCCTAAATAGCCTACACTTTAGAGTTGAAAGTCAGTGCAGTCACAAAACTCGTCAGTGCAGTCACGATAAGGAGCGTGATTGCACTGACCGTGACTGCACTGACTTTCACACCTTAATGTGATTCTTGAAACTAAGGATTTAGCCCAGGCTGAAAATTTCGCCTATCTGTTTCGACAGATCCTCAACTGAAACAGAAACATAGCAGTAAAAATGTATTCAATATCTGAGGAAGCGTCACATTTCTCGTGATTGCACTGACGGATGTGGAAATATCACATGGATTTTATCGAATCTTTTTAATATTTAACCTGTATGATCCAGCTTAGCCAACAAACTTTCTTGTGTTTTTGTTCCCATAAGTTGTCGTCTGCAAAAAATGTTATTTTGACTCAGATCATTGTGAGCAACTCTAGCTGAGATTGATTTTCTATATCTGTAACTGCATTGACAGGTATTCTAGGGACACTCTGTATACATTATGGCTTCCTCAACAAGTGCTTTAATGATTCGTAATTTCTATTGGGATCGTTTCTATAAAGTCCTATGTAATGATTTACTTAAGAAAAAGATGACTATTTATATGTTCTTGGTAAAATTGGAGATAATGAAACTACTTACCCTGCTGTTGGGACATGGTGAAATTGTGAGAAAAGGCGTTTCTGTCAGGTTGAATTTTCAAACAACGTCATCGGACACATGACATAGTATTCTGTTTTATTGACCCACAGTGTCCCTAAGTGTTGTAGACACAAAAACAAAAAAATGGACGGCACATATGCGAGAAAATTATAAAGGACAACGATTCCTCCATTTTTTGATAATGACCCATACAGTGTGACCCCAACGTAAAGATAGTTTCAGTGATTTCATATGCAAATATATGGTCTGGAGGTTAATAGAAACGACATTTCTTTTTAGTATCCAGAACATACGGTGAGGAAATCATAAAAAACGTTCAAAACTACACCCTTTACACTGGATTCAATACATCTAAAAGTCAATACGAACTGGTGAGTACTTCGAATTATCAAAGTTTCGAATTATCGAGCCTTACTGTACCTATTACTGTATTTTCTATTATAAGTACTTTCTTTAGAGCACGCTTGGCTGTCGGACTCGCATCATGATTTACCATTTTCCGCCAAAAATACAACATCGTAGGAACTACATTTTGCATTTCAGGATTTATTATTATCAGTCTGTTAATATTCCCAGACTGACCTAGATCGCAGTTCAAACTATGTACCTCTTTTATATCGACCTTGCCAATTTTAGAAATAGTCTCGTTACGCGCAAGGTCCACACTGATTTAGGTGGCATAAAATAGTTATAACATGGTTGTCCATCCGTTTGGGAGATAATCCACTCGCTAAAGCTCGTGGATTATCCCCGCGTACAGGCGGACACAACATGGTATAAGATTTTAGAAGCCAAACGTTCTCTCAACACAAAGCTACGCCGGATCAATCTGTCTGATTAAAGTGAATTTACGTTGTGCGACATAATGCAAATGCTGATTTTCTGTAGCGAGACATCTCGATGTTCCTTTAGAAATAGTTAGTGTATTGGAATTTCCTATAAGCAAGACATTTAAAAGACAAAAATATGTTTTGGCACTGTGCTTTATACCACCTTTACCAACTTTAGCATGAAATATCACTTGATGTGCAAGGTCTACACTGATGTAGGTGGTATAAAATAGTTATACCATGTTTGTCCACCTGTACGTAAGATAATCCACTCGCTAAAGCTCGTGGATTATCTTCACATACAGGCGGACAACCCATAGTATAACTATTACCTAACAGTCAACACATCTTTCGGCAGCAGAAAATCAGTGAATTATTGTACTTTCAAAGATAGATGAGAATAGTTGTAAACAAACAGTGGCGAGTTTACCTTGATTATGGGCGTGCAGGTAGTCTCAGTTTACAGTTATATTGAACCTACCACAGATTACTGCATATGCGTGTGGCAGTGAATAGTCATGCTTTACCTATTTATAAGAAAAATAGATTTGCCTCATTACTATGCATCTTTGAAACAACAATAATACTTCAAACTTGATTTACTGCGGTGAATATATCTGTCAATAAGGTACCTGTCAATAATCTGTCATTCAATTTCTACAGGTAAAACTATGATCCACTACAAAGGGGTGGAGACCTGGCCATGTGGAACTAGAGAGGTGAGCCAATACCGTGACAGAACCAGGCGAGGAGTAGGGAAAGAGCATCATAACCATAATTATTGATGACAAATCGTCTTAAGATGGGATGAAGCGATATTTAGATGTTCCTATTGATACCTTCCTTTATTCATGATGTTAGATATAATGCCAATCATAAAATTATGGCTATAACGGGGGCGTTCTGCGACTTATTGCGCCAAAGGTTTAAAATTGAAGTGACGCTTAGAACCGTGTGCTTTGATTAATAGTTCACTTGCAAGTGATTAAAAGAGGAAAGGAATAATCATAAATCCATATTTTCAACACATTGGAAATAAAGTTCATAAGGATAGGCGGGATTTTGTGTTTGCAATAAAACAAGTGTGAAAACTAGGAGGGATCGACTGAGGATAGTACAAGTGAAGTGAGCAGAAACAACTTGGAATATGAGGGAACTTGATCCCTATATCCACCAATCATCAGTTCATCTACCGTCTGCAGCCGCTACATAATCGTCTCAACGGGTTTAAAGTGTTTCTCAATTGTGTCTGTATTATATACTTATTGATATCACCAAATGCTTTTTCATCCCTCAGTCAATATACCAAATCACCGTCTCAAGGGACATGAGTGTGATTTATGCTGGAATACAGAGACCTCTTACAAAATATTACATCTTAGTTAATACTTAGCTTTATATCTGTTTTTTATTCTTTTTATCTTCGATCTTCGAGTTCAGTTCTTATATTGGAATTTTACTTTGATTGGAAACGGAATGTGATACATTTCAGCTGAAGAGAAATGCTCTTTCGCTTTCATATTTATATAAATGAGTGAAACATGTTGATTTGGAATAATTTGTAAAACACGGACCAATCTCAATTTGAAATAAATGACAAAAACGATCTACATTTTGAGTCTTAGACGAGAAAGAAATAGAAACATCAATATAGAAGCTGACATCTGTAATTCTGATTTTAATTGTTGACAGTATCCTTACCTTATCGGAATGATCTCAGCGAAAACTCTTCGCACAATCCAATCCTTCTTTATCCTTTTTCTTCTCTTCACTGGATTTTCCTTACAATGTGGACCCGGACCTCGACCTGGCCCCAGGAGAAAATCCAGGAAAATGACACCACTGGTATATAAGCAGCACGTGCCTAATATATCCGAAAATACGTTAGGGGCGAGTGGACTGCCAGATGGGGCTATTACACGTGGTGATCCAAGGTTTAAGGATCTAGTTGAAAATCATAATACGGATATTATATTTAGGGATGAGGAAAGGGACGGTTCAGACAGACTTATGTCAGAGGTAAGAAATTGATTTTTATTATTATCATTGTATATTAATTTACCTTTGATAAATGCTTATTCGGGCCTTATCGCACATGTATGAAATATTTCTATAAAATTAGTATACAATTCTAGCTAAATGTACATTGTAGAACCGTGTTTCGCGATTCCCAACGACAGTTTTATTTGTGCCTGCTATTATAATATTGGCATTATTAGACTTCACGGTGCACAATGCATTTGAATGATAACAGTATAGCACAGTTCAGAGTTACGTAATGGAAACTTTACTGTCTCTTAAAGAGACTAAGTCTGCAACTATGAACATTTTTCGAAATTTTTTTTTATGTTTTTAAATCATTTGTAAAAGTAGAATTAAGTAATGTTTTCACAAAAAATCTGTTCACTATAGCTGAAAACTGCACGGAAAAGTGAATTATCTTATAAATCAGGTGTGTTTTTCTCTTGTTGGTAATTATTTGCGTCCCTCCAATAATTATATACAGTTAATTTTAAAATAAATGCTGTTGTTTTAATACTGATAATTTGTTAAGATTTACGAAATTGGTAAAATGTATACCTGAATTTTAGTTTTTTACTGTGTTCTTGAAAAATAGAAACATTAGTTCTAAAATTAAAAGATCAAAAGTTACAGACTATGCTGCTTTAACAGTTCTTATACTGGCAACCTATAAATGGGTACTTTGACAAGCATCGACGACCAAGACGAAATGCAACAGAACGGTGCATTTTTATCAAGGTCTGCACTGTCTGTTGAGATAAAAAAAATGTTCAAGAGACATGTAGATGTGCATCATAATTTGGGCCTCGCCGCGAGAAAACCTGTCTTCGGGGTTTCCGCCAAAGCGAGTTTCAAACCAGTCTCCTCAGCTACAGAGACTAGCTAAAAAACTGAAATTTCACTTGTAGCAAGCTTAGATATTGTACTTTACAAAACGCGAATAACAAAGGCGCTGATCAGACTGCGCGGATGCGCAGGCTGGTCTGCGCCTGTGTTGTTCGCTAACCCCCGAAGACAGGTTTTCTCGCGTTGCGGCCCATTTGGTAATTTTCTAACCTGAACCCGTTGATATGTACAAAAACTACCCATCTGACCAACCGGAAGAACCCATTCATATAAAAAGCGTTAATATGCACTTTAGTAAGGAAGGCCCAAACGTTGACGATTCTTTTTAATTGGAGTTCTTTATGTGTCGTGTTACAGAAATCTTAACCCATTTAAGCTGAATAGAATTTCCACCTCTTATCCATTGCACCAGTTCATTTTCGTTTTAAGGGTTGTTGGGTGGTATTTTTCATTTTTATTCAAGTTTTAATAGAACAATCTGTAAGCAAACAGTGGAGACCCTCATTAGACGCCGCGTTTTGCGGTGTCTGATCTGGGTCGTCACTGTTTGCCTATGGCCCACAAAAAAGACACTAGGTTTATATGGGTTAATTAGCAAGCATCAAAACCTCTCTTTGTTGGTGCAATTTCCATCCAATTTCAAACATTCAGTTTAAGATGGCTAAATTGCATAAATGCAGGGACTACATATTAGAGCGTTCAATTTATAGAGGATCTTTGTGCTCATGTTTTATTAAATATATATAACTCGTTGAGAAAAAGCGATAAAATGCTAGGCTTGCCGAGCATTTACCGCTTTTTTCGCAACGAGTTTAATAAATTCAATAATACAAGAGCACGAATAATGTTAGATTCCATTTATTATATGACATTAAGTCTAATTTCTGGCGTAAAAAGGTATAAATGTGCCATTATGTACGCAACGTTGTTATGGACGTCATTTCGTTTCTCGTAATTCTGTAGACCACTAGTGGTTTATCGATTTATTGCATGGCGATATATCACTCCCAGACGCGACGTCATATGATTAAAACGTTGCATTGTTCAGTTCATATTTTAGTTCAATTTTACCAATGAGATGCCACAGTTTTAGGTATCTCATCTGCATCGACTAGCCTGATTGTCAAAGTGTCCGCTCAAGAAAGAGGTAATTTCACGATGATGTATATAAAGGACCCTACAAGAATGCTCAAATCTTATTGAATCTGTTAAACGAGTTGAGGAAAAAAGATAAATGCAAGACTTGTCAATTCAATAATATATCGTACTACAGGAGCACGAATGTTTAAGATTATATCCATAATATGCATGATATGACACTTAAAGTATTTTGAAATCGCATTTGTTGGCGTGAAAATGCTGATATTGTGCCAATTTATTCCCGACGCTGTTACGAACGTCATTACAAAACGTTGCACTAGTGGTTATCGATTTTAATACATGACGTAATTACACTCCCAGGCGCGACGCCATGTGATAAACAGTATGAATATGTCGCTTTTCTCAGAATAACAACTTAATTGATTTATAAGAGGGGGCTAACCGAATTAAAACTTGGTGCCAATATAAAGACCAATCGTTGTCTATAAAACTGAAGAAAAATGTTAAAGGTATTATATACAGGCGTTTGAAGTAGGCCTCAATTTGATCTCGATTTGTATGTACTAGTAGATGATACATCGATAATTAGGGGTCTTTCAAACGAACCAAACATTTATTTGTCTTGATCCATATCAGAAATTAGGGCGAGGTTGGCACCATCAAGCATGCTTAAGCCATCCAGTTATTTTCTTACTGACCGTTTTAAGGCGGTGTTCCTTTTGTGGATTGTTTTTGTTATTTTTGTTTTGGTTTTGTCTCACTTTCGTATCTGTTTCTTGCAGCCTTGTGGTCAACTTCTGGGAAAGGGCTGACCTCTTGGCTCTATTGTGTGTGTTTTTGTCACTTTCGCATATGGTGTACTGGGACAGGCGTGCTTCTTGATTGTATCGATTCCTTATCTTTTCCTTCTTCCTTACTTTTAAGTTACGCATATACCATAAGTACCAAAACCTCGCGTGCTAGTCATTTTATTGATAAGCCAAACAACATACTCTGTGCTGCTCTGACGAAACGTAAGACTGTGTGCCACCAACTTTAGCATAGGCTTGAGTGTAACCCTGTTTCCTTGCTGCGACCATGTAGACATTTAATGTAATTACAGGCCCCAAGACAATATTTACATTATCAAAATATGTTTTTTTTCTCATTTCTCAACAAAAAGAATGGTAGATAGGAAGATAAAGTCAATTTATCTGGAACCATGTTATAAATTCCATCGTACCTATAAACTGAATGAATATTAGATATAATTAAAACACAGAGCTAACAAGGTCTACTTTTTGTTTTGATTATTTTGAATGTTACCTCAATTATATAAGCAGATTTTTGCAGATGATCTATAAACCACATTTACACTTAGTATCATAGAATTCTAACTGAACAAATCTAATTAGCATTCAACAAATATTACATCATAAGAAAAATCATAAAAAGGAGGGATTTCCCTTTTCATATTCGTAAACACAGAATGTGAGTACCCACTAGAAAGTCTTTTAGAGTCACTTTACATGGACACGACAGCAAATGTACACCATTGATGAAATAAATTAACGGTTTAATACATGTAAAACATCAAACTGGAACCATTCAGCCTCTAGACAAATTAATTGTTCATATTTTAATTCCATGCTTTCAAAACAATGCAAACTAATCAGCGATATATACCACCCATATCGAACATGCTTTCATAAACGTTATATTGACGCATTTTCATACTTGTAATACGTAAACGGGAAATCTTGCAAAACGAAAAGCCGTGTTCTCTAATAATTCATCTGGGTTTACAATGTTAGGTACGATGAAAAAATCTAAAGGGACAGGCATAGATCATAATTTAGAGTTTACAACGAACATTCAGAAGTTAATTACTTCGACCAAGGTACATGTATGTGCGCTCCACAGTTTACAAAGAGTTGACATTTGTGCCTATCAATATATTACTAGACTTTTCGCTTCCTGTAAAGGCGGCAACTTTAATATTCATATCTGGGCGTGGTTCGGCCATTTCATCTGCTAACGAAGGGAAATCATTTTTTATTTATATATTTTTTATTTATAATTTGGTAAAGAGTTAATAAGCTTTTTGAGCCGCGCAAACGTGCGTGCATTTCATGAAAATCCTAACCGTATACACACTGAACTCACATTTCTTAACCCTTAAAGCGCATAATCACAAAATATGTTTTTGTCGTCGACTAAACTATTTGAAGACTCATAGATAAACAGTGTGAACCCAGATCAGACTGCTCCTGTAGGAGCAGTCTGATCTGGGTCCACAATGTTTGCCTACCTGCTTATGTTAAATAGACATTTTCAGGTGCAGTTGTTTTGCTGGCGTTTTAAGGACTAAATAATATGTTTTGCGTCTTTATTGAGGTAATGGTGCTAGATGATACAGTTACTTTTGAATAAAACCACGCCTCATTTTCAGCTTTTACCTATGTCTAAGGTTGACCAGTCCTAATTACGCATTCATGAGGCGCCGCCTTTACAGAAAGCGAAAAGTGAAAGAATACATGTACACGCTTCTCTTCCAAGTAGCTACATGTACATATACAGTGTATAAACTGGCATCTGGCAGTTTCGCGACGTAGTTCTCATATGTGTTGATATACATACATGGGTATCCACTGGTAGTGTCTAGATGAGACGTTTCTAAACATTGCTATTAAATAATGCATGGTTATGATCAGAGTAATTGCTGCATATCGTAAGGTGGTGGGAGCACGTCCTGAAAACATTTTTATTCAGCAACGTATTTCACAGAGGGCCCTATGGATCTCCATCGAGAAGCAATTGAACCCGTCTTAGGAAACATGCAATAGTTTGTGATTTTCCAGGGGACTCCAGACCCCTTGCAGGGGCGGATCCAGGATTTCTGGAAAGGGGGTTCATATCTATAAAAGTTTGGGGGTTCGCCTTAAGCAGTATGCTTAAATATCCTATGAAAATGAAATAATTTGGTCTCACAAATTATTTCATTTTTATAAGATATTTAAAAACGGGAGATTGGGAGGGTTCGCTTGAACCCCCTAACCCCCTCTGGATCCGCAGTGCCCTGTCCCCATCTGGACATCTGTTGTAGCAAATATTTCATACCTACCAACGATGAGCCTGAAAGCTCCTCTCTCGCCATCGGATATCAAAGCTCTACGTGTATTGTCACCCTAATTAGTGAGATACAGTAAAACCTGTCTAAAACGACCAGTCAGAAATAGACAAAACAAAGATCTTAGTGGCAAATGGTGGCTAAATGAAGGGCGAAAGTCTTGCAGAATTCTCCCCTTGGAACATCATTCTGCAATACTTTTGACCTGCATTAAGCGACAATTGGACTTGAAAACCTATTTTGGTCTTTTTGAGAGTGGCCGTTTTAGACAGGTTTTACTGTACATGTAAACCTGAAAGATAATTTGAAGTTCAACATGAAAAAGCCAACAATCTTGCTGTGCGTCACAAGAATATTCAGATCAGCCTAGGCATGGTCACTGAGCTGTTCTCAGTCTGATCTGTCTTCGACCGGCGCACACTCAGTTTGTTGTTTTTCCATATAATGGTTATTAACATTCTAAAAAATGGAAAAAAATGGATACTTCCAAAATAAGGAGAAACCTACAAATGTTTTATAGTAATCTCGGTTGTATTGAGTCTATTTATGGAAATAAATGGAAAAGGCTAATATAACTGATGCTGCCTAGACCTGGCGTATGTAATATTCTGCTTTCAGACCAGCTGACAGGACTCAATACTCCAGATTTACACTATATTGATATACTGGAAGAGGTCCTATCAACTCAAAGAGGCATAAACCATTGTTTCGGACTCTAAACAACATGGACAAACGGATCGTTTCAAACTGGTTGGCTTCAACATGATAAATTATCTGGCTATGCCACTAAGGTGGAACGAACTACAAAATTATGATTATGGCAGACTCGGTTTTATTTAGTTTTGTGTTTCAGACTATAATTATTATATTTCTTATATCTAAATACACAATTTGTAATTATCATCACCAGCTAATACTATTGTTGCAGTGTAACAATATTATAATTACAAAATAAAATTGAATTTTTATTGCGATAATTGGAGGGTCAGTCTAGAATCTCGTATTTATTGTTAGACCATAATTTGTGGCGACCTGTTTAATACAACATGTATGACTAAACGGCATTTCAATTATGAATTAACATAAGAATTTCAACAAAGTTTCAATCTCAACAATAAAATCTGTACACCGTTTGAACCATGAATAGGTCAAGTCCTGTGAAAAGAACCATTTTTAACTATGGTATTGATACCAAAGCCACAAACATACACCTTTCTTCCTTATATTGACAAATGGAGAATTACCATTTAGTTGTATATTTTATTTAAGCAGAACGGGGTAGGGGTTATCAGTGATGCTAAGTCGAGGGCTATGAAAAGATGTGGGTACATAACAATCGGTAATTAATGCAAAACTAGCCCTTTCTATTTTTCCCCAAAGTATAATTACTAGGTTTATGCGGTAGATTCGTATCTAAAAGATTTTAAGATAATTTAACGTCTGAAATGAATTAACAAGCAGAAAATCGCGGATGAATGGGTCAAAACCTTGTAGAAATCATAGTGGTATGCCACTACAATACCGTTTTGTATGGAACGTAGCAGTTGCTTGAACACAGTATAATACCAAGTGCCCATCATCATGATTATTAAACTTACTTCACGCAATTTGAAAACGTTTTACACATCGATTAATGAGCCAGCGCACGAGATTTTGGTTCCGTTGCGCAGTCTCGCCAGAGCCTACACGGCTCCTTTACTTACATGTACAGTTTGGCGGTAGATTATGTAGATGAAGACTCGAAACAAATATTTGACACCAAGATTGACCAGATAGCTGATAATGCATGCTTAAACCATGTATTTACGCATGCGCGATGACTACCATACATATAGATGAGAGGGTTGGGGCCTGATGTCGTGTCTTTGTTTATGCCCACCAGGGTTTAACTTTTGGATTTTATAGCTGTATGTACTGTTGAGTCCTTATATTTGTTGTATCTCCTTTTAATATATTGATTTGTATGTAGTAGGGGATAATGCATCATTAAGTTAGAGATCTTTCATGCGAACCAAACATCTATGTGTCTTGATCCACATCAGAATTAGGGATGGGGTTGGTATCGTTTAACACGTTTAAGCCCCCCCCCGTAATTATTTTTACTGACCGAGCCAAGGCGGTGCTCCTTTTGTGGAGATTTTATTTTGTTATTTACGTTTCACGTTTATCTTGCCTATTCTTTGTAGCCTTGTGATCACCTGCTGGGAAAAGGCTGACCTCTTGGCTCTCCTGTGTGTGATGTTTTCTTGTATTTTTGTCACTTTCCCATATGGTGTCTCGGGTCAGGTGTGGTACTTGATTGTATCGATTTCCTGATCTTTGCCTTCTTCTTTACTATGCCTAATTATAAGTCCAATCACATTTAATGGCGTTATTTACTTATTTAACTACACAGTGAGTCAGACCTCATGTGCGGATCCAGAAAATTCCGTCGGGGTTGGGGGTCCTGAAAACATCTATAATCATTAACATAATTCACAGAGGACTGTACGAGTCGGACCCCTTCTGACAAAACTTTTTGGATCCGCACATGATATACACCAAGAGATCAGAGGTTATAATTAACACATAAAGTTCTACAACAGTCCCTGAATATTGTTTATACCATTGCAAACAGTGAGGACCCAGATAATAGTAAGTAAGTATGACCAGGAAATGACACAATCACAACATACTACAGACCAACCCTCGGCACCGTGAGGAAGAGGCAAAGAACTGTAACAGAAACATTACATTCAGAATACCACAAAAATAAAGCAATCAAGTGATCCAATTGACGACTTGTGGGCAACACCTGAATATTCTTATTATTTTTTTCTGTTATTCTTTATCACTTTAAGATGTTCCAAGGTGGTGCTTCTTTTGTGGATCATTTTTGTTATTTATGCTTCGTGTTTGTCATGTTTGTTTGTCTGTTCATTATAGCCTTGTGGTCATCTGATGGGAAAGATCTGACCTCTTTGCTCTCGTGTATGTTTTGTTTTATTGTGTTTTTGTCACTTTCCCATGTGGTTTCCTGGGTCAGGTGTGGTGCTTGATTGTGTTGATTCCTGGTCTTTGCCTTCTTTCTTACTTTTACTATATTTTTAAACTCATCTACTCTAACAATTATATTTTTCTCTCATTAGTACAATGCATGTATGTCCATTATTTCCATTTCCTAAATCCCTACTCAAATCCCATTTTTTGTATGCATGGTTAAAGTATGCCAATTGCTATTAACTGGTTAATGTATTACAACTAGTACATACGAATACTTCTCTTTTGAGGACATTAACTATGCGAGGAACAGTTTAACTGTATGTTAAGAGCACATTCCTTTGTTACATCACAGTTAGGTTAATTTGATCCGGTTGTTTCATTGTGATGAAACATGCATAAGTTAGGAAGCATCGCATCGTTAGAAATATAAAGAATAAACACAATTTTAAAAAGCATACGTTTATGTATATGTAATTTACAATACCAACATATTAATGAGTAATCAATTATTTTAACGAAAAAGTAAAAACAACAAATAAGAATTAAAAAATGTAGTATTTTTAAAAAAAAAGAAAATTCAGAGCTCCTCAACAGCCCCCACCCACAACCATCTAGACCCCCATGAATGACATTGACCTTGCCATCATATAGAGGATCTTACATGAGTGCTCATGTTTTATTGAATTTATTAAACGAGTTGGGGAAAAGAGATAAAATGCGAGGCTTGCCGAGCATTTTATCTCTTTTTCGCAACGAGTTTAATAAATTCAATAATACAAGAGCACGAATGTTAGATTCTATTTATCATATGACATTAAGATTACTTTGAAATATCATTTCTGGCGTTAAAAACGTTATAATTGCGTCATTATGTACGCAACGTTGTTATGGGCGTAATAACGTTTCCCGTAAATCGATAAACCACTAGTGGTTTACAGATTTTATTGCATGGCGTTATTTCACTCCCAGACGCAACGTCATGTGATAAAATCAAATAGAGGTAGCAGAATACGTATCGGACCTGCTTTATCAGAGATTTTAATCACCAACTTCTGCCTGTCCTACGTTCCCTGATGGAGGCTTTTGGCTGTTTTACTTATTATATTCGTTCTTGTCTGTGTGGTGTTTGGATTACACTTTGCTCTTGCTTCTCGTCCTGTTATTGTCGTGGACTGGTTTTGATCTGAAATTATAACATTTCCTAGTCATGGCCACTTAGTTTTGTTCAGTTTCACTTAGCAGTCATTTCGCAGGAACTTCTGCAGACACAATTAAGGTATGGGTATGGGTTAAACACCTGGCACTAAAACAATATTGTAACTACATTGTCCTAAAACTGTCATCTTGCTCTGTTTAAATCAATGCAGCATGAATAAAATGCTAAAGCCAAATCCCATACGAAGGCAAAACGAATGAATTGTGGATGATAATTAAATTTTCGAGTGTCTTTCACTTATTTACAATTCACGGCTTCATCTTATACTGCACATTAGACTTGAAATGAAGGAGTTGTAAGTGGTGCATTGTTGCTGTGTCAGTACTGTGGATTTACATGAACCGTACCATTCTTAAATGTGCTTATGCAGCACAGTATGTCAGTAAATACCAAATCCGCCATGTACAACCATGCATTCTAAACTAAGGCTTTCATTCAAGCACCTACACTTTAGCATTACTTTATTTGCCATGTAGTTAGATATGCATGCACTACTAGTATTCAGAGCTCTGACGATGTCCTTGGCACAATCAATAGTGTAAGTATTTGGACTTTTTATATCGATGGGCTCAAACATTCACTTTATCAAATTTCCTGTTCTGCAGGTGCAAAAAAGTTTGGCCTAGATTAGTTTGTGTCCTAGAAAACAAATGCACAGTAGTTTCGTCCATCTTGCGAGAGACCCATGCCAGCTAAACAATGTGACAGCAGAATCAGGGGCGAAGATTAGGCATGTAAAATATATTCAAGCCCCCCCCCCACACACACACACACAAACACACCCTTGGTGGCAGTGAATGAGGGTGCTGTCTGCTCTATGGTAGTGGTTCTGTTGTTTTGCAGCCCTGTGGTCACCTGCTGGGAAAGGACTGACCTTTTGGCTCACTTGTATGCGATGTTTTATTGTGTTTTTGTCACTTGCCCATGTGATTTCCTGGGTCAGGTGTGGTGCTTGATTGTATCGACTCCTAATCTTTGCCTTCTTTCTTACTTTCATTGTTCGTTGTTGGTTCCATTGTGTGTGCGCGTTGTGTGTTTTGTCCTGGTTTTGAGATATGATTATTCGTGTACTTTCTAGCATTGGCTCATTCCATAAAAGCGATGGTATGGGTATGATTTATGTACGTAACAAAAACTGTACCGCTTCTGAACAGTTTCATCAGGATCCAAACTGTGAGGTTAAAATGAAAATGTTGATTATGCAAAATATTGCCAGAGACGACATTTTCATGTGAGTTTAAGCTGACAGTAAAGAGATGTTGGTCATTTTCTTATGATGTGCATTTTAGCGTCCTTTCTTGTTTTGTAATCCTCTTGCAGGTGAAGAGAGAGCTGGTTGCTTTACTGGTGTGTTTCGCAGTTTGTCTATGTTCTTAATCTTCTTCCTCATGGTGTCGTGTCAATCGGTACTGCATCGGCTAATTCCGTAAAATTCCGTGGAATCAGACCTTGGATGTATATTGAGCATCTACTTTGATAACATGACGCTGACGTTACATATCGTGACGTTAACTTCACAAAAACCATGTCAACACAATAGCAAGTGTGATTGCAGCAAACCAAACGATAATAAATGAATTTTATGTTTTTTTTCATATCAAAACTACATAAACATCATTTGTTCTGCTGATTAAACTTTTCGGGTAATCAGAAAAATGGAATATTAATAGGGCTGAACCCACATGCTACAGAACTAATTTTCCTTACGCCAGTTCCGGCTAACAAAATGGCGTTTTTTTTGTACATAGTACGTTTATGCCTAATGTGTCTTAAGTACACCAGAGACTTGATTCAAATCTCGAATTGTGCCTGACTTTCCAGATTGGGTGTCGTGGCTTTGTCGATGATCTATGATTGTTGTTGACAATTTCTGGTCAGACTAACTTGCTTTTTGAACTTGCGAATATCGATGCCATCTTGGAATAATGCAATAAAATGGACCCCGTTCCAAGAAAACCTGATTTGGGTTCATGAAAACAACAAAGGCGCAGACCAGCATGCACATCCACTCAGTCTGATCAGTGACTTTGATATTCACTATCTGAAAAGCAGTAACACTAACCTTGCTACAGGCAAATACTTCAATATTCTAGCTAGTCTTTATAGCTCTGCAAGCTGGTTTGAACCTTACTTGATCGCAATTCCTGAAGACAGTTTTTTCACGTTGTGGCCAAGATTTAGCTTATATAAAACAAATATGCAGACGTATTACATCTTGAAACGTTATTTATGCACATAACGCAGTGTTTGATTGTTTGACTAGTACACATCATAATTTACCCGATGATGTAGTGGATGGCAATGATGGCAATAAAAAAATCCCACAAAAATATAAATAGGCTATAGTTCAAACGAAATCCTCAGATGAACCTGCATATAAGAGTTTAGTACTTATCGCATTTACAAGCAGCGAAGGCTCAGACGAGCTTGCGCTAAAGCGCAAGGCTCGTCAGAGCCTTTGCTGCTCGCATACACAAAGTATATGGATATATATTTAGACTCAGATCAAAATTTAGACCTCAAGCACCTTTGGACGCATTGGCGTTTGCAGCAGGTCATTTCGCATTAGCAATAAATATCAAATTCCATGTGCTGGTCCAAATTAATTTACATGTTGTACCTTATTCTTTTTATCACGGTATATGCCAAGGAGCAACAAGTAAGTGAACATGATCAGGAAGTGTCATAATCATAGACTGTAACCTGGGACAGCATGGTTACACCATCAACTCTGTAAAAAGGGTCTATCAAAAAAGAACATTCACAATGTGGAAACAGAAGGCTAGATTTTAATTAGACTGTTCATGTCATTATGCAAAGTAAGATGATAAACTAAGGCCAAATAAAAAATACGTGTGTCTCAGGTAACAGGTCTGAAATTTTTAGGTAGGGTAGGCACACATATTTTTTTTATTAATTTTTCTTCTGGCAAAAATATAATTTTATGCATTTTGAAAGGTATTTCGCCTTTCAAAATGCATAAAATTATATATTTTGCCAGGAAACCTGAAAAATTATAGATTTAACCAGTAAAAATTAAGGTAGGGTCCGGTTACCGGTTACAGGTATTTTTTTTTTATTTGGCCCAACTCCACTTTCGTCAGCGAATTATTTGTTGAACTTGAATGGAAATAAGCATCACATTATGATTAGGCTTTAATTGAATATGGCTAGGAAATGCAACATTCTATTATCACACACTAAATTATGGCACCGAAAGGCTACACATTTGGACCAAGACAGTAGGTACGAGGGCCATCCAATAAAGAATGAGACTTTCTTCATAGTATAAAAACCTGTGTATGCATTTAGTTAAAATTCACCATAATGATAGTATTACATCTTAGCAATTCAGGAATATAAACAATATGTTTGTGATTGATTAGTTGCCATAGTAACGGGATGTTATGTGGAAGGACTTGAATACCCATGGCCACGTTTACATCATTTTTTGAATACCCACGGTTATTGAAAGTCTTTTATTTTCACTCATAGATAGAATATAACCTCTTGATATAATTTCTTCTACTTAACAATATTAGTGTTACATTAAATGCTATAAAAGATGAACCAAATATGCATATCCTTTATTTTGGTTGCCTAGCAACCGATTTACTTGACGTTTTATAAACACACTACTTTGTGTTGCTATGGTAACTATGTAGGTGAAGGGTATCCCTCAAATTGTTTCGTTATCTGCAGCTTATTGTTATTAAGTATACATGAACAGAACTTTGTTTTCTTTAATTGCCTTCGACTATTTGATATTAACTTTTAAAGTCAAGAGGTCAGGGAAAATACCAGATATTTTTTTAAAAACTTGATTTTTTAAGCTTTGTTTCCATGGTAACGGCTCAAGAATCTGAAACATTACTTTCCCCTATTGGCTATAGACAGATTGCATGAGCATATATAAGTACTAGTAGAAAAATAAACTATGCATCTTAATCTGTTGCTATGGTAACCACATATAGTGAGCCTTCCACGCATGTTTGCCCGGTCTTCTAATGTTGCCTAGCAACAAAAGTTGGAACTATGTAAAACGTCGAATATGGTACATGTGAGTAGCCAAAAAGACGAGCTAGCTTTGAAAAGAATTTCATAAGCCTAGCATGTAAATTCACTGCGCTATAGAAAAAATCTCATTCTTTATTGGATGACCCTCGTAGGTCTAGATAATCAAAATTGAGTGTAAAATTGTGATATAATTACTTCAATGGCACTAAATGAACATAATAGTGGAACAAATATTTAGTTGGCTACTTATTAGAAGGACGTTTTTATTTCATTTACATTTCTTTTTGAGTTAACAACGATACTTCTAAGATGCCATAGAGATGGAAAGATATAAACTTCAACTGTCTTGAAAACAGAAAACTTAATCCGTTCGCCTATCAAAATACCAAACAAAAATATACTTTTGATAGTTATTTCGTACTTTTAAACATAAGGCAATGTCCGGCTGTCTGTTATTCTGTACTTTTGTGACATGGTTTCAAAGTCTGGACACATCGATCGGATTTGGGACAGCGTTCGTAAAAACAGTATGATGTTGTAATATACAGTTCGAAGTGCTAGGGACCAGAAATCTTACCTCGATCTTCCCGCGAGTAAGTCATTTATTATGATATACGCCAATCTCTCTTCCCTCTCTTTCTTTAAATAAAAGGAAAATAAAAAAACTTCTCAGTACTTCATATCTAAACATATGGTCTGGGTTCTTAAACTTATACTGTGACGTTTCTCTAAAGCACCCAAAACATATGTTTGATAGGTAATTATTGAAATAGTTCATACTCATAAATACGCCATAATCTCTGATCCCAATGTTCTGGATAGTGTGTTTGCCAGTGTACCCATATAAGAGTTAGATATATCAGTGTACAAACAGTTAAGCCAAAACATATCTGAATTATGGAACGTTTGACCTAAAAAAATGAGGCGCCACAAAACGCAGACAAACGAAGATGTAAATACAGTGTAGGACGCAAGGATTTTTCTCCTGAGTAACTAAGAACAGTATATACTTTTTGAATGTCATAAATTATTGTTTCCTTGCCTACCCATTGTACTCTATCTAAAGTGCACGTTGGAGTCACGATTGTACGGATAAATTTCTGCGATGCATTGCCAATCAAATTGCACATTTGTGTCTTTGCAAAACATTATTGAAAGAGCGATCTAAATACAGCATGGAGCCTGTTAGACCAGCAATTGTCTGTTATTTAAGCATTTAACTATATCAACGTTCCGATTGTCAGTTGCAATGGTGGCGTACTGAGACTGTTATTGAATAAGTGTCACAACGAGGCTGCAAGTGTCATAAACATGCGACTATTTGCACAAAATCTCGTAGTCATGTCTCAGGTCACAATGCCTGCATGATAAATGAGTCATGCCATAAAATACAACTTTCGGAGCTCCGTTCAAGATTTACAGTCACTGAAATGAGCAAAATCGTAGTAATTGTACAAAATATGAAACCTGTGCAACATTGCATAGGTTTCATATTTTGTACAGTTACTGCGATTTTAACATCAAAATAAAATTATCACGTGCATTTCAAAATTTTTATTTTCAACCCTTTCTATTCTGATGGCTTATCACATACATATTATAATATTACAATAAGTATGGAATTGTTTATACAAGTGTATCTTTAAGTATCAGAGCTACATGTAATTCACATGTGTTATATAAATATACTTGTACAAGCGACAATAGCTCAGGCTGCACAGTCTCGGTTGAACAATGCAATCAGTGCCATATTCAACATCAATGGTTCACGTACTTAAATAATGCCATTAAAGATGTCAGAACGTCTGCATATATTTCTGAAGGCAAACATAAAGTAAATACAAATAGACTATTGAAATTAACACTCGCACTATACTTTGATGCACTGAAAAGTTTGATTTCCCCAAAAGGACAATATTTCTACTACAGTCAGAGACTAATCGTTATTCCACAACGTCAGGGATTTTATAGTCTTCAATACATTTACACGTTTATCAGAAAATTTACTTTGCTTCTTTTGGCCAACGTATTATTGTGCTTTTTGTATCATTAGAAAATAATATGGATAAGGCATTATAATATTTGTTTTTCATTAAATTTGATCCATGCAATATATAGCTACAGAGCTTTAAATATTTTGGTTTAAACAGTATTTTATTTGATCAATCACTATTACTTATTTGATCGAAGCAGTATATAGCTACAGAGCTTTAAATATTTTGGTTTAAACAGTATTTTATTTGACCAATCACTATTGCTTATTTGATTCATGCAATATATAGCTTCAGAGCTTTAAATAGTTTGGTTTAAACTGTTTGTTATTTTATCCATCACTGATTGATCAAATAAAATACTGTTATATAAGTAATAGTGATCGATCAAATAAAATACTGTTTAAACGAACAAAATAAAGCTTTGTAGCTATATATCAATCACTATTACTTATGTAATAGTGATTGATCAAATAAGATACGGTTTAAACCAAACTATTTAAAGCTCTGTAGCTATATATTGCATAGATCAAATTTAATGAAAAATAAAAAGTATGCTTTATCTATTTTACTGTCTAATGATACGAAAAAAAATATTTTAGCAAGAATTTCTGGACAATTTTTGCTTTGTCGCCATTGACGTCAATGGTAAAAGTTTAAACTATTGGGTATGAAAATTGCAAAGTCAAAACTTTATCTAAGTTGCATACTTAGTGAGGGTTAAATATAATTGGAAGCTTGTTATTGAATGCATTGGTAAAATAAATCTGGATATCGACTGCACACTCGCATTGAAGGACCAAACTAATTCAACCTTACAACAAAGGTTATAATGGGAACCGAAAACCGACAAAAATGGAACAAATGTTTACTAAGCCTAAGCAACTCAAACAAATCAACAACAACTGTGTTCTTAGATAAACCAGATGAACAGTGCTTTTTGGAGTTTACAGGATTTACACGGACACATCCCGCAGTGAATTTGGCTTAGATTCATCAGTTTGACCGAATCATTGATCGAAGAAGCATCTGTGATATTTTACACACAGACGATCATAAACGATTACTGTATTGTTGTAGTAAAACCAAGGTTATAAAAGAAAATTGCTTTCTATATTACTTGTCATCGTCTCCAGCTTTATTGGTAGAAAATAGCCGTTACAGTCTATGCGGAAACTTATCAATTCGCTAGTAGCAAGTTAGCAAATAACTTGCTTTCAATAGTAAAAAGTAAGTGAGTATGATCAGGAAATACCACGATCACACACTACAGTCCAACCCACGGCATCGTGAGGAAGAACCACAGAACGCTATATGTAACAGCCACAAGACATCAGGAAGAACAGATCTCCACAAACAATGTGGGGAACATAAAACAATGAATCAACAACAACAGAACCACCGCCTTAAGTTTGATTATATTAGCCAGTACATTATACTAATACTGATGTTAACCGAAAAAAAATCATCAATTGTTTTGTTATATGACACTGTCTCTCGTTTCCTAAATTTCTAGATCAAGTCTTTTCATATCTATAGCTTCACTCAAGCCAGAGGCGAGTTCAACAATGTGAGCGCTCTCTCGCTCTTTGATGTCAGGCTTTATATATAACAAATAAAGATAGGTACCAGAACAACACTCTGATCTTACTAGCGCACTTAAAAAGATTATTTAACAATTTCTTATCAAGTTTCTGAAACTCTTATGAGACGTACAAAAGAATTGCATTTTTTAATTATTGTTCTCATAAAAAAACATATTCTGAATTCAAAACATTGACCTATAAAATATATATACATAGGATACCATGCTATCTCTTGGGTCAGTTTTTCGAATATCTATTTTGAGCCGTCAGGCAGAAGTGAAAAAACTTAATGTTAACCTGTCCAAGGCTAAATTTAGCTCGATCTATTTTTAGCTGTCTGTCAGCACTGGCAAATCCTGATGTATCTGTCCTGGGCTAAATTTATCTCATCACTGGTAAACATTAAGATCTGTCACATCCTGTGAAAGCTAGTTTCGGCCAATCAGTGGAGGTCTTTTATAGGAGTCATATAACAAGAAATTTAGGTACATGTGCACATTGGATTTGTGCAAAAGCCTCCAATTGTACATGTAGATTATGCTGACGTACATAGGTATCCATTATGCAATATGTTGCATTTAATCTGGGTCTTCACAGTTTGCAAAAGAAATCGTTTAGGGGTTTCTCGAATACAAAGTGTTAACAATCATCTTGCTCAAGAAGAGTGAGCTGGTTGCTTTACTTTATTGCATTGGGGCTGTCTGTGTTCTATGTTTCTTCCTCACGGTGCCATGGTTGGTGTTTGGCCTTTGATCTTTGATTGTGGCATTTCCTGGTCATACTTCATTTGCTTTTACATGTAGTTATGATACATTTAACCTTAAAATCAAATGTGTGACGCATTGACTTCAAATTTCTGCAAGCAACCAATCCAGCGCTTGACAAAAGGCTAGTTCTTTGTTTTGTTTGTTTTGTTGCTTTACGTCCCAAGTCAACAGCTATGGCCATTGCGGGACGGTCAGTTCACCTAACCACACTTTTTCCTTGGCAGGCTTAAACAAGCGGTTAACCAGTAATTTGTGCACATACTTATGCTTGTAACTGACAACAACCCTTCTTGAATGAATCAGTGGAAGGGAGGAGAATGACCGTAGAAATCATTTCGTAGAAATCATTTCATGATCAATCTCCTTGAAAGTATGGGACCGGACCGGGATCGAACTCGCGACCCCTGGATCTGCAGTCAGACACGCATCGGTAGCCAGACACGTTACCGACTGCGCTACGCGGCCCGGCAAAAAAAGGCTAGTTCTAACGTGTTCTAAATGTTTATCCTCATAATTCGAAATAGAGTTTTGATTAGCAACTGTGATTTGCTAAAAATATGATCAACTTTTTAGAAGTTAAAACTTGACACGAAACATCTGTCAAAACAAGCCATATTTTTACTCACTATAATTAGATATGTCGTGCATACAGGAGCAGAAATAAATCATATCTCAAACAAAGCATAAGTTTATTACAAACTCTCAAACAAGTATAGGGTATGTAAATAATTATGACAAAAATCGCTATCTATAAAAATTTTGGAAAGCAGCTGTAGAAGGCACAGCAACGCATAAGAATGGCGCTATAACACAAAAAGGCCAAAGTAACGCATTTCCAAAGGCATAATAACACCTTTCAAAAAGGCATATAATCGCGAAAAAAAATGCGTAATAGCGCCTTTTGAAATGCATACTAAAGCAAGAAAATGGTGTAATTGCGACTTTCAACTCGCATACTAACGCGAATAAAGACGTTACTACGCCTTTCAAAAACCGTTATAATGTACTCCAAGAGGCATTTTAATGGAAAAAGAGCGTTTTAACGCCTTCTTTAGCGTTACTACGGATTTGGATTCGCGTAACTAGTACGCTTTTTGGCCTTTCTATGTCTGTTTGGCATTGTGACGTATTTGCTATGCGTTTCTGTCCCTTCTTTGGCGTTACTAAGCATTTTCATATTTTATACCATGAACCTATTAGGCAACCTTTGCAATAATAAACTCATGACGGGACTGTTTGCATTGTAAGCGTATCAACTAAACTTTCTCAAGTCGAATAACCCTATGTAACAAACAGCAATACATATAAAACAATTTCACGATTGAAATGCAGTCGAATATCTTTTTAAGATGTTTCTTGTTAATGATAAGATGTGACACAATGGACCATCCTAACTTCATTGAATGTAGCGTTGTGGAAAATTCCATTGGTCTAAAAAAGGTGAAAATTCTCTAGCAGTAGTCCTTGGAAGTACAATAACTCTTCTGGACCCTATAACTTACTGTTCACTGTCGCCTAGTAGTAATCGCATATATCGAGCTGTAATTGCAAACCTTACAGACACCATCGATGTATCAACAAACTGGTGTCAGTTTGATTTGTACACCACGACATTGGCGCACTGTTAAGTCTACAAACAAATGCTTTGAGATTAGGTTTGGAACTTGCGCTAAGCTAATCAAAAAATATGAACAACACATTTCCTAATGCTTGGATAAGTAGACAGCTCGTGTGATATTATGGAGCTTGATTTTCTTCAGTGTTGTCTGCTGATAGCTTTTGCAAACAGTTTGGAACCAGATCAGGCCCAACAAAACAATGGGTCTGGTCAGGATCCCAAGTGTTTGACACGAAGAGGATATTCCTGAAAGAATTTTTCGAAAAAGTTGATTTTGAAAAAAATCCGCAGATCACAAAAAAGCATGAAAATAACCCAGTAGGCAGACCTAAAGTCGCTGCTCTTCACACCCAAATATCCATTATATAGTCACCAGTAGGCAAATAGTTAAAGTCGGTGCTCTGTTGAACCGCAAATTTCACACTTCGTAAATTTCACACTGTGAAGAATCGGTACCAATTCCTCACATCACGTGAAAAATTGGTACCAATGCGTCACATATTTCGTACCAATATCTCACACTTTGTGAAAAAATATGTACGAAAAGCATACATTCGTATTCCTCACATTGATAAAATAACCCTTTAACCAGCTGCATTTTTCATTCGATTTCAATTCTGCACAGTTTTGTCACAGACACATGTGATGATTAAGTACCAGTTCTTCATATGTGTGATAATTCGGTTCCAATTAACAGCAAGTGTAAGGTTTTGGTACCAGTTCTTCGCACGTGTGTTTTTATACCAATTTTTCACAACCACTTTTTCTCAGATGTGAGGATTTGGCACCGATTCTTCGCACGTGTGAGGATTTTGTGTCGATTCTTCATCTTTGTGAAAATTTGATACCATTTCTTCACATCGTACTAGTTCTTCACACGTTAAGCACTATAAAAATGTGAAATTTGAGCATAAGTTTTACACCCCAAAAATGATCGAAAGTGACCGTACGTATTTCACATTTGCCAAAAGTGACGTATTGGTACCAAATTCTTCACATGATGTGATATTTACGCAGAGATGAATTTGCGGTTCAACAGTGCTCCTTTTATGATAAAAATCAATCGGCGCACCGGAGTTTTAGCTTTAAACACAAGCTTGATATTTGTTGAAAATGCACAGGCACATCCTGTTATTCGTTTCCCAAGCATCCGATAACAGCTGTTTTCTTATAGGACGATTGCTATGGGTCTAGACATTCTTGTAATATGTACTTTGTTTTTCTCTTACATTGATCTAATAAGGCAAATAGACTGTCACGTCAAGCCGCATAGTTCATTATTGCGCTGAAATAAAACCAAACTCTGGCTTAGGTTTGGTTAGAGCCATTAGCGCTTCTCGTTTTTTAACACATACCCGTTGCCTTAGACGAGTCAAACTGAAGATACATGTTCTTTGGAACCCACTCTACAACCAGGTAACCACCAATTAAGCATTTTATTCCAATGAAACATCTAAAGATTAGCTGTCAATAATATAATATTGGCTATCTATTACTGTTATCCAAGTGCACGCTAAACTACACAAAACTTGTTTATTTTTACATGCTCATTACACTGAAAACTGAAAAAGTAGTTGAGAAGTTTATGAAATGAGGCAATTTCAATGTGTACCAACAACATATGTTACTGAAATTACGAAAACCTATTTTGAAATACATTTATCAAAAAGCATGTACATTAGCTTTGCCTCTTTAAAACATCTCAATCTGCCAATCAGTATTTATAATATCTTTACATGACAGCTATATCACCAAATTTGATTGCATGACCATGCTTTTTAGATTTGTATAACAAGCAGTCCTCTCTCTCTCTCTCTCTCTCTCTCTCTCTCTCTCTCTCTCTCTCTCTCTCTCAAAGAACTATAAGGGGAAAGAGGCGCAGACATATTGATTTTGATATAATACCTGTGGTTTTTCACTGTCTTGTCCCCTGAGAATGTTTGTTTCAGGCATACTGCTCATGCGCGGATCCAGATAGGGGGACAGGGGGTCCGGACCCCCCCCCCCTGAAAAATCACAAAAATATAGGATTTCTTAGCAACACTGGTCCGGATCCCCTGAAAAATCACAAAGCTACCAAGCCAGCAGTCAATGTTGGGCCATCATTGGCACGCCAGCGAAACGCCATTTAAATGGCAAATGGCGTTTCGCTGGCTGGCCGATGACGGCCCACTTTTAGTGGTATTTGGATCCCCTGGATCCCCTCATCAACATATAGCACATTGTCAAAGTTGGACCCCCTCTGAAAAAACTTTCTGGGTCCGCGCATGCTGCTTGTGTCAGTGCTGGGTGCGTTAGAGTTATTGCAGGCTTGCTCATGACAGACTAAATAAGACCATGTCTGCTGTTTGCCGATGTTAGGAGGTCCATATTTTAGAAGAATCCGTTTTACGAACTCATCTTCATCGATTGCAAAAATGTATAACAGAATAGAACCCTTTAGTGAAAGAGAAACGGTACCACAAAACGTTAGATTGGTTTTAACCCTTTCTTTCATGAATATGCATGCTAGGTCCTACCCACTATGAACAGTTATATAAATAAACTTTCATGTTGGTACATTACTTCTCATGCCCACTATTGTAGGATCCGATATATAATTATTCCATAAGCAAACAGAATAGGCACTGATAAGGCAGCTCTTACACAGAGTAGACCATGATCATGCAGCTCTTACATACAGTAGACCCTGATCAGACAGCTCTCATAAGAGCTGCCTCATCTGGATCTGATCTGTTTTCAAAATCGTTGAAAGGCGTCTCAATGAGGTAAATCGTTAAGTATAGTGTCAATAACTTGACTTTATGCTTACTGTAAAGGCGGCACCTCATGAATGCGAAATCAGGGCTGGTCAACCTTAGGCATAGGTAAAAGCTGAAAATGAGGCGTGGTTTTATTCAAAAGTGGCTGTTTCATCTTGCGCAATTACCTCAGTATAGACGCAAAACACATTATTTAGTCCTTAAAATGCCAGCAAAATAACTGCATCTGAAAATGTCTATTTAACATAAGCAGGGAGGCAAACATTGTGGACCCAGATCAGACTGCTCCTACAGGAGCAGTCTGTTCTGGGTCCGCACTGGTTATCTATGAGGCTTCAAATATTTTAGTGGGCGTCAAAAACATACATTTAGTGATTATGCGCATTAAGGGTTAATAAATGAGATTTCAGTGTGTATACGGTTAGGATTTTCATGAAATGCACACACGTTTACGCGGCTCAAAAAGCTTATTAATTCTTTATAAAGTTA
The DNA here is from genome assembly GCA_964019695.1 of Loripinus fragilis. Taxonomy (NCBI): domain Eukaryota; kingdom Metazoa; phylum Mollusca; class Bivalvia; order Lucinida; family Lucinidae; genus Loripinus; species Loripinus fragilis. The sequence continues at coordinate 54,584,475 of OZ026526.1, read as the reverse complement.
TAAATAAAACCTGATTTCCCTTCCTTAGCAGATGAAATAGCCGAACCATACCCAGATATGGATATTAAAGTTGCCGCCTTTACAGTAAGCGAAAAGTCAAGTAATACAAATTGCAACATGTTTTTCAAGAGTTATTTCAATGAATATTTACAACACATGTTTAGTTTGGGTTTAAAGAAGCTTGCACAATTACCCTGCCATCAGTTCCTGATATCATTCAAAAATGAGTACATGTATTCTTTGATTTTTCGCTTACTGTAAAGGCGGCGCCTCATGAATGCGTTACTAGGACTGGCCAACCTTAGACACAGGTAAAACCTGAAAATGAGGTGTGGTTTTATTCAAAAGTAGCGGTATACCTCAATATAGACGCAAAACACAGTATTAAGTCCTTAAAACGCCAGCAAAATAACTGCATCTGAAAATGTCTATTTAACATAAGCATAGAGGCAAACATTGTGGACCCAGATCGGACTGCTCCTAGAGGAGCAGTCTGATCTGGCTCCACACTGTTTGTCTACGATACTTCACGACAAAAACATACATTTTGTGATTATGCGCTTTAAGGGTTAATAAATGTGAGTTCAGTGTGTATACGGTTAGGATATTCATGAAATGCACGCACGTTTGCGCGGCCCAAACAACTTATCAATTCTTCACCAAATTATAAATAGAGCCTGATTTAGCAGATGAAATAGTCCAACCACGCCCAGATATGAATATTAAAGTTGCCGCCTTTACAATAAGCGAAAAGTAAAGTAATACAAATTGCAACATGTTTTTCAAGAGTTATTTCAATGAATATTTACAACACATGATTAGTTTGGATTTAAAGAAGCTTGCACTATTACCCTGCCATCAGTTCCTGATATTGTCGCGGAAATACCGCGATTCGAATTCAAATGTGTGTTTTGGTGCTCAAAACAATTGTCTCATTGAGACGGTTCTTTTGAGTACCCCAAATTTATTATATAAGCTTTACCTTGTACTTACATCTATCTATCTTCTATCTTCCTGTACATTGTGTGTTTTAATTCTGTTTTCTTTGCATAATTTCTCTCATTTACTACACATTTGAATATTATAGGGAACATTAGGTTCAATTCATACCGGACGTAACGTCATCGCGACGTTACGCCGTTGTTAGGGACAATTGACGTCGAACTGAATCTGAGAACAGGAGAAGTTCAATCTCTAAAACAATTTTGACGTCGAGTTAAATCAGAGAACAGAAGTTCGATCTGCATTCAGCCTACAATCAGCGAAAAGTCAGCTAAGTCTTCATTTGTATAGAATAACGGATATTGTATTTATTTTTCTGTTAATCGTACGACTTGAACAATATTATTTAAAGTGTTTCTTATTGCTTTAAATAAATAGTAAATTAATGTGAAAAACTGAATTGTTTTATGTGATTCACCACATAAATCATTCAAAAATGAGTACATGTATACATTTTTTGCAATGCATGCCTGGATGGTAACTGGATTAGACTGTAAATAGTCTCTCCTTGAACGCATAAAATTGTGTTATGCTGTTTCAATGCATTCATGTATAATGCAACATTGCTGCTGTAACGATTCGTGTACAAATGATTTTTTCCATCTGGTTTAATATAATAGGTCTGGGATAGTGCATTGCACTGTATGTATCAAGGGGCCACAGTTTAGAATTTCCAACTTAATCTGTACTTCATTCATTGAAAATTGTTTTTTTTATCTAAGCAAGAAATGTAGACCAAGCTGAAATATCGCATCTTAAGTCAATTTATCAGAGTCTTTGCTGTTTGCCAAAGTACCATTTTAGGGGTAAATTTTAGGTATATAAAGAGTTGATAGAATCAATCCGGATAGGCGGCAATCGAAAATGCTCCTAACAATCGACGAACGCGGATCAAAAATCGTTAGAAACAGAGTTTTCGATTGCCATTTGTTGCCCGACCGGAGACAAATGGCAATCGTAAACACTGTTTCTAGTGATTGGTTACCCGCGTTCGTCGATTGAGGAGCGTTTTTCGATTGCCGCCTATCTGGTGTGAGAATACGGGTAGATACTAAGCTGTCACTTGTTGACTGTAATTATCCAGTTCTGTCTTTTAAACCATCACAGAAAAGAGGTTCTGACAAGGCATCGTTAACTGTCATTAACAACTATAATGATACGCTAAACTAGAAACCACTTTTCTTTTACGACCTAAGCTATAAACAACATAGCGCGTTGGTATGAGGTATGTAGCTGGAATATTCAAATAGCAAGAGTACATAGTCAAAATAAAATCTATGAGGAGGTTCAAATCTTATTTTTAAAAAAATCCTCTACCATTGCGCAAACGATATTCTTAAAGACAACAAGCTCAATGTTTTGTTTCGGATGACATAGCATTGAATTCAATGTTTCATAGCCAATTTCTTTATTCTCCACGTGACATCAACTTTGATGAGTACAAGCAACGTATGTCTTTCGAGGGACATTCAGCAGAATCATGAAAATATTGCCCAATAACCTAGTATCAATGCACACCCAGGTTCCCTACATGTCTACCATTATTTATACCACCCTTTCCAACTTTAGCACGAAATATCTCGTGATGTGCAAGGTCTACACTGATGTAGGTGGTATAAAATAGTTATACCATGATTGTCCACCTGTACGTAAGATAATCCACTCGCTAAAGCTCGTGGATTATCTCCACGTACAGGCGGACAACCCATGGTATAACTATTACATATTAAGGTGCAAACTGGGGACGATATTTCTATGAAACGATTCTGATGATCTCAAAAGAAATAACACAGTATGCACCAACACACTTCATAAAACGGATCGGGTGGAATTGGTAAACCTTCTCCCCGTGCATCGATATAGTGTTGATATTTTTTCATATTCTGGTCCTTCAGGAATATTTGGTTCTGATTGAAAGCAGAATACCGCTTAAGTCGGTGCTAATGGACGTGAGAATTGCTGCACTTTCCATCGATTCTCATGAACAGACTCAATAAAACCGAGTCTGATGTTTTCTAATATTGTAGGCTATCTCTATTTCTAAAGGATCTGCTTTTCCAGAATATTATTTTATTTGGTGCGCACTAGTTTCTTTTTTGTCAGATCTCGTCCACTGAGAACTACAATCTACGTTCTAGCAAAAAAATGAAGACCAATTCTAGTAATGAAAGAAACTGAATTTAACATTCTTATAAGGAAACAGAATTGCTTGCGTGTTAAATATATTTAGTCAAGCCAATATTCGTCATGATAACATGGGCACACCCAGAAGAGGGACATGGTGTCCGGACACCATATAAGTTTCCTTAGAGAATCTGGTACGGACCCCCCGCCCCATAGAGCAGCAATTGGAACCATTTTTCTCTGGGTCCAATTGCTTCTCGAGGGAGGTCCGTACAGTCCTGTTTGAAATACGTTGACGACGTCGGGACCCCCACCCTAACGGAATTTTCTGGATCCGCGCATGGATGACATTGTTACTGCACTTAATCTAAGAATAATTCTGTAAAAGCAGCTATAAATTGATCTTTGTCCTTAGGTATACGAAATCAGAATTTTAATCTGCCCATACAGGATTATCAACTTCATAATTAAAGGCACAAGAGACATTTGCCAGCTCCTTACCGAAGCCCACGCACACTGTATCCCTTTATAGCTCGTTAAGTATCTACTCATGCTCACACCGGCCAAGCAGGAGCCCTATTCGTATGACACGGCTGGGCTAGACGAAATAGATTATTAGCAGAAAATCTATTCTGTAGTGTTGATCGTTTGCAAATAAATGGTCATTATCAGTCTATATAGGCTCCATAAACATAAATCTCAGAATCACCGCTTCGTGGACTTTATGTAAGCGTAGGGTCTTCTGTTATTTATTGCAAGCATTTTCATATAACTTTATGAGGCTTTACGTACAGTAAAGGATAAGTGACTCAACAATATTTGAAAATGCGTGGGACACTAGCTCGTGCCTGCAAGACCAATAAAAATGCATAAACAAACTTTCACATTCAGACCATAAAATATATATTGGTCAAATATATCTTAGATGGTGATGTTCCTCGCTCTACATTCTATGGATTTTATATTTCTCAACTCATCCGATTTTTTAGAGCATCTAGTCATATAGCAGACTTTAACACTCGCAACAAACTTTGAACTCACACGCTTCTTAAACAAGGCTATCCTTATCTTTGTTTCATCGCCTTTTATAGCTTGATTTGTATGCACTAGGAGATGATGCATCGATAAGTGAGGGGTCTTTCATGCGAAGCAAACATCTATGTGTCTTGATCCACATCAGAATTAAAGGGAAGATTCACACTTTTTCCAAAAGCATTTATTATAAAGCTTACAGTATGACAGGAATAATCCCTCATTAAATGTTTGTGAATGCTCTTCAATAAACATGTAATTAATTACTTTTGCCTGTTCATGGGTTCTAGCTATTTTCAGGCAAATGAGCTTTACACCAGAAAACTGGAAGCACTTCCATCTGCTTACACACAACAAAAGCAAAGCTATATATCCTTGATAATGTCAAAAATAACAATGTTTCATAGTAATATTTTAGCAGTGGGTGCATTGATAAGTATATTTTGATAACTGGCCGATGTCTATTTCAAAAATTTAATCCTTAAAGCACTAATTATTACTATAGCAGACGACATATTGTGTAACAATTTTCTTCATTTTTGGTACTTAAAGATAGATTTAAATCAAATGAAACGTATTGAAAAATAAAATACTTTTCTTTTGACAGTTGTAACATTCTAATTTGCATTGGTCTGACCGTTCATCGTAATCAAAACAGAATATTTATTATCCAATATTGAAATAAAGAAATTGACTGAAGGTGCTGCTTCAATCATTTATCTGACCTGCATAAAGATGTAAATTCATGTTAATGTGTGTGTGTGTTGCTGTAAGATGGCTGCTCCCAGATGTTTGCAGAAAGCTGGTAAATAATCCTGTAATTAACTTAGCAGGTGAATAAATGATCTGTGAAAATTATATCAGTACATTAATGAAATATTTATTTTATTATGCTGTTTTGTCTATTCCTTGTAGCCTTGTGATGGGCTAACCTCTTGGCTCTCTTATTTGTGATGTTTTCTTGTGTTTTTGTCACTTTCCCATATGGTGTCTCGGGTCAGGTGTGTACTTGTTTGCATCGATTGGAGCTTTGCCTTCTTCTTTACTTTGATAAGTACACAGCCATATACATGATATACATGTTCAGTACATGTAAGAGCGGTACCCGAATTGCAAATGTTTACAGGGATACTTTTAAAGCCATGCTCATGTATGATATATTTGTACCTGTATTCGGAATTTGAGACCAGCAAAGACTTTCAGAGCATGGCTATAGATTATAACAGTCTATCAGGACTGTTAGGGTTGAATAAAGAAAAATCCATCCTTTGACATCACGAGGCTTGCTTAGTACTGACAAACACTAATCCTGAGGAATGGATTTTCCTATCAACCACACATACATTATGATGAATTCTTATTCTTGCTCAGTACCATTCAATTCCGCATTTTTTTATTTTAAATAAATTCCTGGATACGCTGAGATGCGACATTACATATGTTTTGGTTTAGTAAAAATAAGAAAATTATATTCTAATTACGCACTTTTCCTTTAAATGTAGGACTGTTTAAAACAAAATACAAACGTTATATCAAACGAACTAACTAAGGTTAGAACAATATGCTATGTCTTCTTTCGCTATCACAAAGAATGCATTGACAATTTCAGGATTTACTTTCCCTTAAGACACTTTTGAGAGAAAATATTCTTTGCTATTAAAATTTGTCTGGCGCTTGCGGAGACATGATAAATGGAAATCAGTCTGTATATGGGAACAATGAAAAACACAGACAAATCAGATAGTTATTTTTATCATTTCTTCAGAATCAATTGCGTATTTTTCAAACATAAGTTTTGTTCCGCTATGGTTCTGATCGGGCGTATTAAGAAACTATCATATTTTCAATGTCATTTCAGAACGCCAGACGCAGACAGATGAACTCCTGACATTTGTAAAATATCAGTTGAAAATATAACTTTATCATGGCTTTCTCTGACACATGATGTTGAATCGCAGAATTCAGGAATTCCTGCCTAGGATATCTGTATATCCTTTACATGCTTTTGGAGCTAACAGTATAGCCATACAGATCCATTAAAATATTAAAATCTTGGTCCACATACATGTATGCAAATTGACTTAAACTTCTGCGTGTTTCCAATTACTTAGATCAAATAAAAACCAATTTAACTTTCATCAATTTGAAAAACGCAAAGTACGGTGCTCTTGTAGCTGTGTCATTAGTTACATTTGTAACAAACTGCCCACAGGTCAGTAAAATAATTAACCATTTAAAACGAAAGAAATATTAGAAAGGGATATGAACTGAGGAGTTTTGTTGAATACTGTGCTTTAAATCGAAGAAGTTCGCAATTTCTCGTTTACCCTTTTCTCAACAAGTATAACCGATTGTTCTAACATTAGAAGTACGTGTGTCCAAGTTTAGTCATGTATTTTACTGTGTTAGGATAGCGATACCAACGTTTTTATTGGAGTTAAAGATTCTATTAATCCCACATAACACAATCGTTACCACGCTTACTGAAGACAGCTTTTATATCGTTAAAGAACTTTAAGACAATGAAACATGGAGGTGAACTTCTGGAACCTTTACACGACGAACATTGCACACCAAGACCTGTCGGCTTTTGTAGAAGGCTGTCCCTCTACATTAGAATGTCAATGATAGTTGGTGTGGTGTTGAACTCAACAGGGCCAGAGTTAAGACTATGCAAACATGATTCAACGTTATTACAGTAAACATTGCTAAGTTTGTGAAGTGAAGAACAAACAATAATGAAATGTTTTACGCGAAAGACTAATGATAAAACATAACATCCACCCGCATTCTTTGGCGACCCACAGTAAAACCAACCAAATGTTTAATGACCGAGGATAGAAGTCGCTGGTTTGCAATAAAATACAGTAGAAACTCTTTAACTCGAACTGCGATAGTTCTCAGCGCTCGATTATTCAAATCATTGTATACAGACATAATTTGTGAACTATTTAAATGATTTCCTATCAAGTAACATGTTTTGGTCTCAGTGTGCCGTTTCTTTTACACACCCCAAAACATTCACATGTATATCTTGATGAAATATTGAAAATAATCGGTTTTGAGGTTATATGTAATTTGATTAATAATTCGATATAATTTGAACTACTGATTATACGAAAACAAAACTGTAGTCCCGAAGACTTTGAATTAATGAGATTCCGTTGAATCATTTTTTTTATTTCAAGCTACGAAATGGGAATGACTAGTATCTCGAATAGTAACTACATTAATCCATTTTGTTAATAAATAGGAGTGAACAGATTTAGGGGGATGTCAATATGAAACCCTGTCTTTCCTGGTATAGCTGAAAAATACTGGAGAAAAGTTTCCACCCGCGGAGCGCATTGCTCATATCCATAAGATAAAATATGAAATACTAAAACATTCCGGCCAGCCAATGTGTTTTTTTTTTTGTACTTATCACATACATGTATGCACAAGACGCATCAGCTGACTATTCCAGCTGGTCGAGAAGTCCATTTTTGTCCGAGTCATCATCTACATCCTTACTTTGTGTATGTGAGCAGAGAAGGCTTAGGTGAGCCTGCGCATGGCGCAGACTCACCTGAGCCTTCTTTGCTCGCCAATGGTTGCTCATAATTTTGGTTTCTCACTTCTACATTGAAGCGATTAGAAAAAAACATGGCCGTTAAAGCTGCATACTCTGTAACTATGAACTTTTTTCGAAAAAAAATATTTTCTTTTTAAATCATTTGTAAAAGTAGAATAAAGCTATGTTTTCACAATAAAAATGTTCAGTACAGCTGAAAACTGCATGGAAAGGTGAATTATCTTATCAAAAAGGTGTGTTTTTCTCTTGTTGGTAATTATTTGCGTCCCTCCAATAATTCTAGACCGTTGAATTTTAACACAAATGCAGTTGTTTTGATAGCGATAACTTGTTAAGATTTACGAAAATGGTAAAATGTTTACCTGAATTTGAGTATTTTTACTGTGTTCTTTAAAAATTAAAACATTATTTTTAAAATTAGAAAATCAAAAGTTACAGACTATGCAGCTTTAATAAATCACTTTCAAATTGTTACATTGTTTCAATGAAACAATGGCCATCTTTCATGGGTACTAGCAAGTTACAGAGTTATTCTACAGATTGTAGATTCCTAAAGATTATAAATTAAGTGTTGTTTAAGATTAACGAATTTCACACGATCCTTTGCTTAGTAAAATCATAGAGATGATCTCGATTAAATATTTATATGGTTTGCTAAACATTTTCAAAACACTTTAATTAGAAAGTGAGAAAACAATAGCGAACATAGTAACATTTTTGAGAATTTTTCAACATTGAATAAGCGCCAATGTTTTTTTTAAAATATTATATATCTTTATATCTCATTTGATAAACCACCTGCCAGAGATCGAAGGTTCGATCACCGGCATCTCCAGTCTTTCGGATTAGACTTTAAGGTCTGGCCCCGTCTCGTTTTTACATTAGTCGTTGGTAACACACACACACACACACACACACACACACACACACACACACACACACACACACACACACACACACACACACACACACACACACACACACTATTTGGGCCTCGTCGCGAGAAAACCTAATCAGCACCTTAATGTGTGCTCTGAGGAAAGAATGATACATATAGCTACACGTGTTACATACAAATTTTCAAGAGTTTACCTAATCTCTGCAAGCTGGATTGAGCCTCGCCTGGATGCAAATATCCAAGGCAATTTTTCTCGTGTTGGGCCATTTTCATATTTTTTATTAAAACCTTAACACTGAACAAAAGTCATTCAAAATATCAACTTTAGTTGAATTAATTTTTGGGATCCATAGGTTTCATATAAAATAGCGAAATTTCGTATGCTGAAGCTTATCTGAGTCTACACTGGACATGCAACTCATGTTATTGTTTTTTTATGCACTGACTCGTCGTATATGGACGGTGATCGGAACATGGCTTTTAGACTTTAATCTCTCGATACAAAGTCTTTAACAAATTGCTTACATATTCATAGCCATTTAATTCTTAAGGCATTGTATTTGTGAACAGTGGAAATAATACATCTTGATATTCAATTTATACAAGGCACAATTTAGTGAAATTAGGCCGACGTACTAACATAATAATAAACAAATTAACACAAAGATTAAGATTGGACTGACCCTTGTAAAATCTAGGATCAGCCAACTTTGAAAGAAAGGTTGAAAGTTTAATCCTTTGTTAATATCAAAATAATCAATCTGCAGTAAACTCCATGTGAGCCGTGGCATGAGATTTCCAACAATGTGGTATGTGCGACCAGCAAAGCCTCAGATCAGCCTGCGCATACGCACAGTCTGATCAGAGCCTTTGTCTATCGCTTGAATATTCTATGACTGTTAAGCTACTGATCGAACAGCAGTTAGAGTTTCTAGGCTTGAAAGGAGGCTGTACAGGCTGATCTGAGTCTACACTTATCAAAGTGCCATATTGTTGGAAATCACATGTCACGGCTCATGTATCTGGACCGCGAGACTAGTGGCTAGTGTCACCAAAGTTCTTACAACGTATTTTGGTCGTAAAAGCACCATACTTTGTGCTTGTATTTGCGAAGTTCGTACTCCGAACTTTTCCTTAAACGTTATATCACGCCCAATAAACGAACTGATGCTCAACCATTGGTTGAATATATTTTATAAAATAGGAAATCAGGTGTGGAATAGTCTATGGATTCCTACTTTTGTCGTCCCTGTCGGAATCTCGTACACATTTACGTTGTATTACGCGAAAAGTAAATCTGAAGAAATGAAATACCTTATACCATAACGCATGAATCCATAGGATATTGCACGACATACCCTGATTTTCGATTCTCTTCTTTGGTAAGTTGTTTTTCATATTCAACTAACGGTTTAGCATCAGAGTGTATTGTAGGCGTGTCATATGTTGGGCATTTTTTTGACAATCGACTGCTGCTTTTTCTCTATTTCTTTTTTTACTAGCAAAACCAAATGTTACTCAACTTATTACAATTATGAGCTTAACAGTAATATAATGGATTATTTTTGCTCTTTTCTTTTCAGAGATGCAAAGAAAAACTCAACATTCTGGCAGTTCTGGTTCAGAACCAATGGCCCGGGAACCCACCAGCTACACCGCCAGTAAAACTCAAGGTTAAGGAAGCATGGGACGATAACTACCTCCACGGAGAAAACTCTCTACATTACGAAGGACGTGCTGTTGACGTAGCAACCAATGATCGAGACAGATCCAAACTTGGCATGTTGGCTCGGCTGGCGGTTGAAGCGGGTTTTGATTGGGTGTTCTATGAATCACATGGTCATATTCATTGCTCAGTTAAATCAGGTAAATACCTTCTTAAATAAAAATATAGCGGATCTGACATGCATGTCCTTTCTAAACCATGTAATCTAGAGTAACAGAGTGTGATCAGGAAATACCAATATCACACACTGCAGACCAACCCACGGCACCATGAGGAAGAATCACAAAACACTAACAGTCACCAGACATCAGCAAGACAATTAAAGTCAAGCAACCAGCTCTTTCCCCATCAAGATGGTTGCAAAACTTGAAAGAACAGTAAGTTCTACATATCAACACAAGGGCCAAACACAGAATCCCCGCAGCAATAAACAATAAATAATCAACGACAGAACCACCACGCATTAGAACAGACAGGAGCCCAAGCCACCGTGCTGGTGGGGGTGCCTAAGTACATTTACTGGTACCAAATCTTCTTCCTAGATTATGTTGTTGTTAAAACATTAAACTTGTTAGGCTCACAAGGAAACTACCTACATATAACTAATGCAATGCATCATCAAAAAGAAATTATCTAATCAAATTAACATACTATGATGAAACAAAGAAAAGGGTTCACGACTCACAGATAGACATAGCTAAAGAAAACCTCAAGTTGAGCCACAGTGGGTCCAGCCAAAGACAATAACCATCAGGCACCAACCCATGTATTACAGCTTAACGCCAGGGCCATCATTGAGCATATAGCCTGACCCACCGTCGTGCAATTTAAGAAATCGTGGCTATTAACCGTGATTTGGTTTACAACAAGACATGCAGATTGTCACATGATTCTAAATTCATTTTTAGAAATTTGAAGAAAAGGATCCAAGCATAACTTACAAAGTTTGTTTTAACGCCTGCATATAAAGCTGCTGACAATGGTGTGGTCGTTTGAAAAAAAAAAGTGTACTACATTAACACCCTAAAGCAAGAACTTAGTACTGCTAAAACCTTTAAACATAATTTGCATGACGAGAGGTCTGTCATTAATAGGCATTGCGCGCCCCCTCCCCCCATCCCCAGCAACTTAGCTGCTGTCCATTCTTAGGTGGTGGTTCTGCTGTTGTTGATTCATTGATCCTATTGTTTGTGTGTTTTATGTGTTTGTTCTCTGTTTTGTCATTCAGTACTCTGAGTCCTTCTAGTTTTGCAATCATCTTGGTGGGGAAGAGAGAGACAGCTGTTTTACTTTTATTGGCTTACTGATATCTTGTTGCTATTAGTGTTCTGTGACTCTTCCTCGCGGTAGCGTGGATGGGTCTGCGGTGTGGGACTGGGGTATTACCTGATCATACTCAATTATGTTTGTAGATGGAAGAAGATATTAACATTTGCAATAAAATAAAATTCTACTATCAGCAAAAAAAATAAAAATCAAAGTATTTAAAGCATAAGATTCAATATGCTCTCGCTTGCACTATCGATTAAAAAAAATAATGTAAGGCACCAGCAATTTCTTAACGACATTTGTTGAAGTAAGTCGATTGGTAACAAGAAATATCTTTAAAAAAGATATTCAGCGGCATTCAAAGGAGAATATACATTTAAAGTCCTGCTGTAATAGGCCTTCTCCCGGTAGTAGAAAACCACAGCAGTATTAGGTTACCACTGAGTTCCACTAGGTACATTCTGATGCGAGCAGACAGCATTTCTCTGTGTATTTGCATAGGAAATTATACATAATTTAGAGAAAAACTCTCAAATTTATACTCTTTCTGCTAATTTTCGGGTAGTAAACATGTTTAACATCATGTAATTTATTAAAAATGCAATCTGAAAAGATATTCCTGCGGTTGTTGCAATATTGACAGTAGATGTAGTGAATATAATAATAATTTAATAATTTAACTTGTCGTCTGCTGATAACCTTTGCAAACAGTTTGGACCCAGATCAGGATCATCAGAACGTCAGTCCTGATCTGGACCCGAACTGTTTTTGTCGATCACATTTTTTTTGAAAAAGTTAATTTTGAAAAAAAAAGTCAGCAGACGACAAGAAAACATGAAACATTACCCAGCATGCAAAGAGCTGAACTTCTCTCAGGTTTTAAGCAAAGAGTGTTTCTTCTTAAAAGTGTATCAAAACGGTCACCGTTTCATTAACACCCCTCCCCTTTGGACAGTCTTTATGCGATTTTTGCATGCTATTGTTGAAAAGTGATGTTTCACTTATTTCCCAAACACTATCCGAGCATAACACAGTTTGGATTCAGATCATGCCCGACAGCTTATCGGACTTGATCTGGATCTAAACAGTTTGCGAAGCAAATTAAGGGCAAACATTACAGACCCAGAATAATATCTGTCTTTGTTACAATCAAGAGGTTTAATTCCATGTGTTCTTAATACTTGTAGATTTCAAAAACAAATATATATTGTGAGATGGGTGTAAAATTGAATGAATTTTAATTCTTGACCGGTGTTTAGATTAGATAATGAGTCCATATCTTTTGACATCATTTTTTTCTTTCGATATTTCCACCCTACCATTAGGAAGTCTATCAGGCTCTACATCTCTTCTCGTTAGCATATAAAATCTGTTGTTGTTTTTGTCAGAAAAGGTAATCCCACTATTTTTTAATACTTCTGCAACCCATTCAAATGTCAAACCGTGAAATTAGTTCGATTCATTTTCATATTAATTAAAATATATCGCTAGCAGAGTACACACTTCAAGATGTATCCCCTATCTTTACACACACTAGGTGCAGGGAATTGGCAATATTTGTACCTAGCACAGCTGTTAGCTGCTGCTGAGAACATTTACCGGATAAGACCTATTGGAAGATGTTTTTTATGCACAAAAGACTGGTGTTAGATGTTGATTGATTGGATGAGGTGAAAAATTGAAGGTTGCCAACGTGAAAGTTTGACTCAGAGTATGTGAACGATGTCTTTTGCAGATCAAAGGGATAAAGTGTATTGTAAGCCTGTTGTAGGGACACGGTGAAAATTTGTAATCAGTCTGGAAAGTCAGTTGGTGGAGGAGTTGTATTGTAAAAGAGAAGTGTGAGTTTAAGCATTGATCTGGCTGCGTAGGTTTCAAAGCCCCTGTTACACTATTGCAGTGTTAAAAGTAGTTCATAACTAAGAATGTTTGGAGTTATGGTATATTTTGTGTATTTCATATTTAATATTAAATAAAGGGATTAAAAGTGTTCGATTCGGGCCTGTTCCATAAGCAAGTTGATTACTCCCCAGCAGCAGTGTCTTTTACTGTTCTTTCTCAAACTCCCCGTCGATCAGGCTACTTCCAAAATTCCACCATTGCGTGAGCGATGTTGATTAACTTTGGAATCCGGATTGCTTCTAAAAACGAAAAGGCCAATTAGAGACTTGACCAGTGATTTTGTAACCTGCGCATCCTGTATCTTTTGCGCTTAATGTTGTCTCTGGGATGCAAAGTTTTTATTTCAGCGAGTCCCAGGATGCAATAGTATTGCAGACTTGTCATTAAAATAGTGTTCTGGACTCATAAGTTTGCAGTTGGGACTCATTGATATGGGAACCAGCGAGTCCCAGGACCCATAAGCCCAAAATTGTAAATGAATCACTGCCTTACCACTGAGCTTGAATCCAGATCAAACGTGGAGCCTTCGGATTTTCTAGGCTAAAGTAATGAAATAACTAAATGTAGATGGGTCAGTTACAATATGCCCCCTAGGCATTATGTGCATTGACTTCGATTGAGATATACGGTTGGGGCGGAGGTTAACTCTACCACTATTCAGTGAGTTTATGAGCAGAGTCTTACTGGAATATGCATATTTCCTGAGTTTAATTCGCTTCCAATGGATCACCTATATACAAATCGTTAACTAAAACAAAAATACCCATAGCTTGAAACACATGAAACACTGAAGATAGTGGCCTCGGCAAATGCAATATAAAAACACTAGGGGGAGACCGGGGCTAGTTCGGCCCCATTTTAGAAAATGTACAGTTTTCGAAAAACTATTAAATCTAGGTCTATGAAACCTATATATTTAAGTAAGGCACAATAGGGCGGTATCAGTCCCGGTAACCCACAACATGTGTCTCTATACGATAAAGGGTAATCTTCATTTAAGGAGATCAGGTCATGGTGGCAGAACTTGCCCCGCAATGGGAAAAGTTCGGCCACCCCTCGGGGCAAGTTCGACAAAGGCCAATATTATACAGTCAAACTTCTGTAGTTGGAATTGCAAAGGGCCAAGAATATGTAACGACATTAACCTAACATATGGAATATCCAAGTTGGTTCTTCGGAATACAAATTGAACAAAAATTTGGCTTAAAATGTCGTATTAAAGCTGCATAGTCTGTAACTTTTGATCTTCTAATTTTAAAAGTAATGTTTTTATTTTTCAAGAACACAGTAAAAATACTCAAATTCAGGTAAACAGTTTACCATTTTCGTAAATCTTAACAAGTTATCACTATCAAAACAACAGCATTTATGTAAAATTAAACGGTCTAGAATTATTGGAGGGACGCAAATAATTACCAACAAGAGAAAAATACACCTATTTGGTAAGATAATTCACTTTTCCATGCAGTTTTCAGCTGTACTGAACATTTTTTATTGTGAAAAAATAGCTTAATTCTACTTTTACAAATGATTTAAAAAGAAAATAAAATTTTCTGAAAAATGTTCATAGTTACAGAGTATGCAGCTTTAAATTGTCCAAATTATCGTCTTGCTTTTTGGGCCAATTTATTCGTTGAATTGCTCTTAGGCCTGCCTAACCCATTAATGCCAAATAAAATGTCCCACCTTTATCAATCGGACGAACCAGTTTGGAATCAAAGGGCTATTGGGTAGTAACTTTCATCAAATTTTATAATCTGTAAACAATCAGTGGAGACCATGATCAGAATCCTCACTCTGTTGTCTCTGATCTGGGTCTTTACTGTGTACCAATGGCCCAGAGGAAGGCGCTAGGTTTGTATGGGTTTAGAGGTTTTTTAACTTATTTCTTTCCAATCTTTGAATACATCTCGTTTTAGTGTAAAAACAAAATAAAATAGAAAATAATAGTAATAATAATAATGGCATGTAATTTTTGTAAGTGTGGAGCAAGTTTGGCTATGACTTTTAAGATGCAGGAGAAGAAATTAACAGTGTTTTTATATCAAAGCACAAAATCTTTTCGTAATAAAAAATATAGAATTTAAATCAGAATCTTAACACATCTTTTCCGAAGTCAGAGGTCTTGCAAAACCCAGTTGGTCCAGTTTGCGCACAACATCATCAGCAACCTGGATGGGGCTGTGAATCGTGGGCACAAACAGACAGATTTAATCATAATGGATTTTGCTAGGGCCTTTGACAAGGTTCCACACAGGAGGCTATTTCACAAATCTGAATATTATGGGATTAGAGGATCCACCCACAAGTGGATCAACTCGTGGCTCTCTGGGCGCACTCAACAAGTTGTTTTAGATGGCCAAGCCTAAGATCCAGTCCTATCCAGTGTGCCCCAGGGATCCGTCCTAGGTCCGGTCCTGTTCCTCATCTTCATAAATGATCTGCTGGATAACACCAGGTCTTCTGTTCGCCTATTCGTAGACGATTGTGTCCTGTATAGGAATATACATTCACTTCAGGATTGTTTGGCCTTGCAAGAAGACCTCACCAGCTTAGGACAGTGGGAAGCCGATAGGCAAATAAAATTTAATGTAGCCAAAAGTCACTAAATGAGAGTGACTCGGCATCAGCATCACAAACAAATTCTCTTCGACTACTCACTACACAATCAAACTATGGAAAATGTTCAGTCGGCAAAATACCTTGGTATCACCATTACTGATAACATGGATTGGGGTCAACATGTCTCAGAAATCTCTTCCAAAGCAACTAAGACACTTGGTTTCCTTCACAGGAACTTGGCTTTTGCACCAAGGAGTACTAAGGAAGTTGCATACAAAACTTTGGTTCGGCCTAAACTAGAGTATGCAGCACCCATTTGGAGCCCTCATTCGAAACTTCAGAACAATCAGATTGAAAAAGTTCAGAGGACAGCAGCCCACTGGACCTGCAGGAGATGGCGAAACACGAGTAGTGTCGGCGTAATGCTTGATGAGTTTGAATGGCCATCTCTTGAGGCCCAGAGGGACCAGTCCTCCTTGTTTCTCTTTCACAAGATTCATTGTGGAGCTGTGTTTATTGAAAAAGACAAGTATATGACCCCTGCTCACCGTTTGAAAACTACGAGATCATCACATAGTGCTCAATACCGCAGACACCAGACATACAATGATGCCCTGAAGAATTTTCCTTTTCCCCCCGAACTATTCCACATTGGAATAGTCTGTCTCCTTCAGTGGCCAATACCCAGTTCACAGAGGAATTTAGGGCACTCCTTACTTAAACAAAAATTCAGCCAAAAGTTTTTTGCACACAAGTAATTTCCAAATATGTTTCCCGGCCCCATATCTTAGTTAACATGCTAAATATAGCCTCTGCCGAACATGCCCTGAGGCCAAACTAGCCCCGGTCTCCCCTATAAACGTTCTTCTTTAATAACTGTAAAACTCCATGCGATGGTTCTAAGCTTTTTTAAAAGCTAACCTTGTAATGATATTAATCTGGCATCTATATAAAGACCGTTGTATTTATCTACATGCGTAGGCTATTTATAGTTACTACAAAGAAACCTGGTGGCAGAACGTACCGAAATATACCGGACGAAGGCGACACGTTTTCTGAGACAACTCATCGACAGATTTTGAGACAATTCGTCGACACTTTATGAGACAACTCGACGACACCTTTATTCTTAGTGAGGCACTGGAAGGGGTTTTAAGGATACAGAGATATTGGCCAAAAACTTAAATGGATATAAAGAAAATCACATACCTATAATCAATAGGTTAAAACAGTGAATATTCGGTAAGTTTGGTAGGTTCGGCCGAATTCGGTTCAGTTACAGCTTTTTGACACAACCGGCTGAAATGGGTAACCTGGGCTGAGCCGCATACTAGTGATGGGCCATCGGTTTGAAATCACAATCGATTATCGGTTTAGAATCGGAAAGACTAAACCATCTAACTATCGATAGTACAATCGATTCCCTATACCTTTTATAAGTGATCACACATGGTTAGCTACATTCAGTATATGTTTTTGTTTGCAGCATTTTATTTGTTATTTTGTTATTTCTTATGTTGATTAAAATTAAGCTTGTGCTTTTATGGTACATGTAAAGGAATAAAAAAAATACTAACACTTCAAACACATTTTGACTAGACAGAATCCGACTGTTTCGAAAATGTTGGCTGCCAGACTACATCTATAATACATAATCATGAGCATCTTGATCCTGACCTTAGTTAAACATATTGGACTAGAGTCTAGAACACAACTCATTTTTAACTTCATCTCCTTTCTATACTTTGAAGCACAGCCCATGATAACGTGCAGTCAAAGCACTTTACACCTTCCCCTGCTGGATTAGAGTCATCCTCTGTGCTCTGTTTTGGGCTAACTTTTTGCCAATATACGAGGGTTGTCCCAGTAAATCGTGGACTTTACAAATATATCAAAAACCCAATGTCGCAGAATAATAAAACTTTTCACATATATCAAATACTTTATTACACGCATGATAAGTAAATTTGGAGACAATCGAAGTCTTGGTTTTGGTTATAGCGGCATTTTAATAAACACAGGTAGGGGTGTACGGACCACGTCAAAATTTGCTTAGAAATGTAGTCAAAACATTTGCTTTTAACAACTGTTTTCGACTTAGTTACTCTAAAATGTGCAAAAACGTCACACACAGCGGACGTATAATTATTCTGACCTCAGCATTTCAAGTTTCGAACGTCTTACGTCATTTATGTACGAATGCGACAAGCTATACATACACCACTGCCGTTTGGAAATTGAAGAAAATGATGACTTTTGACGATGCAACGGCCAAAAGAACAGTAATTAATTTTTGTGTCGAGCCCATTTAAAAAACATTTATAACAGATGCAAAGCACGGATAGATATAAGAATGTATCTAAGCTGCTTGTGTACAAGTGGCATGCAGATTTAGTAATGGGTTTACAGGGACGACCGCCATGCAAGGATAAAAAGCAAACTCTGACCGTCAAGAACACCATTGAAAGCGATCGTCGAAGTAGCTGTTAGTGCCGGTTGCAGCAGGTCTAATGCTCAGCGCATTTTACCTGCAGACCTGGGTATGCCGCACGTATCAGCTAGATGGGAACCGAGACTACTAAGGGAGGAAGAAAAATCTGCTCATGTCAGCTCATAAAGGCGATTCTTGGCTAGAAAAGGAGTGATAAAAATGTCGTTACGTCATAAAATTCTGGCGTTGACGTTTGATGTGGTCCGTAGGGCGATATGTGGTGCTACTAAAAGTTTGCTACAAACCATAATCTTTGAGCCATTGGCGTAAAGTTTTCAACACTTATTCTTGAATAATACAGAAAGAATCTTTTAACATTTGAAATGGATAAGTCTTATGGTTTTAATACAGCTCAAAAAGTACACGAATTAGTGGGACGACCCTCGTATATCTTAATCAAACTTTTAAGAAAAGATGTTTCTTGCTGAATGCTGAACGTTAGTTATACTGTCTACGCCCATTGACATACAACATTTCTGATAAATGCACCACCATTACGGAAAAAAATAACTAAAAGCTCCAGGCTTTTTTGGTCTGAAATGAATGGTTTTACTTTAGTTCGATAGTACCCTATCACCCAAGGGATGAACTGAAACGGGAAGAAAAAGATTTTTTTGTATTCTTTCTGTTTGACATGGGTACGAATCGGCTTTTAATACGCAGGTGAAATAACTGGAACAGCAGACGTTTTATCCAATCGTAGCGGTAACCTCAGAATCGGCTTTAAATACTCGGGTGCAATAACTGGAACAGCAGACATTTTATCCAATCGTACGGCGGTAACCACAGACGCTCCATTTGGAACTTTCGTAGGTTATCATGTTGCTTTACCGATCACGTTTGACTTGGGAAAAATGCTTTATAAACACAGAAAAAAACTGTGTTTTCTCACCGCAAAATGAAATGGTTTATATGGAGATCGGAACCGGCAGATTTGAGCACAGCCTTTAGACTAAGGTTGGAAACTGATTACAATCGATTGCGTCATTTTACAATCGATTGTCGCAATTGGAAGCCCAAACCAACTGACTTTCGACTATAAACGGATAGCCCCAAAATATTTCAAACAAAAGGTGATTATGTTGAAAAAGTTTTGCGTTTTGTTTTATAAACAGGCAATTCCAGACAGAATGGAATTCTTTTAAACAGGACCTGAAGAAAACTGCTGTGATTTTTTTGAAATTATAGTCCGTTTCAATGAGCATAGATAGCAGACTTGCCCTTGTCAACGACCGGAAGCATTTTATCAAATACTGTTTAGTATCTTTAGTATCGCGCCTGCGCAAGACAATGGCAGACTTGCAGATGATAGATTGTTTCTGATTGGTGGTTAATTTAGATAGTCCGTTTCAATAAGCATAGATAGCAGACTTGCAGATGTAAGATTGTATCTGATTGGTGGATAATTTAGAGTAAATTTGATTATAGACAGCTGCCGCTGAAAAAAATCTGTATTTAGGCCCTTTATATTACATAATATAGACTGAACTCTTGAATCAGTAATTATTTTTAAATCCCCAGTGACTATATTACCAGCAGGCTCATAGCAATGTTTAGAGTCCATACAATCTCAAAAATAAGGAATAGTAGTTTCAATATCAATTGCAGTTACTAATTTTTTATAGTTTATTACAGTAATACGAATAGGTGTATTGAACTTATAACAAATAATAGGTGATTCCTTATTTTAAAATAGGAATAGAAGAGATAACAGATAGACCACATCATAATAGCATAAGAAAGTTAGGCACGTATTTGTAAAGAAGAGAATGGGAAGCGATGTAGGACAGTCATTGTAGGCTATGCTACGTCAGACAGACCTAATTAAATATGCGTTAACAGAATAACGTATAGTTTGCCAATATACATTTTACATTCGCCTGCATTTTATTTTTATTCTTCTGTTGAAAGTAGATGATGTTGAAAAAACAATACCGTTTGATATTAAATAGGGGATTTTATTGGACTTGCAAAATTTACAGCAACATGCTTAGATATTCAAAATGGATGCCTCCATTGGTTTGTAAGAACTAAGATTTTAGATTTTTAAATTGCTATAGCGTCCATATTTTCAGTCAGATTTTGATTTAATTTTACATTTAACTGCGAGATCTGATAATGATTGTTTATGTATATTGCCAAAGAATATTGCATTCCCATTTAGTGCTTACCGTTGCACAAAAACTTTCTATTTTAGCACAGCGACCGTGTTCTGTTGAAAATGGCATCGTCTGGCAAGTGTTCATATAAGCAAAGTTTAATATACTGTTACACCATTTTTCACTGACAACCAGCACATTTCGATTTTAAAAAGGATTTTTATGTATTTTATTATGAGTAAAAATGACTTGCCTGTCAATTGTCTCTTTTCTTTCTCAAGTAACTTAAATAGCCTTTTACAGTTTTCGTGAACTGGGTTAGATACGCATTAATAACTAAAGGGACATTGATAATATACACACATTCATCATTTAACGATGGTCTCACCCATTTACTAAATTTTGGGACCACGTCGAAGTATTTTAGATGTTCTGTTTGATGGAAAGGCATAACCGCAGCAATGATTTATTGTTGGTCACAACGCGAACTATAAGCCAATCATTGCGTTTTTGACAGGCCACAATTTTGAAGTAATTATCATAAAATGTTTAGACCTATATAGACCTATTTCTTATCCATTGTCTTGTGGTTGTTAAACCTATACTCTGTACATTAACACTTATATGCTAGTATCTTCCCAAACCTTTAAAGGAGTACAATGCCCGTTTACATACACCCCAAACCAATGTTTAAACTCTCATCTCTTAACATGCTGGGCAATTGTTCATGCAAGTTTTTTAAAACCGGATGATTTTTGTTTTCAAAATTCACGTTTTCAAAACATCTTTTGGAATCCAATCAGAATGTCAAACAGCTTTAAACCAGATTAGACCCGACATTCTGTCGGGTCTGTTTCCAAACTGTTTGTAAAATTTTCAGTAGACGTCACTTGCAAGTAAAATGCTAACTTTGTCCTCAGTGAATGGAATGGTTTAAAATGCTCATTAAAGTGTTTGGACGAAATCGAGTGCGTGACGAAACGTATCTGGCGTGGATTATAGGGGTAGGAATGTAAATAAAATGAGCAAGTTAAGACAGGGAAAAGACAGGGAGAGTGTATAAGGTCAATATATTTTGTTTTATTAATTCTTAGCCTCTCCAAACACGTTAGACGCCAGACAAGAATTAGAGAAAATTGAATATCGAGGTACTTGTTAATAAACCCTGCTGTTGCCAAAACTAACATTTATATAAAGTGTAAGAAAGTAGGCAGCATTTGCTGAATGGGACCTCTTGTCATGTTTAATTAAATAGCTTAATGATATTTATTTTGACATTGCGCTTTGCGTCAAAATCCCCACCCATTCATTCATTTACTCAAATGGTAGTGTCTATAGACTGACTCCTTATGCAAGGGGGCTGATAAGATGAATGGTTCAAATGTTTAAATGATGTGACGAAACATGAGCATAAAGTAACTAAACGGAAAAATGTCACGGCTTTAACCCTTTACCTCATAAAGACTGCACTGACGCTTTTCAACGCTTTTGCAAACGGCGCAGACCCAGATCAGGCAGCTGTTGTATGAGCTGCCTGATCAGGGTCTACTCTGTTTGCTTCTCGAAATATGATATATCTGATCCTACACTAGTGGTCCTGACAGGATTTTTTTTGTTCTATATACCGACATGAAAGTTTAATTATATAATTATTCATAGTGGGTGGAGCCTAGCATGAATATTCATGAAGGAAAGGGTTACCTTAAACTCACACACACAATGGGAGCATCAACATACAATGAACCCACAACAACAGAAACACAATATTGAAATTGCACAAAGTAAAACAATCAAGAAAAACACAAAAAGCTAATTTTTGCACAACCCCTCCTACAGTTGTATTACAGGCCTCCTACAGTTGTGTTACAGTGCGTAAATGACAATTATTTATTTTTATTTCTCAACCAAAACATATATTGTGGGTAATCGGAAGAGTGGTCTCAATGAGACTGTTCGTTTGAACTTCCAAAACACATATCTAAAATGAAAGATAAGGAAAGAAATCACAATTTTACGCATATGTTTGCTTTTGCCTAACCCATATAAGCCTAGCATCCTTTTAGTGGGACATCGGAAAACAGTGCAAAACCAGATCAGACGCCGCAAAACGCGGCGTCTGATCAGGTTCTGCACTGTTTGCTTATAGAAGTTTCTTTTAAAATTTGAATAACAATGCAAAATAGCACCTAACAACCCTAATCGTCCAATTGATAAGGATAGGAAAATACATTCGGCATAAACGGGTTAACTAGACCTATATTTTGTTTTGTATTTTCAGACTCATCAGCTGCCATCAAGACGGGTGGGTGTTTTCCAGGAACAGTTTTGGTGCAAACAGAAAGAAAAGGCTACATTGCAATGTCAGATCTGCGTATAGGAGATCGTGTTCTTAGTATGAGCACCTCGGGAAAGATCGAATACAGTGACGTTATGACATTTATGGACCGCGATGATAACGCTTATGGTTTGTTTTATACGTTACACACAGAATCTGGAAAATATTTGACTCTTACAGCTAAACATTTACTCTATGTTGCACGAACAAATTCATCTTTTATCGATATCACTGACAGTGAAGCCATGTTCGCAGAATCTGTGAAGGAGGGACACTATTTAATACTCGGAGAAAAAGACTCCTTATTTTTGTCAAAAGTTACACAAATAACTGTTGATACTCGGAAAGGGATTTATGCTCCCTTAACAAAGCATGGGACAATTGTGGTGAATGACGTCATAGCGTCGTGCTATGCCTATATAAACAGTGTGCCCGTGGCACATTTTGTGTTCGCTCCAATGCGGGCTTATCATGACATATCACAATATGTACCAAGTTTGAGATGGACTGTCACGGAAACAGCGATAACAAATAACTCGAACACACAAACTGGAATGCACTGGTACGCGCGATTCCTGTATACCATTGGTACCTCGATCCTCAGTAAAGATACACTATATGTTCACTGAGGTATAACAATACTATATTACTCACTTCCAAAGTGCAAGTCAGAATACCAACATAATGGGGGTTCAGAAAAAGTGCAATACAGCAAATACGTTTTTATCTCTCTCAACTGTTACAAACGTTTGTACTCAAACGAAACATCTCGGCGTGTATACTCTTTTGAGTATCAACATTTTCATTTCCTAGAGAGATAAGAAAATACTTATACAGCAAAACCTGTGTAAAACGGCCATTCAAAAATAGACAAAACAAATATCTTTATGACAAATAGTAGCTAAATGAAGGTCGAACGTATTGCAGAAATACTTTTGACCTACATTAAGCGATCATTGGTCTTGAAAACCAATTTTTGTTCTTTTTGAGAGTGGCCGCTTTACACAGGTTTTACTGCTGTTGAAGCTTATATTTAAGCTTATTTGGACCATTATTCTGTGAGATCTTGCACGATAAACCAGAACCGCATTTTTGAACATATCTGTACTGTGTCATCGAAAACAGAGACAGTTATTGGGGGGAGTGTTTGTGGATGATTGAACAGCTATGTGGATAATATCGTCAGTGACAATGAGGTGATTCTAATGGCTATCAAGTTTAAGGCACCAGAGATAATACTGTCACTATATGTACATGTACATGTACCACCACTAAATACCTCCTCCATAGAAAGAAGCCATATTACGGATTAAATAATTGAGCGAATTTATGAGATTTTAGTACTTATTGCATATGCGACCTCGAGCAGCGAGGGTTCTTGCCTGCCTGCGCATCAGCGTAATCACACCAGAGCCTCCACAAATTGCACAAACGGAGTATGGACATAGATAAAGCTGAAAGCGAAATGTTGGGCATCTAGCTCCGTTATATATTTGTAAATGTATGTTTAAAGAAGGAATGCACGTATATGCGATAAATACTAAAAGCTCAATTTATTCTTGTACATAAGCATTTGTTGGATGGCCCGTATCATGATCTTGCATACATGTATGGCTAGTCGGTGACCTACAATATGTGTCATATAAGTCACTAAGCCAGGTCACTGAGATTTTGCTACTTATTGCATCAACGCTATGTCACTCTTCAAATGTATATGCGCGGCTATCTAGTAGAGATAAAGATCTGAAATTTGGCTTGAGCCTTTATCTATATTCTTACTTTGTTTGTGCGAGCAGTGAAGGATCTGTTCAAGCTGCGTGCATGCGCAGTCTCGTCTAAGCCTTCGCTGCTCGCCGATGCCCTAAGTACCAAATATCTATGGACTGGCACGTACCTTTTGTACATACTAGCCATTACATACTTTAAGATTGAATTCGATTTCGGTACATGCTTGTATCAGTACTCGATATGATCAAACTGTGCGAACAGCATGCTTACATAAGTTTAACAATAATTCACAAAGTTCATTCATAGCCAAAGTAATGTAAAACCTGTTTAAAATGGCAACTCTCAAAAAGACCGAAAATTGGTGTTCAAGACCAATTATCGCTTAATGCAGGTCAAGAGTATGGCAGAATGCTCCCCTTATCCAAGGGGAGCATTCTGCAATAAATTCGACATTCATTAAGTTGTTATTTTAAAGATCTTTGTTTTGTCTATTTTTGTGAGTGGCCGTTTTACACAGGTTTTACTGTACAGTACTATGTCGTCTATTGTGCTACGGGTTTCTCATGATGCGGGTCTGGTGTTAAACATCAATTTGGCTGTTAGACTGTTCGTTGAGATTTTTCTATTTTCTATGTAGATACGTTATAGATCTTGGTGACTCACACCGAAGATCCGAAGACGAAATGGATCAAGTTCGAGGATGAGTAAAGGGAAGCAATCCAATCTGGTGTAAATAGTTGTACTGTTTGTTTCCCTTGAATGCCTGTGATGACTTATTTATTAATATTTTCCTATCACCTGTGTGTGCGATTGGTGCATGTTTGTCTGTTTGTTTTGTGATTAAGTCATTGGCGTAGCTCCAATTACGTAGTTACGCACGTGCGTAATTAAAAAAGTAACATTCGAGGGAGGTCACCTACATTGTAATGTGGTAAACGTGATTTCCATGCCATAAGAAACTGCTCTGAAAGGAAAGAATTCGCTTCGTCTGGGAGCAAATTATTTCCATTTTGAGAAGTTCCCATTTTAAAAAGGGACGCAATTGAAGAGAATCACTGCTTGATCCAGTAGTATCCCTTTGATGTGCGTAATTTTTTGAGCGTCCTGGCTACACCATTGTTTGTCTGTTTGTTTTGTTATTTTATAGTCACTTTCAATAATCTTTTGGTCATTTCATGATCACTATGGTCAGTAAGCCCAACAAGCGGTACCTACATGTACATGTAGTAGTTTATTTATTGTTTACTTGAATCATTAATTTATCGAGCATCTATGAAAGCACTGTACCAGACCAGGTCTCGAAGTCGCACTGGCCTGCGTTCACAAAACTCAAATTGCCAACCCAGCCTATCAAATTTCGCCCACTTAATTATTATTTATATGAATTTATTTTTATCCGAACATTGCTTTGAAATTTGACACTATTTAACCCTTTGTATACTGGAAACCCCTAAATGGGTACTTTTACAAACAGTGAAGACCCTGATGAAATGCTGCCTAATGCAGCATTTTATCAGAGTCTACACTGTTTGTTTAATAAAAAAAGATCTTCAGACAAAAATACAATTTATCATATTCATCATTAGAATTGTTTTTATCCCGACACCCCTAGATATATACAATGGACCATCCCAAGCTTATTGAATTAATCCAGAAGGAAGAATCCATTAGTATACAAAGGGTTTAGATAATTTATGTTCTTATAATATTAAATAAAACGTGGAATTATCCTATAAATGAGCCAGTACGTAAGGTTTTGGTACGTACACGTATCTCATAGATGATCTGCAAATGCTCAGACGAGCAGGCCCCGAGGTTATAAAACTTTTTTAATGCTCAACTCAATTGAGCGCGAAAATCCAACTACTCAAAGAAACTAAAATACCGAAAAACTGAAGAATTATCTTGCTTTAAGTCTCTCAGATGTAGTATTTATCATGCGAATAAATGTTAAAATGCCAACAGTGGTTGGCATTTTAACATTTATAAGCAAGATTAATTTTGTGCTCAGCTGAGTATTCGCAGTCTCACCAGTGCATTATCTGGTCTCGCACTCAAATATTACTGGGAGACGATGAAGGCTCGACAACAACGAACAAAACAATGAACAAAATGAATAAAGTATTTTTCGTAACAAGACCAAGTCATCTAGCGGCTCATTGGATAACTGAACATGTAGGCTCAGAGATAGAACCAGCATACAAATGAGGCCCTGGGAGGGTTTTTAGGGATACAATGTACAGGGATATTGGCCAAAAACTTAAAGGGATATGGGATATTTTTGTAGATATTTAAAGGGATATGGGATACTTGGATCAATTTTAGGGATATGGGGATACAATGCTTTCTAAATTTTGGGGATATTTGCCATATTTATTTTAGGGATATGGGATATTTTTCAGAATCATTTAAGGGATATGGGATACTGGGACCCCCCCCCCCCTTTCCAGAGCCTCAAAGTTTCGGGCCACTATTGTCCCGACACCAGAATCCCATTGGTATGGCGATTTCTTGGTGGGTCGATAGTGGCCCGCTGTTATTATACTTACTGGGTTCTGACCTAGTGCAAGATGTGAAGACTTCATCTGGCCTTTGTTAAAATTCTGTCTGAAATATGTGTGATACCAGGAAAACTGCAAAGTGCAGTTTTTTTGGCATCACTCATATTTTAGTTATAATTTCAAAAAATGCGTTAAGTTCCATTATACTACATATAGTCTGAATGCATTTTTGTCTAATATACATGTAATACATTTCATCCCTGGCGATTACAGTGTCATGCATGTCATGCTTTGGCCATTTAGTATCAACTATATGGGCCAGCTCATGCGATTTTGGAATTTATTGAATATGCAGCATAATTTATTCTTGTAAATATACATGTGCAGCAATCAACGTAGTTGGTTGGGCTACAGGTCTAAATTTTGACGTGACCCCACATACACGTTCCCTACTTTGTGTGTGCGGGCAGCGAAGACTCTGGCTAGATTGTGCTGATGATTAGGCTTGTCTGAGACTTAGCTGATTGCAGATGTGATAAGTTGCACCCATCATTGATATTACAATGTATAACATCAACTGTCTCGCAATGCACAAAGTGCAAATGGATGCTGGTGCAATAAACAAGCGATTTTATGGTTTTGCGTCTGTACTTCGATAATCCACTCTCTAAAGCTTGTGGATTATCTTTCCGTACAGACACACGAACCATACGATAACTTCTGCAAATCGCATGAAGTGGTCCATTTAAAATGGGCAGGTTAAGTTAGACATTTGCACATTGCCTATTTATGCGACACTGCCCTCTTCCATATTAGAAATCTGTATGAATGAACCTATGAAAGTTTGTTAAAACACAAAAAATTGTAGAATAGATTATATGACAAATATATGTATAAGAAATTTCATCTTTGTATTTTATTATATCAAAAACTTTATAATTTGAACTTCGATTGCTCGAAGAGCTCGCTAATTCGAATTAAATTTGGTATACATTGGACTCAGAGATTAAATGGGTCTCGACGCGAGAAAACCCTGTCTTGGGGGTTGCGAACAACAAAGGCGCAGACCAACCTGCGCATCCGCGCAGTCTGATCAGCACATATGTTATTCGCACTCTGTAAGTTTGATATACTTTCAATATTCTGGCTAACCTCCGAACCTGAGCATGCCTTTTTGAGCATGACCTAGTCGGAAACCTCCAAAGACATGTTTTCTCGCCACGAGGCCCATTTCTTATCAAAACATTCAGTTTGTTTACGGAGCTGAAAAGAAATGTCTCAGGGAGGCGTTTCTTTTAAGCAGCCAATGGATATGTTTGTGTCGTCGATTAACGCCCTTAAGAGGAGCGCAGTGGCTCAGTGGTAGAGTTTTAGACTTGGGAGCAAAGTGTCGCTAGTTCAAGACTCACCAGAGGAATAGTGTTGTGTCCTTGAGCAAGACTCTATCCGTTGACTTTTTGCCTAACAGCAAATAAAACCTATGTTATTTAACGTTGTGAAACAGTTTTTGAGAGGAATGGTAAAAATCTATTTTGGTCTATTAAAATTCATTGAGATTCTTATAAAATTAAAATCTAAAGGTTTTCTAACACCAGGTTTGTCTAAATATGATTTCTCTTCTCTATACTACATTATCCCATAATCTAAAAAAATGAATTAATCAAATTAAGTTTTAACAGAGAGGGCTGATTTTATTTGGCTTGTAATAAAAAACACACTTTTTCACTTCTGAACAACCTAAAAACTATAATGTGTAGTCATGTCCGAAAGTTTGTGATGCTCTCAATTATCTTTTGGACAATATATTTATAAGATTTGGCTCGAAATTTTAGACAGATTGTATGTATTCGAATCATTAGTAATTGTGCTCCCCTTTTAAGAGAGACTTCATGTTGTCTCTTTATGACAATATTCAAGCAGATGTTATTGAAGCAGTTAACTCTACCTCAAGATTTCTAGATTACTTGCTTAATATTGATAATCTTTATATCGAGTAAATGGTAGGTCAGATATATCCCTCTGAACTTCAGTTAACTAAGGCAAATGCTTCATTTTCGAACTTGAACTTATCCATAACGAATGCTATAGTTTCATCAAACAATGATGCTAAACATGGTGCTTTAAATTCTGAAATAGTTAATTTACAATTCTAATTTTAGTGATGAAACTGTTCCTCGCTCTATTTCCTATGGTGTATATATTTTGCAGCTTATTCGTTTTGTGAAAGTATGTTCTAATGTTAGTGACATCAACAACTGGAACCAATTTTTGACTTAAAAGAATGCTTTTGGTATCATAAAATTCGTAAAGTATTTTCTATATTCTACCACAGACACTCAAGGTTGAATATTAAATGCAGCATTGGTTTTGAACTCTTCTGCAACAGGGCATATCAGAGCTGGTATTTTATGGGAATTTAGTTTATTAATTCAAAATAATGGTTTGAAAAGCTAATTTTAGTGATCAATTCAAAAAGATAATCAAACGTTATAAAGAAAAGTTAGATATATAATGGATACCATGCGACAGTCTGCAATAACGGTTTATAGCTATGGTTTCCTCTTTAATTGTACGATAGTGGCCAGGCTTCAGAATCACTGAAGGCCTTTATCCGTGGGTTGGTGCCTGAAGCTTGCTTTGGCTGGACCCACCATGGCTCAACTTGAGATTTTCTTTCGCTCTAACTATCTGTGAGTCAAAAGCCACTTTCTTTGTTTCATCATAGTGTGATAATTTGATTAAATTGTTTCTCTATGATGATACATTGCATAAACTAGGACGCCTCCATGCAAGTTAAATATTTTCAGGCCTAATACACCTATATTCCTGTCTAATTGAGACAATTTACGGATTAACTGATAAGGGACAGCTCCAGTATCTCGCTGGATTAAAGGGGCCCCAAGAGGGGCTTTCCTGTATATAACATAATTTCTTTCACTGAAACAAAAAATCAATATACTATCAGAAAATACATTGACCCTTTATGGGACCATTTCACCCCCCCCCCTGTAAGGAAGTCATAATCACCCCATAAATAGTAGCCTTTGATCTGTCTGGAATAGCCCTCAGACAGTGGTACCACTTTAATTGCTCAATAATTTAGGTCTTTAAATGGGTATTTACAACAACATAATCTGGAGCGAAGATTTGGTACCGGTAAAATGCATTTAAGCCCTTCCTACCGCTCCTTCTAGCCCCACCACCTTTCCTCCAGTGGCATCAGCTGCTGTCCATTCTGAGGCGGTGGTTCCGTTGTTGTTGATACATTTTTTGGTGCTCCCATTGTTGATCGGGGTTCTATGTATGGTATTTATTTTGTTATGCGGTACTAAGTGTTCTTTCTAGTCTTGCAATCATTGTGGTATGGAAGAGCGAATTTGTTGCTGTACTTTGATTGTCTTCCTGATTTCTTGTGGCTGTTTGTGTTCTGTGGTTCTTACTCAAGGTGCTGAGGGTTGGACTGCAGTGTGTGATTGTGCTATTTCCTAATCATACTGACTGACTATTTTGATTTTGATTATGTGGTCTCTTCTTTGTTTTTATTTTGTTAGTTTTTTTTTTTTTTTTTTTTTTTTTTTGGGGGGGGGAGTAAAATACGACTCAATATATTATGTAAATCGTCTGTCATCTATTTACACGTTGTATATGGTGTGTTTTACAGTATCTGTCAGTGTTTTCTGGTTTTAAACCGAAACAATATGAGGACAATACAAGAAAAATACATGTTGTATTAAATCTTCTAATTATAAGTAACAATGGATAAAATAATAAAAAGCTCCAATCAAAAAGAATCTTACCATAAAATCCAAAGAACACACCCTAAAGGACATCCATGGTCAAAACATCGGCTGATCAACGTTGATGCGACGCCAGTGCTTAAACGATCTGCTTTTGAATAGTGTTGTAGCAATGCCTTGTCTCAATTTCTCAAGCTAATTAAAAGATAATCTTTCCCCTAAAGGATAAATAGGTACGATGATTTACTTAGGTGACTCACCAATCAAGGTCACCACACAATTTATAAAATTGCACTGTGATCGTAATCACCAGATCCGATATACGATTTTCAAGTTCGAGTCATCAATGCTTTTAGTTCAGGAAATGGACTCTGGGGACAACATTTCCAGTTCCAAAGTACGACTCATTGTTGTTCGACCAATGGTTGTACCATTACATAAGATACATTATCATATGACGTCGCGTCTGGGAGTGAAATAACGCCATGCAATAAAATCTGTAAACCACTAGTGGTTTATCGATTTACGGGAAATGTTACGACGTCCATAACAACGTTGCGTACATGATGACAAAATCATAACGTTTTTACGCCAGAAATGAGATTTCAAAGTATTTGTCATATGATAAATAGAATCTAACATTCGTGCCCTTGTATTATTGAATTTATTAAACTCGTTGCGAAAAAGAGATAAAATGCTCGGCAAGCCTCGCATTTTATCTCTTTTTCCCAACTCGTTCAATAAATTCAATAAAACATGAGCACTCATGTAAGATCCTCTATTAAGGGATTTTGCTGGGACCTGGGAGATAGTTCGAGTAGCTGTGGTGTGAGAGTCAACAGCGTTCGAGCTACCGAAAGTCGACTTTAGTCCATTATGGTAAAGACAAACTCCGACGTAATATACCACTTGGGCCTCGACGCGAGAAAACCTGTCTTCGGGGTTTCAGACGAAGCGAGACTAAAATCAGTCTCCTCAGCTACAGAGACTAGCTAGAAAATTGTAATTTTACCTTTAGCAAGTTTAAGTATAATACTTTCCAAAATGCGAATAACAAAGGCGCTGATCAGACTGCGCGGATGCGCAGGCTGGTCTGCGCCTGTGTTGTTCGCAACCCCCCAAAGACAGGTTTTCTCGCGTCGAGGCCCACTTTACGATATAATGATACGACCTGTTACACATAAATCACTTCTAAAACGTGTGTGCAGCTATCCAGTAGGGTTTTATGTGTTATGTTTGTATGAGCCTTTATCTACGCACTTACTTTCTATTTGCGAGCTGTGGATGCTCTAGTAAGACTTTGCACATGTGAGCATTTACTAGTCGCATATATGAACCAAACTAGTATATCATACCTGCTTTATGCATTGGCTCAGTTGTAGAGTGCTCGACTTTAGATCGAGAGGTCCCAAGTGTGGGCCAAACAGATGTATTGTTTTGTGTTCTTGAGCAATACACTTTATCCCAGCTGCTCAGTACTGGCTAGCACCCAAGAAAACATCAAAACATGACTGTTTTATCTGGGATTTATCACATGACGTCGCGTCTGGGAGTGATATTACGCTATGCAATAAAATCTGTAAACCACTAGTGGTTTATCGATTTACGGGAAACGTTATGACGTCCATAACAACGTTGCGTCCATAATGGCAAAAGTTTAACGTTTTTACGCCAGAAATGAGATTTCAAAGTATTAGTCATATGATAAATAGAATCTAACATTCGTGCTCTTGTATTATTGAATTTATTAAACTCGTTGCGAAAATGAGATAAAATGCTCGGCAAGCCTCGCATTTTATCTCTTTTCCCCAACTCGTTTAATAAATTCAATAAAACATGAGCACTCATGTATGATTCTCTATGTAAAGCATCAACTCAAACAACTCGCATTTCTACGATTATCTGCGCCCGTGGACCTAAAATATCAGCAAACAGGGAACACAATACATAATGGTGTTCCAGCTTTTATGTTGTTTTTACATCAAAACGAGCACCGCGACACGTGCTTTTTAAATGATTGTTAATTGTTAGTGAGTATGACCAGGAAAATTCACTTTCACAAACTGCGGATAAACCCGAGGCACCGCAAGGAAGAGCGACACAACAATCACGAGCCACCTGGGAGACAAACTAAGCAAAGCAACCAATTCTCTTTTCCCCATCAAGATTATTGCAAGACTAGAATGGACTCAAAGTAACGCACAACGAAACAAAGAACAATTACAGAAAAATATTAAGTGAGTATGATCAGGAAATACCACAATCACAAACCGCAGACAACCCCATGGCATCGCGCGGAAGAGTCTCTCAACCTTCACGAGACAGCAGGAAGACAAGTTAAGCAAAGCAACCAGCTCTCTCTTCCCCATCAATATGGTTGCAATACTAGAATGGACATAAAGTAACGTGCAACAAAACATAGAAGAGTTACAAACTCCCACTACATGTATGGGAGTAACAATAAACAAAACGTCAACAACAACAGAACCACCGCCTTAGAACGGACAGCAGCCTAAGCCACTGTGGGGCTTCAATGCATTTTACTGGTACCAAATCTTCGCCCTAGATTCTGCTGTTGTTGAAGTACAAGAAATATTCAGCTCTCATGGAAGCCTTCTTACTAATGCAATATATCATCATAGAGAACGCTCTAATCAAATTAACACACCATGATAAAACAAAAAAGGGCTCATGACTCACAGATAGTCAGAGCTAAAGAAAACCTCAAGTTGTTTTTTTGTTTGTTTGATTTGATTCTTTACGTCCCATCAACAATCTTTCAGTTATAAAGGGACGGGTCTTCCTGGGTTGAACCAGTACTAAGCTAGGATTAATGTTCTTGCTCAAGTACACAACGCAATGACGCCGGTGAGGCTCGAACCCGCGGCCCCGCGGTCTCTAATTTAGCACTCTACCACTGAGCCACTGCGCTCCCACCTCAAGTTGAGCCACGGTGGGTCCAGCTACAGATAAGTATCAGGCACCAACCCACCGATTAAAGTTTTACGTCAGAGCATTCATAGTGTCTGAGGCCTGACCCACCGTCGTGCAATTTAAGAGGAAACCATAGCTATAAACCGTGATTGGGTTTAAAACCAGGCATGCAGACTGTCGCATGACATCCAAATCATACTCAACCTCTATATAACGGTTGATAATCTATTTGAATTGATCACTAAATTTAGGGTTTCTAACAATTCCTTTAAATTTATAAAATATAAATCACCACAAAATATATGTTCTGATATGCCTTGCTGCAGAAGAGTCTTTAA
The DNA here is from genome assembly GCA_964019695.1 of Loripinus fragilis. Taxonomy (NCBI): domain Eukaryota; kingdom Metazoa; phylum Mollusca; class Bivalvia; order Lucinida; family Lucinidae; genus Loripinus; species Loripinus fragilis. The sequence goes on along the minus strand of OZ026526.1, from coordinate 54,550,223 downwards.
CCAAATGTTGTATTTAACAATTAACTCCGAGTGTCTGTGGTAGAATTTATGAAATGCTTTTCGAATTTTATGATATCTATAACCTTGTTTTAATAACTTAGCAGTTAAAAATAAGTTTCTGTTGTTGAAGTCATCAACATTAGAACACACTCTTGCAAAACGAATAAGCTGAGAGATATAAACACCATAGGAAGGGGAGCGAGGAACATCTCCATCAAGAAATGGAAAATGTTTTATTTCAAAATTAAAATCATCCAGTTTGTTATAAATGTTAGAAGAAACTATGCATTTGATATGGACGAGTTCAAGTCCAAAAACGGAGCTTCAGTACCAGAAGAATTCACCTTGTTCAACTGAAGTTTAGTAGGATATATTTTACCTATACTAAGTAAGTCATCTAAATATCTGGAGGTGGAGTTATACGCCTCAATGATATCAGTTCGATTATTTCTGACAGAGACAGCATGAAGTATGTCTAATAACAAAACAAAAACAAGTCTGCAACAATAGGAGCACAATTAGTATCCATTGGAATACCTTTTATTTGTCTGTATAATTCAAAGCCAAATCTTATAAATATATTGCCCGAAAGATAATGGGGAGCATCACACATTTTCTGACATGACCACAACTTATGTGACCGTCTCGACATGACTAAAACTGTTGACTGCGGCATTAACCCACAAACAAAACTAACTAAGTAGTTAAGATGGCACTATTCTTGCTGTATTTTTGAAACAATATCTCATTGGTTTGGTTTACAGGTGTGGTTTATGAAAAAGAGCTTGTACTTTGATAGTTTCACTGAAAATTTCCTCGCATACACGATGGTTAGGTGGCTAAACGTGGTACAATGCCGTTGTTGCACCAAGGTATCACTACTTGTTTCTTCATTTAACTGAGTCCAGTCTGAAATACTATGATAGCCACATTGGGATTAAAGAGTTCTTAGATTCAAAATCTATAATGGAAGTATATAAAGAAAACAAATCTTGGTCCAATAAACACAAGTTCTACGCAGTGAGATGGTCAAAGGGAGGCTACCGTTAAATTCAATAAATATTAGCACAGAGTGGGTTCCTGTTTGGTTGCACTTGAAAAATGTACCTTTAAAAAGCTGGTACTTGCACTTTATGTGCCCTTTATTTGGTAAATGTGTAGCCTGTATAACGTTAAAAATGCCAATGATTTGGCAGCGATATGTGTTTATAATGCTGATGAAGAAAATAGCCTCTTTTGTGTAACTATTTTGTCACAGTAATTGGAGTCAACTTCCATGATGTTAACATATGACGCTGGTAATATTTCATCTATCCATCAAAGAATGGTGAACGCTGACAAAAAGAAGTTATCATGGTAAGTTGCATTCTAACTCTTCTGGCAAGTAAATGGCAGATCTTGCCATCAGAAGACAGAAAAAAGAATACAAATATAAAAAGATGCATGAGCTTGGACTGTGCCAATATACACGGAGTTGAATGGGATGGAGTGATTGTACATAGACACCATATAACGCTACCAGTTGAAAAATCTGAAGCAAAACATTGACCAGCACATTTTGAAGATTAATTATTGGCAGTGTATCATATGTTGATATACAACACAGACGGAAATCAACCTACCCATTCCACAATCTCACCAAATTATATCTAGGTTATGTTTTAGCTGTTTGCTTACAACAAGAGAAGAATACATGCATCTCATTTGTCAATATTACAGGTATAAAGAAAGAGGCTCTTCACATTTCATGGCATAATTTTGTAAAATAAGCTGCTACATATACTAAATGGTGCCATTATTGAACATGTGCTGATAATAAAGGCCAAACTACATTGTAGCTAGCTCATACACTCATAGATATAACATTTTCCTTGTCATAATATCTAGGTGAACTAGTCAAATTGATCGTCCATGACATGAAAAATGTCTATCTGGCATTTTGACAATCTGCCACCATTGATATTATTTGCTAGTTAACTAGGTTACTAGCCAATCGGATTAGGAATCTAGTCAAATAGACTGTTGACAAGACAATTTCTATTAACGAAAAGTTAACATAGAAACAAAGATCGGTATAATGTCTGTAAGTATGTACACATACATGTACATGAAAATATATATTTTATTCGTCAATTATCCCCTGGTCCATTATCAATGACTTTTATTATCTGTTGATATCTTTTGCAAACAGTTTGGAGAAACGGACAGCAAGAATCTAAATTCAGAAAATGAGGACATACCAACATTAAAAAAACGTGCCTGTGACAACTTAGATATTTAGAAAATAATTGAGATGAGGAAAAGGATCATTGACACATGCTGTTGGAAAATGCCAATGCTTTCCAGTAAAATAAAAATAAAATTTTGGGTAGAACAATCAGTTTTACATTAAAATATATATAGATTATATATATACCACAAATATTCAGATACTTTAAATGCATTCAGACAAGGTGTATGTTTAAAACTAACAAAAGTAATACAAAAGTATTATTTCTTTTGTTGAACATTCAGCGTTTCTATTATTTACGTTTGAACATTGTTGTGCTCCACAGGACACAAATATGTACAGGTAACTTGTTAAGTATCTCCCCAATATTGTTTTGTTGCAAACATATATTGAGTTAAAACAATATTCGTCAATTATCGTGATTTGTAAATTCTCTGCATATGATATATGCAATAAAACGTGCCAAGCCTACCAAAAAAAAATCAAGAAAAACAGCAAATAAATCACTTTTCATCATAATGAAATTACATACAACCTCAACCAGCCATATTTTTCGAGTGCGTAGAAGTTAATAAATATTTTGATAGCAGACTCTTGACATTGGATTCACCTTTTGCACTGTTACTTCATGTATTACACCAGAGGCTTCCATACGGCGTTCTGGGGTCAGAAAAATAGGCGTATAAGGCCAAAACCATCAATGATCCTTTGATGGCAGGCAGTTTCTAAATATGATAACAAAACTAAAGTGATGGAAGTAACAGCATCTCAGAATGCTTCTAAGGTTACACAATTTCAATATGTATCAAAAACCTAATACTGTGTTCCCAAGTGTGACTTAAGCAAGAAACTTTGAGCTTGTAAGATTAAAAGTTCAGAAAATGAAGACACACAAACATAACACACACCATGCCTCAGATGAGAACAATATGAAAGGTGGCATATACTTGATATGATAACAAAACTAGTGTTATAAGTTTATTTGTTAGTGGTTATTATAATCTATTTCTACTATACTCACCCTCTCTACTTATCCGGTCTTCTAAGGAACAAAGGTATGTGTTTACATGTTGAAGACTAGGCATCGACAGAGGCCAACCACATGTACTTGTGCATAAAGCTCTCGTGGTTGACAACTTCCCAGTAGCTCCCAGTAGTATATAAGGGTAGATGGTATGACCCTGGGAGACAGGACCAGTTCAACACTCTCCCTTTTGTTTAAAAATGTTACATGTCCTAAAAGTGTGTGCTTTAAATTGTCTTGCTTAACTTTATTGTATCAAATCTTTAGCTTAAAAAGTTACAAAGGTTTTTGAAGGTTTTTTATAAACGACCTGGAACCCCTAACTGGGGTATAAGTCAATAATCAACATATATACATGAAACAAGCAATAACAAAACAATTTGAAGAAAGCTTCAAATTTGACAAGGTTGAGTAAAATATTTTGACGACATTCGGATGGTATTGCGATGAATTTGTTGACTAAATCAGATCTCAAGATATTTCAGTGAATTTGGCATTTGCTAGAATAGTAATCATACCTCAGAAAAATACAGTCAGTTTAACACTAGCTAATTTCTTTAATTTTCTCTTCCAAAATCAAGAAGTTGCAACCACTTGTCATATTCAGCATGCAAAAACAAAATCACCATCATATCGCCTTAAATGCAAAATAAAACAAGCTACACAGCAAACAGCTGGACCCCTAACAGCCGGCTTCAAAAGCCGGGCTTATCTAGATCCACACCGTCAACCGGGAAGTCTCATGTGAAACTGAAATTTAGACCTCTGAGATACCGAATTGTTTGTTAATTTGCTTAGATTTTAGCAATACTAACTGATGCAGTTAGTGTTCTATATATTTCAGTAAATAAGCAAGCCAATCACTTTTGAACTGAAAGAAGTATTCCTTTGCTATAATCATATAAAAAGAAATACAATGTAAAATTGTTAGTATTTCTTGCCTGTAATTTCTATCATGTGTCTTGGACACCCAAAGGAACCGTCTCAATGAGACGAATCCCCTGAATACCCACAGCAAGTGTTTTGATTGAGAAATAAATTGTTTTTGTTGTTGCTTTTTCCTGTTACACACTATGAATTTGAGTCCTATAGCAAGCCAATAAAATTATTATCTTACAATTCATGCAGTAAAACCACTTATTCAAATATCAAAAGAAATATCTGGAATTCTGCACTGGTTCACTTCATATATGCATTGGTTGAGTAGATCACTTTGAAGGTGCTCATAATTTCTTTGCAAAACTTGCCCAACTTAAACAACAATGGTAACTCTTTAGTGTTCATAAAAGTTCTAAATTTAAAGGTGTTAGGGTGATCGACAGGACTCTGGGAATGTACATTCTTCTTTGATCTTCAAAATAACTACACTCAAACAGATAGTGGAACTCATCGCCAAATTTGTTTAAGAAACAGAGTTCACACGCTCGCTCATCCCTTTCAACCCCCCAAAAATCTGCCATACTCAATCGGCAATTTATAGTTTAAACTTCTAAAGTGACACACTGCTGTAGCTAGGTCATATGGAAGAAGATTAAAATATTGTTCAAATTCCAATTCCGTCTTAAAAATTCTATAGTTTAGCATTTAGAGGAGTTAAAAACAGTATCACCCCATTCTTGCTTGTAGTTTTCTATAAGCTTCATTTTAACCAATTTAGCCAAACCTAATGGTACATTTTCTTGTAAATCCCATGCATGTTGGTTACCACTCAAAATGAGATTTTTTTTTAACACTCAATAACCATTTTGAATAAAAGTGATCACCTTTATGAATGGCCCTATTGATGCTGATTAAAAACTGGTGAATTAAACATCTAATGTGCAGAGATAACTCCTGATACAGGATAAACAAGATAATGTAACAATTGCTTCCCTTACAATATTACTAATATGCATATATCTTGGGTCTTATCTCAGAACAAGAATATTTATAGATTCCTTAGATACAAGTATATATTATATGCAGTAGTGATATATTTATGAACACAATGAACCCCACTTTAAACACTGCTGGCAATAAACCAGACCTATATAAGAACCCAATTAAGCCAATCGTATCAGGAATGGCCCATATTATATGGGTTGTGGTCTGTAACAGACAATTCTATTAAATCAGATCAGGTTGATTAAAGCAGGATCCAAGATATTTTATCAAATTAAAAAAAATACAAGGGTTGCTTATGCTTCTCAGAAACCTGAAGAAATCCGACTTTCATCTTTCAAACATGTTACTGGAATCTGATAAGGTCATCTTGAAACGGCATATAAATAAATATATGTATTACACTCATATGATGTGACAACCCGGCAGAGTCACAATATAACTGGTTATGGAACTGAGTGCCGTAAAGAATTCATTCCTTGCACTCAGAAAGGAATAACACATTATCACTCAGAATGGCAACAAAGCTAAACACACTAGGAAAATGTGGTTTCTGAATCTACCGATGTGCAATTTATAATTTTATGCAATAACTTGATTATCAGGTTAGTTAAGCTCTTCCAGGGCTGAACAATAGTGTTTGAAGGATGCAACTAATAGAGCCACTGCGTGCAAGGTGGAAAGCTGGATATAAGGAACACAATATAGTCCATTTGAAATTTTCAGAACCAAGAAATGTTGAGTACAATGATTTTTTTTTGCTGATTAGTGAGGAAAATGTGTTCTAGAACAAATCTGACTTGGTTGCTGGACCGGCAATTTTGGCAACTCCTACAATTTGCATAAATCCAAGATGGCCGCCATGAACGCAATGAAAAATCAACTTTTTAATTTATTGTCAAAGAAAGGTGTCCAATATGTCTATATAAGGTTTTTTGGTATGCAGAATCTGTTTTCGTGTTATTTTTGCAATTTAATGCTCCATTATAGACATATCGAAGATGGCCTACAGACGTCATCATGAAATTAGACTATTTAACTGATTATCATATGATTATCATATGTAATATGATATGCAATATGGGTTTCTATAAGAAAATCAGAAATGACATAACTGACAGATGGATGGGACTGAAAGATCTACAAAACAAACAAAAAATAAGTATAATGTCTCTTATATTTATTTATCTTTATTCCCACGCATCCAAATGGTCTGAAATTGGGTCGTCAGGAACAACTCCATCCTCATTGTTATATTCAAGACCATCATCAGAATCATCTTGAAGGTTGCTGTCAATGTAATCTGTTTCACAGTGTCCTCTTTAGATGATTTGGAAATTTCCCTGGTTGTAGTGAATGGATTCAAACAATCTTGTCTACCATGACAGTTGCAGAATGGCGTGCTGCTTGCGGCATCCACAAAATTCCATAGGACACTTCTTGCCTCGCACTAAATCACTTCAAGTAACTCAGAAGGAGCAGGATCGCCTTCAGTAATGACCAGTATATAAATTTTGATTTAAAACTACCTTTCAAAGTTTGTGATATCTCTTGACTCACCTGCAGTACCTTCAAAATCGGCTGCTTTCCACAACATGATTTGAAGATGAGCATGAAACATGTGTTGCAGAAGATTTGCAGATGTTGGCGGTAAAGCCATCACTTAAGGATGTCTCTTCTTCCTCTTCTTTTTTGTGAGCATATTGTAGCAAGTAGATTCCATGGATGTTACTTGTGGCTAACTATAATGAAAGAAAGGAAGGCATTTCTGCATTCATCAACTCTGTATGAGTGGTATCAATGTCACCTATGATAGCTAAACATTGGTAGATTCCGGATACCATACCATTCAGTGCAGTAACATTTCCTTTGCTGTAAGGGTAGGGAGTTGTATCACAACCACTGAGCGCATGCAAACATAGTAGCTGGAAGCATTTATGAACAAGATCAGTACAGATGGCATTGATGTCAAGTACTGATCCATCCCAGCGCTCCATCTTGACCTTGCATTGCAAGGCGGCCCTGTTCACCCAATACGCAAATAGTACAAACACATCTGTGTCATCCCTAAGTATGCAGATCACATTTTGGCAAGACTTAGCTGCTTCCAGCAAGAACGACTGATCGATCAGTTTCATCATAAAAATACAATCAGCCCCTGACTCTGATGAAGCAATCTCGCCAAGATTGAAGGGACTTTAGAAGTTGGCAAATTTTCGCTTATTAGATTTGGTTTTCATGTTTGGCATCTCTCTTAGGCAGATGACTTGCGATGGAGAGGTCATAATCAAGAACAGCTCCACTAGCTTGCTGTATCCTGCCATGGTCTTTGGCAGAGATGTCTTGATACTTGTCAAAGACAACAATCTTCTTAGAAGCTTCAGGATAGTTGCTTAAATGTTCTTTGTTCGATGCAATAAGTTCAGATGAAATCCTGCCATGTGGCCAGTTAATGCAATAGAAAATAGAAGAGCTGTGATTCTATCACTTTCTGAATTTTCTTATTCTTTGTGAAAATATTTTAGCGAGCTGATTCCATGGATGTTCCTGGTGGATGACGATATAATGCAACAAAGAAAGGCATTGCTGCATTTATCAACTCTTTGTGAGTGGTACCAACGTCACCTAAAGAAGTTACACTTTAGAAGTTTCCCGATATTATATAATATTCAGTGCAGTGATATTTCCTTTGCCATGAGGGTAGAAAGTTGTATCACAATGACTGAATGTAAGCATACCTGGTAGCTGCAAGCATTTCTGACCAAAGTCAGGAAAAGTGGCATTGGTGTCAAGTACTGAACCATCCGAGCGCTCCATCTGTACCATGCACTGCATGTCTGCCAAATTTACCCAAAACTAAAGTAAGACAAACGCATCTGTGTCAACACTAAGTATGCAGGTCATACTCTGACCAAACTAGCACAATTGTCATGTCGGCTTCATGAAGACGAAATCCACCATCATCTGTTTTCATTGACGTAATCTCCGCAAGATTGAAGGTACCTATCACACTGGCAAATTTTTTGGTTATTGGATTTGCTTTTCATAATTGCATCTGTTTAGATGACTGGAGAGGTCATAGTCGATTACAACTTCACTAGCTCGTCACATCCTCTCATTGTTTTTGGCAGAGATGTCTTCGTACTTTTCAAAGCCAAGAATCTTCCTAGTAGCATCTTTATACATGTATTTATTAAAACATTATTCAATTGATGCAACTAAATCATAGTGACTGCCACCATGAGGCAATGAGGTGTCAATAATATCTGGATATTTGACCAGCCCAGGTTTATAATCAATGCTTTCATGAAGACAACCCTGACCATCAATAAATGCTGGACAAACTGCTAACAACTCGCAGGCAAACAGAGGACCAAGTTCTATCTTCCTTTTTACCTAATCAGAAGTAGTGGGAGAAATATGGTTTTAAGATATATTACTTGTTTGCATTGTCACTAATAAGGGGATGAAGGACGGAACAAACGATCAGAAACGGTTTTTATCAACTTTATTTTTTTATCAACACGTTTCGGATTGTGTACCTTCGGCCTGGCCCTTAAGCATACACATCGTCTGAATCAGGGTGCTAATAGCTTTGTAGAAATCATCAGGGAGACTTACTATGAACTTGCTTTAAAATTATTGAACCATATGTAATGAAGCTATCTGATCAGTAAAAAGGATTGTATAGATGAGGCTGATTATCTCTAGAGGATGAGAATATTTTTACTTTGGAAATCCAAGGATTGTTGGTATTTCTTTTTCGCCATGCTCTAATCCTGAGTAGATCCTTTCCCGTCAATCAGAAACTGTACATGTAAGATACACTCATTTACCTAATCAGCAGATCGTAGTATGCCTTTTGGCACCCCTTTGCCAATTCTATCAGGCAAAATCGACATTGTCTTGGCATTTCCATCAAATACTAAGTAATATAATGTGAATACTTGACATATCCAGTAAGGAAGAAATATTCTCAACTCACTTCATCTTCAGCCATTTCAATTGGACACTACCTTCTCACTCTGTGGGCTCAAACTTGTGAATCAGGAGTGTTGGCAGGAGGAAATTTTCCACCTAGTGTGGAGCAGTTGGATATGATCTGTTTCGAGTACTAATCAATGCCATCAAACGCCTTTTGTCCAATTGACAGAAATCGTTCTATGAGTGCAGCTACTTCACTCTGAAATAGTCGCATAGTTTTCATCCATGATTTCCCATTGTAAGTACCTCTTATTCCTCCATAAACTGCAATGACATAGAATTCCAAGGCTAAGCATTTCTTTTAAGGTTCCAATGCAGGCAAAACTGACTATTATATACATACTAGATGGATAGACTACTATATTATGGAGCTTTCTAGGCTGGTTCCAGCACACTTATATCGTCACACCATACAACTGCTTGTCAGAGCATAAATGAAACATTTTAATCCCTATATCAACTATTGATCTCTGCATAAATATTGTTAGGGACTTAGAATGATGTTACTCAGGGGACGGAACACATACACATGGACATGTTTGCAGGGTGAAGTATATTCTGCTCGAAAATTCGTTGTTAAGCCCATTCCAAAAAACCCAAAAGCGAGATATTTCATAAGGCTCTACTATGACTTTAATTAACATTCTTTTAAAGATGGCCTTTGCTGGACATCTTGGATTTGGTTATTTGAGACTACACTCAGAATGATTTCCGCATACCAGAAAATGCCTTATAAGACATAATTTAAAATTTTCCATTGCGTACAGCGAGTTAAAATATCTTTTAAAGATGGCGTTTGGTGGCAATCTTGGATATGGTAATTCGATGTCCTCAAAATGCAAAAATACATGCAGAATTGGATTCCTCATACCAGAAAACCCCTAAAATGACATATTGTACAATATTCAGTGACAATTATTTAGAAAAGGTAGGTTTTCTAAGATGACATCTGGCGGCCATCTTGGATATGGTTATTAAGGGACCTCAAAATGCAAAACCACTTGCAGAAATGGATACCTCATACCAGCAAACCTCTAAAACGACATAATGTACAACATTCTGGGACAAATATTTAAAAAGTTAGTTTTCTAAGATGCGGCCTGGCGGCCACATTGGATTTATGCAAATTTCAGGAGTTGCCGAAAGTTGCCATTCTGGCAACCAAGCTAGATTAGTTTAAGAACATTTCTATAGTGCAAAGAAACAAAAAAAACTTCATTGTACTTGACATTTCTAGGTTAATGTTTAGGACATATAGGACTGTCAAATGGGCTAATATTGAGAAGTGACAACCTGACTGTGCCCATATGGAAACTGAATACTTAAAGACTTTTGACTGTAGTATATGCAAAAATAACTGAAAACCAAAATAAATAGAAAGATAATTCAAGGTGCAACAAAATAAGCTCTCCAAAATTCTAAAACACTATGTTTACTCTGTTTCAAATTTTCGGCCACTTGGCCTTTATCAAGAAACAAATAACTGAAATAATGTTGTGAGCTACATCTCCATTGTCTTAGCCAACCAGCAAATATAAATAATGTTATGATATTGTCATGGGCAATATGACGTCACTTCCAGTACGCCAAAACGAAACGTCCTGATGCATAAGCGCCAAATGACGTCATATCACTTACCAGACAAAACCACATCCCAAATACCTGGACAAATGCATAAACTAAACTAAGAATAATAAATAAATAATAAAAAGATAAATTAATTAAATAATACAATGATAAATATTAAAAATGATTATTTAATAATAATAATAATAATAGTAATAATAATAACAATAATGATAATAATAATAATAACAATAATGATAATAATGATAATAATAATAATATAAAATTGTCATTATAAGCATTATAGAGTAATAAATTGCTGCACTACTCTCATCTGAATGATATATATCTACTACTTGTCAAGCACAAAAAGTCAAAAAGCTTGGATCATGATAAGGCCCTACATTTAGTTGAGCCTGATCTGGATCCAAACCGTTTGAAATTAAATTTTTTGATCCGAAGGAATCATTCAAAATGGGACGCTACCACCTTAGCCCTTTGCTTACAGGAGACCCCCAAACGGTCACATACCCAAACAGTTAAGACCCAAATGAAATGTCGCATATTGCGGCACTTCATCAGGGTCCACATTGAATGTTAAGATGAAAAAGATCCCCAGACAAAAAAAAATAAATAAAAATGTTATTTAATTTATATACATAGGACCAGTTAAGCAAATAATTTAAGCGTAAAAATGCAGTTCTTATCCATTAGTTAAGACATGCGTTATGGGTGCTCAAAAGAGCCATCTCACAGAGACGGTTCTTATATTTACCCGCAACATATGTTATGGTACATAAATAAGAAAAAATATTTTTCAGGTATACACTATAATCTGGGGACCTTAATTAAATTACATCTACAACTGGACACCCCTGGACATGCACAATGTACTATCCCAGGTACATAATATCAAACCAGAAGGAAGAATCCACTAGTAAACAAAGGGATAAATATTTACACCATTACTACCATTAAGTGTTATTTCCACCATCCTAGAGACCTAAATAATGTAAATAGATCGGACCCAGTTCAGTTCCAATATGAGACAAACTGCCTGAATACAGATCAGAAGTGGCATTCTGTTGATCTGATCTGGACCCAAACTGTTAGAAGAAAAAAGAAAAAAAAGGGGGGGGGGGGTAAGCAATAGGCAAAAATGGGCCGATCTATATATTTAATCTAATCAACATCCAGAGTGGAATGATAAGGATCCACATAATATACTGATTATTGCACAGGACCACTGATATGAGTTAGAAGTTTAATTGCACATTGCACAAAAATGGGGTCTTTGTTCCCAGTCTAATTATCCATTTCTCTTCTACCAACTGCCTGTAAGCCCTGCCCTCTCTACCCAAGCTCTGCAAGACCACAAAATGCATATCCTCTACTTTATGGCCACTGAAGTGTCTCATTATTGGCTTCTCTGCTTGATTCTTAATATCCCTCATATGCTCGCTAACCCGTTCTTTCACAGATCTCTCTGTCTCCCCAACATAGACTGTCATCTTGCATCTATCACACAGGAGAGCATACACCAAAATTCCACTGTGAAGTATATCCTTTTTAATAATTCTGAACTATTACTAAAAAAATGAATCGTTTAAAACATTGCGCTAATATAAAATGTTAGTGAGTATGATCAGGAAATACCACAATCACTAACTGCAAACCTACACATAGCACTGTGAGGAAGAGCCATCGGACGTTTATAGCGACAATACAACTTCAAGACAATACTAGCAAAGCATCCACCTTTCTCTTCCTCTAGATGATTGCAAAACTAAAATGGACACAAAGTAATGCATAACAAATCAAGGACAAACACAGAACTCCCACAAATAATGGGAGGTACTTTTAACAATATATCAACAACAACAGAACCACCAACTTAGAACGGACAGCAGCCTAAGACACAGGGGGGGGGGGCTTAAATACATTTTACAGGCACCAAAACTTCACCCTAGATTCTGTTGTTGTTAAATCATGACACAAGAGTTCAGCAAATACACTCGCCACAACAAGAACACACCCAGTCAATCAATTAACTGCGCAAAAGCATAAGATGATCACTAGACCAAAGACGGCATAATACACCACTAAGATAAAACACCAACTGCCACACAATGGGAGCAGTAACAACCAATGAGTAATTGAAAAAAGAGCTCTTTTAGCATTAAGTGCACATTAGCATAATGTATGAAAAAGTGTAAAAAAACAATCTTACTATTCAAGGTTCAGATAAGTATATATATATATATATATATATATATATATATATATATATATATATATATATATATATATATATATATATATATATATATATATATATATATATATATATATATATATATATATATATATATATATATATGTATATATATATATGTATATATATATATATATATATATATATATATATATATATATATATATATATATATATATATACTTTTCTTTCTTTAACATGAATAAAAGTAGAAGATACATGTTGGTGGAACCTGGGATAACATTCAGAACTAGCTATGTTACTACTGAACATTTAAAGGAGTAACCTCAGCTGCATCTGTAAAATAATGGGTCAATAATGTATGCACAATAGTAGTTATCACAACATTTTATAAAACATATGCTATATGACAAAGGGCAGGTGAATTCCAATGTCAGTGTCCACGGTCTTGATGTCCAACAAAGATCAGGAATCAAACAAGTAAGCACCACACCTAACCCAACACACCGTATGGGAAAATGACAAATCTCCAAGAAAGCATGACGTACGTGAGAGCCCGGAGGCCAACCCTTTCCTAGCAGATGACCACAAGGTTGGAAGACATTGACAAGACAGTATTGTAAAGACAAACACAAAAACGAAAAGATCCACAAAAGTTCAAAGTGAAGGAAGGTATAACAAATGTCCTTGATAACCTATACTGATCATACAAGTCCACATTATAAAGAGAGCAGTAGTTCTGAAACAGTGCATTATAATTGGTCATCCAGAGATCTTAAAAGCGATAATAAGACATAGAAAATATGTCCTTATGACTCATGACAATGCAAATTGGTGATTCCCATTTTCATCCGCCCAAATTCAGGCGAAGGTAAGGAGCCATCAAAAAATAGATACTGTGCATAATTTATAAAAGTAGTATGGACGGTGAATTTGGCCGCAGGTACAGTATCTTGCTGGATGTGCAATGATACAAAGCCATGTAGGGGGCAAATTATGTACTTGTCAATAGCTAAATACCTCAATCACAAACTGCAGACAACCCCGTGGCGCCGCGAGGAAGAGTTTCTCAACCATCACGAGACACCAGGAAGACAAATTAAGTGAAGCAACCAGCTCTCTCTTCCCCATCAAGATGATTGCAATACTAGAATGGACATAAAGTAACGTACAACAAAACATAGAACAATTACAAACAAACCTGCTCTCAAATCAAACTCTCGAAAGTAGAAGTAAACCCCTTCTGAGATCTTTAACCTTTTGGGAAGGTGCTGCACTGCTGCACAGGTCAGGAGGTCAGTTCAGGAATTCAGGCCAAGTTCCTTACCCATGAATAACAACAACCCATTCGTCAGCAGAAACCAGGCCCTTAGCAAATTATCTCCTCTGATTAGCTAATGAACCGTGTGGGAGTAGTGACAGTTCATTCCGAAACACTCAGATATGATTTATGGCAATTCACTCACGCAGTGAATGCACTCACATACCAAGGTACATGAGTCCTTAGAGAAGAGTACCCATGAATTTGACCTTCTTTGCACTGTACACCACTTGCAACCAAAAAATAATCAAAAACGGTCCATCTGAGTCCCAGCTGTTTTTTTTTGTTTTCTTTTTTCAATTTATCGGTTAAATGAAACGGACGCAACCTCTGAATTTGTGGAGACTTTTACCCAAACCTGCCTTAAAGTACAAAGGTACAATAAGCGCTGTCCCAGAAGTATTAGGTAGCTCCTGAACTTCTAGATCCCCCCTTCCCCCCAAAAAAGGTACAAATATATCATCATATTCGGTCCATCCACAGTACAATGCATAGAACAATATTGCATGACGTACCAGTTATGGGATAAATCCCTGATATTTAAGGAATAGTGGTGCCTGAATGGTCAGCAGATATACAATATAAAGAATAATAATCCACTGACAAAAACATACACCAGAAAGCTTCAAAAATACAGTACGCTGACAGCATCTTTGCAATACATAGACTAATACAGAAACTGTCAGTACAAATACCAGTTCGATGCCCAACACACCCTCGACGAAAACATCAATACAATACATAGATAAAATCTGATACTTACACCGAGGATATCCTGTTGGAATAATGGCACCAACATTATCAGTATCCATACAATACATAAACTAATGTAGACACCAACAATGCAGATATCACATGCATATTGACAACCAAAGCGCAAGCACCCCTACAATACATAGACTATTTCAGGAAACCACACCAAGATATCACACCCAAGAGAACCAACACTGACACCACCCATACAATACAAAGACTAATATGGATGCCATCAGTGCAGATACCTAAACATGTTAAGACAACAAGGTACCCACATTGATATCACCCATACAATACATAGACAAGCAGCACCAATACAGGTACCAAAACCCTCATACAATACATAGACTAATATGAATACTTTTGCCATAGACACTGCCGTACATGTATACAGATAACGCCAACTATACAGGGATGTAAAACAACCATATAATACATAGACTTAAATGATCACAATCAATCAATAAACTGAGCTGGCAGATTGATCTTCCTACTTGACCTGCTCGTTCTGGATTGTGAAAGCAGGTCGCCAGGGGCAGGCAGAGAAATATTCTTGGTATCATCAGTATTGACTAACTACAAATCATCATTCCCTGTATCCAGCTAAACAGAAGAATCAGTGTCATCACCTTCCATGTACAATTATGTTGCATCCAAGTCTACACCTTGTATATAGCGCAAGGTAGTATCTGGATAGAAGGATGCATCTAGGACTGGGGCAAAGTTCTACTCTGCCTCCCTAAAGACACATTTCGGGCTGCAAAATGTGCTAATGACCAACCAGTATAATATGGGGAGCAGAGATAAGAAACTATCAATGATTATCTGTCTCTCTGACCAGAAGAGGTGCATTATGGGGAAGTTATTGTTGCAGAGTGGGATGGTAACATGTTCAAAGGGAAAAACAATACAACAACAACAGGATAACATTTGTTTGTTCACGTATCTACATGCGGGGATTTGTGGCTGCATTAAATTGTTAAAGTTTTTTTTATTTAATTTTTCAAATTCAGCCTGAGTATATTGAATAACGCTGAGATGTTAGTTTTTTTTTAAACCAATTATTTAGACCCTGATTTATGACGCAGTTGATTAAAAACTCTATCGATCTTGTGAAATAATCTCAAACTGAATTATTCAAATAATCTGGAAAAACAAATCTTTCAGTAATAGAGAGAACCTAAAAAAATATTTAAATGAAACAAAGAAGAAAAAAACAACAGCAGACTCGATTTTGTTTAGTTGAATTCAGATATGAAAAGGCATTCCTTGTAATAATAACCATTTTTGTTTTTTATGGATTTTCCCATGCATATTGATACAATAAAGATGGCCCATTGTGTGTTTGAAGCAGGTCAAAATTTCTAAATTTTAAACTCTTTGTATTCTGGGTATTTGTTTATTCTTTTGTTGTCATCTGCTGACTTATTTCATTTTTTTTCCAAATGATTATTTTAGGAACACTATAAGAGTTTCAAACGGTTTGGATCCAAATCAGGACCAACATTTTGTTAGTCCTGATCTGTCCCTTAAGATTGATTGATTTGGTCACTGCAATATTGAAATTTTAACTAGCTGGTTTCCATAACTACACTGCTCAGTGAAGCACAAACAAAATAGACACATACCACCCTGTTCCTAAAGAGCAATCCACTGAGGGACAAGTGTTTATCTTGTCTATTGATCTAGTATGTATTAGGCCAATACATCGATTGGAAGATTCCATTTTAGAAATTCAGGATCTAAAGGGGCGAAACATGGAAACATGTTCTCTTTCTAGACTAGTACCGCTAAAGGAGCAGTCTACTCAGAGACACACTAATGGATTAAGCCATTTGCCAAATGGAAGATTTCATTTTAGAAATTCAGGATCTAAAGGGATGAAACAGGGAAACATGTTCTCTTTCTCGTACTGCTGAAGAAACAAAATATATCTTCCACAAAGAGAAATACACATTTTAAACACAGTATTTGAACATGTGAAAAATAAATTTCTTAATAATTTTGAAATAATTCTGGGCGTTTCCACTGTTATTATTATTATTATTATTATTATTATTATTATTATTATTATTATTATTATTATTATAGCTTCATGAGTTTAAATTCAAACACCCCGTTTTGGGCCCCACACAGAAATACTTTTAAATGCTTTTATTGCCTCATAATCGCTTTGATAAAACTGGTTGTTGATGTGAGCTATGACCTTGAGGACTGTTTATTATAAGCCATCAATGGGGAGTCTAGTTACATAAGGAAACACTATGGTACTTCTTTTGTGGATCTTTCTTCTTTTGTGTTTGTCTTAGCCATTTTGTGTTTGTCTTTGCCTTTGTCTGTTTCTGGTAGCGTTGTGATCACCTGCTTGAAAAGGGCTGGGCTCTCCTATATGTGATGTTTTCTGGTGTGTTTGTCACTTTCCCATACGTTGTCCTGGGTGAGGTGTGGTGTTTGAATGCATCAATTCCTGATCTTCAACCTTCTTCCTTACTTTAAGGCCATTGCCATCCCCCCCCTCATCTATTAGCAAAGTATCAAAGGATAAAATGCATTCCTTTGTAGCCATTGCGGGAAAAGATGATTCATGACAAGGTTTCAACAGGCCATGATGAACAGAAAGGGGTTTCTGTCTACCCTGAAGATTGGGGGACAAGATCTTATGACAATCAATGGACTACTCCATGGTGGTCTTATTTTAAAACTGAACACTCCATCCGGTGATGGATGAGAGAGAACTTGTGTAGATACCATGAGGTCCTTAAGTGCCTGGAAACAGGACTGATGCCTATACGTCCAGAAATACAATTTTGCATGTGGTAATTCATATAGATTAGTTGAGACCTTAGCAAAATTTGGTATGTGATTTCAATAGTAATTCATAAAAACTTAGAATGATAACAATTCCTTAGTGTTTGACAGGCCATTGCTTAACGGCCTCCAGCTTATCTGGAGAAATTGTGATCCACTGACTAATTTACCTAAAACTCAACTTGAGATTTGATTAATTGGCACTTCCTAGGTTTGAATTTTAGATTATGAGTATGGATGCAGATGGATATCTTGCATAACAGGCCGATAATATCTTGGAAATTGGTTCTGAGCTCAATAATGCCATCCCAGTACACAATGACTTCCTCCCAGGTGAGACCCTGAAGGACCAGCTGCATTGCCTGCTGGCACGTCGCTGGCGCATAGTACAAGCCTATTGCAAGCTGGGTCCACTGAAAGCTCCCTAGCACGCATTGGATGAGGTCTTATGCCTAGAACTTTCTTGGATGGGAATTAAAAGTAGGCTCAACAGAGGTCAAAGACATAGAACAGCTTCTAGCTGTATAAGGTATCCATACAGTCATCGATCAACAAAGGACTAAAATTATCTGTATATACGAAATGTCGTATTTTTGCATTTAGAGCCCTATAATCAATAAATTAGCGTAGTTTGTTGGTCTTCTTACAACTAATACAGGGGCAGCAGACAACTCCGACACTGAAGTCTCAATTACACATTGCTGGAGCGATTTTTTAATGTACTAGTGTTAAGAGTTTTGAAATTGGAGTGGATTTTTTTTTGCAATTGGAATTGATTTTTTGCTCCAACCCAGACATACATCCCAGAAAAAAGTAAAAAGAGGGCAAAGATCAAGAGTCAATACAATCAAGCACCACACCTGACCCAGGGTATCTGAAAATTCATTCAACAAATTTTTGAACTGCTATTTTTCTTCTATCAAAAGTTCCAAAATGTTGTCTTCATACATTTTTTTCAAATGTTCTGGTAATTCTTGAGCCTAATAGACATTTTGCTCTGCTTACCCTTTGTACATCTGTTTATATCACAATCAATCATTGTATCAGGTACCAAGTCAGCTGATTGCGCTTGGCCTATAAAACTGCCTATCGTCAAAGTGACATATTTATTAGATTTATGCATCACTTTCATACAGAAGGATGATCTTTGACCATACAAACAAGAAAATAACGCACTGGTCTGTAAACATACAGGGGCTGTGTAACAAACGCGGCGTAGCCTACATATTCTGAATGCGCAGGGTCTATGTTTTATCTGGCGCTATTCAAAGTCTTTATTGCTAGTCAGGGTCTCTGAATTTTTTACAGAGTTCGATACAACAGGTGTCTGTATTTTGTATGGCGAAATAACAATAAAACAAAAGTAAAAACAGCCCCATACCTGTTCACTTAGAATCAACCATTTTTCTTTGACATCTGCAGATTCAGAATCTGTACGCTATGTGTTTGTTAAGCAGCCCCTGCGTTTATAAAGACCAGTGTGATACAAAGCCTTTTTATTAGATTGCTTAAAGCTGCATACTCTGTAACTATGAACATTTTTTGAAAAATTTTATTTTCTTTTTAAATCATTTGTAAAAGTAGAATTAAGCTATGTTTTCACAATAGAAATGTTCAATACAGCTGAAAACTGCATGAAAAAATGAATTTTCTTATCAAATAGGTGTGTTTTTCTCTTGTTGGTAATAGTAGGGGAGCCAGAGATTCAAAAATTGGAAAAAAGTGGCCGGAAAGTAGCAGAATTTTAGACTATATCCTCAGTTAGTATGGTGTTTCAGAAGTGTGAAAACAGATATTGCACAAATTTTAAGTCTTGCAAAAGATGTTTATTTATAGGGTAACCATAGCTACCCTCATACAGGCTTCATGTAGTAGGCTATTCGCTACATTACTGAAAAGAAAAGTTATTAAGAAAAGATAGGTCACAGTTCCTACTATCTGCATATTGCTTTACAGTAACTTAATAAAAAGCACCAAACTGACTATAAGTTTAAATGACTTACGCTTACGTAATTGTTATATACGTTACTCACAGTCAAATATATTACTATTGTTTACTTGGCCATGGCCCGCCAAAAGACGTGTGGAGGGAGATTTTTGTACATTAAGATTTTCTTAGCTACTTTATATATTACAAAATGTCTGTTAGCTTTTGATGTACATGTGCATTTACCATGCAATAGCCAAGTCTAATACGTTACCATTAGATAATAAGGGAACTCCTAGTATAGTGTTATTATCATTTGCATCGTTTTCTTACATATCGTTATGATTGATAATTTAATTAGATGCAGAATAATAATATTAGTTTAGGCACCTGGAAGTTCCGTTATATACGTTACTTTCTTTTAAAACAATATTTTTGTGCAATGTTATGTGTATATGCGTTAAAACAGCTAGTAGGTGAAAATGAAATTGACTACCATCTTAGTGCTCAAAATTAGATTCGAAATATTGTATTTTTAAACATTTACTATGAATGAGATGCAAAATCATATTTGGTTTAAAGGGAAAAACTTGAAAATAATGCACATAAATGCCATTAAGTATATGTTTTAGAAATCATGTAAATAGGATAATTGATATCTTTTTATTATTCATCACTAAATTGTTTCAAAAAGCTTAAATGATTCTTTAAAATCTGTGCTACTACCAAGTAGTTGCTTCTTTTTATGCATTAATTGGCGTTAAATGACATATACAAGGCATTTTTCACTGTCAAATGCTCAATGAATAAATAAAAAGCACGCAAAAAAAAAAAACTCAAAACTCAAAACAATGTAAGATATTCCAAGCAGAAGTCGAAATCAAGAAGTGAAACATTAAAGATACCTTCATCGGTGTCATATGAAACAAAACTGAAGTTTGTGGAAATCATGATGATTTCTGTCTCTGATTTAGCACAAGCCTTAGCTATCCTGTGGGTTATAATATTTTAGCATCTACAGCGTATCCGCTTTTGAAAAAGAGTATTATTTATGTTGGAAACGCATATAACAAAAATATATCGATCATTACTTTAATCATTGTGTTTCCTGGTTCTACACGTTTGTGAAGCAATGAAACAGGACTGTATTTATTCTAAATTACCATTTTGATACTTTAGAAACAGACATATATCAGTTGATAAGTTGGAAAAGCTTCCCTGCATTGTTAGTATTGTAGACATTTCTAAATTATTAGACTTCGATAATCAGGACCTTGAGCAAACAACTTTCTAGAAAAGGACTTGATTAATCATATATTCCAGAATGTTTGCATACATTTGCTTTTTAGCTATATAGCTTATCAGCATAAGTGATACAATCTGCTTTAATGTTTGTTTTATACAGCAGGACACTATTTATTTTTTACACTCACAATAAGTAATCATAACAATCGTCATTCAGTCCTTAAAAATAACTAATTAATACCCATAAAGCATGTACCAACTTGTTAAACGCTGCTATATCTATGGTATATTGACTAAGTTATGTAATAGAAACAAAACCATACTTATGCTACTTTCAAAGAATACTTTCAAATAGTATACTAAACAAATGCTATGCTGTCTCATACTTACATATAGTGCAATTGGCAATAGAGACAATGTTATCACTATCTGAGATGTATCATGATACTTTTACAAATCCAAAGAAGTACAATTTCTTATGCAGACGATTGATAAAAAAAGCGACAGACAAATTAAACATGCATACAAACTATCTGTTAAGTGTTATAATGCATATTTTCTTAGCATAACATGTAAATCTATTATTTTTGTAAGTAATGATACTAACTATTGTGCCTTCTCTATTGTCCAGATAATTATTATTTTATAAGCACAGTAGATAATTTATTGTATGTTTTTTGTTTCTATACCCTGATGTGTTTACAACTCATCTATTATTTAACGCACATAAAAGGAATCAACTGACAGGATTCCTGCAACAGGTTGTTAAAAATGGGGTCCAATGACTGCTATGGCATTATGATAGAACTTAACAGCAGCTATATAGGCACTAATTGCTAAAACTAAGTTTGATCTTATGGCTGATATTTTACTCTAAGATATTGCTATTCCTATCAACATTCTGATTAACGTAAATAATCTTTTAAACTGTAATTTTAACGCGTCCTAGTTAAATTTGGTCTAAACATTTTCTCTCTGTTGAAATTTTATAAAGTAAATTTGGTATCGTAAATTGCAACTGAAAAAATCTAGATTTCTTGGATATGATCATTGCCTTGCCATGCAAAACCCATCCTTACGGATGATTTCCCCAATTTCAACAGCAATAATTCATTTTAAAAAACCCATTCAGATTTAAAGTTTGCATTGCTTTGACAAATGATTAGTAGTGTTAAGTTAAAAGAACTATCAGTTTCATTAATCAAACAATGAAAGCCATATTAAAAATGAGCTGAAATTAAAGTTCATAGCTAGAATAAATTCAATAGTCATCTTCTGAGTTTTGATATATGCATACATAGATGTGACTTAAACAATTTGCATAAAAAAGCCACTCTCTTAAAGAATAAACGATAACAAACACTTATGTTTCCTTTAATTTAATGTAACGTAAACAACATATTTATTTTATATATTCATAAAGGAGTGTTGCTGTCTAGATTGCCAGCACACCTCTTCTTTCTATAAGTGAACATGACTAGGAAATGTCACAATCACAGACTCCTGACTGACCCACTGCACCTTAAGGAAGGGACACGGAGCACAGATATCTACAATATGATTAAAGTGCAGCAACCAGCTCTCTTCCTTGTCATGATGATTACTGTACTAGAAACAAATTAGAATACAAGGCCCAATACAAAACTACCACAACTAATAGGAACAACAACAAACAAAGTTTCCAACATCCACACATCATTTCAGAGATTCTTAGATATTTTATCATAAATGAATCTGATTTGATAGAACAGATATGTTATTAACTCTTTTATATATTGCGATGAGTGTGAACAGGTTCGACACAAAACTCTGGCTGCTTCTGCATAGCATATTAGATTGTTTTGTTCAATTAAAAGAAAAAACATGTGCAAATATCTGAATTTGTTTTAGGTTTTCAGGCTCAGTTGTATATGGAAAACGGTTGAGACAAATATATAATCATAATATATAATTCGTTTATTCATAGTTATATATGTTACCTTAGCAAATTTGACTAAACAAGCTTAAGGGAATGTATCCTAGTTGAGATGTTGCATCAGACTTATCATTTTATAAGTTTATAAACTGCATAACATTACATAGAAAAAATAGCAAACAATGTGTTTTGTTTTTAATTCAAGAAGTATACCACTTCTTAAAAGAAAAAATTACAACCATATACACAGTTTCCTAATTAGTACTGATAGCTTCTTCTTTTAGAACAAATGCTATTTTTATGCCTATCAAACACAGCCCCCCCCCCCCCCACTTTTTAATGAAATAAACTTCCTAGTGATGTATAATTTAAGCTATTAATCATTATTTGTTTGTCTTCAACTTTGTTTTATACGTTACATATTGAAAATCGAGCAACAAAATGATATTTTACCTCAGAAATGTTGTTAAGTATTACCCTAAAGTCGGTGATATCAAAACATTTATCATAAGGTGTTTAAAAGCTAACAGAAAAATTGCAGGCTTATTTCCAAACCTAAGAGGTTCTAAACTGATATAAAGTTTTATATATGGTCATCTAATTAAACAGCTTATATCTGACAAAGTATTTTTGTTAGAACGTATCTGTTTGCAGTTTTTAAATGGTCAGTTGGCGCTCTTTTAGATACATGTTATCTTGAAGTAAAACACATTTTGAAAAATTTGTCAAATGAGACTTTTTAACAAAATACCAATAATTTTAAGGGTATAGTTGAAAATGTAACGTAAATGACATTATAATGGACCAAAAAAACTTTTAAAAACACCAATATGTGTAGAAAATAGCATGTTCTTACAGATTGTATAAATATTTTGTTCATTTAAACATTTCAAATTCTACCTAAATAGACTTAATTACGTATTTTTGCTTTTAAGAAAATGAGGGGTAACATATTAAACACACTGTTACTGTATGTTTGCAAGACTTAAATTGAGTGCAATATCTGGTTTCATACTGCCTATACTATGTACTAAAGGATAAAACAAGTGAAAATTCTGCTAAAAAGGGGACATACCTAAAGGCTTATTTTTGACATTTTTGAACCCTGGCTCCTCTACTATAATTATTTGCGTCCCTCCAATAATTCTAGACCGTTGAATTTTAACATAAATGCAGTTGTTTTGATAGTGATAACTTGTTAAGATTAACGAAAATGGTAAAATGTTTACCTGAATTTGAGTATTTTTACTGTGTTCTTGAAAAATAAAAACATCATTTTTAAAATTAGAAGATCAAAAATTACAGACTATGCAGCTTTAACAATATTAAATTTAATTTCTAAATTACCTCTTATGTAACCCACAGAGTTTGTTGTTATTACTATTCCTTTGAAAACATGTACTCTCTTGACTTGCAATTCAGATGATGCAGCCACTTTGATCGGGGGGGGGGGGGGGGGACATTTCTAGCTCTCTCGAGAATGTCAATTACAAGATCAATCACACAGCCTGTTGCCTTCAAAAAGTCTAAGCTCAATATGCAAAGTTCTTTTATTGAAGCAACACTGACTGTATGCAGGAAAGTCCCATCCTCAAAAGTTAATGGAACATAATATGCCATTTTACCCATGGCATGCTCCCACCTATGCTGGTGAAATGGACAGGAACTCAGCACTCATTTGGAGTGCAATTTAACTGGAAACATTTATCTTGAATCAAATCAATTATAATTATAGCCTCGGTTATATAGCCATTTATCATAGATGAAACAGAAATGGACAGGCTACTACTGCTAGGTTATGATACATCAACTATTTCATTCCGGCAACCCTCATCTAATCTCAACAATACAAGGCCCTTCTCATTTTTAGCCCTAGTTTGTTAGAGTTTCGTCGAATCACCCTGCCTAAAAGCTGCAGAAGCAGATCCAAGTTGATCTGGAGGCTTCAGACTCTTGGACCTATAGTTTTGGAGCATATTACCCTGGTAATTTGAATGTTGATTGTATGACTGGCCAGGAGAAGAGTAATTATTTCTACCCTGTCTGTCATACTGACCCCTGGTATAGCCACTATAGGATGGAGAGTACCTGCAATGTGAGCTGCTCCCCAACCCATATTACCTATCCTGAAAAAGTCCTCCCAGTAGAGATCCAATCCAGAATTTCTTCACAGAATGGCTGTTGAGTAGAAGAGCGCCCATGATTTGTCAATAATGTGGCTCATAATCTCCTCTGGAATCACTTCGACGCCAGTCCTCACCATAAGAAGGTGATCTTGGTGGTTACCAGCATCCCAATACTTACTTGGCCTAAAATTACCATCTGGGCTATCTCCCCTCATATTTCAACCATCACCACAAACAGACAAATGGGACGATCCATGGAAGTAGTTTGACAACTAATCAAGCCTCTGCTCAATGTGAGGGACTCTGTCCTCCTCTCCACTGAAACACCTCTCGTCTTAAAGGATACCTTTGCCCACTAAACGCTTATTTATTTGCAATAACTGTTTTAGCCGTTTACTGGCTTGCTGGATATTTGTGGAACCTTCAGTGATGACAACAATGGTCTCATCCCTATGTTTTTGTGCCTCTCAGAACTGTATCTGCATGCTGCAGAGTGATAGTGTCCATCTGTGGAAAGCTATCCAAACAGATGGACAGAAATCTTTGCAAAAATACCTCAAACCCTCATCCTCTTTTTGATGAATAGTTTGCAAACTTTGCCTAGTAGCCACCAGGGTATCACACAAATCAAACCTACGTGCTAGTTCAGTCCTGAGCTGCACATAGTCTTCTTTATCCTCACATCTGTTTGCAAACTCTATGGCAGTCTCAGAGAGGCAGCCATATAACCTGTCTAGACTCATCTGGGCTGTCCAATTTCTTCTTAAGGCTATTTTTTCAAATATAGAAATAAAACTACGCCATGACTGCTTGTTTGGGTTCCAAGCGAACACAGACATTTAAGGAGACTGAGGGGACTTCGACCCACCTCTATCAATCATATTATAGCCTGCCCAGTAAATCTACAAATAGGAGGATCCCTAGAAGCTTCATCTCTCCGTAGAGAGGTTCCAGCCTTTTTTTCCTTGTCCATAAACCCACTCTTTGGCATGACTGTAGTGACCCTACTTATATAGTCACTAGCACTAATGGCTGGGTCATATGAGAAGCCACTTTACCCCATGAGCCTTCTCTGAGATGCTATCACAGCTGTCAGGAGTGTTGTCTATGGACAAGGTCCCATTTTCAAGAAGGCCTGTCCAAAACTCCACAGTGTACTTGACAGCGGCCAAATCACTTACATCCCAAGAGTCATGCTTCCTTGTTTTACTTCTTCTACTAGGTCCTTTATAGACAAAAAATACCTCAAAATGCAAAAAAAAGTTTATAATAATGTTTCATATGAAAGACTTAGGAATTGAAAAAATGACCTTTAAAAATTAGTAAAAATGGCTGCTGAAATAATATTGCCTTTTACACATATTTAAATATTTCACAAAATAGATTTAATTAATTAAACTCCCCGCAAATTAGACCTTGATTTTAATCCTCATCGCCAATTGTTATAAGCTTATTTGTTAGTGGTAAGTATCATCTATTCTACTATACTTACCCTCTACACTTTTCCGATCTTCTTGTGCACAAAGTTTTGTGTATACACGTTGAAGACTAGGCGAAGAAAGAGGCCAACCACATGTACTTGTGTACGAAGATCTTGTGGTTTGCAACTCCACAGTAGCTCCATAGTAGTATACATTGGTAGATGGTATGACGCTGGACATATACAGGACTGGTACAACACTAATTAAGCCTGCACTCCATTGTTAAATCTAGAAACTTCTGGAACAGGCTGTCCCCTGAAACAATACAGGAATAACAATGCTAAAGTGAAGAATTTACTTCGTGTTTAACCTGAAATTATTAAATGCATTAGCACTGGATGAAGGAAAGAATGTTATAGTAAAAAAGTTAGTTATCATGCTTAACAAATGTGTGATGTAATACAGTAAATTATGAACTGGCATAATAATGCAGCTTGAATCAAAATTATTACATATCTACATATGGTTATTCTATGAACTTAACACATGCAGCCTCATGTGTAATCTTTGAGTACGCTGTTAAGAACTGAAGTAGGATGGTTATTGAAATAATATGATGATTGGGAAGATACTGAAGGATCAGGAAAGCTTAACAAAAGTAGTGGGAGCGAATAATCATAGCTAGCATAATAAACCTAAATAAATATAATCTGTAGGCTTTTAACGTCTTCCTGAAAACCTGTGTAAAACAGCCACTCTTAAAAATACCAAAAAAAGTTTTCAAGACCAATTATTGCTTAATGCAGGTAATAAGTATTGCAGAAACGGTTCATGGGAATAACGAAAAAAAAGTAATGAATCAACAGCGCCGGGTTAGCGTCGATGAGGCACTATCACGTGACATTGGCGTTATCACGACGTTTCTGATTCAGTTCACTTAAGTGCCTGGTAGAAAAGGAGCATCTATCTATCTATCTATCTATCTATCTATCTATCTATCTATCTATCTATCTATTAATCTATCTATTAAATGTGTTTAGACTACGCATGCCATTCTCAAATATTGTAAAATCAAACTGTATTAGGAAATGACCAAAATAAGCCTTACGGCCTACTGTCAGATCCTTCTTCTTTGATATTGTACCTATGTAAAAGTGATTGATCAAATAAAATATGTTTAAACCAATACTTGTTACCTTCGTTAAGCTACCACTTGTCATTAAGATATGTGTTTTGTATTTTTTTGAGTGGCGGTTTTACTCACGTTTTAATGTATTTTTGTTTGTGCTCCATGATTGTGGTATTCCTTAGACTTATAAACTTAGTTCTAAAAGAAAACATCTAACATTACAATTCCAACCTTTCAACCTAGCTTAGAGTTACCGGTATTAAATGCCAAAATAAGTTGTTTAAGCCATTTAATACAGTTTACCTTAAATTATCCACGAAATTATATGTACACTGAACATGCTCACATTGCAGTATTACACTCTACTTAACTTAATATTGCAAGATAATAAATATTTATTGTATTTAATAAATAAGCGATCATGATTAAGAAATACCACAATCACACACCGTAGACCAACCCACAGACACAGAACACTAGCAGTCACAAGATTGCAGGAAGACAATGAAAATTAAGCAACTACCTCTATCTTCCTCAGCAAGATGATTGTAAAACTAGAAAGGACACTAATTACTGCATAACAACACAGGCACCAAAACAAAGCCCAACAAACAATGGGAGCAACAATAAACAATGTACCGGCAAGAAACGGATAGCTTGTAAGAATTAAAGATCCGAAAATGAAGGAACACTAAACATACTAAAATTTTATCAAGAATTGTTTAGCGTACTAGGCATACCTTGCTTGAAACAGTAAAGCTCATTTCCTTTCTGGAGGTGACCGCTGCCTAATGACACGCAATGCAGTTTTAACAGAGAAAAGGAGATAGAAATTCAAAGTCTTCCTGATTTCTTTTTGTTGTCAGATGAGTATAACTGCGTTGTTTTAGTTTCTTTGTTTGGTGGCGGTGTTCTTGTTTCTGTTAGACAAGTGGCGAAAGTTGAAAAATGTGTTTGTTAATCGTTATAACCAGATAGGAGATACTATTAGAGTATATTACGTTGCATGTCTACTGCTGTTTGGCATTTTTGATTGTTTGCTGCCAAATTCATGATTTGGCTGTGTACCCCACCGAATTATGCAGTTATAAGATGTTGGTTAGAGTTTTTTTTTTTTTTTTAAAGTGACGTAACATTGATTTGTTGTGAATTGTTGACAGTTGCAATATGAAGCATAAACTTTGAGTTGAAACGGTGAGTCAAGAACAGTAAATAAGAGTTGATAATTGCTGTTGAAACATTGAGTTGAAATAGTTATTCAACATTGAAGTCATACATTGAATCTATTAATTAACAATATCATGGCCAATATAAAGTCAACATTGGATTATATCAGTTAAAGCTGCATACTCTGTAACTATGAACATTTTTCGAAAAATTTTATTTTCTTTTTAAATCATTTGTAAAAGTAGACTTAAGCTGTGTTTTCACATTAAAAATGCTCAGTACAGCTGAAAACTGCATGGAAAAGTAAATTATCTTACCAAATAGGTGTATTTTTCTCTTGCTTGTAATTATTTGCGTCCCTCCAATAATTCAGACCGTTGAATTTTAACATAAATGCAGTTGTTTTGATAGTAATAACTTGTTAAGATTTGCGAAAATGGTAAAATGTTTACCTGAATGTGAGTATTTTTACTGTGCTCTTGAAAAATAAAAACATTATTTTCAAAATTAGAAGATCAAAAGTTACAGACTATGCAGCTTTAATCTTCATCTGTGTTGTTTTTGTTTAGTTAAGGTTCTCAGAAGAGAATCAATATTGCTTCTTCTTGATTCGTGCGTCTATAATAAACACAGCGAAAGCAGATTGTTAATATAACAACACAACTACTTAACCCTGTACTCCACTGTTAAATCTGAAAAATTCTGGAACAGGATGTCCCCTAAAACAATACAGAAAAGTCAATGTAAATGTTAATAAACTTATTTCGTGTTTAACCTGAAATGACTGGAAACAATAGCAGAAGATGAAACAAAGAAAGTTATAGAAAAGAATCCAATTAAAATAATTAAGAATGTGCGATGAAATGCAGCAGAGTATGAGTCAGTATAATATCAACCCTCTTTACAACGACACTGTTTGTCCCCAAATAAGTTGACGTCAAACTGAATTTCTGGTGTAATGAATTCAAATTTAAATTAAACTGGTACATTTGTGCAAATGCAATTGATGTTGTAAATAGTGTAACTGTTATAAAGACGACAGAGGGGAAGGGTCGTAACTAACGTTCTGAGAACTTGTGACCCAACACCGTTGCTGTAAATATTGGCAATGAAATATGTTGAAACTACAAAGAATGTCGCCGTAAAGAGTTTCCACTGTCTATACTCATGCTAAAAAAGAAGGCCACCCTGAGCGTTGATAATACGGGTTTACATTGCATACATGTAATTCAGGGCTAGCTTACAGACCAATGCTATGTGGATGAAGTCCTTCCCCCTTATGCCCTGCCAATCTTTCCGACTGATGGAAAATATTAATTAATACGTTAATCGTATTTCAAGTTTGATGCATTAATCGGAATATCTCGGCCCAATTCGAGAAACAAGCCTCGGATGTGTGTAAGGCATAGTATTATGTATGAAAAAGCTGTATTTTGTTAGCCGGAACTGGCATAAGGAAAATTTGCTCTGTAGCATGTGGGTTCAGCTCTATTAAAATTCATTATTATGTCAACAGAACAAATGACTTTTTTTTTTTTTGGGGGGGGGGGGGGGGTGGGTCAATAAATTTTATTGAAAATATATATACTTCATTTATAGCATCATGTGGAATGTTGTAACCGTTTGTTTTGCTGCAATTATTGTATTGGCATGGTTTCTGTGACCTCAGTGCCACTTTATGTGACGTTAACGTCACGTTATCAAAGTAGACTCTCAACGTACATCCGAGGTCTGAATCCAATGAATTGGCCGAGGTAGTTCCGATTGTTGATGCATGTGTAGACAATATGAAAATGGTTTTGTTCGAACAGTGATAATCAGCATACAAAATACTGGACTGATTATGTAGGATACAACATACCTGCTGGAGTCTTATCTAGTACAAGACCACAAAATCACGTTGGTAACATTCCAATACAAAACATATCAGAGGTAAACAAGAAAAACTATAACATGTGTTACATGTTATAAACGGCGTTGTTGAATGGTTCTTATGAGTAATAATAGATGAAAGATAATAATGAAGTCGTTTTTTTTTCGCAATGAGATAAACAATTAAAGCGGCTTTGAAATGATTCATTAAATGCTTGACATTTCGCTAATAAACTATTCAATCAGACGGTGATGGGGAAGCAAGCTTTTGTGAATACTTGTTATCTTCAGTCTTTTATGAAAACCAATACTTGTCCGTGGGGAAAGGAAAAGTTAGATTGCATTACGTCCCTTGATATACAGTATTTAAAAAAGAAAAAGTCTAAGAAAAAGTCAACTTTTGTGATTTCCAAAATGATATCCCATGCATTTTCCTCCTTCAGATAGAAAGAAATCCAAACCCAGTCATGAATTTGTGGGTGATAGGAAAAATCTACTAACATGATCCGCGTTTCGATGACATCGAAACTCGAATATTGCTTCGAGATCAAAACAAACCTCAGGTCAAACCAATCGAATGACCTATTTTCCGCGTTTTGCCTTTAATCTTTCTAAGGTTATTTTCTTTGCTTATTAATATTTTCTGCTTGTATATGCCCGTTGTCCGTTCTGTTTGTTTGTTTAACATTTTCTTGCTCCTATGTTCTAATAAAATGAAAAGTTCGTTTCTGTTTTATCGTACTAGCACTAAACAATTTAACCACGCACAGGGCTAATTATAGAATGAATTACGTCACAATGATTTACAGAATACTTATTTAATATACTTATTTAAGAATTTAGTATCTATAGTAATGAATTTATCAATAAGTTCGCCCCAGAAAACCGTTGATAACACATAATTAGTATCTATAGTAATGAATTTATCAATAAGTTCGCCCCAGAAAACCGTTGATAACACATAATTAGAAATATTTTCTTGGTAGAAATATTAATTACAATTCTAAGTTATTCTAAGCTAGACTATTTAGACCAGCAGGCGAGAGTGGAAAATAGGTACAGCCCGTGGGTAGAACAGATCTTGAACATCCGACATTTACACTGAAAAGACAACCGATTTTCGACGTTTTAAATACTCTTTGAATAAGAGAAGTCTCCATTTGTTTTTACTTTACCATTGGAAAAACGATAAGTTTAATCAAAATGTTATTCATTGAACAATAACTTTGATCACACCCCTCTTCGGAACAGTCCATTTCAAAACCAATTACAATTATAGGCTAAGTAACCACTGTTTCATAAATGAACTAATATTAGTTACTTATGCATTAAGAGCGATTCTCTGTAAATATGGAGCGAGTTATATAGGAACCATTTCACGCTCCGACTCGGATTTTGATGAAACTTGCTGACAGTGTTAGCGTTTATGTAAAAACAAGAAATCAAGTGCTAGTTCATTTAATTCATCCTCCGTTGCCATGGCAACAGCTTCAAAGATTTGGGCCAAAAAAGAAGCAAAAATGGCATGAAAAATGACATTTTTACCATTAAACTACTCTAAAAATGGCTTTTACCAATCACAAACATGGAATTATTTTGAACAAACATACTTTATATAACTGAATTAGCTAATGGTAGCAGCCTTACGAAGAAGCTTAGATATACTTATATTTCACTAAAAGTGGGTGGGGTAAGTAGGACTGGAAAATTATGCTTTTGGTGCATTTACGCACAAACACGACAACTTTACGCGGCTACTTTCACATACACTTATGTTAATATATAATAGACCAGGGTATGAAATGTTATAATATGGAAGAAAATGTTTGGGAAGTTACCGTCTTCTTATCGTTACCATGGTAACAAATGTTTCCCTGTAGAAAAACTAAAAAAGATAAATATTGCATAAACAGTTCATTTATTGCTATATTACAGTGATATAGTCTATTGTAAATAAAATATTTTCATTACTGATACATCTCTCTTGTATGTGACATTGAAGTCTGCTGCACATAAGCTATTTTTAGACTTTTAGGGGCATGATAAGGGGTAAAAAGTATGAATTTAAAAATCAAAACCTACACATTTGGCCAATTTGCCCTTCCAGTACCCTCAAAATTGCTATTATTTATCACCAATGTGCGATATTTGTGAAAATTTAGACTTAATTTAAAGAAATAAGATTAATGCATTATAATTAAATTATCTAAACATACTTATTTATAAAGAAAAGTGGGCGGGGTAAGTAGGACCTCACAAGCATGCCTTTTAGGCATTTTAAACACAGTCAACAGCCTTAATCATGCATTTCAACATATATGCATGTTAAAACATATTAGAGCAGGATATTTAGTTTTTCTTTTATGAAAAAAGTGTTTTAGAAGTAATACGCTTCTGTTCGTAACCATGGTAACCAAAGTTTCACTGTAGCATAGCTGTTAAATGACTTTATTGCACAATGATATTAATTTATTGTTATAAGAAATGATAGTATCTATAATAAATCTCTTAATATAATTACTTAATCACATTTCTTACAAAAAACAATAAAATAGCCAATAGGAAGGCTGCCTTTGAATTTTTAATGTTATTTTAGTGTTAAAAATTCTGACTTAGACTAGTTAAAACCCAAACCCAAAAGTTGCCTTCTCACTTGTATTAAAATCGCCCATCTTCATCACAATTAATATGGTTTGTATCCGAAAATGCAAACTTTTATTTCAATAGATGGAAATAATTCAATACACCAGCCTACATGTAATTAAATTGCTACAATACACTTATCTTGTGTAAGAAGTGGGTGGGGTAAGTAGGACGCTCGAATACTCTTTAATCATGCAGCAATCTCCCATAGAAGTGTTTCACACATGGTCTCGGATTTTGTAAATAAATAATGACAATTTATTTATTTTGGTAAAATCAACCATGTTTATGTTTTTTAGCTGTTGGTTTTTCGTTGTCATGCCAACAGCTTTCAAATTTTTTGGCATAGAATCAACCTAAATTCCTTTAAATTTAGATATATGTTCTACCATATCTAGAGTTATAAATAGAAAAACTTACAATTGTTTGTGTTTTACAACCCCTTTATTTAAATTACTACCCACTTACCAATAAAATTTATTTCATTGCTTTAAAACAGAAAAATATTGATAGTATGTGATTTTATTGGACAATGTGATATATTTGTTGCCATGGCAACGTTAGTTTTTGAGACATGTTGTTGTTTCTTCATAAATGTGTATTCCAATATGTCATTAATATATGTGAAACCAACAAGCAAATATGTCTTTTATTATAGTTTCTCAGATTTATGCTAGGAAACTGATAGAATACTAAAATATATGTAAGTAAAACACAAACTCTATTTCTGTTGCCATAGCAAACATAAAATGGTTTTCAAGCTTGTAGTTGTTGTGGTTGACTTATATTTTGATATTCAAAACAGGGCAATTTTGGTCATTCGTGAACATAGCTCTTTCATCACAGAACTCACGTACCTGTAATTGTTCTAGCTGATTTGTAACACATATGGAGCTATCAGCTACTCTTAACAGTCTATGATTAAACAAAAGTTAAAACCCTCGTGCACTGTGTGACTTATTTACATACATTTATGCATGCAGAACCTGATAGATCTACTTTTCTCATTATTTTACATCATCATTGTACAGGTTTAAATGGTAATGACATTTGGTTCCGCATGCTGCTAATACCATAAATACTTTTTCTGCAAACCCTTTTCATTTGAAAACGTATCATCATACTTGTTAAAGTACTAGAAAGACCGAAAATTATGGGACAGTCTTAAGATTCCAATCATAAAATGGAATAAAATATACAAATTATTTTGTCAAGCCTGTATCAGTATTGTTTACAAACATTCTTTGAATATGTAGTTTTTAAATGCAAATGCAACAGTATTTCAGTAAAGCCAATTCTTATGAGAGAGAGAGAGAGAGAGAGAGAGAGAGAGAGAGAGAGAGAGAGAGAGAGAGAGAGAAACTGGAACAAGTAACTAAGCAACTGTTTTTCATCACTTCATATTTTTGATAGCAACCTCAAAATTGGGATTTCATTTCTTAGTGTATGCTGTTGTCGATCAGAGAGATTAGTAATTCACCATGGTTGCACACTGTCTTGAATAATAGGTGGCAATCTATTGATATTTATATCATGAAATAATTATAACTATGAAGAAGGTATAATAACTTTGGTTATGACCAGCTAGCAAAAAGTGAAAAATCCCTATTTGAGACGACCCATTTTTTAGTTTGAAACAGCTTTTTAGTCTCTTAGAACCCTACCAACACAAATATAATAATGCATAATTAGAGTTACATGTATTGGTTGAGTTAATCTAACTCGAACTATTCAGAATTACACGAAAATCCACCAGAGTTATTGGTTTTATAGTGAAAATACTACTTCTGAGACGACCCTTTTTAGCAGCTCAGAATGAACTGTTGTGATCCTAGGCTGTCAATCGACAGTCAACATTTGCTTTTAATCACATCTCCTAAACTTCTGGGTGGAATGTCGCCAAGCTACACATGTATAATTTTTGGTGGTCTCCTTTTTAAATGTTCAAAACAATAATATTCTTGGCAGAATTCTGGTTGCCATAGCAACCAAAAGGAAAAAAAAGATTGAAAAATCTTGTCCAAAACTACTGGTCAAATCTGAAAATAATTTGGCACAAATGATTCTTTGCTGACTCTCGTCCAAGGTTGTCCATATTATTTAAATTGATAAAAAACCTGACATATATAGGGAAAACTTCAAACAAGTCTTCTTGTCAAATATAGTAAGTGAGTATGATCAGGAAATACCACAGTCACAAACTGCAGACAAACCTGTGGCATCGTGAGAAATGCTAACAGAAGGATTTGAAAATGATTTGGCATAAATGATCATTGTGTGACGCCCTGCCATAAATGTCAAAATATTTTGGATAGGTTGAAAAACATGGCCGCCAGGGAATGAGACCAGTTCGTTTCCTATGTAAATATAGGGATAACTTTAAAAATCTTCTTGTCAAAATCTACTTGATCGATTGAAAATAATTCAGCACTTATGGTCATTGAGTGACCATCTACCAAAGTTGTTCACATTTTTATCGGTTGAATAACATGGATGCCAAGGGTGGAGTCTGTTTTTCTTATATGGAAAAAATTGCTACAAATCTTCTTGTCAAAATACTACTTGGTCAATTTATAAATAATGTGGCAAAAATAGTACTAGCGTGACCCATTTGTAAAAATATGATTTTTTGTGATTAAAAATTTTGCTGATTTTTTAAATCAACTTTTCCTAGATTTTTTTTCAGGAATATCATCAAACTGTCAAACAGCTTAGATCCAGATCAGGCCCCATATTTTGTTGGTCCTAATCTGGGTCCAAACTGTTTGCAAATGTTATCAGTAGA
The DNA here is from genome assembly GCA_964019695.1 of Loripinus fragilis. Classification (NCBI taxonomy): domain Eukaryota; kingdom Metazoa; phylum Mollusca; class Bivalvia; order Lucinida; family Lucinidae; genus Loripinus; species Loripinus fragilis. The sequence continues at coordinate 54,514,187 of OZ026526.1, read as the reverse complement.
AAAGACACTAGCAAGAGTTCAAAGATCATGTCAAACATTTCTGGGCTATTTGAAATAAAATCAGCACATATGATCCTTGGTGCTCCTCTACCAAGATTGTTCAAACTGTGTGAATCTATCAAAAATGGCCACCAGGGTCATTTGCATGTCTATTCATCTATTTGTATGTGAGTCAGTAACTGTAGCTCTTAAGTTATTGATCAAATTGGATTCAATCTTGATTTAAATGACAAATTTTACATTCTGTTACTGTAGCCAACATATAAGCTGGATTTCGGTAGGTGCTTTGCTTTCCCTCTACCATATAAACAGTCATTTTCAGGTGAGCCACCAGAGCCCAACGGCCATCTTCTATTAAAATTTCTATTAAAAGATTTTTTTTTTAATTTTTGACGAGATTATCCTTTTTTAGTTATAATGTAGGTAATAGATAGAAAAACAAAATAACTTTTGCAACCACCCCTTTAAATCTCTATTGATTTTTAATATATAATTTGATTGCTGTGATCATCTAGTATAGATTTTGATAACTAAAATGATCATACACTGTGTTACTCTTGTGTATACCGAATCCTTTATAAACCTGAGATTTTAAACTTAACTGCAACTTTTGAAACATCCACACCATTTTCATACTATGGTCACTTTCCATTTAATTCGCTATTCCCCCAGAAGATGACCATCTACAAAAAAAACTGAAAGTCAATAATTTCTGTTTGGCAGGTTAATTTTTAATTCATTTCATTTTTCGCGTCAAATACTGGTTTTCTATTATTCTCAAGATTATCAGAAATAGCTACTTATTAAGGACCCCTTTCATCTGATAACGATTTTATTTCAGATGTCTTTAAATCTTTGGAGATTAAGAAAACCTCACTAACACAGTATATCATTACAGATATTGGTTAAGTCAATCTCACTGGCATACGAAATGCATCAAAGGTACTGATATCATAGTAAAATACTACTTTTGTGATAACATCCTTATATATGTACTATAGGGATTTTAAATGTTGACAGAAAATGAGAAGTTTCATTAAAAAATCTAACATTCATTCATTTTCTAGGGTTTATATGTCTAAAATTTCCTGATTTTTTGTCAATAATTTCGGCTTTTCCATTGACCTAAATGCTAAAAATATACTTTTCTTATGGTACATTTGAGACGTCCACTAATTTCCCCAATCGTGGGGTTGTTAACATTTGGACTTAATTGGTCAAAAGGCTTTCTTCCATACTTTACTTGATAGATGTAGCAGTAGGAGTCAGGTTTTCACAATGAAATTGAGTCAAGTGTCCTAAAACATGTGTTTTGATAAAATAGACCTCATTTACCCCCCTTTGAGCCCCATCCGGAACTCTAGATTGAATCAACCCCACACGTCTATTTTCTAAACTGCTAGCTATTAGTACATTGCCCCAAACATATTTTGATGACATTTGTATGCTACACATATACAAGTTAGGTATTTTCGATTAAAAATTAGCATTTTACCTATATAAACACCTAAAGGGACTATTATCAAGTCCATTTTATGGCCTCTCACCACCGACTTGTCAACAAAGTAATATGTAAGTATCATTTTAACATTTTACTTTTTTATTGTGTCAGATGTGTTTATGTTTTTAATACGAAAAAACCCTTCATACTATTGTTGTCCATTTTGGCTTTTTGAAATGGATGCATCATAGTTGCCATGGTTATGGTAAGAAGATGGTTACTTACTAAAAATATTTTTTCAATGTATTATAAACCATATTTAGTTTGGTCTTACTAAAGTTTGTGGTAACCCCGACTTGCAACAATATGCTTTCAAAAATGTCGAAAACTGACATATTTTAGTACATTGTTACCCCACCCCCTTTTTTGCAACATTGCTATATGACAGAATTGCCAAAATTATTAACCATACCATCATTGTATTCACATTGAGCAATACTGCCTAGTACAAGTTAACCTAAGGTCAAAATTGTTCATTCTAAAAGTTGCATTTGTGCAATGTTTGTCTATTTTTTACTGATATTTGGGCACTATTTGGTCAAAAAATTTGACGCCTCATTTACTCCCTTTTGAGCCCCTTTTCGACTCCTCAATTGAGACAACGCCCAAAATTTATTTTTCATAAAAGCTAGCTATAAGATCAAGTACTTGAAAATTTTGTAATGTAATTTCTACGCTACTTATACATGAGTTTGGCATTTCTTTTTACAAAATAGCGGGGTTTTTTGCCTACAGAGACCTCTAAAAGGGCTATTATCAGGTCCCTTTTAGGCCTTGCATCACTTATTTGTCAAAAAGTAAAATATAAGTATTATTCCAACATTTAATTGTTGATTGTGTAAGATGTCTCATGTTCTACAATACAAAACGCCTTACAAGCTGCATTTGTCCATTTTGGCTTTTTGAGACTGTGGCATCAGAGTTGCCATAGCAACGATAAGAAGGTGGTAACTTCCTCTAAATATTTTTTCAGTTTATTAAAGACCATATTTAGCTTTGTCTTACAAAAGTTTGCAAACCTTTCCAAGTAGCCTCGACTTGCAGCAATATGGTTTCAAAAATGTCAAAAACTACCATATTTTAGTACATTGTTACCCCACCCACCCTTTTACAACCATTGTTTTATGACAGAATTGTCAAAAATATTATGTATTCACATCGAGCAACAAGTACAAGTAATCACAAGGTCAAAAGTTTCTCATTCTAAAAGTTGCATTAGCACAATGTATGTCTCTTTTTACTGATTTTTGGGCACTATTTGCTCGAAATATTTGACGCCTCATTTACCCCCTTTTGAACCCTTTTTGGACCCCTATATTGAGACAACACCATATATTTATTTTTTTATAAAATGCTAGCTATAAGATCAATGACTTGAAAGTATTTCAATGTCATTTCTACACTACTTATACATGAGTTTGGCATTTTTTATTTAAAAAAATGATTTTTTCCCTATGTAGACCTCTAAAAGGGCTATTATCAGGTTCCTTTGAGGGACTTGCACCATTAATTTGTCAAAAAACCATATATTAGTATTATTTCAACATTTAATTGTTGATTGTGTCAAATGTCTTCATGTTCTGCAATACAAAAACGCCCTAGAAGCTGCATTTGCACATTTTAGCTTTTTAAGACAGTAGCATCATAGTTGCCATGGTTACGATAAGAAGATGGTAACTTCCCAAACATTTTTTCCCAATTCATTACATATCATATCTAGCTTAGTCTTACTTAAGCATGTACACTTTTCCGAGTAACCGCGGCTTGAAACAAAATGAGTTCAAAAATGTTGAAAAATGACAAATTTGAGTACCTTGTTACCCCACCCACTTTTCCGATACAATTGCTACAAGACAGAAATACCAAATTTAATTACCAGACCCTCCTTAGCTTTACATAAAGCAATACTGTGCAGTACAAGTTGTCACAAGTTCAAGACTTACTTATTCTAGAAGTTGCAACTTTGCAATTAATGTCTATTTTCAGTGATTTTTGGGCACTTTTTGGTCAAAAACTTTGGATTCGGTTACCATGGCAACGGAAGTAAAAATTAAAGAATTAAGCATGAATGATTTGGTTTTGGGTAAAAACAAACAAGTACAGAAAGTTTCGTTGAAATCTGAGACTATGCGTGAAAAACTTTGTTCCATATTTACAGAGAATCGCTCTTAATAAGTAACGCCGTAGAAAAAAATGTTATCATCTGCAGCACATAGACTAAAGATTATACATTATAGATTTGTGTGTGTAAGCATGAACGTTCAAATGGACCAGAACATGAGATTTAGATACATATCGCATATGCACAAAGACCTCATTTAACCCTTAAAGCGCCAATCACAGCTGCAATAGACGACAAATTTTGCGACATCTTTTCTAAATTTCGAAAAAATAAGGTATGATATTTCATGAGAAGCAGACGATTCTCATGAAATATCATGCCTTATTTGTTATTTTTGAAAAAGCAGCAAAATTCTAAAGTGTCGTCCGCTGCAAATTATAGGTGGCGCTTTGAGGGTTAAAGACCAATGCGGGCTAGAGATCTACATTTTGGTCTGAGCTTTCATCGTTTAGTCGTATTTTGTGAATACGTTCAGTGATAGATCTGGCGAGACTGTGCTTATGAACAGGCTCGTCTGAGACTTCGCTGCTCGCCGATGTAATACGTTTCATATGAAACTCCCAAGTGCTGGCTCAAATCGCGCATTTACAAATATGCAAGAAGTACCTAGCTAAAAGGGTTGTGTTTCCTGTGAGCATTAAGGAAAGACGAATTTTTCAAGAGTTAAAAGAAATGCGTGCATGATCGACTGCCTTTCATCCGTGTGTCCTAGCTAGAATATATAGCTGAATCTGTCACTATGTACGTGTATGGCAAAACTTGTGTAGTTAAAAAACGCCTTGATAATTCAGAAAAAGACGGAACTGAAAATTACCTGAAAGTGGAAATGCTACATGAAATAATGGCATTCAAATAATGACCGAAATGCATCAGCGACATTTATATATTTGTAGTAAATATATGTGGATTACTAGTAGTATTTGGATGTATTGTTTCGTATGCAATAGTGATGCCTGATAACACTTCAAAAACAATGAAGTAATTATTAATGTTTGAATAGTTAATATTTGCCAAGGTTAATCAACTAATATGGTAGATTCGCGTCAAGCAACAAGAGCCTTTTATGCTGATATGTACAAAATTGACCGAATTCATTTAAGCATTTAAATATCCTGAAGAGTGTTTCATCATAAATGCACTAGATATTCTCTCTTAAACTTTAGACCAATAAAGCCCAGGCCCCAATTATCTCTTTGTCTGCAAGAGTAGTCTGCTGATACACGTACCGTTCGCAAACATTTTGGACCCTGATCTCAAACTGTTTGACACTCTGATGGTACATGTATTCCTGAAACAATGTTTAAAACCCTTAAACTCGAAAAAACCATCAGCTACATATAACAACAAAAAAGCATAAGACATTTACCTACCATGCAAAGGGTAAAATATATGCAGGGCTGATCTAGAAAAACAGTCTGCTTGTGTTCTAAACGGGCCCATTTCACACGCAAGGTATTTTCCATTTATTCAGTAATAAAGCATATTTTTCTGATAACAACTATAATAAGTTTTAATAAGCAGGCAATCTTAAACTCTACAACGTTTTGTGTATAAGAATAATGTGCAGAGTGTGATATATATTTGGATTCATTTTTTTACTGCATTAGCCCTTTGCATACTAGTGATTCATAAAACTTTCTTTGGAAAATAGTGAAGATCCAGATGAAATGCCGCATAATTCCGATTTTTATAGACAATGATAATATGGTACTTAGTTTATCATAAAGGTGTTAAGTGAATTGGTATAGTCTCGTATGCCAGCTTCAGTTTACTATAAAGGCAAGTGAGATATACATTTAAAGTGGTACGTGCGTTAAAGGGCTATTTTGCCCCCCCCCCCCTCTAGAGCTAAAAATCGAAAATTGCTTTTCACCAATTTCTTTTGATTGGTTTATTTGAAGATTATCTGAAGTGTAAAATTTCGCCATTTATTTAAATTTTATCGTTGCTATGGTAACAAAAGTGGTCGACAAAATAGGCTTAAAACTGAGAAATTTACATTTTGGACCAAATTTAAGGCTTGTTGAGGCCGATTTTTAAGAATTAGATATGAGCACAGCTAAATACCAAAAAATCCTTTTAGTATGTTGTGTGCCGTAGTAATTTTCATCTTCTGTTAAAATATATGTTTGGTATTTGCTTGTGCTCAATGTTAATTTCTCTGTCAAACCTCTCAATTTTGCCCCAAAATGGTCAATTATCTACTTTAAGCATATTGTGGCAGCCTTTTTGTTACCATAGCAACGGTTAACGTTAGGGTAATTTGAGACTTTTACACTTTGGCTATTGTTCTAAGGAACTAATAAGAAGAAATTGGTGAAAAACAATTTTTATATTTTAGCCTCATAGGGGGGCAAAAAAGCCCTTAATGCACGTACCTCTTTTGTACATGTATCATAGCTCGCTCAGACATTATGTGGCAGTAGTCTCTGAATCTACTAATAATCCGGCCAAAACAATAATCAGTAAAACAAAATGGCATCAAGAAGTGGTCGCGTGCAACCATTCACCGTGTTACCAACATTTTATGTTGATTACTTATTTGTATGTGAGAAAAAATCCGATGTAAAATTCATTGAAAAAGTAAGGAGTGTTTTAGATTTTCTAAGCCCTCCAGTGTCGACAGGTGTACTCACGACAAAAGATGTTGAGGAGAACAATATAAAAGCGAAGAAAATCGTGAGTATGTTTAATACGAGCCTCGACATCGCCAGATTGTTTGTAGAAATCGGAGGTGCTTCAACGGGGCATAACTGCTGCGTCGTGCAAATGAAAGGTGGTGTTGGATTTGGCCAGCAAACCGGAATCTTGAATGTTTACGTTGAAAGAAAAGACAATTATCTTCAATGGTGGCCACAAGTGTTTATTTTTCTGTGTGGAAGAAATACAACCTCCGCGGCTGGGCCCTGCTTCTTCATGTATGACTATGAATCAGAGCCACATGTACAACACGTGCACGATTTCATCGATGCGTGTGAGAAAGCAGGAATACATTTCGCTACGCTTCAGCACTCATACATCGTGCATGCTTCTCGTGCGCTGATTGTGCACCATAGCGGATGGGGCTGCAACGTGTATGAGAAGAATAGGAAAATACTTGATAGTCTTACTCCACATGAGATGCCAGTTATTGTGATAGCAAATAATCGTCTTGCCCTAGATCCGCAATTAGAGGAAATTGCAGATTCGGTGGAGCTGTACCTGAATGATCCAGTAGTGTTGTCCTGGGTGCTGTGTCAAACCAAGCAAGGTTAGTAATTACTTTGCCCTTGTCCCGATGACTCGTATTATATCCTTACGCATTAGATCGCAGAGTTCCATTTAAATTAGTCCGAGTTTTCTCTGACGTATAAGTGGCTTTTCCTTATTTTGAGATTTGCCACTAAGTAGTGGCAAATATCAAAATGTGGAAAAGCCACTTAAACACCAGAGAAGGCTCTGATTACATTTATATGGTAATGTGTAATTTTCAAATCCAACCTTAAATGAATCTTCAGATTTTCTCCAGTGTTAACATACCATGAGCTACAAAGTATGGCTGATAGCTCGTCAACAACACTCAATAACAGTTTTAAATGATTAGCAGCATAATAAGCATATTCAAACCTTGACAATTTTAGAAGTAAGAAAAGGAATACCGGATGACCATACTGAGGTTCACGGAAGCGCTCAACTGGCTCTGAGTCACAATAATGTAGATGACCTTAACTTAAGGATTTACAATTATGCCAAAATAAACTTTGTAGTGTCCATATCCCTAATGTTACATATTAAGGTCGAACGCGGCCCATTAGTTCTGGAGATACGAGGGGGTTCAACATGTAATGAAAACAGGCCAATAAATTCCAAAGTTTTATATGTGCACACAATAAAATTACTTTTATAAGTAGGTATGCTTCCTGGCTATTCATATGTAAAAGTGCAGCTGTCCAGCTTCTTTCCTAATTTACACAAGCCATTATCAAGATAGGGTACTGATATACACTGCAATATGAAATAAAAAGTGTTTTCAAAGGCAGAATGCTACCTGAACTAAGGATATTGTCAGTATGTTTCTTCATGTGGTGAATATCAATGTATCGGTGATTACTAACTGCAAAAATCTTTGATATTGCTTTAATTATACGTTATAAAGAGGCCGTCATTTTGGTTAAAATCCTCCTTGGTGCTATTTTCTCTGGCATTCAGTTCACATAGTCATTTTTGCGTGAACTATTACATTGCAAAAATGAAAAGGAAAATTGCTTGTAACTTTTCTTCTGGTCGCTACGGTGTTCGTTTGCAAGTAATGCAGCCGTTTTTTTTAAATTTCATATTTTTATCACACATAATGTACCACTATTTACGTCATTTGAATTAAGAAAATCACTTAAAAGAATGCCATCTCTGGCTTGCACTGATTTGAATCAGAAAAAAAAATGTTTTATATCGATATTTGCATTTGTATGATTTTTTGGACATTTGCACACATATTAACATATACTTAATCTGGCTGGCCAATTTCAAACTATAAAATTATAGGAAACGAAAATGGAATACCACTCAGAGGATATACCCCTAGATATTGGTTTCATTTCCTATGCACGTTGTGTATTCAAACTTCGATACAATAACAATTGTCCTTTACTGACACAAAGCCAAATTATCGATTTTCAACAACCGTGCACATTTTAATGTTACGTCTCTTGCTTTAAACGACGTCAACGTAAGAGGGGGTAACGAAATAAACCGCCACACGAGAAATCGGTACTGGTCAAAAGTTGACAGCGTTTTAGCAGATAAAAGGGAATTGAGTCAAAAAACGAAGGATATGCGATTCATGCATGTTTTTTTCAGAAAATACAGCATACTTTCCTACCTTTGTTAAAATGTTTTTATGCAATCCGGATGAAAATACTCACATTATATATGAGCGTGTGTGTTTTAACAATTTCACTGTCAAACGCGACTGAAGTCGAATTTACCGTTCACTGCAAAACGCGACTACAGTCGAAATTTAAATGCACAGTTGATAGCTGTCCATTTTAAACGGTTATAAGGGACGCAACTCTTTGTTCTGTATTTCAAAATGTTAAGGGGACATAATAATATCGTATATGGAGGTATACGCAATTTCCGGTACAAAATGGATTTTACAAACATGTTTGTAATGTCATTAGATTTCGCAGAAATTAAAATAATCGAAAACATGTCCATGGCGATGACATATAGGACGCATTAAGGCCTTCAACTGCTATACTTTGATTTTTTTTCTGATGAAACAATATATCAGAATAGATCCTGATGCTTGATACTTGATATAGATGGATATTTATTTATTTTTTGCATAAAATAGTTGTTTATACCTTGTAGGCATTTTTCATATTTTCAATATGGCTTCCAAAATGGTCGCCAAAGTTCACGTGACTATCTTTTTTTTATTATTGATTCAAATAAAAGTTTTATATAGTATCAACATTCTGTGGAAGTTTCACAGCGATATGTTGAATGGTTCTGGAGACACTCTGTGTTTAACCCATATGCCTTTAATATTCAGGAGTCCTTGAAACATACTTGGCACTGAGGTATTGATTTTTTGAGGTGTTGGGCAGCGAAAGTGTTAAAAGGCTGTAACTAGATAAGTCAGAAAGATAAAATAAGGGTTTATGCACCATTTGAAAGGCCAGGATTTGACCGTTTGTTTGACATAAACGCGTTTGTGGATTGAGTTTTGATTTGGTTTTCAATACATATTGAAACCCCCTCGTAAAAGCTTTTCGAAAAGTTTTTACCATACATAGCATTGATTACATTTTGGTCATGTGACTATATAGTCATATTACGGTTGTCTCATCCAAAGCATGCTCCATATAAAAATCGACTTAATTGGCCCTCTGATTTCTGATTAAAATGTATTTGCAATCTAATAAGACATACCTTGGCTACAAGGTACAAGATCAAATGGCGATCATGACCTTTTGTGGTTACCTATACCTATACCTGATCTTGTTTATAGATACATTCAAAAACACATTTGACCTCGTCGTAAAGTAGATCAAAGTCAATATCTGATGACTAGTCAAACATGCATTGTAGGGAAAGGGTCGAAACTAATGACATGTGATAACTTGTGATCCAACCCAATTGCTGTAAATGATTTGGCAATAAAATATTTTTAACTTAACTATACATTGTTAAGCCCATATCTCCAATGGTACATATCAAAGCCCATGGTCATTGTCCCTCTGGTTCTGGAGAAGAATATGTTTATAGAGACATTACCTTATATAGGCATAGCAGTCATTTGTGTCATGTGACCTAGACCACTTAGTCAATCTACATGGTCTAATCTAATGGATGCTCCATATGATATTTGAGTTTAATAAGCACTGTGGCTACAGAGAAAAAAGCGTTAGATATATTGGTGGCAGTCCATATGAGAGACCTTGGCTGAATGGTCATTGGTCAACCTTGACTTTAGGTACTATAGTAATTGTCTCATTAGGTTAACCATATCTAGTAGGTATAATGAATTTGGTGTCAAAGCTTAAGAAAATCGAGACAGGCTTCCTACGTTATATTGGTTAAATAAACTCCATAAAAACGAGTTTTTGCTAATTCTAGTTCTTGTACGCCAAAAGCACTTTCTAAATTGTTAACGTCTTGTCTTGCCGCTATCAAAAACATGTAATAAGTACTGCGAAAAAGTATATAATTTATTATGAAACATCCGGTAAGAATCTATTTAGGTCTATAAAAATTCTGGTAAAATATAAGATAAATGTAAAGCTAGGGACTTCAACGCAACCAGTTTGTCTAAATTTGATTTATCCACTCTTTACACTACCTTAACCCATACTTTTATTAAAGAGAACGCTCTCCTTAACTTGCATGTAACTACAAAAATGCGTGTTTCACTTCAGAACAGCCAAATAAACATCTTGCATGGTTTTGTCATAATGTATATGATGCGCTGACTGTTCTTTTAGACAACATTTTTATACTATTCGGCCCTAAGTTCCATAGACAAGTTGTAGTAATTCCAATGGGCACTAAGTATGCTCCCCTGGTTGCATATTTGTTATTGTTTTTTATGAGAGGGATATATGGTGTCTCTTTCTGATGATAAGCAGGCTGATATTATTGACGCTTTTAACACTACATCCAGATATTTGGATGATTTTTCAAACATAAATAATAAATATTTTGACAGTAGGATGAGTGAAATATACCCTTCAGAGCTTCAACTTAACTAAGCAAATAGCCCTGATACTGAAACATCGTTTTTGATTTGCATTTGTCGATCTTGATATTGTTTCTAACAAAATTTACAATAAACGTGGCTATTTTTATTTTGAAATTGTCAATTTCCCATTTTTAGAAGATGATCTGCCTCGTTTTACATCTTATGGGGTTTATATTTATGGACTCATTTGATTTGCAAGAGCATCTAGCCATGTTACAGACTACAACACTCGCAATAAACTTTTAACTCAAAAAGTTCTTAAACAAGGCTATTGGTATCATAAACTTCACAAAACTAAAGTTCATCGCCGATACAATGATTTGATATCTAAATCGCATGTCAGACTTAAATCTCTCTTGTGCAAGGGACTTTGGGAGACAGAGTTTTATGGCGACGTAGTGTATAAATTAAAGAAAATTGTTGGCACTAATATTTTTTAGCTCAGTTTATTGAAAAAAAATCTCATTATAAAAATAACGGTTATATCATCACTGTATTGTGACAAACTGCATGATTGGTGGTCAATCCAATTACGGTTGACAACTTTGCTTTCTCCTCTTTAATTAGGATCTCAGACTTTACGATGGTGTCAACTTAAAGACTTAACTGTAGATGAGAGGGTTGGGGCCTGATGTCTTGTCTTTGGCCAGTCCCACCAGGTTTAACTGTTAGATTTCTATTGCTCCAGCATTCAGTTTTATGTACTGTTGAGTCCTTATATTTGTTTTATCTCCTTTTTGTCCCCTATCTTTTCGAAGAAAAGCGAGGGGACATAGTATTCGGCATTCCATCCTTCCATAATTCTGTAATTGTGACCTTCCATCCCCCTTCAAGTAGTAGGCACGTTGTGTATGCAACTTCGCCTACAGGTTTACTCCGATTCCTTTAAAACCTTACAGATGTTTAGGTCATGATCTATAAATGTGTATATTGTTTGGATATAATCCTCAGGTTATTTTTGTCACTTCTTTCACAAATGAACTTTGAAAGTTAGTCATTTTTTCTAGCCAAAGTGAATAGATACTAGGTATGCAGTTCCTCCTACAGTTTTATGCATTTAGCGACTATACCTTATTATAAAAACAAATTTATTTTGTTGATATATGTACTAGATTACTCAAATTTGATGGTTTAAAACAAAGAGTATTTATACTAAGTCTATGAATGACCATAATCCATAATGACGTATCTAACAAGAAGAAAGATTCCATTAGTATGCAAAGAATTAATGTTATTCATTCTCTTTTCAGTTGATTGTGATATGAAATCTATCCATAGAGGTATGTAACCAGAATTTGGTTTGTTTTCTTTCAATGCCAACCATGCACTGTTATAAACTAGCTTCATCCACTTTTTACCCCCTTCCCTTCACCACTGAAACCTCATCGTTAAGATGAAACGAAAGTATACTATAAGGAGCAAACATAAACTTCACACTTCAAACTTTTATTTCACACTTTACAGTTCATAGGGGTTTTTATATAAATTTGAAAGAGATAAACCAGTGGTGACTTCACAACTCACAGTTCAAACTTCACATTCTACAGATCTTCACAACTCCTATTCCACAGATCTTATTCAGTACTTCACAGTTAATACTTCATAGTTTTTGCTTCAAACTTTATAGCGGTTGCTTCTTGTTCAAATTTCCAACTTCACAGCTCATGCTTCAATCTTCTTGCTTATCAACTATGTCATATTCACGAGGGATGATAAAGATACCAGAACACACCCCAACTGTTAATCCTTAACTCAAAGGAATGGATTTTTATATATAATAACACCAAACGAATGCAGTTGGTAACAATAACTGAGTACATTGAAATATTTTGAAATTCATACATATAGTTTAATTAGAGGTAGGTAAATCAGGGGGGGGGGTAATTATATATTTTTCTCATTTCTCAATCCAAGCCTTCCTGAAAAGGCTACCCATAAGCGGTCTACAGCCTGGTCTCACTGTGCTGTTGCATTTTTCTATAGTTTAATGTACAAAGACTTAAGTTTACAATTTATTTTTATAGGACAACTCCTGGGTCATCAATTTACACTTATTCTTGTTCAAAAACTCAAGAGAAACAAAATAAATACCAAAAATAGTAAGTGAGTACGATCAGGAAATACCACAATCACAAACCGCAGACAACCCCATGGCATCGCAAGGAAGAGCCACTCAACCATCACGATACACCAGAAAGACAATTAAGCAAAGCTACCAGCTCTCCCTTCCCCATCAAGATGATTGCAATACTAGAATGGACATAAAGTAACGTACAACAAAACATAGAACAAAAGCTGGATTTCAACAGTATGCTTTTCTAAAATATTTGATTTTGTGGAGACTGTACTGTTTTTCAAATTTTCTGCTGCTAGAGCCCAAGAATATATTGACCTGGCAAAAGTATTTTTCCAAATGAAAACCACACATAGTTTACTGAGTCTGACTTATTGAGAGCTTCCAGTCTGAAAAATAAATCATGACCAAAAGTATAGAGCAAACATTGGGATCCTTGCTACCAAAGAATAATCTTTCTAAGAGCATATTTGACTTCATTAAGATAGTTTCCCATTATAAAAAGATTGGCTTTAACATTAATGTATTGCAACAGACTGCATGCTTGATGGCCAACCCAATCACGGTTGGCAACTTTGCTTTCCTCTTTAATTGCACGCGGGTGGGTCCAACTTCAGACTCTATGATGGTTCTGACTTAAAGACTTATCTATTGATGAGATGGTAGGGGCCTGATGCTTTGGCTGTTTGCTGGTCCCTCCGGAGTTTACCTGTTGGATTTCTTTTGCTCCGGTATTCAGATTTTTTTACTGTTGAGGCCTTATCTTTGCTTTATCTGGTTGTTCTATCTTGATTTATATGTTCTAGGAGATTATGCATTGATAAGCTAGGGGTCTTTCATGCAAACCAAATATCTATGTGTCTTGATCCACATCTGCATTAAGGGTGAGGTTGGCGCCATGAAACCGGTTTAAGCCCTCCAGTAAAATATTTTACTGACACTTCTTTTTATGAATTTTTTTATGTTTTTCTGTCTTGTGTTTGCTATGCCTTTGTGCGCTTCTGTTTATATGTGCTTTGTGGTCACCTGACCTCTTGGCTCTCGTTTGTGGTGTCTAACTGTTAGTTTGTCACTTTCCCATTGGTATCCTGGGTCAGGTGCGGTTTTTTTGATTGTATCGATTCCTGATCTTTGCACACTTACGTACTTTCACTACAGCTGATGATTAGGACTGTGAGGCGGCAGTAGAACGTCTCCCTGCCTTTTACTATAGATATGAAAGATCCTTAACATATAGATGTGTCATCTCCAAGAAAGTACAAATCGTGATATACGAGAGATAAAACAAAGATAAGGACTCAACATTATATACATGTACTAGCCAAAAGTCCAAACTGGCCACCAGCATTTTATTATTTTTCTTTAAAACGTGAATGCTATGACTAGTCCTTTTGCATCTCGAAATGGCCAGACGTTTCGTGTACCCTAGACAGTAAAGATATTGACAAAATGTTTATCAGTACATGCAGGATGCCAAGGAGTTCTAGCGATAAGGCGTATATTTTCCCTAGTTGACATGATTACAAAACCTAAATTTTCAAATTGCCCGAATGTATTTAAAATTGGACTGTTTCGGTAGTAAAATATGCACAGAAAGCATCAAAATAGGTTTCAAAGCGATCCATCATTTACAAAGCCGTGAAAACTTGTGCCTTCTACTCCCGCCCCTCATTTTACGTCTGTAGACTGGGTGCCGTTTGGACGATAGTTTTAGTAAATCCTTTGCAGGTTTTCAAAAAGTAAAAGTGCTAAAATATTAAGGATACAAGTGCCCTTCATTTCCAAAACTTTGCGGTAATCCTTCTGCGCATGCGTACGAAATATACTTAAAATTGTGACGTTTGTCATTGAAAAGATGAAACTGGCGTCTTTCAGTTTGTTTTTAGATGCTTTCCCCCCCCTAGACCCAAGATGCCCATTGGACAATTTAATGTCGCTGTACAAATATATAACATATGTAAATGGCGTCTTGGGTCTAGGGGGGGAAAGGGGTTGTATAAGCAAAAGAAGATATTAAATATCTGACAAAAATAGACCACGTTGCAAGATGGTCGTTTTTATTTTACATAAGCTGTATAAATAGTTTTACTGTACATAGCGTGGTTCCCTGTTTAACGGTCTAGTTCCCATATATGTTACTGAATAACAAGCACAGTTGATGGTCGAAATAAATTCTCATTCAATAAGAAGTAGAGTTATTACATGCATGAAGGAAACCCCGTTTTAAATATACAAATTTGGGGCAATGGTGCATCGACGGCTCGCCTATATATATATATATTTGTTGAATGTGCCTAGTTTCTCTAGTCGTTATTTCAACAAAATAAAACGAACTTCTCGTTTAGGGAGATTGCTCGCCTTATCGCTAGAAATTCTTTAAATAGTGGTACCCCCATTTTCAAAATTCGCATTTTGGCACAATTTGTGAGTCGTGACTTTTTGAAATAACCACCTTTCACACGCAAAACGTTTTCATTTTAAAAATCAAACTCATATTGAACACTAAAATGTTGAAAAGAACATTGCATCTGCATAAGACTCGATGCTATTGGCCAATATGTAAAAACTTACCCCACCATCCAATGCAAATTATTGTGAATTTTGAAATTGAGGGTCCTTGTATTCGGTAAAGTCTCTCGGATACAATTACTGATAGGCTTGCCTATTCTGTGCAGCAAATGAAATTGATATATATCTTACAGCTTTTCGGAAATTTGGTAAAAACACACGTGGCCGATTAGAACTTTTGACTAGTATATATAACTGAATACCGGAGTAAAAGAAATCCAACAGTTAAGCCCCAGTGGGCTCGACTAAAAAACAGGTTTCGCCAGTTTGCTTTTCTAAAATAGTTGAGTTGATGGAGACTGTACTGTTTTATTTTCAAACTTTCTGCTGCTCCCGCTCAAGAATATGTCGACCTGGCAAAAGTCTTTTTCCTAAATGGAAACCACACATAGTTTACTGAAACGTACTGGAGCTGTCTGACTTAAAAAGCTTCCAGTCTGAAATCAAATTATGACCAAGTGTCAGAAGAGAAAACTTTATTAGGATCTTAGCTTCCAAAGAATAATCTTTCTCAGAGCATATTTGACTTCACTACAGCTGATGATTAGGACTGTGTTGCGGCGGTAAATATCTCCCTGCCTTTCACTATAGATAGTGTAGATTTTATTTTCTTGTCGTTTGGAATCTTTGATTCCGTTGTGTAACTTTGAAACCACCCATTAGAGGGTGACTGATGAGGCCGAGACTAGCTAGTCTGTCCATGTAAACTAAACACTCTACACTTTCAGGTTTTGTTTTTGTTTTTGTTTTGTTTTTTTGCTTTCAAAAGATAATCTTTTTAAGAACATTTTTGACCAAAGTACACCCAGACTTTTTTTCTAATGCTCATAAATCCTATAACGTCACAATGTCTATTAGTATATTAATAGACCTTTCGCTTACTGTAAAGGCGGCAACTTTAATATTCATATCTGGGCGTGGTTCGGTATTTCATCTGCTAAACAAGGGATATCAGGTTATATTTATAATTTGGTGCAGAATAAATAAGTTGTTTGGCACGGCCTCCAATCTCGGCCTCCTTCTCCAAAAAGAGCAGAACGTAAAGTGAGGCGAAGGCCCTTCCGGGAAGCAGGCAGCGGGCAAAACAATGGAACACGGTAAGTTGCGTTGACACATTTTCAATCATAAGTAAATTTTCAGCGCAAAACTCGAAAATCTAAGAATGCTATGCTTCGGGCAATTGTTCAAGCTATCCGTAGAGCATGCTGTTTGCACATTTGAACTTAGTTTGTAAGCGTGAGAGCTTTTCTCCCGTTGCACAGTTGTCCAAGAAACGGTGGTTCCCGCATGGTTTTGCCTTCTAACCAAACGTAAAGTAGCGTTTGGACTCTTATTCATACTACCGAGGCCCCTCCAAAACCATGTTGTCCCAAATGCAATTTTTCGAGATATTTCAATGATAATTGAGTGATTTAGAGCCAAATTTCTTTAGGAGCAGGAGGCGAAGGGCAGGAGAAGGAGGCTGGGAGAGGAGAAGCAGGCGGCGATGATATCAAAATTTGCATTGATTTTGCTTATTTTTAATAATATACTTATCCAATCTACAGTACAGCTCTGGTGGTTTTTCACAGACCCACCCAAGCCAGTGGGGAAGGATTTTTAGCCCACCGCAACCCCACCCGATGTTCCGTGCAAGTCTCCACCGCGGGAAGGATTTTTCCCGCCGTAATTCCACCGCAACGACACCGCGGGTCAACATTTTTACCTGTATGACCGCGGTGGGTGCTAAAACTGCTGGCGTGTGACGTCGGAATGATTGACAGCTGTAAAATAGATTAATCAATAGAGATGCCATACATGCAGAAAATAAATACAATTTATGTACATTTATTGTTCAGTGTTTTCTTTTATCTTCTAATTATAATCCATGATCCACAATTATCGCCAAGTTGTAATTTTAATTTATTTGACAAGCGATGCTCATAATCTCTATGTTTGCACGTAAGCTCAGAAACTTGTGACTAATTATTTCACTACCTTGCTTGGAGGTGAGTAGTCCGAGTTTTCTCTGACGTTTTAGTGGCTTTTCTTTATTTTGATATTTGCCACTACCAGTGGCAAATATCAAAATATGGAAAAGCCACTTAAACATCAGAGAAGGCTCGGATTAGGAGGTGAGGTTATTATATGCAAAAAGCAGTTGATTGGCGACTACAATGCGTGACAGAGAGAGCATAGCATATTCAGGAATATTTTCTTCTACATTGTCTGTTGCAGAAACTTCCAATGAGCGCATAAACTGTCCACTGTTTTGCAACGTGCGTTGAGTCACGTAGGCACACCTGGCCACGTGCAGAATCACCATCAGAAAAAGGCCATGTCGTAGTGTAATGCTGTACATGAGTTCCCTACCGTATTAACCAAAATTCTCAATCAACTGACCACGTAATTTAATGAACAAATTTTTTTCCCATTTAAAATAATTTTGATGTTTAGAATCGCATTGAAGACATGCGCGGACCTAGAGGGAGGACAGGGACTCCCAACCACCCCCCCCCCCTCGAAAGTCATAACGCTATAGGGTTCGTAAGCATCCCTGGAAAATTAAAAATGTCGCTAGCGTTCACTTTAAGTGGTATTTGGATGCTCTCTCAACTCATCAACTAAAAACAGTTGTCAAGAGTTGGACCCCCTCTGACCCCCTTTCTGGATCCGCGCATGGAAGCGACGATTCTAAGGAGTAACCACAAGATATTCACATGGGTGAAATTTCAAAAATTCCTAAATCCTGAACTTTAGGAAATTCAAATATTAAAACTTGCAGGATGCCTACAAAAGGTTAAATGATCAAGTGTGTTTAAATTATCTGAAAACTAATCAGGGACACTGTCATAATCTGCATAATTCGGCATTTTGTAGTTGACTTTCTATGGAAAGTCAGCCTCAAAATCCTGAATTCAGGATTAATCCTGAAATTTTTCACCCATGTATTCAGAAGACGGTGGTTCCATATAGTTATGTGAGTTTCCAGGGGGGGGGGGTCGCCCTGTGCCCCCTCCCTCTAGATCCGTGCACGCAGCGAACTAACGAGAATGGACCTTTTAGCACATGAGATTTTTGTATTTATACTGCAGAAAAAAAAGATGCAAGACCAAAATTTAGACTTCTAGTCACGCTGAATTGATTAGCATGGGCATGTAAAGGAGTCCTTTGCGCTGCCGCATTGTGCATACGCGTTACAAAAGAGAATCTCCCACAAGAATGATTATTTTTCAGTATTTCATATCATGTTTTCTGTGTGTTTCAATAACCACCAAACGCTCCCTGATCTCTAAATCCACTGTATCACATTTGAGCTCGCCTGAACAACGGTCAGTACGTTTCTATTATACTTAAAATTGATTCTATTACGGAGAGCTGCCCTTCTCGATGAAGATGGAAAATATGCATGTAAAATAATGTTAAAAGATACAAAATACGGACCGCCACTCCAGCAAAAACGGTAAATATCCTACAATAAATATAACGAACATGATTGCCTGCGATATTGTACTTGCGTAAGTAGTGGAAAACTAGAACGATCTTTACCAGAGTCGGTCGTTTTTGTCATTACAACGATGGGAAATGTACAAAGTATGAAACCTGTGCACATTTGCTTATATAGGTTTTATATTTTGTTCATTTTCAGCGCTTGCACTCGTTTAAATCAGCTGTATGACATGGAGTCATCCTCGTTAACCCAGGCGTGAGTCGTGACCCGTTCCGTACCCACTACATTCCGTACCCACTGGGATGAATGATGGGTCACGCCTGGATTACCGAGGACGTCATCGGGTTTGATTCTTAAATTATATCGGGCTATTGCACGGCGCAACGAAAACACATGCAAAACAAGGGTTTCAGATGTCTTGCTGTTCAGCATGCGCAGATCCAGAGGGACAGGGGTTCAGACACCCCCCCCCCCCCCCCCGAAAATCATAAAACTACCAAGACTACATTCAATGTAGGAGCACATTGGTCCGCAAGCGAAGCGCCATTTAAATGGCGTTTTGCTTTTTGTGGTATTTGGATCCTCTCTACCCATCAACTAAAAAAAAAACGCTGTCAGAGTTGGTGCTCGAGTGTCTAGGTCAGTTCGAGAGGTCAAAGGTCCCATGTGCAGAATTTTTCCGCTTTCCACTGTCTGCTTCTACACAATAGTTCACAAAGATGTCCACCTTCTTGAGACAAGTTTTCAGACATCCTCTGTCAAGGTCATAGCGAGAGGCCAAAGTTCACCACTACATACGAGCTGCGACGTGCGATTTCTTCCAACAATGTGGTATTTTGACAAGTGCAGACTCAGATGAGTCTGCTCAACTCCAACTTCGGTACCTTAATCATAGTATAGTCAAGCGACTAACAAAGGCTCTGATCAGACTGCGCGTATGCGCAGGCTGGTCTGAGCCTTTGCTGGTCGCACGAAAATCTCATGTCGCGGCTCAATTATCTCCGATTCTTGATATAATACATACATGTCAACACACCTTGCTACAGAGCATCTGTGGAACCCCAGTTTGCAGATACAAAAGTACGCAGCAAAGACGGTAAAAGTCGAGATATAATGTCATTTTTTTAAAATGTTTTCCGTGCATAGAAAGCAAACACCTTTTGTTGTGGTTGGTTCTTTGAAGATTTATGAAAAATTGCATGATCTGGGGTGGTATGGGCGACGGCTCTGTGGAGACTTCCCTACTGTGTTTCTGTATGAGGTGGGGGCATGCGCGGATCCAGGAATTTTTGCCGGGGGGGGGGGGTCCAGGCCCGACTGCCAGAAAACAGCTCTGACAACTTTTTTAGTCCTCAACTTTACAGAGGGTGTCCAATAGTTATTTCAAACAAAACTATCATTTTCAACATATTCCGGGGGGGGGAGGGGGGGGGGTCCAAATGCTGATTTCTATAGAAACCCATATAACTTATGATTTTCCGGGGGGGGGGGGTCCGGACCCCCTACCCCCCTCTGGATCCGCACATGGGGAGACTGTGCGTGTGCACATGCCCATTTTGAGCCTTCGTTGCTTGCAAATGCGACAAGTACACGGATGAGTCTTGTCTCGAGAGACGCTTGCAATGAGCAAATGATCAATTGTAAGTGTACACATCAGTCTACCAAGGGTACTAACTCCACTTCGTTCCTGGTGTTAGTACCCTTGGCTTGCGAAGATGATCAATCTTTTGAAAACGATCCTCATATTTGGACCTGCTCATGAAATTTTTGCAGTTATCGCATATATTTGCCTATACTAACTAGTGTCGGACGCTGATAACCTTTGCAAATAAGTTGGACCCAGATCAGACACGACAAGATGTCGGGCTTGATCTGGATCCAAACTGTTTGACACTTTGATAGTATTCCTGAAAAATTCAAGGTTGTTTTGAAAAAAAATAGACGACAGAAAAGCATGCATAATCTGTCACTTGTGAGCGATGAAGACCCTGTCCGAGATATACATGTATGTTATTCAATCGCTGCATTTTTTCACGTACGTACATGAAAGGAACTTTCATTTATACACAAGGGCGATTTTGGCTTTGAAGTTTGAAGCCGACAAAGAATGTTTCAACCTCAGACGTCAAAGATCATGTCAAACTTTATAAGCGGTGTTTCTGTAAAAATCCATGCTTTTGGCACTCCTAAGAAATGCCTCTCCAAGGCGCTTCTACCGAGTAGACTCAACATGTAGGATACACAACATTTTGTCGAAAATAATTTGGTCGCTACGATTTTTGGTTGTACATACGATCTTGAATCGATGGATCTTACCGTCGAGTACGTTTGCATTTAATGAGTTGAGAAATTTCTTAAGAAATAAAATTTGAAAAACATACGAGTTTTTTTCATGTCGGTCAATTTTTTGGACGAGTTTTAGACAATATGACGCAGTCGATTGAACGTCAAAACTAATAAAACATCGTATCGACTGTATGTCGCATTCGAGCAAACGCCGTATCGACATAATATCTTTCGACCAAATGTCATAGAAGCATGCACCCTCGGAATATGCAAAAGAAAACTGCATTTTATATTTCTTTACTGTCCTGCCAGCCAAGAGTGACTGACGACGTTTTGTTTACAAAGTTATAAGGGGATCACTTATTTATTTATCCTATCCGCAGGATAGGATTAATACAGAAGAGATCTCGCGATTCGTGTATGTACAAGTTAGTGTTTTACTTAACAATTTGTTAACACAATATTTCATCACTGTCACTTTTGGTTGGCACGACAGTAGTTATCGTCAAATATGGCTGCTGATTGGCGGAAAATTAAAACAAGCCAGGCGTCGTGTTAATAAATCAAAATAACGGATTAATGGATTAATAAGTCATTTACAGGTAAGGACATTTTGTTATTATTTTCTGGACCTATCTCTTGGGATACCGATTTTCACGTCAGTTTGACCATTCAAACCGAGTGAAGAAGGCAGCATGCACACGAGGGAATTAGTTCATAGGACAGTTTTGGTTTTGTTCAGTATCTTGATTCATCGAAATGCATGTAGCCCAAGACTGTCATGAGGTAGGGATATCACATGGGCGAAAGTTCAAAAAATTTCAAAATCCTGAACTTTTGAAATTCAAATCTTAAAACAAGCATATCAATACTTCCATGTTTTAGCTGTCATAAAATGTCTTAAGATAAACTAAAAATAAATCAGAAAAGCTATTTTAATCTACTTCATTCAGGATTTCTGTGGAAAGTGGATAGTCGACCGCCAAATCCTGAATTCAGGAATAATCCTGAAAACTTTCACCCATGTCATCAGACTGAGAGGATGCACAGGCTGATCTGCGCCTTCGTTGTTCGCGAACTCCCGTCAGGGTTTAAATATTGTTTCCCCATCTTCCCCATGTAAAAACTTTTAACAAACTGAAAGATAGTTCCCTACCTACCGTCACAATTTTAATATTGAATGTAACCTGAAACACGCATATTTTTGTTTGGCCATAGTGACGCATTGCACACTAGCTTAAAGCAAACAGTGAAATGAAACGCTAGTTGATCTGGGTCCACATTGTTTGTTTAGATACATGACTCCTCGGGGGTTGAACTATAACTTTAAATTAAGTTAAGATTTAAAGTATTTCAGTCATGTCGGACTATCAAATTAGACAAGATACCTAATATCTTTTTTAACATATCTTTACCCTATAATTCGCATGTGCGAGCAGTGAAAGGTCTCGTGTGGAAAATAATTTTAGGATCATGCCCAAACCACCTGCACGTTTAAGACCATATACAAAACATCTGCGAAGTTTCCAAATTATCGGAGGAGTTACACTACCGCCCGCGTATTTGTCCTGCGAATTCGCGTTTTATGTGCGTTTTCAACGCATTGTACGTGCGTTGAGTTTAAATTGCGTATGAAACGCGAATCAACGTATTTCGAAACTCATGAATATTCATTAGCAGCCCCCAACGCG